>OW204026.1:30251676-31542747 GCA_934048045.1 Polygonum aviculare
TGCCGAACCACAACTTCGTTGGCCTCCACCGTATGTCGCTGGCCACCACCATTGCGCCAGACACTAATCTCACCACCACATCGAACCACCATTGCGCTTGGAATAACCACTTCGCCGGCCACCACCATTGCGCCGGCCGTCCGAACCACCAATTCGCTGGAAGGCCCCTTCGAAACCACCCTGTCGCCTAAGCCACCACGTTGCCAATTATTGTATATATGTACCACCCTGAGGAATGTATATACGAAATTTATTGTAGCTGAATTGTTTATGTGACATATTTCTACAGATCAAGATGTATATACGTATAGTAATATTGTATATGACAACCTAGGGCATGCATATACGAAATTTCTTGTGGCCGGATTGTTTACGTGACCTATTTCTACAGAACAAGATGTATATATGTACAGTGATATTGTATATAACAAGCTAAGGAATGTATATACGAAGTTTGTTGTGGTTAGAGAAATTGTACGAGAAGGAATTTGGGGGAGTTCGACTATTAGGGTACAATTTGGGAATAGGATAAAAAATAAAATCTATTACTAAAATTTTTACCCAAAAAAAGAACACAACCGATCAGTTTTTTTTTTCTAAAATTCTAAACTTAATCAATCACTTCCTAAAATTTAGGGATTGGTTTAATTTTGAAATTGCACCAATTTTGTAAATGTAATCTAAGTCATCCGTTTGATTATCATCCAAAGGCCCACAAATGTTCACTTGTTCACTAATACTTATCTGTTCACTATTGAACTTTAATCTATATATATATATATATATATATATATCAGAACATAAAAAACATAAATATTTAAGCGTATTAATATTATTTATTAGATGATGATATATAACCATCAGCTAAATCCTTGAATCATATGTATAAGAACAAATAGCCGATACTAACATAATTTCTTAAATCGGATGAGATCATCGATCACATATAAATGTTTGATAATTTGGAAAGAATTAAAAGCAACAACAGTACATCTTAGAACTCTCCACGGTCGTTCCTCTGACTATGCATACGGCTTCTGGGGATCTGCATCTTCGACGACACTGCCAAGTCTGGCAATTGGGGTGGTTGTGGCATACCCTTGGTATGGCCGTATCATTTCCACTCGGACTTTCTAACCATTCCACCACCATTCCTAGTTAATCACAATTATCACAAAAACATGCTTAATTAATTAAGCATATATTATATATAACGAAAATGTAAATTCTGTTCACTCGATCGATCGATCGATCTTACCGTTGGAAGTGAGAAGGAACACTGTCAACACAAGCAAGAGAATGGCGAACGTCGGCTTGGTCTTCATCATTGAGAATTTGTATTATACAATGACGATTCTTGTGTGTTTGGATGGGTTTTTATTGTGGATGGATGTGGCCATGACAGCTACGTATACATTGAAACTTCTATATGCATTGAATCGGGTTAATGTTTACGGAATAAGGAAACTAATGGGATTTGTGTGGATGAAATTTGGAAATGAATCGAATTAATACGTATGATCTGTATTTTTGCTAAATATGCTCAGATGATTATTTGTTTCTTACATGAACCAGTTTTTGTTTGTAAGTATGCTCAGATGATTATTTGGCAGACTTATGTACAATATTCTCAACCTTTTACTTTTACTTGCTTATCTCGACTTTTTACTACTATATACTCATCTTGTACGTGTCTTATGTTTCCAAGTGCAGTCCTATTCTCTTTTACCACAGGTTTGTCAAGTTGGTTTTGGAGACTCGATTTTTTTTAACCGGTGAAAATTAGGATCTCGCTCTAAGACGGGATTCTTAGCGCATCCTTTCGGATGAGAGCAAGAAGCTTGTGATGGTTCCATATAGTCTCCCATGAGAGGTTTGTAATAATTCTTTCAATTTCCAATGGGCAACAATTCTGTCCTGGTATATCTTTGATAATTGTCATGTCATCCCCCTCTACCTCGAGTTTTCTAATGCCTAATTGCTTGGCCTTCCTTACTCCATCCCATAGCGTCATTTCTTCCGCTAACAACACCGATACTTTTCCATATATTCTAGTTGTTCCGTTAGCTGGTTTTCGATATTCGTCCCTTATAATCGAACCTCTATGAAGCATTCCCATTGCTAAGCTTGGAGACTTGGTTTGAATTTGACCGGTGCATGCTTACTCCCTCAATTGAATCTCTCTTTTTTTGGACATTTCATTATTAGCTTTATGTTCTAAACCAAAGGCATTTGTTGTATTTCTTGTCATGTATAACAATGTGCTCTTCCAACTTAACATTTCTACTCAAAATACCGATGTAACTTGTGATTGTACCTTTGATAAATATGTGTATTCTTAATTATAACTGTATTTTAGTTCATGAATTTTGTCTAAGATATAAGATTATATTTGATAGAGAGATGTCTTTTAGTTTTGGTTTCTTAAAACTTGTGGGAACCGTTTTGTGTTTCCTTTGATCGTTTTGCCTTGCTAATTGACCATTCACTCAAACTGAATTGCCGCTTTCTCTTATTAATCTACAATGTTTTGTCCATATTTGGTCAATTACTTATTATTTTACCACTTCATATGACCGATCACACACAAATTTTTTATCGTGAGTTGTGCCTATTGGAATGTTAGGGTTATTAGGAGGGTTAATTTTTGGGATGAAATTGTCTTTCTATCAAAATTACATAAATTACAATTTCATTGTTCAACGGAAACAAAATTTGATGTTCATCCATCTGATGCTATTATTCGAAAAATCGGATTCCATCAATGTATCTCTTCCCTTTTTGTTGGTTCCAAAGGAGGAATTGCACTATATATTTATCAAACCGAGTTTACTAGGTCTTGCCAACTTATATTGCAAACACCAAATATAATTACTATGCAGGTCAACAATCCTTTTCATCCCTTTCTTTTGATATTCGTATATACTCCTTCTAGAGAAGAAAATAATCCAATTTTTTTTAGAGTGAACTAGAAAACACTATCAATTATTATCATCTACCATTCCTCTTAATTGGAGACCTAAACGAAATTGTAATATGGACAAGTTTGGGGGTGCTGCCCCACTACCTAGAATGTTCAATCGACTACTTAATTTCCGAAATAATATGAACACCCTTAATACTAAGTTCTCAGGCTTTCCTTTTACTTGGAGAAAAAGCTGGACTTCAACAGATAACACATTTCCCACTTTAAAACTTCACCACCACCTGTTTACAAAATCGGATCGTTGTTTAATTTCGTTTGACCTAGGGAATAAAAATAAATTTTTAAAATTCCCATTTACAATTGAAAACGCATGGATTGCTAAACCTTCATATGATTATTTGGTTTAAAAAGTTTGGCAATATAAACTTAAAGGATCATTCATGTTTAAAATTTCAATGAAAATGCAGTTACTTAAAAAGTACTCTAAAGATTGAGCTAAACGATATATTAACAACCATTTTGAGCAATTAAAATTTTCAAAATGGCAGTTGCTTCAACTTCAGAATGACCTACTTCGTGATCCTTATAATAGTAATACTATTCTTAACAAGTTACAACAACATCTTAACAAGTATAATGCTTTAATGGATTTCCACCACAAGTTTTGGCTGCAGCGTGCCAAAACTAATCATTTACAGAATGTTGATAAAAATACAAAATACTTCCAAACCATTTCGAAAATTCGTAGATTTAAAAAGAACATCACTTCGTTTCAGACTCATGATGGCACTTGTGATTTGTGACCATGAAACCATTTAAGCTAATATTACTTATGAACTCGCCTCAAGGTTTCAATCTGTTGGGACGCTATCAAGAACGCTTGCGTACTTGTTAGTGTTCCACACAACCGTCCCTTAGTTTTGATATGACAAACTCACTTTGATTCTAATAAAGTTGTCCAAGTGTTCAGGAACGCCAGTGACCAAAAGGACAACAAGTGTGTATGGGCGTCCCACAAGCTTAGGGACGCTAGCTAACAGGAAGTAAGGACCAGCCAGAGACTACTTGAGCAAGGACGGAGTCCTAAGCAAGTAGGAACGCAAGAAAGGAGTCCTTACTCACTAGCCGACAGGATGACATCACACGACAATGTTTGATCATCCAAGGACACGTGGCGGCCGATCCTGTAGCGAAGTTCATCATATACAGCTGGATACAGGAAGCTTCCTCATCACCGCCCTACTACGTGGAGGAAGATCCTATAGCCACGTCCACGAAGGGCATGATCGTCCCAGAGAAAAGACGCCCTTCCCCAAGTCCTATAAATAGCCCCAAGGCATTTATTGTGACGCTAACGCTTTCAAGAATATTCAGAGAGAATCATAGGAAAGCAGCTCACTCAAGAACACAAAGAACAAACTCAACAACAGTGCTAAGACTTTGAGTTAGATCGAGTGAGACTTGTAACCAAAATCACAAAACTGTTTGTAATCAAAAGATCAGAAAGAGAGTACTACGAAGTACTGTAGGACGCAGGGATAGGAGTCCTTTAGTAGATTGAACTTGCTTGAGTTGTAGGCTTAGAGGAGTTCTTTACTAGTCGACTTAGGGAAAAGCTAAGTGCCAGAGAACTGTAAAGACTCGCAGTACAACTGTAAGAACGTTCAATATAAAGGAAGAACTATTCAAAAATCCTCCAAGGAGGTAGAGGTTTACACTCAAGGACTACTTGGTCTTGAGTGGTTCCTCTATAAATCTTTGCGTTCATTATTTACCTGTTTAGTACTATTTCCGCTGCATTACTCTAGGACGCTCCTACACCTCGTAGGAACGCCTAACCAAAGGACGCCTTTACTAAAGTAAAGGCAGTCCCTCAGTACTAACGATCCAACAATTGGTATCAGATCAGGTTCTCTAGATTCTTATTGAGTTGCAGGTAAAGATGGACATGGAACCCATTGGAATCTCTTATGTGAAGCCTCCACGTTTGATGGACGGCAACTTCAACCGCTGGAAAACTAGATTTGAGAACTTCTGCAGAAGCACAAATTATCAATGCTGGAACGTCATCAGAAAAGGTGATCTCAAAGTTCCCGATGACAAGAAAGACAAGGAGGACGAGTGGGGTCCTGATGAATTCAAGCTAATAGAGACAAATGCTAAAGCTGTATGCTTCCTTCAAGCGTCCCTCTGCGAAAGGGACGCCACAAGAGTTAGCAATCTCCCCACAGCAAAACAACAATGGGAAGCTCTTGAGAAATTTCATGTGGGAACTGCAGACATGAAAGAGGACGTCCAGCTGAAAATCAAAAAGGAGTTCTATGCTTTCAGTATGTTGCCAAATGAAACGGTAAACGACTACTCGTACCGTTTTGAAGGTCTCGTCACCAAAATGAAGAACTTGGGCATTCCAGAATCAGAAATCTCCATGAGGAATAGAGTTCAAGTAGTCATCGATGGGTTGATTGGAGTCTGGAATTTCGATAGGACGACTTTCAAAGAAAACACAGCCAACAAAACTCTAGATATGGAAGAGATCTATGGGAAGCTCAGGCAGTACGAAGAAAGAAGAATCTCTGACATGGCTCAGCTAGGAAAGAATCCTCAAACTGATCTTGCTTTGGCGTCCACAACACCAGAGTACGCCGAGTACCTACGTGGCCAAAGAGATCTAGCGCTGATGATGCAAAACAAAGAAAAACTTGAGAACTTGCGTTCCAAAGAAAAAGAAAGAAAGCCAAAGGAAGAGATTGACTCAGATGAGGAACTCTCTCTTATTCACAAGGCTCTCAAGTACTATAACAAGAAGAACAAGCATAGTAGCAAGAGCAAGTTCTACAAAAAGGAGAGTCCCAAGTACACAGAGGCTGAAATGAAGGAACTCACATGCTACAAATGCAACAAGAAAGGACATTTTGCCAAAAAGTGTACTGTGGGAACGTCCTCCAAGGACAAGAAGAAAGCTCTCATTGGAGCATGTACAGCTGCCTGGGATGATCTCAGTTCAAGTGATGATGAACGTGATGATCAAGTTGCATACATGGCGGTGGAGGACGCCCCAGCTGTTGAAGAGAACGCCTCCGACAACGAACAAGAGGTAACTCATGATTCCATGATGCGTTCTCTAGAAAAGTGCTCAAAACCAAAATTGCTTAAACTTATTGGTAAAATCATGGAGGAAAGTCTTGTTATGAAAAGAAGAATGGATGAACTCGAAGATGAAAATATTGTAGTTGAATGTGAGAACTGTAGTTCAATGACTATCCAACTAGAGTCCTCATATGAACAAACTAAGTCCCTAAAAACTGAACTTGTGTGTCTTAAACTTGAGAACGCCAAGCTTAGGGAAGAAGTGAAAGTGTTGGGTAAGAGTCCCATAGTTGAAGAAGTAAGACCTATGGTTTTTGTCCCAGCTAAGAGAGGTCTAGGTTATGAAGATGGTACTAAGAACTCTCTTCCTAGTGACTTTGAGGCAAGCAAAACTTCGGAACTTGAACTAGAAAGAGAGAAAACCAAGAATCTCCTTGAAAGAATTAGAGTCCTAGAAAGTGGAGAAAAAGGTCAAGAGGACTACTACACTAATTCTACCAGTCATAAAATTTACAAGAAAATTGCTAAAGGGGACGGTTCAAAAGTGTGTGATCCCCAAAAGATGAAGCAAAACAAAATCCAACGCCCCAACAAGAAGTACTACCTCGGTACTTACTATAGGACATGTTGGTACTGTGGACAAGGTGATCATTTCAAATATGACTGTGTAAAACTTAAGGAAGACATTGAGAGCGGTAAAGCTGCTAGGACTAACAATGAAAATGCTAAGTCCGTTCCTAAAGCTAGTTCTAGGCGTCCTAGACGTTCTAGAAGTTCTTTCCGCAAACATGCCATTTCTAATGATGTTAATTTAAATGATTATATGCCAGAACCAGAGTTCTATTATTGTAATGAGCCAGGTAAGGAACACCTTGCCTGGGTCGCCAAGAACTAACCTTGCTTTGGCAGGTGGAAGTGAGGGGACGCCCATGGATCATTGATAGTGGTGCCTCAAATCATATGACAGGAAGCCAGATCCATCTCATTTCTATCCAAAGTAGTGCCACGGGAGGAACTGTCTCGTTTGGCAACAAGGGCAAAGGAAAGATCAAAGGAACGGGAACTGCTATTCTCAACCCGTCCATTAAAGCAACAAATGTCAGTCTTGTTGAAGGACTTGGCTTCAATCTTCTTAGCGTCTCTTAGATGTGTGAGCAAGGTGAAAATCTAGTCACATTTGACTCAAAGGAGTGCCTTGTTATCAACAAGAAGTCCAACAAAGTTGTTCTCAAAGGAGTTCGCAAGAACAACATCTACATCTTCAATCAAGAGTTCAAGCCTAAATCAGAATTATGTCTATCTGCTTCAAAGAAGGACGCGGATCTCTGGCATCGCCGACTTGGTCATGCTGGACCAAGCACGATCTTCAAGCTTCACCAAAGAAATCTTGTGAAGGGACTTCCCCGAATTGATCCTGAGACTGTTGAACAGTGTGAAGCCTGTATCAAAGGGAAGCAAACAAGAACGTCTTTCAAGTCAAAGAACGAATTCAGCACAAAGAAGCCTCTGGAACTCCTCCATATGGATCTTTGTGGACCAATGAAGACGTTGAGCCACGGTGGAAAGAGGTACATTTACGTTCTTGTAGATGATTTTTCTCGATTCATTTGGGTTCTTTTCTTAGCGTCCAAAGCAGATTGTTACAATGCGTTCAAAGTCTTCATCAAACAAGTGGAAGTTGCTCTTGAGACGCCTCTCAAAGCCATAAGATCAGACCATGGAACGGAGTTCCAAAACTCAGAGTTCCTGGCCTACTGTGATCAACATGGCGTCTCACACAACTTTTCAGCTCCAAGGACTCCTCAACAAAATGGAGTTGTGGAAAGAAAGAATAGGACGCTAGAGGATATGGCAAGAACTATGCTTTTGGCTAATAGCGTCCCCAAGTACTTCTGGGCGGAAGCCATTGCCACAGCATGCTACATCATCAATCGTGCCATGATCCGTCCTTTGCTGAAGAAGACGTCCTATGAGTTGTTGAATGGAAGGAAGCCTCGCATCGATTATCTCAGAGCTTTTGGTTGCAAGTGTTTCGTTCACAACAATGATAAAGAAAAACTTGGAAAGTTTGATGCAAGGAGTGATGAAGCCATATTCCTTGGGTACTCTCTCACCAGCAAAGCATATAGGGTTTTCAACAAAAGGACTCTAAAACTTGAAGAGAGTATTCATGTTGTGTTCAAGGAGAGTTCTTCTCACAGAGAAAAATCAAATAAGAAAGAACGCTCCTCATCGCATCAGCAGGACGACTCTGAAGATGAAGCTGAAGATTGGACCTCAGGAAAATACTATGTCTCTAAGGACGCGCCTCCAAATCCTGAAGAAGTCTCTGTGGACGCTCCTAGTGTTGTTCAAGGAGTTCCCTCTCGCAGTGAATCTCCAGTTCAACAAGATATAGCAGAATCAAGTCAACAAGGCGAGCAACGCCAAAGTGTGGACGCTTTCTCTGAGGGGGAACACGCTGTGGACGATACTCAAAGTGATAGTGATGATTCTGATGGAGATATTGATCCAAGATTTGCTCAACTGTTTCAAAGGGAGTCCCGCTTCTCTAGGGACCACCCAACTTCTCAAATTGTTTCTGATCTGTCTCAAGGAGTTCAGACCAGGTCAGCTGCTAGCAAGTCCCAGAGTGCAAATTTAGCCTTTTGTGCATTTAATGCCTTTGTCTCTATGGCGGAACCAAAGAATATCAAAGAAGCACTCCAGGACGTTGACTGGATTCAAGCAATGCAAGAAGAACTCAATCAGTTTGAAAGAAACAAAGTTTGGACTCTCGTCCCACGTCCCAAAGGCAAAAATATCATAGGGACGCGATGGGTGTTCAGAAATAAGCTTGATGAGAGTGGACGTGTGTCAAGAAATAAGGCAAGACTGGTGGCTCAAGGATTCAAGCAAGAGGAAGGTATAGACTATGATGAGACCTTTGCTCCTGTTGCTAGAATTGAAGCCGTTCGTCTCCTTATTGCCTTCGCCGCTCACAAAGGATTCAAGTTATTTCAGATGGACGTCAAAACTGCCTTTCTCAATGGAAAGCTAAAGGAGGAAGTGTATGTTGCTCAGCCGCCTGGCTTCGAGGACGCCTCTCACCCAAATCATGTGTACTACTTGGACAAAGCGCTCTATGGACTCAAGCAAGCCCCTCGTGCATGGTACGACAGGTTTGCGTCCTTTCTTTTGTCTCATGGGTACACTAGAGGTTCAATTGATAAAACTTTGTTTATAAAGAAAGTTCACAAGGACATTTTAATTGCCCAAGTCTATGTTGATGATATAGTCTTTGGTAGTACTAACATGAAACTTGTAGATGAGTTCAAGTCCTTAATGAGTAGTGAGTTTGAGATGTCCCTCATTGGAGAACTCAATTTCTTCTTGGGACTTCAAATTAATCAACTCAAGGAAGGGACGCGCATTCATCAACAAAAATATGTCCGTGAAATGCTTGAGAAGTACGGGATGAACACGTCCAAACCTGTTGCAACCCCTTGTTCTCCAAATTCGCGTCTTTACGCAGACGAACAGGGAAAGGACGTTGATCAAAAGCTTTACAGAGGGATGATTGGTTCTTTGCTCTACTTGACCGCAAGCCGTCCCGACATTATGTTTGCCGTTTGCTTGTGTGTACATTTTCAAGCAAATCCAAAGGAGTCCCACATGCAAGAAGTCAAAAGGATCTTTCGCTACCTCAAAGGACGCGACGATCTTTGCCTTTGGTACCCCAGGAAGACGTCCTTCAAGCTTGTTGGCTACTCGGACGCTGATTATGCTGGTCATGTGATTGACAGAAAAAGCACTTCAGGAATGGCTCAGTTCCTTGGTTCATGCTTAGTCTCTTGGGGATCTAAGAAACAGAACTCTGTGGCGCTTTCAACTGCGGAAGCCGAGTACGTTGCTGCTGCCTCGTGCTGTTCACAAGTCATCTGGATCAAATATCAACTAGAGGACTACGGTATCAATCTTGAGACTATCCCCATTCGCTGTGATAACACAAGTGCTATTGAAATTTCTAAGAATCCTGTTTTTCATTCACGCACAAAGCATATTCATATAAGACATCATTTCTTGCGTGATAATGTTGAACTAGGACTCATTAGTATGGAGCATGTAAGGACTGAAGACCAAATAGCTGATATTTTCACTAAGGCGCTTGATAGACGTCCCTTTGAGCATCTAAGACTGCTCTTGGGGATGATAACTTTTAAGTAGCAAGTCCCGTTCTACTATTCTCTCAATGATTGGCTATGTTTTTGTAGATTCTAAGTGTTTAAGGACTGTTTTGCATTGAATTCATATTTGCAAGGACGCTAGTCTAAAACTTCATGTGTTTGCTACTTTGGAACGCCATTCAAATTTTCTCTATTTAGTCTTGAAAAGAGTATCCCTGATCACCCAACCCTCATTATAAGCCGAAATGATGGGAACTCTAAGCTTACCCTAGCCGAGAACTCCGCAAAAGCGTCCTATGAGCTTCATATTTTCTTTTACGGGACGTACTTGCGTTGTTCTCAACTGGTTCGAAAGGTGATCACAAGAACGGTAAGTTGGTTGTTGGTAAGAACGCCAGTTCAGTTGTTAAGGAGCAGTTGAAGAGTCAGAATTTTGAAAGTATGAACAGTGACCGTTGCTTTTGCTCAAATCTTAAGGAGGAAGTTTTGCCACGTGTCGCACAGTAAAACAGTGGTAATTACCGTTTGTGCCACCGCTTCCTCTATATAAGGCCAGAACAGTCGCTCTCAAAATTTATTACGCTCAACCACTTTCTCGCTCTCAAATTTGCTTTGACTTCTCTCTAGAACTCCGGCAGCTTTCTCTCACTAAAATCTCATCTGACAATGTCTCAACAACTAAAGAACGTGGCCGGATCTTCTACCGGCGGGAAGCGTAGAAAGCTGGTGAAGTCCCACTTCATCGAGAAACCAAAGCCTATCGTTCTCAATGAGTCTTTGGTGGACTTCATCAACAGGAAGCCGCGAACCCTTTACAACTTGATAAGGGAACGCATGGACAAACCGGACGTAAAAAACGATGAAGTCAAAACAAAGAACTACGAGCGGTTCATCGAACGGTTCGTCATCCAAGGCCTTCACAACACCAACTACAAAGACTTGCCAGGACGGATGGACGACGTTCTTTTCTTTTCACAGTTCGGAGGTGAGAACCTTGCTCCTTTGATTGACCTAATCCCCGACCTTCACAACGCCGTCCTACCTGAATTCCCCATGTACCCTAAGGACTCTTTGGCCTACAAAATGATAAAAAACCGTGTGCCCAGTCCTTCTCCACCACCTCCTCAAGTCCCTTCCATCACCACAAAATCAATCCTCCCATCCAAGCGTCCAACACCTTCATCTCCCCTCCCAAAATCTTCTAAACCCTTCTCCTCCTCCAACCCAACAGAAATCGTGGACAAGTTTCCACCTCACTTAAAGGAGGGACGCTCCAAGAAAGTCCATGACCCAAGGCCCCTCAAAAAGGCCAAGACCTCGAGCGTCCCATCCTCTACAGCTCCCACAAAAAGGCCTAGTACCACAAAAAGGCCATCCAACCTGTCCAAAGAATCCACTCCTCCCCCTCAACAAATTTCCATCGTTCAACTCCCCACCCCTCCTCCGTCCCCCCAACCTTCAAGAGCAAATGCCCTAATCCCCTTCCCTCCCCGCATTCATTCCCCTCTAAATCTGGCCAATTTCCCATCTGCCCCAGCACACATCTCGCCCCCTAAGGACCCCGAGACTCCAAAGTCCCGCCGTCCATCATCCGAGAGTGGCCCAGATGAGACTGAGCGAACATTTGAGCATACGTTTCGCCGAAGGAAGACTGGCGAAAAGCCCAACGTTTTGCTCGCAAGGGACGTTCCTGCCCATATAGAGCACGTTCCCTCCTCTTCCTCCTCTAGCTCTTCTGAGAGTCAAAGAGGTACGCCCGCTCAGAACTCCCCTTTCATTGATGTTGTTGGGGATTCGAATGATAAAGCGGAAGGAGAGGTGAACGCTCCTTCAGAACAGATTGAGGATGCTAGTCAGCACCAGGTCGCTCAAGAGAACGCCGAGCCGACTCTATCTGATGAGCTCGAGCGTGATGCCCAGGAGATCCCTCCCTATGACCAGTCCCTCCCAATCCTAAACCCCACCCAATCTCCACAAGAAAACCCCTCCCCCACAATCCAAACAGAATCCCATCAAGTCACCGCGGACGCTGAGCAAGAAACAGAAAATCAAACAGAGGCTCAGGACGCCGAGGGCACGTCCCATGGTCAGGGTTCATCTGCTGCTAATCAAACCACATCTGGTGGTAATGCTGAGACAGAACAAGGCACAGAGAACGCTGCTGGCCAGGACGCCGATGAGAATGACCCTGAGGACTCTGCTGATAAGGACAGTTCTTCGGATGGCGAAGACTCCGAGTCCCCCAAGGGCAAGCGCAAAAGAAAGCATGATGGCGCGCCCGTGAAAGTTCTTATCCCTCTAGTTTATTCTGAAGAGTGGCTCGCCTCCTTCCCTCAAGACGACAAAGTCCAGGAGTTCCTTGAGCTTCTGCGATTTCAGGGATTGCTGAACGTTGGGCCTGCGCCCGCTGTGGTTGATAAGGAACAGATTAAGGTGTTCTACAAAGACTTAAGGTACAAAGCTAAAGATGGCTCTCTCCATTTCAAAATAGATGGTGAGAAAGCCACAGTGAGTGAACGCCAGGTTCGAGCTTTCATGGGACTAGCTGCTCAGAAGCCACCGTCCGACGCTCTAAGCTCTCTTCCTGAAGGCGGTTTCGAGACAACTGATGAAGAACTGCCTCTGGTCGAACATGTCTTTCAGGGCAAGAGGCCATTGGGACTAGACAGAGTTGCTCACGTTCTGAGCAAGGTTGGCGCCATAGCTCACTACTTCATCTGTCGCGCCGTCCTTCCAAGGCAGGAGAAGCATTCAATCGTGCAAACACACGACATTATCTTAATTGACGCCTTTCTTGAACGCCGCCCCATCAACTTAGCAAGAATAGCAATGCAACATATGGCTAAGTGTGGGAGGAAGCGACATGCTCTGCCGTACCCGGGGCTGGTAAAGCTGATTCTGAAATCTCAGAACGCCTATGATGACAGCGCTCCTCAAGAAGAACTCGGTCTGAAATGGAATACCAAGAACGGACTTGTCAAGATAAGACATAATGAAGAGCTGCCGTCTGTCATAAAACAGTTAGAGGCTGAGGCTGAGGAAGCCAGACTAAAAGAAGCGGAAGCACGCATGGCTGCTGATGCTGAAGCAGAACGCCTTGCTTCCATGGGACAGGAGTACTCTCAAGAAGAAGAGCCAGTCGTAGACCTTAACGTTCTTGATCAGCTGCTTATGGCTCCTTCTCCTTCTCAAGATCCTCCAATGGACGCTCCTTCAACCAGTTCAGGACCAAGGCCCCGTTCTGCTCCTGCAAATGTCTCTGAGCATCCTCCTGCAGAACTCTTGGGTGCCATTATGGACAATCAATGCCACGTCTTCTCAGCTATCAAAGACTTGTCCGCGGCTCTCACTAAGTCGGCTGAACTTCAAGCACAATTTCTAAAGTTCTTTCAAGACCAGAGTCGTTCTCAGTGATCGCCGTTCCCCACCTCTTAATCCCTCAATATTTTGTCTTTGCTTCTTTTCTGTAAAAACACTTGATTTTTTTTGTGATCACATTTGTGTAATAATTCTACTTTTGTTTGAATGGCTATTACACTGTTTGGTTGCATTATGTGTGTTTAAGCGTTCCACTGCTTTTAGTTATGTGTTTGTGCTAACGTCCTTATCACTTGTTATCCTTTTCGATGATGCCAAAAGGGGGAAGTGTAGTTTTGCAGAGATGCGCTATGAAATAGTTATCTAGAATAAGCAAGTGTTAAGGGGGAACTATTAAGTGAAAGGTCTAAGGAACTCCATGCTAATATAATAGAGGACGCCTAGAAAATTCTAGGACGCTTTTCTCTCCCTGAAATCCAAATGTTAGAGAATCAAAGAATGAAAACTTGTGCTTACTGAAATTTCTCTAAGTGTTAGAGGACGCTTCTAAGTTTTCATGCATGCTAAGTTCCAATGTCAAAACTATTTTGCTGAAGAGTTTGTCATCATCAAAAAGGGGGAAATTGTTGGGACGCTATCAAGAACGCTTGCGTACTTGTTAGTGTATCAAACAACCGTCCCTTAGTTTTGATATGACAAACTCACTTTGATTCTAATAAAGTTGTCCAAGTGTTCAGGAACGCCAGTGACCAAAAGGACAACAAGTGTGTATGGGCGTCCCACAAGCTTAGGGACGCTAGCTAACAGGAAGTAAGGACCAGCCAGAGACTACTTGAGCAAGGACGGAGTCCTAAGCAAGTAGGAACGCAAGAAAGGAGTCCTTACTCACTAGCCGACAGGATGACATCACACGACAATGTTTGATCATCCAAGGACACGTGGCGGCCGATCCTGTAGCGAAGTTCATCATACACAGCTGGATACAGGAAGCTTCCTCATCACCGCCCTACTACGTGGAGGAAGATCCTATAGCCACGTCCACGAAGGGCATGGCTGCTGATGCTGAAGCAGAACGCCTTGCTTCCATGGGACAGGAGTACTCTCAAGAAGAAGAGCCAGTCGTAGACCTTAACGTTCTTGATCAGCTGCTTATGGCTCCTTCTCCTTCTCAAGATCCTCCAATGGACGCTCCTTCAACCAGTTCAGGACCAAGGCCCCGTTCTGCTCCTGCAAATGTCTCTGAGCATCCTCCTGCAGAACTCTTGGGTGCCATTATGGACAATCAATGCCACGTCTTCTCAGCTATCAAAGACTTGTCCGCGGCTCTCACTAAGTCGGCTGAACTTCAAGCACAATTTCTAAAGTTCTTTCAAGACCAGAGTCGTTCTCAGTGATCGCCGTTCCCCACCTCTTAATCCCTCAATATTTTGTCTTTGCTTCTTTTCTGTAAAAACACTTGATTTTTTTTGTGATCACATTTGTGTAATAATTCTACTTTTGTTTGAATGGCTATTACACTGTTTGGTTGCATTATGTGTGTTTAAGCGTTCCACTGCTTTTAGTTATGTGTTTGTGCTAACGTCCTTATCACTTGTTATCCTTTTCGATGATGCCAAAAGGGGGAAGTGTAGTTTTGCAGAGATGCGCTATGAAATAGTTATCTAGAATAAGCAAGTGTTAAGGGGGAACTATTAAGTGAAAGGTCTAAGGAACTCCATGCTAATATAATAGAGGACGCCTAGAAAATTCTAGGACGCTTTTCTCTCCCTGAAATCCAAATGTTAGAGAATCAAAGAATGAAAACTTGTGCTTACTGAAATTTCTCTAAGTGTTAGAGGACGCTTCTAAGTTTTCATGCATGCTAAGTTCCAATGTCAAAACTATTTTGCTGAAGAGTTTGTCATCATCAAAAAGGGGGAAATTGTTGGGACGCTATCAAGAACGCTTGCGTACTTGTTAGTGTATCAAACAACCGTCCCTTAGTTTTGATATGACAAACTCACTTTGATTCTAATAAAGTTGTCCAAGTGTTCAGGAACGCCAGTGACCAAAAGGACAACAAGTGTGTATGGGCGTCCCACAAGCTTAGGGACGCTAGCTAACAGGAAGTAAGGACCAGCCAGAGACTACTTGAGCAAGGACGGAGTCCTAAGCAAGTAGGAACGCAAGAAAGGAGTCCTTACTCACTAGCCGACAGGATGACATCACACGACAATGTTTGATCATCCAAGGACACGTGGCGGCCGATCCTGTAGCGAAGTTCATCATACACAGCTGGATACAGGAAGCTTCCTCATCACCGCCCTACTACGTGGAGGAAGATCCTATAGCCACGTCCACGAAGGGCATGATCGTCCCAGAGAAAAGACGCCCTTCCCCAAGTCCTATAAATAGTCCCAAGGCATTTATTGTGACGCTAACGCTTTCAAGAATATTCAGAGAGAATCATAGGAAAGCAGCTCACTCAAGAACACAAAGAACAAACTCAACAACAGTGCTAAGACTTTGAGTTAGATCGAGTGAGACTTGTAACCAAAATCACAAAACTGTTTGTAATCAAAAGATCTGAAAGAGAGTCCTACGAAGTACTGTAGGACGCAAGGATAGGAGTCCTTTAGTAGATTGAACTTGCTTGAGTTGTAGGCTTAGAGGAGTTCTTTACTAGTGGACTTAGGGAAAATCTAAGTGCCAGAGAACTGTAAAGACTCGCCAGTACAACTGTAAGAACGTTCAATATAAAGGAAGAACTATTCAAAAGTTCTCCAAGGAGGTAGAGGTTTACACTCAAGGACTACTTGGTCTTGAGTGGTTCCTCTATAAATCTTTGCGTTCATTATTTACCTGTTTAGTACTATTTCCGCTGCATTACTCTAGGACGCTCCTACACCTCGTAGGAACGCCTAACCAAAGGACGCCTTTACTAAAGTAAAGACAGTCCCTCAGTACTAACGATCCAACACAATCTAACAACATTTCTGTTATCCACACACATTACCTAGACATTATCCCTTCCCTTGTCATTGATACGGATAACATAGCAATTTCCAAACAACCGTCCCCATCTGAAACTAAAGCTACTATCTTTGAGGTAACCCTAAATAAGACGCCTGATCCCAATGGTTTTACAATAGAATTCTTCCAACACTTTTGGCCAATAGTTGGAGCTTCAGTTGATCGTGCGGTGGTTACATTCTTCCATTCTGGATCAGTACTTATCGCTGCAAATAAAATTTTTATCAGTTTAATCCTAAAGATTGATACACCAATTTCTATAAATCATTATCAACCGATTAATTTATGCAATACCATTTATAAAGCTATTACCAAGTTAATCTCAAATAGAATACAACATATACTCCCGTTAATTCCACATCCTCTTCAGAGTGTGTTTGTAAGAGGATGCCTAATTCAGGATAACGTTCTTATAGCTCATGAAATATTCTATTCATTTCATAAAAGGAAAAAAGGACGCCTTAGTTGGATGGCGATTAAACTTGACTTAGAAAAAGCATATGATAAGATGAATTGGAATTTTATTTGATGAATTTTGACTATGTTTGGCTTTCATCGTAAGTGGGCTGATCTTGTCATGACTTGCATCACCTCCTCGTCTTCTTCAGTTTTAGTTACTAATGAACCTAGCTCTAAGTTTTTACCTCGTTGTGGTATCCATAAAGGTGACCCGATTTAACCTTTCATTTTTGTTTTATGTATGGAATACTTAGCTAGAACACTCCAACAAGAATCAACTTCTAACTCTAATCATGCTAGTATCCAATTAACCAAAAATGCCCTTCTTAAGCTTTGCTGATGATACAATTATCTTTGCAAATGTTACCATGGAATTCATTCAAAATTTGCTTCACAAATTCACGCTGATCTCAGGTTCATCTATTAACTAACACAAAAGATCACTTCAAACTTCTGTCAATATCTCTCAACCTAGCTACCTTAACATTCAGATCACATCTTCGATGGAAAAATACTTTGGCATCCCCATAATAAAAGGAAGAGTGCAAAATTTAATGCTTTTAGATGCAATATCTAATCTTAAAAAACAACTTCCCAATGGAAAGCTAACTCCATTTCACAAGCGGGGAGGGTAGTGCATATCCAGACTTGTCTGTAAAGTAAAGTCAACTACCTAATGCAAAGTTTTATGCTACCTCAAGGTATGTTAAAACAAATTGACAATGTTAGTAAATCTTTCGTTTGGAATAAATTTAGCCCAAATCATCATCCACTTATTAGCTAGGAACGAATTTGCTCTCCTAAAGATTGTGGAGGGCTTGACCGTCGTTCAACTGAAAATATCAATCTATCATTACAAATGAAACTTCTTCGCAAGATTGTTAGACAACCTCAAAATTTGTGGGTAAAGGTTATCATCGAAAAGTATCTACGCTCTGACTCCATCTTTGACTATCATAAAAACAATTGCTCTTGGTAGTTTGGCCGTTTAATTAAACATTAGAAATACCTTTTCTAAAGGCCTTAGATGGTTGTTAGGCAATGGTAGTACTATAAAATTTTAGACTAACCCTTGGGTTCCAAATATTGATTTGTTACCATTTATAGATAACTATAAACCTCAGGTCTCCAATTTAATCCTTCCGGATCGGTCTTGGGACATTACATTACTTCAGCACCTACTACCGCCCCATATAGTCGATATCACTGGTGCTATTAGAATTCCAATTACGAATATAGAGGATAGGCTCAGTGGGCTGCCTGCGGTGAATGGCGCATTCTCTGTTCATTTTGTTGCCTCGCTTTTATGTGCCCCCGTCAATACGAGTAATAATGCATGCGATTGGATTTGGAAAACTAAATTACCTCCTAAAATTAACAATTTCCTTTAGAAATGTTGTGCTGACCGTCTTCCAACAAAGGATAGAATCAATCACTTTTATAACTTTGTTCCAAATTCTTGTTCTCTTTGTGATTTGCAGGATGAAAACCTTAACCACTTATTATTTTTAATGTCCATTTAGATGGCACATGATTGCGAGATTGGAGAAATTGTTAAGTTCCTCTTTCGCCATAACTACCTCGTATAAATTTCACCAAAACATTCACGATACATTTACAAACAACCAGTACACTACACCCCTTGGCTTCATATGGTGGTTTGTTTGGGCATATAGGAATGCAAATATTTTTGATTCAGGAAGAATTAATCCTAAGAAACTTCCATCTGACTTAGCTTTCTTAGGTGCTTTAGAATGGGACTGTTGTAATACTACTACAACAAAGCAAAGAACTAACAAACCGAAAAGGAAAAATCACACAGTCTGGAAAAAACCTCCTCCTCAATGGTCCAAACTTAATTTGACGCATCTAGACTTAAAACTGAAACAACCCATGCAGGGTTTATTCGTTCAATTGGACGTCAACAACTACCATCTATGTCAATAGTACAAGCAGAAGCTTCTTCATTACTACAAGCATGCACTTCGAAGTATTGACTGTTCTCAAATTCATAATCTTATCATTGAAGTAGAAAATCTAATTGTTATTAATTCTTTAAAATGACTTCGGAAAGTCCCATGTGAATTACACACAATCTTAACTGACATAGGAAATATTATTTCTATTAACCCTTGTGTTGCATTTTATCATTGTTTCAGGGAATCAAATGTTGCTGCTGATTTTCTAGCAAGAAGACACATCAATGTGCAAAGTCTGAATGCAATCATTCCATTGCTCTCCTCTTCTTTTTCATCTGGTTTGTCTGTAACTCAATCGAGGTGTTTGTAGAGTCAACAACCCTCACTATTTGAATTCTTTAAGATCATCCGTTGGGATGATTTAGGCTATCCTTGTAACTCATAGGTGGCCTAATTTTGGCTTGTTTGAGCTAGTAGCTCTTCAATCAAAAAAAAAAAACATTTGGCGTGGCTTTTTTCTTTTCTTTATTGATGACAAAAAACTAAAATTCCTCATATTTTTCTTGATTCATAAAATATATTATATCTATTACATAATAATATTAGTTAAAACGATAGAAAAATACTAAACTTATTGTTGAAACTCGAAAACACGAGGAGATAACGCAATGAGAGTAACTAAAACAAAGATAGAGTACACATGTTTGGAGTTGGTATAATTTGTAATAGACAAAGCGGTGTTTAGCTGAGGAAGGTGTACAAGTGTTTAGAATCTATCTTGCTCTGCGCGCACAGTGATCTTTGTTTCAACAAAGTTTGATCTTTTACTTAGGAGTAATGTTAACTCACGAAGTTTTCAACCCCTTTGCCTGTGCGTCATGCCTTCTATTTATACAAGTAACCTGACCTCGGATTTGGTGGATTTTTCGATGTAGGACGATGGCGGTTTATACTCGTGTTGTTCTCTTATTGGTTGTTTAGGGCGGTGCTCACGGGAGTCTCATCCCGCAAGCCACTTGACATGATAGAAAGTCGTCCACTTGGATGGGACACCTCCAAATTTGGTGTACTCAACGCGATAGGTCCAATATCATCCCTAGACTTTAGTGATGAAGGATGAGAGGGCGCGATCCTGGGAAAAACCAAGGTCCCCTTTTGAGAACAGAGAACAAATCTTCCTAATTGGAGAATCTAAAGATAAAGAGGTATTTTTCGTTCAGAACAATCTTTGGGATAATGACTCCGGTCCAATTAGCATTTATGAAGCGCTCTATAGCCTTGAACACGATTCGCTCGCCCGTCGGGGAACTCATAGGGTCTCCCGTCGACGGGATTGACTTTGGGGCTAGGTCTCCGGTCAATAGGTTTGACTTTGGGGATGAAGAAAGATTTGAACTTTTTAAAGGATGTTAGTGGGGGGACAAAGATCTTGATGGGGGCCAAAGTTTGGGATTTGCTTGTGGTGGGGACCAAACAGATAAGGTTTTTTGCCAACAAAGGCGGCCATGAGGAGGAAGAAGGGCTATTTGGATCTAGAAAAGGAGTGTGTTTTCGGCCAGAGTTAGAGATGGATGAATCATGAGCGGGGGAACAAAAACTGAGGTAGGGGAGGGAATGAGGAGACATACTATGAGGAAGAGAATATAATGTCGGAATGGCACCGGATTTGAGCAATTTTGAGTTATTGGTCCAAATAAGCTCATTTGGAAATAAACCGAAGGAGCTTTTTGAATCTGGAGAGTCGGCAGGAATCGGAAGGGTGGGTGGCAGAGTGGAGGAGGAAGGGGAAGCTAGGAAGGATGGGGAAGGAGGCAGCTTGGAAATCTTATTGGATCTTTGCTTTTTGCCCATGGTGATGCCAACGGCCGCTCAAAGCAAACTCACTTTGGGGAGAACGTGCATGAGGCGCATACTCCTAAACTCTGATTTACATGATCCGCAAGACTTGATGCTACAGTAATGTTGATCAATGTTTGACTTTCGTCATTCGGTTGTCAAAAAATGTTGACAAAATAACAAAAAACAATGTTATCTACTTCTTAGAACAAGGCAAGAACTGCAAGGTCACTTTTTGAACTCGATTCCGACCAAGTGAACATTTGGACATAACGGATCAATGAGTACATTGTCTGCGATGAAGACGCATAGAGTGCTCCAACTGAACCATCAGCCAGCAACCTCTAGAAAATCAATAATTGTTGTACGAGATGGTCTCCTACGCACCTGCATCCTTGTTGACATACAACATCTCATGTCCAACCCACCGATACTTTCGATCTCCAACTACAATAGCTATCTCACCTTAGCCACCGCAAGCCCACCTATCGCGTGGTGCCATACTGCCATATATGGCATCCGGGAATGGCTCAACATTCCCCATAACTGGAATCTCACCCCTCCACAAATTTTTCAGAATATGAACAATTATTCGGGTTGAAATTTAGGAAGATAGAAGAACATGAATCGGACTACCGGTCATCCTTGAATCAATAACATTTGGGCAAATACATATCATTGAAAGAAGGAATGTTGTGAATATTCGAAAAATACACAACGTGTCTAATAACATGTGGGCAAATTAGACATCAATGAAATGTCATATATATATATATATAGATTAAAGTTCAATAGTGAACACATAAGTATTAGTGAACAAGTGAACAATTGTGAGCCTTTGGATAATATGTCAATGGAAGGCTCAGATTAAATATCCAAATTTGAACAAAATTCAAAATTAAAATCAATCCCTTAATTATAGGAAGTGATGATTGATTATAGGAATTTTAGAATTTCAAAATTAAACCACTTAATTATAGGAATTTTGGAAAAACCACTCTCTCTCACCCTCTTCTCTACCTCTCGTTCCAGATCTGTAACCTGGACACCGCCGGCCACCAAGAACCCGACGACAACCCACCCCTCGCTTAGCCTCTCACTTCCTCCGCTCACCCACTCGTCATATACAATATACTATACATATATACATCTTATTCTGTAGGAATAGGTCACATAAACAATTCAGCCACAACAAATTTCGTATATAC
The DNA here is from genome assembly GCA_934048045.1 of Polygonum aviculare. Lineage (NCBI taxonomy): Eukaryota > Viridiplantae > Streptophyta > Magnoliopsida > Caryophyllales > Polygonaceae > Polygonum > Polygonum aviculare. Next base: position 30,273,611 of record OW204026.1, read on the forward strand.
ATTCCTTAAGTTGTTATATACAATATTACTGAACATATGTACATCTTGATCTGTAGAAATAGGTCACATAAACAATCAAACCTCAAGAAATTTCGTATATACATGTCTTAGGTTGTCATATACAATATTACTGTACATATAAACATCTTGATCTGTAGAAATAAGTCACATAAACAATCCAGGCACAACAAATTTCATATATACATTTATTTGGTTGTCATATACACGATTACTATACATACTAGTGGGCATCGCCCGTCCGATGGACGGGCTCAATCATTGTGTATGAAGAATATGTATAGGTCACATTGGATTTGTTATTGTTATCATTGGATTAAAAAATAGTAAGCTTAGCCCGTCCAACGTAAGCTTACATTATGTTGCTTGGTAATGAACCGGTGTTATTTTTGATAATTTTGTCAAAGTGTGAAGTGTAAAATTACATAGGTACTATATAAAATCTCAAATCTTGATGAAGAATCACATGAACAACTCAGCTTTAACAAAATAAAACAATAATAGTTGTCCATAAGAAGTTTACAACACACCACAAACTTCTGTCCTCAATGCTACAATTAATTTTTGCAGGCTACCGAATGCATTTCCATAGTTAGCATTCCAAAATCGAATTTTAGGCTCCATCTCCCATTGTCCTCTTTGATGTACTGATGTATAGGACTACATACAAGAACAAAATGCATATATAAGCAGTTCATCTCATCACATAATACCATACAAATAGTCAAAAAAATACAAAGATTTGAACTTCCATAAGACCATACCTATTTTTAATGAATGCTGTTAGCATAATGAGCTTCATGAAGTTACATCTATATAATAACTTGAAGAGCTTCTGCTTACAAAAAATGAAGGTCTTTCAGGGCTCCCAAGCTTTCTGGAACAGTTCCTTCTAAGCTGTTATTCTACAAGTCACTTCAGAAAACAGAAGATTGAACTCTTGATATTTTAGGACGACCATACAAACATACATAAGGAAGTGTAAGAAACTAATCATTTGACTTACATAACTTGGAGATTGACCAAGCTATCCAGATCATTTCCAAATGATTTAAGATTGTTGAAACTTAAGTTCCTGCAGCCATAAGCAGTTTCCTGTTTTAGGCTTACAAAAGAAAAAAGTACATATATATAATTATAATTTTTCAAGATGCAACAAGCTGCCGAAATTCTTCAACTCTCCTTCTAATGATGTGTTATGTAAATCCCTGTGTATCAAAAAAGGCACCATAAGCACTAAATTGTGTATCATGAAGTGGGATTTTGGTTCTTTGAAGAAGAGCTTACAGTCACTCAAATCATAATTAACAAAAGAAATTGAAGTGATTAAAGAGGTACATACGCACAGGAAGTAGGAGGATTCCAAACGAGCCCAGCCATGACAACAAGCTGTAAACAATTAACGTTCAAAAAAATACATATAAGAACCTCTTTTTAAAAAAAGATTTTTCTAAGTTCCCTAAAACACATTATAAGCAGATAATAATGAAAAGATTTATTAAATCTTAACTTTTAAGTTTTTAAATCTTTTTTATAGTAAGTTTACTATTTTTTTTAGGGTTTTATTCTCTATATTTATTATGCTTATAGTGTGTTCTTAGGACACACTATATTAAACCCGTTAAAAAATTATAACTTTTTTAAACCAAACTACCTCCTTTTAATCCAATAAATAATTTTTTTAATATCTTTTAGCTAATATGTGCAGTTTCTCATAACCAATAACTAATCACCTGGGCTCAAAAATAACTAATCACCTAAAACACTAACATGGGAAATATTTATTAAACAAAAATTCAGAAACCAAAATGGCAATTAATTCAGCAAATACATACCCAGAAATTAAAGAAAAACCAACCTCATCAAAAACACCAGCTGGGCTATCTTCATAGCTAGCAAGATTGAACCCACCAAGTGTATATCTGCACAAACACGAATCAAATGAACACAATCACAATGGACAAAACCACAAAGAAATCACCCAAAGATTGGTTCTTTAACCTACCCAAAAGTCTCAACCAATCTGAACTCTTTTGGAACAAGAGCTGTAGTAATTTCAGACTTGACAAGATGAAACTGATACAATGCACTGAAAAAAAAAACAAAAAATAGCCAAAAATTCAATTAATTAATCCAAACCCAATTGAGTTTAGCTAATAAAGATTCAATCTTGACCTTCCTTTGAACTTCCATGTCGGTTCTTTGTACCCTGAGCTACAAGAAACTCGAGCTTCCATGGATTTGTCGGTGGCTGAATGCATCATGAGTGTGCTAGAATGGATAAAATGGAAATTCTCTCTTAATTAGTTTGTGTGAAATAAAATATTTGTAATAAAAGAAAAACAGGTTTGTGGAAAGAGGAAACAGAGCATTTACCAGGAAGCTTTAACTAATTATAATAGTAATACAAAATCTAATCTGCTAGTAAGCAAGTTATTGTTGTTGTTGTTGTTGTTGGAACTTGGAAGGATGTGCAGATCAGATCACCTGTGGCTAAGAAACTTAAGTTCCTGCAACCATCCTTATTATGATCAGTTTCCTATTTTAGGCTTACAAAAGAAAAAACTACAGAGATATAATTACAATTTTTCAAGATGCAACAAGCTGCCCAAATTCTTCAACTCTCCTTCTAATGATGTGTTATGTAAATCCATGTGTATCAAAAAAGGCACCATAAGCACGAATTGTTTTCTTGTGGATCAGGGCTTCATGGAAACCAACTTGTTTTTCAATGGCACACTCACTTTTAATGCAAATCAGGTGCACCAAAGGAGCCTATGTATCCAAAATCAGGAGACAGGTTGGCAAGCAAGATAATGATTGACGCCAAAAGTTTGTCCCAAGCAAACCCTTTCCACAGAGTTAAAGATTAAAAATTTAGATCATCAGTCTACTTGGTGACAGAAAAATGCAGGCCTCTAAAGAAGCTTAAGTAGAATTTGTATATCTGTATGGGCACATAAGATGCAAACTATGCGGATCAATAAGAGTTTGATTCTTTCTATATGATTAAAACTAAAATTGTCTAACAATTAACACAAAAAAGCAGTATATGCGCGTCAAGATCTGACCTTCAAGCCAATCCAAAACTCCTAAGTCTGTCACAATGAGGTGTTGGCATGTTCCTACTCCATTGACGGCGCTGAAGTTCAACTTGACAATGCCGTCCAAGAAGATTCTTGTAGTCATGAATCACGTTTTCTTCAAGCGTAGCTCTAGATTCACTCCCACCAGGAAAATTTCAATCAAAATCAACCGACTTAACAAAAGAAATCAAAGAGGAGGACGAATTGCATTTATGTAGAATTGAGCAAAAATCTCTTCAGATCTGATTAATTAAAAAAAGCTTACCTAATTTCCTTCGTTTTCTCCGGAGACAGGCGGCGTTAGAGGAAGCGGTCGTCGGCGGAGACGAAGTCGATTCGGTCGAGGACGTCGGAGGAGAGGCCGGGGCGGAGAGCGTGGAGGACGGACTCGAAGGCGGTGACGTGGCAGGGGATGTGGAGGACGCCTTTCTGCTCGTAGCCGTACTCCTGAGCGGATCGGTTCAGAAGCTTTGCGAAGATCTCGTGGTTCAGCAGATCGGCGCTCACCATGAGCCGTTCCATCTCATCGCCGACGTAGGCCGGACAGAACCCCCGATGACCTCCGGTTTCTCCGGCGGTTAGAGTCCGACGCTCTCTGCGTCTCCGATCGGATGAGGTTGCACGACGCCGATTTTGAGGATGAGTCGGCCACGCGAGAGAATCGCCTTATCAGCTGCTTCTTCTAGAGACAGCGGTTTGGGATGAGAAAGGGGGATGGTGAAACAGAGAGGTTGGGGACGGGATGAGAAAGTGAGCGATTTTGAGGATGATTGATTTTATATTTTTTTGGTTAGACCGGATGGCTGATGGTGTACCCAAATTAAACGCAATAACCATTCGTGTGACACAACGCTCCACAATAATCAAGGCAAATGAATAAGAAAACCACTAATTTAAACATAGCAGCTGTTAATGCTAATAGGAATGGGGTGGGAGGAGTAGTTATGACTTAGGGATGAGGCTAGTTTTTATAGTTTTATAGATATACAATGATTGGCAACGTGGTGGTTCGTGGTGGCTTTGGCGACGTGGTGGTTCCGACGGGGTCTTCCAGCGAATTGGTGGTTCCGACGGCCGGCGCAATGGTGGTTTGATGTTGCCGGCGTAATGATGGTGGTCAGGGAAGTGATTACACCGGCGAAGTGGTTATATACAATATTACTGTACATATATACAATAATGCAATTAGTATCCAACCGGAACAAATTTCGTATATACATCTCTCAGGTTGTCATATACAATGCTACTGTACATATATACATCCGTAGAAATAGGTCACAGAAGCAATCCAACAACAACAAATTTTGTATATACATTCATCAGGTTGGCATATACAATATTAGTATATATATATATATATACACATCTTGATCTGTAGATATAGGTCACATAAACAATTTACACATAAATTCACGACATATACTAAATCAAATCAATCATATACATAATGAAAAAATTATATACAAAATTACCTTATGTCATATTTATACGATTGACAATTGGCAACGTGGTGGGGGGCGAAACTCCGGCGCGGTTCGACTGGGGGCTACGAGATGCCGGCGGGAGGGGACCCAAACCTACGGACGAGCACCGGCGACGGGCGGAATCGGGAAGCGACCAGCGTCGGGCACCAGATCTGGGGCGCAATCCGGGGGACGGGCGAAACCCCGGATCTAGAGGGGGGATCTGGTCAGGTGGGGTACAAGGCAGGTGGCGACGGGTGGTTGCCGGAATACTCCTTGGAGAGTGGTGGCGCTAGGGCGAGAGGTTGAGCGGCGATGGAGGATCTGCATAATTCTGCATCTGCGTAATTCTCCGAATGGTTTCCGGCAATGGAGGATCTGCGCTAGGGCGAGAGGTTTTCCTGCGCAATGGAGGATGCTGGTGGCTGGCGACATGGTGGCCAGTGACGTTGTGGCCGGCGAAGTGGTGGAGGCTGCAATGGAGGCCGATGATTTTTGGGAGCATCTCTTCTGGATCTACAATGGAGTGTAACTTCTGATTTTACAGAATTGTATTTATGGTAGTTACAATTGGTAGATGATGGAGAAAATCTCTCCCAATTTAGATTTTTTTTGATTTTCTTATTTTTGGATATTGTGTACTAATATCCCACCATCCATTACAAATCTCATCCTACGGATGAGATTTGTTCACTTGTTCTCTATAGAAGGTTATTCACTATAGAACCTACCTCTCTCTCTATATATATATTTATAGATTAAAGTTCAATAGTGAACACATAAGTATTAGAGAACAAGTGAACAATTGTGGACCTTTGGATGATAATCAAATGGATGGCTCAGATTATCCCTACAAATTTGACATAATTTCAAATTTAAACCAATCCCTTAATTGTAGGAAGTGATGATTAATTATAGGAATTTTGGAATTTCAAAATTAAACCACTTCATTCTAGGAATTTTGGAAAATCAACTCTCTCTCACCCTCTCCTCTACCTATCGTTCCAGATATGTAACCTGGACACCGTTGGCCACCAAGAACCCGACGACAACCCACCCATCTCTCGGCCTCTCACTTCCTCCGCTCACCCACTCGATTTCGTATATACATTCCTCAGGTTGTCATATACAATATATTATACATATATACATCTTATTTTGTAGGAATAGGTCACATAAACAATTCAGCCACAACAAATTTCGTATATACATTCCTTAGGTTATTATATACAATATTAACGTACATATATACATCTTGATCTGTAGAAATAGGTCACATAATTAAACAATCCAGCCTCAAGAAATTTCGTATATACATGCCTTAGGTTGTCATATACAATATTATTGTACATATATACATCTTGATCTGAAGAAATAGGTTACATAAACAATCGAAGCACAACAAATTCCGTATATACATTCCTCAGATTGTCATATACACGATTACTGTACATATATACAATGATTGTCAACGTGGTGGTTCGTGGTATCTTTGGCGACGTGGTGGTTCCGACGGGGCCTTCCAACGAATTGGTGGTTCCGACGGCCGGCGCAATGGCGGTTCGATGTTGTCAGCGCAATGGTGGTGGCCGGGGAAGTGGTTACACCGGCGAAGTGGTTATATACAATATTACTATACATATATACAATAATGCAATTAGTATCTAGCCGGAACAAATTTCGTATATACATCTCTCAGGTTGTCATATACAATGTTACCGTACATATATACATCCGTAGAAATAGGTCACGGAAGTAATCCAGCAACTAATTGGCAACGTGGTGGGGGCGAAACTCCAACGCGGTTCGACTGGGGGCTACGAGAGGCCGGTGGGAGGGAACCCGAACCTACGGACGAGCATTGGCAACGGGTGGAATCGGGAAGCGACCAACGTCGGGCACCAGATTTGGGGCGCAATCCGGGGGACGGGCGAAACCCCGAATCTGGAGGAGGGATTTGGTCGGGCGGGGTGCAAGGCAGGTGGCGATGGGTGGTCACCGGAAAACTCCCTGGAGTGGTGGCGTTAGGGCGAGAGGTTGAGCGACGATGGAGGATTTGCGTAATTCTCCGAATGGTTTCTGGCAATGGAGGATGTGCGTTTTTTTATATGCGTAATTTCTAGAATGACAATTTATTATTTTCTATAATTATATTGTTGGTGGTTACAAGGATCATGGGAGAGAATCTCTCCTATTTTTTTTTCTATTTTCTTATTAATAGATATTATAGACACTAATCCCACCATCCATTACAAATCTTATCCTACGGATGAGATTTGTTCACTTGTTCTCTATAGAAGGTTGTTCACTATAGAACCTACCTACCTATATATATAGAGTCAGGTTCTATAGTGTACAACATCCTATAGAGAACAAGTGAACAAATCTCATCCGTAGGATGAGATTTGTAATGGATGGCTGAATTTGTTTCTTCAATATTCATTAGTAAGAAAATAGAAATATAAAACAAATATTGGAGAGATTCTCTCCCATATTTTGTAACCACCCAAATCACAAATTGCCAAATCAAAACACGCATTTGCAGATGCTATTGAATCTCATCGCCATTGCTCCTCCATCGCTACAGAATACCGGCGAGCCCCCACGATTAATACCGGCGACCGATCCCGCAAGCCACCGACGACCACCACCACGATAGATCGCGCAAGCCGCCGCCGAGCCACCGGCGAGCCGCCCAGCGTTCATCGCGGCTATGGCGAATAGCGGGCGGCCAGGGCGACCGACGATAGATCCTCTACTTACCGGCGACCACCAGCGTGTTCTCACCAGCCACCACCATTGCGCCAGCCACATCGAGCCACCATTGCGCCGGCCGTCGCAACACCGATTCGTCGGAGCCCCCGTCCAAACCACGGCAACGAACCACCCCCCGTCGGAACCACCACATCGAACCACCATGTCGCCAAATCCACCACGAACCACAACGTTTCCAATTATTAATCGTATAATGGCATCAGGTAAATTTGTATATAATTTTTTCATTATGTATATGATTGATTGGATTTAGTATATGTCGTGAATTTATGTATAAATTGGTTATGTGACCTATTTCTACAGATCAAGATGTATATATATAAAGTAATATTGTATATGATAACCTGAGGAATGTATATACGAAATTTGTTGTTGCTTGGTTGTTTTTGTGACCTATTTCTACGGATCAAGATGTATATATGTCCAATAATATTGTATATGACAACCTGAGGGATGTATATACTAAATTTGTTGTTGCTGGATTGTTCTGTGACCTATTTATACAGAAATTTGACGTGGCTGGATTGTTTAGGTGACCCATTGCGCCGGCCGTCGGAACCAACAATTCACTGGAAGGCCCCGTCGGAACCACCACGTACATTGAACCACCACGTCGCCAAAGCCACCACTAACACCACGTTGTCAATTATTGTATATATGTATAGTAATATTGTATATGACAATCTGAGGAATGTATATGCGAAATTTGTTGTGACTGGATTGTTTATGTGACCTATTTCTAGAGATCAAGATGTATATGTGTACAATACTATTGTATATGACAACCTAAGGAATGTATATACAAAATTTCTTGTGGTTGTATTGTTTATGTGACCTAATCTACTTATCAAGATGTATACATGTAAAATAGTATTGTATATCACAACCTAAGGAATGTATATACGAAATTTGTTGTGGTTGGATTGTTTGTGACCTATTCCTACAGAATAAGATGTATATATGTATAATATATTGTATATGACAACCTAAGAAATGTATATACGAAACTTGTTGAGATTTCGAACACGGGAACGGCGCCGCCGGAACACTCAGACAACAACATCACTTGATGGCGGCGATGACACGAGCAAAGCCGACTATGGGACCGGTGATAGCAACAGCAGGGTGGAGGTGTGACGGTGTGCGAGGGGCGGCGGCGAGATCCCACACTTAGCCCAAATCCGGATCTGGGCAACCGATTAGCGAAGAGACGAACGAGATATGGGGAGCCGACGGCGCAGATGAAGAGAGAAACCGACGGCGGCGGAAGCTGTGGAGAGGCGGCCGGCGACTTGGAGGCGAGAAAAGGTAGGGCCGGTGGTTTTGTGTGGGCGAGAGGATGAAGATGACGATGGAAGAACGGGATCCACGAAAATCCAAACAATTCTTCTGATTTTTCCAAATTTTCAAAATTAATCACCTCTTCCTATAATTAAGGGATTGATTTAATTTTGAAATTGTGTCAAATTTGTAGGGGTAATCTGAGCCCTCCATTAGCTTAACATTCACTGGCCTATAATTGTTCACTTGTTCACCAATATTTAGGTGTCCACTATTGATCTTTATTCTCTCTCTATATAAAAGAACATATAAAACATAAATAATTAACGCTTATTGATATTATTATTAGATGTTATTTTGTTGTCTTCAAAAAAACATTTATTAGATGATATATAACCATCGATCAGCAAAATCCTTGAATCATATATATAGGAACAAACAGCCGATACTAAAATAATTTTCTTATATCGGATGAGATCATCATATATAATTAATAGCAACAGCAGTATTCCTGAAATTTCTGTGGGTTTCCAAAGACTTTGCATAAGGCTTGTGGGGATCTGCATCTTCGACGACACTGCCAATGTTGGCAAGAGGGGTTGGTGTGGCATACCCTTGGTACGGCCGTCGCATTTCCACTCGGAGATTCTAAGTCACCCATCACCATTCCCAATTAATCACAATTATGGTCGACAAAAACGTACTTAGTTAATTAAGCATATATATAACGGAAAATGCAAATTCTGTTCACTCGATCGATCCATCTTACCGTTGGAAGTGAGAAGGAACGCTGTCAACACAAGCAAGAGAATGGCGAACGTCGGCTTGGTCTTCATCATTGAGAATTTGTATTATACAATGACGATTCTTATGTGTTTGGATGGGTTTTTATTGTGGATGGATGTGGCCATTACAGCATATATTGAAACTTCTATATGTGTCAGATTTGATTTCTTGCAAAAGCATTGAATCTGATTATTATCTACGCAATATGGAAACTAATGGGATTTGTGTGGTTAAAATTTGGAAATGAATCACATTAATACGGAAAATGTTAGAGTTACCACATGGGTAGTCTACCCTAATGACTTGTATAATGAGTTGGCAAAAATAATAATGAAATGGCCATGACATGGCAATATGATTTTTACCTTAATTGTCATCACACATTTAATGCACCTTTAATATTGTGTTTTGATTAGCTTATAAAAGGAAACGATATCCTAAATTTTTTCTTTCCCTATCAAAACACCTTATCTTCTAGGAAAGAAAAGTTTAATATATTTGTGTCACTAGCTAGATTGATGGTCAAGCCCGTACGATGCACGGGAATGTATTTTTTTTCCCGTATAATTTATTTGTATCATGTGAAATTTCATAATATCTTATTTACATGGACTTCACTAATATTTTTTTATATAGGTTCTTAGAAATAAATTATGTATTATTTTATTTATATATTAATAAGAGAACAATCTTTAAAATATTTACCTTGAATGTATTATTTTCGATATTATTCAAAACATATTTGATTTGCATGTGTTAGATAATATTTTTTTATACATACTATGGATGTGTGAATATTAGTTCCCCTCCCCAAAATATTAGTTTATAAAAACAAACGCTCGACGAAAGATATATAATTAACGATATACTAAAAATTAACGTTATTATCTTAACAACATATAGAGAAAATGTAAGTTTTGGAGAAAATGAAATTAGGAAAAAAAAAACTTAAAACCCTGATCATTTGTTATGACTGATCTCATAAGATAAATTATGTGTAGAAACATGGTATGTATAAAATCTTATGAAATGACATGATGTATATGATATTTATAATAGAATCATCTTATATAAATGAATGTGGTATTGCACAATGCTTATTCTGTATCATAAAATGTACTGAACTATTGGACAGAGATATGCTTCAACTATGACATATCATTTTCTTTTAATTGTAATAGAAAAATCTCTCAATAAACATGAGACATTGTTTTTAAAGATGCTACACCTAATTTTAGTTATTACATGTATAATTTACAAATAATTTTGTAAGTCCACACGGGGCAAGATTTTATTCAGTACATGTTTATAAACTCAGATAATTAAATAAATCGCAACATTCTTATAAGTACAAATCCCTGTTGTACTAGTACGGTAAGTGGGCTAATGAATGGATTATAAAAGCTTCTAGGATATATTAATAATCAATTAATAGGTAAGGATATAATAAATTATATTCGTATATATGAATTTGAGTAACTTGTTATGAAGAGGGAGAGAAAACTATATAAATTTGTATAAAATGCTTAGCATTCATTACCCTAAAAACCTTTCTTTATAGGTTTATTGAATGATGATTGATTATTGATTGATGATTGATTATTATTGGACAATAGAGTGACTTAATTAATCTCGGTCAAATCTCATATGATCACATTTAGTTTTTTTATCTACCATATTTGATTTTTTCTATCATGATAACAAAATTTATTTTTTTAGGCAAACAATATGGGTAAACGTACATCTTTTTCAATAATTTTTACTTATTTACAAAATAATCCTAAAAATTTCTCAATTTATACAAATGCCTCTTTTGTTCCTAATACAAACATTTAAACATGCAAGTTGTCGTTTTTGAACCATCACATTAATTTTGACCTTACCTTATATCTAAAAAATATAATTTTTATTATTCATATTATATAGAGTTTTCCTATTGAATTTCTTCTTAACTATTTATAAAAAAAAATTCAATTATTAATTCTTAAAGCATCATATGGAAAAATCTTTTACATACAAATTAAGCAAAATGTTTGAATATTGGATTCAACTTATCAATACTATATATTAAAGTCGAGGCTTTTTGAGTCTCCAAGTTAATTCTGGCCCCATGCCCCCCACCTCATATTACATAAATTTAAATCAATTATATTTTAACAATCATATAATCCTAAGTTTAACCACCCTAAACTAACTTTTGGTGAAAACAAAACTACTTGGACCAAAATACCCTTGTAAAGCTTTTTTCATTTAAAGTTTAAAATCTATCTAGTTATTCATTTATATAAAATAATAAAAATAATTTAACTATTTTTTAGAAATAATTAGAAGAAAATAGCAAAAATTACTTTATATGGGTATTTTGGTCAAAATTTGATAACTTTTCACAAGAAATTAGTTTAAGATGTTTAAACTTGGGTGTCTAGTGTTTACATTATAAAAGGCGGTTGTACTCAAAAGAAATTTTGAAAGGTGGATTCTTAATAAAGTTTGTTTTAAAAAGTGGTTTTTGACGGAAAAAAAAAACTCGTAATACTATGGAACTCTTCTATTCTATACATTTAACCTTTATTTTATAATACAATAATATACTCGTTTAATATGTATTAGAGGATATAAATTTAGAATAAACACTAATATAGATGTTATGAAACCTGAGAGAGAAATCTAAGAATGAAACATTTGCTTGAACTTTTTGTTAGATCTAATTTTCAAAAAAATTACATCCATTAATATATTAAAAATCCTAAAGAAACTCCTCCCAAATTGAGAAACCTTTTTACTTCACTTGACCTTATATTATATAAAATATACCAATATTAATATAAGAGTTACATTCGTAATAACTTATAGGTACCTATACTTTTTATTTAAGGGTTTATGGCTTTAGTATATACTATTTTATTTTCAAGTAACAGCTAAGATATATGATTTAACGTTTAGGGTTTTATATACTATTTTATTTTCGGGTACAAAGTGAGATAAATAGAATAAATACTAGGTTATTATATTTTCTAGTATGTCGCAAGATGAATGGAATAAGTATTAAAGTAATTTCAATATTTATAAAATTCATCTTGGACTAAAATTTTGTTAGCTCAAAATTTATCGCATCATCGTTATTATAATATGATCATAAGATGAAAGGATTAATTTCAATATATATTTTTTAGTCGAGGGTACTACCCATGATTCCATGAGAGTCGGAGTAAAGGCCTTCGGGTACTATCATACAAGCTTAACCAATTGAATAAATACCTCGATAAACTAATTTAAATATATTACATAATTCATACAAAAAAATTACATAATTCATATAATAACTAGATGTATAGAATTACTTACGAATATTGGAAAAATAAGTTATACTGTTGAGATGGGTTAAATTATATATTACATTAGTCTAATGTAATACAAGTGGTATGCTAATGCTACGTACATACTAACAATTTGCTAAGGGTCAGGACATAACTACTCCATAATTAGGAATTAGGAAGGTAAGTTTCCTTTTAGATGTGACCGAAATTAGGAATGTAAATTAAATTTTATTAATGTCCATAATTAATCCTCTAGTACACAATCACACTTATTAAATAACATGTCATAATGTATATATGATGTGGCAATAAGGTGATGACATGGTAAAAAATGGGTGATTTGGCAAGAGGGTAGACTACCCCATGGGTATCTCTATCACTCCCCCATTAATACATACCATCACATACATTAAAAAAAATAGCGGGGATGACTTTTTTCTTTCTTTTTTTTCAAATACATTGTACATGTAAGGGTGTAATATATTAAGAGAAAGAGTCATGTAGGAAGGCTTCTTGTGGTGAGAAATAGGAATGAGTGTGCACCGTTCGATCTAGTGCATCCAATGGCTCAGATTATAACGTTTTTTTTTTAAAATTTTCGCGCGCGTGCTGGGGCCTACTTCCCTCGACTTTCCGTTTCATTTGCAAAACTCACCCAAAACCTCTCTCCCTCTCTCTCTCGAAGGCGAAACGGTTCCGCTCAAACCTCCTTCTCAAATCTCGTTGATGTTTCGCTCGGAAACTGCAATCAAACTGCAATTTGTACAATCAAACACACAAACAATGGTGAGATCGAAGTCGTCTCCTTCAAATACGCGAGGTATGCTCAATTCGAAACCCTAGGTTTTGGTTTTTTTGATTTTTGCTTATTTTTTTGATTTTGTGCAATTTCGCTTGTTTTTGCTTGGATTTTCCGTCCAATTGTGTGCTGATTGAGCCGGATCTGGTTGATTTACAAGTGCATACAGCTGGTGCGACGGCCCTAGGCTCTCGAGAGGCCCGTACTTGTGGATCACGACGGCGTGCTCGGTGGTTTCGCTAGTGTTCTTTTCGCTCAAGGCCGAAGTGGACAAGATCTATAGAGTGCGGATCCGAGCTCCTCCTGGCCGGATCTAACCGAGGCGGTGCTCTCATGTGCGCTCTGCCTCTCGTCGCCGGATCTGGCCGGATCTAGTTCAATCCACGATCGTAATTGCACAATCCACGATCGTAATTGCACAATCCACGATCGTAATTGCACAATCCACGATCTAGTTCAGTTTTTGAGCGAGTTCTCCGGGATTCTCGTGCGACTCTGCTCTTCAGGTGACATATACTGTTAGGGGAAGCGACCGTGTTCAGGTTGTTGGTGTGGACCGCAAGAAAGTTCTCGAGACCACCATTACTGCTGGGAGAGCTTCATTGTGCCGAGGTTCTTTGTAGTGTCCAAGATTGCCGATCCTTGTGGGATGGAGTGGTTCTCCATCATCTCCACTTCAGAGTATGAAATCGCCTTCTTCTCTCTTCTTAACTTTCAATTGTTTCATAGCTTTATTTCAAAATTCAGATTTGTTGATGTATGTATGTATGTTTGGTATTGTTGTAGCCCCCATCTTTACACATCTGGCTGGAAGGACATCTGCGTGGAAGGCACTTTCTGGTGAAATTTTGCAGGTTGCGTTCAATGGGAGGAAGATCAGTAATGGTAGGCATCTCCATTTTTGATACTGCCGTGCAAGCTCCATTTTTGTACAATCCAGTTCATACATTGATGTAGCAGCTCTTTGTTGACTATTTCTTGTTGACAATTGTTTCATAGCAGTTCATACATTGAGTTGAAAAGTGTAGATGAAATGGTAGGCATCTGATTTAATGTCTGTTTTGAATGATCGGTTTTGCTGTTGAATGTGTGATGAATAAGCTGGGATTTCTGTTTGAATTCAATGGATTCATGATATTGTACAATTTCCTGATTTTTGTTATGGGTAAAATCACTTCCAAGAGTGTAGACATTAATCCTTATGTGCAAACAGAGTGATTTTGTCATAGTGAATTTGGTGTGATTGAATTCCGACCTTCAATTAGGTGTTGTAATGGAGTGATTTTCTTCATTGGCGTTTTTAGGTTACTCGTTTGTCAAATTGACCATAGAGTTGTACAAATTTGACCATTGAGTTGAACAAATTTGGCCATTGAGTTGCACAAATTTGACCATTGAGTTGCACAAATATTGATGAATAAATTGACCATAGAATTCAACACATTGGCAATAGTGTTGAACAAATATGAATGAACAAATTGACCATTGAGTTGCACAAACTTGACCATTGAGTTGCACAAATTTGACCATTGAGTTGCACAAATATTGATGAACAAATTGACCATAAAATTCAACACATTGGCAATAGAGTTGAACAAATATGAATGAACAAATTGACCATTGAGTTGCACAAACGTGACCTTTGAGTTGCACAAACGTGACCATTGAGTTGCACAAATAGAATTCAACACATTGACAATAGAGTTGAACAAATATGAATGAACAAATTGAGTTGCACAAACGTGACCATTGATTTGCACAAACGTGACCATTGAGTTGCGCGCACAAATAGAATTCAACACATTGGCAATAGAGTTGAACAAACATGAATGAACAAATTGATCATTGAGTTGCACAAACGTGACCATTGAGTTGCACAAACGTGACCATTGAGTTGCACAAATAGAATTCAACACATTGGCAATAGAGTTGAACAAATATGAATGAACAAATTGACCATAGAATTCAACACATTGGCATCGATCGTGTTTGCACAATCCTCGATCGTGATTGCACAATCGACTATCATGATTGCACAATCGACGATCGTGATTGCACAATCAACGATCGTGATTGCACAATCCTCGATCGTGATTGCACAATCGACGATCGTGATTGCACAATCCTCGATCGTGATTGCACAATTGACGATCGTGATTGCACAATCCTCGATCGTGATTGCACAATCCTCGATCGTGATTGCACAATCCTCGATCGTGATTGCACATGGAAGTGAAATGCAATAACTTTTGTGTTACTGCCAAATTGGAAGTGAAATGCAATAACTTTTGGCTCGTTGATCCGTTCGAGGCGTGTGAGTAGTCGTTTCCGAAGGGCCTGTGTGTTGGGGGTTCTCGCAAAAAAGGCCGTTTAAGGCTTCAAAACCGCGTTTAAGTGTCCCAAACCGCGTAGTTAGGTCCCGTTTTGGAGCTTTCCATGCATCTGGCTCGTCATGGCTCATTTTGTAGGTTCGTGTGGCGAATAGGCACTGTAGTTCCCGTTGAGACCTTCGAAATGAGTGGTCATAGTAGAGTTGAACAAATTGACATGGATTTGACTCCTTTCAATGAAAAAGAACTATTTTGTTAGTCGTTATGGCTAGAAATTTATCTATTGAACCCATCCAGCTATGCAAACTTTTCACATGGAGTTGTACAAACTTGACCATTGAGTTGCACAAATTTGACCATTGAGTTGCACAAATTTGACCATTGAGTTGCACAAATATTGACAAAGAAATTGATCATAGAATTCAACACATTGGCAATAGAGTTGAACAAATTGACCATTGAGTTGCACAAATTTGACCATTGAGTTGCACAAACTTGACCATTGAGTTGCACAAATTTTACCATTGAGTTGCACAAATATTTATGAACATATTGACCATAGAATTCAACACATTGGCAATAGAGTTGAACAAATATGAATGAACAAATTGACCACAGAGTTGCACAAACTTGACCATTGAGTTGCACAAATTTGACCATTGAGTTGCACAAATTTGACCATTGAGTTGCACAAATATTGACGAACAAATTGACCATAGAATTCAACACATTGGCAATAGAGTTGAACAAATTGACCATTGAGTTGCACAAATTTGACCATTGAGTTACACAAACTTGACCATTGAGTTGCACAAATATTTACTAACAAATTGACCATAGAATTATGTGAATGCCGATTCAACTTTTTCATTCACAAGCACAGAAAACTTGAACATCATTATTGTCTGTCTTTGCCAGACTTCGACCTGTGAATTCAACTTGTGCATCAACACAATGGCTCACACAAAACTATTGCAAGTTTCTCCTTTCTTAACCCATGCCAAGCCACTTTCTCTAGCCCTGCCCCCAAATCTGCCATAACCCCTTTCCTTCCCCTTCCTAAACACACACTGATTTCTCACAGCCATAAATTTACCCCCACTACTCAAACAAAGCCCTGCCAATTTCCCCTCAATCTCGGATTTCACACCATCACCAACATCATCCTCAATTCCTTTCTCCGCTTGCAATTTAACAACATCCTTCTTCTCATCATTTTGCTCGCATTCGACCTTAGGAGGATCCAATGGCGGCGGCTTCATCGACCGGCGTACACGGATCTCCGGAAGCGTCTTCGCATCCGCTACTTGAACCCAACGACATCTGCTTGTGTCAATCGGACGACGAGCGCTGAGAGAAATCCGTGGATTTGAAGGCCTAGGGTTAAGGTTTGATTGTAGGAGCGATTTCTCCGGTGGCTGTAGCTTATTAGGATCAACATCGGTCTCATCCTCGTCGTTTGGAGATAGATCGTTTGGAGATAAATCGACGGAGGCGAGCTGGCGATTTTCGCGTTTGGGAGTGGGGCGATTTTCGCGTTTGGGGGGAGAGGAGGGTGAACAGTAGCGCGTGAACAGTAACGCATTTTGGGGGCCGATTTTTTGCCTGTTTTTTTGCTCCGTGATCAACGGCCCAGATTCATTCCTATTTCCTACCACAATAATCATTCCTACCGGATCCGGACCCATATATTAATATATATGAGACGGGTGATTTTTATTGCAATCTTCCCTGTATAATAACACAATATGCAATCAAATGAAAAATGACACCAATAGCATAATGATAATTCATTCTCACTATAGAAAATCTTAATTAATAAAACAGACTCTATATATTTGATTGAGTTTGATCGAAGGTTCTACATTCTATCGATCTCCATGATGCAAGTAGAAGAACCCAAGGGCATTCGAGAGCGTTCTGATGTCTGTGTTCTGGCGGCTCTTCCGTTCGCTTTTTTGGCCTCTCTCCGGCGACCGGTCGTGAGAGCTAGGGTTTCCCGCCGTCTCGTGCGGGAGTCACCGGATTGGGTGTGTGCAGGATCAGGATTGGTGTTCTGAAAGATGGCGTCGGGACGAAGGAAGGATTTGCATCTAACGGAAGTAGATTGTGTGGAGATTGAAGGCTGTGACAATGCTGATGGAGTCGATCTTGAAGGAGGCTCCCTCTCCTTGGTGGGAAGTTTGTTGACGGGCAAACCGTTCAATGCTTTTGCATTGAACAATACAATGAAAGGGGCGTGGCGATTACATAGTGGGTATGTGTTCAGAGAATTACGTAATAACTTTTCCTTTTCAAGTTTGCAACGAAGGAGGACAAGGAGAGAGTCCTCTCGGGAGGACCTTGGACGTTTGATAAGTCTTTGCTTGTGCTGAAGGAGTCGGGACATGAACAGCCGTCCAGGATGGTATTGGATCGAACCTCTTTCTGGATTAGAGTGTATGATATCGCTGTTGAGGCGATGAATAAGGAGACATCCAAGGCATTAGGGCAAACTTTTGGGGGTGTGGAGGAGTTTGATGAGGAAGATTTGCTTATGTGTGCCAAGTACATTCGCATGAGGGTTTCTATTGACGTCACAAAACCACTCTGGAGGGGTTTGATGATGCGTTTCAAAGGGAAAAAGATGTGGCTCGATGTGAAGTACGAGAGGCTGCCCAACTTCTGCTATTCTTGTGGTAGGCACGGTCATGTGGAGCCGGACTGCGAAGATGAGAATGTGAAGGAGTTGCACGGAGAATACGGGGATTGGCTTAGGGAAACTCCTCTGAAACAGCTTTCTCTGAAACAGCCTCAGTTGAGGGAGTTGGGTGAAAGGGAACGAGAGAAGGCAATTTTACGAGGCAAATTGGAGAAGAAGAAGGAAGGGGAGAATAGTGGAGGAAGTGTTAGGAGTTCTTTACTGGATTTGTTGGACAAGCTAGGCGGAAGAGGAGGTGGAGAAAGAAGGGAGTACGACAGCGGATGAGTTGGCATAAGAGGTAGGTCAGAAAGTGGGGAGGCTTTCTCTTGTGGATAAGGGAGATGGGGAGAAGGATGCTGGGTCGTCTTCAAATGCGGCCGGGAAGGAGATAGGAGGAAATGGGCTTAAGGGGGATAACTTGGGAGGGAAAGGTAGGGCAAAAAGGGGAGGAGCTGGTAATTTCTGTAGTAGACCAGTCATTAAATGAGGAGATCAGTAGGGATATGGTGGGAAGTGAACAGCTGGCTGAAGATAGGAGTAATAATACAAAAAAGAAAGGCTGGAAGAGTAGGGCTAGGAACAATGGACGGAAATCTCAAGGAGATAAGAAGAACTCTAGGAAGAGGAAAACAGAAGTCCCCATGGAGATTGATGAGATGATGTGTGGCAGCAGGAAATTAATCATATCGGCGAGGGAGAGATTTCACCATAACTCTTGAAGAAATTGCTAAAAATGAAATCTTAGTTTCATCCCACAACGAACCTCAAGAAGAATGGATACTACACACCGATGGAGCCTCAAACGCAAGGGGAGCAAGTCTCGGAGTCGTGTTAAAGTCGGCAAAGGGGGAAAAGATAGCTCAGATAGTCAGATGCAACTTTGAAGCCACCACCAACAAATCCAAGTATGAAGCTCTAATCATTGGATTAGAATTGGCTAAAGACATGTCCATTAAGAAAATCAAGGTACATGTCGATTCCCTACTCATCATCAATCAAATTTTGGGCATTTTCGATGCCAAAGATGATAGGATGGCCAGTTACCTCGGCGTGGTTAAAGAACTATCCGAGAATTTTGAACAAGTACAATTTGAACAAACTCCTCGAGATCAAAACGCTGCGGCTGGCGCCCTAGCCGGTCTAGGCTCAACCCTAGACCCCAGAGAGTTCGATAACATACCATTAGTCCACAGATTATAGTCGGCTATAACAGAAACATCGGTGACGCAGGCTACTGAGCCACCACTAGAGTAACTCGCCCCAGATATTCTTTATGTACCAGCCAGTCCAAAGGCCAGTTCAGTCGATCCCTAAACCAAGCCATATCTCGACTGGTTCCTACACGGCGAAGTACCCAAAGACAAAATCGAAGCCAAAGCCCTAAGGTCGAAAGTAACACGATTCGCTATAGTGGATGGACTCCTCATCCACAAGTCTACCTTAGGATTCCTACAGCGGTGCATAGAAAAGGAAGACGCTGAAGAAGTCATGCGCGAGGTACACAGAGGAGATTGAGGCAACCATATTGGGGGTCAAAGTCTTGCCAACAAGATCCTTAGGCAGGGGTGGTATTGGCCTACTATTCGCCAAGATAAAACCAAATACGCCCAATCCTGTGATGCATGACAACGCCACGCGCCAGTCCCACATTAGCCACCAGAGATTCTCCATCCCCCAGTCACTCCCTGGCCATTCATGTAGTGGGGAATGGACATTGTCAGCAAGCTACCCCCTTCCACGGGCCAAAAAGTTTTCTTCCTTGCTATCACAGATTACTTCTCCAAGTGGATTGAGGCCGAAGCCTTTCGGGAAATCAAAGACAAACAAGTAATCTCGTCCATCAAGCGAAACATCTTAAGCAGATTTGGGGTTCCCGCGGAGATCACTTGCGATAATGGATCCCAATTCATCAACAAGAAGATGCGCGATTTCTGCAAAGAATGGAACATCGACTTGGTCACAACCACTCCCACATTCATCAACAAGAAGATAGTCGGGAATGGAGCTTACCAACTCGAATCCAAGGACGGAAAAGCCGTGCCCCAAAGCTGGAACGCAACCCATCTGAAAAAGTCCTCTCATCAGCAAAGAAAAGAGCCGAACAAGAGGGGTATTTAAGTGATGATGTGCACTTCAAGTGCAAGAAGTATAAGAAATCAACAGACTCAGATGAGTCCGACATTAGGACTGAAGGCGACTATCACACGGATCCCTCCCCGATGCCCTCTTTTGATGTTGACACCGTGAGCGGACTGAAAGATCCCGGGGAGTCTAGCTCAGCTCCAAGGGTCAATGCTTCAAAAGACCCATAAGAGCCATATCTAGAGTAAAAGGTTGATTATGATGATGATCAAACGCCCTCCTTCATGGAAAATGAAGCGCCGATTTTTGAAACCAGCCAAGGAAGTAGTGCAATCATAGAAGCCTCTAATCCGCAGTTTCCCGGGACGAAGCGAAGTTCATTTTATGCCGCTCCCTTAGAGATTGTGCCTGCCACTCTACATAGTTTGCTCTCTTTACCCATGGACAGTTGGATCCGAGAAAGCTTGAAGAACGGTGTTAATGTAGTTATGAAGCAAATGTCAAGCCTTAAAACCCCATCGGAGCTGACAGTTGAGCGCACTCATATTTCTCAGTCGGTGGAGACGTTACGGGTTATGGCTAACGTCAATAATGTCTCCCTCTCGGCATTCATCTCACAGGTGACAGAGGTATTTGACGTTGTTGAAGCACTTGCTACGATGGCAGATGAAGTGAAGAATATTGAGCACATTGAAGCACTAACCGCCAACCTTGTCCAGTGTCTGAATGATTTGGAACTGAAACGGGCCGAACTCCCTCAGCTATCCGAAGAATCTCGTCCCATAAAGGAAAATGAAGCGAAGCTTTTAGTCCTGAAGGACAAGGTTATGAAGTTGGAGGCTGATCTTACTGCCAAGAAAGCAAGCCTAGAGACCAAGAATGTTGCTCTTCAAAGCTCTATTCAGCAACGAGAGAGTGAACTTCAACGGATTCAAGAAGGGCTTGACCGAGCTGGACGAGCAAGAGTCGAGGAATGGAAGACGAAGCAGTCTCACCTCCAAGAGCTCCTCAACAACTTGACTACATTTTCCCTGCCTTATTGATTACCAAGTAAGGCAAACTTCTTTAAGTTGAATTTCAACTAAGACTTTTATATATAGTCATAAGAGCATATGCACCGGTACGTTATTTAGCACTAGTAAGAGATCAAATGGTGGGCCATTTAAAGAAATAGCACGAGCAGTAAAAGAATAGTTGTGCAGTGGTGAAATTAAATTTTAGAAGACTGCACATTGACCACTTGCACCGGCAGATGCTTGAGCAAAATTTGCTCGTTGCTTTGCTCTTGCAATTTGGTGGTCCCCATACAAATGTTTTTGCCAGCTACTTCTTGCAGGTGGTGGGCCATACAAAAAAAAGAAAGGAAAGTTATTGTTTTTTCTTTCCAGATTTGTATAGGCATGGGGTCCACAGAAAAGAAATTAATTTGGTTTTGACCACACACGTGTATAAACGAGATCTGTCCATTTAGATCTAGAATTTGATCGAACAGATGACATTTAAAAACAACGGGTATGAAATCATAACGGGCAGAAATCTTTAAAAAATACAAAAAAATCCCGAAAAATTACAAAAAAAGCCTAAAATATTGCAAACGATACCCTAGAATTTTTTTATAAATACCACATCAAATTCATTCACTTCCCACACCAATTTGTGCACAAAAAGTTCATCATCTTCTTCCATCTACTCTCTCGTTCCTTCGTAATTTCTTGAAAAATGTCCAATTGGCTTCCTTCTGAAGATTTGCAATTGTGCATTTCTTATTGCCGCATTAGCATTTGTCCTAGCACCGGCAACATACAAAAGTCTGATAAATTATGGGAAAAAATATATGCTGATTTTTGCGAAAGTTGGGAGATGACGCCTAATGAATCAAGGGCGGAGCCTAAGAGCCAAACCGCAGCTTCATCTCGTTTTACCAAGTTGAAGCCAACTTTCAAAGCTTGGGGTGCGGCTCTTGCTTATGCACGAAGGAATTTACAGTCCGGCTCAAATTTGCAAGATGAGGTAAGTATTTATAATATTGTCATCTCCTTTAATTTTATATGATTAATTACATAAATTTGGTATTATGTATTTACTAAATATATATTATTGTGATAAAGAAGTTTGTTATTTATATTAGCGACGAAAAGCTCAATCATGGTATGTGGCAAAAATGAAGAAAGAGTTTACGAGGTTTGAATGTTGGGAAGTGTTGAAAAACCACCCTACTTTTAGAGAAGTCTCAACTAGTACTGCCCCTTTTTCATATACCGACACCATCGCTACTCCGCTCGTTAGCCCAATGCCTCCTACATTTGATGTGGATGAGGATGAAGTGATTCGAACACCACAAAGCAACCTTGAAGGTTCCTCAAGTCCGGTTAGACCAATAGGAGTGAAGGCGGCCAAGGAAGCTAAAAAAAAGGGAAAGAAGGTCATGACTTCTTCAAATGAGGTAAGAGATGAGGCTTTGAAAAGCCTTGCGGAAAATCAAAAATCTTGGCTCGCCAATAAACAAACAAGTGATGCAATGGAGCTTGCTTTATACGAAAAACAACTTGGCCTTAAAGAGAAGGACTACAAATTAAGGGCTTTAGCGGAAGAATCAAGGATTATGACAATGGATACGGAGGCTATGACTCCAACATCAAAGAAATATTTTCGAAGAGGAAAGCAGCAATCCTTAAGCAAATGGATGACGAGGAAGAACATGATAGCGAGGAATATTTTTCGAATTGTTATCACCCACTTTTCCCTTAGTTATGTACTTTTAATATGTAATTTCTTTTCCCTTAGTTATGTACCTTTAATATGAAGTTTGTTTTCCCTTAGTTATGTACCTTTAATATGAAATTTCTTTTCCCTTAGTTATGTACTTTTAATATGTAATTTCATTTCTAGTTATGAAACATGAACCGACAAGCTCATACGACACCTTTTTTACTCCATCAAATCAAATAACATAATGCAAACACACTTAATATAAACACAAAAAAGAAACAAAAGCATAGAGAAAGAATTAAAACAACATAGTTATAATCGTTCACCGGTCTCAATAAACCAGTTATGTTTAACCAAGTCCTTTGGAAGCTCTCCATGGATATAAGAAGATTGAAGATCTACAACATGGTCTCGAAACCGATGTTCGTAATACGCTCCATCTCTTTCAACTGGCTCAAATGGAATTCGATTACCTTGTTCATCGACTGGCCCATCATAAATTGTGAAAGCACTTGATAAGTTTTGTAGATCTTCTTCCACAATCTCCTCAAACTCTTCCTCCACAAATTATTCCTCAACAATCATGTTGTGCATTAGGATGCAAGCCAACATAATGTTCTTTAATGTTGATTGGCGGTGACACCTTGCTGCATGACGAATAATTGCCCAACGAGATTGCAAGATACCAAAGCATCTTTCTACATCTTTGCGGTATGCCTCTTGTTTTTTTGCAAACAACTTCTCTGGTAGCTCCTGCGGATTAGAAATGGTTTTGAAAAATGAGGAGTACCTCGGATATATTCCGTCAGCTAGATATTAAGTGTTGTGGTACGTTATACCATTGACTTTATACCTCACATTTGGGCTCATTCCGGCAAGGAGTGAATCAAAGATATCGGATTGGTGGAGCACGTTGATATCATTTTGTGCACCAGGTACACTGAAGAAGCTGTGCCATATCCACGTATCATATGAAGCTACCGCCTCCAAAATAATAGTGGGATGCTTCTTTCGCACAGAGAATGCCCCTTGCCAAGCTGTGGGACAGTTTTTCCATTCCCAACGAATACAGTCGATGCTTCCGACCATACCAGGAAATCCTCGATGCTTGCCCATCCTTAGAAGTCGAGTCATGTCTGCTGCATTTGGAGCACGGAGGTAAATGTCACCATAAAGTTCGTACACTTGGATACAAAACTTCTTCATGCATTCCAGTGTTGTAGATTCACCCATCCGTGTGATTTCAGCACACTGATCTGCGGCTGAGCCGTATGCCAACATTCGAAGAGCGGCAGTCATCTTTTGTTGTGGAAGAAGCCCGACTAGTCCGGTGGCATCTGACCTTTGACACCAAAAGTTGTCATGGTTGCAAAGATCCGTCAGTATACGATTGAATATATTCATGCTCATTCGGTACCTTCGACGAAAGATTTGCGCATCGAAAATAGGGCGTTCGATGAAGTAATCTTCCATCAGATTATGCCCCCTGACTCTCTCAACCTTTCTAGATTTTGACGACGCCGAGGTGGCTCATCATCGACGATTGCATCCACTGTGATTGCATCAGTGATGAAGGAATTAACAATCTCCGCATTTCGCCGGCGTTGGTGCCTCCTCCTTCTGAAAAAGTTATCGAAATTGAAAGGATTCATTTTATCTAATTTTGGGAATGTTTTTGGGTATAATATTGAGTAATTTGTAGATGGTGTAAATGAGCATACAATGAGATGTGTATATATATAGCCAATTCTAGCTCATTTGATATTTGAAGATGATGACACGTGTCATCTATAAATTGGTCCGAAATCTTATGGAGAATCTTATCTGATTATTGCAATGATAAAGACACTTGTACATGACACGTGTCATCCACTTATTGGATGAAAATCTCACTGAGAATCATATCCAATTACTTTGAAGATAACAACAATGTCATACAAATATTGGTTGAAAATCTATCAAAAAAATAATTTTTTTTTAAAATAATTCATGAACAGTAATAGGAGGTGCTATTTATTTACACTGCTGCATGAAAAACCTGAATTGCACCTTCTATTTGTTACGCCTTCTCAAATAACACCTGCTCCTCCTCAAATAGGAGAAGCAATCTTCTTTTGCCGGTGCAAATGCTCTAATGATCTTCAATTAAACCACCATGCTAAATTAATTAATTTATAAATTTTTATAGTCAAACACCCGGAGCAAGTTAAAGCCATAATGGAGTTACAATCATCAAGATGTGTCAAAGATGTTCAGAATCTTACAGGACGAATAGCAGTCTTGAATAGATTCATATCCCATTCTTCGGATCGAAACAAGTTATTCTATGACATATTAAAGAAGAAGAAGTCGTTCGAGTGGAGTGAAGAGCACGAGAAGGCATTCGGAGAGTTGAAATAGTATTTGTCTAACCCGCATGTATTATCAAAACCTCACCAAGGAGAAAAGTTGTACATATACCTGGCGGTAACAGATATAGCCGTCAGCGCCGTGCTAATTCGGGAGGAAGACGGTAACTAGTTAACAATATATTATGTAAGTAAAACTTTGGTTGATGCGGAAACCAGGTACTCCCCCGTGGAACAATTAGTTCTTTCTTTAGTAATGGCTTCGATTAAATTACGCTCTTATTTTGAAAGTCATTCTATTATCGTAAGAACTAACTATCCTATGAAGAGTATCATGTCAAAACCAGCGTTTTTAGGTCGTCTAACGCGTTGGCTGATACACTTGAACGGCTACGACATTGCATATGAGCCGCGAACAGCAATAAAGTCGCAAGCCTTGGCTGATTTTGTGGTCGACTTCAACCTTACCCCCTCAAAGCAAGAAGAACAGGAAATGCTGAATGTAACGAGGAACAGCAAGTGGTTAATGCACACAGACAGCGCGTCAAATCAAGTAGGCGTCGGACTGGGGGTAGTCCTGAAGTCACCATAGGGGGATAGGATAACCCAGGCTATTCGATGCAGAATCAAAGCCACTAACAATGAGGCGGAGTACGAGGCACTCATAGTTGGCTTACTCGTTGCCAAAAAACTTAACGTACAAGAAATTGAGGTAATTTGCGACTCACTACTTATTGTGAATCAAGTAACAGATTCATATGTTGTCAGGGATTCAAAGATGAAAGCATACCTCGAGATAGTACGTAAAATCATCAAGGATTTCAAGCATTTTGAGATAAAGCAGGTTCCTCGAGACGCTAACACATAGGCTGACGCCTTAGCTAATCTTGGGTCTGCCATCAATCCGCGGGAGTACACCAAAATCCCTTTTGTATATCTTAACGCACCGTCTATAGTCAAGGAAGCCGACGTGTTAGCAATAAACGGTCCAGATGAGAACCCGTCATGGGTGACGCCTTACCTAGAGTGGTTGCAGCAAGGGACCCTACCAGAAGCAAAGAAGAAGCTCTACGGCTTAAGGTAAAAGCTTCTACATTTACGATTAAAGATAACATTTTGTTCAAGTGAATGTCGTCAGGTGTATACGCACGATGCGTAAAGGAAGACAAAGTACATGTAGTTCTACGAGATATACATGACGGGGAATGCGGTAATCATAACGGGGGTAGGAACTTGGCAAAGAAGGCAAGCAGGATGGGATACTATTGGCCCACCATGAACAAAGACGCAGCAGAGTTTTCCCGCAAGTGTGACGCTTGCCAGTGTCATGGACCAATCCCGCATCTACCTTCGGAGTTACTTCATCCCCTAACTTCACCTTGGCCATTCATGAAATGGAGGATGGACATCATTGGGAACCTCCCTCCAGCTTCAGGGCAACGCGTTTATCTCTTGGCCATGACGGACTACTTTTCTAAGTGGATTGAGGCCGAAGCTTTCAAAGAAGTTAAAGATACTCAGGTTATTTCTTTCATCAAGAAGAATATCCTCAGCAGGTTCGGGATACCATCCACTATAGTATGCAACAACGGCTCCCAGTTCATCAGCGACAAAACAAGAGCATTTTGTCAACAATAACACATCCAACTAGTAATGTCAACACCCCGCTACCCTCAATCAAATGGTTAAGCATAAGCGAGCAATAAGGTAATTAATCCTCAACAATATCAAGAAGCGGCTCAAAGATGCCAATGGGAAGTGGGCAGACGAATTACCACTTATCCTATGGTCAGATTGGATAACACCCAAGACATCTACCGGAAATATGCCTTTCTCTTTGGTCTATGGGTGCGAAGCCGTATTGCCTGTCGAAGTATCTATACACACCGCTCGTTATGGTCTTACCACCGAAGATTCAAACCTCCCTAACTTGTTACATCACCTAGACACGGTGGCCGAGTTACGAGATGAGGCGTCAATACGACTAGCAACATACAAACAACGGGTAGCAAGGAGTTATAATAAACGTGTCAACGTTAGAGCATTTCAAGTTGGAGATTGGGTGTTGAGAAGGGTATTCTAGAATACCCAAGAACTGAATGTTGGAAAGCTTGGAGCAAACTGGGAAGGCCCTTATTAAATTGTGAAAGTCGTAGGTCAAGGCCCTTACGAATTAATGTCGCATGATGGCAAAACAGCACCCAGAAGCTGGAATGCGATGAATCTGAAACTTTACCACTTCTAAACAAGGTATACATTGAAACATGTCTTCTACATTCATACATTTCATGATTCAACTGTGTATTATTTTTACACAAACATGGACACATACTATTCTAAAAAACTAACAAGGGACGCCTTGTGACGCTACAGGCCAAAACAAGGGCCCAAGGCTTACAATCAAACAGCAAAGTGCACACAATGACTAGTCAAGAAACAAGATGCAAGAGGCAGACAAGACAATAAGAGGTTAGAAGTCAAAAAGAATTCTTATTGATGTACTTGTAAACTTGGTCATTTCATTAATACAAATCGTTCTACTTCTTACATTTTCATCCTCTTTAAAGCATCTTACATACATAGCGCTATACAAATTACGATATCAAATACAAAAACACTTGGACACATTCAGTCTTCAAGAGCTCTCACACTCCAAACTTGGTGCAAAACCTGCAAAACAAACACAAACAAGGCAAGGCAAGCATTGACAAAAGAAGTCACTAAAAGCCCCACAAAACCAAGGGCACCACGCAAAAGTAACAAAGTCTTGGCCCTACAACTAGCGTCCGGATAACGAGTTTTTGAACCCCAAAACATTGGGAGTGGGATAAAAATTTTCAGGCAAAACAAAAAAAACAAGAAATTGTTCAATCTTGAGAAGCTTCCACGGCTGGATCCACATTGGCCGCCTCCACCTGTGCAACCTCATGCGCTACCTTACCAATATCATCAATGGGCGATGGACCCTTCGACGCGTTAGGCACTTCCGGAAACATGGCTTCAAAGTCAGCCCTTTCCTTCACAGCGTCCCAGTCGACGTGTTTCCCAACAGCATGCTCCTCTATGGTCTCGACTCGCGCCTTGATTGACCAGTAGTCAACAGAGTCCTCTACCTCTTGAGCTAGAGCGGCAGACTTCTTCTGCTCGGCTTTAAGCACCTCCTGCCAGGCCTTGGACTCTTGAGCGATCTTCTTCAAGGCTTCTTGCAGTTCAACAACTTTAGACTCCAATGCCACCTTCTCACTATCAGGAGGGTGGACTTGTCCTTCTCGTTCTGGACACTCATCTTGTGTTGAGTTAGCTGGCCTGGAAGATCTTTAAACATGTCGAAAGCTGCAAGAGAAATTTGGAGACCCTACACGAAGAGAAGCTGTCAAACTACTACCTGAAAGCAAGGAACGCGTAGGGACAAGTAAAAAAGGCGTAGCGTACCTGCCACTGAGATGCGAGGATTTCTCCAAAGAGCTCGTGGTAGGAAGGCGAGTGAGGACGACCCTTGAGGCAGTCCACCTTGAGAGGTGTCAGGGAACCAAGACACTTCATGGGGTCCATGCCTAGCGACATCATGGCTTTCGGGAGGTCCGTCAATTTAGCACCCGACTCTTTCTTGGAGGTTTTTGCCGTAGGATCTGGAATCTTTGGGGGGAGGGGCACTACCACCTTAGTCTCAACGCTGGAAGCGGTTTCTGCTTTCCTCTTCTTTCTGGCATCAAGACGTTCCGTCGTTGTGAGAGCAGTGGTGGATCGAGTGGTTCTTGAACCTGACAATATAACAACAACGTGTTAAGGGTTGGAGCAGTTAAATCATGAGAAATGACATGAAAATCAAAGATACTTACTTGACATCTCTATGTCGTCGGATTCGGTAGAAGAAGACTGGCCTAGGTCAGAGTAGGACCTGTCCGCTACAGAGAGCGCCTCGATTTGAGAAATAATCACAGCAGATCCTTTGTGTAGTGGAGGAGGGGTGATCTCTTCTGCAAAAAGGATCAAAATAGACTTAGATCTGGGTCAAACATAACAAGTAAGTAGGGGAAAACACTACATGTAGGTTTCCAACGACTCTGCAAGAAAGTCGCGTCAGTCTTTAGAGAAGAAATCTTCACAATAAAGAACTTATCTGCCCAGCCCCGGTCAGATTTGGAAATACTGAACACAAGATCAAACTTAGTCCTAAGGGTTTTCAACGTGATACGCCCCGAACTGCCCTTAGAAACGCGATAGTTCAAAAAGAAATCTTCAGATCTAAAAGCAATGCCTTGCGAGGAGCATAAGTGCTCAATGGAAAGAAAAACCCTCCAGACTTTATGGAGTAACTGCCCCGGCGAGACACCCATTTTTGTCAAAAAATTAGTAACGAGAGGAGAGAAGGGGTATCGGTGACCAATGCGAAAGGGGTACTCATACAAGCACACCCAATCATCCGCAAAGAAGTTGGCATGAATTCCGGCAGGGGGAAGGAAGATTTCTGTGTGAGAAGGGAAGCCCACACAGGATCAAACTCCCATGGGGTTTCGGAGGTCGAATTCCTTTTGGAAGTAAGGATGTGTTGGATCCGGTTTTTCTCCACAAAAGTATCAAGACCCGATCAGTACTTCTTTGCTACTTCTTTATAGCATAGTGAGGAACGGCGAAGAGGGAAGTCGGTTAAACAAGATAGAGTCAAAGATATAAGATAGATTTTTTCCAAGATATGCCGTTGGGATTAGGATCAGATAGAATCTTGTATTTTCATAAAATAGATCGATTCTCTAGGGCACTATATAAGTCGATTGTAAGCCCTAGAGCAGATTCATGCTCTCTAGCACACCCATTCATACACTCAATACAATTCGTAGCCTTAAACATTGAACTTGTTCTTCGTGATTCACCTCGATCAGGCCCGATCTAGGCCGAAGTTTCCTTTGGTAAAATTCGGCTCAAACAATTTGGCGCCCACCGTGGGGCCGTGATCGGAACAATCACACGAGAACGCACCGTTCAAAACACCATCTCGAATTTCCCAATCGCAATGTCAGGCGACGGAAACGAAACTCCCAAGACTCCCCTTGCCGACCACGGCAAGGATCCCGAACTCCCCGGAAACCGGTCGGAGGACGAGGAGATGACCGACCTTCGGGAGCGAATGCAACTACTCCAAAAGGAGTTGAGCGGCGAAAAGAGCTTCTACGACGCCCATGTAGCACGTCTCACACGAGAAAATAGCTAGTTGAAGCAACAATATGAGGTCATGGCTACGGGCCGCCGATCACTTCGCGTTAATCGCCGCATCGAGGGCATAGCCAAAAGACTCGATTTTGACGGAGGAGAAGGAACATCAAAAGATAGCAAAGCTCTGAACGCGCGAGACAGAACGCCGGTGCTGCAAGAAGATGCCTCCGGCTCCCTCCCCCGACATCGCCGTGAAGAAGTCTTCCTTGCGAGGATTCACCAAGGAATCTCCGGTCAGAGGCTAGGAGACGCCGAACACCACCTCGAGATACCTGGCTTGAAGGAGGAGAAACTGACGAGGAGAATCTTGAAAGGCGAAGGCCCTTAGAACTTGGCGCAGCCATACGGAGGAAAGTGACAGAGCAAATCGGGGTCATTGCCGATCAACTCCGAGTCGGCCGGAAAAGTTTCCAGCCTCTGGAACCTGAAGCCCCTGATGGCTTCGACGAGTCTCCTTTCTCCTGCCGCATCACCAGGGTGGAGATACCAAATAAATTCACCGTGCCAAACATGACTCCGTACAACGACACATCCGACCCTGACGAGC
This sequence comes from Polygonum aviculare, assembly GCA_934048045.1. Lineage (NCBI taxonomy): Eukaryota > Viridiplantae > Streptophyta > Magnoliopsida > Caryophyllales > Polygonaceae > Polygonum > Polygonum aviculare. The sequence goes on from OW204026.1 coordinate 30,305,046, forward strand.
ACGTAGCAATCTATAAACAGAAGATGATGACGAGCGCAGTCCCGTCGTACTCCAAGGAAGCGGTGATGTGCAAAGGTTTTGGCACAACTCTTACGGGCCCGGCACTAACTTGGTTCATAAAACTACCGCGCGGTAGCATTGGTTCTTTTGCCGAACTATCTGACCCCTTTCACACCCAGTTTGCCAGTAGCCGCAAATTCGAGAAGCAGTCTAGCGACCTCTATCGGATCCGTCAAAGGCACCAGGAAACTACCAGAGAATTCCTGGAACGATTCAACCGTGAAAAAGTCTCAATTCAGTCTTGTGACGTTACTACCGCGGTGGAAGCGTTTAGGCAGGGGATCATCCCCGATGGAGGCCTATACAAAGAGCTTACCAAGCATCCATGCTACACACTCGAAGAGGTTCAAGCCAAAGCCCTAGCGCACGTCAGGCTTGAGGAAGATAGGACTTTGCGAAAAAGAACTTCAGAGATTGAGAAGTATGATAGAAGGGGTCCAGTTGATAGCCGCAAAGGGTCGGTCGATCAGAGGAAAGATCGCCGAGCACACCCGTACTCATGCCCTAGCCACGGACAGTTCAACACGACCAGGTCGTGGCAGACGGACGACCAAAACCGAGACCCACCACCACCATCGCTAGATTCTCTCAAGCTCAATATTTTCACGGACAAGCTCCTACGAAATATGGCAAAACAAGGAGAATACGTGAGGTAGCCGCGGAGAGACAAGGCCCCGAAGGCTGACAGAGATACCACCAAGTGATGCGACTACCATGAATACCACGGTCACTGGACCCGAGATTGCATCATGCTCAGGAAGGAATTATCCCGCCTCATCGCAGAAGGAAGAATCAAGGATGTAGCACCTGATGCCCAAGTACCCAAAGAAGTAGCAGAGAACCTACAGTCCGAGCCAAGAAGAAGGAGAGATCCCCCGACACCCGACAAGGTCGTCAATGTTATCTCAGGAGGGTCAAACATCTGCGGTCTCACATATTCGGCCGCGAAGCGTCACGCATGAGAAGGCAACTTCAGTCGCCCGCATCAGCTTGGACGCGCCGGTGGTGGATCGTCGGGACCCGCTATTGTCTTCGACGACAGCGACACGGACTTCTCCACCGAACCCCACCACGACGGCCTAGTAATATCCCTGCATATGGGAAACGTGCTAATGAAAAGAGTCTTAATTGATATCGGGAGCTCTACCAACCTAATGACACTCGATGCCTTAAAGGAGATGGGGTTGTCCGAGAGCGATATTCACAGACACCCGGTGCCACTGGTAGGTTTCAGCGGCGAAGTCAAACACATAGTGGGGGACATTGCCCTCACCACCTTTGCCAAAGGGATCAACAAGCAAGTCAACTTCCTCGTGATGGATTGCCCTTCCTGCTACAACGTCATCCTAGGGCGCCCGTGGCTGCACGACATGAAAGCCGTCGCATCTACTTACCACCAAACCGTGAAGTTCCCAACACCATGGGGAGTAGAGGAGATCCGCGGGGATCAAAGATTGGCCAGGGAGTGCTACAAAGCAGCCCTCAAGCCAACCACCCTAAGACCGGAAGCATAGCAATTACAAAGCGTCACCCCTCCACCGGCACAAATCGAAACTGAAGAAAAAGCGGAGGAGGTGACTCTCGAAGAAGGCAAGGTGGTCAAGATTGGAGAAAATTTGGAACCCGCAATCAAAGAAGAATTAGTAAGGTTCCTGAAAAGTCACAAAGATTGCTTTGCTTGGAGCCATGAAGATATGACAGGGATCGATCCCTCCATCATTACACACAAACTCAATGTCGACCCCGAACACCCACCAGTCAAGCAAAAAAGGCGAAGGTTTACGCTAGATCGGGTCCAAGCGGTCGAGGAAGAAGTAAAGAAGTTGTTAGGAACAGGGAAGATCAGGGAAGTGAAGTACCCGCAGTGGCTAGCCAATGTGGTGGTGGTACCAAAGAAAAATGGGAAGTGGAGGGTATGTGTAGACTTTACCGACCTCAACAAAGCTTGCCCCAAGGACTCTTTCCCACTACCACACATTGACACAATGGTGGACGCTAAGGCCGGGTACGAACTCTTGACCTTCATGGACGCTTTCAACGGATATCACCAAATTCAGATGGAGCCACAAGACCAAGAGAAGACCTCCTTTATTACAGGGCAAGGTACCTACTGTTACCGAGTAATGCCCTTCGGTCTCACGAACGCCGGGGCGACGTACCAGCGACTAGTCAACCGGATGTTCAAGGACCAAATCGGTAGGACCATGGAAGCTTACATCGATGATATGGTGGTAAAAAGCGAAAGAGAGTTCCCTACACAAGGGTCACCTCGAAGAAATCTTCAAAATTTTGGAGAAATACAACATGAAACTAAACCCGCTAAAATGCATATTCGGGGTACAATCTGGTACTTTTCTAGGGTAGGTCGTGACCAAACGGGGGATCGAGGCTAGCCCTGATCAAGTGCGCGCGATTGCCTCCCTGAAATCCCCCCGGAGCGTGAAAGACGTACAGAAGTTGACTGGAAAAATAGCCGCACTAAACCGGTTCATCTCCAAATCTTCAGACAAGTGCCGTTTGTTTTATGAAGTCCTAAAGAAGAACAAAATTTTCCAGTGGACCGAAAAACATGAAGCTGATTTTGAGGAATTAAAGAGATATTTCGCTAACCCCTTGCGGTTAGCCAAACCGGTCCCTGAAGAAGTTTTACAACTCTATGTGGCGGTATCAGAAAACGCCTTGAGTGTGGTACTAGTTAAAGATGAAGAGGGCCAACAAGTCCTAGTCTATTTCGTGAGCAGGACCATGGTCCCGGCAGAAACGCGCTACTCCTCGACGGAGAAGCTGGTGCTGGCGGTGGTCATGTGTTCGAACAAACTACGGCCCTACTTCGAGTCTCACACCATCGTAGTACTAACAAACTACCCGCTCCGGCAGATCATGCAAAAGCCTGAGTTTTCAGGGAGAATGGCAAAATGGGTCATCTAGTTGAGCGGATACGACATCAGGTACGAGCCCAGGAGGGCGATCAAATCACAAGTTCTGGCCGATTTCGTTGCCGACTTCACCCCAACCCTTGAAGAAAGTGCGAATAAAGAAGTCTTGGCTACCTCTAACGATGACGCCCAGGAAGAATGGCTACTACACACTGACGGAGCTTCGAACATAAAGGGAACAGGCCTAGGGGTTGTGCTAAAGTCGACAAAGGGGGATACAATAGCCCAGGCAGTAAGGTGTGATTTCGAAGCAACCAACAATGAAGCGGAATACGAAGCCCTCATCTTCGGCCTAGAGCTAGCCGCCGACTTGTCCATCAAGAGAATCAAGGTACGTGCCGACTCCCTGCTCATCATCAACCAGATTCTAGGAGTCTTCAAAGCCAAAGATGATAGGATGCTCAGCTACCTCGAAATAGTCAAAACACTATCCGAGAAATTTGATCAAATCAAATTTGAGCAGATCCCTTGCGAGCAAAACGCTTCGGCCGACGCCCTGGCTGGGCTAGGATCGACCTTGGACCCCCGAGAGTTCAACAGCGTGCCACTGATCCACTTGCTACAATCGGCCATTACCGAGGTCTCAACAACAGAAACCAAAGAATCTCCATCTAAGACGGAGGTATCAAAGAAGTATCAAAACCCTAATGAGGCGAAAGGAAAAACTAAATCAAGCTGTACAAAGCCATACCTCGACTGGATCATCAAAGGAGAAGCTCCTAAGGATAAAGACGAAGCCAAGGCCCTGAGATCCAAAGCGACACATTTCGCCATCATCGACGGAATCCTATTTCACAAATCCACCGTGGGCTTCTTACAACGATGCATTGAGAAAGAAGACGCTGAAGAAGTCATGAGAGAAATCCACAGCGGAGACTGCGGCAACCACACTGGGGGTCCGAGCTTGGCCAATAAAATTCTCAGGCATGGGTGGTATTGGCCCACTATCCGTCAAGACTCCAACAGGTACGCCCAGGCCTGCGACGCGTGCCAGCGCCACGCCCCAGTACCTCACCAGCCGCCGGAGGTCCTCCACCCGTCAATTACCCCCTGCCTTTCATGAGGTGGGGAATGGACATCGTAGGGAAACTACCCCCTTCCACGGGACAAAAGGTATTTTTCATGGCGATGACAGACTACTTCTCCAAATGGATCGAGGCAGAGGCTTTCCGGGAGATCAAAGACAAGCAGGTCATCTCTTTCATAAAGAGAAACATCTTGAGCAGATTCGGAGTACCAGCGGAGATTACTTGCGACAACGGCTCCCAGTTCATAAGCAAAAGGATGCGCGACTTCTGCAAAGCATGGAACATTGATTTGGTTACATCCACACCCAGGTACCCTCAAGCTAATGGCCAGGCTGAGGCAAGCAATAAAGTCATCATCAACAATTTGAAGAAGCGACTAGCGAAGTCCAAAGGGAAGTGGGCAGAGGAGCTACCTTTCGTCCTATGGGCTGACCGCACTACACCCGAAGGCGCGACCGGCCAAACGCCCTTCTCCTTGGTGCACGGTTGCGAAGCCGTCATACCAACTGAGGTCACGATGCCCACGGCCCGATATGGGCTCGCCACACCCACAAGCAGCAAAGAAGAATTGGAAGCCGACCTAGACACGGTCCAGGAGCTCAGAGAAGTAGCACACGCACGCATCTCAAAATACCAACAACAGGTCGCAAGAAGTTACAACAAGAATGTTCGCGTTAAAAGCTTCCGAGTGGGAGACTGGGTCTTACGTAAGGTTTTCCAAAACACCGCGGAAGCCAACGCCGGTAAATTGGGTCCAACTTAGGAAGGGCCGTATAACATCACCAAGATAGTTGATAATGGAGCATACCAGTTGGAGTCCAAAGACGGTGAAACAGTTCCCCGAAGCTGGAATGCAACGCACCTAAAGAAGTATTACTTCTGAATTCGGTTGGTCTTCGTTAAAGTTTCAGTCGTATTTTTAGTGTTAGTTTTTAAGACTTCTTTTGGACCTAGTTGTTTCCTTTTCAATAAAAGACGTTGGGGTCGCCGCCCCCAACGTCGATGCATCATTTTTTTGTACCCAATCTAGAATTTGTCTTTGTTAATGATTTGGAATGTTTCGCGAGATAGCAACTCTCCCACAACTCAAAATCATCTTGCACGTCCTTTCTCTTGAAACATCTTTACGATCGAAACTTATGCGCGACTAAAAGCACATTACTTAAACTAACCACTGTACATTCACATGGTTGTGCCGTCTAAAAATGACGATGTCGTCACGCATACAACGTGATGAAGTAACCCATAAGTTGGTTACCCCCCATCTAAGTCCAATCAATGTAGTCACAGTGGATTAGTACGGGAAGGGGAAAGCTATAGCAACGATAAACCCAAGGCCACACTTCGCGGGACGCCGTGAAAACAATACATCCTAAGGACTAAACTTATGGATCCAAAGGATGCCTAATCATAAACAATTATGCACGGACCTTTGCAGCAAACTAAGCGCAAAAGGCCGAAATCCTATTTCGCGATGATAATGCGCTAGGGAGAGAGTCACATAACACTTTCCTCGGATGCTGATCTACTAACGCATCCAAACTATCATGAGCACGACACTGAACCAAAACCAAAGATCATTGCCACCCTCTGAAAATTGCCAACTAAACGCAAATCAAAAGCGATAAAAACGTCACGAGCAGATACCAAAATGCGCCATACAATGGGCGTCAAAACGATCAGGAGATAATATCTTTCGGCCTACGGCCAAAATATCAAACAAGTACCGGCCCACCGGCCAAAAAGGGTAGCAGAAAAGTCTCGAAGATCTAAACAGGCAAAACGGTAATACGAAAATATAGAGTTTGCATAAGGAAAGGGCAGGGGTGGTCAGTCTTCCTTCGGGCTCGCCTCTCCTTCAGTCTTTGCATCAGCATCACCATCCTTGGCATCCTCTGCGTTGCCCTGGACCACGGCACCATCTTCAGCACAAGTGTTCTCGGCGGCAGTTCCTGGGGTCCCGGCCTCCTTGGTCTTCTCAGAGTCCTCTTTCTCAGCCACCTGCTCAGCGGCTTCCAGAAACTCTTGACCTGGAGGAGGATTGCAGGATGGAAAATATTCTTCTAAAGACTCCTGCTCCGCGGCTAGCACCCAGTTCGCGCCTCTCCCTTCCGCCTGGTCCTGAAGAAGTTCCACTCGCGCTTTCAGCGTATAATATCCAGCCACCTGGGTCACTACTTCCGAAAAGTGCTTGGCCGACCTCTTCGCCTCGTGCATCCAAGACTCCAATGAAGCCTTCTCGGCTTGAAGGTCTTCCATTTGGACCGACAAAGCATCAATGGAGGATTGAAGCTTACGGACTTTCCTCTCAGATGCGGCGGCGGCGTCTCTGGCATTTTTGACATCAGCCTCCAGCTTCAACAACTCGTCATGAGAACGGTTGTTGGTCGCCATCAGTTCCTGGAAGGCCTACAGCAAGCACAACCCGGTAAACAAAGAGAAAGCGCTGAAATATGCAAAAAAGAAACAAAGAAGTATCGATAAAAAAAGGGAGTCGACTTACCAGCCTGAGAGTGGTTCCCACGTGGCTGAAAGCGGCGTCGAGGGACAAGGATTGGAACTCTGACTTAACATTGGGCGACAGTTTATCGCCGAAGACGCTTAGGAGATCCTTGGGCTCTCTCTTTTTGGTAGCAGGGGATGGGGTCTCCTCGATCCTTTTTCGTTTTGGAGGTTGAGACTTCTTGGAGTCCACGGAGGGAGTCGGGGAGGTCATAGCTTTGATACCACTCGACCTCAGTCTCTTAACCATCCCAGCGGCGGACATGTCGATCTTGGCACCTACGCACGACTAGCAATTAGCGACGCCACACCATAGCAAAGCAAAGGACCTTGAATGTAGAATTTCAAAGAAAAACAACCCCAAACCTGATTTCTTTCCGGAAGAGCTTGTCATGTCGGAAGATGCTGGGGTCTTGTCTGTCTCAGTCTCGTCCTCGTCGGGCTCCGACGCCTCCACTTCCTCTGCAGGATCTTCGGGTTCAGGTTGGATCTTTTTAGGCTTGCGTTTTTCGGCCTTGACCTTCAGTAGTCGCCGGCAAACACCGGTGTCAGTACTCCTGGAATTTATTCCCACCGGGACTGCACAAAGGAGAAAAGAACTCAGGTTCAGCATTACCTACGACACAAAAGCGAAGGGATAACTACAAAGAGAGGCATAGAGCCTTACGAGATGTGTTCCACCCATCTCGAAAGACCGCTAACACGTCGTCATCTATGCCTCTTAAGGACTCTAACTCAATAAAAAAAGAATCGGGCTTGCAGGCTTCGAGGAGGCATTTTGGTTTTAGGAATTAAGGGGTTCTTAACATCCCGGGCATGAAGGGTAATTCGACCGGCTCTCTGAGGGACGATTTTGTAGGCAAGGAGGAGCTCTCCCATAGTCATCCTAAGACCTCGTTGCACAACAAGCTCATCGATTCGAGCGAGCGTACGCCATGTCGTGGGAAGAATTTGACAGGGGGAAACCTTTAAGGTACTAATGAACTCCCGGATAAAATCGAAAAAGGGAATTTTAAACCTAGGGCGAATGGGTAATCAAAGAAGCAGACCCAACCCTTACGAACCCAATCGACCTTTTCGATCGTCGGGGCATGGAATCGGGTTCCCTTGGGGAAACCCCCAAAAGCGACCCAGTCCGCGATTTTGTCTCGGGTCATTGCACAAGGAAGAAGGTCTTCCTCGCTAAGGGATTTTGAAGAAGTAAAAGGGGATCTAGGAGCCATGATAAGCAAGAAAGAGAAGCGGGTAGCGGAGAAGAGAGATTACCTGGGGAGATCGAGAACGAAAAACAGAAGAGGAAGAAGAAGAGGCGGACGAGAGCGAAGATGAAGATGAAAGGAAATGATGAAGAAAGGAGTTTAAGAGGGGGTTCTGCAAAATCCCGAAAATCAAGATTGACTGCAACGTCAAATCAAATAAATGCACCATTCAAAATTTGAAGTTCAAATTCCGAACGCTACATTTAGGGGTATTGTTGGATCCGGTTTTTCTCCACAGAAGTATCAAGACCCGATCAGTACTTCTTTGTTACTTCTTCAGAGCATAGTGAGGAACGGCGAAGAGGGAAGTCGGTTGAACAAGATAGAGTCAAAGATATAAGATAGATTTTTTCCAAGATATGTCGTTGGGATTAGGATCAGATAGAATCTTGTATTTTCATAAAATAGATCGATCCTCTAGGGCACTGTATAAGTCGATTGTAAGCCCTAGAGCAGATTCATGCTCTCTAGCACACCCATTCATACATTCAATACAATTCGTAGCCTTAAACATTGAACTTGTTCTTCGTGATTCACCTCGATCAGGCCCGATCTAGGCCGAAGTTTCCTTTGGTAAAATTCGGCTCAAACAGGATGTTGGAAGGTGAAAAAGAAGGGGCCGAAGTAGTTTTTAGACAACACGAAGAAGGGCTGGAAGGTGCCATGGAAATTAGACGAAGAAGAACGATGAAGAAAGAGGAGGGAAGAGCGTACCTTGGGAGCGAGAACGAAGGAATAAGAGCTTGTATGCCATCATAACACTTCTTAAATAGAAGATTGATGGGACTTGACACTAACCCACTACAACTTCCCTAAAAAAGAGTTGAGATTCAAAAACCCTAAGAAACCTCTAGCGGGAGCTTTCCCCGGGCTTTTTGAGGGGGCGTTGTTGGGCTGTCAGGAATCCAAGCCCACAAACGCAAGAGTGGGGAGGCCCATCATTAATTCTTCATCAACGCCAGTTAACAGCCCCGATGATTTCGCTCGTCCATAATGAAGCAATCAAGACTGTAGCAACGGGATGATATTAGCGTATAAAATCATAACCGTGAGGGCGAGATTCTCGGGATCTCGTGAGAAGGTTTGTCAACGGCACAATTGTAATGGAAACTTGAATATAAAAGGAAGGATAGAGGCTGAAAGAGGACACGATCTGCACGCACAACTCTCACAATTATACTTGCCAAAACACTCTATTATTCTAGTGTTCTTACGATCAAACATCGAGCATTGTCAAAATCTTTGTTCTGGAGTCGAAGTGTTTGTAACCAAGAATAGCAATCACACGATCAATATAACTCTACCTTCAATCTATGCAATTTCCATTCTTTTCATATTTGTTAATCTTGTTATTTACACCTTACTCATAGCTTGTAACGTGTTGTGGCATCTTTGTGACTAGGATTCCCTCATAGTAGCGAAGTAACTCGTTTACGCGGTTAATTCGCCCAAAACAATCCACACCCCCTTCAGTTTGGTTATTGGTATGGATATCCGACGAGTGTTTGTGAGATCCTTTAGCTCGTATATTATTTTTATCAAATTAAGTAGGTTTCTTTTTGTGTTTGATTTACTTTGATTGGATCATCAATTTTTGATTGCGAATTTGGTGAGAACATAAATTTTAGACTATGTACTTGGACAAGGGCTACATTGCTCTTACTTTGTGATAATAAAGCCAATATTTAAGTGTTACGCCTGATTAATTTGTTGCATAATAGGAAATTTTCTCTTTGCTTTTTATCAGTTTTTTTTCAATTTCTAAGATGACTGTGTTAGTGTCTCATTAACTTTATCAGTATTTATTGTTCTAAAGTATTTTAAAATAACAACTTAAAGTGTTTAAATGGAAGATATCTGATCTATCAGAAAACCCAATTAGGAATGACAATATTGTCTTGACCCTAAATGGAAGATATTCCGATTTTGTATTTGTCATTTCATTATCTATTCTAAAATTGCTAACTTGTTGTAATATGTGTCTTCTCGGCTCCATGGGAGTAGTGAATTCTTTTTTCAAAGATTATTGAGAAAGCTTTAGTTAGACTTTGGGATGAAATTAGTAACGTTTGGAGATGTATAAAGGCAATGTTCAGTTGTTTGAGCATTCAAGGTCACTTCTCGGCTCTAACCATGGGGTATAAGATGTCTTGTCACTTTCTAACGTAGTAAATACCAAGCGACATTGTGTAATATTAGGATGATTGACTATCCTACGATATTGTGAATATACAAGATCTCATAAGACTTTTTTTCCTTCGAAATCTACACGTTTATACCCATTCTGGACTCACAAATAGTTATGACTTACTGACTAATCAATAGCAACACGATATTCATTTTGATAATTTCATCTCCATTATATGTGGAGTATTCCATAATATAGTATTAATGCATGTATCAACCTTCATGCCAATGTTGTACTTGATTTGTTTGAAAATCCTTCATTAGGTGTTACTATTGGTTTTCATCAATGGTATAAATCTATTGGACTATCTTTCCAAATCGAAGAAAATTAGGACTTTGATCAACTTTGATAGTTCTTCGAATCATAATTCTAAACCCAAATATTGTCATGATTAATCAAGAACCTTCAACATCACTGGAAAGGTGGAAGGGTCCTAATGATGTTAAAAAAGTTACATTAACTAGCCATGAATTATAAATTAACACATGTAGTTTGATTTGAAACATGACGAGGATAAAGGGAGAGGACCCTTAAGGTTAGAATTCTAAAGCGAGCTTGGATAACTTCTTAGTCAGGGTATTAAGTAGTGTATAAAATCTAGATTTCAATGAGGAGAAATTATGGCATGCTAGCTTGTCTCTTTATTGAATATCTTGATAGATGGTCCATGCACCATTGTCAGGATTTTGATAATACTTTGCAACCAATTTAAATAGACGTGGTCAAACTCAGACCAGTCTTCCATTTTCCGATGGATAGAGTTGTGCATGTGTAATAGGCATCAATGGCTGATAATCCATATAGATCTAGTTGTTCATGAAATTTAGCTCTTTACATCCAAGAAATGAAATTTGATCCATTCGATGATTGTTCCACCTACTATATACTATCCAGCTTGCTCAGTAGCCTAGCTATGCTTAAACAGCCTCTTTGAGCATTCATAACGGAGAGTTGAATCAAGGCTCTGAACTTGAATATCAAGGCCTTATAAATGCTTGGATGCCAACACAATTGCACTATCTATAGAGGTCTAGATCCGATTTCGTCATCAGACTAAATGCTCGCAATCATAAAAATTGCAATTTTATGCATGTTTTCTGATATACAGAGTTCCAACTATAGAAATAAATTTCACAAGAAAGCTACAAAATGCATACTGATAACTTGTTCCAAATGCGCGCTCTTGATTCAACCTTATCAAATTGATAGAAAGACAAGCTTGAAAATGAAAAGGTATTGTTTCAACTGTTTAGACCCTTATTCAAGATGATGCTCTTGTTTTGTCAACTCCAAATCTCCATGAAATCTTTCAAGATTGTTGTCTTGTTGTTTTCAGCAGAAATTCCATATGCGGATGAAACCACAATAGTAAGAGCAGAGATGTAGGCTTTCGCAAATCTTATCTGAAGGCTTCCTTGTTCTTGTTCTTACCACAATCAGCAACTGGAGGTCCAAGGAAGTTGTAGGTTGAGGAGGATGGCATTGTTGAACATGGAGAGTTTACCAAGGGAGAGATAGGATGTTTCAACATTTGATGGCATTTGCTAAGGGAAAAGGCTTTTAGCAACTCACGATTGTTATAACTATCATCTTTTCCTAATATATAGTCTTCTAAATCATCAAGAGAATGGTTGTCAATGGTTTGTAACGAGATAGGGTTATCCAAAGATGCATAGAGATTCATAGAGGCAAATTTTGAAGATGGCATGTGCATGGAACTCAAAGATAATGAAGGAATTAAGCTCAAAGGGTCATCATTTAAAGAGGGTGTATGCGTTGCACTCTTTGACAACGCATCGAAGGTATTCCAAGAGGATGCATGGATAGCACTCCCATGGAAACAATTAGACATTTCCATAGGGATTGCATTTATTGCCCCATGAAGCAATGCATCAAAGTGGGTGTTCAAAGAGATAGAGGCATTTAGAGAGGGTTCAAGATCTTAAACATCAATGATTCGACCACGACTTCTCAAAATAGTTGACAGGTTCACAGAGGGAGAAGGATTTACTTTATCAATGAATGCATTAGAGGATCCGTCCATTATGTCCTTGTGGTACTCATTGCAATTAGAGTTTAAAGCAAAAGATGGCACTATAGTTTTGGTGAATGCATCAGAGTTACCTATTGCGGCTGAGAGGTTCATAGTTGTCCTCTTCAAGAATGTATCACACAAGGTTTGGTGATTTATCAAAATGTCTCGCCTGACAATTCAAATATGTGTTAGTTAGTAAAACAACACTTGATGTCACTATTTAATAGCAACCTAAATACTTACACATGCTAATATACTAACATTCAACACAAAAATATAATAACAAAGTATAAATATGATGCATAATATCACATGTTTGGTTTTATTTTGCTATCCTTTTTTACACTCTTTGGATCTGATTGACTCTAATTGTATTAGTCATTCTAATGTTTGTGACCTCTTAGTGTGATTAGGATCATAAGACATCAGGGTTCTATTTATCTCTCATGCAAGTAGTGTGGGATGAACACACATATAAGAGGAATCAAATTCGAGAATCAACATAAAGCATAAACGTAAAAATTCCACACAAGAAAGAGAGAAATCAAAAGGCAGCAAAAACCACTAGTGGGTGAGCTAAGCGCTATAAAAAGCAATATGGAGGGTACATAAAAAAATCAGTCAGCTTCATATAAGGAGACACGATTGATCACCTCAATATTTCCCACACCTAAATAAGAGATAATTAATAACCTCAAACTTCACTATGAACACACCTGCTCCTAATTGTGGAAAACAATTCTCTACAAAAACTTAAATGGATTTAAGATTCATTAAAGAAGATCAACTCAAAAGAAGTTTTTTGGCCGTTTTGTTGGTTTTGGGTGATTATAGTTTAAGCAAACACCTTGGTTAAAGTTATAAATATTCTTGATTTCCTTTGATGAAGAGGGATAAAGTTATACAAATCTTTTTATTTGTCTGATTTGGAAAACAAACAACAGTGGGAGAGATACTTTTGTGGGCTTTTGAATGAGGGATGCGAACCAACAGAGGAGCACCAAGTTTTTGGGAGCCAGGGTAGTTGTCTTCTCTTCATGTGTTTTTCTAGGACAAAAGTCAGTGAAATGATCCGTAGAATGGGCAGCAGAAGGGCAGTGGGTCCGGATGAGATCCCGGTTGAGATTTGGAAATGTTTAGGTGAGAGGGAGATTGGAGTGGTTAGCAACACTTTTCATTATTATCTTCAATTCGGCTAAGATGTCAGAGGAGTGGAGACTTATTAGGTTAATCCCGTTGTATAAGAACAAAAGGGATATACAGTAGTGTCACAACTATAGAGGTATGAAATTGCTTTGTCATATGATGAAAGTGTAGGAGAAGGCAATCAAGTTGAGACTGAGGCGAGTAGTGCAAGTGTTAGAGAACTAGTTTGGTTTTATGCCAAGGAGATCGTTCATAGAGGTTATCCATCTGTTGAGAAGGCTAATAGAAGCTTATAGAGAGAGAAAGAGAAATTTGTATATGGTATTTATGGACCTAGAGAAGCCTATGATAGGATACCTAGAGAGTTGGTTTGGAAATGTCTAGATGTCAATGTAACTCATTAGAGTAATTGATTTGAAAATTAATTATGAAGAGTAAAAACACAATATTTATGAATTTTCACTATATATATTTTTTGATCAAAATGAATTTCCAATATATTAATAGCATTGTTTTATAGTTCTCATGTATTCGTTGGCATGTTAGAAAGGTACTTATAAGGCCATTGTTATAGGACAATGGAGATGAAAATTTCCAAAGTGCTTGCACACTAGGCCGGTCAAAACTAGTCACAATTGGATCCTACCGACAACTTGACTCGAACTGCTTCCAATTTTTAGAGTAGAAACCCAAACCAAAGGCTAATGGGTCAAAGTACAATCCGGCCAAATTCAATTGACCCTTGAACTTGATTAGGTTAATATTTGAATTACTTTGGTTAAATGGATCCATAATTTTTTACACAAAATATAAAACTTATTATAAATATAATTTACTATTTTATTCAAATATATAAATTGAAAATTTTAATGACATAATATTAAAAGTTGTTTTTTTATTAGTTGGGTAAATTTATACCTCCACAAAATCAAGAACGACAAGACTCGACGTTCTATACATTGTAACAACTTGAAAAGCATACGCAACCTAATATGACCTAATCCTAACCCTACCGAAACTACCCACTCGACTGGTTACTACACTAACACTTGTTACCACATTCCCATTTAAATCAAGTGCACAAATTACACATAGATTTAAAAAAAATAGATAGTTTCCTATACTATTTTTTAAAATCTGTGAATGAGGAGAGTGAAGGACAATGTGTCATGGTCTGTATAGAATCCTAAACTAAACTAGACTATTCGGCCCCACAACAAATATACTAGAAAAAAAACTATGGAATAAATAATAATACATGCACGGTACAATCAATCACAATAATTATTGTCAATAAAACCACACAATAAATCATATACACAAGAGGTAATTGGTGTAAATGAAAAACGAAATGGGGCTAGGGTTTAGGGGTACGTACTTGGGGTACGAGGCACCACATGAGCAAGAGTAGGTGCGGGTAGAGCAGACCTTGGAGTGAGCCTTGAGGTCCCCAATGACCGCGTAAGAGCGGTCACAGTTGGGGCAGGGGAACTGCTTCTTGCAGTGCTTCCTCGAGTAGTGCTTCTTGATCCCAGTGATGTCGCCCAACGACCTAGCCGGGTCGTGGTGGATGCACTTGGGCTCAGGGCACACGTACCTCTTACGATGGGAATTAGGGTCCCGCTTGATCAGTTTCCAATCATCAATGTTGTGGCCCCTCATGTGGAGTTGCAGGTTCTGGTCGCGTGCGAACCCCCGGTTGCAAAGCAGGCACTCGAAACGGTGGGTGGCTAGGAGCTCCTCCGGTGTCAGGGCCACCACTTCCTCTTCTTCTGTGCACATTAATTTATCGTTTATGATCAATCAAGCAACCAAAATCAATCAATCAATCAATCAATTAATCGGATTTCATTAATTGTGTGTGTTTGGGTGGAAGGTTGATTAATGCTTGTAATGACCTGAAGATTGACTACAAAGAACAGTCCAACTCTCTAGGTTGTTACATGGATCTATCTATATTCATTTTGTTACCACTACTAGTTTACTCATTGGTTGTATTTCTCCTTTATTATATATATATATATATTTCATTGATTAATTAAAAATGCATTTTTATCCCCAATTCTATCGATAATTATAAAATGTATTTATAATTAAGTTCTATTGGTACACTAATTTAATTTATAGTGATACATAGTGAATATTTGTGGAATATTTGATCTAAAAATAATAAATAGACCAGATTTAATATTAAAATTATAGAAAGAGAAGATTTAGAAAATCTTTAAGTTATAAGAAACGAAAAATCAAGTACGTATATGCATGATTATATTATGTCATATGCATTATTATAACTTGACATACTCATGGTATTTTACTATTTATGTATTCATGTGTTCTTAAGATAACTACACATATGCATGAAATTGTCTATCTATACCCATAATTATAATATGTTTATGCATGCTTTTTCATTTATTGTATTTTTGAATCCGAAAATAACAATAAATGCCTACTTAATTTATATATATAACCAATGAAACATTATATATATAACGTATTAAATTCATGCATATGATGTGTTATAACCGTGCATTACAATAGTTGTTTATGCATATTTCTTTTCTCTTATAATTCCAAGATAAAATTTGATACATTCATTCGTTTAAAGTCCAACTCTCTATACAATGATACATATTACGAAGACAATTTTATTTCAAAAGATCTCAAATATATCATAACATAGACATGGATCTCAAATATATGCCAGACCGGTTTGGATTGAACCAAAACTAAAACCATGGATCTGTCATCATGACAAACGAATTCCTCTCCGGTCCAATTCGATTTTCTTTCTTTCGGAACGAGAAGCGATGTCTCAAACCGAGCAGATAGGTTAAGATCCCGAAACCACAATCTTGTAAGACAAGACACAAAAAAAAGTTGCAAACAAGCAAACTGATCTATACCACAACAGACGGGACAATTGAATTTGGTTTTATTTTTTTTAGATCTAAATATGAAAATCCAATATTTCATTTTTGAACCGTTTTCAAACGTCTAGTCAAACGGTTAAGTCTCAAAGAGTAGTACTTGGATGTAATAATTTGACTTATGAAGCAGTGCCCTCAACAAAAAAAAAATCATATCTGAACCGACCTAAACTAGACCGAACAAATCGATTACTAAGAGTTGTTTTTTTAGATCTAAATATGAAAATCCAATATATCATTTCTGAACCGTCTTCAAACATCTAGTCAAATGGTTAAGTCTTCAAAGATGGTACTCAGATGTCACAATTTCGACTCTTATGAAGCAGTGCCCTCAACCCAAAAAAATATTTCATTTCTAAACCAACCTAAACTAGACCGAGCAAATCGATTTCTAAGAGTTGTTTTTCATCCAAAGAACCCATTTTTTGGAGCGAGACAAATTATTTTTACGGTAGTAAATGAACAAGTAATAAAAAAATAAAGATGGGCATAATATAAAAATCAATTTGCATGCACGCAAGAGAGAAGGACGAGTTATGAAGAATACTTGCCTGAGTTTCTAGGGGCCTTTCTCTTCCTCCCTCCGGACGGAGCTCGGTCCACTGGCGACATGGGCTCCTCAATTGCAAGTTGTTCTTCTTGTTGTTCGACTTGAGTTGTTTTCGCTTCTTCGGTTGTTGGCTTCTCTTTGAGAAAGTTAACGAAAAAGGGTGAGTTGGAGGATTTGGCAGCCATGGATGCGACTCGAAGGAACTTTTCTCTTTCTCTCTCTCTCTCTCTCTCTCTCTCTCTCTCTTAATCTTTGTTGGTTTTAGTAGTGTGAGAGAAGGTGTGGGCAATGCCTTTATTATACAACTGACAGCTTTCAGTTTTGCCTCAAAAAACTTATACCCACTTTTTTTTTACAATTATGATGATTTATTGCCATTAAAAATGAAAAGACAATTAATGTGTGAAATTTTATTTTTAATTGGATCTTTAGAAGGGGGGAAAATCATTGACCAACCCATCTTGTAATTTCTTAGCTGTGATTGATTGCCCCTTTGGCAACGGGCGGATCGACTAAATAGGAAATGTATTATACTCTCAAAATGGTCAAATTCAACGTTTTTGATTTTGAAAATTTTGTTTTGTGAGAAAACTAAAAGATTAGCAAGGACCATTTCATCTCACCTCTTACTAATTTTTAATAGTTTTTTAACTTGAAATCTTTTATTGACAAATGCATGCATGATGTTTTAATTAGACAATGGTATAAATGTATAGTTGACCAATAAACTACTAGTATTTTTTTCTCAAATTATCATTTATTATTTATTTTGGCTCCAAAAGATTTGAAATTTAAATTTTTTATTACCAAAAGAGTATGTTTAAAATGATGAGATCAAAGTGGTGGGTATGTAAGGGAAAAAGAAAAACCAAGTAATCAGTGGATGGAAAATGCCTAAACACGTTAATTGTTTGAGGATTTGTTCTCCTATTCGTCTCCACCTCTAATTCCAAATTTTTTCTGTTTGGAAAATAAATATACAATTTTTTTAGGATAAATGTTATGTCACTTGTTGCAACTGTCTATATACGCGTGAATGTCTACTTGATTGTTACCACTTACCACTTGGATTATTTTCAATATTTGTGTTGAATTCCTCCTTCACTTGACCTAGAAAATCAGTTTCTAAAATAATGGAATATACATTATGGAAATCGAAAAGAAAGATAATTAGAGATAAAATGATCTGAAATTAATTTACTAATTATAAAGTAAGACTAATGTAGAATGATTTTTTTTTCATCACTATAAATGTAGTAATCCATATGTTATGTGTTCAACTCTCCTTCAAACAAAATTTTTGATTTTTTTCCACTATATAAAATCTTAATTAATCTCTTAATATTAGTTTATCAATAATAATGTAAGCCTAATTTATATTGAATTTTTTTGATCCATCATGATAAATGTATTAAGAAGATACATTGACTATTTATATTCATTTTTAGTATTTATCATTATATTCTTATTATATAATATTAATAAGTTGGGTTAAATTATAAGTCCCTACGTTATGTCATATACGTATGTTAGATACTATGAATCCCTAATCACGATATTTATTATATTTGATCAACATTATAAATTAGATGACAAATTTAGAACCCATAATAATGCAAGTATAAAAACAAATTAGAGAAATTTCATCTATATACATATGTAGACCTGTCAATCGGATCGGGTCGGGCGGGTTCGGGTCGGGTCGTTCCGGGTTCGGGTTGAGTTCGGGTTCGGGTCAATCGGTTTACGGGTCAAGCTGTGTTGGGTCGCTTCGGGTTTTCAGGTCGGGTCGGATCAACCCAACGGGTCAAGAGTATCAATTTTTTGAGCAAAATTTAAATAAAATATTATTTAAATAATAAACTATAGTAATAAAATATTATTTTTAAATATTTTAATAATAAATATATCATAAATTTCTAAAATAAAGTTTATATATTGTAAAATAATTAAAACCTTTGGATGCATAATTACCCGTCAATCTATCATTTTATTATATTAGAGTGTATTCTAAAATAAGTTTTCCGCCTTATAGATTTCTTGACCCACCATGTTTGACCCAACCCTAACCTAGAAATTTTCGGGTTTATCTGGTTCGGGTTCAAACAGGGTTTCGGGTTCAAATTTACGGGTTAAAACCCAGAAATTTCGGGTCGGGTCGGGTTGGGTTTACGGGTCGGGTTAGCTTTTGACAGGTCTATACATATGCATTCATGTAGGATGACAATTTCCATACTAAATTTGTTAGTTAATAATTTTAAACTAAAAAGATTATATATTAAAAAAAAAGTAGAATTCATCATCGACGACAAAAAAAATTAAATGCTTCATATTTTTCTTAATTCATAAAGTATATTATATTTATTACTCCCTCCGTTAAAAAATACAGGTCGTTTTAGAGTTTGTCTTAAAAATAGATGTCAAATGATTTGATATTTATACCCTCAATCTTAGAAAGATCTTTTATTTTCTAGCATAAATTTAAGTAATTGTTACATTTAATGGGGATAATATTGGAAAATGATGTTAAAATGTCTAAAATGACAAGTATTTCTTAACAACTCAATCAACCTAAACCGACAAGTACTTCTTAACGGAGGGAGTATAAAATAACATTAGTTGAAACGATTGAAGTACAGTAAACTTATAGTTCAAACTAGAAAACATGGATGAGGAAATAACACAATGAGAGTAAATAGGACAACTCAAGACAAATTGGCAGAGATGTAGTGAACGCGAAGATAGAGTACGAGTGTTTAGAGGACGGTGACCCTAACACAATTTTTAGAGTGAAGCTGTAAATGCATTCAATCCTCTGGACTAGGGATGTCAATGGGGTGGGGATTCCCCATTCCCCGTGGGGAATTCCCGTCATGGGTTTGGGGACGGGGGGATTCTAGTGGGGATGAGGATGAAACGGGGGGCAAAATAGATACCCGCATGGGTATGGGTACGGGTATGGGGATAGATGTCCCCGCCCCATTCCCCGACCCGACCCGACCCCACCGGGGGGCCCCGTGGGGAATCCCCGGCGGGGGTGTGAGATTTTGTTTTTAGTTTGTCTATTTTGTTTTTATTTATGAGTTTGTTTTTAGTTATTGGTAATTTGACTATTTTTATTAGTTATTTTTTCTTATTTGATTTGCAATTAATGTTATTTTGTCTATTTTTTATTAGTTAATTGTCACCTATAACTAGTTAATTTGAAATATTATTTTGTTTTATTTATTATTGGAAGTTTTGTTACATATTATATAAGTTAGATCATGAATTGGTGTAGAATTTATATAATTTTAAATCAAAAATCATATACAAATTATGCGGGGAAACCCATGGGAATTTTAAATGAGAAAAATTAAATGGGTATGGGGAATACCCGATGGGGAAGGGGACCCGACGGGTATAAACATGGGTACAAATTTTATTACCCGATGGGTATGAGGATGAGTATGGGGAATAAATTTTTAGATGGGTATGGGGACGGGGAGGGTGTCCCCCGACCCGAACCCGCCCCATTGACATCCCTACTCTGGACTCACAAATACAAATGTTCAAATCCAATGTAACCCAACAAACATAACGGAGATCCTTGTGTATCAATAGATTAATCACAAACTTCGCATACAATCAACCCAAAAACCTAAAACAAACAGTTGGATCCTCATCCGTAATTGCTCACATAAAACCGACCCTAAAAGAAACAATCAAACCCGTAAGCACAAACACATGGCTGAAATCGCATCAATTGAATCGTAAACCCTAAACCCCCAAATTCGCAACTTTGAACCCTAAATCCAAAGCACCCAAATTCCTAACACCAAATCGTATTCAAATCAAGAAAGAGAGAAATCCCACTAAAAAATCCACGTCATAAATCAAAATCAGGAAAACCTTATGAAATTCCACAAAGCCGCGAATGAAATGTGATTCACTCACCTCTGAATCTTCCAATCAGTTTGAATTCATCAATTCACGTTTCAAGTTATCAGGATTGAGCGTCGTTCACCATCGAATTGGAAATTTTGAGCTCGCTTGCCATCAAGCTCGGCCGCAAGGGAGAGGGAGTTCAAGAGAGAGGTAAAGTGAGGTTGAAGTTTGTTCATTTCTTTTTTGTTAAAAAATAATTTTTTAGACTTGCTTTCTCTTTTTTAATAGGAAAATTGGACGAAAATAATCTCAAATATCGACTTTCAAATGAAAATAATCTCAAGTTTAGAAATCACTGACAACGATCCGAACTATTACAATATTAAACGAAAATGATTTTCCGGTGACTACTCCGTTAAAATGGATGACATGGCAAACGGAAAAGTGACGTGGCAAATGACAATGTAACATTTTTATTATTTCTTTGACATGTCACTCAAATAAAAAAACAATAGCCACATCATCATCTTTAATTAAACACAAAAACAAAACAAAAACCCTTTCAAAGTTGAAATCACATTCCCTAGATCTAGATCTGGACACCGAAGAACGGAAAAGTGACGTGAAGGATGTTGATTTCTCCGGCCCCCAAATCCCCCATTCCTCCGGCCACCAAATGGCTCCATCAGCCTTCGTCGTTGCCGCCTCTTAGCCGGCGATCCACCTCCGACAAGATGGCGACGCGTCGACGGCGTTGCTCTGGCGCCAGAACGAGCAGTGGGATTTGCATGAGAGTCGGCTTCGAGAGGAGCGGATGAAGGAGGAGCTCCGGAAGGCGTGGAGCCGAGTCAAGGTGGCCGAAGAGGCCGAGGAGATGCTCTACGCTCAGTTCAGCGATCTCGAGGCCGAGGCTGTCCACCAGGCGCATGCTTACCAGTATTCCACAGCCTGACCTCCATTGTTGTTGTTTACATGGGGGGATGGAGCCATGGAGGTGTCAAATTAGGGTTTTTTTACAAGAATTGGGGGGAAGTTAGGGTTCTTCACCATTGTTCTTCATTGTCTTCGACTTTGAAAGCGTTTTTTGTTTTATTTTTGTTTGTAATTAAAAATGATATTAATCTAATCTAACAATATACCTGACGTGACTATTGTTTTTTTATTTGAGTAACATGTCAAAGAAATAATAAAAAATGTTACATTTTAATTTGCCATGTCACTTTTCCGTTTGCCACATCATTCATTTTAACGGAGTAGTCACCGGAAAATCATTTTCGCTTAATATTGTAATAGTTCGGATCGTTGTCAGTGATTTTTAAACTTGGGATTATTTTCATTTGAAAGTCGATACTTGAGATTATTTTCGTCCAATTTTCCTTTTTAATATTATTACATGTCAGTAGTCACATGTGCATATGTGGCTTTTTTGTACATGTCATTAGTCACAAGTGCTTATGTCGCTTAATTCAACTTAATAATAATGATGTGTAATTTACGTGGCACGCATGTTATATACGAGACAAAATTTTTCCTTTGACAAGTGCTCAATAGGTCCAAAATTATAAGCTCAAGTGTTTAATAGGATCACAAATCAAATGTTCACAAATTTGCAAAAGTTAACCCGATTTTGGAAGCTAGACAAGAGATCTACTAATAGTCATCATCCAAAACATGATCTAAGACAGCGTTACAACATATACAACGGACGTTGACACAAAGCCTAATTTCTTCTTCCCGCATAAAGCATGATGAAGAAGCGTGTGATTTTGTTTAAATATTCGTACATGTGAGTTTGGACAACTAAAAAATAGGGTTTGCTCCTAATAACACATAAATATAAATAAACAAATAAACTAAACCTGACAGTGTTGTACTTGTACCGCCACTTTCACCTTCAGGCTGCAGACACCCCCACTCTCTCCCGGAGCTCAAATTTCCCGGCGCCGTGGTCATCTCCGGTCCCCCGGAGCTCTTTCACTGGAATGGTTCATCGGCGCAATTTTCCGGCAATGTGTCGGTTTCTTGTGGGGGCTCTGCTAGTTGCTCAGCTCCTTCCCTTTGGCACTGATGCCGGATCTAATACTAAGTGGCTCACACTCGATGGTACAGCTAGCTCTTCCTTTTTCATAATTCTGTGTTGTTGTTGCTATGATATGATTTCCGGCCATGTGTTCAAGGGTCATCGCTCTTCCTTTCAACATGGGTAGCAGAGTTCATGTTTGATCATTTCGTCAGAATTGATCTCAAAGCTAAAATAAAAACACATCTTGCACATAAAGATTGTATCTTTTCAGGGATTTTCCCTGTAGTTTCTGGTATTGGGCAATGCTAAGTTTTCGCCGAATAAGAGATTAGGTTACTATGGAGCTTTTGTGATAATGCTCCTCATTTTGGAAATGAATTGCATTGGAGAGTTAGAGCAACTGTTGTTTTTGCAGGAAGTGCTCCAAAAGTAGTGGCACGGGGCGGGTGTTCTGGGCTGTTTCCGGATTCCAGCGAATATGCATACGGCACAGCAATGTCTACAAGTTTGGCGGATGTCGTCCTGTGGTGTGATGTTCAGCTCACCAAAGATGCAGCTGGTATCTGCTTTCCTAGTCTCACTCTTGAGAATAGTTCCACCATAAACGGCTTCTACTCGAAGCAGAGCACTTTTTCTGTCAATGGAGCTTCGGTTACCGGCTTCTTTACAATTGACTACTCTGCTACGCAGCTTCAAAACTTGACTTGTAAGTGATTATCATGATACTTTTGGCCGAGAGCCAAAGCCTTTACCTCCTAGCCTCTAGTTTGATGGATATCATTATGCTTGGTTATCTTGGCTCATGATGAGATTTGGCTGTTTTCGTGCTTCTGATTTTTCTTCCATGTGCCTGTCAAGTTTTCTCCTTCATGTCTTGTTTGGATTGTCTGATAGTGCATGTGGATTTACTATTAGTGTTGATTTGTTATGTTTGATCCTCTGCAGTAACTCAGGGAATCTTTTCTCGAACTCCTGATTTCGACGGCAGCTTACCTATTCTGACAGTGAGAGATGTATTCCAGAAATCCACACCTATAGGCTTTTGGTTGAATGTTCAGGTAATCACTGCTTGTTTTTGTAACATAGATTCTTCCTTCTCAATAGAGAGCTTACTTTACATGCTTTCACTGATAATTGTATTATGTCTTGGTGCCACTGTCTACTATTGCAGCATGACTTATTTTACAGCCAGCATAAGTTGAGCATGCAAAGCTTTCTACTTGGTGTCATCAAGAGTAGGATCCCTATTGACTACCTCTCGTCTCCCGAGGTTGGCTTTTTGAGAGCCATTGGCCTGAAACTAAAGCAGACAAGTTTGGTTTTCCGCTTTCTGCAAGAGGATGCTACTGAACCTACTACGAATCAGACATATGGTGATCTGAAGAAGAATCTTACTTTTATCAAGACTTTTGCTGCCGGAATCCTCGTTCCCAAATCTTACATATGGCCTTCTGATTCAAGCCTCTATCTGCTTCCTCATACCTCCCTTGTACACGATGCTCATGCCGCAGGGTTGCAAGTCTTTGCATCGGATTTTGCTAATGATAATGTCCTTAGTTACAATTACAGCTTTAACCCCGTTGCAGAATACCTGAATTACATTGACAATGGAGACTTCTCTGTTGACGGTGTCTTGTCTGACTTTCCAATAACTCCATCTGCAGCAATAGGTAGATATTGCTCTTATACTTTTTTCGGTGACAGATGACCTTATTGTTCAGCTGTTAGATTGTGTTAGGTTGTCTGAATGACACATTTTTTCCTTATTGCAGATTGCTTTGCTCACTTAGGCAGAAATGATTCTGGAGGTGTGTCCCATATATTTTAGAATTTGCATTCCTTAACTTTTGGTGTTTGAGACAAGTGTGAAGCTTAATTTTGGTAACTCTTTTACCATTTCAGCAAAGGCACCCTTGATCATCTCACACAATGGAGCTAGTGGAGACTACCCTGGTTGTACGAATCTCGCATATGCACAAGCCATTTCAGATGGAGCTGATTACATTGACTGTTCTGTTCAAATGTCAAAAGATGGAGTTCCTTTCTGCTTAAGCTCTATAAATCTCATAGATAGCACAACCATTGTTCAGACAGGCTTCATTACCCACCAAGAAAACATTCCTGCACTTAATATGAAAGGAATATTTTCCTTTAGACTTGCATGGAAAGACATTCAAGGCTTAACACGTAAGTTAATGCAGAAATTTAACTACAAGTGAGGAATTCATCTTTGGTTTTCTCGTTTGTAATTATAACAACCTGACATGAGAGCAAGTTTCTTGAGGTAACTTGTTTAGGTGAATATGTTACAGGACACTGCATAATATTTCTACTAGTACAATTAAGGAATTACATACACAGACTGACCTTTACGCCCTTCCGTTTTTACTTGGATAAAAAGTTCATCCAAGTAATCTGTAGGCAAGATTAGAAGCATTTAGTGATATTCACTTTTAGAGAGAGCTTCAGTGACTACTTATCTCTTACCATGCTTATTGCTTAGTCCTCTATATTCTGCTGTAAAACTGATCACATTTTACCGCGTTATAGCTAGTACCTTTGGAACACTTTAATATGCTTATCTTATTGTTATTCTTTGTGACTATTTCTTCGACCAATATATACTATATTGCACTCATCAATTTCAATGTTGTGCAGCTGCAATATCAAACGTATACTCAAACAGCAATATGTACCGGAATCCCAAGAATAAAAATGCTGGAAAACTCGTATCTCTGACCGATTTTCTAAGCATTGCAAAAAATTCTACCATGCTTTCTGGTGTTGTAATTCGCATAGAGGTGAGTCTACATTGGACTTCTACATCTCAACTTAACTCTGCTTTTATCTCCCACACACAAAGATATCCAGTAATCTGTTGGCCAAGCTAGGCTCATAAAAAGGAAGGATCAACCATTATTGTGTGGGAAGCTATTTAATCCGATAGAGTAAGCCAACATCATTAATTAAAGATCACATTTTAATGGTTAGTGTAGAGTTTGGTCATGCAAGAAAATATGCCAAGATTTGACTATATAATGAATTTTCTTATCAACCACAGTGAGTAACATGCCTGATTCTTGTTTTTCCCACTTGTGATCCAGAATGCAGCCTACCTCGCACAAAACCAGGGCATGAGTATCACGGATGCGGTGACAAAGGCCTTGGACACTTCTGGCTATACTAACCAGACAGCGAAAAAGGTCATGTTACAGTCCACAGACAGCTCGGTTCTTCAAACATACAAGGGAAAAGGATATGAACTCGTGTATGAACTTGATACGGAAATCAGCAATGCGCAGAACTCCACAGTGGCACACATCAAGAGTTTTGCTGATGCTGTGGTTGTTGATAAGAAGTCCATCTATCCTGCTAATTCTGATGGCTTCACAATACGGAAAACCGAAGTTGTGGACAGATTCCATGCATTTAACCTCAGCGTCTATGCCCAAGTTTTCAGAAACGAATTCTTGTCTCAAGACCAAGACTACTTCAAAGACATAAACGTGGAAATGAATTCACATGCTACAGATGCTGGTATTGATGGTATCATCACAGACTTCCCACAGACTGCTGCTACATACAGAAGTAAGTCTCTTCTTCATACACATTTCTTTCAGTCACTTACAAATGCATATGAAAATTATTAATTTGATTCATCTTTTTCAATCTTTTCTTTGTTGTTGCAGGGAATCGTTGTCTTAACATGGTCACGGTGCCACCATACATGCTTCCAGCTAATCCTGGAGGTCTGATATCGTATTTGAGCTTTCCGTCTCCAGCTGAGGCTCCAGCTGAGGTACTAACCGATGCTGATGTGTCAGAGCCGCCATTGCCTGCAGTTGTCCCGGTCGCTGCCCCCCCTTCATCAACTCCTGCCGTTCTGCCGGCCTCTTCAACCTCAGACGGATATCGTGTAACCTTGGCCTTGTCGTACCTTGCCAGTATGACCATTGCTCTAGCCATGTTCTTCCTTTGCTGATCTTATTCTTCTCCGTCCAAGGACAATATATAATATATTCATTGTTTCTTTACTTAAAATTGCTGGCTTCCATTTTTTTCAAATTTTCTTGCACAATTATTATTACTAGGGACCTAAATAATCATAGAATACTAGCTAGTTGCACAAAACAACGTACAATGGGGGGATTAAGCAGATGATGATGATGATGAAGAGCATTGAGGGCAGGGGAAATGCCCACGAGAGCGGCATTTGGTGCACCGTAGAGGCTTCGGGTTCGGGTTGGAGTCGAAAGCGAGATTGAGGCCGAGGAAGTCCCCGGATCGGATTGAACCAGCTCCTTTGCAGCTCTGGCAAGCTATCATCTTCAAATCACCACATCTCTTGCACATGCCTAACGAGCTGCAAGAGAGAATGGATTAGAAAAAAGTTACAACAACAGCATTTGAGAAGTTGTTTTTGATAACCAAATAGCTGGCTATCAATCAATGAATATGGCGCCGAAAATGACGAACAGATTGAAAACGTACCTTCTCTGGGAAGAAGAGATGAAAGCATCGATTTTGGGGGCGGCCAAGGTGGCACATAAGAGCAAAGTTCCTACTCCCAGACCTGCTACTTCGTTGGCTGTTATGTTATCCATGGCCTTCCTTTCACCAATTAACCTTCTGTAAAGAGGACCCTTATCTCAAACTTCATAGGCTTCGGTTGCTGTTGGTGTTGGCTGTGAGGTATAAATACACCCGTGGAAGATGATTGAAATTGGATGGTTGAGATCGGATCCACTTTTGTACACGTGGCAGCGTTCTATTACACCACGTGGCATAAAATATTACTCCCTCCGTCCCCGATAAGTTGTCCGCCTTTCCTTTTCGGTTGTCCCCAATAGTTTGTCCAACTTTATTTTCTTTCCATTTATATCACTATGCTTTTACAATCTTACCCTCACACAATCTAATATATTACACTCATTATCCAACCTTCCCCTCAACTTTATCACTTTTTTCAACAAAATTACAAAACTATCCCCATTCAATCTTATATAATACTCCTTTTTATTACCCTTTATCTCAAACTTCATAAGCTTCGGTTGCTGTTGGTGTCGGCTATGAGGTATAAATACACCCGTGGAAGATCTCTTACAAGAGATTGAAATTGGATGGTTGAGATCCACTCCCACTTGTACACGTGGCAGAGTGCTATTACACCACGTGGCAGCAATATTATATAATTGACATAGAAATGACGGAGCTAAAATTTTAGACCTTTTTTTTTTTAGACCCTCTTTTGACCGAAAAAAAAAAAAAAAAATTTTAGACCCTCTTTTGAAATTTGTCGTACTAGTATTTCACACAGATTTCGTTTTCCTTCTTCCTCTTCAACGATGGAGTCGGACAGAGGGAAGGCGATACTTAGCACACTTGAGGGTTTGAAGGCGTCAAAGAGGGAGATCCAAGCTCAGCACGCAACTCTCGGAGTTCAGATTTCAGGTCTCGAATTTCGAATTTCAACTCTCGAGGCTCAGCTTAGGGATTATGTTGGCGTTGGAAGAGAGAGTGAGAGCAGTTTCAGCGCTGATGTAGACATCATCAGCCTCAAGATTATGAGAATGGTATTATAACCTCTACTTCTACTCTGCCTCTTCCTCTTCCTAGGGTTTTGTTCAATTTTTGCTTTCTGATTTGGTATGTGATTATTTTGGGAACGAAACTGTCGGTATGTTGGTCATAATCATGTTCATTTTGGCTTGTTAGAATTGTAATTTATACTTACAATAGTGCTTGCTGAAGAAATTTTAGGCTGATCTGTTGGCAGGGAGATATTTAGATTTTGCTGCAATGCAATTGCAATGTGAGGGTTACTGGCAAAGATTATAAGAAACAATGGGGGGTTGATTGTAGCTCAGAATGTTAGCTTTCTTTCTTGCTTTGCACATTTGGTACTTGGGTTTTTTAGTTCTCCTTGCAAAATTGTTTCAAACCCAGATTTAAGTTTTATAAAGGCTGAATGCAGGTTTTGTTTTGCTTTCTTTTAAGGTTGTATGTTGTACCATACATATTAGAGACATTTGCATGACAGCAACATAGAGGTAGAATGTAGGTGGCTGGTGCTATCATCTGAATTTTGGCTTTTTGGGGCGTAGTTATCTCAAGAGTCAATATGAGTAATTCTTGTGAAGAATTTGACTTTTGAGA
Source organism: Polygonum aviculare (assembly GCA_934048045.1). Classification (NCBI taxonomy): domain Eukaryota; kingdom Viridiplantae; phylum Streptophyta; class Magnoliopsida; order Caryophyllales; family Polygonaceae; genus Polygonum; species Polygonum aviculare. Next base: position 30,333,729 of record OW204026.1, read on the forward strand.
TTGAGCATCTTCAATGGTGAACCTCCTTGTGGTTATCTTGAACTATTCTTAAGAGGAGAGTGAACCGAGAAAGTATTATCATCTGCATGATACTCCTTGGGGTCGTCGCTAGTCACCTTGCCTTTTCAAACATTGTGCATTGGTTGCCATGAGTAAAGTTTATCTTTTATCTTTCTGACTTTTTTTCCCATTGGGCATACTTTATCTAGGTCTAAACTGACCCCATCTTTACCCCCAGATCCCGCTTTTGCGGGATTTTCCTGGGTTAATGTTGTTGTTGTTGTTGTTTCTGACTTTTTTCCCTTTTTGTTTGCGAGTTGAGATACTCTAGTACTACCATTGAAGATGCTATAAGATTGTAATAGGCATGCTAAGATGTATGTGGCCATGAGTAAAATGCTTGTATTGTTTTCCTAGTTACTGTGAATATAGTTTGCAACTAATAATGGGCTTGAATGTGTTGTGGGTTCATATATACTCAAACACAGGTATCATTGATGTAGACAACATGGGCTCTTAGTTCCTGTTTTTTTATTATGCATTAATTAGCATCATTGTGAATGTTTACTCTATTTTCTTCTTACCAAAGGTATTATATGTATGTAGTAATTCCATGTTTAGTGATTCTCCCATTATCTTCTTCAGTTTACTGTTGTAATTTTTAAAAACCATGGGTTCACAAACCTCTCACTTCACAAGCTGTTAAGTAGAAAAGCCTCTCACTTCACAGCTGAGTAAATTATAAATTTTGTACCAACAGTTTCTTTTAATATTCCTTCCTTCGTAGTTTTTGATAAATCTTTCACTGAAAGAATATCCTAAGAACTTTTTGCCAATGTGGTCATACATATTTGCTAGTGTGATGCAATGTTGTTATCTACCTTTTCTTCGGAAATATAATGTTAGCTATACAAATGTCATATGCATGATCCATGTAGTCACCGTCGTTTTCCTTTACCATGACTTTGCTTGTTTATTGACGATGTACAAGCATCCTTGTGGCTTATAACCAACATGAAGTTTTTTGTTTTTCAGTTATTCTCCCTAAAAATAGTCACATGGATTTGAATGTGTGTGTTTAGGATGGTTCTGCAGAATTTTTCAGGATTAAGAGATATAATCCGCTTGAGAAACTCATCTCAGCATTTTGTAACCGACATTCTGTGGAACGTGGACGCGGTGTAGATGTTCTGTTTCTCTATAGAGGACGCCGACTTGAACCTTCTCAGACTCCTGAACTGGTTAAAATCTTCCCACCCTGTCTCTTCAGCTCCTGTGTATGACATTTTGAAAGTGTATTGTTCCTCAGAATCAAGCCCTTTTGGTGTTGCAGCTGGAGATGAAAGATGGTGATGAAATATGTGCAAGTTTGCGTCTTACTGGAGGTGGTTCAAGGGATTCAGCAAGCAGCAGCATATGTGTAGACTATTGTTCACATGATCTTATAGGAGTTTAGGAGCTTCACTGCATTTGCTGCCTAGCATACAACTTATGCATGAGAAAAACCATCCTCTTGGCAGTAAAAGCATGTCTAACTAACTGGATTAGCCAGCGTCTCTTGTAGTTGAAACAGCAGTGAGTGATATTGTCGTCTTCTCCAACACTAGCCAACCATTTGATGATTGAAAGGGGTGACTTTGTTTGCTAAATAGTAACTTTGGAATGGGATTACAGCCAGAGACTTGGTAGCTCCAATTCAAATTTGTCCTATGATGTGTGGTCTTTGCATTATTTGTTTTCGGTTTTTGTACAAGGCTAGCAACCTGCATTTCCCCATAATTTGTCAACTTATTAATAAATTCGAGAATTCAAGTTTTAAATCTTTCTTGTATTGGTTTTTTGATACACAATGTGAGAGAGAAAACAGAGGAAAATTGCATAGAGATAATGCACTCAACGCCTATCAGTCATCAGAGAGTAGTATTATTTGAAGGCTTTGGAGAGTTTCCTTGGAACTATGCAATGTGGCACGTTCCAACAGATAACTCTTTCAAAGTCCTTCAAGAAGATGATTAATGCAAACTTAAATGATTCGTACGTATGTTCTACTTCACAAGGAACCCGCTTTATCATTTGCTCTCTAGCTCTCACTGAAAAACCTGCAACATTGGAAGTTAGCGTCGAAAGATGCAGTAGAGCAAAGCCAAGGCCTTCGCAAATCCTGAGTACAATCGAGGGTTGAAAGCATTAAAGAGGGAGATCCAAGCTCAACACGCAACTCGATCTTGAAGCTCGAATTTCAACTATCAAAGCTCAGCTTAATGAGTATGATGCGAAAGACATTGGGAGTTCATTGACAATTGATCAAAGGACTTGACGCTAATCCCTGATAGAATTAAGTAGTTCCAGATTTAATCAAACACGACAGTTTCCCGATTATGAACACATAGTTTTTTTGATATCATGAACATATAGTTTGGCTTAAAGTTAAACACATAATTTGCATTTATATGTGTAACCGTTTTTACAGAGGCATTAACATTAAGTAATGACATACTATTAATTCAAATAACCCAAACTTTTGATGGGTGTCATCGTCGTCACGCTAATCTCTTACTTAAACACTTCATGTCGAAAATTGTATAGTTGCTTCATCGATGTTGTAATCCCTGGAAACTTGTTGCGTAGGTATGTTATAAGAAACTTCGGTTTCACATGAGCAAGAGTTAGTTGCTTTGCGTCCTCCTTTTGCTCCTCTGTCGTACGACCCATAAATGCATACCCCTTCAGGGGTGTGTAGTTCATGATTATGGTGACCACATTTTATTGTTACACGGCAAACATGAGTGTATTGATCTCGCCTTCCAATTAACTCGAATGGGCAACCCATCTTTCTAGAGCGTGGTTTTTCTCTCAGATTGTCACCTACTTGCAAGTTTGACACAATAACACCAGATTTGCCCTTCTTTTTTGGCTGGTATGCTCTTGAGAGGGCACACCCTAATCAGAATTTTGAAACCCATGACTTTTGAATCGTCAACGCAATGTTCAAACTCCGTCCTAAATCTTTTGCCCATTGCTTCACACTTTTCTTATCCAACCAGTCAATATCATTTTTGAAGTGACTGGAAAAATCTTGAAATTGAACACTCTACGAAAATACATTGTTTAAAGCTCATACATTTAAAATTTACAAATATAAAGTGCATAAATTAAAATAAATAAATTGATGGGTGAAATTAAAATGCATTCATATTAACGAATTTAGGTAAGTTTAAATAACACAACTCTAAGTATAAATTTAGATATACATAAATGGCATAAATTTTGAAACGTATAATTAATGAAGTTATACATTACATACAAGATCTTGTTCTATTTGATTCTGATATACATTTTCATAATTTCCCTCATATTGATACACATTCTCAACAACCGACTCATTTTCATACGTATATTGATTCACATTCTTGTAATGTGGTTCATGACTTGGTCTATGAATTCAATGTTGAATTAGTAAGATTGGAATTTGTATTTGACGCCCCACCGAAGAAAGATTGGGTACAAAATAAAAACATGTCAAAGAATATTATAATAAAATTTGGGTTTCTTGATATAGGATGTAAGAATTAATATATATACTCCCAAATTAATTTGTAAGACTAAAAAAGGAATTAAGTAGTAATGGACACAATTTTTTTCGACTTTATTTCTTTTCTAATATACAATAAATGTAATTGATTTAATTTATCATATTTGACTTATTTTGATTTACAACTAAACAATATTATAAAACAAATTGCAACAACAACAACAATACCGAATTCCTCCCCTATTGGAGAATCTGGGAGGTTAGGATGGTGGCAACCCTGACTAACGTAGAGAGGGCGTCCAAAAGACCCAGCAGAAAAACATCAAGCCAAAAAACAACGTACAAAGTACAAAACCAAATAAAACAAATTGATTTAATTTATTTCTATTCTATGCATAGTTACGTGGATACATTCAAAAATTGGTAAACAATAAGTCATGTTAAACTACGTAAATGCATGGTTCCATACACAAATAAGTCAAAATTAAAACCTGTATTGAAAGTAGACTAAGAAAAATAAATACATTATCGTTAACACACTTTTCATTATTTAGCAGTAATTAATTTGAATCTTTAATGAATTTTTTAAAGGAAAGATTTGGTAGATATTGACTAGATAAAAAAGCCAAACTTTACATCTTTAATATTAAAACCCATATAAAATTACAAAGATGAACCAACCCACTAACCTAAATATGAAACAATAATTAACAAAATTACAACAACAACAACAACAACATTTACCCAGGAGAAACCCGCAAAAGCAGGATCTGGGGGGTCAGGATGGGGACATTCCAGACCTAGATGGAATGCGCCCAGAACGACCCAAGAGGAACACTCAACAAACTCAACTGAACAGCCTAAACACACGCATCTAATGCTAAGGCTAAAACGAGAAATCAAAGAAAAGAAAATCAAAGAAAAGAAAAGAAAGACAAAGCCAAGAGAATACTAAAACTAACAGAACAAATCAGTAGCTACGCCAAGCTCCACGAACAAGCAATTAGTTATCTAAAACCGAGATCTTCTCCCTCCAAAGCTCTCTGCACTGCACCAACTCGACAGAAATACCTAACAAGCCAATGTCCTGCTTTATGTTGTCTAACCAACGCTTCTTCGGACGGCCTCGAGCTCTTTTGTACACCTCTAACTCCAAACGCTCACACCTTCTGACTATAGCATCCGGACTACGCCTCTGAACATGGCCAAACCAACGGAGTCTCGTTTCTCGGAGTTTATCCTCTATGCTAGCCACCCCCAGTCTGCTTCTGATCTCCTCGTTCCTAATCTTATCCAACCTCGTGAGGCCACACATCCATCTGAGCATTCTCATTTCAACGACTGCAAGCTTTTGTTCCTGGGCCTTCGTCGTAGGCCAACACTCTGCCCCATATAGAACCGCCGGCCTAATAACCAATTTGTAAAACTTTCCCTTGAGCTTGAGCGGAATCTTCTTGTCGCACAAAACCCCTGAAGCTGCTCTCCACTTTTGCCAACCTCTTTGAATTCGGGACCTAACATCCTCATCAATACACCCGTCATTTTGCAGAACTGATCCCAGATACTTAAAGCTATTCTTCTTCGCAATGACTTCACCTCCTAGCCGCACCTCACTCCTAGACTCAACGTCCTGACCGAAAATGAACTCCATATACTCTGTCTTGGTCCTACTCAGCCTAAACCCCTTGGATTCTAATCTCTCTCTCCAAGCTTCCAATCTGCTACCAACTGCAGCTCTAGACTCCTCCACCAACACAATATCATCTGCGAACAGCATACACTTTGGAACCTCTCCCTGAATGTCTCTCGACAGCACATCCAATATTAAATTAACAAAATTAATTTAATTAAATTATAATATTTAAAAAGATGAATAACTTATGAGGAAGAAGGCTAACTAGCCTATGGGGAAATATTAATGGGGCGGAAGGCCCATGGCAAAAAAAAAAAGTGGTAACTAGGCGGTTTTCCAAATTTACCCTTGACAAAAAAAAAATATTACGGGCTGCCACCGCATCCCACCCCATATCCAAAATTACGCGCGTGTCACTGCGTCCCACCGTCCATCCTTTCACCTATGGTTCATCCTGCCACATGTCACCGTTCATCTTGTCACCGTTCATCTTGTCACCTACCACCGTTCATCCTGTCATCCTGTCACCGTTCATCCCAAATTTTTGTCTATTATCAACCCTGTCATCGCTTATTTTTTCATCCTCTTGTCATCGCTTAAATTGTGGTTAAATAGTGACATTCTTCATGTATTATCACCTATTTAATATCACCGAATTTGTCATTAGCCATGTCATCGGTTAAATTGTCGTCAAATCTTGTCATAAGACTTGTCACCATGTACCCGAGTTTATCACCATATACAAGCAAACACAAAAGCTTGTCACCACGTACAAAAAACTTATCACCGTGTACAAAAAACTCATTATCAAAAATTATTATTGAGCCTATGCGGGATTTGAACCCACATTACCGTGCATTAAGCACGTTGTTCTACCATTTGAGGTAATAGGCCATAATTAAAGTTAATATATGAACAAATTAACCATAACCAGTAAACCCAAAAACTTGTCACCACCAAACCCATAAACAAAAAGCCTGTCACCACCAAACCTTGTCACCAACAAAACTCATAAACAAAAAACCTTGTCACGGACAAAACCCATAAACAAAATCAACTTGTCATCACCAAAACCCGTAAAACCAAACTTGTTATCACCAAAACCCATAAAACCAACTAATCATCCCTAAACCCGTAAACTCAATTTGTCATCACCAAAACCCATAAACTCAACTTGTCATCACCAAAGAAAAATGACCTTTTCCAAACAAATCTTCCTCTTTTAAAGTTCAATAAACGTGCAGCTTACAACATAATGCAAGTCTAATAACACCATGTAACACTATATATCCTCCCATTCCTAAATGTGATCTTTAAAGCATATACTGTTCTTGGAGCCGCATATCATGTATGGGCTTAATGGATAGATGTTGTTCAAAACAGTCTATCACATTTTCGAATTTGATTGCTTGGTTTAACAATCAAATGGAAATTCAAAGAAAGAGGGGATAAAGCAACCATTTCATCAAACATATGATGGGCATTCATAACAACTAGAAAGATTTATGCTATGCTAAACAAATATGCCAATACGAATCATTGACATCATACCTTTCAAGCAAGAACACAAAATCAGCTCAAGCTGAACAATCCAAAGCTCTTATTGCAGACGAAACATACGATGTGCATTCCGAGTTGAAACTCGGCGTCGTCGTCACACTCCTATCTACAGATTCATCCTTCATCAACAATGAATTCTACCAATTCACAGAACATCAATCAGACAAATCCATCCAAATCCAATCGATTTGAGAACACAAACCAGAATTGCCTGAGATTGCAATGGCGATTCCTTACTCCTTTTCTTCATTTCCCTCTACCTGAGCGATCGAATCGGCGACATCCTTTGCCAAAACGAGAAATTAAGCTCTCAGATCGACTGATTCAAAAACACAAACAAGATGAGATCAGGCGATTTGCAATTCCGTACCATGCAATGAACATGAATCTGGTTCAATCGGTTTTTGGCATGGCAAATCATTTTTCCGGAGGCGATTTCGATCATGGTGAGGTAGGTGGAAGAGTCATGCTTGTAATTGCGCTGGTGAGCGGTCCACCGAAAGATGTCGAGGGCGATGTCCGGGTCCGACTGGGCCCGGAGGGCGTGGCTGAGGTCGGAGCAGGTGAATCCGGGTTTTAGGGTTTTGATCCAGGTTTCGAATTGTTTCTTGAGCGGTGTTCGGGTTTTGGGGTATCGGGGTTGAGACTGGGAAATGGTCTCTACGAGGAGGTGGTCGGAGGAGGAGGAGGAGGCTGAGGCTAGAGATCGGATGGAGATGGAGAAGAAGATGAGTCGCCGGAAATGGAAGGTGACCGACATGGCGGTTTCGTCGACGTAATTGGGAGATCTGAGAGGAGCGTGAGAGGAAAGCCAGAGGAGAGGAAGAAGAGAGAAATTTCTGGAAAGTCTAGGGTTTTTATACTGACTAGTTGCTACTTTTAATTTTTTTCTTAGACTAATTACTAACCTAAAATGTGGAAACCGCCCTTCCCACCCCCTTCCCTCATAACTTATAGTTATAATTGATAACCAATCCCCCATTTTCAAAAAGGGCCATGTTATTCATAACACACTAGAGCTAATTAAAAAAAACACCAAATTTACCTAATTTGCAAATTAATCTCTCTCACTCTCAAACTACCAAACTTACCTAATTTGCAAATTCACTTCTCCCTCTCAAACTCACTTTGTCGTCCTACATGTACTGTAACTCCTTATATGAAAACTTTCAATTGAATGTTGTTTTTCTAACCATTTTTAGTCATTCATCGGTTATCATCCACTTTTTTTTTCCGGTGAAGTTATCATCCACTTTTAATTAGTTTGTAAGATAAAATTCAAATGAATTTAACTCTAAAATCTTTCATTGTAATTTTTAGGGTTTTGTTGGTTCATTGAGGGATTTATGTGAAGTTGAATATAGATTGTTGTTTTAACTTACATAAGAAGGTAAAATTGATGGTATGATGTATTCAATTGCATGGATTTGTATAAATTTGAATTGAAATCGAGTTAGGTATAAATTTAGGTTTGGGGTAAGTAGGTCGGCGATGAAAAAATCCATCAACAAATGCTTGTGATGGATAGGTTGGTGTGGGGAGGTTGGTATTTGCTTGCGGTGGCTAGCGACGATGGTGGCTGTGGCGCGTGACATTGAAGAAGGATGTTGGTCAGTGATGGTTGTTTAAGAGAAAGATGACAAATTTGGCAACGATGTAGGAGGAAGAAATGTGAGAAGTTTGTGGGAGGGACTATTTTATAAATATTTAGAGTTAATATTTTATTCATTAGTTTAAGTGTGTTATGAGTAACAGTTATGTTTCAAAAAAGGCAGTAAATCGAAAGAGGAAGAGGCGGGTAAGAATTTGAAAAAGGAAAAGGAGAGAATTTTTCACCAGCGAAATGAGAGAGACGAATGCGAGGAAGAGATGTCACCATCCCCGTCTATATATACTATCTAACTACAACTACAGCATTCAACTCGATTAGTTAGGACACTGAAAAACTAATTCACCTGATCGCCATCTCACCCACCGCCTCCACGATCATCGTATTTTTTTTTTCAATCGCTATGGAGGGTGCCGCGACACTTGAAGCGGTGCGCCGGAATTCTCTGATTGGCACGCCTCAGTACTTCATTCATGAAGCAGCATCTTTCAAATTCAAACGACCCATAAACGACTGAACCTGCATTGATACAAAAATGACAGGTATACCCTTTTGGCTGGCGTGCCATCAAACACCAAAACTCAAGTTTAGCTATGAAAGTTAAAAAGCTGGCCTACCATCACACACGCTCCTAGTACCTCTCCAAAAAGGCCGAACCTTTGAAAGTTAAAAGGGAGCGTCCGACAATGGAAGAGTCGAACATAGTGAAGGCCTCGCAGATCCGGAGAACGATCGAGGGCTTGAAGGCGTCCCAGTCGGAGATCCTAGCTCAATACGAGACTCTCGGAGTTGGGAATTCAGCTCTCGGACCCCTAATTTGGACTCTCGAACAACAGATTTCGACTCTGCAGAATGAGCTTAGAGGCATTGATGGTGTCAGAGAGAGCGGAAGTTTGCCCATCGAACCCCACTACGTCCACCTCAGGGTTCGCGACATGGTATCCGTCTTAATTCCCCTCTTCTTCTTCCTCCTCCATTCCTAGGGTTTTCCTCAGTTTGGGAATTCTTGATTTGATCGCTTTCGTAGATAAATTTGGAACCTTTTTACCATACCCACATTCCAATTTGGTTGGCATTTGGGGATTTCTGCAAATGTTGAGATATTTCAAATGCTCTGTGTTTGTAGGACGGTGCATTGTTGCATTTCAACGTGAAGAGGCACACCCTGATTGAGAGACTGATGTCTGTGTGGTGTATGCGCCAATCTAAGCCACGATGGGATGTTGAGTTCTATTTCAAAGGGTTTAAGCTTCTGCCTAATCAGACTGCTCAAGAGGTTTATCAGGACTCCTTGATCATATATCTTTGCTGTCACTTTATAACATGTTTCTCACAACGCCTTCTTCTTATACATATGGTGTGTCTTGGTGTTACAGTTGAGGATGGAAGATGGTGATGAAATTCATGTACTTGAGCACAAGGCTGGTTGTTCGTGTGATTTGAAGGGTTATAGAGTAACGGTGTGTTTGGGTTAGCTGCCTGCCTAGGATATGTGCATTTTGCTGTCCAAATGCACTCTCTAGTACAATTCCAGTTTATGATCTTGCAAATGAATGATATTTGGACAAGTAGTTTGTTTTGTAGACAGTGAAGAAAATGTCATTATCCTGCATTATTCGGATCGAAACGACGCGATCCAAACAGACCCAGTATGGGAATGGGATTGCAGAGTCCTCTTGCATTGGTAGCTCAAGATCAAATACGTCTATGACCATTTCTCTCTAACAAACTTTTGATGCAAAATTACATTATTTTCTACCAACTTACAAGAAGCTTAAGCTCTAGTACATGTGTGGCCTTGTAACTAACGTTGGTGTGTCAAGTGTCACCGGCGGTCTGGCGGCGGGTGTCGTCGCCCTGCTCATACGAGCCCTTGACACCGGAGTCCGTCCTCGCTGTCGCCGTCGTCGGAACCTCGTCTTTAGATCTGTCCTGCTTTTGAGACTGGCGATCCTTTTCTTCTTCCATGATCTTCATGACGTCGGCCGTAGAAGGCGCTCTCTCATCCATGAACTCCTTCCCTCCCTTGCTGTTCATATATCTCTGCCAATTTGTATTGTATGAGATGCCTTAACCATTGATCTAGCTTTCAATTAAGTGTGGATCAAGAAAAGATATATACCTTGATGTTGGAGGAGGACATGGCCGTGGCCATGGACTTGTTGTGCTTGTAGTAGTTCTGCAGGCGACAGTAACTTGCCATGTTGTTTGGCCTTTTACAGATCTGGATCTTAGTCTTTGATTTATATGGTCAAGTGTTTTTGGATAACATTGAACAAGGGATGATATAGATTACAATGAAATCTCAGATTTGGACACGTCGACGTTTGTGAGGGGCTACTTTGATCTTAGAAGCTGCCATGTGGAAGCTTAGTAGCTTTCCGGAGGATAATTGCAATTCAGGGCCTCTTTACTTTTGGGATTATTTGCAAAAATTGAGATGAAAAGGCACTGGTTTGCTATCCAGGACCCATGATGGTTATAATATAATCAATTAATATATAAGCCACCCACGAGAAAGCCATTCTTTAAGCTTTGGAATCATGTTTAGGGTCAGTGGGTAACTACATTAAATTCCCAAGCTTTTCTTGAGCTAATACATATATGCTTCTTTTACGCTTTCACCAGTGAATGGACAAGAAAAGCTTGTCCATTTCATTAACACCAACCAGCAAAGACTAAGAAATTCGTCATTCTAATCGACAACTTCAATCATTCATGATACTTCACACAAAACTAGATTATTTATACTGATATAGGAATATGTTAGTTGTCCCTATTTTGATAAAAACAGAACTATAGGTGATGTATTGTCATTTTCTATAATAAGTGGGTTATAGTTGTAAATGGGTGCAACTTATATACGCAGGCAAGACGGAGAGGAAAAAAGGGATGAATTTGTAAACTTTCCTTCTCTTTGTAATTCTTCTCTCTTTCAATGGAAGTCAGTGATGGGTTGTTTGATTTGAACATTCCTCATTGATTGGGAATTGTTGTTCTAATTGAACATTAGTTCTCTAATTCAATCAAGATACAGTTTCTCTGTATCAAATGGTATCAGAGCCGTTCATCCTCGGCAATTGAATCCATGGCAATTCGGTCCTCGAAGAAGTCATCAATGGTGGAAGTGCAATCGCAGAGGGTAATCAAGAAGGCAATCCTGGGCGAAATGGAAAAAGCGCCCAATTCCAAGGTTTCAACAAGCAGCGACATGATTGAGGGCAAATTAACGTTGCTTGTAGAGGAACTGGATAGACAATTAAATGATAAGATTTCAAGGTTTAGTGAGAAATTAGATCGGAGGCTTGGTGAGATTTCAGAGATGATTCGACTAATTACAAGCAATGGATCGCAATCGGGTTCTGCAATTTCGATCGACGATCGAAGTGCTTCGCTTACTGACAACATGGCTTGGGAACGTTCGTCCGCATCAGTACCATTTTTTCAAACCTTACGAGTTCAAGAAAGCAACAGTTGCCTGCCATCGACAATGGACAACGTGAAGCACAAAGAGGTGTGGAGTTCTTCGACGAGTACGAAACGAACTCCAACTTTCTTTCATTCTCAGATTCCATTGAATCCAACAACAAAGAGAGGTAACTCTAATCTTGAATGTTATGGGAATAGTAGTCCGTCCTGCTTTGATTTCAATAGGTTCGGTGGTGAAATAATGGATAATGCTATAGCCGAGTTAGAAAATTTGCAAGAAACGGATGGAATTATGGATTACCACAACAGATTTGATATGATTAGAACTAGAGTAAGGTTGTCTGAAGAAGAATTGGTGAGCATTTATCTTGCTGGATTGAGAACTGATACTCAAGAGAATGTACGGATGTTCCAGCCACATACAATTAAGCAATGTTTTACTATAGGAAAATTGTATGAATCTGTCCATCCAAGAATGCTCGACAGTGATATGAATGCAGGAGAAGACGGAGGAGCTGAAAAATATTCAAGTAAAGAGTTTCTTGTTAAGAAGCTAGTGATTGAGGATGAACCGGAGGTGTTGAAGGTGGGTAAAGAGACATTTTTGGATGCAGGCCACATGTTCGATGAAATGCAGAGAGCTGTGGAGAGCTATGGAATGAAGACATGTGCTCAAATAGTTAAAGTGAAAGGTGAGTTAGTTGCTCCTGAGTATGAAATCGAAGTTCTAGACCTTATTAGAGAACAAGACAACTCAATGGCGTGTGAGGTGTTGAATGAGCTGATCACACATGAGAAAATGGCGACGGATGAAACAAGGATACAGTGCTTTGATCCTGGAGGCGATTTGCACAATTCAGTTGCTGAGTTTGATGGGGTGGGGAAGACACATGATGATGGTAACTTGGATTTCATGAGGGATTTCACTTCACTAAACACTATAAAGTCTGCTACAACGTGTAGTGAGCTGATTGCTAAGGTTGATGAATACGGAGTAAGAAGAATTGCTGCTACATGTGTTGTGGAGTATATTGCCAATCAGATGCCTTATGATAGGGGTAAAGTCAAGTTCATAAACGGCGATGTGGGTCTAAATCAGGTTGGAAGTATGAAGAAGGATCAATCATGGGTGTATTCACACATGCTTTCAGCTTGCTCATTTGATGTGGTTGTCGTTGACTCACATGCCCATACTAAGATTTTTGATCCTGGAGGGTCATGTTTGTTGCTTTTGGTTAATCTTGAAACCTCTGTGGATGTTTCAGTGCTTTGCAATAGGGAAAACAAAGCTTCTGACTTTTCATTCAAGGTCAAAGGGTTGGTTTTTGATCCAGGGAAAAATTTGCTGCTGAAATCTTGCCGTTCAAAGCCAGGACTGAAAGCTTCCATGCACTTTCTGTTTGGATACTTCCGTTTTGCCAATCCATTGTTTAAGGCAAATGACAGTGAGGAAACTGATTTTGTTCTGCCATCCTTGATACTCAGTGGTCAAGATTGATGATGATTGTGGGTGAAAAATGTAGAAGTTGCATTTTATCATTAAATTCAGAGAGAAGGCTGCATTTTTTAGTTGTACAGCTCAAGATGCATTCCACTTTGCTGCAAAAGGGTTTGTTTGGGCATTTGGAAAACTTTGGAGTTGTATAGGTGGAGGTGGCAATCACTTGTTATGCAAAATTGGGAGCTGCATTTTTTAACAACCTTGTGGGCAAGGTTGTTTGGATAGGGAGGATTTGATATAGGAATATGTTAGTTGTCCCTATTTTGATAAAAACAGAACTATAGGTGATGTATTGTCATTTTCTATAATAAGTGGGTTATAGTTGTAAATGGGTGCAACTTATATACGCAGGCAAGACGGAGAGGAAAAAAGGGATGAATTTGTAAACTTTCCTTCTCTTTGTAATTCTTCTCTCTTTCAATGGAAGTCAGTGATGGGTTGTTTGATTTGAACATTCCTCATTGATTGGGAATTGTTGTTCTAATTGAACATTAGTTCTCTAATTCAATCAAGATACAGTTTCTCTGTATCATATACTTCCACCAATAAAGCCTCACACCTGAACCATGTTTTTCAAGTTATACGTTTGGTGCATCATCTCACTGGTTAAGCATTTATGGGTATACCATGAGGTCTCATATTCGAGACTCTAGGATGACGCTTTATCCTCTTCTCTTTAAGGCTGGTTAATAACCTGTTTTTATCCCTAACCGATGCTTTAAGCGAACCCATGCGGTATTTATGACAACTCTAATCCCTTACCTTATATATAAAGAAAATGTTTTTCAAGTTATAAGCAAATGAACCACGAAATTGCACATAGCATAATACATCGAAAAATGTCCATTCAAAGCTAAACTCGTGAGGCCTAAAATAAAGGAGAAAACTGATGTGCTATCCAAAGAGCCTTCCTCTTCTGCCATGAATAATGAGCCCAAATGACCAATAGAAACAAAGTGTAGGAACATCTCTCCCTATAAATGGCTAACACTTGCATAAACACATCCCACCATTATCTCACCCATTTGATGCCAGGTATTTTGGAGTTCAGATTGATGTGCTTACTTCTATTGGAGGAAAACAATGTTATGATCTAAACAAGAATTAGAGGTGGGCATCGTACATAACTACATATTAGTGATAATTCTAGGCTTTGTATACACGACAACAATTACACCAAAGTACAAAACAAATTTCTGTATAAACACAACACTTTATTTATGTGCTTATGTATGACTACAGAGATTGAGAGTAACTTCATATGAGTCTCTCGATTACATATATATAGAGTTACAAACTACTTGTTCATAACTGCTTATAACTAACTTAGTCGGTTAATTAACTTCTTACACAAGTAACCGACTTAACTGCCACTTATAACTAACAAACTAACTAGCTAGCATACTAAGTAACTACCTAGCTAGCATACACGTCTGGTATATACATAAAACCAGACTTAATACTTTCATTCACTCCCTTAAGTCTGGTTTATATACTTCATTCCAATCTTCTGCCTAAGCTCCACAAACCTTTGCCTAGCCAGTGGCTTTGTGAGTATATCAGCCAGTTGATCATTCGTGTGAACATACTCCACCTTGATCTTCTCTTGTTCAACACAAACTCTTATGAAGTGAAATTTTGTATCAATGTGTTTACTCCTATCATGGAACACTGGATTCTTGGAGAGAGCAATAGTTGAGATGTTATCTATCTTCAATGTAACATCTCCTCCTTTCTCATTTTCCAAAGTCTCCACCAATGCCTTAAGCCATATCCCTTGACATGCTCCTGCAGTGGCTGCCATGTATTCTGCCTCACAAGAAGACAAAGCCACTACTCACTGCTTTCTTGAAATCCAGGATAAGGCATTCCTTCCATAGAAATAAATCACACCACTGGTGCTTTTCCTATCATCAATGTCACCAGCCAAGTCACTATCACTATAACCTGTCAAACTTGCCTCTGTATCTCCTTTCTTGTAGGAACAACCAAGTTTCATTGTGCCATTGATGTACCTGATTACTTTCTTGAGTGCATCCATGTTTGATTCTCTTGGATCCTCCATAAATCGGCTTAAAACACCAACATTGTAACACAGATCAGGCCTGGTGTTTACCAAATATCTTAAGCTTCCAATTATACTTCTGTACAGAGTTGAATCCACCAATTTCTCCCCTGGATCATGTTTACTCAGTTTGATCCTTGGTTCCATAGGAATGACACAAGGATTGCATCCTTCCAGGTTCAACATTTGCACGATTTTCTTGGGAAAGCTTTCTTGTTTCAACAGAATTTCTCTTTCTGTTTGCACCACTTCAATGCCAAGATATTAACTCAGCAATCCTAAGTCACTCATGTCAAACTCCTTTCTCATATCTGACTTGAAACTCATGATTGCTCTTGTGCTTGATCCTGTTATTACTAGATCATCCACATACACTCCCACAATCATAGTTTCATTGTTTCCTGATCTTGTATATAAGGCGTGCTCAGACCTGCACCTGACAAACTTCATGGCCTTTAAACTCTTATCCAACTTAGAATTCCAGGCCCTTGGTGCTTGTTTAAGGCCATAAAATGCCTTGTTTAATCTTAACACCTTCTCTGGATACTTTGCATTAATGAACCCCTCAGGTTGCTTGACATAGACCTCCTCTTTGATTTCACCATTCAAGAAGGCTGTCTTCACGTCCATATGGTGGACTTCATATCCCTTAGAGGCAGCAAAGGCAAGGAGAGTTCTTATGGTCTCAAGTCTGGCAACTGGTGCATACACCTCTTCATAGTCTACTCCAAACTTTTGCACATAACCCTTTGCTACCAGCCTGGCCTTATGCTTCAAAACTTCTCCTTCAGGACTTTTCTTCACTTTAAAGATCCATCTTAAGCCTATATCTTTATGCTTCTTAGGGAGATCTGCCAATTCCCAAGTTTTGTTTTTGTTAATTGATGCAATTTCTGCCTCCATTGCACTTCTCCACTGAACTTCTGTTACAACATCTTCATATCTGGTAGGCTCCTCACTTGACAGAAAACACAGACCAACCTCTTCTTCAATTTCTTGAGTTTCATTGTAAATATCTTGAATTTTCCTAAAACCTCTTGGAGTATGATCATAATCTGTCATGTAGATACCACTTCCTGTTGAATTTGGTGACTCCTCTATCTCATGATCCTCGAGTGGCCTCCTTTGCAACACAGGAGTAGAAGGTGTTTGGTAGCCTTCTTGATCATCACACTCACCTATATCAAACTGTGGCATCTTGTTCTCTCCCAATTCTTCTTCTGGCAGTGAGAAACCTTGAAAGTCACCCTTTCCTTTTTCTAGAGTGCTCTCATCATCCCAGTTTATCTCTGCAGATTCATCAAACTTCACATCTCTACTTATGATTATCTTCCCACTCCCATAATCATAGAATCTGTATGCTTTGGAACCATCTTCATAGCCACAAAACATGACTCTTTTGCTTCTGTCTTCCAACTTAGACAGATGTGGAGTTACATCTTTTACATAAGCAATACTTCCAAATACTTTGAGATGATGTATGACAGGGGGCCTTCCATGCCATTCTCCATAGGGAGTACCATCTACAACTCCTTTTGTAGGTGCTCTATTCCACAAATAGACAGCTGTTTGTACAACCTCTGCCCAAAACTCCTTTGGTAATCCTTTTGATCTCATCATACACCTTGCCATCTCCATCACCATCTGGTTTCTCCTCTCCACCACACCATTTTGCTGTGGCGTGTAGGGTGCTGTTAGGAACCTTTTCAATCCCTCTTTCTCTACAAAATCCTTAAAAGCATTTGAAGTGAACTCCCCACCTCTGTCTGTTCTAAGTGCTTTGAGCTTTAACTCCTTTTCAATTTCTATAGCAACTTTGAATTTCTTGATCTCAAACAGTGCTAAGTCTTTGCTTTTGAGAAATCTCACCCACATAAACCTAGAGAAATCATCAACTAGGAGTAGGAAGTACTTGTTACCTCCAATAGATGCAGGAGAGATGGGACCACAAAGGTCTGCGTGTACAAGTTCCAGTGGCTTCTGTGCTCTATAAGTTGCTGAGTGAGGGAAGGGTGTTCTGTGATGCTTCCCTACCACGCATCCATCACACAGTCTGTTGATCTCCTCAATCTGTGGCAAGCCTTTCACCATATTCTTCTTTGCCAACTTGCACAAAGCATTGAAATTCAAATGACCATACCTGGCATGCCATAACCAACTTGACTCCTTTATTTTAGACAGCAGGCATTCTTTCTTGGTGATTTGAAGATCCAAAGTATACAGTTTGTTGGATTGCATCTTTACCCTTGCAATCAACTTTCCTTGCTTTGAAAACAGCTTCAATTCTCCTTGATTGATCACTGTTTTGCTTCCATTTTGGTCCAACTGACCAATGCTTATTATATTTGATTTCAATTGAGGAATGAAACAGACATCAGTAAGTGGTATATGGTCACCTTTCTTGCTAGAAAATATGACAGTACCTCTCCCTGAAATGGTGGTGATCGAGCCATCTCCAAACCTGACTCTTCCTCCCACATTCTTATCTAATTCAGTGAAGAACACCTCATTACCTGTCATGTGGTTACTAGCACCTGTATCTAAATACCATTTGCTAAAGTCATGTTCCTTAACATCCTCAGTGCTCATCAAATTGTAATCATGAGTCACATTCTGTTTTTCTTCCTCAAGTACTAACAAGGTTGGCTCTTCATCACTTTGCTTCATGATCAAGTTTGCCTTTTCCTCCTTTTCTTTTGAATCACAGTCATAAGACAAGTGCCCCATATTGCCACACGCATAGCACTTGACTCTGGATTTATCAAATTTTCTCCTATATTTTTTATTAGAATCCTTGCTCTCATGTGATTCACCCTTGTTTTTCCCTTTGGAATTTTAAGAACTCTTACTAGACTCTCCTTGATGTTTCTTCTCCTTCCCTTTCCTTTTATCTCTGGCTTTCCATTCAGCCCGGGTAAGGAGGGCATTCTCAAGGCCTTTGTCTCCTAATTCTTGGATCCTCTCCTCATGTGCTTTCATGGATCCTATTATCTCATCTACTGTTTTGATTTTTAGGTCACAGAACTCTTCCATAGTGGATGCTAACTGTATAAAACATGAGGATATGGACCTTAGGATTTTTTTCACCACCCTCTCTTCCTCCAGAGTATTTCCTAGGCCTCTTATCTTACTAACCACAGTTTGTAATTTGCCAGAAAACTCATCTATTGACTCATTTTCCTTCATTCTCAGGCCTTCAAATTCCCTTAAGAGAGTCTGGGTCCTAACCTCTTTTATTCTATCAGCCCCTTCATGCATCATTTTAATCATATTCCAAACCTGTTTTGCCGTTTTGTCTGCACCAAGTTGAAGCATTAGATCTTCACTTATGGCTTGGTATATGGCTGCAAGTGCAAGTTTGTCCTTCTTGCTATTTTCTACACCATTTTCTTCAACGGCTTCATATACCCCTTGTGCAGACATGAAGATTTTCATCTTGATTACCCACGCTCCATAGTTTGTTTTCGTGAGCATTGGATATTGGAATGTGATGTGTTTTTCACCACAGTTCTTATCATTTTGTGCATCATTACTTGTGTTTCCTTTGAATGTTGTCAATGATTCTTCTTTTTCATTGTCTTTAGCCATGATTTTCATAAACGCTCTGAAACCAAATGATAATTCTAGGCTTTGTATACACGACAACAATTACACCAAAGTACAAAACAGATTTCTGTATAAACACAACACTTTATTTATGTGCTTATGTATGACTACAGAGATTGAGAGTAACTTCATATGAGTCTCTCGATTACATATATATAGAGTTACAAACTACTTGTTCATAACTGCTTATAACTAACTTAGTCGGTTAATTAACTTCTTACACAAGTAACCGACTTAACTGCCACTTATAACTAACAAACTAACTAGCTTGCATACTAAGTAACTACCTAGCTAGCATACACGTCTGGCATATACATAAAACCAGACTTAATACTTTCAATTAGGATATTGACGATCTTATTCCTCATCTTGGAATATGGTTGACTACATCAAAGGAGATCGAGATTATGATCAATTTTCGTCTTCAATTCATATAACACTATTATTGAGATAAAAATGTTGCCTTATTTTAATTTTATTCTTAGGATATTTTTGTTAGTCTAAATCATAGCTATGGAAGAGTCAGGTGATGTACTTGTGCCTCTAGTGCTTTGTTTATCATTAGTTCATCTTTGTTATTTATTTTGTCGTTTTCTTTCTAGGTTTTGGGTATATACATCCCTTTATGGTATTTGTAAGCTTTGAGCTATGACCATTCTACCCAGACTTCTTTTTTTCAAATGAATAAAGCTAGCACATTACAACAACAACTACCCAGTGAATCCCGCGCATGCAGGGTCTGGGGGGTCAAGATGGGGGCAATCCAGACCTAGATGGAAAGCGCCCGAGAAAACCCAAGACTCTTGAAACCACCAGCTTTAAAAAAAAAAACAGAGACAAAGATAAATAAACAAAATAAATAAATACATAAATGAAGATCAACTCCATCAACCGGATGCCTCGCCGTCTACCACTTTGATCTTCTCCTTCCAACTCTTCCTACACTGAGCCAAATCCACTGAAATCCCTAACAGACTGATATCCTGCTTAATGTTATCCATCCATCGCTTCTTCGGCCGCCCCCTATCTCTCCGGCAGACTCCAAAGTCCAAGCGCTCACACCTCCTAACTGTAGCATCCGGGCTCCGCCTCTGAACATGCCCGAACCAACGTAGTCTGGACTCCCGAAGCTTGTCT
Organism: Polygonum aviculare; assembly: GCA_934048045.1. Taxonomy (NCBI): domain Eukaryota; kingdom Viridiplantae; phylum Streptophyta; class Magnoliopsida; order Caryophyllales; family Polygonaceae; genus Polygonum; species Polygonum aviculare. The sequence goes on from OW204026.1 coordinate 30,353,801, forward strand.
CCTAAAGCTAGCACATTAATGGTGCTTAATTAGTAGATCCCTCCTTTTAGGAGGTGAGTTTCAAGTGTTCATCTCTATTTCGGGATTTGAAAAGCAAAAGAGGGGTTATGAAATTTTTTGGGAATATAAAAACCTTCCTATTATTTAAGCTAAAGAAAAGGAATTGTTTTTTGGGTAGCAAAGACAAGAAAATATGGAATGTGCATTATTTTGCCAATGCATTATTTTGTTTTACCAACTCATCATACAAATCATCAAGAGGTAGACTACCCAAAGGGTAACTCTAACACGTTCCATTTTAAATACGTGATTCCAACCTCATACCTTGTTTTATTCCCATACCTGAAATTATACTAAACACCCCTTGAATGGTAGTTAGGGGAATGGAATATCATGATTACAACATTCTCAAATGATGTAAGAAGCATCAACTAGCTTGTTAAATTAACAAAAAAAAAGCAAGATGGACGAAGTTCAAACATCAATCTTGAAAAAATTTGTATTGATCAAACAATGTACGGAGACTAGAAAACTGTCAATTGTTTGTAGCAGATCTAACCGATAACTAATTTTTCAAACTTGTATTTTGTGTTACCCTACAATTAATATTGCAAACCTGGCGTTTCTAGACATATTAATGGTGTTATAGATTTAAGTAAAAATTTGTCAATTTTTTGGGAAGAGAATACAACTATTTTGTGCACAAGGGTGACCGACATCGATCGGTGTTGGTGGTGCGGAACAACGACGAAAGCGCAAGGGTGAGGAAGGTCAGTAGATGTTAGAGGCTTGACATAGTAACGGATGTACATGATAGTGGTTGTGCAACCTTGGTTTGACCAACGGAGGGAGAAGAGGACAATAAGTGATATTATCGAAAATTTGGGGCAAAAAATTTAAAAGGGTGTAATATGAGGCATCATCTCAGCCGTCCAATGGGGAGAAATATACGGTTCAAATCTCGTTTTTTAAATTCCGGAATAAAAGGGAAGTGGTGACAATTTGGTAAGTATTTGAAAGTTTTTAGCGGCGTGCTGTTAAGTGAAAATTGCATTGTTAAGTCGAAAACGTGCATTGCTAACTTGAAAAAGTGTATTGTTACGTCGAAAAAGTGCACATAGGTGATAAAGTTGCATTGTTAACTTGAAAAAGTGCACTGTTAAGTTGAAATAGTCATTGCTAACTTGAACAAAGTCCATTGTTAGGTGAAAAGTGCATTGCTAACTTAACGAGGTGCATTGTTATGTCGAAAAGTGCACCACGAAACGATAAAAATGCGCTTTCATTGTACTACTTACAGATTCTAAGTACACTTTTTCAAATTCATAGCGCACTTTTTCAACTTAACAATGCACTCTACCATGCTTGGGGATTCTAGAGGCACTTTTACCTTCGCATAGGCACATACTCGATTTCTCACTTTTATTGTTTCGTAGTGCACGTTTTCAATTTAAGAGTGTACTTAACCTAACAATGCACTCTACCATCCTTAGAGATTCTAGATGCACTTTTACGTTCGCGTAGGTGCAGAACTCGATTTCTGATTGCACTTTTACTGTTTCGTTATGAACTTTTTCAATTTACGAGTGTACTTTTTCAACCTTTCAAAACTTTTTTGCATTGATACTTACCGCGTGGGTGAGCACTCGATTTTTGCTTGCACTTTTACTGTTTCGTGGTGTACTTTTTCAACTTACTCATACACTTTTTCAAGTTAGCAATGCACCGTCGGAACTTCCAATTATTTATTAAAAATTCACCGCTTCCCTTTAATTCCGAACTTTTGGAACGTGATATCTTAGCCGTACGAATTTCCAATCGAACGACTGAAATGATCTCTCATTTTATACCCTAAAAAAAGTGCCAGTGATCTTAAGTTTGAATTATTATTTTACTCGTGTTAAGAATAATATAATCCTTTATGGTATCTATTATAATACAGTATAAAGCAGAACCCAAGTTTTTGCTAAAAATTGTGTCACGTCATCAACCATGAATAAAATTGATGATTTTTAATTTTTTTGCATTATATATTATAAAAATTATCCTTATATGTACTTGATATCTTATCTAATTTTCTTATATTTACTTGATATTTTATCCAATTTTTGATATCTTAAGTTTTTTTCCTGACATAATTTTTTTAACGTGATATCCAATAAAAAAATCAAGTGATTTTTTTGATATCTTAACAATTTTTCCTTATTATTTAGTATATATTTTGTCATTACTAAATATTCAAGTTAAAAATTTTTTGTCATATGTCAATATTATATTAAATAATAACATAAATATAAAAGTTAAATAGAATTATTTTAAAATTAAAATTATTTTAATAAAAACACATATATAGATCAATAAGTTTGGACTCGAGCCGGTTTAGATTGTAAATTCTCATGTAAAAAGCGGAGTGGTGTCAAAATTGAAATTCCATATCGAATCGGTAAATTAGGATTTATATGTACAGTACCCTTATAAGATAGGGGATTTGTACTATTTCAAGCGTTTTTTTTAATAACATTTCAAGCGTATTTTTATCTACTATAATACAGTATAAAGCAGAACCTAAGTTTGTTTAAAAACTTGCGCCACATCATCATTGTTGAATAAAATACTGATTTTATTTTTTTAAATTGTACCTTTTTAAAAATTTATGTATATGCTTTTGGTATCTTATCCAAATTTTGATATCTTACCTAAATTTATTATTCTAAGAAAATATAATTTTAATTTAAATTATTAAAATGTTTTTCATTTTAGGTAAAATATTTTTTTACCCTTTCATGCAGATTCTATATAATTAATAAAATAACATATTTCATAACTTAAATTATTAAAAAAAATAATAATACATATATAGGTCAATATGTCCGGATTTGGATTATACATTACCGAGTAAAAAATAGGCTCGAGTTTAAATTTAATTTAGGATAGATAAAATCAAGTTTATATTCACATTTGGTGTGTTTAGCCGCGAAGGGCTTCACTCTTGTTTTTCCTTGCTCATTTTCTGGGACTCCGAGATCTCTCTTCAACAATCAAAACTGGGATCAAGCCATCAACGAAGCTTCATCAATAACTCCTTAAAGCTCTGGTACACTCTCAATTTTCCCCGGTCTCAATATATATCGACATTTATAAGATTCCTAGTGTTATTGGGAAGGTTTGTAATGTGTTTAACCCTTAATTTGAGTTCGGTGGGGGCATCTACTCGTTTGTGCTTATTTCTAAATGCTCTTGGTGGCCTCTTTGGTGCTGAATTTCTTTCGTTTTGTTATAGATCTTGTGCTTGACTTAGAGGTTTCATTTTAGGGTTTGGTCTTCCCTGATTTAGGTCATCTGTTCATAGTGCTAAGAGCATCTCCCCCCATAGGGCAAAGGCCAAATTTTTTTACCCTACCAAATATGGGAATATACCTATTTGATGCCAATATACCCTAAATCTCAAAATTTTCACTCCCACCCTAGGCCAAATCATCTAGTCTAAAAGTATAAATATTTAATTCTAACGGCTAGTTTTACTCTTCCGCTATGTATTTTCCGCTATTAACATATTCTAAAATAAAGACTAGTTTGAATAATTAAAATTATATTTTATTTAAAAAATTATTATGTGCAAAATAATATTAAAAAATTATATTTTAGTTTGAAATTTATTTTTCAAGTATGGTTTTTAATGAGACTATTAATAAATTAGTTTTTTTTACGTGCAAAATAATATTTCGTTTTTATATATTAAATATTAGGCTCGTATAAAACGTAATCTCGAGACCATCACAATGATACAATTTTTATACTTAAAAACATTTACATAGTATGATTTTATAACATATTAATTAATCTAAACACATATAATTAATAAAAAAAATATAAAACAATGTAAATGGGCCCACCATAATTAGCGGGATCCACTATTTTAGCCTAGCAAAGCCAAGGCCAAATTTGACCTAGCAAACACGGTAGGGTATTTTTTTTTATGGGGAATGTGTATTTGGCCTAGGGTGGGGGATGTGGGTAGGGTATAGTGAGAATTTTACCCTATGGTGGGAGATGCTCTAATGGGTGAAGCAAAAATTGAGCGAATTGATCGCTAGCTACTGTTTTCACGTTACAAGAGTCTGCTTTTCTTCTTAGGTCAAGTTTTTATTGTCACTTTTTTTTAGTGGAAAAGAGTTATTCAAACACAGTTACACAGATTGTTTTTCGATTTCCATGAAGTTCTAGCTGCGCCATATATAATCTCATCCGAATTGTATGCTGTTTGTCACGTGATGTTCAATTTGGATCCAACGATCTTTGTTTTATTTGGTGTTTAAATTGAATAGGTAGACGAAATGGCAGGCCAAGGAAATGGAGCTAATGTAATATGGGATGACCTGTTGGGAGCTACCGGGACAAGCCAACTCCCCGGTGACATAATCATACAAATACTTGTCCGGCTACCGATTATCTCCGTCGTGCGCTTCAAATCTGTTTGCAAAGCATGGTTTGTTCTTTTTAATAGTCCGGCCTTCATCAAACACCACGCTCGTGCTCATATGACCAATCATTTGTCGTCTGTGCTCGTTCACACTCGAGGACGTCGGAGGCTGGATCACGCCTTCTCACACTGGCTTGAAAAGCCATGTGGTGGCCTTGTCAAGAAAAGGATCAACTTCTCGCTTGAAGGTAATTTCAACCACATCGAGGTAGTGGGATCCATAAATGGCTTGGTTTGTTTGAGTCTCACCATCGATGACACAGCCATTGTGCTATGGAATCCGGCGACAAGGAAGCAATTTCAGATCCCAAACCCTCACTCGCTGATTAGCAAAAATGTTAGTGTTACTATGGGTTTTGCATATGATCAGGAAACCGATAGCTACAAGGTGGTTAGAATATCGTACCCTGAAGATCTATTGCAAACCATAAGTCCCAGAACCTACTGGATAGCTAGGATTGAATTCACCAGAACCTGGATAGCTAGGATTGAAATCTACAACACCAGGACTAATACGTGGAAAACGACAGAGATGGTTGATTTCCCCAGGTTAAGTGTAAATGGCGGAGCTTCCAATGCAGCTGTGGTTAATGGTCTTCCGTACATGATTCGTTCAAGTCACGCCTCATTGTTTCAAATTTTCATTTAAAGGCGAAACTTTTATTTGATTTGATGTATTAGCCAAGATCACCCATACATGTGAGTACATTACGCAATACACAACGCATAAAAAGCAGTGTATTAGTGATTTAGTAGGTCCCTTTAATAGACAACAAAGTTGAGACACTACACAATAAGCATCAGCACATTACCATTCGACTTCATTCAAGTGATCTCACTGATGAACCATACACTCCTTGTTCCTTGTGATCGCTGCCGAAGAGCCTTTCTTCTTCAAACGTTCATCTTCCCTCACGCGAGTGCCCTCGCTGCCATCAGCACAAGCAATAACGGCATCAAACATAAGCGCTCTCACTTCCTCAAACCTCTCCTTGGAGAGTGAAACCTCAGCAAGAAGCCTCCACGCATTCTCCTCGGACGCCTCATCAAAATCCTTCCTCCTCTTTAGTACCATGTGTCCACTCATCTCCCACACCGCCGGATTAACTTGAGTGTCAAGCAATTCTGAGCTCACCTCCCCAAGGGCTTGTTTCTCAGCATAGCATTGGGGGAGAACGAAAACCCTTCTTCCTGAATCACAGATGAGGGCGTTGTAAGGGATGTTGTTGTCTTGTAGGCAAATGCAGCAGCCTGAGACGGCGTTTGATAGGTCTTCCAATGAAGACCCGCCCTCAAAACCGAGACCCCGCACTGGATAGTCCGCCAGCTCGAATATCTTGACCCCGGTCTTCGTGGAGGTTAGTTTCTTCGTAGGACCTTTCTCGATGGGGAACGGTGCAGCAAGGTAATAAGCCTGTGATGTTTGCAGCTACAGGGATAAGGGTTTGTTCTTTTGGATGCTAAGCAATATAAAAAGCTAATGCATTGTCAGCCATTGTAATTGAAACTGTTAATCTAAAATCAATTAATTTGAAGGTTGAAACTGTTCATTTTTTTGAGTGTTCCGCTCAATTTCTACCGTAGGCATTATAATGCAGAATCCGCTAAGAATTACCTGGAAGTGAAGATGATTGATGGTGGCAAAGGCGCCTAGACTATTGTAACCTACACGGAAATAAGGATTCCCAGCTTCAATTGCCATGTGAAGTGCTAGCTGGAAGCTATCATTGTCGATTCTCTGTGGCAAGCATTCAAGAATTCGGGGTATCAAAAGAACATGCCCATATTCAATGGGGCTAACCTGTGAACACACAATTCAACCATTCTTGTTAGAAGAGTTGACAGAAATAGTGGCAAGGGAATACAAGAAACAGTTCAAGAAGTAAATACATTGATAGCAACTACACTAGGAGAGTTTTCCACGTCAATCTGAGCAGCAGGAATGAAATAGGCATTGTCACTTTCACTAGCCTCAAACTGGAACAGCACCTCTTCCTTCCCCATTTTCGTGAAGTTAAACTTGTTTCCGTCAAATGGTTGAAGGACCTTGTCAACACAAAACTCAGTGGGCCTCTTTTTCAGATGGCGACCCTCGTTCAGCTGGGCAATAAACCCATACTCACCAGGTATGATCTATTCATAATTACACAGGGAAAAACACACATTTGAGCATACACTGGTTCAATTATGTAATGCTCTAGAAATTAAAACGCATCCCAGAATTAAACCATAAACTAGTACCAATTATCAACATACTACAATTTCTAAAGCCTGAAACCCACTACTTCTCATGTATGAAAATGTAGTTAAGCCTGAAAACTGAATATTTATAACAAAACAAGAGGAGGGCAGATGAAAAACAAACCTTGGTTTCACAAGCAGTGACATCATAGCGGAACAATCCCCTTTGCATTCGGTCCTCCCACTACAGAAGAGAGAAAGACATTAGGCACAAGTGAAACTCGCAAAGAAAACTCTAAATACATAGTCATCCTGATTTTATGCTTGATGTATATACCTCACCGAGAAGGAGCGAATCGAGAAAGGCAACAGGGGGCTGCCCTGCACAGCATTCAAAACCGGGATTCGGATCAGCATGCAGCTTGCCCATCCTCTTGTATGCATATAGAGGAAGCTTTGCACCTAAGAAGTCAGAACGCGCAACCAAATCAAACGAATGTCCTTATCACAATTTGAAGAGGGGTAACAAAATAAGCCTACTTTACTCAACCTCAACCGTTGAGAGTCACCCAATACAAAATTCCATGCTTCCATTTAAAGGTTCAATAATAGAACTTTCCCTGATTCTTCTGATCTCAAAAAACTCAATCAAGGAAACCCAGAAAGCAAATTCTGAGATGCATGTTTCAACAGTCTTTCATTTCCAAAGCAATGCATAACAAACAAGGAAATTACTAAACTAAGCCCAAAATCGTGTTCACAGAGGCATTTTGTCGAATACCTTGAATGCAACAGTCTCTAAGGCAGTTCCGGCCACATCCCCCTCCTGTAGAAGCTTGGCTTTCGTCCCTCTGGTAGTTGGAAACAATAGTCGGCACTCTCTTGATCCTCAACATCCTTATCTATACAGAATTCAATCAACACAAGACAAACCCCCCACCAACAAAATAGGCCTAGTATTAGTATTAGTGTGAGTATTAGTAGTGGGTGGAACCGCCGCCGGCGAGGAAGAGGAGATCGGAAGGAGAGCCGCCTTCGGAAGGGAGGGCACCGCGTCCGCCGTGGAGCGAAGGGTTGGACCGGTCAACGAAGGTCAAGCCACCCCGACGGCGTACAGAGCGGACATGAATGGGGATCCGGGGAGGTCTGTGTATAGCCGTGATTGCCTTCGGATCTACAAGACAGGGGGAATGCGGGGAGTATGGAGGAAGCAGGCAAGTGGGTTTTAAGGAATTAATGGAGGAATTGTTGGGTTGGTTTGGGAATTGGAGACAGGGGCCTAATTCAGAGGTGGGTGGGGTTGGGTAGGTGATTGAGGTTCATTGGGAAACGATGAAGGAATGGCGTTTAAAATCTGATGATGTACCAGAAAGGAGTGAGGGAAGATGTGAGGCGGAGAAATGTGGAGTTTGGTACTTGGGTTTGCGTAAAAAACATAGGCGGGGCAAGTGTTCAAGTAATTTCTGTTTATTGATTTTTTGTTGAGATTTTGTGGAAGAGACCCTGACCGGAAACGGGTTAGGCCATCTTTATCAATTTTTGTCGAATAAATTTGGCGAAACAATTAATGAATAATTTAATAAGATGTGATTTTAATTTAGCTAGTTAATCGCAAATAATAATATACAAGGGACGGTTTTGTGCGATAATTAGTATTAATAGGTGGATTTGTGTAATATTTGTTACAATGGGTGGTTATGTGTAACTAATTTGTAACAAAGGGTGATTTTTGGAAGTTTTTTTTATAAAAAGTGGTGTTATGCAAACTGGTACAATAAACTGTGGTTTTATGATTTTTCCGGGAAAGAAAACAAACAACAAACAAAAAAACCCAAGTAATTAAGACCATATCCAAACCTACCCATGACCAACACATACACAAACTTTGTTGGTGGTTGCAGGCTACAACATTGATCGATCAAACCTAATTTGTGCCTCTTCACATTGACTCCCCTTGGGTAACCACAACCGGGCTCCTAACAACATGCTTCCCATCAGACCATGTAAACGATCCGAACAATGCTACGGAGTCCCCCATGGACACTCTCTTGGTATCTGCCATGATAGTGACTAGGAACTTGGCTTTCTTAACGGTATCATTGAACACCAAAACCTTAGGCCTCACCACCAACACCACCCCCCTTCCAGGAGAAACAACCTTCACTCTATACACCGAGTTGGCATCCCCAACATTCGTCACCGTTCGTAGGAACGTCTTGTTCATAACCCCTAAACCATTTGTAGGAAAAAGGGCTGCAACCGTTGGATAGTTGAGATTTTCTGGCTTTGCCCTCTTCATTGTGCAGGTGGCTGGAGTCCTCGTGATCACCTGAATTGTCTTAGGGTCGTAACCGATGGAGCAAAGGAAGCTCACATAATCATCATTGGTTAAGTCATAAACCAGACCCGGGTCCATTGCTAGGTCGAGATCCAATTGCCCAGACCCATAATCATAAACCGTGGAGGCTTTTCCGGTGGCCTCATCCATCATCATCGGCTCGGGCTCATTGTCGGTGAGCCTAGCGGTGGTCATGAGGGCCGACTTTATCATGGCCGGAGACCAATCGGGTTGCGCAGACTTGAGCAAGGCGGCTGCCCCACTCACGTGCGGGGCCGCCATTGAGGTGCCAGACAGGATGTTGAACTCCGTTTTACGGGTGTCAGCGTCAAGGCCGGTGGGGCCGACAGCGTCCGTCCAAGCGGCCAGGATGTTGACCCCCGGAGCTATGAGGTCGGGCTTCAGAATTTCGGGGTTGAGGCCATTAGGCCCCCGGCCAGAGAAGGATGCGACCACCGGTGCCGGTTTGACTCCGATGACGGTCCCACGGAAGAGGATGGTGGCGGTGGGGGATTTGGAGGAGGAGACGTAGGATTTGACGAGATTGGCCTCGTTGGCTCCGAGTGCACAAGCAGGGATGAGATGGGCGTCAGCAACAAGGCCTTGACCGTTGGTGGCGCTATTAGCAAGGATCATGCCGACGCCGCCAGCCTTCTTCACCACCAGCCCCTTGGCCACCCGGGGGTTACTGCCGCGATCGCAGATGACGATCTTCCCCTTGACGGTCGTCGGATCCAGGGAGTTGTCCATGCAAAGTGAGGTGGCCAAGGGCCCTGAGTTGCCAGGGTAGACAACCGGGACGGATTTGTTGACGGGGAGGGGCTCCCCGGCGTAGAGGGAGGCCCCGGAGAACTTCCTGCCGTCGTCGAGGAGGATGTCGGCTGGGAAGCTGCGGTCGATGGTTCCGGCACCGACGGTTGTGAGCCAAGGGGCGAGGTTTGTGACGGACATCTCGTTGGGGCCATCGTTTCCGGCGGAGGAGGCAACGAAGACACCCCTGGCAACGGCGCCATAGGCACCGATGGCGATGGGGTCGAGGTAGTAGGGGGTGGATATGCCATCGCCCCCACCGATGGAGATGGAGATGACGTCGACGCCGTCAGCCACGGCGGAGTCAAAGGCGGCGAGGATGTCGGAATCGAAGCAGCCGGCGTTGCGCCAGCAGACCTTGTAGACGGAGAGGCGGGCCTTAGGGGCGACTCCCTTGGCGATACCAGGAGCATAGCCGGACATGTTGGCCTTGAAGGCGTAGCGGCCGGCCGCCGTGGATGCCGTGTGGGTCCCATGGCCGTCGGCGTCCCGAGGGGACCTGAACTCCACTGATTGGTTGATGGCCCCGCCGCCAAGGCCCGGGATCGCCGAGTCGTGTCCCTTGTTGAAGAATCGAGCCCCGATTATCTTCTTGTTGCAATTGGCAGGTGTGAATCTGTCGCCGGTCTGGCAGACCCCCTTCCAACGAGCGGGGACGGGGCCCAGGTTTCGGTCGGAGAAGCTCCTCCGCTCGGGCCAGATCCCAGTGTCGAATACACCGATTATGACATCGGAGCCGTAATCGGACTCGGACCATAACCCGCGTTGGATTCGGAGCCCTAGGAACTGCGGGGAGCGGGTAGTGTGGAGCTCGCGTCGGCGATCGGGGAAGATTGTGAGAACAGAGGGGTGGTGTTCAAGGGCGGAGGCCTCATCGTCGGTGAGGGAGGCCGAGAAACCGTGGAACACGGTGTCATACGTGTGCAGGATCCGGCTCGAGTCCGAGACTAGCTCGGAGGAGTACCAATGGGTGTCAGTCGGGAAAACTGACGGCTTCAAGAGGATGTTAACACGGACTATGTATGTCTTCACTGTGTTTGTGTTATCCTCGTCAGACAAGACGAGCCTGGTGAGGACCAGGATGAGGACGAGAAGCAGAGGATAATTTCTCGCATTTAGAGAAACCGCCATTGTCATTGTCAAGGACTATGGGGAGGGGGGAGTGTGAGTGGGAATCACCTAAGACAAAGAGTGGGGGTTGTGCTTTTTATGATTCAACTTTTTCCTATGTAGTACAATTGTTTGTTCAATTTATTTTATTTTTATATTTTCTTAATGTAAAGTCATTAGATTCTAGATCGACATTATTTAAATATTATTGCATTATTCTAGAGAAAATGTAAAATTAAACTAGAATTTTAGTACCAAAATCTTAAACATGTCGTCTTATTTTATTTTTCGGATTTAATATAACCAGATCTTTTGATAACTTTACATCCATTGATTTTTTGTTAATTTTTTAACTTAATCCGTTCTTCCTTGTTTTGTTAGGGAAAACTGTAATCGACCACATTCAACTTGTATAAATTTCAGACTAAGACTTTAAGAATAATAGTACGTACAATGGTAATGAGAATCATGTGGCCTTCATGAAGTAGTCTCAACGTAAGGTGTAACAGTATGAATGTCAATTGACATGAATTGGAAGGTGAACGTTTCATTGATCGTGGTAGGGCTCACACTATAAGAATCACATCCATATATAATTTTATTTTCCTAACAACACAAACTTAAAATCATGAGAAAGATGTTTTCAAAAAATATCAGGAAAGAAATAAGGACTCGTACGAGCAACACATCCGAACAAAGATGAATATGGGCTATGATCTGGGGAGGTTTGGATACTCAGTCGCAACAATGTGTCTCTAGGGTCCAAACTCCTTATTAGACCACATTGACATATTTTCCAAATCAACAATTTAATTTTATCATCCAAAAATTCACTGCTAAAATTATAAATTTTGTTATTTTCAAAACTACTCCGTCGAAAACCCCCGTCTCTCAATTTGGTGGTGTTTTAGAGGATGTTTTCCTATGTAAATATGTGTCTTTTGTTCCTTTTCTTGTGAGTTTTGTTCCTTTTTAGCTTAGATTCCGATTTTCTATAAGATTCGGAGACTATGCAAATTTGGTGCATTTTGAAGGTGATTTGGCATGATTTGAGGAGGTTTTGGAAGGAGTCCTAGGAGAGGAGCAAGGCACAAGCACAAAAGAGCGGATGAGCCGAGCGATCAAGGAAGAGGAGCTCAAGAAGAACCAAGAAGAAGCTTGGACCGAGGCTATGATCGAGGTCCCCAGCACATCGGGCCCGAGATCGACTCATGGAGACTCGGAGCGAGGTGTGGCAAGTCGGGCCCGAGGTACACGCGTGTCGGTCCAAGTCGGCGAAGTTGTGGATTGGGCATCAAGGCACACAATTGTGATCTTCCACTTTTGCCCTTCTTCCATTTTGGGAATTCTTGGCCCCTAATTAAGAGGAGATTAGAGAGGGAGAGAACACAACACATCACATACAACACATCACACATAACACATCACACACAACTAATCACTCTCAAAAGCTCAAAGAAGACTTGGAGAGCAAGGAGAAGGAGAAGGAAGGAGAAGAGAAGAGGAAGACGTTGGAGAGCTTAGTTCTAGGAGAGAATTGTGAGTTTGAACTTGTTTTCATATGCAATTTGTGGATTTGGATTTGGACCTTGTGATTTCCCTTTGCTTTGAATGAGAATTGACTTTGCTTTGATTTGGATGATTGAGACTTGCTTGTCTTGTGATTTGATTGCTTGTTACTCTAGCCTTATGGAGTAGATTCCATTGGTCTTGGGCCATGGGGGAAACCTCTAGCTAGGTTAGGATTGAACCCCCAATTCCATAGCCTTAGGTTCTTTATCTAGGAACCCACTCTACATAGAGCTACAATCTCTTGTGAAAGCAAGAGATCAAGGGCTTGTGTTTGGCAAGAGTGAGTGAAAGCAATCTTTTGCCAATCACTTGAACTTGCATCGAAAGGGAACTTGATTTCCCTAGGGTCGATGTGTAGAGTGGCGGGATCGAGGGTGGACTACCACGATCTCACGAGGATCAAGACCTATTGACTGAATTGGGGTGGAATTTCCCACACTTAGCTAGAGAAGGAACCCAAAAACCCAAGACCTATCTCTCCATATTTGCCTAGTTCGACATACCCAAACCTTGGGCCCGACTTACCACAGTGTCGGTCCCGTGCAATCCAACGTCGATCCACCTCGGGCCCGAAGTGACCATGTCGGTCCCGAGTGGCTTCTTTTGATTTTCCTTGTTTTAGCTTTTCTTTCCCTTTCTCTAGACTTGTGGTGCACTCAACGAATGAACTCCCGTGTGTTCGACACCTTAACTTGTGCTTCAACTAGGTTCGGTTATAAATAGTAAATTTTGAGACCCTCCGATCTGGACCGATCAGAATTTTGGCGTCGTTTCCGGGGAGTTCTAATTGCTTGAGGTACCAAGTCTTTCAGTCTTTTGATTTTGTAGTCATTTGGGTGAGGGATTAGCCCGAGACCCTTGTTTGTATTTATTCGGTTTTGTTTGTGTCTTTGCTTATAGGTGTATGCGAGCTTGTTCCGCCCAAGGAACACTTGAGTTCGATTTTGTGTGTGATCCGGAGAGCATAATCAAAGGAGCTCGAAAGAAGAAGAGAATGGAGAACCAAGCACAATAAGTTGATGAGATTGCTAGGATGAGGGCCGACATGGCTCGTATGCAAATTCAGATGGAAAACCGAGATGGCGAAGGAAGGAGGGAACGTGAGCAAAGATTGAGATTGGAGGCTCAACTCAACACCCAACCCTGGAATGCACGCCAATACATGCATCCGGAGTTGAAGGTGCCAGAGCCGGCCATTGTTCTACCGGAGGTCTCCAAGAATTTTGAGATCAAAACTCAATTCATATCACTTATCAAGAGGGACCAATATGAGGGGCGCCCGCAAGAGTGTCCGATTGAGCATGTGAAGCGGTTCAATGATATGTGTGAGACCATCTCGACGGATGAAGAGACGCTAGAGTACGTTCTACTCAAAGCTTTCAAATGGTCGTTAGGAGGTAAGGCGGCACATTGGCTAGAGAGCCAAGCTCCTCGATCCATCACAACATGGCGGGCTCTTAACGAAGCGTTCTTGATGAAGTTCTTTCCCCCAACAAAAACAACGGAGCTTCGGAGAAAGATAGCAGGTTTCCAACAAGGATCCAACCCGAGCCACTCTTCGAGGCTTGGGATCGGTTCAAAGAGATGTTGAGGCAATGTCCAACCCATGGGCAACAACCGTATGTTCTCCAAGACATAATTTTCCAAGGCATCAACCCCGCCACCAAGGACAAGTTGAATCTCCACACCGATTGTGGGTTCATCGACTGGACCCCCGAGCAAGCTTGGGAGTTGCTAGATAAGCTTGCGGACTACAAGGCTATGTACGGGGTGAGCGACGCCAACAAGGAGACAAGAGTGCAAGGAGATGGCACGAGAAGGCTCTATGATCCGAAGAGTGAGGAGATTGACAAGGACGTGAGACTTCAATTCCTAGAGAGTGAGGTGACCAAGTTGAGAAGGCAAGTGCACCACTTCAAGCAAACCACAAGAGCTTGTGAAGAGTGCGGGTCTCTTAAACATACCGCACAAGAGTGTCCCAACGAGAATCAGGTTAGGTTGGCCGAGCAAATCGAAGAGGCGCATTTTGTCCAAAGGAATTATGATGCAAGAGGAAACTTTAACAATGGAGGCAATGGAGGAAATGGGAGGTGGAACCAAGGCCAAGCCAATGGCTACAACAACACCTACAACCAAAATGAGCCGAGGGCCCAACCACCACCCTATCGACCTCCGGGGTTCTATGATCAACAAACTCCACAATGGGCACAAGAGTTGAGAGGTGATATCATAAACATGAGCACTAAGGTCGATGATCTTTGTGTATGGAGGAAGCAAGTCGACAACCAATTCGCCCAAGTTTTTACTCGACTTCCTAGAGAAGATGGGAGACTCCCGGGCCGACCCGAGGAGAATCCCCGTGCCCCAAAAAACCAAAATGAAGTCCGAGCTATTGGGTTGAGGAGTGGTCGAAGCTTACCCGAGCCACATGTGTCAAGACCAAGAGAAGAGAGTCGGACCGAGTTACCCAGCAACTCGGGCCCGACATGCCAAGATATCGAGCCAGAAGTCAAAGAAGGTCCTCTGCCTAGGACCAAGGAGGAAAGGGTATCGGGCCCGACATACCCCAACGTCGGTCCGACACCCAAGACGTTGCTCTGCCCCCAGACCGAGGACCAGGACATCGGGCCCGACGTGGAGCCTATGTCGGTCCGAGAAGAGAAGGATGTGAATGAGTCAAGCCGGTCCAAGGAAGTCGATCCCAACAAGAATCAAGGTGGTACAACTCTTCCTTACCCATCGAAGAAGCCCAAGGATGTTGTAGAGAGCAAGTTCAAGAGATTCTTGAAGCTTTTGCAAGGGTTGAACATCACAATACCATTCACCGATGCTTTGAATGAGATGCCTTCTTATGCTAAGTTTTTGAAAGAGATCTTGAGTAAGAAGAGGTCTATAGTGGAAATGCAAGATGAGGTGAAGATTTTGGAGCTACCTCAAAAGCTAGGGGATCCGGGAAGATTTGCTATAACCGTCGGTGTGGGATCCCAAAGTTTTCAAGCTCTTTGTGACTTAGGAGTAAGTGTCTCGGTTATGCCTATGAGTATTTGGAGGAAGGCTAAACTTGGAGAGATTGAGCCGGTTGATATGTCTCTTACAATGGCGGATGGTTCCATCACTAAAGAGAAGGGAATATTAGATGATGTTCCAGTTCGAGTTGGTAAGTACTTTGTTCCCGACGATTTTGTGATCCTTGATATGAAAGAAGACCCTTTGGTTCCCATCATTCTAGGTAGACCGTTCTTAGCGACGGCGGGAGCTAAATTTGATGTGAAGAATGGGAAGGTGTGTTTTGAGATTGGAGAAGACAAGGTTGAGTTTCACTTTAACAAAGCCTTGAATGAGTCGGACGCCTTGGCAATCTTGAAATTGGAGGAGAATGCCAAGCGGAAAAGGGAAGAGGTAGAAATTGCTAGAGAGATGGCACCTTTGGAAAATGCCATGGGAGTCAATGACCAAATGCAAGTTCAAGAGTTTTTGGAGAGAGTAGTGCAACAAGACAAGCTAAGGATTGATGATGACCCGAGGAACAATGAAGAGTATCCTTGTTCGTATCCTTTCGATGTTGGTGATTCCTACTTGTGCTTAAGTGATCTAAAAGATGATTCGGTAGATGACTACTTATGCTTGAGTGACTTAAGAGATGATGTGAGCTATAATGTTATTGAATCTCCTAGAAACTCTTTAGATGTCTTTGATGTAGGAAAGAAGGACCAAGATGAGGAAATGCAAGAGGTGCAAGTCTATGCCATGGTAGAGAACGATGCAAGAGAACCCGAGGACCATGCGTACATCAATCATAAATGGTGGTTCTACGGTTATGAAGGCAATGGCAATGGGTATGAATATGGTGACCAATTCACTATCTTCCATCCACCATGAAGGTTGAGGTTAGAAGTCAAGCTAATGACTTAAAAGAAGCGCTCCTCGGGAGGCAACCCGAGCCTAGTAGGTTTATTTTCATAATTTTAGTTTGATTTTCTTAGTTTAGCTTAGACTCTCTCTAATCTCTCCCTAGCATGAGTTTTTGTGGATTGATGGTGTTATTTGTGCTTCATGATTGAGTAGAGGTAATGGTGAAAATAATAAAAGGATTTGTGGGAAATGAAGTAGCATTGATGGAGTGATTTTTGGTGGTCGGACCAAACCGGGTCGAGGTGCCCAGAACATCGGGCCCGACTTAGTTAACTCGGTCCGCTCAACTTGGTCAACCTTGGTCAAGAGTTGTGGAAGATCCTAATTTTACCCCTTTGACCTAGAATTTGTCTCTTTCCCATTTAAGCCCCTTTCCCTTACCTACCTACCATCACCCTCATAACAACCACACCAAAAATACCCATCTCCTTCACCAAAGTACAAAAATCGGCCCCCCCTCCTCCATCACACTCGATCCACCATTACTTCCCCTTGACCATCTCGATCCAACACCACAACCCTTCCCCAACATCAAATTCAAAGAGAAAATACCAAAACCTTCATTGTTCTTCACAACTCCTCTTGACCTAAGTGGAGCAAGTTGGGTTCTAAGTAGATTGATTGCTAGAGAGTCTAGATTTCTTCAATTTTGGTATGTGAACCTCGATTCCTATCTAATTCCTTGTGAATTTCATGCTTTCATTGCTTGAATTGAGTTTTGCCATGTTTGAATGAGATTGGATCTTGAGCATCAATGTTGTTTTGCATGGATGAGAGGATTTATTCTTAATTGTTGATTGAGCATGATTAGACCTCCTTAGAACATCGATTAGTGAGGATAAATGGTTGATATTGGATTCTAGGAGCATGATAGATTGATTTTGGGTGAGAGTGAGTGAGAAGACAAATGTAGAAGAGGACCGAGATACCCAAGTACCTCGGGCCCGAGTTGTGGAAGTCGGTCCACCATTTTAGACCGAGTTTGAGGGTGTATCGGGCCCGACATTTGAGTATGTCGATCTTTGTTCTAGTAGTCTTTCTCGTGTGTGTCACTAGGATTCATGAGCTTGATTGTTGGTTATAGCTTGATTATCATGATATATATATTAGCTTGACCATTGTTTTGTGATCCTTTGTTCATACATGTTGGATTGATGTTTTGAAACTAAGTATGGGGTCATTCATGTGTGCTAGGTTGTTAGTTGTAGATATGTGTGTGCGAATGTTGAGGTTGTATGGATTTTATCTTGTAGTTCTTTGCTTTGATGTGTGTAGGTACTATGGAAACCCGAGCATCTTCTTCACACATGGAGAGACCTTCAAAGAAGTCAAAGAAGTCAAAGAAGTCAAAGAAAGCGCCAAAGATGGATGATGTGAGATTTCATGATGATGATGTGGCCGAAAGTTACGAGCGGTACATGGGTCTAGATCACCACACAAGGTGGCTAGATTGGGAGGCTCTAAGGAAGATGGGGATGGATGTAGCTCTCCCCCGTGGCTATGCTCACATTGGCCTTGATGTGATGTTAAGGTGGAACAACACCCACTTCCCCGCCTTGACATCGGAGTTAATGGCCACCTTCAAGTGCACCTATGTAGGAGTAGAGGACAATGACAGCATGATCACCTTTCAATTGGGCAACGAGACACAAGAGCTTTCTCTTCGGAAATTGGCGGTCTATCTTGGGTTCCCTTTTCCAAGAGACGAAGCTTGCGTGAACAATGAGAAGGTGGACTACCTATGGAGGTATGTACCGGGGAGGAACGAGATGAGGAAAGGAGCTTCAACGAATGAGATTGCTAGTCCTCTCTTCCGGGTGATGATCCGTGTCTTAGGGTGCGCTATCTTTACGCGCCACGAGCTAAGCAAGCCCATGAAAGAGGAAGCTATGTTGCTCTATGAGATGCTATTCCAAACCGAGAAGCCATTGAATCTCACGTGGGAATGGGTGAAAATGGTGAGGGATTTCCAAAGTTCTTCATGGATTTATTTCGGGGGGATGATAGCCCACTTGGCTAGCCGTCTCGATGTTGATCTATCCAAGTACACGCCGGTACCGAACGGAGTGGAGTACATGAATCTCAAGTACTTCAAGAAAGCCAACATCATCAAGGAGAAGGCCACCACCGGCCTCACCACCCATCTAGCACCTCATTCCAACTTTGACAAAGTGGCCATTATATTCCTTTGGGGCCAAGACTCTTTGACCTTGCACGCTACTACAATTGGTTTCAAGTTTGGGCCGGAAAGGAGAACCCACTTGGAGAATCGGAGTGGACGATTGAGTGTAGACGTCGTGCCCAACACATTCGTTTTACCATGCCCCAACCTTCTCCGGAGTCCGATGAAGAGCCCAACAACTTTGAATTTGCTAGAAGGGAGGCAATGGATGTTGACACACAGCCCGAAGAAGATGAAGGTTACCAAGGATTGCTAGCCGACCAAGATGCAGGGCACCTCGGGCCCGACTTCAACCAAAGTCGGTCCGATGCCTATTTGCCCGAGTCGGTCCCGAGCCGCTTTGAAAGAGGAGAAGGAAGTGGAGCTAGGCAAAAGCAACCGCACTTTGGTGGATACGAAGGTTATGCCCAATGGTATGGGCCCGGAATGGTCTTCCCCGAGCCTCAACAACCGGTGGACATGGCATTCCTAGCCAACCAAATGGCTCACCTTCAACTCCAACAATCAAGCATGCTTCAAGAAGCCCATCAACTCAACCTTCAACAACAACAAATGAATCTTCAACAACAATAACTTCTCCAACAACAAGAAGTCTTCCAAGCTCAATGTGAGGAAATGAACCGGAATCTTGCTTACACAAGGCGTGACGTGGACGATTTGAGGACGGTGGAGGACCAAAGGTGGAGAGTTCAAGAGAGCTTCAACGATTGGATGGTCGGGAATTACCCTTCCCGAGAGGACCCATGGATGCGCCCAACACCTCAACTCCAACCACCGAGTCAAGATCCTTACCAAACCCAAGTGTACGAGCGGGAAAGACAAGCACGGCTCCAAAGAGGAAGTCGTCGAGGGCGTCCTTCCAACTAAATCTAGACATGCCAATCAAGAATAAGAAATTGTGGGCGTTTCTAACTCTCTTCTCTTTTATTTTGAGTTTTGATTTCTTTGTTTTGATGAGGAGATCAAAATTCTAAGTATGGGGTGGGGGTTAGTTGCTCATAGTTTCATGTGTTAGTTTTTTGTGTTTGTTCTTAGTTTGTTTTGGGATGTTTTCTTTTGGATGAGTGGCATGATATGTTTCATGAATGATCAATGAAGTTGATTTGGTTTGAATGGATGAGTTTGTTTTAGTTTTTGATAAAAGTTTTGCAAAAATCCATAAAAATTTGAAAAAGTGTGTTGAAAAATGCAAAAAGATTTTGTTTTTGGACTAGGAATTCCCTATCTTAGAAGTCTAAATGAAGCCTAATGATGATGTGAGCATGTAAAATCCTTTGCATATTTTTGGATAGTTTAGCCTCTAGATGATGTTGCTTTTGATGTGATTATGATATCATGTTTGTTTTTATTGAGCACATAAGTTCTAGGATGAATTCTTTTGCAACTAAGTATGAGTGAACCTTGTGAGATACCTTTTTGGCCATTTTAGGGATGTTTGTTCATGATTGCATATCCCTCTTGTTTCTTATGAGACTAGCTCATGCATGCTTAGTAAAACTTGCTATTGAGGTGTTTATCTATTTTCGAAGACCAATATGAGAATTGTTCTAAGCTTTGTCACATTGATTTGAACTTTACTTCATCTAGTCACAAAATGTTCCATATCCTACCTTGAAGATAAACCGTTGTTTGTAGCCCCGTTTTAGCCTAGACCTTTGCTTGAAACTCCTCAAAAATATGATTCCTAGCCTATACGACTTGACCCTTATGGGATTGGACTTTAGTGAGAGGTTTGGAAGAATACTTGAAGAGTTGAGATTCTCTTTGGTGAAGGGCAAAGAAGGGAGTTATAAATCAAGGGGGTAGTGCATCTTTGTAGTGTATAAAGTAAGAAAGAAAAGAAAGAAAAGTTGGAAAAAGAAGTGGATCGAAAGCAAGAAAGTTTAAGTGAGAAAAGGGTCCCGACCGAGTTACAAGTAACCTCGGGCCCGAGTTAGTGTGCAAGTCGGTCCAGAGCAAAAAGTGGAAAAACCAACAAAAAGTTTAAGAGCAAAGATGAAGTGGAATGTTAAGTGAAAGTGTTGGTTAAGAGAAGAAAAGTCAAAGTCTTTTGGACGAGTGAAATTGAAAGTGGAATTATTGGTAAGGTTGGTGAGAGATTAGGAAGTTCAATCCCCATGTGAGCACCACAAGACCAAAATTGATTCCCACCTTGAGAAAATACCCAAGAGCCACATTACAACCCGGCCGAATGGAACCTCTTTGAGGATTTCCATTGAGCCAAGTTCATATTTTTTGTGTGCATTGCATTAGACATCTCTAGGTGGAGGAATTGGTGAAATAAGCTGATGTGATTCGCCTTAGGATCGGACTCGATTCTGGTTCGAGGGAGTTCATGGGCTTCCTTGAAAACGCCTGGGGCAAGAGATCTTGCTTAAACTTGCAAAATTTGAGAGAATTCGCAACATCTCGGACGTGTGGGATTGTTGAATCAAGAAACTCTTTTTGTAGGCTTTTTAATAAAGTGGGATAAGTAGTCATACCCTCACTTCGGTCCACTCACCGAGAGGAATCGACTAAGGGATACAAGGGGTGCAGAACCGAACCCTAACAACCCAAGTGGCCCTAAGGATAGGTAGGCGTCTCACCCGGATTGAACCGAGCTCGAAGGCCTAAGGAGGGTGAGGCGAGGCTCGAGTCTCACGAGCCAAGCCGCCCTCCGAGCCCTAGGTCACCCGAAGGCCGGGGTTTGATAGAAAAATAAGAATGGCGGAGCCATGGCTCGAGTCTCACGAACCCTAGCCCGCCGCCCGGCTCTCGCGTCTCACGAGAGCCCTACGGCTTGAGTCCCACAAGCCGGGAAAGCCCGAAACCTAACTAGGACAAAAGTCTCTTAGTAAGTTCAAGCTCAAAACAACATTATAAATTCTATTACATCCCCTCTTTATTTATAGGGAAAAATGAGGGAATCCTTAAGCTAAGACTTCGGCTCCTAGGCGGAAATATTGATGGCGGTTGCTTGGCGCGGAAGTCACCGTCTTACTTCGCTCTTACTTTGCTGTCAAGGAAAGGTTGAGGAGGTGGAGTGGCGGCATGGGCTTGGAGACGAGGTGGGACGAGTGGGCTTGGGCCCAAGTTTCTTGTCTTGATTGTTGTGGACGAGCCCGCCCCGTCTTGCATGGGATCTTGTGGACTTCACTCCAAGGTAGGCTTGTCTTGAAAGCCCGGGACGCGGTCCAGTAGGAGGCCCAGAAGCGGCTCCCGCCCTTAGGCGCGCTCTCTCTCGGGAAGCACCGGCGCCATGGACACGGCGCCAAGATGAGGCACCGGCGCCGCGGCTTCGGTGCCAAAATGAGGCACCGGCGCCGAAGGCCGCATGTGCAGGGCGCTCGGCGCCGACCCTCTCGAACTCGGGCGCGCCTTTCGGAGCACGGGGCATGATCACATCATCCACCCCCCCTTGAACAGGATTCGACCTCGAATCCTTGGGATGGTGCATGGGGTGGCGGAAGCAAAATGACTTAGGCGCGCGGGCCCGCGTTTGAGAAGCGGACCCACTTCCTCGGCCTCCAACGGTGTTAAGCAAAACATTTGATCCTCATGCCTGAACGTATGTGTGTTCAGCCGTCCGTCGTGGTGTACACACTGCAGCCATTGCCATGGTCGTCCCAAAATGATATGCGCCGTCTTCATCGGCACGACGTCGCACCGAATTAGGTCGTGGTAGCCTCCGATAACGAGCGGCACATGCACGAAATGAGTTATGTGTAAAGCGTCCTCGTCACCGAGCCACCCGAGTATGTAGGGCTTGGTGCGTCGTTGTAGCCGAAGGCCGGCCTGAGTTTGCACGTCTTCCGACACAAGGTTGGATGCACTTCCCCCGTCAATGTTAACGAGACAATCCACGCCGAGCACAAGGGCCCGGCAATAGAACAAGTTGTACTTTTGGCCATCATAGTCGGCCTCGTCTTTGCTCATGAGAATGTCACCAACATCGTCCACATCATCGGTGACTTCTCCTTCCTCCATAGGCTCGTCGAGTTGGTTAAGTAATTCGTCAAGCTCGAACCACTCATTAGCCTCCCACTCGGGGAAGCCTTCATTTAGATTCTCGACTTCGACCTCGTGTTCCTCCGGATGCACCACTTGAAGTGGTTCAAAATGTTCTTCGGCTGGGCCCTCCATTCCTCCGACGGTAGCATCATCATCCATGATATCCACATAAGTGTGCTCCCCGTCGGTGGACATGTACGGACCCGACTCGTAGCCGTCCGACTCGTCGCTCGAACTAGAGTTGCTCGAGCTAGAGTCGTCCGGCCCATTGCCGGTGTTGATGCTCGGGTCCGTATCCTCTCCGGAGCTCACGTCAGCCTTCACATCTTCGTCACGAGTGAGCGTTTGGTTCACACTTGGCTCACTCGCAGCCTTTGTCGACACCTCGAGCTCGTCATTGCTTACGAGATCGATGAACACAATATCTTCCTTGCGAGGCACCATTCCGCACACTCGACGCGGGCCAGCCAAGGCATGGCTTGAGGTGCTCTTTCTCACGCTCATCATCATCTTCGAAGCCATAACAATTCCAGAAAAATTCCACAGAAAACGCACAAGGTCTTCGTAAGATTCATATTCGACCCGGATTAACTTTGGGCTCGGTTTACCCTCTCGTTTTTTTTTTCACATGCCCTTGCTCGATTCTTCTCTTGGAATCTGACGAGCTTGCATCCGAGCTCGTCCTCTCTCTTTTTTTTTTTTGAACTACACAACCGACCCCCTTTTCTTGATTTCGACACTCATGGGCGCCATTTCGGATTTAGACTTGAGGAACACGTCTCGTGTCTCTTGCCATCGACCCAAGTAAGTTTTCACAAGCCATTCGTAAGTTAAATGACACATAAATGACACAATTCATAATATACTTTCGTTGCTCAAAGGTTTGGCTCGGATATACTCGGGTTAAAGGTCGGGCCAAGAACTTGGTTTAGCCTCAATTAGGGGTCCAATTATGGTCTAGGGTTGGCCTGAATCATTTGAAGTTGTAGAGCCTCTTAGCTTTGGTGAAGTTCAGCCCTTCATGGGCGACTCCAACCCTCCACGAAAAGAAACATCAACAAGATGGAAGTCGTGGCCACTTACTTGCGTTAGACAACGAGAGATTGGATACAACGACTTGAATTTGAGGGCTCAGTTCCACCACCAACGACCCGAAAGAGTTGAGGATGAAAAGCACACACTCAAACTCACGAAAATTCTAGGAAGTTTGAGGGCTAGGACACTCTTGATCGGCGGCAACCTCTTAGGCAAAGCTCTCGGTTTTGGAAGCTTGAGTTTTAGGTGAAAGAAATGAGGATAAAATGGATCCTATTTATAAAGTGTGGGAAGTGAGGGTCTAGGAGAAACTGGCCAGCCTTGGGAAGTGAGGAGGTGTTCGAAGTTATGGTGGCAAAGGAAGAGGTGCAAGCGATTCATGGGCATACCATCTTAATGGCGTCCTTAGCTTGCACTCCAAGGCCAATGAGGAGGTGATTTGGAAGAGTTAAGGAAGTGAGAGTTGAGTTAATAAGCATTGATGGAACTCCCTCACTTGATTCTTGTTGGACCCGAAAGGGTGCTCGGTTTTATGGTGTCTTAACACAACTTGGAGGACAAGCTTCTTTATGAGGCCAAGGTAAATTCGGTTTGCAAGAAATGGGTGGAATTCGCCATTTACTCCCTTCTAGGCTAGCTTACGTTGCATGAATGAAAGGGCTCGGTCCCTTTGGCTATCTTGGCTCCAAGTTTCGAAAGATCACACAAAGTTATCTCACACACAACCTCCCCTCTTAGCTTTCGAAATTTTATTTTATTTGGATCTTTCGAGGGATGGAGGCTAGGCCTAGGCGTGGGCGAAAGGAATGGGAAGTCTTCGAACAAATTTACCACGCCTCCTAGTTTCCCCTCAGACCGCCAATGATTTTAAAATCAAGCCCGGAATACGGTGAGGTTTAAGGTTGGTTCGGGTCTTGGTTGGCCGCAAAGGTCTTAAAGGACTTGAGCTTTTACGAAAGTAATCATGAAGAATGTAATTTACGTAATCAAAGCTTACAAAACCCGCCTCGAAAGGTTCTGATACTAGATGATGTGATTCGCCTTAGGATCGGACTCGATTCTGGTTCGAGGGAGTTCATGGGCTTCCTTGAAAACACCTGGGGCGAGAGATCTTGCTTAAACTTGCGAAATTTGAGAGAATTCGCAACATCTCGGACTGTGGGATTGTTGAATCAAGAAACTCTTTTTGTAGGCTTTTTAATAAAGTGGGATAAGTAGTCGAACCCTCACTTCGGTCCACTCACCGAGAGGAATCGACTAAGGGATACAAGGGGTGTGGAACCGAACCCTAACAACCCAAGTGGCCCTAAGGATAGGTAGGCGTCTCACCCGGATTGAACCGAGCTCGAACGCCTAAGGAGGGTGAGGCGAGGCTCGAGTCTCACGAGCCAAGCCGCCCTCCGAGCCCTCGGTCACCCGAAGGCCGGGGTTTGATAGAAAAATAAGAATGGTGGAGCCATGGCTCGATTCACACGAACCCTAGCCCGCCGCCCGGCTCTCGCGTCTCACGAGAGCCCTACGGCTTGAGTCCCACAAGCCGGGAAAGTCCGAAACCTAACTAGGACAAAAGTCTCTTAGTAAGTTCAAGCTCAAAACAACATTCTAAATTCTATTACATCCCCTCTTTATTAATAGGGAAAAATGAGGGAATCCTTAAGCTAAGACTGCGGCTCCAAGGCGGAAATATTGATGGCGGTTGCTTGGTGCGGAAGTCACTGATGTCCGCGTTTTAGGTAGATTTTTAGGGTTTAGATAGGTTAGTTTAAGTTGATTTTCTTAGTTGAGTCTTGTGTTTTTGAGTCTTTTTGCATGAGTTTTCGTATTTCCTTGAGATTCGGAAACTACGCGCTTTTGTGTCGTTTTGTAGGTATTTTTGAAGCTTGAAGACGAGTTTGGAGCGAGGATAGGAGATGATGGACAAGTTATGAGGAAGATATCGAGAGGACGAGCCATGAAGAGGAGCTAAAGAGAAGCAAAATCAAGAAGAAAAGTGGAGAAATCGACCCCAAGATCGAGCCCAAGGAGGTCGATCTCGAGGTATTTGACCAAACTTGGAGCGCAAGGAAAACAACACTCAGGATCGACCCTGAGGGGGTCGATATCGACCCTAGGAGGGTCGAACCTCGCACCGACTTCTCTTCTATCCGGATTACAAGCTGAAGTTTCGAAATCTGTATTTTAGGAAGGTGTTTTGTTTGTGTTTCCTAGTTAGATTAGGACTCCTTTTTGTCTATAAAAGGAGGTTGAACCTATTGTTTTTATTAATTCATGTTTTTGAGGCTTGGTGGAATTCAATTAACAATCAAGACTTGGAGAATTAGGGAGAAGACTTGGGGAGCAAGTTTGAGGTTTGTAAGATTGATCTTTGGTTTTTATTTGAATTTGAGTTTGGTTTGATCATGTCTTCTTGTGCTTAAAACTTGAATTTGAATTTGAATCATGCATGTTTAAAACTTGAATTCATGACTTAAATGCTTGATGATCATATCTAACCTATCTTGTGCTTAATCCTTTGCGAAAGTTGAGGCATGTCTTGTAATTAACCCTAGCGAAAGTGAAAGTTAGTTGCTTGATTAGTTCTATTAGGATTATTTGCGAAAGTTGATATTCCTAGGTTGAAGGATAGGTAGAAAGTTGTTTGATTTGCGAAAGTTGATTGAATAACTTGAATTGTTTGCGAAAGTTAACTTTTCTATGATCTAGATGGCATGATAGTTGTGAATTCTTGTTGAAAGCATGTATGGCTGTTGTTGTGGTAGCCCTAGCCCTAGGATTTGCCCCTTTATATTGATTGAAACTCGTGTTTTAGCTTTGATCCCGACTCCCTAAGTCGTGCTCGAACCATTGCTAGTGTTGTGTGTGATTCGTGCTTGTTTACTCTCAGGATCGACCCCCCCTAGGGTCGAGATCGACCCTCTTTGGGTCGAGCCTGAGTTGTTCTGCCCTTGTTTCTTTTGCTCTTTTCGTAGTTTTTCGACTAAACTTAGCACTATTCTCACTCCTGTGGACGATCCTGACATCGCTATACGCAGCAGGGTCTTGAATACAAATTTATTTGTTCGAGAAACCCTTCAACAAATTAGCGCCGTTGCCGGGGAGTGTGCAATAGTGCCGAGTTTAGTTGATATTTGGGATTTGGGAATAGCCCATACCCCTTGTGTGTTACTGATTCGTTTTCTTGTGTTTGTGATTGTAGGTGTATGCCCTCTAGTTCACGAAGGAAAATCGACTATTTTCCCTTTGATCCTGAAATAGAGAGAACCCTTCATCGCAGGCTACGAGAACGACGAGCAATGGCCGACGTTGAGGCTCTTGCTCAACAGATGGAACAACTCCGTGCTCAGATGGAGCGTATGCAAATGGAGCGTGCTGCTCAAGATGCTGCTTTGCATCGAGAGAGAGAGGATGTTGCCCGTCTCCAATAACAACTTGATGATATTCCGAGGAACGCTAAGCAATACATGCATCCGGAGCTTAGAGTTCCCGAGTCCGCTATAGTGCTCCCGGCGATTGAGCGTGCCTTTGAGATCAAGTCCCACTTCATCACTCTCTTTAAAAGGTCTCAATATGAAGGCAAGACATCCGAATGCCCTATGGAGCACATCAAAAATTTCACCGATCTTTGTGACACCATCGCCGCCGATGGCGTGTCACTTGAATATGTGCTCCTCAAGGCGTTCAAGTGGTCTCTAACCGGGAAGGCACTTCATTGGCTCGAAAGTCTACCCGCTAGGTCCATCACTACATGGAAGGCTTTGCACGACTTGTTCATGACGAAGTTCTTTCCACCGGCCAAGACTACCGAGCTAAGGAAGCGCATCACTTCTTATCATCAACTTCCTAATGAGACTTTTGTTGAGACTTGGGAGAGATTCAAGGAGCTTCTTCGGCAATGTCCTACTCATGGACAACCTCCTTATGTTCTTCAAGAGATATTCTTCCAAGGGATCAACGCCGCTACAAAGGACCGCATCAATCTTCACACCGATTGCGGTTTCATTGAGATGGATCCCGATGAGGCATGAGCTCTATTGGACAAACTCACCAACTATGATGCTATGTATGGGACCCAACAACCCATCCGGATTCAATCAAAGAAGCTTTATGATCCAAATAGTGAGCCAATTGATCAAGATGTGAAGTTCCAATTTATGCAAGATAAGATCAACCGGCTCGAGAAGCAAGTGAGTTACTACAAGTCCGTTGCCCCCACTTGTCAAGAATGTGGTTCCCAATCTCATACCACCGCTTCTTGTACAAATATGGAGCAAGTTCGGGCTGCCGAGGCATATGCGGAGGCTAACTATATGCGAGGACCCAACCGAGGCCAAAACAATGCTTATGCGGGGAGGAACAACAACAACTATCCTCAATGGAATAACAATGGCCAAGGCCAAAGTTATCCACCTCCTCCACAAGAGCAAAGGGCCCCTCCTTATAGACCTCCAGGGTATCAAGCGGAGCCATCATGGATGCAAGAATTGCAAGAAGGACTCATGCGGGGGATGCGGACCGAGCTGGATACAAGGTTGGGAGATCTCGACTCATGGAAAAAGAATATTGATTCCCAACTTTGTCATCTAGCGGCTCAAATCCCACGACCTCAAGGACAACTCCCGGGCCGACCCGAGGAGAATCAGAGAGGCCGATCAAGCAATGGTGAAATCCGAGCCATGAACCTTCGGAGTGGCAAAGCATTACCTGATCCACCACAGCAAACGGCGAGAGAAGCGGCCTCAGGATCGACCCCATCTAGGTCGAGATCGACCCCCTCCATGGTCGAGCCTAAGACCGCTAATGATGAGGACGAAGGGGCGATCGACCCCGCGGAGGTCGAGCTCGACCACTCTGCACCCAGACCGACTTCTAACCTTTCTCCGCCACTCAATCCCGATCCCACTCCTTCCTCTTCCCATTCTAAGATACTTCCTTACCCTTCGAAGAAGCCCAAGGACGCGACGGAAGGAAAGTTTAAGCGCTTTGTTAAGTTGCTTCAAGGCTTGAATCTTTCTATTCCTTTCGCCGAGGCCTTGAATGAAATGCCCGCTTATACCAAGTTCTTGAAGGAGATTTTGTCTAGGAAGCGCTCAATGTCGGAACTAACGGATGAGGTGAGGTCGTTGGACCTTCCCGAGAAGCTTGGTGATCCCGGGAAGTTTGCTATTACAATCGGTATTGGAGCTTATCGCTTCAAGGCATTATGTGATCTTGGTGCTAGTGCTAGGTTGCTTCCACTCTCAATTTGGTCCAAGACCAACATGGGGCCATTAGTACCGGTGAACATGAGGTTATACATGGCGGATGGATCGTGTGTTCAACCCACGGGTGTAGTTGATGATTTCCCCGTTCAAGTGGGGAAGTTCTTTGTGCCTAATGATTTCATAGTCATGGAGATGCCCGAGGATCCGGTCGTTCCCGTCATACTCGGACGACCATTCTTATCCACCGCGGGCGCGGTCATTGATGTCAAGAGTGGACTTCTTACTTTCAAGATTGGTGAAGAAGTGGTCGAGTTCCGGTTCAATCCAACATTGAAGGAATCAAGTCATGAGGAGGTCAAGATGCTCTACACACACTCCGACTACATCGAGTGCAACAACCCGACGGGACGATTTTTGACATGGGAACCTCTACCGCAAAGTTCGAGGGTCTCAGGATCGACCCCCATTGGGTCGAGCACGACCCCCCTGGATGATGGCGAGGAGTCTTTCCTTGTCTTGGATGCACTCAAGGCGGAGCACGAGGATGAAGTTAGCTTGCCCGAGCCCACTCCCGAGCTCAAGGAGCTTCCCGATTCTTTGAGGTACGCTTTTCTTGGTCCAAATTCTTCTCTCCACGTCATTATTAATGCTAATTTGAGTGAGGACGAGGAGAACAAATTGCTTGATGTGCTTAGGACCCATAGGAAAGCCATAGGATATTCTCTAGAGGAACTTAGGGGTATTTCACCATCATTGTGCATGCATAGGATATATATGGAGGATGATTATAAACCCACTATTGAGCACCAACGTAGGCTAAACCCTAACATGAAAGAGGTAGTGAAGAAAGAAATCCTTAGAATACTAGATGCCGGTATCATATTTCCTATCTCCGATAGTAAGTGGGTTAGCCCCGTACATGTGGTTCCTAAGAAAGGGGGGATGACGGTTGTAGAGAATGAGAAGGGAGAGTTGATTCCTACTAGGACTACCACCAAGTGGAGAATGTGCATAGACTATAGGAAACTTAATAGTGCCACTAGGAAGGATCACTTCCCACTCCCCTTCATTGACCAAGTTTTGGAACGTTTAGCTCAACATGATTACTTTTGCTATTTGGATGGCTATAGTGGTTTTTGGCAGATTCCCATTCACCCCGATGATCAAGAGAAGACCACATTCACTTGTCCTTATGGGACGTTCGCGTACAAGAGAATGCCGTTTGGGCTTTGCAATGCCCCGGCCACTTTTCAAAGGTGTATGATGGCCATCTTCTCCGACATGATTGAGGAGATAGTGGAGGTGTTTATGGATGATTTCTCGGTTTATGGTTCCTCCTTTGATTCATGTCTTGTTAACCTTTCTAGGGTCCTTAAAAGATGTGAGGAAACAAACCTTGTGCTTAATTGGGAAAAATGTCATTTCATGGTTAGAGAAGGAATTGTCTTAGGTCATCTAGTGTCTAAGCGAGGGATTGAGGTGGACAAGGCAAAAATTGAGCTTATTGAAAAATTGCCCCCTCCATCTTCCGTGAAAGACGTTAGGAGTTTCTTGGGGCATGCAGGGTTCTATAGGTGCTTCATTCAAGACTTTTCTAAAATTGCTAAACCTTTGACTCACTTACTAGTGAAAGATGTAGAGTTTAGCATGTCTTCGGATTGTCTTGAAGCATTTTACAGGTTGAGGAGAGCTCTTGTGACCGCCCCCATCATGCAATCACCGGATTGGACTCTTCCCTTTGAAATCATGTGTGATGCTAGTGACTATGCCATTGGAGCGGTACTTGGATAGCGGAAGGACAAGAAGCTTCATGCCATTTACTATGCAAGTAAGACTCTTGATGAAGCTCAAAGTAAGTACACTACCACCGAGAAAGAGTTTCTTGCCGTAGTATTTGCATTTGAAAAATTCCGCTCCTATCTAGTAGGCTCTAAGGTGATTGTTTATACCGACCATGCCGCGATAAGATTTCTAATGGCAAAGAAAGACGCCAAGCCTAGGTTGCTTCGTTGGATGCTTTTGTTGCAGGAATTCGATCATGAAATCCGAGACAAGAAGGGAGCGGAGAACTTAGTGGCGGATCACCTATCTAGACTACCCCTCGAGCACATCATGGAGTCCGGCGGATCAATCCCCATCAATGATACACGCCCGGATGAGACCCTCATGCTTGGCAACAAAGATCACCATGAAGACATTGGAGGAGGAGCTGCCGAGCTCTCAGGTTCGACCCCCCTAGGGTCGAGATCGACCCCCACCGGAGAAGATGAGCTCTCAGGTTCGACCCTCAAGGGGCCGATCACGACCCTTCCCTTGGGTCGATCTTATACGTCTTCTTCTCCCTCTTCGGTTCCTTCAAGTTCTAATGTTCTTCCATCTCCATCTTCCTCTCCTTCCCCTTCTATTCTTGCTATACGTGGGTCGAAGACCCCTTGGTTTGCGGATTTTGCTAACTATGTTGTAGGAGGCATTATCCCGGATGGATTGACGTCCCAAGCTAAGAAGAAGTTCCTCCACGACGTCAAGCGCTACTATTGGGATGATCCTTACTTGTTCAAGCAAGGGAGTGATCACATCTTTCGACGTTGTGTGCCGGACGATGAGATATAGGGCGTCATCCGACATTGTCATACTCTACCCACGGGTGGCCATGCTAAGGGCTTCAAAACAACCGCTAAGATCCTTCAAAGCGGACTCTATTGGCCCACTCTCTTCAAAGATGTGCAAGCATATGTGACAACTTGTGATGAATGTCAACGGTCGGGGAACATTACATGGAGGAACGAGAACCCACTCACCGGAACTTTGGAGGTCGAGCTTTTTGATGTTTGGGGTATGGACTTCATGGGGCCCTTCCCCTCTTCGGGTCCCTACAAGTACATACTCGTGGCGGTGGACTATGTTTCCAAGTGGGTTGAGGCCATAGCTACAAGGACAAATGATGCTCGAGTAGTGGCCAAGTTCATGAAGTCCAACATCTTTCCCCGTTTTGGTGTCCCTCGTGTCCTCATTAGTGATGGCGGTTCTCATTTCATTGAGCGGAGCTTTGAGGCGCTTTTGACCAAGTATGGGGTATCTCACAAGGTGGCCACACCTTATCATCTTCAAACGAGCGGTCAAGTAGAAGTCTCGAACCGGCAAATCAAGAGCATTCTAGAGAAGACGGTGTCCCGCTCAAGAAAAGATTGGTCTTCCAAGCTTGATGTTGCTCTATGGGCCTATCGCACCGCTTACAAAACACCACTCCGCACCACTCCCTTCAATCTAGTGTATGGCAAGTCTTGTCATTTGCCCGTCGAGCTCGAACACAAGGCTTTATGGGCTCTCAAGAAGCTCAACATGGATCTCGATGCGGCCGGGGAGAAACGTTTCATGGAATTACAAGAACTTGAAGAGTTGAGGCTCAAGGCATACGAGAACTCCAAAATTTACAAAGAGAGGACCAAGAAGTGGCATGATAGCAAGCTTGCGCCAAAAACCATCAAGGCCGGTGACCAAGTTCTTTTATTCAACTCAAGACTCCGACTCTTCCCCGGAAAGCTACGGGGCGGCCGATCTTATAGAATGTCTATGGCATCATCAATCATTATCATCTCTTATAGTTGACTGGTGTTGACTAATATACACCAAATTTTGAGCGAGCGTCAGTTAACCTATCATCACTTAAATTGTCGTCAAATCTTGTTATCAACCAACTTATCATCATTTAAATTGTCATCAAACTTGTAATCAAGTATCATGTCATCACCCAACATGTAATAAAGTTTGTCATCAGTAAAATTGTCATCAAATCTTGTCATCATCTCACTTGTCATTACTTATCGTCAAAACTTATTATGACGATATTTTTTATCACCACACAAATTTTGTCATCACCACCCCAACTAGTATCACTAAATTGTCATTAAAATTGTCATCATGTATAAAACATGTCATCACATATAAAAACAAATGTCACCATATACAAAAAGTTGTCATCAAATACAAAACTAGGAAGTTAAGTTAATATGACATAATTAGCAACTAAGTTATGGGAAGCTTGACACTATAAAAATCTTGACTATGAAATTCTCAATTGTCCAACAAGTCAATCCAAATGAAAAATTCAACACTAAAAAAATGGACACAAAATGCAATAACTTTGGTATTTCATACTCATACGAGGTTTTGGATAGAACATACGTGTATGAATCACTC
Organism: Polygonum aviculare; assembly: GCA_934048045.1. Taxonomy (NCBI): domain Eukaryota; kingdom Viridiplantae; phylum Streptophyta; class Magnoliopsida; order Caryophyllales; family Polygonaceae; genus Polygonum; species Polygonum aviculare. The sequence continues at coordinate 30,386,812 of OW204026.1, forward strand.
ATTGTATATAAAATTTGTAAATCAAATCGGGCAACGTTATAATGAAGCTATGTGTTATCATCTAAAGAAACAACCACATAACCCTAGCAACAAAATAGTCAAGGATACAACAAAGGGCCATAGATAAGGAACCAAACATGAGTGAAGATCCAACATCATCAACCATCTCATGGAGACTCAAACCCTAATCCTTTTTTTCATAAGAGAGTTGAATTCCTAACTTCCTCACCTCCAATTATGGCATATCGCGCGGTGGATTGACAAATGCTTGTGGGGCCAGATCTATCGCCAGGAGATCGACGACGCTTGCTTGGCCGAGAAGAATAGAGAAAGCCAAATTCCGTCGACGGTGAGAGCATGAAAAGGTGTCTTTAATCTTCTTGGTGTTGTTTCAACGGGGATCTTGGCGTAGACAATATTGAATCTCCAGAGAAAGTTTTGGACAGGAAAGTTTATATTAAGGATGAGAGAGTCCGAAAATTTTCGATTTATATGTCGGCTAATCACTTCATTTTTTTAAGGTAGGATTAACTACTTATTAGTCATATATGTATTATTTCATGTGTATATTATTAATTACCTTGTATAGCCTTGTAACCATAGCCCTATATAAAGGGATTAAGCCTAATCTAATCAAAGCAACTTTGATCTCTCTCGAATTCTGACATGGTATCGGAGCCACTCTCACAACCCTGATTCTTTTTACCGCCACCACTATCTTCCGCCTCTGTTGACTGCTTCCACCACCCATGGCCGGGGAAGAAACCTCCAACGTGCCCAGGCTGCCGCCGCTAAGATCGCTGCCCTTCAACAGGCTCTAGCCTCCGCTTATGTTGGCCGCTTCTATTTCACCGAAGATGAATTCGCCGTACTATTTGCACCCATCCGATCATCCCGGACTTAGTATCTGTCCCGTCTCTTTCAAAGGTGACAATTACGTTGAATGGGTGACGAGAATGAGAAACACCCTTAATGCCAAACATAAACTCGGGTTCATTGACTGCACTGTTTCCAAACCTGCTACTGGTTCCGCTAACGAAGACTATTGGTTACCGGTGAACTCCATGTTGATCGGATGGATTGTGCAGTCCATCGACCCATCTCTTCGGTCTTCTATTACTTATTTCGTGTCTGTCAAGGATCTATGGGATGATTTTAAACAGCGTTTTCAGTCGGAAATGGCCCTCGCATTCTTCAACTCCGATTCGAAATCGCTAATTGTCGTCAAAAGGGTCAATCGGTTGTGGCTTACTACGGTAAGCTTAAAAAGCTTTGGGATGAACTGGCCACAAACGTTCCTCTCGAGTCCTGCAAATGTTGTGGTTGCTCTTGTGGTTTGAAATCTCGACTCTCCAAGGCTCGTGATGAAGAGCATACTCAACAGTTTCTTATGGGTCTTGACGACTCTATGTTTGGGACGGTTTTATCTAGCATCATGGCATCGGATCCTCTTCCTAATATCTCTACTGTGTACTCTCGTATTATCCAAGAGGAATGTCAGAAATCTGCTATCAAGGATCGGGATCAACAAACCGATTCACTTGCTTTTGTCGCTTGTTCTTCGGGGCCGTCCCGCTCTTCGACCACGCCTCCTGTTGATCGTAGCCTCCTTCATTGCAATCATTGTGGTCGTGATTCTCATGACGCTGCCACATGCTTCAAGCTTGTCGGGTTTCCTGATTGGTTTTATGAGAAGAAGAAGTTTGAACGGACATCTTCACATTCGCCAGCCGGCCGTGGACGTGGTGCTTCGTCTGATTCCGGTGCTGGTCGTGGTTCCTCCAGACGTGGGCGTGGAAATTCCGGTGTTGCCAATGCTGCTCAACAACCCCTTGTTGGTGCGCCTGCTGGTTCTCAGCCGAACGCCGCTGATCGTCAGGCCCTTGGGTCCGGTTTTATAAATATAACATAAACTTTTGGAACAAAGAGAGAGAACATGTTTCGAACGACATGTGAAAACTCCATTTTTTGTGGATGGTAATTGTTTTGCTCACGATAAAAATGAGGTGGGAAATTAATATAACATGACATATTTGTATGTCATGTGTTACAAAAAATTATTTAATACGACACAAATATAATAAAATAATGCAATAATTACTTAAATAGATTACCTATACATAACTAAAAATATCTAGAATTATAAAAAACTATTTGAACATAAACTTGATTGTTTCTAATAATATTATTTTATCTAGAATTATCGAACTACAACGTGATCTGTTTATTTGAACTAAAACGTGATCTTTTTATAAAACAATGTTATTTTTACTAAAATATGTTCTATAATCGGATTTCTATGACATTAGTGTAACTAAGTTATGAAACCCTTGAGAACTATTTGAGCTAATGATCTTAAATAATAATTCAATATCATAGAATAAGACTAAAATCTGATTAATGAAAACATGATCTTTCAAGATCTATTTTGAATTAATATCTTAAATAATATCTATAAAATAAGTTACGAAACCAATATAATTATTTGAACCACTATATATAGGGTACGGTTCATGTAAGAATTGTCTCTTAAGATAAAAATAAGAATGAATCTCAACCACCTGTCACGTCCGTGCATACATTTTCCCCACATGTGGCATTACATTACATGTGAACAAAAGCATGCATAATTAGATAGGTGAGGCGCTGTCGCCCATGACCGCCAAGGAGGAGACAAACTTGAGTGCGCTCCGATGGCCCCATCACACGAGACCGGGCTAAGGCCACTACTTCCATCGTAACTCGCTCGCTAGCTAACTTTAGTCCGTTGGACGCGCCTACAGCCTCCTTGTGCTTGTCGTTGCTTGTCTGTGACCCGAGCGCACCCGGTGCTTCCATCGCTTGCACATCTGGCGCACCCATGACCCTATCGCTTGGTGCCCCTTGCTCTCATGTCTTGGTGCGCCTACGTCTGGGACCACGCCTAGCGGTGCCTAGCGTGCGACTACACCTAGCGTTGCCTAGCGCCCAACCAGGGTCATGCCTGCCCTTCTTAAGGTTTGCCTTGTTGGTTTGTATTTTCCATTATTACAGGGAGAGTAATAGAGCGGCAAACTACTTTGCGGCCAAGAACGTTGACTGAGAACTCTTGCTCCTTGGCATGAGGGTAAAGTTTGAAGCTCAACTTTGGAAGATTTGTCTAAAGACATTCTTGAAAATGAGTGACAGAAGAATCCATAATGTTAGCCTTGAAAATAAGTGACCATAATGTTAGCCTTGAAAATAAGTGACCATAATGTTAGCCTTGAAAATAAGTGAGGGAATAATCCATGATGTTAGAGAGTTTCTAAAAATAATCCAAACGGGTGATTTAGGATGATCCTACGTAGCTTAAGAGACCTAGTGTTTTCCATGTATTGTACCGAAAAAAATAAAGAACCTGATACCTCATTTTTTTCGTACCTTCTGAATTAAGGGTACGAGACCGTATGAGACAAAGCAATGAAGAATGCAGCCCAAAGAGGTTTAAAAAATGTTACTTGAAAGTAGTTGAAACTAATCAAACACTCACTCCGTATTAGATATATGAAATTCAGAACCCCATACAATTTCAGCCCAATTCCTCGCTCCAACCCCCGTTCCCAAATTTCAACGAAATAAACATACACTAGTTATATGACAGAATTCAAACGAGAGACCCTACCAGTTATATGACATGATTATGTAGAACAGCCACAATCTAGTTCCTTGTAATATAGACCCTAATAGCTGTATGCAGACCTTGTAACATAGCCATAGCCAGTGATCAAAAGGAACTGCAAAGGGGACTAAAGATGGAGTTCACTTTTGATGTCAACAGCGTCCGAACCAATCACTTTAGCTCACAAGCATATGATCAAATCCAGCTCCCGCTTGCATCGGTATTCTTGACGGTGGCCCAACATTCTGAAGCAGTTGCTGAAGCCACCTCCTTGTTGTCGGATCGTCCTGAACATCAAGAAGCACGGGCACGTAAGACATTAGAGAGTATTGAGAAAGAAGTGGCCATTAATGACCAAGGAACATTTCTACATACTGGCATAGCCTTGTTTGAGTTGTTTCAATTTATCAAGCAAGAAAGATCAAGACCAACTTCTAGTAACATTGGGAATTATTCTAGAGAAAAGTTCAAGAGCACATGCAACACAATAGTTAATCTACACATACTTTCTAATTCCATTTTGCAGCTATACATAGAGAGTGAATCATGTAAACAGCTTTTGCATTTACAATCTATAAAAACTGGCAAATCACATCTTTATCCATTGAATATTGGGTGAGAATAATAATATGTATAGCAAGATCCTTCGATAAAACTGAAGAATTTGGATAGAGTACTTGGATGATTTGAAAAAGAGAGAAACTCAAAAAGGGGGTTAAAGACCCTTTTGGGACCCCGTGACAAAGATGTCCTTAAACGGGAAGGATATACTTACACGAAGGCAACTAGCAAAGGTTGCATCTCGCAACATATCTGGCAGGCAGCTTCTTAGTGCTTCACAAGCTCTGTAAGACAAGATATAAATAACTATTAGAAGAGCATGACATTTAGAAGAACAAACAAACTTAGTCTGCAGTATTAATAGCTAACCTGTGATTGTCAGAAAGCCGAAGGTAGCATCTGATGATGTGTTTCAGCAACCGAGAGGAGGGCTGATCTGCCAATGCTCCAACCATATTTGCTAACACTCGTCCAACAGCAAAAAAACGCTCTGCAGTAGTACATATGTATTCCAACCCCACATCATCCAAAAGGATCTTCTGAACTATAAATGTAGCAACCTGTAAAGAAAAAAGAGTTGAATTTGGACTGAATGGAGAATTCTCACGCCCACATCTACAAGATAATAAGCATATTATTCCTAGTAGGAACTCAAATTCAATCCAGAATAAGTCGAAGGAGGACTACATTTAATAATCTTCAAAGATTTTATGACAGCAGCAAATATAACATTCATGAAGAACCTAAGATCCACTTAACCAACATAATGGAACAAACTGTGACTATTTAATTCAGAGGAAAATTTTCTTTGAAAATAATAAAAAAGAAGTTTCCATATGCTATTTGATCAGTGAACCAGCCTCGTATGATGTACACAGGGTACTGAAACCTGAAAAGATTTAACTTGTCATGGATATAACACTAAGATGGAAATAACTATTACCCCATTGTATATAACTTTCAATGTTTAAAACTTTAAAATTCAATTTATACTATTTCTGCTTTTCGCCTGAAAATAATATCTATGGAAGGACAAGCACTACTGTACAAATTGAGTAAAGCTCATTATATCTATATATGTGTAATATTTATGAAGGTAAACAAGTAGTACTGACTAAAGAAAGAGACCTGTACACTTTTACAAAAAGACTACCCACAACAAGAGTATTGGGTATTTAAGGGGAGTCACCTTTACAAAACAAGCAGAACTAAATTTCAATCTTACCATCCTGCCATCAAATCTAATAGAGCGTATGATACAGTAACTACCTATTGCAAGAAGCTGAACTGACAAAACTCACAAAAACGTTATTACAAGAATTCATGATTTGCGAGCTACTTCCAACAATCAATTTTGTTATCCACTCGAATGGATATAACAAATAAGTATTATAAATATACATACATATATCACAAACCTCAGCTCAGATAACTAGCAGCCAAATCACTAGATTTCAGGTAAAAACACACATGATCTAAGCCTTGCTCAATGATTAACCAAGTATAAATTTCAAATAGAAGTATATAGCTTAGAAAACTCAACTGTTTTTGACAGCTCGCTCCCCATCTCCATTGTACGCAGGCATAAAGGAATTATCTCAGTAGAAAGGAGGAAGCTTATTACTTCAGTATCATCAACCTGAAAGATAGATAAATATCTAAGAACCATGTGTTTTATAAATATCTAGGAACCATGTGTTTGTTGATTCTTTTGTAGCTTTGATTATTTTGAAGCTATTAAACTCAATAATGTGCAGTCTAATGAGCTTGCAAGATACAAACTACAGTCACGAAGAAAAGCATCAATCTGATAGCTATACAGTTTTCCCACATGATTAATTTTATAGTCAAGAAAGTTATCATCTGACAGAACAAACTCAATCCAACAGAAAAGAAGCCATACTTGTAACTAATTCAATATGCATGATAGTCAAAGGAAACAGGCATCAACTGTTCAAAATGTCATCAAAATGAGGAAAAGTGCAGCTCTGCTACACATTTTGATGTACAAGATTGAAGTGGCCAGATATTATATCACTATAGACTTCAACAGATTATTGATTTTTGTACTCTTCTATTGATGTAATTACCACATGAAAGTAGCCCATGCCAATACATGATGAATGGCCATAAACTTTCATGATTTTTGTTCAAAATCATTTAGTAACACCATCCTGATGTACATCAGGTTCTTTTCACTTTATACCCATTCAAATCAACTACACTATAGTAGTGTCAGTAAATACATGAGATAGTCAAGAAAAATATACATAGAAAGGTAATGGAATCAAGGGATATGAGATCACATTCACAGTTAAACAATGAATCAAGAGGCAGAGGTTAACCAATGAAAACAAAATGGTAGAAAATTCTAGACGTTTGGTTGAATAGATTTTTGAAACAAAGATTTAAGCCAAATCATTCATGTAGGAGAATAAACAACATTAAAAAAAACTATACAATGCATACATAACTATAAGAGTACCTTGACAAGAGCACCAATCACCCCCAAGCTAGTTAGTCGCAAGTACTCAAATGGCCTTGATTTGCTAGTGGTGTTCAGAAATGGGTACAAATATAAAGGTATATGGGCTGAGACGGAAAACAAAAAAGTCAAGATATGTATCAGAAGGAGAGATAAATTTGGATAAAGTAACATAAAAATCCCTATTACAAATTGGCAGTTTGTATGTTTACAGCATGTAAAAATAAAACAACCAAAGCCCAAAGCATATCATCATTTTTTGAACTAGATATACCTTTGTTTACCAAAAATGGATAGTGAAACAACTCTGATTCTTTTTATGGAAAAAAAAGCTTCCTTAGCTAGAAATTAATTTAATCATGGTTCAAACACAGGGCATGAAGAAAACGAATGGGAAACATATACGACAATTACATGTTATAATAGTAGAACTCTATATTTGGATCCCCACGTTTCAAGCATTTAATGTGGCGATCCAAATGGACCCTAAGTATAACAAGTATTAGTCACATAAGTATCTGAAGTCATTTTCTGATTTAGTTTTTCCCAAAACACAGTCTGCAAAAGGGAAATATGATCACATTAAAATTGATCACATTACTCTCTTGTTTTAAGTTAATGGGCACACAAGAGTCAAGTAATCCGTTCAATTCGGAGAGCAACATTGACAGGGAAACCATCTTAGAGGAGAGAGAATTTTAATTCACCCACATGACAAATTTTAGGAAAAGAAATAAGGAAAATAAAAGACATGGAAGAAAATACAACAAAGAATTTTCATTTTTACTAGAGGCCTTACCATTCAAAAACAGCATCCTTGTTTCTGGATGAGAGGCAACACACTGCATCATGTGATAACAATGTGTCAAAATCATGATTTGAGCAGCCAAAAATCAAATACTTTTATAGCTATGGAGCATTTCATGAAATTCAAAACTGATAAGACAAACAGGAGAAATTGTTTCTTCAATATAAGACTACAACAATCCCTATCAAATAAACGATAAAGAGGGCCAGAAGTTCACACACTTATTAGTGATAGCTTTGGCAAGTAGGGATGTACAGGCAGAGCAAGTAGTGGCCTTTTAGAAACAAAGGAGCATGAACTAATTATATATGTAAGAAGTGAAGCCTAAGTGATAAAGAGAGAAGTACAACTAAGCATATGATACTAATGATAGAAGTTCAAACTAACAACAGCAAGAAGTCAACCTGAAGAAGAGCAAGTGCATTGCAGACACGATTAGATTGTGCTGGACTGAGGGTTGGAGGGGAAAGCACGGGATATATTGACACAATCTCCTGCAAGAGAGACAAAGCAAAACTTACTTAAAATTTAAATTGACATATAATCAACAAGCAACACCGAAAACAACTGAAGACAAAGAAAAAAATTTCCTTCTTGACCACCTTACGCAGTTACATTTGTAGCATAAAGCTCAGAAGCATACCTGTAGAAGTGCAGCAATGGTGCCAAATGAGTTCCACAAGAGTGGAGCTAAATCTTGGAACAACTCTCTTTTCTGATTACAATGAAATAGAGAACCATTGTCAATACGGTGCACAATCGGTACATGAAAATATGAATTTAACAATTGTCCTCCGTGTTTTACTTCTAGCAAACACAACTAGAGCAGTTGTTAGCAAGAACTCGGTGATGCGGATTCAAGACAAAGCATTTCCCTAACTTTCACTTGACAGTACAAGTTTATCACACTGATGTCACGCCAAATTGTCCATATAGAAAGTCTAGGCAGAACATTTAGAGATGTAAGTCCTAATGTTGCGAGGAGGAGTTGTCAGAACAGCGATTTTTCATCAATTCAAACCCTAGCCTATAGAAAACCCAAGAATTCTCAAGGCTCACCCAAATAAGCATATAAAAGAGAAATTAAGTGCATAACAGCAACGTAATCGACCTTAGAAAGCTCGAGAAGGGCGTTTTCTCGGCGATCGGGATTACTGAGGTCGAGCACTAGCATCTCGGCAGTCTGCATCTTTCGATCAATGTTAGCTTGAGGACCGGCGGAGCCCTGGGGAAACGGTGGAGCGTTCAATGAGAGAGATGGGGGTAGATTCGCCATCTCCAAATTACGAAACTCCTTCTAAAGTCTCTCTCTTCGGATCGAGTTTTTAGTTTTTACCTGCAGAGCTCGAAAATGAATAGGTTAATTAGCAGGACAAAATCAGCTAATTTAATTATGTTTAAATATTATTAAAATTTCGAGTTTGCATAAAGCTGGAATAGCTCAGTTGGTTAGAGCGTGTGGCTGTTAACCACAAGGTCGGAGGTTCGACCCCTCCTTCTAGCGTGGAATTATCATTTTTTTAATATCTAAAAGAATTATCGTTTCCCCAAAATGAGTTTTTTTTTCTTTGATAAGGAAAGGGAATTAGGGTCGACACAAGTACTATTTGGTCTCACTTAAAGCATCCACAAGGGATGAGAGTCTCGAACCCGAGACCTTATAGTACTACACGAATGCTCAACTAGTGAGTTGATGCGCCAATCCAATGACAAGGAAGATCCAAGAGCTTTTCATTCTTTAAAATTAAATTATTCACCTATTTCAATACACATTTTACAAATATACTATACACTTTATCTTTTATTGGCCACATTGAAATTGTAGGTCACGCTCCATGATGATGCTCCAATGCTTACCGCTGCGAAGATGTGGAGTCGTTTCCATCACACCAGTGTTGGTGGGTTGGATGTGTAATATCATAACAACATGGAATTGTACAAGCATTCGTGTGGAGTATGGGTTACCCACTAGCTTGTAATAATTTAGGATTATATGTACTTGTTGGTTGTAGTATTGATTCATCTCGTGCTGTTTAAGATAATGGCATGGTATGGATATTGTAGCTCTATCCTTTTAACTTTTATTTAGTTATAATATGTTAGGTTAAATATGAAAATAATTCATCCCATAAAGCATAAATGAATTTTGAAAAAAAGTATTAACATATAACACAAACTTAATAAAAAAGTTATTCTTATCCGATAGAAACTTATTAAAAACCAAGATCACTATTGATTATAAAAACATAATACATATCAAAGCTAGTTATAAAAACCAACATCGCTATAACGTCCGGGTTTGTAGGATGATGGTGGGCAACGTGGGCGTCATTTGGATTGAGCTCGAAGAGGGGGACTGGTCATTTCTGCCTCAACATTCATAAGATAGTCGACTCTCCATCCACCCAGGCTCGTGTATCCCTGGTAATGACGAACCACTCCTTCTATGTAAGCCAAGTGCTATGTAAACACAAACGATATTACAAGTCAATATTAATATAAATGAAAAAAGATGTGAAGAATAAATATCACATTACTTACCCCATATATATCGACATCTAAGGGTGGTGGTGGGGGCTGCTTTTCAATAGTAGCAGTGGAAGTCGACAATAACTACGGATGAGATTGTCCCCTAAAGCAGGATAGATAACTGTCAACCACTAAATATGGAAACATTGTCAACTCTCCATCAAGTACAAGGGAGTAGAAGTGGCTCTCCCAATGGCCATCACTTAGGATGAACTGAACAACATATTGATGTCACCTCAAATTATCTTTCCTCACCTTCGTTGGCCCGATAACTTTATTTTCTAGAATTTTCTAGAGGTAGCCCATTTATCTATAACATGCATCTTTCTGGCATATACGACTCTTCAATAGAAAAGTATGTCAACAAGCCTCAATATCGTGTGAGTGACGCATTCCCATTGTCGAACCACTTGTAGTTGGGTAATGACATCCAATTCACCTATGCGAAATAAGTATTCACACTGGATCACCTACTTAAGATGTTAATTCAAACATGCTAATAATTATGTACTCTATCTTGAATGACGTAGTTCATCGTCATTCGGTCTAGGGCTAGTCTTATATCCCTTAGGTTTTCGACATTCCGATGTTGGCTCCCATCTCTCTCATACCTCATGGGGCATGTACTAACCCTTCTACTTAAATGGCCTAGCCTCTCCACCTCTGAAAATATCTCCATATCCAAACCTACAAAATAATAAGATTTCTTACATAAGTTTAGAATTAATTTTTTATATTTATAATGAAATTAATAATTTTGAACAAAAGTTATTGAAACTTACGTGAAGGATAAACATGCAACCGCTAAGTTGGTCAAGCTTTTCACGAGAATCCATACCTAGTTGTCTGTATAGGTATGAAAATGCACCCACACCCCATGCAAAATGAGAGGTTGCCCCATGGTCTAGCAACACGTGCCTCAGTTTGTACGATACCGCATTTCCGGACTTGTCTGAAAATAAAATACTACCTAGAAGCAAAAGTAAATACTTAGGCGATTGTATGCGGGTTACCTCCATTGATTATGACACTTTATAGGCACGATTTCAACTTGACGATGTTTATTCCACCGTTAGAGGAGATCTTCTCTTTTAGGTCTTGGTATTCAAACCCAAACATGTCTTCTATGCACATTCATAGTTGTTCACAGCGACGGATCCAAGGGGCGGAGGGGGGCCGCCCCCGTCTCGCCGGACTAGTATGTAGGAGTAGTGAGGAGAGGCAGTGGTGCGGGGCGGGACGGGGCGGCGGACGGGGCGGACGGACCTTCGGTTGTAGGCACATGAAGGAGGTTGAAGAAGAATCGAAGAAACCTACTAATTAGTGGAAAATGGGCTTTTACTTGGGCAATTTGATGGGCTTGAGTTTAACCAAAGTAAATTTAAAATCAACTATGGGCTTCAATTTAACCAAAACAAATTAAAAAATCAGCTATGGGCTTCAATTTAGCCAAAATAAATATAAAAATCAGCTATGGGCTTCAATTTAACCAAAGTAAATTTAAAAATCAACTTTGGGGACTAAAATTTGAGAAAAGGGTTACAAAAAAAATGAAATTTTAGGACAATTACGTAAAGATTAAGTAGAGATTAATGAATAGAAAAAAAATAGGTAAGATTTATTAAATCAATTTTTTAGAATCTTAGTTGGGGTAGAGGTACTTTATTCGGTAAAAAGACCATTGAAAATTTATAATTTTTTTGTTTGATTAATTTATAAATCTATCTAAAATTATTCTACCGTAACAAAACTCATTCCCGTCATCCAATTTGAGGCAAGTAAGAGTGTGGGATAAATCCCGATTCGAACGACTAAGGTTGCACTAGGGGTTTGAGGTTGTACCATGACTCATGGTTTGCACCTTCTAGTTTGTGTACGAGTCTTCTAGCTTGTGTACAATTTACTCGGGTAAGGTGAATAGGCGAAAGTCCGCCCCCCATCCAGTGGATCTCGGATCCGCCACTTGTTGTTCATCACCTAGATTGCTAAACCCTGTAGTTATCTTTATTCCATCAATGGGCAACTAAAGAATCTGTTGGATGCCGTGCAAAGTGATTGTCATTTCTCCAAATGGAAAATGAAAAGTGTTGGTCTATGGGTCCCACCTCTCCACAAATGCCGGAATTAATGTCTCATCTGTCTCCCTAAATTTCCATTCTGTTAATCCTAGTAATCAGGTTTGCTACACTAGAGTCAACCATTGTTACCCATCAGCACCTCGGACATACTCCTTCAATCCATCAATTGCACCACCTCGAGTGTGGTATTGTTGGTAGGGTTTTACCTTAACAAATAAATTTGTCAAGACCCCGCTGAGTATAGCGAAGTCAGGATCGTCCACGGGAGCTAGTAGTTGTATAGTCTAGCAATTATACTACGAAAGCGAAACAAAACAAAACAAGCAAACGAACACAAACAACAAGTCTCGGGAAGAGGTCGCGGCCGACCTAAAACAGAACTTCACAACCTAAAACAGAACTTCACAACACACAGAAAACAACTACAGAGGGGGTCGCAGCGACCTGCAACTGGTCGCGGCCGACCTATTCTGGGCACGAAAGTTTTGCTTCGGGAAAATCAGGGAAAAACAACTAGGGGTGGGGATTCACGACACCACGAGCATGCATTCAAACAATGATAAAGGACCAACTTAACTCACAATCTCATGTGTGACTTTCATCACAAAAGAACACATCAAGAGCCTCCAATTACATGAAAGGGTTAACATGCAATCCAACTTGTTCTTCGAAGGGTTCGACTTTCATCTAACCCGGATAGTCCACATTCACAACCAAACCTCTCAATTGGGCAGCAAACAAGAACATTTCCCCTTCTTCAAGGGTTTTAAGCACACAAGGGGGATTTATGGGCAGAGATTTCAAGCTAAGCATGGATCCAAACAATCAAGGTCTCAAATGCACTTTCATGGTGGGTTTCACCCCAAACCCTAGCAAGAAGACTACTCACACATAAACAAACACACAAACAACAAAAGAGAAGAGGGAGACATAATCGAAAACAACAACTTAAATTAAACCAAGATCCAAACTTACAAGCCTTGCAATTCCACAACTCTCTCCCTACAAACCCTCCTCCACCTTCGTCCTCTTCTTCCCTCCTCACCTCCCAAAGAGGGAGAGTGGGAGAGATCTCTCTCCAACCCTCAGCTTCCCACACAAGCCTCCCTCTCTCTCTATCAAAAGCTATCTAGAAAAGGAGCCCAAAAGCCCCTTAAATAGAAGTACCAAAAAAAGTCAACTTAAAAGGAAGCTTCCTCAGCCTGCCACAGCTGCCACTTTTGTCCCCCTTTTCGAATTTCAAAAATCCCGCAAAAAGCATTACTTGGGCGGCAAGGATTCGCTTTTGGTCGCAGCTCAGGGTGGTCGCGGCCGACCTCAGGATGGTCGGCCCCGACCTACAACAGGATCATGTTTTCTTCGTGTTTTCGCTCGAACTTGCTCCATTGCTAGCCTTTCTTCGGGGTTTCTTTTTCGATGCTTCTTGGGTTCCTTTTAGACTTCTTGTAGCTTCTTTTGAGGCACTTTTTGGCTTGAAGATCCATCCTTGAAATCCTTGAAAAGCTCCACTCGACTTCACTACTTGACACTTGAGAACCACAACAAAACACCAACTCCTAGAAAGCTCGGAAAAGCTCGAAAAACTCCTCTAAAATGCTCCAAATACCTACAAATCACAAATGCAAACACAAACGACTCCAACTCTCGAAAGAGAGTGGAAATCTCATGCAAAAAACACAAACACATAGGAAAATATGCAAAACAAACTAGAAAACAACCTATGAAATATAACTAAAAAGCACGACATCAAAATACCCCATACTTAGACTTGCTTGTCCCTAAGCAATACCTCTCATGCATCAATACCAAATAACAAGCTCAAAGAATGCCTTCAAGGAAAATAAGCACAAGTAGAATGATGAGCAACACAACTTCAATATCATAGCACACATATATGCATTCTAAGCAATAACAATCCAACCTCACAAGGCAATGTGTTTCACTCAATTTCAAGTGTTTAGGATATACCAATGAGCACTCAATCTCAATTCCAAATGCAAAACCTCATAGTCAATGGAAATTATATTCAAAATTCTCCACCGAAGAAATCAAAACAAGTTAAATCATCAAAAGAACTTAAGGTGGCTCAATGAAGACTTCAAAGAAGTTTCATTCGGCCGGGTTGTAATGGGGCTCGGCATTTCAAAGGGTGCGGAATGATTTGGTCTTGTGGTGCTAATGAATCCGGGAACCTAGACTCCTAGACTTCAAAACTCAACTACACTCAACCAACTCTTCTTTCTTCCTCCAAACACCAAACACTTAACCTTCAAGCACACTTCACTTCACCTACTTCTTTGTCTTTCTTCTTATGAAGAAGCTTTGGCTCTTGCACTTATTCACACAACCTCTCTTTTTGATTATTTTTTTTTTTCGAAGGGCCTAGTGGGGGTCGGTCGCGACCTCTAGGTGGTCGGCCCCGACCCTTGACAGAGGACGCCCTTTTCACTACACTTGTGTATCATTAGCCAACACTTCATCTTTTTCCATTCTTTTTCTAAGACAACTCCTTCAATCTCCACCTTCATAATCTCTTCATCTTCACCCCTCTCCACATCAACATCACAATCCATTCTAAGTCCTAATTCCCGGATTAATGGGGTCAAGCTTACAATGGCTAGGATATTTTTGTAAGGCTAGAAATAAGGCTTAAGGCTCAAACAAGGGGCTTCAAACAAGGGATCATGCATAGGTAGGATGAAAAGGAAAGAAATAGGCTAATGAAAATAAGTTCAATATCATTTGATCTAACAAGCAATGAATACATCTCCATTGGTTTCAAATTTCAAATAAGCATGCCATTGTCAAGTGATAAATGCATTTGGAAGAGTAAAAATCACACATGAAAAACCAAGGAATAAAACATACATTCCTTGTGGCCAAAAGATTTCTCACTTAGGTTCAAATGTCGGATTGCTTTTCACTTAGAATCATGCATGCTCAATGTTCATTATATGCTCAAAATTCGAAAATCAAAATCATGGTAGGCAATCTTTCAAAGCAAATTACAAGGAATTACATGATGATGCTCATAATTACTATCCTAGGACATCTTAGCAAGGGTATTTTTCCATCATGAAAATCAAAACAAAAAGACTCAATCATGCAAATACTCACAAACATGCAAAGACACACACAAACGAACATAAGAACACAAACATCATGCAAATGACACACTCAAGCAATTTCCCCAAACCACCCCATACTTAAAACATCAATGTCCCCATTGATTAAAAAAGTAAAGAGAGGAGAAGAGAAACTAACTTGGACTTGGAGCGTTTAATTGGAGAAGATTCATCCTTGCGGTGAGGCGGCGGAGAAGTGTCGTTCTCATTAATGCTCGAGTTTTGGGCTGCAGGGGAAGGTAGGGCACGACCATATGAAGGTAGGGGCCGACCATATGAAGGTTGGGGCCGACCCTTCTCAGAGACCACCTCCTTTGCATTGTCGATCATCCCGGTCCTCTTATGCCCTTCCATTGCTTCGGGTTTCTACAAAAGGTTAGTGGATATGCAAGACAAGCTACCTATCTAGTCTAGACTAAGGAAATTAAATTAACCAAAGCTAAAAAGGTCCAAAATAAAAGGAAAAGAAAAGGGAAAGAACGGGTTGCCTCCCGAAAAGTGCTTTCTTTAACGTCTTTGAGCTAGACGAGAAGTACCTCATTAGTCGGAGGTTGTGAGAGCCCATAGTGGCTCGGATATCCTCATCGCCACCCCATACTTAGAATGAGAAAAGAGGGTGGAAGAAGGTGTGGAGAGAGGGGTATCCCCGCTCAATCTCTATGATCGTACATCGTCAAAGCTCTAAGTAACCTATCAAAGTCTTGTGAAGGCACCTCATGAAAGCATAGGTAGTATATTGATAAATTGAAAACAAATAATATAGCACTCAAGGATTGTTTCAACTTATCAAAAGCGCAAGAAAAATTTTCATGAGAGGGATCGGGATAGAACCGGTTTGGTGGTTGTGGTGGTGCCTCACAATACTCATCAAAGTTGTCCATGTAGGTCCATAGCTCCTTGCGTCCTATGGTGACGATCTTCATCTCTTCATGCTTGACCCGCTCTTTGCTAGCATCCGTGGTCAATGAAGGTCCAAACCCGACTACATTTTCTTCACATTCCTCCACGAGTGGGTTTGGTTTCAACATTGGTAGCAAAGACCCCGTCCATCCTTCATCCTCTTGGGACTTAACCTCCTCAATTTCGCCTTCACCTAGTAAGAGACTTCCATCCTCCTCTTGGTTCTCGACTTTGCTTTCCTCGGCCTCATCTAGCAAGAAACTCTCTTCCGGATCATCCTCCAAATTCTTCATCTCCTCTTCACGGTTCTCTTTCAAAGCATTATCGAAGCGGAACTCTACTTTCTCTTCACCATCATAACATGATACGAGTCCCTTCTTGACATCTATGATAGCTCCGGTCTTGATGAGGAATGATTGGCTTAGAATAAGTGGAGGGCATGACTTGGATAAAGGCTCAATATGTTCAACGGAAGGTTCCTCGGCCTTCTTGGATGAGAAAGGAAGTGTCTTTGTTGTCGAAGAAGAGGGAACGTGTTCCGGCAACTTCTTTTCGCTTCTTAGGTGAACCGCATCAATGTGACCTCTCGGGCTCTCCTCAGGGTTGCCAGATAATCGCCCTTGGGGTTGTGGAATTTGAGCTGCTTCGAAATCTCCTCCTTGGTTTTGAACAATATAAGGTCGGTGCACACTTCATGGATTCCTTGAATGAGTTCTTCTTTCAACCCTTGCACCCATGATGGCGGCTCTTCATAGCTAGGAGGTTCATAATAACCCAAGTTGGGATAATCATTACTTTTACAATAGGGTTCCCAAGCATAAGGTGTGGCTAACGGCTCTTGAAATTGATGTTGATGTAGGGCATCCTCTTGGAAGCCGTTTGGTTGTGCTTGGAAATAGGCTCGGGCTTCCCATTCTTGACATGCATAAGCCTCGGCATCTCTTTCTTTTTGGAGGTTTAACACTTCGAGACGAAGATCGGCCAACTCTCTATCAAGGGACTCAAAGGTCGCCATGGCTAGATCAAACCTAAAAACAAAAACAACACAAAACAAATAAAAAACACACAAAGGGTTTGGGCTATTCCCTCACCCGAAAGAATGCTAGACAAAGAAACTAAACTAACTCCCCGACAACGGCGCCAATTTGTTGGTAGGGTTTTACCTTAACAAATAAATTTGTCAAGACCCCGCTGAGTATAGCGAAGTCAGGATCGTCCACGGGAGCTAGTAGTTGTATAGTCTAGCAATTATACTACGAAAGCGAAACAAAACAAAACAAGCAAACGAACACAAACAACAAGTCTCGGGAAGAGGTCGCGGCCGACCTAAAACAGAACTTCACAACCTAAAACAGAACTTCACAACACACAGAAAACAACTACAGAGGGGGTCGCAGCGACCTGCAACTGGTCGCGGCCGACCTATTCTGGGAACGAAAGTTTTGCTTCGGGAAAATCAGGGAAAAACAACTAGGGGTGGGGATTCACGACACCACGAGCATGCATTCAAACAATGATAAAGGACCAACTTAACTCACAATCTCATGGGTGACTTTCATCACAAAAGAACACATCAAGAGCCTCCAATTACATGAAAGAGTTAACATGCAATCCAACTTGTTCTTCGAAGGGTTCGACTTTCATCTAACCCGGATAGTCCACATTCACAACCAAACCTCTCAATTAGGCAGCAAACAAGAACATTTCCCCTTCTTCAAGGGTTTTAAGCACACAAGGGGGATTTATGGGCGGAGATTTCAAGCTAAGCATGGATCCAAACAATCAAGGTCTCAAATGCACTTTCATGGTGGGTTTCACCCCAAACCCTAGCAAGAAGACTACTCACACATAAACAAACACACAAACAACAAAAGAGAAGAGGGAGACATAATCGAAAACAACAACTTAAATTAAACCAAGATCCAAACTTACAAGCCTTGCAATTCCACAACTCTCTCCCTACAAACCCTCCTCCACCTTCGTCCTCTTCTTCCCTCCTCACCTCCCAAAGAGGGAGAGTGGGAGAGATCTCTCTCCAACCCTCAGCTTCCCACACAAGCCTCCCTCTCTCTCTATCAAAAGCTATCTAGAAAAGGAGCCCAAAAGCCCCTTAAATAGAAGTACCAAAAAAAGTCAACTTAAAAGGAAGCTTCCTCAGCCTACCACAGCTGCCACTTTTGTCCCCCTTTTCGAATTTCAAAAATCCCGCAAAAAGCGTTACTTGGGCGGCAAGGATTCGCTTTTGGCCGCAGCTCAGGGTGGTCGCGGCCGACCTAAGGATGGTCGGCCCCGACCTACAGCAGGATCATGTTTTCTTCGTGTTTTCGCTCGAACTTGCTCCATTGCTAGCCTTTCTTCGAGGTTTCTTTTTCGATGCTTCTTGGGTTCTTTTTAGACTTCTTGTAGCTTCTTTTGAGGCACTTTTTGGCTTGAAGATCCATCCTTGAAATCCTTGAAAAGCTCCACTCGACTTCACTACTTGACACTTGAGAACCACAACAAAACACCAACTCCTAGAAAGCTCGGAAAAGCTCGAAAAACTCCTCTAAAATGCTCCAAATACCTACAAATCACAAATGCAAACACAAACGACTCCAACTCTCGAAAGAGAGTGGAAATCTCATGCAAAACACACAAACACATAGGAAAATATGCAAAACAAACTAGAAAACAACCTATGAAATATAACTAAAAAGCACGACATCAGGTATTTCAGTATCTTTGCATGCTAGTTAATCAGATTGCAAAAAAACAGTTTTTTTAACATGAAATAAATAAGAAATAATAAAAATGTTCTTGCATTTGGATGATCTCAAATATAATGAGCGATATGTGTGTTGTAATGAACTCGTAAATCATTGTTGGTTGGGCCGCCACCAAATCCACTTTGAGGAGGCTGGGGGCCTTAGGATAGGGGTTTGAGCTGACGGTGGGTTCTCATAATTACGTCCAAATGGTTCTTGGAATCCGTTGGGAGTTCTATAACGGGGTGGCTCAAATAAAGTGGAAGGCCGAGCGGTATCATAATATTGTCCATGCGCACCTTGGTCACTTGGAATCCAGTGCGCATGCTATAGTAGGGTGACTCGAATGAAGGTCCAAGGGTTGCATAGTTTGTATTTTGTGGTGTGTTAAAGGTGAACAATGAAGGGTCCATCGACATATCACTAGCATTTTTCCACCTCGCTATCAAGTCAAAGGTTGTTCGAATCTAAATTTTGTTAGACCATAAAATTAAACGGTGTACAAAACAATGAACGGAGAATTTGAAGAAATTAACACAAAAATTCAATATTAAAATTTTAATTTCATTATACATCATTAGCAAACGTAATTTCAAAATAGAAATCATCTTCAAAAAAATTATAATTTAACAATACGACTAGTTGATCAATAAATACAATATATACGACAAATTGATCAATAAATATCCAAACCTACTCGCATAAAGGGGGCATAAGGGGCTTGCATGTTTAGGGGATCGTAGCTCAACGTAGTACTCAAAGCTGTAAATGTAATCTCCTCTTGTGAAACATTCTCATTCAAATTAATTGGTTGAGTTGAGAAACTTGGTCGTTGGGAATTACACAGAGATTTTTCTCATATAAAATTCCATTGGTATTTTTGTTAAATTAATTATTTTTAATACAATAGAAATTATTCAAAACAACTTGTGTATTAAAATTAAGAACATACCCCCTTGAAGTGTCCTTCTAAAATCCGACATTGTAATATGATACGTACTCGACTATCTAGGAACAAACCGTGTATCGATCCTATAATAGGGTGTCGCTCACATGATAGGCTTACAACTAATGGCAGAGCTAGGGTGGTCTTGTGTGTGCCCTTGCCATCTCTTTGTTTTGTAGTTAAAACATTTTAGCGTGCTTGAATGGTTTATATACCATCTTTTCGAATCTGTGCCCCCCCCACCCCCACCCCCACCCCCATGTTCGAATCCCGGTCTCTATACTATATTGTTCCTTGCTTGAAAATCTTTTTGGTTCCTTATTTTGTTCCTTCTCTGATCCATCTACACATATCTTTTTTTTACATTATCCCTTTTATTTTTCCATGTAATTTTATAAATATAGAGGATTTCGCATGCAAATTGTATAAGTATACACATGGTCATAGAAGATTATTACATATGAGTTTGTATTTAATTCTTTTTTTTGGTTAAGAGTTCGTATTTAATTCTAGAAGAAACAATATCCTCATATTTTATATTTACCTTTTCTAGTTGCCTAAAATATATTTTACTTGGTTTATATGGATATAATAATAATAATAATAATAATAATAATAATAATAACAATAAATAGCTATAATTGTATATTAAAATAATAGTTATATTTTATGTCTTTCACCATGTCGGTATGTTACTAGTTTGTGCCCCCTCTTTCGAAAAATTCTATCTCTGCCGATGCTTACAACCTCCGGCCTTTCCCCTATTTTTTTTTTGTAAGGTAAGAAATTAGGATTGTCAAGGACTATCTATACTTGCCTAGAGCATTCACAATGGATAAGAATTGGTTACTAACCAGCTCTAAAGAGAAGAGGGTAAACGGTCGGTGTTGATGTCCGAAAACACCAATGTATTTAACGCGATGAGAGCACAAGGTTTGAACTCAACCGAATCAATAGACGCGATGAGTGTAATGTGAAGGATATTTTGTATTTAGCTTGTTGGATTACAATAGACTTGAGATTCTCTATCGCGTTTAGGTGTATCGGGTTACAACAATGATCTTAGCTCGAGATCAAGGGTGTGAGATTCGCGAGTTTTTCGATCCCTGTTCTGGCGCATTGAGCCCGCTATTTATAGTGGAGGTTTGGGCTGGGTTGGAGCGAGATGCCGATGTGGGACGGGAGCCGCCCAGGTACGTGTCGCTGTGTGGGTGGCTCCCGGAGCGGCAGCCGCGGAGCTGGCCAATCAGGGGTTGGGATGGGACGTTGCCGCCCCCCCACTTGCGTGGATGAGACACTGCCGCCCACCGCTCGCCTGATGGGACGTTGCCGCCCCCCCACTTGCGTGGATGGGACGGGGCGATGAGCGCGGTGGTCGCAACCTCCGGGACCGAACCTCCGCCTTGTATGGAGTCTGCCACGTAAGGGAGAAACTTCACCCGGTACGCCTGGACCAGATCGCGATGGCCGCATAGTTCAGGATGTGATTGTCACCTTGAGAGGCCTACACGGCCATATTTTGTTTTGGTGGGGTCTCTTTTCGCGTTGACGGTTCCTGGTATCAACACAACCCCATGGGCCGGGACTCAATGCCCTTTTGAGGACGGGTCCAAAAAAGTACCCCGAACCGGAAACGTGATGCGTGGAACGCGCTATTGCTTCGGAGATGGACGAGCGAACGAAGGCGTTGGGATGAGAAGTGGCAAAGGAAGTTGCTGGGCCGCCATTTTTGTGGGCCGATGCGAGACGAAGCCCATTTCGTCGCTGGCCCGTCGAGATTTCGAACAAAAGGCGCGGTTGCTCCCTTCGTCTTCCTCATTCCGCCACTCTCACTTCGAAAAACTCTCTTTCGCTCTCGAACCGGCCCGCTGCCCTCGTCGACCGAAAACCGCTCTCACGCCAGCGACGCCGCTCGTCCCAAGCTTGCCGCCGCCTTCTTCCGACCACGAGGTACGCCCCTCCTCCTCTTCTTCTCTTCTTCCTTTCTCTTTTCTCTTTTCTCGCTTCCTGGGTTTTTCGGGATTTTTCTGGGGGGAAGAACGCCCTAATTTTGGGTGGTGGCGCTGTCGCTTCAGCGGCGGAAACGCTGTGGGGGTACGGCGGCGCCCGGGATAGCCTTTCCCGAGAAAGCGCCCCGCCGGGCGGGCTTAGGGTTTTTTTTTTTGTTTTGTTTTGTTATCTGGGGGTCTCTGGGTGGCGGAAAACGGCGGACGCTTCCGCCCTAGTCCCGGCTCGGGCTTGGCCGTGGCGGAGTGGCCGAGGAAGACCCTCTGGGAAGGCCAAACGCCATGGGAGGCGAAGAAAGCGCGCTCAGCGCAACGCCACGTCCCACCAATGTCCTGTCGCTTCGGAGAAGCGTGTCGAGAACGGCGGAATGTTCCTCTGACACACATCTCGCGCGCCCCCAGGCCCTCCTTGACAGGACTTCTCGCCTTATTGCGTCATGACACCTATCCGTGGTTAGGGCACCGCGTTTTTAACCTTTACTTGTCTTCCTTGCTTTATGAGTTTATTCATTGTGTATTTATCGCGCTATATGTTTCTCTTTTTCGGCCCTTCCCCGTGCATATCATTTCTCTTTTCCTTCCTCCAGGAGCCTCTTTGTTTCCGTGCCCTGGATTTGGAGCTTTCCAGCGACTCCTGCCCCTCAGGCGTGGATCGCGGTGATAGGATAGCGGACTGGGAGGACTTCTACGCACCAGACCCCTCGCTAGAGTGCCGGGAGATGTCCGCGAGCGATTCTCAGAACAATTTCCGTGAAGTAATTGGTTTGAGCCAGAGCAACCCGACCACCATCTCTGCCGCCCGTACCAAGAGCGAGTCGTCCTCGCGATCAATGGCCCGCTGCAAGCCCTATGACCCCCATGATGAGGCTCTGGACGATGAGGCGTCCACCTCCGGGACCGCGAGGAGCTTCCCCTCGCGTTACATTACCAGCGTCAGGGCAGAAAGGCCTCGCTTTCGTCAAACGAGGCCCGGGCACTTGGCCGAGTACGAAAACCCGACGACGCTGGCAAAGGGCTATGCCACCATCCTCACCCTCGACGAACTGGATGTTATCGCGTCGGAATATCCCTGGCCGGCCGGGGTGGAACTTCTGCTTCCGCACGGCGGAGGGAACAGTATGGCGGTCTACGATGCGGGCGCCGTCATGTACGTGGCCAGCCTCGTCGCGGGTTTTCGGGCCCCGTTGCCGCGATATGTCTCGGACTTCTTGTTCCATTACGACCTGGCCCCGGCCTCGATGGCGCCCAACTGCTGGAGTGTCATCGCGGCATACCATATGCGGTGCCTTGAGTTGAAACGTCCTCCGTCCGTGGCTCATATGCTACAGGTAGTGACGGTGAAGTCGGACACCAAGGGCATTGTGAACTTCAGCCTTACACACTGCAATCTGCTGATCACTACTTCCAATGTCGGCCCGCGCTGGAAGGAGAAGTGGTTCATCATTCACGACTTTTCGGGCACCGAACTGCTGTGCCCAATCGTCCCCGACCAGTACCGCCCCCATAAGCGCAAACGCAGTGACTCCCAAAAGGCCGCCGCGGCGAAGAAAGCCTTTGCCGCGCCTCATAAAAGGGAGCAGAGCGCTTGGATAACCCAAGAGCGCCTCGAGCGCGCCGGGCTGAGCCTGAGGCCGCCGCCGCCCCGGGAAGACGTGGTGCCGTCACCGGCGTCCTCGTCCCCGGTGCCTGTGGGCGAGGGTATTCCTATCTTTGTTGAGAATTAGTTTTATCTTTACGCATGCTTCGTTATTACTTTGAACGCGTTTAGTCTAAACGTTCGTGACTTGTTTTTGCAGATATGGACGTATTTGACGAGCTCACCGGTACTTCCGCCGAGCCAGCCGTCGTCGCGGCCACCACCGCCGAGGCCGGGGCCCAGAAGGGGGTCGCCGCGAGAGGCACACCCGGCCAAAAGGGGAAGGATCCCCTCTCTGACAAGGGCAGGCGCGCGCAGGGGGACGCCTCAAAGCGCAAGGGGGGCGAGGATGCGGCCCACGCCGAGGGCGCGCACGCCAAGAAGCCCAGGCGGGAACCGGCCCGCGTCGAGGGCCAACCTCTTGAGGCCATCGCAAAGGGCCCCGCCCAGATCGTGACGGGCACCGGGCATCGCCGCCACTGGTCCCCAAGGGCCGAGGTGGCAGGCTTCGCCTGTCCCGGGCCGGCGTGGGGAACCTTTAATGACGGCCAGTACTCCTACGAAGAGGAAAGGGAGTGGTTCGGCACCCTCAACACGGCGGAGGTCGGAGGGGAGTGCATGAAGTATGGCCACATGGTACGTGGCCCCTTTATTTTTTAGTGTCGGTCATTTGTAACTTTTACCCGGGCTGAGCGTGTGCTCTTGTTTGCAGGTCAACGCGTGGCTGAACTACCTCCCGGATCGCCTGTCCGCGGCGGAGGCCCAGCTGGAGGAGGCGAACAAGGCCAAGGAGGCGGCCGAGGCGAGCCTCGCGGAGGCGCGCACGCGAGCCGAGCAAGATGCGGCAGAGCTTAAGGCGGCCAAGACCCAGCTGACGGCGGCCAGACAGGAGGTGGCGGGGCTCAAAGCGACAACTGCGAAGCAGCATCGACAGCTGGAGGAGGCCCAGGCCCAGGCAGAGAACGCGGTCCCCGAGTTCCTCAAGTCACGGGAGTACATGGACCGCCGTGTTGACGACGCGAGAGCGGTCCAAGCCCTCAGCGCAGTCACCGCGGCCCTCCAATATGTTGAGAGGTACAAGGTGAAGTACTTTGCCCCCGACCTTAAGCGCAAGATGGGTGTTGTGTGGGAGAACGGAATGGCGAAGCCACCTCCGGGGATCGAGGAGGCCAACGCGGAGGGAACCGACGCCCCGCATGCCAACCCTGAGCTCCCCGCCGCCGAGGTCGAGAAAGACAAGGCCCCCGAGGACCCTGCCGCCTCCGAGACCGCGACCGATGCCCCCAAGGCCTGAAGCCCTCTCCGGAAAGTCTGAAGATCCGCCTTTTGTTCGTTGTTTTTGTTTTTGTTTTTTGATGAACTGGTATTCTACCTGGCCCTCGGGGCCCAGACAATATTTATCGCCGCGATGCGGCTGTAACTGTACTTGACGCGAAGTAGGCGTCCTAACTTCTTTCGCCGCCCCGCGGTCCTGTGATTATTTACTCGTTTGTTTCCTCTTAATTATTTGATCTTGTTTTTTGGAAACTATCCGTACCCAACCCCATGCCAAGCTAGGACCGCGCTTGATACTTAATTAATGCGATTTTTTTTGTTGTTGTTGTCAAAGCTCGCCGTACCCAACCCCATGCCAAGCTAGGTGCTAGGACCGCGCTTGACACCAGGCGAGTAGAAAATAGGTTTTGCGACAACTCGCCATACCCGACCCCATGCCAAGCTAGGTGCTAGGACCGCGCTTGACACCAGGCGAGTAGAAAATAGGTTTTGCGACAACTCGCCATACCCGACCCCATGCCAATCTAGGTGCTAGGACCGCGCTTGACACCAGGCGAGTAGAAAATAGGTTTTGCGACAACTCGCCATACCCGACCCCATGCCAAGCTAGGTGCTAGGACCGCGCTTGACACCAGGCGAGTAGAAAATAGGTTTTGGCGTATGAACAGAAAACCATGAGGAGTTTTTGACGTTTTGAGTGCGCCTATGCGCATTGCGCGCGTTAGCGGACAACCCCGAGTGATGACGGCAACTCGGGTTTCCCTAACGACTGGAGTTTTGATGTTTTTAGGCTTTAATGCAACTGCGAGCGGCGTAGCCGTAAGTCTCGAGTGCGCCTATGCGCATCGCGCGCGTTAGCGGACAACCCCGAGCGTTGACGGCAACTCGGGTTTCCCTAACGACTGGAGTTTTGATGTTTTTAGGCTTTAATGCAACTGCGAGCGGCATAGCCGTAAGTCTCGAGTGCGCCTATGCGCATCGCGCGCGTTAGCGGACAACCCCGAGCGTTGACGGCAACTCGGGTTTCCCTAACGACTAGAGTTTTGATGTTTTTAGGCTTTAATGCAACTGCGAGCGGCGTAGCCGTAAGTCTCGAGTGCGCCTATGCGCATCGCGCGCGTTAGCGGACAACCCCGAGTGATGACGGCAACTCGGGTTTCCCTAACGACTGTGGAGTTTTGATGTTTTTAGGCTTTAATGCAACTGCGAGCGGCGTAGCCGTAAGTCTCGAGTGCGCCTATGCGCATCGCGCGCGTTAGCGGACAACCCCGAGCGTTGACGGCAACTCGGGTTTCCCTAACGACTGGAGTTTTGATGTTTTTAGGCTTTAATGCAACTGCGAGCGGCGTAGCCGTAAGTCTCGAGTGCGCCTATGCGCATCGCGCGCGTTAGCGGACAACCCCGAGCGTTGACGGCAACTCGGGTTTCCCTAACGACTGGAGTTTTGATGTTTTTAGGCTTTAATGCAACTGCGAGCGGCGTAGCCGTAAGTCTCGAGTGCGCCCATGCGCATCGCGCGCGTAGCGGACAACCCCGAGCGACGACGGCAACTCGGGTTTCCCTAACGACTGTGGAGTTTTGATGTTTTTAGGCTTTAATGCAACTGCGAGCGGCGTAGCCGTAAGTCTCGAGTGCGCCTATGCGCATCGCGCGCGTTAGCGGACAACCCCGAGCGACGACGGCAACTCGGGTTTCCCTAACGACTGGAGTTTTGATGTTTTTAGGCTTTAATGCAACTGCGAGCGGCGTAGCCGTAAGTCTCGAGTGCGCCTATGCGCATCGCGCGCGTTAGCGGTCAGCCACGAGCGAGGAAGGTAACTCGGGCTTCCCGTAACGATAGATTCATTATTTGGACAGTGCACGATGGTTGCCTTGTTTTATTCACATAGCAATAACAGGTGGGATCGGGACATTACAAACGACCGCTACGCGGTGACAACACTAGCTTATTTACACATAGTATTTCTTGAGGCGTGCCTCATTCCATGTCTTGGCGAGGGTTTGTCTTGTGGTCGGGTCTGTGAGTTTGAAAGCCCCTAGGACGACTTCCTTGGAGAGGCGGTAAGGGCCCTCCCATTTCGCGTCAAGTTTGCCCCGTCGGTTCTTCGGAGGGCCAAATCGCCCTCCTTGAGGCCGCGGGGCTTGACCCTCTTGTTGTAATATGCCGCGGTCCTTCTCTTGTATTCAGCCGACCGCAGTTCCGCCGCCTCTCGGCGCTCATCGCGCAGGTACATCTCCACCTTAAGAGCCTCGTCGTTGGTGAACTGATCGTACCCCGCGACTCGCTCTGTGGGTAGCATGGATTCGATAGGCACGACGGCATCACTGCCGTAAGCCATCGCGAAAGGAGTTTCACCTGTTGCTCTGCGCGGTGTGGTGCGGTTTGTCCATAAAACAAGGGGCAACAGTTCTGCCCACCGGCCCTGTACGCCGTCCAGCCTGCGGCGGAGGTCGTCGAGTATCCTCGCGTTCGCGTTTTCCACGAGTCCGTTGGACTGAGGGTGCGCAACCGAAGAAAATTTCAACTCGATGCTCAAACTCGCGCAAAAGTCCCGCGTCTCCTCACTGTCGAACTGAGGGCCGTGGTCTGTCATTATCGCGACAGGGACGCCGAAACGACAAACCACATTCTTCCAGAGGAAGCCGCACACCTTTGCGCTCGTGATCCGTGCCATAGCCTCGGCCTCCACCCACTTGGTGTAGTAATCGACCAGAACCAGGATGTACTGCACCTGCCCGGCGGCCTTAGGGAAAGGACCAAGGATGTCCATACCCCACATCGCGAACGGGTAGGCCGGCTGGATGCCGCGCAGCTCTCGCGCCGGAGCGTGCTGGACGTTTTCGAAGCGTTGGCACTTGTCGCACTTTTGCACGTATGCCGCCGCATCGCGGCGCAAGGTGGGCCAGTAGATCCCCATCCGGACGATCTTGTGGACCAGAGTCCGCCAGCCCGGGTGGCCCCCGCATATGCCCTCGTGCACCTCCTCGAGGACCTCGAAGACTGTGCCCCCGTCTACGCAGAGCAGGTTGGGCTCCGCGTAGCCGCGGCGATACAATTTGTCGCCTTCGATGCAGTACCGCGCCGCCTTGAGCTTGAGTTTCCGCGCGCTCACGGCATCGTTCTGGGGCAACTCCCCGGTTTGGATATACCGGATTATGGGGGCCATCCACCCCTCTGTGGCCAGCGCGAACACTGCGTTGGTCACGCCGCGTTGCATCTTCCTCTCGATTACGACCTTGTTGCCAACCTCAGGCGGGAGGGCCGAACCCAACCGCTCCAGAGCGTCGGCCTTGGAATTTGCCGCACGTGGTATGGATTCAATGGCGAAAGTCTCCAGGCACGCGATCAACGCCTTGACCTTGGCGCGATATTAGGGCAGAAAACCCGTGGTACACTCGTACTGCCCGCCGACTTGTCGCGCGACGAGCTCAGAATCTGTGAAAACCCTTATTCTCCGCGCGCCCACCAGTAGGGCCATCTCGATCCCCGCGATCACTGCCTCATACTCGGCCTCGTTGTTGGTTGCTTCAAAGCCGAAGTTGAGGGCATGCTCGGACGCGTAGGAGGGTCCCTCAAGGACCACCCCCGCACCTGACCCCAGGTCGCAGTGCGAGCCGTCGACAAAGACCTTCCACTCGTCGGGGCTCTCGTCCGTGTCGGGGAAGGTGACCTCCACCACGAAGTCAGCAAGGGCCTGCGCCTTGATCGCGGTCCGCGGGTGGTACGAGATGTCAAATTCTGACAACTCGACCGCCCACTTGGTCATCCTTCCCGACAGCGCGGGCTGATGCAGGATTTGGCGCAGAGGGAGGTCCGAGAGGACCTGGATGGGGTGCGCTTGGAAGTAGGGGCGCAATTTTCTCGCCGCCACAACCACGGCCAGAGACATCTTCTCCGCGGGTGAGTATCGTTGCTCTGCTGGCTGAAGCACCCTGCTGGTGAAGTATACCGGGTAACTGAAGTCGCGGGTGAGGACCGCGCTGACTGTATGCTGGCTCACGGCAATATACAACTGCAAATCCTCTCCCGGGATGGGCGGGGAGAGCGTTGGAAGATTGGCGAGGTAGACCTTCAGAGCCTGGAACGCGCTCTCCATCTCCTCAGTCCAGTGGAAGGTGGTGGTGCTCTTGAGGCAAGGGAAGAAAGGGAGAGCGCGGTCCGACAACCTGGAGCAGAAACGGCCAAGATAATTCACCGCGCCCGCCAGCCGCTGGACTTCGTTTCGCGAAGTCGGTGAGCGCAGTCCTAACACCGCGGCGACCTTGGCGGGGTTGACGTCTATGCCCCTCGCGCTGATCATGAACCCGAGGAACTTCCCAGAATTCACCCCGAAGACGCACTTCTCCGGGTTCAGGCTCATTCGGTGGGCGCGCAGGGTTTGGAAGACCTCGGCCAGATCGGCCAGGTGCTCCTGCGCACTGTGGCTCTTGACCACGATGTCGTCGACGTAAGCCGAGACACTGCGCCTCAACTGCTTCCGGAAGACATGGTCTACCAGGCGCTGAAAAGTGGCTCCCGCGTTCTTCAGACCGAAGGGCATTACCCTGTAACAGAAAGTTCCGCGTTGAGTGATGAACGCGGTGGACTCCTGATCCAGGGGATCCATGGCTATCTGATTGTAGCCGGAGTAGGCGTCGAGGAAGCTTAGCGCGGTGTGGCCGGCGGTGGAGTCGACGAGATCATCAATGGAGGGCAGGGGGTAACTGTCCTTGGGGCAGGCCTTGTTGAGGTCCTTGAAGTCGACACACATCCGCCACTTCCCGTTGGACTTCTTTACCAAAACGACGTTGGAGAGCCAAGTAGGATACTTGACCTCGCGGATGAAGTTGGCACGCAGGAGCTTCTCAACCTCCTCGTTTGCCGCGTTGGCGCGCTCCTCGTTAGTCTTCCGGCGCCTTTGACAGACGGGCCGGGACCCCGGGTTTATTCGGAGCGAGTGTAGCGCTACCTCGGGGGGGGACGCCCTTCAGGTCCGTCGCCGTCCACGCGAACACATCGCGAGAACGGGCCAGGAGATCTTGCAGGCCTTCGGCGTCCGCCCCGGTCATGCAATCCCCGACGTAAAGTTTCTCGGCCGTGTCGGGAAAGGGGGTGACGGCGACCTTCTCAAAGTCGCCGAGGGGCTCACGCTCCCGCTCCTGCCGTACGTCCAACTCCGCGCCGGCACCGCCCGCGATAACATACGCGGCGGGCCGAGCGCGGGTTGACGCCTCATAGCACTTTCGGGCCTCAATTTGCTGGCCATGGGCGACGCCGACCCGGTCCTCCACGGGGAACTTCAAGACCAGGTGGTAAATGGACGCGACGGCCTGGAACTTCATCAACGAAGTCCGTCCCATGATCGCGTTGTAGATGGAAGGGAGCCGGACGACGGTGAACTCGATGGGCTCAGTTCGGCGGGCGCCCTTACCGTCCCCTAAGGTCATGTCCAGAGTGACCAACCCCGCGACGTCGACCTCATTGCCGGAAAAGCATGTGAGCTTCCCGGCGTAAGGCAGGAGAATGGACGGGGAGATACCAAGCTGCGCGAAGGCGTCGTAGTACAGGATGTCCACCGACGCTCCCGTGTCCACCATGATTCTTTTGACAATCTTGGTGGCGATCACCGCGTGCACCACCAGAGGATCAGTGTGCGGAGTGATGAGCTCACGAGAGTCGCCAGGTCGGAAGGTGATGTCGGCGTGAGGAATTCCCGACGCGCCCAAACTGTTGATGGAGCCACCGGAGGTTGAGGCGCGAGCATAGCGCTTCCTTTCCCCGCCGCTAGACCCCGCGATGGTGGAACCCCCAGCGATTGTGTTGATGTAGAGGTTGGGGTCGTTTTGGTTGACCTCACCCCTCGCGGGTGCGGAGCCGGCCAAAGTATTTGCCTGCGCCGGCCCTCCACCGTCGTTGCGGGGCCCGAGGGCGGTGGTGTTAGCCCCGGTGTACGGGTCGTTGCTGTACGGCCCGTTGCCACCGCGGTTGTTGCGTGGCCCGCGGTATCCCTGATAACCGCGCCCACGACGGCCTCCACCACGGTTATGGCCACCGCGCTGCCCCCCCTGAGGCTTTGTTGGTGTGGTGGATACGGTGAGGGCCTCCGGGGTGGTTTTGGCCTTTCCCTTACCGCGATCCTGCGTGGGCTTCCCGGCCGCGTCCTCAGCGAAGACGCGTTTGGTGATGGCGTTGCAGGCGTCCTCGTAGGTGTGCAGGGTTTTCCCGCACATCTTGACCTTGAAGGTTCCGTCGCGGAGGTTGTGGATCAACATATCGCGGGCGGAAGTATCATTTAGCTGAGGCACCTCCGACGCCGTGTTGACGAACCGGGTGAAGAAGGCTGCGAGGGACTCCTCCTCGCCTTGCGTGACGCTCATGAGATCCTTCGTCGTCTTCATGCGCGTTCTAGACCCGCTAAAGTGGGACATAAAACGCCGCGTCAGATCCTTGAAGGACGTGATGGAGCCTACGGGGAGGTTGGTGAACCACCGCATCCCGGCGGTCTTAAGGGTGGAGGGGAAGACCCGGCAGTACATGGCGTCGTTGTAGGTGTTAAACGTCATGTGGGCGAAGAACTGCCTGACGTGCTCTCCTGGGTCTTTTGTGCCGTCGAACTGCAGTGTCGCCGACGGCCTCTGGAACCCCTTCGGCATGGGCTCCTCCTGGATGAAATCAGCGAAGGGACTGCCATAGGTGGTGCCGCGATCATCTACCAGCATGTTGCTCCGGGAGCCGGAGCGGGTGGACAGGGAACGGGAGGTAGATCGCCCTCGCGATATGCTCATGTCCTCACTCGAGCTCCCCGGAGGTGGTGTGTGGTATGCCTGGCCCGGACCGTACCCCGCGGCGTAAGCAGGTACGTACGGCTGGTGGGGCATTGGGTAAGCACCCTGCCCATGCGGCATGGGGTACGCGCCCTGGCCGTACTGGTACGCAGGGGCGTAGCCCTGGAAGTGAGGGTTGGGAGGTGACAACGCGTTGGGAGCGTCCTGCTCCACCTCCTGCCCCGTCGAACTTCCGTTGGTGGTGGCGTATTCCTCCACGTAGGGCTCCTGCGCGGGTGCGTACTCTTGAAAGTACTGCGCATGGACATACCCCTGGAATGGGGCCTGTGGCTGGAAACCCTGCTGAAAGCCCGGGTTCCACCCTGGCACAGCCTGTGGTTGCGGTACGGGCGGTGACCCGTAATACCACTGGGGTGGCGGCTGCATCCCGAAGGCTGCGCCGTCGGCGTAGTAAGCGTTGTTGCTGTTAGCGTCCATCACTTTGCGTCGGTTTGAAACGGTGCCTGCTTAGTTTGAGGAGTTCCCCACAGACGGCGCCAATGTTGATGTCCGAAAACACCAATATGTATTTAACGCGATGAGAGCACAAGGTTTGAACTCAACCGAATCAATAGACGCGATGAGTGTAATGTGAAGGATATTTTGTATTTAGCTTGTTGGATTACAATAGACTTGAGATTCTCTATCGCGTTTAGGTGTATCGGGTTACAACAATGATCTTAGCTCGAGATCAAGGGTGTGAGATTCGCGAGTTTTTCGATCCCTGTTCTGGCGCATTGAGCCCGCTATTTATAGTGGAGGTTTGGGCTGGGTTGGAGCGAGATGCCGATGTGGGACGGGAGCCGCCCAGGTACGTGTCGCTGTGTGGGTGGCTCCCGGAGCGGCAGCCGCGGAGCTGGCCAATCAGGGGTTGGGATGGGACGTTGCCGCCCCCCCACTTGCGTGGATGAGACACTGCCGCCCACCGCTCGCCTGATGGGACGTTGCCGCCCCCCCACTTGCGTGGATGGGACGGGGCGATGAGCGCGGTGGTCGCAACCTCCGGGACCGAACCTCCGCCTTGTATGGAGTCTGCCACGTAAGGGAGAAACTTCACCCGGTACGCCTGGACCAGATCGCGATGGCCGCATAGTTCAGGATGTGATTGTCACCTTGAGAGGCCTACACGGCCATATTTTGTTTTGGTGGGGTCTCTTTTCGCGTTGACGGTTCCTGGTATCAACAGTCGGTCTAGCCCATATTTAAGAAGAATGTTTGATGACAAGGACAGATGGCTACAAACAAGAAGCTTATGGGGTCACTTGAGTAACACCTTCAACCACTAGGTCCACCCTTTATTTTTTGGTCAAAAGGTCTACTCTTTATTTGCTGATAACTTGTATATATTATTTTGTCTTGGGTTGTGAGCACCTACACATAAAGGTCTCCTTCCTCCTCTGTAATGAACAGCAACAATTACAAAAGCAAAAACCCAAATTTCCAAACGCTCTCTTTGTTCTTGTCTTCTACCAAAAGGCCCTCAAAATCCCAAAACCCCAAAACCTCAAAACTAAAACGGTGCTTAATTAGCCATTATTTGGTGATTTTTTTGGTCGAAAGCAATTAGTTAGTGATTAAGAAATGGCTCAAATCATATCCAGCCCCCTGAACTTTTACAAATTTACCACTTAGACACTCCACCTTTGATTTGGACCCATTGAACACTTAAACTTTTTATTTTCAGCCTATTAAACACCTCAAAGCTGATGTGGCATATGTGTAAAATGCACGCATCTCTTAAGCGATTGAACTCTTGAAATATAAGTTACATTTAAATTTTGGAAAAAAAAACAAGAAAAACAATTAATTAAACCTCCCCTTTACTTTTCTTCTTCTTCTTCCCAGATCTAAGCTCCTCCTCCTCCTCCTCCTCCCAGTGGCGGATCCAGAATCATCGGAGTGGGGGGGGGGGGGGGGCGGAAAAACTCAGAAAATTCGGGTCGCCTACTCACGGGGAAAAAACAATTAACTAACCTTTTACTAGAGAAGTCAAGGCCTCAAGGGGGCATCAATCCCTAGTTCATTGAAGGAAAAAGAACAAGATCGTCCAAATAATTTTATGGTTATTTGTGATAAATATATCCTATTATATTAAAACTAAAAATTAAATCTAAAATATTTATATTATTTTAAAAATTGACACTTAATTGTGAGTAAATTGACATTTTTAAATGTCTTTCACATTAGTGAATATTATCACTAATCACTAACTAAAACGCAACATAAACTAAGATTTAGCATTTTATTTTCTATTTAAATATACACCTAATTGATTTATTAGCTGTAAGTTGTATCAAATTAAAAAATTGAGTATCAATCTCTTTTATACAAGGAAAAACTTGTAGGTAGATGAATAAATGAGCTTCCCAAAATTGTAAAAAATATAATATGGTATCCTCCAAATCATAAATGTTTATATTAGTTACACAATGGAGCAACTCAAAAAAAAAATAACATATAAAATATAAATCAAATGTACCCAATTCAAATTTATGAGCTAATGGAGAAAAAATAAGAAATTAACTTTTGAAATGGACGTATGCCAACCATCTAATGTAGAGTTTATAACTAATGGATGGGAAATAACATGGCCCAAAATGGGCTGAAGTGCTGAACTGTAATCATATTCGTACACACTGAAGTACTGAATAACTGGAAGAAAAAAAAAAAAAAAGGGCCAGAAAAATGAGGATTTGGTGACTCGAACACGGGAGGATGGCATATGGAGAATGGGGGGGGGCGGGAGAGCCACTGGGGCAGCTTTGCAGATGTGATACATATACCTACTACATTAATAATATTCTGAATGGGGGGCGGCCGCCCACCCACGCCCCCCCTAGATCCGCCAGTGCCTCCTCCTCCTGGACTTCTTCTTTTTCTGGCTTCCATCTTCTTGTTGTTCTTGTTCTTCTTTCTTCTCTATCACCAGCCCCTCCTCCTCTAGATCCACCTAACTCCTCCGACGCCAGCCACCGAGACACCTCCGACTCCGACCGCCACCCAAGCTCCGACGCCAGCCACCGCCCCGCCAAATCGACCGGCCAACCTCCGCCAACACCGGCAGCCCAACAACCACCGCATTCCTCTCCGCTTCCGGTGACCACGGTTCTCCTTCGCCGGCGAGCACTCCTCCGGCATATCCAGCCCAGACCAAACCACTCCTCCCCCGGCTCCGACAACTCCGCCTCCGGCTGGTCCTCCTCTGGCCCTGGCAACCTCCGTTCACCTTCTTACCCCCTCCTTCCTTCCCCGGGGTTGGCTCGACACCCCCCCATTTACTTAAATTTTATTTTTAATTTCCTTTTTTATTGAAAAAAATTAATACATGTCATTAGTCTAGGTGATTAGGTGGATTAAAATTAATTTAATATTAATGACGTGTAAATGAGGTGGCAATGCGTGTGATACACTCACCAGGACATTTGTTTGACAGGCGTTTAATAGGTCGAAAATAAGAAGTTTAGGTGTTCAATAGGTCCAAATCAAAGTTCGAGGGGCTATATATGATTTGAGCCATTAAGAAACGCTCTTATTATTTTTGGTCGAAAGAAACGCAATTACTAACACTAGCTAGCTAGTAGTGAATTTAATCGATTATTAGCTTCTTCCACTTGAGAGAATTAAAGGGAGATTGTATTAATTAAGCGCGTCTTGCATGTGTTTGGGTGCGAGTTTAATGGCAATTTAGGTGCTCTATTTCATGTCTTCCATCCCGATTCAAGCAATGTAACCACAAAGTTTCCCCTTTCTTGCTATGATTGCAAGCGTATTAGAATTCTATTTATTTATTATCAAGATTCTTAATCTTTTCCGTTCTCAAATATTGCTGTTGTGATGGAGATCTTGATGCATGGCAGTATATTTGTTCCTTGGCCATAAATCAGTTATTGTTTTTTCAATAAAAAATTGTTTAGTTTAGGGTTATTATATACTTTTACTTAGCTTTTTGCTACTTCACAAATCATTTTTTTCATGAAATATTTGAAATCTAATAACTCATTATAAATTTCGAGGTAAAAAATATACTTCTTAAAATGGCTTAAGAAAATCTTGCTAGCATCTTATCCCATAAATTAACCAACTCAATATATATTTGCAATATTCCAATCATTTGTTTTATTTCAAAATAAGACCAGACTGTTTCAACCCAATAAAAGTCGGTTGGATGCAACGTATTTTAGACATTTGGCTAAGTAATTAGTTGATACTATAATTTTAACTTGAACTAGTTTAACCCCCATACTATGTACGGGTAATGTGATTATAAATCCAATTTAATATAGATATATAATGTCAATGATCATGTTAAAATTATAGGATTATATATATTTATCTTCTTATTATGATTAGTTTTTTATCAATAGTAAATCATCTCATAATATAAATAGTTGGATTTGTTTAAAAATTACTTTATGATAAATATCACGTTTATTAAATAGTAATATTTATGTGAAGAACATAACTAATTTTTGGTAAGTAATAATTTATAAGTTTCAGGATAATTCATGATTTTTGATAAATTTTAATCAATATTTACGGGATAAGATTATATGAGATTCTAACTACCTAATTTGTATAAAGGAGGGCCCAACTGAATATTTTATTATTGAAATGACACGTGGCGCAAATTTTTGTGAACACATTGTTTCCGCTTTATACTATAGGTAGTATAGATAGGTAGTATAGATATGAAGTTTGTGAATGTTAAGAGTTCATTCGACCCTAATCAATCGACCTCGATTCCAACGAAATGAGACTTGACTAAGAATATTCATGGAGCTATTTTATTTTGACCAATATATAAATCTAAATCACTTGAACTCGACGATTACCTCACAGCCTGTCAAGAGAAAAAACTAGCTAATCACATCATTAATGTATATTGATGTAGTACTTATTATGCCATGAGAAATTAATTGCAACTTCACAAATGAAAGTTTATATCATTTAATTGCACATGTATATACTTAATTGTGTGCAACTCAAAGCAAAGACCAAAATTAATTTACATCGATAGCAACACAGCGAAGCAAAGACCAAAGTTAATCTCTCTATACCGTACGTTCCTATACACATTAATAAAACTCCTTGTAATAACACGAAGACACACACATATATAGTTATTCCAAGGTATTACAACTTACTTGTATCAGAATTAAAATTCCGGAATTAACATTAAAAGGAAAAACTTATAGATCATAATTAACCAACATACTTTCAAGGCTTGATAGACCAAAAAAGATCAAACTAGCCCAAGAAAGTGAACAATTATTTTTATTCAATTCATCAAAACAATAACATCAATTATATAAATTCACAAACCTCTTCCAATCACGTATATGAATGTGTGTATACGAACCAACAACAAACTCGAACTCGAACATCGTTCGATCTTCAAGCGTAATCGCACATCCCATAAATACAGTATTGGCCGAGCAAGCACTTGTTGTTGCAAGCTCCGCAATGCCTCTTGTCGAACGAGAGATTGACACACTGTCCGCGACAACACTGTTGTGTGAACTTACACTTGTTCTTGCAGGCGCCACAGTTTTGCTTATCGTACTTGAGATCGATGCACTTGTTGTTACAACAGGTGGTGTTCGTGGCCGCGCACACGGAGCCATCCTTGTGGCAATGGTCGGCTGCTCTAGGGTTCCTCTCCTTGTCCTCTGCTAGAAAGCGGCTCACCCTCGTTTGTGGGGTGGTGGTCAATGGCTTCTCGCTCTCGTTCGCATGGTGGGTTTGTTTCGGTTCTTGGATCTGTTCAGTCTTGGTGGTGGTGGTGGTGTAGGTGGTGACGGCGATGGTGATGGCCAGGGTGAGGGCGATCGTTAGGATCGCCTTCATCATATTCATGGTTTTGGAGCCAATTATTAAGAGAGAGGAGGAAGGAGGTGTAATGTGATGAATGAAGGATTAGCTCTCTAGCTTCTTGCTTAATTAGAGAAATGTAGGGGAAGTAGGGCTTATAGGGGGAGGGGGAGACATTATAAGGAGGGTTTGACGCGAAAATGGCGGTAAAAAGGGGCGAGTTGTGTGATTCTGCAAGTTGCATGGAGTGTGGTTCAATTAATGTATAATTTAATTATGTTAGTAAGACTTAAGAGAGAAAGTTTACGGTATATATATATTATTTGAGGTTTTTCTTCTTCTAAGTTACCTAGGTACGTTAAGCATGGAATTAATTAGTGTCCCGTGTTAGAAGTTTTAGTTTAAATTTAATAATCAAGACTGAATATATGTATGAAAGTAAAATTAGCGTTAACTTAGTTCAAAAAACCAAGATCATTTTGATATCAATTATAAGATGCATGTATTCATTGAGCATTATTGACCCTAGCTATTTAGCTTTTCTTGTATGTTAAATTAGTTTAGGATTGATCATCTAAGATCTACTCAATACATATGGAGATGCCAAGTGTCGATCTCTTCTAGCAGCAACAACTATATACGTGTTAAATTAATCAATAACTTCAAAAATGAAAGCCATTATACTTTTTTTGTTTGTTGATACAAGTTTCGGTCAATCCGTAAAGTGAAGCAAAGGTGAGCAATAGATTTTGAGGACAATTGACAAAAATATATTGAAAGTGATGAATGAATCATGAGGGGAAAACCAAACCCATCATTAAATTGAGCCCTTCCATGTTGTGTTTTGTTAATTTCTTACAAATCGGCTACTAAGCAATCAAGCGTACAAAGCCATTTTAGATGTATTAACACGTTACGAAAATGGTTAGTATATTCATTAATTAAAACTATGGTGATCAACCAGGCTACGCACCACATATGTAAAGTGGGCGGTATGAGGTATCTGAGAATGCAGATTACACGGGGTTTGACTTTGTTCTTGCCTCATTTTTATACTTCATTCATTCATAACTTTTCGTATACGTATAACACTGACTTTATAAGCACTACAGATTGATGTATGTGCCTTTGGGATTCTATATTAGCTATATAATAACATGAATATTCCTTCTTTTGTTTTGTTTTTCAAGAATACAGATCATTGATGTCAAAGTGACGTCGAACGTAGCAATTTAATCCCAAACCCATTGATGTACGTATATACAAGGTACACTAAACAACCGATCAAGGTTAATTGGTGTACACGATCCATACGTAAATTTGGATTTACACAGAACTTATACTATACAAAAGTTAGCCCAACCTAAAACAAAGCTTATACTATATATAAAGAATCTAAACCTAAAATAAAAAACTTATACTATAAAGAAATATGGAATCATCGTCTCCTCTTAGAACGCGGTTGTGGCATCATCATTTAGGAGTCGATTTACATTCAATGGAAGGTGGTGATTATCTGGTGAAATTGAACTATATATCGAAGGTCGGTCGACACGAGAGTGAATAACGGAACTTGAGAGTGCGTGGCCGTGAGGTTAAAAGAAGGTATGCCGGGTTTTAATTCAAATTACACTAACAACCTTGACAATTGATGCGAAAAGAAAGGAGAGTGAAATACAGTATGAGAAAGAAAAAAAAAAGTTATAAGGGAAGATATGAATTTCGTCTAGGGTTTTTTACCGGAAACCACCCGTCCAATAGGCCATATTCCCCTATACCACCCCTTACATCCATATTTACCGAAAACCACCCTTCTAATGCCCTCCATCACGTTTTTTCCACCCTTTTATGAATTTCCGTTAAAAATTCCGTTAAATGGTGGTTTATGGGAATATGGCCTTAGGAGGGTGGTTTTCGGTAAATAGGCACATCTCCGCCACTATAAGACCAGGTATGTGGCCGCCGTCGTCCACCACTGCTCGCCAACAGCCTTGCCTGGTCGGAAATCGTCACTCCCGGATCTGACCTTACATTTCATCGTTGCAGATTTCCACTGATGTATCTCCGACGCTGCAACTCACGACGGCGACTTCCCGAGATCTGTCAACCACAACCATAACCCAGCAGATTCGCACACTAGCGAGCCGGTGACTTCCCCCACCAGATTTGCAGATCTACGAACTCCGCCGATCCATGAAGCCTAGATCTGTTCTTCCACTGAGGAGGCCGGGAAACCTGTCGAGGTGGCCGGTGAGTAGGAGGGCCGAAAGAATGGATTCGTAGGGCAGAGGAGTACCCAACGGTGTTAGGGCGGAGCGGAGGGTGAGTCGGGGCTTTGGTTGCCGAGTTCGAGGCTGGGCGGAATGGCCGGTGTGCTAAAGGAGGCCGGCGAGAGTGAGGTTCCAGATCTGGGCTGGGGGCGGCCGAGGAGGCGGATCTGGACCCGGTGAGGGCGGATCTAGACTCAGTGAGGGAACTGTGAGGTGAGGGTGGCCGAGGAGGCCGGCGGTCTGGCGTCGACAAGGCAGGAAGAAAGAAGGGTAGGAGTGAGCGGAGGGGAGAAAGAGGTAGATCTGCAACGACAAACTGCGAGGTTAGATCTGGGAGTGACGATTTCCGACCAGGCGAGGCTGTCGGCGAGCAGTGGTGGACGACGGCGGCCACAAACCTGGTCTTATAGTGGCGTAGATGTGCCTATTTACCAAAAACCACCCTCCCAATACGCCATCTTCCCCTAAACCACCATTTAACGGAATTTTTAACGAAAAATCATAAATGGGTGGAAAAAACCTAACGGAGGGCATTGGACGGGTGGTTTTCGGTAAATATGGATGTAAGGGGTGGTATAGGGGAATATGGCCTATTGGACGGGTGGTTTCCGGTAAAAAACCCTTCCTTCTATTTGGATAAACATAGATTTTGATGAGAAATTGTAAATTTATTTTATTTTGCCTTTTTTTTGTTTCCCATGAGTTTTTCGTTTTCTCATTAAATCCCACCAATTTAGTGAGATTCGTTTTCTCATTCTTTATCTCTAAATTTCTTATGAAATCTCATCAAATCTATCTTAAAACTCAATCCTATTTTAAAATTTCCATCAAAACCGGTTATCTAAACCTATCTATACTGTCTATAGTATAAAGTAGAGACAAAGTCTTCACAAAAAATTGCGCCACGTGTCATATTTTTAATAAAATAATCAACCTGGCCCTTGCGTATATAAAAAAACACTAATCACAATAGAAAGATAAATGTATATATGATTTGATCAAAATAATCACCTAGGTCCTCCTCTATATAAATTAGGTAGTTAGAATCTTATATAATCTTATCCCGAGCATTCAAGTATAAGGAGGCTTTGAAGAAGCTACATGAAGTGCATCAACCTTTGTCAAGTAGACATTAGAAGATGAAGAAGACGAAGGAGATGGTCTCAGGACCGACCCCAAGGGGGGTCGTGCACGACCCATCTAGGGTCGATCTTGAGGCATGTTCCTCTTCCGCCGGTTTCCTTGTTTAGCTTGCGTCCCAAGTCGTTTCCTTTTATTGTTTATCAAACTATTTCCATATTTTGGTTTTCTAGATTTGTAATTATTATTATGAGATATTCTTTATATCTTATCATAATAATTTAGGGTTTCTTTTTCTAGGGTAGAATAAATACTAGAGTTTTTCCCTTATTTGTTTTTAGAGCGTAGCCCCTTTGAAACCTTTTGTTGTTTTGATTGATTGAATCAAGAGTTGTTGATTTGGTTTGCAATCGCCTTCATTCTTGTTCTTGTTCGTGTGTGCATCTGAATCAATTGTGCGAGTTTTCTTCAAGGATTGAACAAGACGAGCCTCGTCCAAAGTCTAGATCCTACAATCGCTTCCGAGGCCAACGATCTACCCGAGTTGTCGTGCATCAAGTGGTATCACGAGTCATCCGATCTTGAGTTACATCGAGTTAAGTCGAGTTGTTTTTGTCAACAATCTGCGAACTACATCAACAACAAGAGTTGCATTCGTTAGTCGTCGTTTCTGAAAATTTCGAAAATTTTTATGAGGTAATTTCGAAAATATGATTACATATTCTTGTAGAGAATTTCGATACGAGTCTAGGCATATAAGATTCGTCAAAATCGGAGTTCGTTTGACCCCCGAAAAGGTCAAAATACCAAGCTGCTTTCCAGAAACCCTAATTGGCCGCCGAGAATTTTTGCTTTCTTTGAGCCCAAGTTTGGTTTTTGTTTGTCGTCCATGAAGCTCTAATGTCTCAAGTTGATATTCCGAGTCAAATTAATCTCTTTTATGGAGATTATGATCCGTACTCATATTTTTCTTGGGAGGAGAATACTAATGCTTGCTTGGAGTATCATGGCTACGATGGCCTTTCAGGATTCATGGCAGTTGTTGATGCTTTTTGAGGTGATGCTTATGATTGGTGGATGAATGATCTTTATCGACGTCGTCTCTATGGTCTTGAACATATTGTTCATTGGAATCAGCTCAGAATTGTGATGAGAATGCAGTTTGTGCCACTTGAGCAAGCTAGACGATTAGAGATGTACAACAAGTGTAAGCAAGGGTTTGCTCGTTCGCCTCTTGCTTATTTCATGGAGCTTGAAGAGTTGCTTAATTTTTCTGGTTTGTCTCTGTTGAAGGGTTTTCTTGAACAAATAAATTTGTAGTCAAGACCCCGCTGTGTATAGCGAAGTCAGGATCGTCCACGGGAGTGAGAGTAGAGCTAAGTTTAGTCGAACAAACTACGAAAAGCAAAGGTAACAAAAGGCAAACAACTTCAGGCTCGACCCAAAGAGGGTCGATATCGACCCAAGGGGGGTCGATCCTGAGGACGGAGTCACACGAACAAAACAATTCACAAGCAACTAACTCGAACTCGACTTAGGGAGTCGGGATCAAGGAACAAGATACGAGCTTTAATCAATCTAAAAGTCAAATCCTAGGGCAAAGGCTACCACAACAACAACCATACATGCTTTTGACAAAAATTCACAACTATCATGCAATCTAGATCATAGAAAAGTTAACTTTCGCAAACAATTCAAGCCATTCAATCAACTTTCGCAAATCAAACAACTTTCTACCTATCCTTCAACCTAGGAATATCAACTTTCGCAAATAATCCTATTAGATGTAATCAAGCAACTAACTTTTCACTTTCGCTAAGGTTAATAACAAGACATGCCTCAACTTTCGCAAAGGATTAAGCACAAGATAAGGTAGATATGATCATCAAGCATTCAAGTCATGAATTCAAGTTTTAAACATGCATGATTGTGTTGGGCTTTTGCCCAACCCTAGAACCTAAGAAGACTACTCACACATAGCAAAGAGAGAAGAGGAAGAAGAAGAAGAAGACATGATCAAACCAAACTCAAACTCAAATAAAAACCAAAGATCAATCTTACAAACCTCAAACTT
The DNA here is from genome assembly GCA_934048045.1 of Polygonum aviculare. NCBI lineage: Eukaryota > Viridiplantae > Streptophyta > Magnoliopsida > Caryophyllales > Polygonaceae > Polygonum > Polygonum aviculare. The sequence continues at coordinate 30,429,584 of OW204026.1, forward strand.
GTCCTCCAAGTCTTCTCCCAAATTCTCCAAGTCTTGATTGTTGATCAATCACCAAGCAAAAGCATCCTCATTGATTGAATGTATAAAAACTATAGGTTCAACCTCCTTTTATAGACAAAAAGGAGTCCTAATCTAACTAGGAAACACAAACAAAACACCTTCCTAAAATACAAACTAGGAAACTTGCACAAAATAATCCGGAACAAGTGAAGGCGGTGACGCGCGATCGACCATAGGGGGGTCGATATCGACCCCTATAGGGTCGATCCTGAGGCTCTGGTTCCTTGCGCTCTAAGTTTGGTCAAGTGGCTAGAGATCGACCTCCTTGGGCTCGATCTTGGGGTCGATTTTCTTCACTTTTCTTGTTGATTTTGCTTCTCTTTAGCTCCTCTCCTTGGCTCTTCAATTTGAATCTTCCTCCTAGCTCATCCATCCTCTCCGAGTCTTGCTCCAAACTCGCTCTCAAGCTTCGAAATACCTACAAAACGACACAAATATGCGTAGTTTCCGAATCTCAAGGAAATACGAAAACTTATGCAAAAAGACTCAAAAACACAAGACTCAAGCACAAAACAGAACTCAATCTAACTTATCTAAACCCTAAAAATCTACCTAAAAACGCGGACATCAGTCTCTTAGTCCTGAACATCTTTGCTCTCGTTTCTATGATGGTTCGAATACCATATACCGAGAAGTCTTAGAGCACCAACCGAGAGATGATGTGAATGAGTTGTTTCGGGCTGCTATGAAATTTTACTATGCTGCTCAGAGGTCTGAGGAGCGTGAACTTGCATGGACTGCAAAAAATGGTGGCTCCATCTCAAGTGGAGGAGGAGAAATCAGCTTCCTTAGTTGAGGCGAAGACTGCCACCACAACAGAAGTTACCGATTCTTTGGCTTGCATCGACGTGCCAGAAGTTGTTAGCACAGTTCATGAGTAAATACTTATTCAATCAGACTCAAATTTTGTGGACCACTGTGATATTGATGTTGAAAGCTCTCTGCAAAATTTCAGCTCATTCGGAGTTGATTTACCTATGGTTCCTTCACAGTCATCGACAAGTACTGCTACCTTGGCTATTCCAGTTGTTCCGCAGGCTAAACTTCAGTATTTAAAGCCAAATTTTGTGGGTGATGTTGTTATTGCAGGAATGATCTCTCCACAAAATTTTAGCCAGTTTGGAGGTCGTTTGCTTGTCAAACCATGCAGATTGTTTTTTAGCACTCCAGCGTCGTCTGTCCTTGATTCTTTTGATCATGTGCTTGATGATTGCTTTGCTTATTATCATCCGGAGTATGGAGATAAGTACAAGGTTAGTTCTTGGAGTTCTTTACAAAAGTTTGAATTCTTCTCTACACCTTTCGACAAATCGAGGACGATTTGCGGTCAAGTGGAGGAGAATGATACAAGAATGATAGAGAATATCATGAACCGACAAGCAAGGCCAAGACCGTTCTACAAGTCGCGAGCTTTCAAGTTCATGAAGGATTCATGGAGGAAGACGAGCTCAAGAAGAAGGCCTAGACCTTACAAGAGGTCCCGAGCATTCAAGTATAAGAAGGCTTTGAAGAAGCTACATGAAGCGCATCAACCTTTGTCAAGTAGACATTAGAAGATGAAGAAGACGAAGGAGATGGTCTCAGGACCGACCCCAAGGGGGGTCGTGCACGACCCATATAGGGTCGATCACGACCCATCTAGGGTCGATCCTGAGGCATGTTCCTCTTCCGCCGGTTTCCTTGTTTAGCTTGCGTCCCAAGTCGTTTCCTTTTATTGTTTATCAAACTATTTTCATATTTTGGTTTTCAAGATTTGTAATTATTATTATGAGATATTCTTTATATCTTATCATATTTTGGTTTGAAACCTTTTGTTGTTTGGATTGATTGAATCAAGAGTTGTTGATTTGGTTTGCAATCGCCTTCGTTCTTGTTCTTGTTCGTGTGTGCATCTGAATCAATTGTGCGAGTTTTCTTCAAGGATTGAACAAGACGAGCCTCGTCCAAAGTCTAGATCCTACAATCGCTTCCGAGCCGACGATCTACCCGGGTTGTCGTGCATCAAGTGGTATCACGAGTCATCCGATCTTGAGTTACATCGAGTTAAGTCGAGTTGTTTTGTCAACAATCTGCGAACTACATCAACAACAAGAGTTGCATTCATTCGTTCGTCGTCGTTAAGTCGAGTTGTCAATAGGCCCATCTCTTGTTATGGCTCTTTCACCTCTTTGTGATGAGCTCATGAGACCCCGACACTCTAGTATATATAGTAATACTAGGCTTCCCTCGTTAAGAAATGCATGTCATTTTTGGTTTTGTTTCAAAATTAAGAAATCATATGATTTGATTTTAAACATCCTTAATCTTATAAATATCTTTTATTTTCTATTAGAAATTTAGGTAATAATATAGTATAAAGTGTAGTAAAGTATTTAAAATACACTCTCTAAATATACATGAGTTTGTTTTCTATTAGATACGTAAGGTTCATTCAATACACTCTTTAAATATGTCTAGATGTGGCATTTGAGTCAGTTTCGAGTAAATCCATTTCGAGTGCGGGTAATTTCAGTTTTTGCCATGTTTTAGTCCAATTCAATTTCAGTTTGGGTCGGTTTAAGCTAGTTGGGTTTGTGTCGATTTTAGATTTGTTTCAATTCGGTTATTACGGGTTGGGTTGTGTTCGGATCTCACTGACTATCTTGCGTGAGCCATGTTAATATATTATGTTAATTGGAGTTTGAAGTAGAGTAATTAGAACTATGTTCAAGATTTTAACAACTTGGAGCGGATCGAGTTGCATCATTTTAGTTTGCAGGTTCAATTTCTTTTACAGATTTAGTTAATATGGATAACAATTTAAATTTGTTATATAGTATTTCATTAGTTGGTTTTACAAGATTATTAAGACTTCATCTTTAACAATTTATATAATATGCAATTACCCATTTAAATTTACTTTAATAATTAGTTGGTCGTTGGGCCTTTTCGGGTTAACGTCATTTTGGGTTTGGATCATTTTGGCTTCAGTTCAGTCTTAATTGGGTTGGGTTGGGTTGTTTTTGGTTGGTGCATTGCACTAGCTTTCGGTTTCGGTTGTGGCAAGGCAGGTTGATTTCGCGAATCAGGTCGGTTCATGACAAGTCTAGTTATGTGATTTGAAAAACAAATGAAAGTTTATAAAAAGTTGGCATGATCAAAACAAAATATTAAAAGAAAACGACTCAAAATCAAATCAACTTTTAACGAAAAAATAATCCAAACTTTGAAAAACTACAAATAATATGAACTATCACGATATTAGTTAAAAACTATCCAATATCATTTTTCGACAAGTTTTCCAGTGGAATCGATGATAAATTGATCGAACATCTAACATAACAACTTAATATTTGGCACTTGTTTAGAATATTGACAATTTTCGTAGCATCGATCCCACAAGACAACTCTTTGAAAAATGATTTCTGATCATTTTTTGTTAATATTACGATCGTTGTGATGATTTTCAAATTTGGATTATTTTTTATTGAAAGTTGATGCTGGAAGTTATTTTGGATAATTTTCCCAACACTAAAAGAACAAATAACCATCAAAAGTGCAAAAAAAACAGGCGAGTTTGCGGATGTGCCCCTCTCAATAAAAAAAGCTTGCAAAAACGTCCTTAAATTAAATCGAGAAAATAGCTAAGCATGTTGTTTTGCGCGTTTTTGTAATAAAATTTACATTAATTTGTGTTTTCTTTTAAATAGAAATTTTAAAGCGTGGGTTCATTGTTCAGAACTAGAGAGGGGAGTAATATTAGAAGAGTACAAGGTAGTAAAGAATCAACCAAGAGAGCGGTGGCAGTCGTTAAGGAGAGAGCATTTGAGAGCATGTACAAAACTCTGGATGAAAAAGGAGGAGAAAGAGTTTTGTACAAGTGGGCTAAAGAGAGGAAAAGGAGAAGCAAGGATATTGACAAGGTAAAGTGTGTTAAGGATGAGGATCGGAGGGTGTTAGTGGACGACCTTCAGATCAGACAGCAATGAGAGAGGTATTTTCGAGAGCTTCTAAATGAGGGACATGTGGAGGAGGAGAGTCGACCCGATCCTTTAAGTCGAGAAAATCAAGAATACTTCTTTTACTCGCACAATTGTATCTCGAAAGAGGAGATAAGAAACGTGATCCACCACATGGGAAACAAGAGAGCTGTAGGGCCGGATGAAATCTTGGTGGAGGTTTGGAAGTGTTTGGGAGAGAGAGGCCTAGAGTGGTTAACGACCCTTTAAATGTTATCTTTCGGTCAACCAAAATGCGCGATGAGTGGAGGCTTAGTAAGTTAATCCCAGTTTATAGGAAATGTGCAACAGTGCGGCAACTACAAAGATATTAAGCTGCTTAGTCATACAATGAAGGTGTGGGAAAAAGTGATCGAGTCGAGATTGAGGAGGTTAGTGAAAGTGTCGAAAAATCAATTTGGTTTCATGCCCGGAAGGTCGTCTATGGAGGCTATTCATCTGTTGAGAAGGCTCATAGAGGAGTTTAGAGAGAGGAAGAAAAATCTACACATGGTTTTCATCGACTTGGAGAAAGCGTATGATAGGGTGCCGAGAGAGTTGATTTGGGATTCCTTGGCCGCTAAGGAAGTGTCAGGCACGTTCATAAGAGTAGTCAGAGACATTTATGAGGGTTCCTTGACAAGAGTGTGCTCCTCGGGTGGGGATACAAAGTACTTTAAGGTGAAGGCAGGCCTGCACCAGGGTTCAGCTCTGAGCCCTTTCCTTTTTACGTTGGTGATGGACGTGTTGATAAGGGATATTCAGGGGGAGATCCCATGGTGTATGTTGTTCACAAACGGTATTGTTTTGGTAAATGAGTCTAGAGTTAGGGTTAACATTAGGCTTGAAGCTTGGAGGGATAAGTTGGAGTCTAAGGGCTTTAGACTGAGAAGATCTAAGACGGAATATATGAAGTTCAGGTTCGGGCAAGAGGTAGACATAAATGAGGATGTGGTCCTAGGAGCAGAAGTGGTAGTATGAAAAGAGAGTTTGAAATATTTGGGGTCAGTTTTACAGAGTGATGGTGGTTTCGACAAAGACGTCACACATCGAATCCAAAGGGGCTGACAGAAGTGGAGGGCGGAGTCGGGAGTTTTGTGCGATAGAAAGATTCCGCTAAAGCTGAAATGAAAATTCTAAAGAACGGTGATCAGAGCAACCATACTTTATGAGGCAAAGTGTTGGGCCACCATGAAGGCTCAAGAACAAAGGCTTTTAGTGGTTGAGATGAGAATGTTGAGATGGATGAGCGGGCATACGTTGTTTGACAGAATCAGAAATGAAGTGATCAGAACCAGGGTTGGAGAGGCCAGCCTAGAAGATAAGCTTCACGAGCCGAGACTACGGTGGTTTGAGCATATTCAAAGGCGGGGCCCCGCAGAGCCGGTTTAACGGGTTCGTAGGTGTGAGAGTATGGACTTGGGAGTTATTTGCAGAGGGAGGGGTCGACTGAGGAAACGCTGGAAGGACAATATAAATCAAGATGTCAGACACTTGGGGATTTCGACAGAGTTGGTAACAAGCAGAGATAGTTGAAGGGAGAAGATTCGCGTGGTGGATGGTTAGAGCCCGATTAGACTGGTAAGCTTGGTTTTTTTAGATTTGCCTGGCTTTGTCTTTCCGTGTTTTGTTTCGTGCTTTGTGTTTTGTTTGGCTTGTTTCTGTGTTTTGTTCTTTGTTGTGAGAGTTATCTTCCTTTGTGTGCTTTTCGGCTCCTTGGGTGCTTTTCTGTATGGGTCTCTTGGACGCACTCTGATGGGATCTCACTTCCAGGATCGGTCGAATTCGGGTTCGACTGAGCTCTTTGTGGAGGTGTTCGTGTAAAGAATGAGCATGAAACTCGAATTGGACCTTTGTATTGAAAATAGATGGCGATTTGTTTGAAGTTACAAACTGAAGTACAAGTGTTTTTGTGGGACAAAGTAATGGGAAAGGAAAACAAGAGATCAACGAGGGAATCGAGAGCGAGAAGCCGTCAAGAAGGGGACTCCCTCGGCCCGTTCTCCCTTGGGGGAGAAGAGACCGAATGAGTAGGGCTTAAAGCTCTCTTACTCAAATTCAATCTAAGACAAAATGAAGGCCCTAGGCGTCCTTATATAGGCTGAGGTAAGGGAGAGAGGGCGGCAACTTGGAGTGGGTGCCAAGCTTCGTATGGAGGTGGAGAGAAGTGTGGGCGCCAAGCATCATTAAGGTGTGAGGAGGTGATATGGATTGGTGGCCAAGGCAAGCACAAATCAGCCGGCCTTTAATGATGCAGATTGGCGGCCAAGTAACACATGTCTTCTTTGATGATCCAAACTTGGCGGCCAAGGATTTGCGTTGGGTGTTGAGGAGTGGCGGCCAAGCAACCTCCCACGTGGGCTTTGGATATTTCTCTTGATGTTGGGCTTCGGGCCTATCAAGATTCTCATTCGGGCCAAGCGCTTTGAGGCACACCAACACTTGACTAAGTAGGTTGTGTGGGGCGTGGGCCAAATGGGCCCGAAGTTGTTCTTGCAATATTTTAGTGCGTTGCCTAGTCAAAGCCCCGGGAGGATGGTCTAGTTCCTTAGCCATGGTCGACCGTGTGGCGGGTCGTGGCCGACTTATGTGCGGGTGGCCTCGGGAGTGCCTCGGAGTGGCACCGGCTTGCGCCTCGGGCCACGCCTTAATGCCGCCCGCGGGGTGCCTTGTGGAGGCACCGGGCGCACCGGCGCCGCTTGCGGGGTGAGGCCCCAAAGGGGCACCGGGAGGCACCGGGGCGCCGGTGCCTTGATATGGGCCGGGAGGCACCGTGGCGTCGGTGCCTTGGTGTAAAACGGAAGGCACCGTGGCGTCGGTGCCTTGTGGTGAGCCGAGAGGCACCATGGCGTCAGTGCCTTGATGTGAACCGGGCGCGATCACATCATCCTCCCCCAGTTGAGAAGGATTCGTCCTCGAATCTTCTTGGTCGAGCACAGCGCCCGCGCACATAATCGCGAATGGTGTCCTCCGCGTGGTTCGATGGACGGACTTATTGTAGGCGAACTTTGTGAGAGCTAGGCATTTTTCCCACCTGCGCAAGTTAGTCCGCAAGAAATAATGAAGTAAGGCACCCAAGGTTCTATTAAGAACCTCGGTTTGTCCATTTGTGAGTTTAGAGTCGACAAGGAGTGACCGTCCATCAAGGGGAATTAGGCACGTCGACCTCTCTTAAATAGCTCGGTTCACTTCCTTGCCCCGGGCCACCATGAGATGTTTGGAGCCGCCCTCATAGGCTTTGAGCTCCATTTTCTTTTGGGGACCTTTCTTCCTTAGCTCCCTCGCCTCTTGGTCCGCAATAACCTCGTGAGGGGCTAAAGGATGTAGTGTGAATTTCTTCCCATCCATGTGGAAGATGTATTCGTTAGAGACCCCTTGGTGGATGACAGCACGGTCATACTGCCATGGTCGGCCCAAGAGCAGGTGACAGGCCGTCATAGACATGACATCACACAAGACCTCGTCCTCATAAGGCCCAATGGAAAACTTAATTCTCGCTTGCTCCTTGACCATCACCGGTGCGTCGGAGTTAAGCCAATGTAGAGAGTAGTGGATCTTGCGGGGTGTCGTCTCGAGTTTGAAGCGGGAGACCACCTCGGTGTCGATTAAGTTGCTACAAGATCCACCATCTATGATAACACTACACACTTTGCCTTGGATAAAGCATCGTGTGTGAAAGATGGGTTCCCGTTGTGATGGCACCGAGGGCCGTTCATTAGTGAAGAGAGCTCGTTGAACAACAAAGCACTCACCACTAACGGCGGGTACATCTATTTCCTCCTCGCTTTCGCTTTGCTCCAACTCCTCTTCGGACTCATAGTCACCAGCTTGGTTGAGGAGCACTTGTTTCTGGTTAGGGCAATCGCGAGCAAAATGGCCTCGCCCCAAGCACTTGAAGCATTGGAGGTCACGGGCACGAGAATTGGCGCCTTCCTTAGGCGCGGTGGGAGCGTGGGACGCCTCCCGTTTAGGCTGAGCGGGGTTGGCCTCGGCCATGAGCTCCTTAGCCTCGCTCCTCTTAATAGATGGGTTAGAGCTCGAGGTCCCAGAGCTCCATGGGCGACCACTTCCGCCACTCCTCCGTTTGTGCAAGTTTTGGTACACCTGGTTGGTGTATTGAAGAACGTCGGAGATGGAGGCTTCCGCACTGAACCGTTGCATTTCCACGTAGGCAGCTACGTCGGAGTTTAGGACTCCGATGAATTTAGAAATAATATATCTCTCCGGAAATCGAACTCGGGACCGGAAGACAAGCTGCCGTAGCTCCTTATAGTACTCATCGGGACTGCGAGCCCCTTGCTTAATCCGCTCCAATTTACCTTGGATGCGGTCAAGATAATCCTCGGGCACAAACCGATCACGCATGGCCCGTTTAAGCTGGCCCCACGTGCGAATGGGGTCCTCGCCTTGATACGCTCTATCCTCTTTCTCTTCTTGCCACCATGAGTAGGCAAAATCGGTGAACCGAATGGTGGCGATCACCACTCGTTGGCGATCCGGATAGTCGTAATATTCAAAGACCGCCTCGGTCTTAGCCTCCCAATCAAGGTAGGCCTCGACATCCGAAGTCCCGGCGAAAGGTTCCACCGTGAGTTTAATTCCGTGGTGGTGGTCCCTCGGTTGTTCCATGGGAGGATTAAGACCGTGATCATTCAACCGGTCGCGGAACCGAACATTCTCCCGCGGCGCCATTGGATCCGGAAGGTTGTGCCGGGGTCCGAGGGGTGCCGCGAGCGGCCCTCGGTGTTGTCGGTGTTGAGGCTGCCGCTCCTCGTGTTCGGAGAGGATAGCCGGTGGCCTCCGAGGAGGAGGGAGAATAGCCTCCAATCTCAGAGACTCGTCCTTCGAAAGGATGGGCTTCTTTTGCTCCAGGGCCTCATGATTAGTGCCCGAATATTGTCCCTCCTCATATTGAGGGCTAGGCGAACGCTCGTGTCGCGGAGACATGCTCAAGCGTTGCTCGATCTTATCATCCATGAGCCGGATCAGCTCGTCCCGGGACTTCTCATAAGTTTCCCGAACGTCTGCTCGGGCATCCTCCCGGACCTCTCGTAAGAGGCCGCATAGCACCTTCCATGAGAAGGTGTTATCCGCCTCGTTAGTATCGTCGGGAAGATTCTTGTTCTTCGGCGAGTCCTGAGACATGATTAAATAAACAAACACGGAACTTGGTAATGGTTAGATAAATCCAAAGACTCACTTGTGTTTGACTCGAAAAACTTGTTTTTTTTTTGTTCTTTTTTTTTGCTTCAGAAAGCGATCAAATGGGAGGGACTGACTCGTGTTTAGACTCGATTTTATGTGGCTCTCGAACTCACACACTTGATTTTAGGATTGTTTATTTCGCCACCAAAAATCCTTAACACAACTCCTTCCTCCACTCGCTCGTGTGAGAGCGACAACCACCGGAAATCAAAGCGAGCGACCGGAGCTTGTGGGCGAGTTTTTACTAGCCCCACAAGTCGGGAATCCCGTTGCTCGAGGCTGGATTAAATCGAGGCAAGAAAATGGCCAATAAATTTCACGTCTTGGCTGGCCCCTTTCGAACTTTGCTTGTTCGACCTTCTTCGCAAACTCTTTTTTTTTTGTTGAGAAATGAGAGATACTATCTCTCTTTTGTACTTTCTTTTTGCTAGGAGAAGTACTACTTCTCCCTGATTTTTTTTTTTGAACAAGAGTTACTAACTCTTCTTGGACGAGGGAAGTACTACTCCCTTTAGTTCGTCTCTTTTTTTTTTGAACAAGACGAGCACACTTAACGACTTTGTGCCACGTCAAGATCAATCTTCCGAAGGTCGAAGAAAAGGGATCGGCCGAGACAAAGGACTTGAAAAAAGGGTGGTAAGAAAAGGTTAGGCTCGTTTTTTTTTTTTGAAGAGATTGAATTCGGTCAAGGCAAGGAAGGGAAAAACGAGGCTAGATTTGGGGGGATAAGAAATGGGATTCGAGCAATTGAAAACCTGACTCGTAGGGTAGTAATTCGTACCCCCACAACTTGAGGAACTCAAGCCGACAGGCTCTGATACCAGATGATGGGATCTCACTTCCAGGATCGGTCGAATTCGGGTTCGACTGAGCTCTTTGTGGAAGTGTTCGTGTAAAGAATGAGCATGAAACTCGAATTGGACCTTTGTATTGAAAATAGATGGCGATTTGTTTGAAGTTACAAACTGAAGTACAAGTGTTTTTGTGGGACAAAGTAATGGGAAAGGAAAACAAGAGATCAACGAGGGAATCGAGAGCGAGAAGCCGTCAAGAAGGGGACTCCCTCGGCCCGTTCTCCCTTGGGGGAGAAGAGACCGAATGAGTAGGGCTTAAAGCTCTCTTACTCAAATTCAATCTAAGACAAAATGAAGGCCCTAGGCGTCCTTATATAGGCTGAGGTAAGGGAGAGAGGGCGGCAACTTGGAGTGGGTGCCAAGCTTCGTATGGAGGTGGAGAGAAGTGTGGGCGCCAAGCATCATTAAGGTGTGAGGAGGTGATATGGATTAGTGGCCAAGGCAAGCACAAATCAGCCGGCCTTTAATGATGTAGATTGGCGGCCAAGTAACACATGTCTTCTTTGATGATCCAAACTTGGCGGCCAAGGATTTGCGTTGGGTGTTGAGGAGTGGCGGCCAAGCAACCTCCCACGTGGGCTTTGGATATTTCTCTTGATGTTGGGCTTCGGGCCTATCAAGATTCTCATTCGGGCCAAGCGCTTTGAGGCACACCAACACTTGACTAGGTAGGTTGTGTGGGGCGTGGGCCAAATGGGCCCGAAGTTGTTCTTGCAATATTTTAGTGCGTTGCCTAGTCAAAGCCCCGGGAGGATGGTCTAGTTCCTTAGCCATGGTCGACCGTGTGGCGGGTCGTGGCCGACTTATGTGCGGGTGGCCTCGGGAGTGCCTCGGAGTGGCACCGGCTTGCGCCTCGGGCCACGCCTTAATGCCGCCCGCGGGGTGCCTTGTGGAGGCACCGGGCGCACCGGCGCCGCTTGCGGGGTGAGGCCCCAAAGGGGCACCGGGAGGCACCGGGGCGCCGGTACCTTGATATGGGCCGGGAGGCACCGTGGCGTCGGTGCCTTGGTGTAAAACGGAAGGCACCGTGGCGTCGGTGCCTTGTGGTGAGCCGAGAGGCACCATGGCGTCGGTGCCTTGATGTGAACCGGGCGCGATCACATCACACTCCCTCTTCGTCGTCGTCGTCGTTTTTTTATCTATATATTTTTTCAAATTGGGATAAAAAAAGGTTGTAAAATATCTTATTTTTTAGAAAAAATATTAATAAAAAAATATTCGACTTTTTTAAAAACATTTCGTTTTTTTAATTTTATTTGACCAAAATTAGTCATTTTGGGCCTTCATGTGATATTTTTAGGTATCACTGCAATATTTTTAGGCATTTTCGCAAATAAAAAAAACAAGGTCATATTTGCAAAGTGATTATCAAACAAGGGTACGGGGTACTAATTTCTCTAACTAGTATCCTAAGTCCTAACCTTGTACTTAATTTGAAATAAAAAATGACCGACTCACCAAGTTGACTTAATTATTAGTTTTATTCTTGATACATAATATAGAAGTTTTTTTTATAAAATTTTCAATTGTAAAATCATCTCCATACATATTAAATATTTTATATAATGATAAGTGTGCATATATGGGATTATGACATGTTTAGAATCTTGTACACTACTTTTTCTTTTTATGATGATTATATATGATATATGTTATTTACTGATTTGGTATATGGATAGAACAATTCTAATCAAATAAAAAAATTGTAGAAATATGAGATTTTGTATCGATAACAAAATATTTTACAGATGGATATTTAGTATGATCAAGAAAGAAAACAAATATGAAAATCAATCCGAACCATACACACCAATACACCATGCATTATACGGAGAAATGATAACAATAAAAAACTACATATTCATGAGATTAGTATCTATTTATAATAGGTACTCCGGGTTATATCACTATTACATGAAGGGTGAATTTATAAAGTTCTTAGACCGACTTTGTCGTTTTTTTTGATAAAAACATCTAAGACCGACTTACACTGTTTTTAAGAACTAAAATTCTCAATTCCTTTCATACCGTATGTTGGGACGATGTTAACGACTCTCTTGTACTTAACATTGTGCCCATGACAATCGTCTCTTACTTTTGATATGACAAACTCGATTTGATCTAATAAGTTGTCCAATTATATCTCAGGAAACGCAGGTCATGAAAAGGACATCATGGGGTAGCAGTCCCTAAGGGGTAGGGGATGCTATCCTTCATAAAGAACAACACGAGTGAGTTTCTACGAGTAGAGGACGTAGTCCACGATGAGTAGGAACGCGAGCAAAAACGTCAGAGTTCTTCCAAGGCTGGCGACACAGTGACATCACCCAACAAGCCTTGATCATCAAGTACATGTCGAAGCCGATCCTGTAGCCAAGTTCTACAACTGTTGCCAGAAAGCTTCCTTCATCACCGCCAAGGACACCTGGAAGTTGATCCCTGTTGCAACGTACAAGAAGGGCATGATCGTTAAAGGAAAGACGCCCTTCCTAAGCACTATAAATACCCCTAAGGTATTTATTGTGACTTATGTTTTTAAGAGAATATTCAGAGCATATAGTAACGATCACACAGAACACCAAGAACTCACCAAGTACAGTGAAGAACTAGGTGTTAGATCGAGAGAGAAGCAAAACCCAAACATAAAACAAGTTTGTAAGAAAAAGAATAAAAAGAAACAAGTCCTAAGGGATGTAGGGATAGAGTCCTTAGAGTATTGAGTTAGGTTATAGTGAACGGCTGAAAGGAGTGTTACTAGTAGACTTAGGAACAGACACTTAAGTGCCAGAGAATTGTAAGACTCGCCTTGTAACTATATGGACTCTCACTAAGAAAAGGAAATAATATATTCAAAAATCCTCCACGGAGGTAGAGGTTTATTCACAAGGACTACTTTGATCTTGTGATCGAGGTTCCTCTATAAATACCTGAGTCCTTTATCTTATTGTCTTACCTGTTTAATATTTCAAGTACTTACTTTCGTTGCCCTAAGGACGTCTCTAAAGGACGCCGTTAGAACTTAGTTACGTACTTGTGTGATCCAACAATTGGTATCAAAGCGGGTGCTCTAGATTGTTTCAAAGTTGCAGGTAACCATGGATATGGAACCAAAAGATATCAGCGTGCTAAGCCTCATCGTCTGACGGACGACGAATACAGTCGTTGGAAAGACAAGATGACGAACTTTCTGAGAGGAAACTACTATTAATGCTGGCAGGTCATCAGGGACGGTGACCATGAGATTCCTTTGGCTAAGAGACATGATGAGAAGCTATGGGGTCTTGAAGAGTTCAAACTGATGGAAGCCAATCACAAAGCTATCTGTCTGTTATAGAACACTCTATGCGAGAGGGACGCCACTCGTGTGAGCAACTTCAACACTGCTAGGGAACAATGGCTGGCTATTGAAAGATTTCATGTCGGGATTAAAGACATGAAGGAAGACACTTGCATGTTGCATAAAAGAGAGTTTTTCAGCTTCCGGATGAATCCAGATGAATCTACCATTGACTATATGATTCGCTCTATTTTGTATAGGTTAACTCTTGTATTTTAGTGCTATATTGAGAGTGTTTAGGTTAGATTTGAGCATTATTGTAATAAGAAGACCGAAGACACAAGGATGCAAGAATCAAGAGTTTTAAGGCGTTTTGAGCTGTCTGCGCGATACCACTTGCTTGCGAAGGCCATGTCTTGAGCTATAGTGATAGGATTGAGCTGATTACGGTGCCATTGGAAAGCTAACTTCAAGGGATTCAATTCATCTTTTTACACTGAAGTCAGATTCCAAGCCGAAAATGGTCAAAACAGCCTCCGAAGTGACACCAGCGATTCTGTCGAGATACCGCGACCGCGGCCTGGCCGACACGACCGCGGTGGCGGCCGAGACCGACTTGTTCTTCTCTGTCATAAAAGTGCGGGCGCGGTGGGAGCGACGCGACCGCGGTGATGCCGAATCCGAAGCGGGCGGAAATCTTTCTATCTTGTTTCCTTTTCTATCTTTTGCCTCTTACCTTATCTATCTCGAGGAGCTTGTTCCTTGGGCTATATAAGGAGGAGCCAGCGTTAGGGTTTTAGTATCTTCTTTCTCATCACCAATTCTCTCAATTAATTCTCTTTTAGTTTAGTTATGGAGAGTTAGTCTCCTTGGTTTGTTCAAGGGAGAAGCTCTGATGTATGAACTCGTGAGGTTTTGGTAATTGATTTCTATCTTTTGGTTAATATTAATTCTCTTGTGCTTCATCTTATGAATGTTTATTGTTTCTCTAGGATTCGCGACCCTATTGAATTGATTGATGTTCTACTGTTTGATGAGGTTTGGACCGTGGACAAAACTAATCTGTGAAAACAACTTAACCTAGACCTGTTGTCTATGCAACTAGGATTAAGAAGAGAATTGATTGTTTTATCTTACAATTGACTCGTAGCTTGATTGTTTGATATTATATCCTGCATATCCTTGTTCTCTATGCTAATTCTAGGTTAAGCGTCTTTGCCTAGGGTTATAGAATTGCTTGGACCGTGGACTTGATGTCCGCGTTTTTAGGTAGATTTTTAGGGTCTAGATAGTTTAGTTTAAGTTGATTTTCGTAGTTGAGTCTTGTGTTTTTGAGTCTTTTTGCATAAGTTTTCGTATTTCCTTGAGATTCGGAAACTACGCATATTTGTGTCTTTTTATAGGTATTTTGGAGCTTGAGAGCGAGTTTGGAGCGAGACTTGGAGAGGATGGACAAGCTAGGAGGAAAATTCAAGATGAAGAACCAAGGAGAAGAGCTTAAGAGAAGCAAAATCAACAAGAAAAATGAAGAAAATCGACCCCAAGATCGAGCCCAAGGAGGTCGATCTCGAGCCACTTGACCAAACTTAGAATGCAAGGAATTAGAGCCTCAGGATCGACCCTGAAGGGGTCGATATCGACCCTCAATGGGGTCGATCGCGCGTCACCGCCTTCACTTGTTCCGGATTATCTTGTGCAAGTTTCCTAGTTTGTATTTTAGGAAGGTGTTTTGTTTGTGTTTCCTAGTTAGATTAGGACTCCCTTTTGTCTATAAAAGGAGGTTGAACCTATAGTTTTTAAAGGAATTCAATCAATTAGGAGGCTTTGCTTGGTGATTGATCAACAATCAAGACTTGGAGAATTAGGGAGAAGACTTGGAGAGCAAGTTTGAGGTTTGTAAGATTGATCTTCGGTTTTTAGTTGAATTTGAGTTTGGTTTGATCATGTCTTCCTCTTCTTCTTCCTTGTTCTTCTTTGCCATGTGTGAGTAGTCTTCTTAGGTTCTAGGGTTGGGCAAAAGCCCAACACAATCATGCATGTTTAAAACTTGAATTCATGATTTGAATGCTAGATGATCATATCTAACCTATCTTGTGCTTAATCCTTTGCGAAAGTTGAGGCATGTCTTGTTATTAACCATAGCGAAAGTGAAAGTTAGTTGCTTGATTAGATCTAATAGGATTATTTGCGAAAGTTGATATTCCTAGGTTGAAGGATAGATAGAAAGTTGTTTGATTTGCGAAAGTTGATTGAATAACTTGAATTGTTTGCGAAAGTTGACTTTTCTATGATCTAGATTGCATGATAGTTGTGAATTCTTGTCAAAAGCATGTATGGTTGTTGTTGTGGTAGCCCTAGCCCTAGGATTTGCCCTTTTTATTGATTGAAATTCGTATCTTTTGCCTTGATCCCGACTCCCTCCGTCGTGTTCGAGCTAGTTGTTTGTGATATTGTGTGTTCGTTCCCTGTTCTACTCTCAGGATCGACCCCCCTAGGGTCGAGATCGACCCTCTTTGGGTCGAGCCTGAGTTGATTTGCTCTCGTTTCTTTTGCTCTTTTCGTAGTTTATCGACTAAACTTAGCACTACTCTCACTCCCGTGGACGATCCTGACTTCGCTATACGCAGCGGGGTCTTGAATATAAATTTATTTGTTCAAGAAACCCTTCAACAGGACTTGCGATTGTTAATGATCAGGATAGGAATTAACCATAGGTGTGAATGAAATCAATGGATGAATCTATGATCGAGTGATTATTAAAGAGTGGATCTTTTGAATGAACCTATCTTCCATGTTTGTTTATTTGTTTGTTCTTTGTTTCTTAGATTAGTTTAGTTAGATATCTCTCCTAAATCCCCCTTTCTTTGGTTGATAATTATATTAATACTAGAAGACATAGTTCTCTTGGGCTCGACCCTTTACTTGCTTACTATACTTAGTTTGTTAGTTTGGGTTATTTTATCTTTGATCTTGGCACGACAACTTTAGCCGAGTCACGATACATCTCACTTTGAGAGCTTGTTAACAAAGCTAAGGATCTCGGGTGTTCCTGACATAGAGATCTCACAAAGGATGAAGATTCAAGTTCTGATTGATGGTCTAATTGGTGACTGGAATTTTGACAAGACTACCTTTTTAGAAAATCCCGCTAGCAAAAATCTCACCATGGACGCAATTTAGGGGAAGCTCATGGGCTATGAAAATAGGAAGGTTTTTGACAAGAAAGACCTAGAGCAGAAAAGACTTGCTTTGAGGCTAGAAGCAAGTCACAAGGAGCAAGTTTTTGAAAAACGTCACTTCTAAATTACAAGGACGATAGTGAAGATGCTGAGGACGTTGAGCTAGCTCTTATGCACAAGAAGTTCAATTCATGGCTCAAGAAGGGAAAGTTCAAGAAGCTTACCACTAACTCCAAGGAAAAGAGATCAAAGCCTAGCGATTAAGAGATGAAGGATATATTGATATCAAAAGTTCGTTATTACAAATAAGGTGGGTGATTTATAAAGTCTTAAGGACCACTAGGTGTTGCTACCTTGTTGGAGAATGGGCAATCCGCATCCTGTTGGTCGGAACTTGACTGTGTCTAAGGGGTCGAACTACACAAGTTCTCAAGCTCTCCAACAGTAATCCAACTAATATATAGCTAATAAGTCAATTGGGCTTCTGCACGTAGGCTTTTACTTTTGCATGGACCTTTTAATTAACAAAATCTAATTTCTCCAATTTGATGTTAGGTCAAAATTCTTCCAACTGTAGCCTCTTTTTCCACTTTCAATTTCAGTTAGATGGTGTCCATCCCTTTCGATTTGGATGACTAATGGTGCCATGGTGAGGTTGTGACGTGCGAGTTGCAATCGGTGATGAGGTGTTGGAGGTTAGACAACTTAATAGTGTTTATCGCGAGGGAGATATTTTCAACTATCGACAATGAAGCTATTTTGAAACATTTTCATAGTTTAGGCAATTGTAGATGTTTGCTATGGGTAAATTACGCCGTCAGGTCTCAACCTTTCACACATTTTCTAAATTAGTCCCTAACCTTTATTTTTTTTAATCTTAATCCCTAACCTATCAAATTTTACTACCATTAGTCGTTTGTTATCATTTTCTATAAAACAATATCGATGGTTGCATAACATGGACTGCACATGTCATCTAGTTGCTGACTTGGTAGCGTATTATTTTGTTAATTTTGAAAAAAACCAATTTAAATGCTAAAGAATTGGATTTAATCTGTGGTTTAAAAATGAGTTCGTTAAAAACTCATTATGTTCAAATAGGCCAATTATGTAATATTGACTATGTTAAAAACTCACTATGAATTTAAAAGAAAGTCAAGATTTCTTCTGAACTGTAATTGCCAAGTCATCAAATAGATGACATGTACACTCAATGTAATGCAACTGATAATATTTTTAACGGAAATGTTAATAAAGGATTAATAGTGTCAAATTTTTTCATCAAAAAAATAGTGTCAAATATTGATTGATGAGGGATTAAGATAGAAAAAATTAAAGGTTAAGAATTGATTTAGAAAACGTATGAAAGGTTGAAGACTAACGGCGTAATTTACCATGTTTATTGTCATCTAGGAGTACCATAGTAGATTTCTGTTGTTTATATCTTAAACTATATATCTTTTTTTTTTATGTGCTTTATTTATTTTATATCTGACAATATGTTAAAATACTTTAGTTAATCTAGTGTTGGCTATTGAGGGGCATCCCTTGAAGTTTTCTGGCTCCATCACTTATGTCGTCTCTCTTTCTACCAAAAATAAAAGATAAAATATGAACGATTGAGCACACGTAAAATATAATCAACATAAGTGTTGGTGATTACATCTCTATGTACAATAAATTAGGGTTCCACGTAATGAATTTTGTGAATACGTAGTTTGTATATTTATTTTCTAATGTTGGCAAAGGAATTGAAGAACGAATGGACTAATGAATATTTGAATGACCAATGTTGAAGGATCAATCAACGGCGCTCTGTAAACGAATATTAGTTTCTTCTTCGTAAAGATAATCATGAATCAACGCTAACAAGAGATAAAAAAAGCGGTATCGATCAAAGGGTCGATGTATTCGAGAGATTACGAGGCATAAAAATCAAACCAATCCATCGACCACTAATGCACTACTCGACGACATGCACGAGGTAGTGGAAGACCAGGTAGAGGATCCCAGATAGAGGAGAGCTGGAGTAGAAAGAAACAAGAACGAGGTCATAACACAGAAATGAGAATCGATCTTAGCCACTCGTCGCACGTGTGACTACGTCCAACTAAGAAATGAGAATGGATCTTATAACACGATTGTGCTTTTTAATTTATGATACTTGTGTAGTCTTGTATAATAGTATTAAAAACCGTGTATACATTTTTACCAAGTGTGCATCACACAAAATGTGAAAAAATTCATGTAAAATGACATGAAGACATGCACAGTCATTTTCAGTGAAAATACGCATTCATGTTACTTTTAGCCATTCAATAATTATTTGAGAATTTGAGTTTCTAGGTCAAGTGAAGGAGGAATTCAATACAAATAGTGAAACTTCAAGTGGTGAGTGATAACAAGTAGACGTCCATGTGTATATAGACAGTTACAGCAAGTGACATAATACTTATCTTAAAAGAAATTGAATAATTATTTCCCAAACAGAAAAAGTTTGGAATTAGAGGTGGAGAGGAATAGGAGAACAAATCCTCAAACAGTTCATGTGTTTAGCACATTTTCTATCCACTGATTAATGGGTTTCTCTTTTTCCCTTACCTACCCACCGCTTTGATCTCATCATTTTATACATACTCTTTTGAAAAATAAAATTTCAAATTTCAAAATCTTTTTGAGCCAAAATAATTAAATAAATGATAATTTGAGAAAAACAAATAGTAGTAGTTTATTGGTCCAATTAAGCATTTATACCATTGTCTAATTTGAACATCATGCATGCATTTGGCAATAAAAGATTTCAAGTTCAAAAACTACTAAAAAATAGTAGGAGGTCAGATGAAATGGTACATGCTAATCTTTTAGTTTTCTCACAAACCAAAATTTTCAAAATCAAAACGTTGAATTTGACCATTTTGAGAGTATAATACATTTCCTATTTAGTCGATCCTCCCGTTGCCAATTAAAGGGGAAATCACAGCTAAGAAATTACAAGATGTGTTTGTCAATGATTTTTTTCCCCTTCTACAAATTCAATCACAATTAAATTTCACACATTAATTGTCTTTTAATTTTTATTGGCAATAAATCATCATAATTGTAAAAAAATGGGTATAACTTTTATGAGGCAAAACCGAAAGTTGTCTGCTATATAGTAAAGGCATTGCCCACGCTCCCCAATTCATCAACTTCCTCGGAGAGAAGGCGACAACCGAAGAAGAGAAAACAACTCAAGTCGAACAACAACAAGAGCCGCCCGCAACCGAGGAGCCCATATCGCCGGTGGACCGAGCTCCGGCCTGAGGGGGGAAGAGAAAGGCCCCTAGAAACCCAGGCAAGTCTTCTCCATAACTCGTCCTTCTCATTTACGTGCATGCAAATTGATTTTTATATTATGCCCATCTTTGTTTTTTTATTACTTGTTCATCTACTTGCTGAAAAAATAATATGTCTCGCTCCAAAAAATGGGTTCTTTGGGTGAAAAAACTAATCTTAGTAATCGATCTGCTCGGTCTAGTTTAGGTCGGTTCAGAAATGATTTTTTATGTTAAGGGCACTACTTCATAAGAGTCGAGTACTACTCTCAAAGACTTAACCATTTGACTAGATGTTTGAACACGGTTCAATAATGAAAATTTGAGTTTTCATATTTAGATCTATAAAAATTAAACCAAATTCAATTGTTTCGTTTGTTGTACTACCCTCGATGACTTAACCGTTTGACTAGATGTTTGAAGACGGTTCAGAAATGAAATATTGGATTTTAATATTTAGATATGAAAAAACAACTCTTCGTAACCGATTTGCTCGACCTAGTTTAGATTGGTTCAGAAACCAAATATTTTTTGGTTGAGGGCACTGCTTTATAAGAATCAAAATGATGACATCCGGGTACTACTATTTGAGACTTAACCGTTTGACTAGATGTTTGAAGAAGGTTTAAAAATGAAATGTTGGATTTTCATATTTAGATCTAAAAAAAAACATTCAACTGTTCCGTTTGTTGTGCCCTCCACTTCTGCCACCCTCTTTGAATTCGAGACATAACATCCTCCTCAATACACCAACCGCTTTGCAAAACTGATCCAAGATATTTGAAGTTGTCCCTCTTCGCAATGACTTCACCTCCCAATCGCACCGCACTCTTAGACTCATTGTCCTGACCGAAATTGAACTTTATTTTGTCTTGGATCTACTCAACCTAAACCCCTTAGATTCTAGCCTCCCTCTCTACACTGCCAGACTATTACTAACTTTAGCTCTAGAATCCTCCACCAAGACAATGTCATCTGCGAACAACATACAACCCATAACCTCTTCCTAGATGTCTCTCTTCATCATGTCCAGCACTAGAGTGAATAGGAAGGGGCTCAATGCTGATCCTTGATGGAGACCCATACACACTTCAAAGTACTTTGTATCCCCTCCTAGCGTATAGGCACTCATCCTCGACTGCTCATACATGTCTTGAATGATTTTGATAAACATATGAGACACCTCTTTGGCTTCTAGACATTCTCAAATCATCTCTCTAGGTATTTTGTCATAGGATTTCTCTAGGTCCACAAACACCATATGAAAATTTATCTTTCTCTCTTTGTAAGCTTCTGTTAGCCTTCTCAGTAGATGGATAACCTCTGTGGATGATCTCCCTGACATTAAACCAAACTGGTTCTCTAACACTTGCATTACCCGCCTCAATATCAACATAACTGCCTTCTGCTACACTTTCATCGTATATCAAAGCAGTTTTATACCTCTATAGTTGTTACATTGCTATATATCCCTTTTTTCTTATATAGTTGTTACACTGCTATATATCCCTCTATAGTTTTTACACTAAGTCTCCACTGCTCTGTCATCTTAACCGACTTGAAGATAAATTCTAAAACTGTTGCTAACCACTCCAATTCCCTTCTCACCCAAACATTTCCAAATCTCAACCAGGATCTCATCCGGACCCACTGCCCTTCTTCTGTCCATTCTACGGATCACTTCACTGACTTTTGTCCTAGAAAAACACCTGAAGAGAAGACAACTACCTAGGCTCCTAGAAACTTGGTGCCCCTCCGCTGGTTCGCATCCCTCATTCAAAAGGCCTCAAAAGGATCTCTTCCACCATTGTCTAATTTCGAAATAAGACAAACTTAAAAAATTAATATAAAATTATCCCTTTTCATCAATGGAAATCAAGAATATTTATTAAAAATATTCATAACTTTAATCAAGGTGTTTGCTTAAACTAAAATCACCCAAAATCAACGAAACGGACAAAAACTTTTGAGTTGATCTTCTTTAACGAATCCTAAATCCATTTATGTGTGTCTAGAGAATTGTTTTCCACATTTAGGAGCATAGACAAGGGTTAGGATAGGTGTGTTCATAGTGAAATTTGAGGTTCTTAAATATCTCTTATTTAGGTGTGGGCAATATTTAGGTGATCAGTTGTGTCTCCTTATAAGAAGATGATTGACTTTTTTATGTACCCTCCATATTGCTTTTTATAACACTTAGCTCACTCACTCATGTTTTTTGCTGCCTTTTGATGTCTCTCTTTCTTGTGTGGAGTTTTTTACGTTTATGCTTTCTGTTGATTCTCGGATTTGATTCCTCTTATATTTGTGTTCATTGTCCCACACTACTTGCATGAGAGATAAATAGAACCCCGAAGTCTTATGACCCTAATCACACTGAGAGGTCACAGACATTAGAATGAGTAATACACATAGAGTCGATTAGATCAAAAGAGTGTAAAAAACATAGCAAAATGAAACCAAACATATGATATTATGTATCATATTTACACTTTGTTATTGTATTTTTGTTTCGAATGTTAGTATATTAGCATGTACAATTATTTAGGTTGTTAATAAATAGTGACATCAAGTGTTGTTTTACTAACTTACACATATTTGAATTGTCAGGCGAGACATTTTGATGACTCAAATATCCTTGTGTGATACATTCCTTAAAAGAACAATAAATGAGCGCTCTTCTAACATCTATAATGCATCTCTTGAGTGTACTATGGCTCCACAAACTTTGAACCTCTCAGCCTTAAAAGGAAACTCTAGTGCATTGACCAAAATTGTAGTGCCCTCATTCGCTTTGAACTCTAATTGCAATGAGTACCTCAAGAACATAATGGATGAATACTCTAATGCATTCATTGATAAAGTAAATGCTCCTCCTTCTGTGGAGAAGTCGTGGTCGAATCATTGAAGGTGAAGATCTTGACCCCTCTCTAAATGCCTCTCTCTTTGACCACCAACTCTGATGCAATGCTTCATAGGGCAATAAATGCATCAGAGTTGGTGTTCAAAGAGATAAAGGCATTTAGAGAGGTTTCAAGATCTTTGCCTTTAATGATTCTACCACAACTTCTCAAAAGAGTTGACAGTTTCACAGAGGGAGAAGGATTTACTTTATCAATGAATGCATTAGAGGATCCGTCTATTATGTTCTTGAGGTACTCGTTGCAATTAGAGTTCAAAGAAAATGAGGGCACTATAGCTTTGGTAATTGCATCAGAGTTTCCTATTAAGGCTGAGAGGTTCATAGTTGGTGAAGTCATAGTACACTTAAAGAGATGCATTACAGGTGTTAGAAGAGGGCTCATTTATTGTGCTTTTTGAGTTCGTCCAAAACAACACTTGTTCTTTCCATTTTTACATCATGATGTAAGTATTGCCTACTTAATTAAGTGTTGAATATTGCAATTACTGCAAATTGTTGCACCTACCCTCATACCAGGTGTGATTGTTTTGAATGTCTGACTACTGGAGTAATTCCTCTTGTTTTGACAAACTTATATATATATAATGGACCTAAATTTATGTAACTATAAGTTTTTTGGCATGTTCTTTGTCCTATATCTTGGAGTATTACTAATCAAGTACATACTAATGCATGAGTTATAATAAGATGTCAATTATTCTTGAACACCCCCTTTTCTTTTCCTTTACTTCTCTCTTATCGTTAGCATACCGGAAATCCTAATTAGTATGTGTGAGTGGTTGTTTGATTAATAAGCAATATACATACCAATTGTTGATTGGGCTTCACTTTATCTTGGTAGGAAGAAGGGTTCCGCCACTGGCGACCTTGTAGGTGTTACAAAGTTTCATCATTGCGCTGAGAAAAAAAAAACAAGTGATCACCAACTTTGAGTAAGTTCTTGCATAACTTAAATCTTAGGTATATCTATTTTGAATTAGTTCGACCCATTTTATGATTTTAACTTTGAAATGTGAAAAGCATAATATCAATTCAAGATAGCTAATACTAGTTCACAAAATTATATGCATAATCTGGGTAAGACATTATATGCATAATCCAAGATAGCTAATAGCTAATACATGTCAATGATCGGTACCCATCGGGGTTCGGGGGTTCCGTCCTCGACAACAGCATGGATTTTGAGGGGTACTAACTCTCGACAATATAGTATATCTTTTTGGTGTTGGGCCTATCATAATTTATTTAGGCTTGCGGCCCACATGCTATCTATTTACGAATTTTCAGAGTCTCTATAAATACTCTTGAAATACCTCATGGTCTTTAATCCGAATTTAGTCTTCGTAATAATATATTGTTCACTGCCCATTGACATACCTAACATAACGTTAGTGAACTACGTAAATCTTTATGATTTTTTACTTTATCGTCTTCATTCGATCTTGTTACCTTCTGTATTAAACATCTCCTTGATGAAATCTTTATAACAAGAACTAATAAATGTTTATGAACAGGCGGCATTTGAAGTGGAAGTGAAAGTATGAAGTTCCCTAATTCGAGCAATAACACTAGTACGCTTGGTTTTTGTGGTTTAGATGTAGCCTTCAACAATATCACAAGCAAATTACAGTAAACAATATAGCTTTAATTTGGAGTTATGGATTTCAATCACATAAGTGGTTTTGATTATTGAATTTTATGATTGTTGAGTTTATTTATATCTTAAACAAGTATCATGTCTTTTTATATAGAAAACGCATATTTGGAAATGCCCAACTCCCCAAGTAAGTAGACTCCTCAAAGTCTCAACTCTCAAACTCCTTTTTTCTGTGTTGTTGAGTGTTGGCTACTAATTAGTACTAATTAAGTTTATGTATATGTTTTTTGATCAAGATTCATTCAATTTGTCATAGTTTGATGGATTCTTCAAGTGGAAGTGTTTCTTCAACATCCGACACCAATCCCATATGGAATTATGTTGAAAAGCTTGGGAAATCAAACCAATGAGGTGGTAATTGCACATGGAGGTGTAAGTTTTGTAAGGAGGAGAAATAAGAGCCATTCACTAGGATTATGGTCCACTTGCTGAAATTGAATGGGAAAGGAATTGAGTTCTATAGTAAGGTCACTGATGCTCAGATTGTTGAAATGGTTAAGTTAGAGAATAAGTTCAACGAGTCCAGAGCTCAATTAATTCCTAGACATGTATCCTTTGCCTCTAACCCTCCACTTAGTCTTAGGCATGTAGTAGAAGCTTTAATATCATTATCGAATGCCTCACGTAATGCAAGAATTGATTCTATTGGATCTCGTAAAAAGAGGGGTGGTAATCCTATTTCTGATTCATTTGATGTGCAAAAGAGGGAACAACTTGATTGTGAGATTGCTCGGATGTTCTATACAACTGGTTTGCCTTTCAATCTTGCAAAGAACCCTTACTACTTGAGTGCATTTGGATTTGCTGCTGATAACAATCTCACTGGCTATATTCCTCCCGGTTTTAATCACTTAAGAACAACATTGCTTAAACAAAAGAGGAGTCATGTTGACAAACTGCTAGAACCTATTAAGAAAGCGTGGCCAGAAAAGGGAGGAACGATCGTTTCTAACTGGTGGAGTGATCCAACAAGAAGGCCCTTGGTGATCAAATTTATGGTTGTTGTTGATACTTCTCTTATGTATTTCGAAACTAAAAATTATGCTAGAGAAGTGAAAGATAAGCGTTGCATTGCTAATTTGCTGAAAGAGGTGATATGTTGCGCATTATGTTTTCCTTAAAATTACTTCAATATACTCTTATTTCCTTAGAATTAACAGGTTATTAATATGTTGCCCATTATGTTTTGTTTATGTTAAATGATAATCAAGGTACTATAGCCGTTCATGGTTGTCTGGAGATCCAAATAGAATACCACCTCATAGAGATGCTGAGGTTTGAATGAAAGAATGAAGTGTTTCAAAACGAATACAAAACTTTGTAAACGAGTGATATCTGAATATGCTCTTTTTTCACTCATGTCTAGAGCTTGTGATGATACAATTGCTATCTATATGATGGACTCAGAAGATCCTAAAATCTGTTGGGCTAACTTTGGTGCACCAATACCCTTACTCTAAGGTTTAGCTTTTAGATTACTAGGACAACCAACATCTTCTTCATGTTGTGAGAGGAATTGGAGTACGTATTCCTTCATCCATTATATAGAGAGGAATAGGCTAACTCCCGACTAGCGGAGGATCTCGTCTTCACTCATAACATCCTTAGGCTTTTGTCAAGTAAATCTCCAGCTTATAGTGATCCAAAATATAATATGTGGGATGTGGAAGGAGATAACTTTGAAATAATGGAAGAAACCGACGTACTTGAGTTGGCAGAGCTTACCCTTGTTGAACCAAACTTGGAGGAAGACTTCATCTCAGATCACATTGGAAATTGAAGAAGCCTTAACTTTGTGGATACATTTTATGCATCCACAATAGTTGACAATTTCAATTGGTTTTTGTTATTTGCAAATGCTCTGTTTGTTTGTATGACAATATGATACAATAGACATTTTCAATTGCCTATGAGTATGGCAGTAAGTTATCATTTTGGTTTATGGCATTTTCACTTTGGTTTATGACATTTTCACTTGATTGTTTTTTGTTGAACATGAATGTACATGTTAGACCTTTAAAATGATATATATAAAACATATATATTTATGTTTTCCCTTTTCCTATTAAATTTGGAATCGACGTTTCTCGTTTCCTTTCGTGTCCCGTTTCTTGTTTTAGTGTCCGTGTCTAGGTATCATAGGTGCAGGCAGAGGAGGCTTCCCCCGTCGTTGACCAGAGGAGCGTTGCATAGAAAGAGAGCCACGAGCGAGGTTTAAGGTGGAGAAAAGGCAAGGTGGCAGAGAAAGAGGAAGGATGGGCGTCTCTACTAGGGCCACTAGGAGTTGCCGCCTTGCAGGAGAATGGGCAGTCTGCATCCTTGTGGTCGGAACTTGACTGTGTCGAAGGGGTTGAACTATACAAGATCTCAAGTTCTCCAATTGTAATTAACCTAAAAATAACTAATAAGTTAGTTGGGCTTCTGCACGTAGGCCTTTCCATTTTTCATGGACCTTTTAATAAAAAAATTAGATTTCTCCAATTTGATTTTAGATCAAAATTCTTCCAATGGTAACCTTTTGTTTCCACTTTCAGTTTCAGTTAGATGGTGCCTATCCCTTTCGATTTGAATGACCAGTGGTGCCATGTTGAGGCTGTGACTTGCGATCGATGATGAGGTGTGGGGGATGAGACAACTTAGTAGTGTTTATCGAGAGGGAGATATTTGCAACTATCAATAATGAAGCTATTTTGAAACATTTTCTGAGTTTAGGCAATTGTAGCTGTTTAGTATGGGTAAATTACGCCGTTAGGCCTCAATCTTTAACACATTTTCTAAATTAGTCCCAAACATTTAATTTTTTCTATCTTAGTCCCTAACCATGCAAATTTCGACACCATCAATCCTTTGTTAATATTTCCAATAAAAATATCGATAGTTGAATAACATAGATTGTACATGTCATCTAGTTGATGACTTGGCTACGTACTATTTTATTAATTTTGAAAAAAAACTACTTAAAAGCTAAACAATTGGATTTAATCTGTTATTTAAAAGTGAGTTTGTTAAAAACTCATTATGTTCAAATAAGCTAATTATGTAATATTGACTATAAATTAAAAAGAAAATTCATGAAGTTCATCATTTGAAAATAAAAAACACAAGGCAATCAAAATTTTGTCTCAGATGTGATTGCCAAGTCAATCTCTATTGTTTTTCACAATATTTATATAGTAAATGTTGACTATACCCGTAGGACAAATGACCACTTTGATCTCCTTTGTTTCTTTAGCTGGCAGGTCTGGGTGTTCCGGAATTCCACAATTTTTGGTAATGACTCAAGGGTGGACCCTACATCCCTGTGCAATATTATTTATAAAACATATACTACTTGGAAGATGACCATACAAGAACCAAGAGAAAAGAAGAGATCTCACATCTTAAGTCCCTTTTCTAGCTAAAACCAAAACCGGGATGGAAAAAAATAAATTTTGATGCGTCACTAAAGCCAGGCGGTAGCTACCACATCTCGTCCGTTTTCCGTTCAGTGAATGGTGGGGTGCTTTTTTTTAAATAGGCATCCTTGTCGTGCTCATAATGTTTTGCAGGCTGAAGCTCTTGCACTTTTGGAAGTTGTACGATGGGTTGCGTCTTTTCACTTGCAAGAAATAGTTATTGAAGGTGATAATCTCATCGTGATCAATAACATGAAGCATATCCGGAAGGTTCCATGAGAAATCGCAATAATTATCTAGGATGCCTCCCATATCCTTCGAAGCTTTTCAAAGTTCAAAATTTTTCACTGTTTTCGTGAATGCAACCAAGCTGTAGACTTTATGGCTAGGAAAGACATTCCAGACTCCTTTGGGACCACTATAACAACTTCGTCTTAGCTCAAAAAGTGCGACTTTTCCAACCCCGGAAACTAGAAGTCAGGATCTTGTTCCCCTTTTGAAGTAGTTTAGTACAATCATTCGTAAGGATGATCTAGGTTGGCCCTGTTTTAGAAAGGGAGCCTATGGTTACCTGTGTCAAAAAAAATAATTTAATTGTCAAGTCATCAATTAGATAACATGTACACTCAATGTAACTCAATTGACAATATGTTTATTAGAAATGTTTTTTTCGCAAATGATGTTTAATAGAAATGTTAACAAAGGATTAATAGTGTTAAATTTTGATAGGGGAGGGATTAAGATAGAAAAAATTAAAGGTTAGGGACTAACTTAAAAAAACGTATTAAAGATTGAGGACTATCGGCGTAATTTACCTAGTTTACTATCATGTAGGAGTACCATAGCAGAGAAACAAATGTAGTTTGATTTCTATCGTTTATATCTTAAACTATCTTGTTTTTTTGTGCGCTTTATTTCTGGTATATCTGACAATAGGTTAAAATACTTCAGTTAATCTAGTGTTGGCATCCCTTGAAGTTTTTCGCCTCCATCACTTATGGCGTCTCTCCTTCTACCAAATTTAAAAGACAAAATTTGGACGATTAAACACATCTAAAATATAATCAACACAGATGTTGATGACATGCATGTTGATGATTCCACCTCTACATAATTACCTAATCATGTACAATACACTAGGGTTCCAAGTACGTAAAGAATTTTATGAATACGTATTTTGTATGTATATTTTTTAATTCTAACAAAGGTATCGAAGAATGAATGGAGTATTGAATAATTGAACGAACAACTTTGAAGGATCAATCAGCAGCGCGTTAGAGATGAAAATTAGTTTCTTCTTCATCAAGATAATCATGAATCAAGGCTAACAAGAGATTAAAAAAAAAGCAGTATCCTTCAAAGGGTCGACATATTCGAGAGATTGCGAGGAGTAAAAATAAAATAACCGAGATCCATCAACCACTAATCCACTACTTGACGAATTGCACAAGGTAGGGGAAGACCAGGTAGAGGATGCCAAATCGAGGAGAGTTAGGGTAGAAAGAAACAAATATGAATTCATTAGAGAGAAATTATAATGGATCGTAGCCACTCGTCACAAGTGTGAGTTCGTCCTGATAAGAATTTATTTTACCTTAATTTAGAGCGTCAGTTTCAAAGCATGTCTTAAAAGTCTCATAGAACATGACTGTGCATTTTGACTTATCATAATTGTGTATGATAGTATTAAAGATCGCACATACATTTATACCGAGTGCGTGTTACACTAATGAGAAAAAATGCATGCATAATGAGATGAAGACATGCGTCATGCACGGTCATGTTAAATGTAAATGCACTTTCATGTTAATTGAAAAGATATAGTCATGTGATATGAAAATATATAAACACATATTGCACAAGAATATATAAGGCTATGTCTTTTGAAAATGTACATTCATATTATTTGGAAAGACACAATCATTCATTATATTCTTGTATCCTCATAGTACATTCGCATAGATAAAACCACACACAATGAGATAAAAACGCACGCATGCAGTCACATTTTTTTAGAAAGACACCGTCATGTTATTTCAAAAATACACAATCATATTAGGTTAAAAAGTACATCATGCACACTCTCATCACATTTTACACATTCAAGACACGCTCATACAAAAAAAGTGCACATAATGCAATATAGAGAATGCACATTATATTAATTAGAAATTTACAAACAAGTTAAGTGAAACAACCCAATCAATTGTCAAGTTTTATATTCTCGAAGGTAAAAAAATGCACGTGTGTGTGATCTCAACCTTCGAACCAATTCAATCAGATATATAGAGTCTATTTTCATTTCTCTATTTAGTTTTCCTTCTAATTTGCATAATGTATATTGGATTATTTTTAGCCGCTTAATACTTATTTGAGAATTTGATAAACTAGGTCAAGTGAAGGAGGAATTCAACACAAATATTGAAAAGAATCCAAGTGGTAAGTGGTAACAATCAAGTAGACATCCACGTGTATATAGACAGTTGCAGCAAGTAAAATAATATTTAACTTAAAAAAATTGTATAATTATTTTCCAAACAGAAAAAATTTGGAACTAGAGGTGGAGAGGAATAGGAGAACAAATCCTCAAAAAATTCACATGTTTAGCGCAGTTTCCATCCACTGATTACTGGGTTTCTCTTTTTCCCTTACATACCCACCGCTTTGATCTCATCATTTTATACATACCCTTTTGGTAAATAAAATTTCAAATTTCAAAATCTTTTTGAGCCAAAATAAATAATAAGTAATAATTTGAGAGAAAAAAATACTAGTAGTTTATTGGTCCAATTATACATTTATACCATTGTCTAATTTAAACATCATGCATGCATTTGGCAATAAAAGATTTCAAGTTCAAAAACTATTAAAAATTAGTAGGAGGTGAGATGAAATGGTGCGTGCTAATCTTTTAGTTTTCTCACAAATCAAAATTTTCAAAATCAAAACGTTGAATTTGACCATTTTGAGAGTATAATACATTTCTTATTTAGTCGATCCGCCCGTTGGCAAAG
This sequence comes from Polygonum aviculare, assembly GCA_934048045.1. Classification (NCBI taxonomy): domain Eukaryota; kingdom Viridiplantae; phylum Streptophyta; class Magnoliopsida; order Caryophyllales; family Polygonaceae; genus Polygonum; species Polygonum aviculare. The sequence goes on from OW204026.1 coordinate 30,460,439, forward strand.
GGGCAATCAATCACAGCTAAGAAATTACAAGATGGGTTTGTCAATGATTTTTTTCCCCTTATAAAAATTCAATTAAAATTAAATCTCACACATTAATTGCCTTTAAATTTTTATTGGAAATAAATCATCATAATTGTAAAAAAATGGGTATATTTTTTGTGAGGCAAAACTGAAAGCTGTCCGCTATATGATAAAGGCATTGCCCACACCTTCCTCACACCACTGAAACCAGCAATAAAGAGTAAGAAAAAAAGAGAGAGAGAAAGAAAAGTTCATTTGAGTTGTATCCATGGCTGCCAAATCCTCCAACGCTCCCCAATTCATCAACTTCCTCGGAGAGAAGGTGACAACCGAAGAAGAGAAAACAACTGAAGTCGAACAACAACAAGAACAACCTGCAACCGAGGAGCCCATGTCGCCGTTGGACCGAGCTCCAGTTGGAGGGAGGAAGAGAAAGGCCCCAAGAAACCCAGGCAAGTCTTCTTCATAATTCGTCCTTCTCTTTTACATGCATGCAAATTGATTTTTTATATTATGCCGATCTTTGTTTTTTATTAATACTTGCTCATCTACTTATTTACTGAAAAAATAATCTGTCTTGCTCCAAAAAATGGGTTCTATGGGTGAAAAACAATTCTTAGTAATCGATTTGCTCAGTCTAGTTTAGGTCGGTTCAAAAATGAAATATTTTTTGGTTGAGGGAATTGCTTCATAAGAGTCGAAATTGTGACATTTGAGAACATCCTTGAAGACTTAGCCGTTTGACTAGATCTTTGAAAATGGTTCAGAAATGAAATATTGGATTTTCATATTTAGATCTGGAAAAACAACTCTTCATAATCGATTTGCTTTAGAACGGTTCAGAAATGAAATATTTCTTTTTGGTTGAGGGCACTGCTTCATAAGAATCGAAATGATGACATCCTAGTACTACTATTTGAGACTTCACCCTTTGACTAGATGTTTGAAGACGCTTTAAAAATGAAATATTGGGTTTTCATATTTAGATCTAAAAAAAATTAAACCAAATTCAATTGTTCTGTCTGTTGTGCTATAGAAATAATAAACGATAGGATTGGTTTGCTTGTTTGCAACTTTTTTTTTGTGTCTTGTTTTGCGAGGTTGTTGTTTCGGGCTCTTAACCTATCTGCTCGGTTAGAGACATCGAATCACTTCTCATTCCGAAAGAAACAAAATCGAATTGGACCGGAGCGGAATTCGTTTGTCTTGATGACAGATCCATGGTTTTAGTTTTGGTTCAATTCAAACCGGTTTGGCATATATGGGTTCATTGTAGTTATGGCTAACATGCATGCACGCTATGTCTGTGTTATCATATTTTTGAGATCTTTTGTAATAATAGTCTTTTTAATATGTATCATTGTATAAAGCGTTGGATTTAAAACAAATGAATGTATCAAATTTAATCTTGGAATTATATGAGAAAAGAAACATGCATAACTAGTTATTGTAATGCACGGTTATAACATATTATATGCATGGTTTTAATACGTTATATGAATAATGCTTTATTGGGTTTATATATGAATTAAGTAGGTATTTATTGTTATTTTCGAATTCAGAAAAACAATAAATGAAAAAAATGGCATAAACATATTATAATTATGCATATAGGTAGATGATTTCATGCATATGTGTAGTTATCTTAAGAACGCATGAATACATAAATAGTAAATTATCATTAATATGTCAAGTTATAATAATGCATATGACATAATATAATCATGCATATATGTACTTGATTTTTAATTTCTTATAACTACATGATTTTCGAAATCTTCTTTTTCTATAATTTTAAGATCAAACTTGTAGTGAAATACAACCAATGAGTAAACTTGTAGCGATAACAAAATGAATATAGGTAGATTCATGTAACAACCTTGAGAGTTTGACTCTTCTTTGTACTCAATCTTGAAGTCATTAAAAGCATTAATCAGCCATCCACCCAAACACATACAATTAATGAAATCCAACCATTAATTGATTGTTTGATTGATTGATTGATTGATTGGTTGGTTGATAATAAACAATAAATTAATGTGCGCAGAAGAAGAGGAAGTGGTGGCCCTGACTCCGGAGGAGCTCCTAGCCACCCACCGGTTTGAGTGCCTGATTTGCAACCGGGGGTTCGCACGCGACCAGAACTTGCAGCTCCACATGAGGGGCCACAACATTGATGCCTGGAAATTGATCAAGCGGAACCCTAATGCCCGTCGTAGGAGGTACGTGTGCCCTGAGCCCAAGTGCATCCACCACGACCCGGCTAGGTCGTTGGGTGACATCACCGGGATCAAAAAGCACTACTCGAGGAAGCACTGCAAGAAGCAGTTCCCCTGCCCCAACTGCGACCGCTCTTACGCGGTTATCGGGGACCTCAAGGCTCACTCCAAGGTTTGCTCTACCCGCACCCACTCATGCTCATGTGGTGCCTCCAACCCCAAGTACGTACCCCTAAACCCTAGCCGCATTACGTTTTTCATTTACGCCCATTACTTTTAATGCATTTTATTTATTGTTTGATTTTATTGATGATGATTGTTGTGATTGATTGTACCATGCATGCATTATTATTATTTCATAATTTTTTTTTCTAGTACATCTGTTGTGGGGTCGGCTAGTTCAATCTAGTTTAGGCTTCTATACACACCATGAGACGTTGCCCTTCACTCTCCTCACTCACAGATTTAAAAAACAATACATCAAATTGTCTGTTTTTGTAAATCTATGTTTACTCTGTGCACTTGATTTAAATGGGAATGTGGTAGTGTTAGTGTACTAACCAGTCGAGTGGGTAGTTTCGGTAGGATCAAAATTAGGTTATATTAGATTGCGTATGTTTTCGAGGTGTTACAATGTATAGAACGTCGAGTCTGGTCGTTCTTGATTTTATGGAGGTATAAATTTGTCCAACTAATAAAAAAAACAACAACTTTTAAAATCTGTCATTAGAAAATGTCAATTTATATATTTGAATAAAACAGATTATTATACTTATAATAAAATTTAAAAATGATTGATCAATTTAACCAAAGTGATTCAAATATTAACCCAATCAAGTTGAGAGGTCAATTGAATGTGAGTTGTACTTTGACTAGGGGTGAGCATCGGTTCGAAACCGAACCGAGCAAAGCCGATATTTTGAAAAATCATTAACCGAAAACCGAACCGAAAATAATCGGTTCGGTTCGGTTTCAGCTTTGGGCGGTTCGGTTTGTATGCAAACAGAGCAAAACCGACCCTTCCATCAGCGTTTACTAATTAACGTTTGATAGTGTGATTTGGCACCTACGCCATTACCGGTAGTCTGCAAAACAAGGGTCTTGGCTTGACTGCTGGGAAGGAGAACGAGCGACCTTCGAAGGTGCCAGTCGTTCAACAGCGATGGGTGGTCTGGTCCGTCTCGACGAAGCCCGAACTGCCACTGGATGAGACGACTCGATGACGGCAACATCGGTCTGGTCCGTCTCAACGAAGCCCCGCGTAAGCCCGAACTACCACTGGACAAGACGACTTGACGACGGTGAGAGGAGTAGAGGCGAGGGCACGACTGCAGGAGTGAGACGCGGAGAAGACGATGCCGATTTGCATACGTGGGTGAGAGGTGATGGCCGGCAGCGTTGTGGAATTGTTACGTGGGTTAGGTTTCACTTTCGGTTCCAACTTCCAATTTGAATTTGGCCCATTTGGAATTTTGGGTAATGAATGGGAGACGGGGGGAACTCAAATATTTTGGCCCATTTGGAATTTGGTTCCAACTTCCAGCCGAAACCGATTTTTACAAATTTATTGAACCGATAATCGAACCGAATATTTTTGGTTTTGGTTCGGTTTGAGTCGGTTCGGTTAAAATTTTCGGTTTCGGTCGGTTCATGCTCACCCCTAACTTTGACCCATTAGCCTTTGGTTTGGGTTTCGACTTTAAAAATTCCAAGCAGTTCGAGTGAAGTTGTCGGTCAGATCCAATTGTGACTAGTTTTGACCGGCCTAGTGTGCAAAAACTTTGGAAATTCGCACGTCCATTGTCCTATAACAATGACTTTATAAGTACTTTTCTAACATGCCAACGAAAACATGAGAACTACAAAATAATGCTATTAATATATTGAAAATTCATTTCGATCAAAAAATATATATATTGAAAATTCACAAATCTTGTGTTTTTGCTCTTCATAATTAATTTTCAAATCAATTATACTAGTATTAGTTATTTTATTATACGAAATGAGTTACATAGCTTTACCTTATCTGATAAATCTTCAAAATAAGGTTTTTGTAATATTTATCTCTGTAGCAAATGTTATCTTTCAGACCTTTTACTTGCCTCCAACCTCTCCAAATAAATCTTTCAAATCAATTTTGAAAACATCAACGTTAACTTTTAATTAAGTTTTTGTTATTATAATAGTAATAATATTATTTATAACTATACAAATTATATTACACTATTTTTTATATTTATATGAATATTAGGGGGAGGGTCCTTTACCAATTTGTATGTGTGGCTTCTATCCATGTTATACTTCTCTGTTAATCATTCTTTTAGTTTGATAGACCTCCCCTTTAATCCTTCTAATATGAGGCCTAATTACACTCTTGTATAACCTTGTCGACTAGCTTATAAGTACAAGCAAATTATACCATATCATTGAATAATAAACAAAAATAATTTACCCTTGTTTTTTCTCTATAGTTCTACTTTAGATTGAAAACCGCACTTGTGAATGCTATCCATCTTGTTGGAAAGAGTTCTTTCGGTACACCCTCCTCAAGGGAGGCCTTTTGGCGAATACTTTTTGTGGCGGTTTTACATGTTTGTAATCTTTTACTTGCTTTTGTTAAGCAAAATGTTTTTTCATGTTGAATACCTTCTCAACTGGAAAGTCAAGAATCAAATGACTAATTCTAACTTTGAACTCAAAATTGGAGATAATTTGGCACTACTTCTTGTATTTTTTGGGAAAAGCTACTCATTTTCTAAGGGAGAGTAAACCAAATTTTCTTTTTTGAAAGATAATTTGAATGTTATCTTGCTTCTAAGGTTGCAATTACTTAAATCTAATAAGAAGAACATTTATGGACCAGATCATTGCAATTCTCAAAAGAAAACCCACCAATCATACCAATGAATACAACATTGGATTGGATATCAACCAATTAGATTCTAGCTCGGTCACAACTTCCTTCAATTCTCAATGGGCAAGACATCCTGAAACTGTAAGATATTAATAAAAAATAATAAGATCTCATTATGTGGTCCATATCACATTAGGTTTATTAATGGAACATGTTGAGTTGATAAGATAAGGATGAAAATAGAAGATATGATTTTCTATAAAAGTAAAGATATATTTATTATTGAACTTTGATGATAGGTTGAAATATATCTTTAGAGGACTTTGGCCCCTCTCTCTGCCTATATAAGTGACCCGAGATTCATCATTAGGTCATTATTACGTATTTCATAACTCACAAAATATTAGGGTTAAGAGGCTAAGAGAGAGAAGGTGATTTCCATTGCTCGGTGTATTGTGATTATCGGATCGGATCCCATCATCCTCGTCCTCTCATTCACGATGTCTACTGGTATGTATTCGTAATTAAAGGCATGATCGAAGATCCTAATATTAATCATGATAAGGTTTGAGTTTACAACATTTTAATCAATTAGCGACTCATCCAAGATTGTAGGACCATCAAACCTTGAGTCCTTCGTCACAAAGAGATGTAACAATGAATAATGACATTGTGAATTTCATCCTCCTCTTCATAAAGGAAGAAAGGATGCTCTTTGGACCATATATAAACCTTCAGTCTCAACATTACAAGACTTTGGGATATATCGTTCTAGTTAAGAATATATGCTCATCCAAGATTGTAGGACATCATAAAATGCGCACCACAACATTTTAATCAATTAGCGACTCATCCAAGAACTAACCCAAAAACTCTAAAACGCAACAGGGAAAACTAACCCTAAAGCTAAAAGGAAAGTAAAAACAAAGACCAGAAAAGAAGACTAAGATTAACAAAAACGTACTAGCCAACTACACAGGGCTCCATCAACAAGCTAACTAGTTCTCTAACACTGTGATCTTCTCCCCTCCTAGCGTACAAACACTTGTCTTCCACTGCTCATACATGTCTCGAATGATTTTGATAAATGTACGAGACACCTCTTTGGCTTCGAAACATTCCCAAATCAACTCTCTAGGTATCTTGTCATAGGCTTTCTCTAGGTCCACAAACACCATATGCAAATTTCTCTTTCTCTCTTTGTAAGCTTCTGTTAGCCTCTTTAACAGATGGATAACCTCTATGGACAATCTCCCTGGCATAAAACCAAACCGGTTCTCTAACACTTGCATTACCCACCCCAGTCTCAACTCAATTGCCTTCTCCTACACTTTCATCGTATGACAAAGCAGTTTTATACCTCTATAGTTGTTACACTGCCGTATATCCCTTTTGTTCTTATACAGCGGGATTGACCTACTAAGCGTCCGATCGGCAGCAGCGGAACCACTAGCGGAAAGGGGTAGCAGGGGCGGAAAATCACTATTGAGACGCTCAATTGTGTCCCTTCATACCCCCTAGGGGACAGCGTTTCGGGAGCGGAAGCGGAGAGCAGGTAGCTGGAGTAGAGAGATACCGAACACAGCTTAAGTCTCCACTCCTCTGACATCTTAGCCGACTTGAAGATAATACTGAAAAGTGTTGCTAACCACTCCAATTCCCCTTCTCCCAAACAATTCCAAATCTCAATCGGGATCTCATCCAGACCCAGTGCCCTTTTACTGCCCATGTTGCGGATCACTTCACTGACTTTTGTCTTAGAAATACACCTGAATAGAAGACAACTACCTTGACTCCCAGAAACTCGGTGCCCATTCCCTGGTTCGCATCCCTCATTCAAAAGGCCGCAAAAGTATCTCTCTCACCGTTGTCTAATTTTCAAATCAGACAAACTGAAAGAAATTATATAAAATTACCCCTTTTCATCAAAGGAAATCAAGAATATTGATCAAAAATATTAATAACTTTAATCAAGGTGTTTGCGCTTAAACTAAAATCACCAAAAATCAACGAAATGACCAATAACTTCTTTTGAGTTGATCTTCTTTAACGGATCTTAAATCCATTTAAGTCTGTATAGAGAATTGTTTTCCACAATTAGAAGCATAGGCAAATGTTAGGATAGGTGTGTTCATAGTGAAGTTTGAGGTTCTTAAATATCTCTTATTAAGGTGTGGGCAATATTGAGGTGATCAGTTGTGTCTCTATATATGAAGATGATTGATTTTTTTTTGTACCCTCCATATTGCTTTTTATAGCGCTTAGCTCACCCACTTGTGTTTTTTGCTACCTTTTGATGTCTCTCTTTCTTATGTGGAATTTTGTACGTTTATGCTTTTTGTTGATTCTCGGATTTGATTGCTTCATAGGGAAATAAATGCAATCCCTGTGGACATGTCTAATTGTTCGCATGGGAGTGTTATCCATGCATCCTCTTGGAATACCTGCAATGCGTTGCCAAAAAGCGCAATGCATACTCCCTCTTTAAATGATGACCCTTTGAGATCAATGCCTTCATTATCTTTGAGTTCCATGCCTGTGCCATCTTCAAAATTCGCCTCTATGAATCTCTATGCATCTTTGAATAACCCTATCTCATCACAAACCTCTGACAACCATTCGCTTGATGATTCTGAAGACTATCAATTAAAAACAGATGATAGTTATAGAAATCGTGAGTTTATCAAAGCCTTATGCCTTAGCAAACACCATCCAATGTTGAAAGATCCTATCTCTCCCCTAGTAAACTCTCCATGTTCAATAATGCCATCCTCCTCAACCTACAACTTCCTTGGACCTCCAGTTGCTGATTGTGGTAAGAACAAGAACAAGAACAAGGAAGCTCTCGGATAAGATTTACAAAGTTCTACGGTTGTAGACATCTGTGCTGTTACTATTTTGGTTTCATCTGCATATGGAATTTCTGCTGAAAACAACAAGACAACAATCTTGAAAGATTTCATGGAGATTTGGAGTTGACAAAACAAGAGCATCATCTTGAATAAGGATCTAAACAATTGAAACAATACTTTTTCATTTTCAAGCTTGTCTTTCGCTCAATTTGATAAGATTGAATCAAGAGCATTTGGAACAAGTTATCAGTATGCATTTCATAGCTTTCTTGTGAAATGTATTTCCATAGTTGAAACTCTCTATATTAGAAAACATGCATAAAGTTGCAATTTTTATGATTACGAGCATTTAGTCCGATGACGAAATCGGATCTAGACCTCTATAAATAGTGCAATTGTGTCGGCATCCAAGCATTTAGATGGCCATGATATTCAAGTTTAGATCCTTGATTCAACTCTCCGTTATGAATGCTCAAAGAGCTTGCTTACGCATAGCTAGCCCAGTGGACAAGCTTGATCGTACATAGTAGGTGGAAGAACCCCCGAATGGCTCCAATTTCCTTTCTTGGATATAAAGAGATAAAAATCATGAACGACTAGATCTATATGGATTATGAGCCATTGATGCCTATTATACATGCACAAGCCTATCCATCAGAAAATGGAAGACTGGTCGCAGTTTGACCCAGTCTATTTAAATTGGTCGGAAAATATTTTCAAAATCCTGACAATGGTGCATGGACCATCTATCAAGATATTCAATCAAGAGACAAGCTAGCATTCGATAATATCTTTTCATTGAAATCTTGATTTTATACACTACTTAATACCCTGACTAAGAAGTTATCTAAGCTCGCTTTAGAATTCTAGCTTTAAGGATCCTCTCCCTTTATCCTCGTCATCTTTCGGATCAAATTGCATGTGTTAGTTCTTAATTCATGCCTAATTAATGTAATTTTGTTCAACATCATTAGGACCCTTCCACCCTTCCAGTGTTGTTGAAGGTTCTTGATTAAACATAACAGTGTTTGGGTTTAGAATTATGATTCGAAGAACTATCAAAGTTGATCAAAGGCCTAATTTTCTTCGATTTGGAAAGATTGTCCAATAGATTTAAACCATTGATGAGAAATCAGTAGTAACACCTAACGAAGGATTTTCAAACAAGGCAAGTACAACGCAGGCATGAAGGTAGATTCATTCATTAATACTATATTATGGAATATTCCACAGATAATGGAGATGAAATGATCATAATGAATATCGTGTTGATATTAGTTAGCCAGTAAGTCATAACTATTTGTGAGTCCATAATGGGTATAAACGTGTAGATTTCGAAGGAAAAAAGTCTTATGAGATCTTGTACATACACAATATCGTAGGATAGTCAATCATCATAATATTACACAATGTCAATTGGTATTTACTAAGTTAGAAAGTTACAAGACATCTTATACCCCATGATCAAAGCCGAGAAGTGACCTTGAATGCTCAAACAACTGAACATTGCCTTCATGCATCTCCAACCACCACTAATTTCATCCTGATATCTAACTAAACCTTTCTCAACAATCTTTGGAAAATGAGTTCACTAGTCCCATAGAGTCGAGAAGATACATATTACAACAAGTTAGCAATTCTAGAATAGATAATGAAATGACCAAATACAAAATCATAATATCTTCCATTTAAGGCCAAGACACTATTGTTAGTCCTAATTGGTTTTTTTGATAGATCAAATGTCTGTTATTTTAAAATATTTTAGAACAAGAGATACTGATAAAGTTGATGAGACACCAACACAGTCATCTTAGAAATAGAAAAAACTCTGATAAAAAGCAAAGAGAAAATTTACTATTATGCAACAAGTTAATCAAATGTAACACTTAGAGATTGGCTTTATTATCACAAAATAAGAGCTATATAACCCGTGTCCAAATACATAGTCTAACATATATGTTCTCACCAAATTCAGAATCCAAAATTGAAGATCCATTCAAAGTAAATCAAACACAAAAAGAAACCTACTTATTTTGATGAAAATAATATATGAGCAATAGGATTTCACAAACACTCGTCGTATATCCATGCCAATAACCAAACTGAAGGGGGTGTGGATAATGTATGTCAGAACGAGATGTAAAATAAACCGTCAGGCTAACTCTAGATGTAAAAAGACTTTCATGAAAATTTTTTTGTGAAGAATTTGACATCTTGCTATTTTGTGGAGGAAAACTTGTGGAGAGGATGTGAAGAATATGAATATCCCTATGTTCACCTTTTCACACACAAAATGGATATTTTGCGTGCCAAATGGACATTTCGAAGCTCAAATACCACATTACTAACTCCACAATACACGACTTCAATGCTCGAGCTTAGGAGGGTGGTTTGACGCTTGGATGATCATTAGACAAGGGTGTCGTAAAGGAAGGCACAATACATAAAAACCTAGAAGTGAGGGTTTTAAGAACCACCGGATTAAATGTAGTCTTAGAACCTCGAAGTCTTATGACCCTAATCCCACTGACTGGTCACAAACATTAGAATGACTAATACAATTGTAGTCAATTAGATCAAAAGAGTGTAAAAAAGGATAGCAAGATAAAACCAAACATATGATATTATTGTATTTTTGTTTCGAATGTTAGTATACTAGCAAGTGTAAGTATTTAAGTTGCTAATAACTAGTGACACCAAGTGTTGTTTTACTAACTTACACATATTTGAATTGTCAGGCGAGACATCAAGTGTTAGTAAAACAACAATTGGTGTCACTATTTATTAGCAACCTAAATACTTACACATGCTAATATACTAAAATTCGAAACAAGAATACAATAATAAAGGAAAAATACAATGCATAATATCATATCTTTTGTTTTATTTTTCTATCCTTTTTTACACTCTTATGATCTAATTCAATCTAATTGTATTAGTCATTCTAATGTTTGTGACCTCTAAGTGTGATTAGCTTCATAAGACTTAGGGTTTCTAACACTACATTTATTCGGGTGGTTACTATAACCCTCACTACTAGGCTTTTATATATTGCGCCTTCCTTTATGACACTTTTGTCTCATGGTCATCCAAGCGTCAAACTACCCTCTCAAGTTCGAGCATTGAAGTCGTGTATTGTGGAGTTAGTAATGTGGTAGTTGAGCCTCGAAATGTCCATTTAGAACGCAAAATATCCATTTTGTGTGTGAAAAGGTGAACATAGGGTTATTCATGTTCTTCACATTCCCTCGTCAAGTTTTCGTCCACAAATTAACAAGATGTCAAAATCATCACAAAATAGTTTTCATGAAAGTTTTGTTACATTAAGAGTTAGCCTCACAAACCTCAAGGGGTTGGTCTAGTGGAGCATGACAGGGTATCGGTCTGATAGGTCACAGGTTCGATCCCCCACTAGTCTCTTTGAGGTGAGGCATATGTAAATCCCCTTGTAAGAGCTCTCTGAGCCCTTGGGTCTTCCCTGACCTTGGACTGGAGCACCATCCTCTCACCCTAAATTTTTCTGACCAAAAAAAAAAAGAGTTAGCCTCACAGTTTATTTACATCTCGTTTTGTTTGCAAGGGTGATAATTTAATAATACGTTGTATATATAGTATATTTAGAAATAAAAAATCTTGTACCATAGCTACATTATTTTGAGTTCGTCCATAGCTACATTATCATCTTCAATAAGTTAATGCTACGGACCTTATTCTTTCCATTTTTACATCATGATTTAAGTAATGCCTATTCAATTAAGCGTTCAAAATAGCAAGTATTGCCTATTCAAAATAGTATATTAGCATGTGTAAGTATTTAGGGTGCTAATAAATAGTGACACCAAGTGTTGTTTTACTAACTTATACATATTTGAATTGTCGGGCGAGACATTTTGATAACTCTTAGATCCTCGTGTGATACATTCCAAAAAAGCACAATAAATGATCCCTCTTATAACCACTATAAATGAGCCCTATTCTTATAACAATTAGAGTTCAAAGCAAATGTGGGCACTGTAGTTTTAGTGAATGCATCAGAGTTTCCCAATTAAGGCTGAGAGATTCAAAGTTGGTGGAGTCATAGTACACTCAAGAGATGCGTTATAGTTGTTCGAAGAGGGCTCATTTATCGTGCTTTAAAGGAATGTATCACATGAGGATTTAATAGTTATCAAAGTGTCTCGCCTGACAATTCAAATATGTGTAAGTTAGTAAAACAACACTTGGTGTCACCATTTATTAGCAACCTAAATACTTACACATGCTAATATACTAACATACGAAACAAAAATACAATAATATCATATGTTTGGTTTTATTTTGCTATACTTTTTCGCACTCTTTTGATCTATTTGAATCTAATTGTACTAGTCATTCTAATGTTTGTGACTTATCAATGTGATTAGGGTCATAAGACTTCGGGTTCTAAGATTACATTTATTCGGGTTGTTTTTAAAACCGCCACTTCTAGGCTTTGATGTATTGTGCGCACCTTCCTTTATAACCCTTGTCTCATGGTCATCCAAGCCTCAAACTACCCTCTCAAGTTCGAGCATTGAAGTCATGTATTGTGGAGTTAGTAATATGATAGTTGAGCCTCGAAATGTCCATTTGACATGCAAAATATCCATTTTGTGTGTGAAAAAGTGAACATAGGGTTATTCATGTTCTTCACATTCCCTCCTCAAGTTTTCCTCCACAAATTAGCAAGATGTCAAAATCTTCAAAAAATAGTTTTCATGAAAGTTTTGTTACATTTAGAGTTAGCCTCACGGTTTATTTACATCTCGTTTTGATTGCAAGGGTGATAATAGATAATACGTTGTTTATATAGTCTATTTAGTTTATTTGGAAATACCATGTTGTACGATTTGCACTAACTCCATCTATAGCTATTTATTTTAAGTTCGTCCATAGCTATATTATCATCTTCAATGAGTTAATACTACGGACCTGGTTCTTCCCATTTTTACATCATGAAATAAGTATTGTCTATTCAATTAGGCGTTCAAAATAGCAATTAGTGTAAATTGTTGGACCTACCCTCATACTAGGTGTAATTGTTTTGAATGTTTGATTACTGGAGTAACTCCTCTTGTTTTGACAAACTTATATATATGGTGAACCTAAATTTATGTAACTACAAGTTTTGTCCATATTCTTTGTTCTATATCTTGGAATATCGCTAATGAAATACATGAGTTATAATAAGATGTCAATAATTGTTGAACACTCCCTTTTCTTTTCCTTTACTTCTCTCTTATCATTGGCATACCGGAGATCCTAATTAGTGTGTGAGTGGTTGTTTGATTAATGGTCCATATACATACCAATTGTTGATTGGGCTTCACTTTATCTTGGCAGGAAGAAAGGTTCCACCAATGGCGACCTTGCAGGTGTTACAAAGTGTCATCATTGCGTTGAGAAAAAAACAAACAAGTGATCATCAACTTCGAGTAAGTTCTTGCATAACTCAAATCCTAGGTATATCTATTTTGAATTAGTTTGACCCATTTTATGATTTTAGCTTTGAAATGTGAAAAGCATAATATCAATCCAAGATAGCTAATACTAGTTCACAAAATTATATGCATAATCTCGGTAAGACATTGTTCTACACTAGTGTCTTTTTCATATCAAAAGCATATGTTACACTATGCTTTATTACTTTTGATGATTTTGTAGTGTTTGTTAAGATAGATTCCTTGAAAGTGTTGATGATCCGAACCCATTAGGGTTCAAAGGTTCCATCCTCGACAACAAGAGGGGTTTTCAGGGGTACTCACTCTCGACAATATGCTATATCTTTTTGGTGTTGGGCCTATCATAATTTATTTAGGTTTTCGGCCCGCACACTATTTATTTAAAGATTTCCAGAGTCACTATAAATACTCTTGAAATACCTCATAATCTTTAATCCGAATTTTGTCTTCGTAATATTATATTGTTCTCTACATGTAGACATACCTAACATAACGTTAGTGAACCACGTAAATCTTTGTGAATCTTTACTCTATCGTTCATGTTCGATCTTGTTACCACAATGTTCTATATTAAACTCTCTTTGATGAAATCTTTGTAATAAGAACTAATAAATATTTATGAACAGGCATTTGAAGTGGAAGTGAAAGTATGATCCCTAATTCGAGCAATAACACCAGTACGCTTGGTCTTTGAGGTTTGCAATGTAGCCTTCAACAATATCACAAGAAAGCTATTGTAAACAATATAGCTTTAATTTGCAGTTATGGATTTCAATCACATAAGTGGTTTTGATTATTGGATTTTATGATTTTTGAGTTTATATCTAGCTTAAACAAGTATCATGTCTTTTTAAATAGATTACGCATATTTAGAAATGCCCTTGAAAATTGGTTATAGTGATCAGATTACAACTACTAAAAATTACTATTATTTATGGTTAAATGGACAGTTTGTAACATCAGTATACATCATGTCTAACTATTATGCTAAATTACATAGTCAATATTTGAACATAGGTTAACCTTGGTAGCAATGAACTTGTGCTAACTTAAAAATAGTTTAATTCTATCGGTCGGATTTAATATTGTACTTATGAACCCTTAACATACAACTTAATCATATTCATTGACATAAGCCAGTATGATTTTTCATGCTACTATATAAATACAACATGAGTATGGGTGTACTCCATTAGTTTAGAGACATAACATCCATTTTAAACAAATGACATTCGAACCCATTCTGTAATACTCGATTTTTTTCGGTTCGGTTCAATAATTATCTACAAAGATTCCGAAAGTGATAAGCTCTATCAAATAAGCTTTAAATTATATAAGTAATCCGGTGTGTAACTTATCTAGTAATTAATTAATTAATCAAGATAACCTATAACCCAAAACTATAAAAAGCACGTAGGTTTAGGCGGATCCATCGTCGCTGATAGTCCGCACCCATTGCTCGTCACCGGTAAGTGTCGTTCTTCCACCAGCCTTCTGCTTCGTTTAATTCGTGGGCATTTGGAACCGGGTTTAGGGCTCGCCGGGATAGGGGGTTCGTCAGTGTCGCCGGGCCTGGCGAGTGACCCTTTCTAGCGGTTTTTACTTCGGTTTCGGCAAGGATGTTGGTCGAACGGGGAGCGTCGAGTCGGAAGGCGTGAGCTTAGGACCCGTGGGTTAGTTTGCGAGCGTGGTTGCCGGCTGTCCTTAGCGGAGCCGTTCGGTGGCTAAGGGGGGGTGAGTTATTGTGGGTGGTCAGGAGGAGGAACCTCGTGGGCAATATGAGATTGGAGAAGTCAACTTGAATTTTGGGTAGGATTTGGTTAGTTGATTAATTTATAGGTGTAGGTAGATAAGTGCTTAATGGTAAATTAGTGTAAATCCGAGTCGCTGGTAGGGTGTGTTATTATGGGTGGTCTCATCATCTTATGTGTAGAGTGGCGATCGGGTAGATTAAATTCGAGTCTCGTAACCTTTAATTCAAATTTTATTCATGATTTTTACGTTCTCGCGATTAGTAGCTTCTCATAAGCCAAAGATTCTTCATTCTCGAGGTAAGTCGATTTTCGACTTACTTAGTCATGTTCTAACATGCTAGGGTTGCGTAGTAGTTATGGAATTGGTTTTGGGAACTAGTCCCGATCGGTCTTTGAAATATTTTGATATGTATGCTATGTGGAAATGATTTTGGAAACTGGTTTTGAAATTTGATATATACATATACATATTTTCTTCGTCGTTTTCTCTATGTTGGGCAGTGCTCTAGTGGAGGCTTATTGTGGATGGTTGTAATGAGATGGACGGTTGGATTCAGAATGGATGGTATACGAGATGGCCCGTCTCTGAGTCCAGCATGTGAACGATACGCCGTTGTCATGGCATGTGGTGTTATAAGGTTGCCGCATAGTCTAGTTAGTGTGATGGTATGCAATGTTATAGGGGCAGTGTTGCATATCATAGGTACAGTTTTTGATTGCGAGTCGTATGTGGTGATAAGTGAGTGACTAACTGGACTAGAGATGTGTGTGTGATTGTGGACTTGTTTGCTGACCTTAGAAAAGCTGTTTTCAAACGTCTTGTAGTTGCCATGTTGATTCGACTCGATAGGATAGGATTTGTTCCTTCGGGGAATTATTTCTTTCAGTCCAGGTAATTAGGATTCCGTGATCAAGCCTCGACGGAATGGTGGTGTAGAGTAGAGACGCGCGTGTCATAGATAATCGGGTGCTAGGAGTTGCCTCTGCTTTCTTTATTTGTCTTATCTCATGTTCTTAAGTGATAATGCAGTCGATATAATATTTTATTGATTAGTTTGGTTGGGTTGTGGGAATTTTGCTATTGTTCAGTCGTTGTATGGGTTGGGTTCATGATATTTCATTAGAATTATTATTTTTATAAAATACGAGTTGAATATTTTTTATGTTTTCTCGCCGTGTCTGCATTACAAGATCCGATTGTTCCGTTGGCAAACTAGATTGGTGGTGCCTCGTGAGATCTACTACCGAGTAACGCCTTGTTAGAAAGACGGGGTGTTACAAAAATCGACTTGCCTTAATCGAAGACTCTCCGAGAGTGAGAGAACACTTAAGCCTAAGTAAGAGTAAATCCCTATCAAGAAAATGAAAACAATGATTATCCACAGATCACGATCAAACCGCCCAAAGCACCGCCCGACATACCATAATAAGGAACCCCACACCAGTTTTCTGTTGATTAACTAATAATTACAGTAACATGTGAATTGGCTAGTAGGACTCTTAATAACCCGCTCATCTAGCAAGATCACCTTTATTAACTTTAATTTGGAACCACGTTAATGTAGCTCCACTATGATAACTTAATTTACCCAAATAATTAACTCGCTCGTCCCCCAACTCGCTCGTCTACTTACCGTGTATCTAGGTATAATCAACCCAACTATTACACAAACAAGAAAAACTAACCATAATTAAGCCTTAATTAAATCACCCTTAACCAGACCGATTAAACTATATACGAACAAATGCAAACACCCTTCCCCATACTGGTTTTCTTGCCAAAACAACCCGCTTGCCCAATGCAACCAAATCCATTAGCCATCTCTATACAATTGCTTGAGTCGACCCTACATCACCCAACTTTCCTTCCCCAAGCGACAGACAATGACAGTACCCAAACTAGTCATGGCTGGAAAAGAAGGAGGAACGGAGGAAATCGGCAC
The DNA here is from genome assembly GCA_934048045.1 of Polygonum aviculare. Classification (NCBI taxonomy): domain Eukaryota; kingdom Viridiplantae; phylum Streptophyta; class Magnoliopsida; order Caryophyllales; family Polygonaceae; genus Polygonum; species Polygonum aviculare. The sequence goes on from OW204026.1 coordinate 30,477,562, forward strand.
TTACCGATGATCCGGTGGATTTCCGATGAAGCCTTGTTATGAGATTCTAGGGAAAACGACACCACTGGACGACAATGGCGTGGCTCGACTTGACTCTGGTGGTGGCGGTAGGACTCGAAGAAGAAGGGAAAGTGTGGGCGGGCAAATTTCCCTATTAATTAGTTAGCATTTAATTCTCTATCTTATTTATTTTGCTATCCATATTTATTATGCTTTATCCTTTATTAGGGTAGTTACTCTAGTTAGGATATTATTTATGGAGGAGAATCTTATCTTCGCCTGAGATAAGATATTTGGTTGACTTGGGGAGCAAGATATCGCGAAACCCTACCCTATGGGCCGACCCACCTAGGGGCGCGCGCCTCTCGTCCCTCTCCTCTATAAATACACATGTATGCATGTGCCTGGTAAGTTAAGTTCTAAGCTATCGCTCTGTCTGACGCCTTTGATCAACATTGCCCTTACTGACTTAAGCATCGGAGGTGGATTAGGGGTCGCTCGCCCCTTGGTCCATTGTTTTGCAGGTCATTGAAGGGAGAAAGGCTCGTGGAGTGGAAGAACATTGAAGATCATTGAAGAAGGAATTGAGACCTGTACACTGACATATTTTGTGTACTAACATTTGGCGCCGTCTGTGGGAAACGGTAGAACGTCCTTCTCGTTGATTATCGATCCGAGAAACGTTTCCCGCTAAAGAAGATGACTTTGGGATCCATCCCAGAGGAGGAGGTCGCAGTGTTTGTTGATGACGGCGAAACCCTAAACGCTGGGGGCAACGCCATCGCTGACAACCAGGCCAACGACGCCGGCCACCACGTCGCCCCCGCCATCCAGGGTGCGACCGTGGCCGAGAACCACGCCGGCAACCGCACCGACAGCCGCGAGATAGCGCGCGGCGGTCGCCAGGAGCAACCCGCGATCGCGGGCGCAAGCCCCGCGATCGCGGGCGAAACGCGGGCCGCGGTCGCGGATCCGAGCCCCGCGGTCGCGGTTAACGCGCAGACCGGGGATCTTCGCGATCGCCTCGGTCGCCGCGACCACCATCCCCCTGCCGAGGGCGCGGGTGAGGGTTACGAGGAGCCTCGTAATCTCCAAGACACAAACAACGCTTTGCGGTTCGAGCGTGTTGGTTCGAATGTGGCGAGCAGTTCGGGTCCACCTGTCGAGACTCAGGCCGACCTCGACTACTTATTCCAGCCCGAGTTGATGGCGATCAGGAGTTCGCGTGACTCCGTTCCCGGAAGAAGGCGTGATCGTTCGTCCCTTCGCATCCAAGAGCCTTCGCATGACCACGATAGCTCGCTAGCCCACCTGAGCGGTGCGCGCGGAACGAGTGAGAGGGTTGGGCTAAGGGATGGCGCGGGACCAACAAGCGATATGACGGGAAGGGATCACGAGGAGGAAAGGCCTCATCTTCAGTCTCAACTCGAGGAAGCCAGGAAGGAGATTGCAGCGCTGAAATTCTCCTTGGAGAAGATGCAGGGAAAGCGCCCCGTCGACGAAGGTCGCCAACCGCAGCGTTTGGCTAGTGTCATCCAGGTTCCCGATGACCGCCAAACCCCGGAACCCACGGGTGACGGAAGCGACGGTTCGGACAACGACCGGAGGGCCCCAAAGAGCCGAAGGAGAGGCGGAGACCGCGAGAAGGATAGGCGTACCAGGAGTCGGGATCCACGAGAGGACTCCCGTGCCACGGAGCAGGAGAGCTTGCGGGCCCACGACCAAAGTGGGTACGAATCCCGGAGGAATGATCACGGCAAGCGAAAGCCCCGCAGGAGGCGCCGAAATCGCGGGCGCGGAAACGGGCCCCGCGGGCGCGGGAATGATCCAACCCGCGGGCGCGGAAACGAGCCCCACGGGCGCGGATCGCCGCCAGTAACGGGCGATTCCGCGAGCGGCTCGACCCGCGATCGCGGGTCCACCAGCCGCGACCGTGGGACAGAGAGCCAACGTGGGAGGATTCGTGAGTACGACCGGTACCATCCTATGAGTCGACACGACGAGGATGAGGACAGGTTTGACCGCGACGAGCGGCGCGAGATTGAGGCTCGGGCCGAGCAGCGGACCGAGAAGAGATTGCTCGCCCTGCTCAAGAGTCAGGGAGGACTGCAGCAGTCGGCTCAGGACCAAGTGGATAGGAAGTTGGCTTTGGTAATTTCTACACCATTCCATCGAACTATCCAGCAGGCGGAGCCGCCCAAGAAGTTCACACCACCAAGCTTCACGGTCTACGACGGTGCGTCGGACCCAGTGAACCACATCGCCTATTACACACACAAGATGGCGTTATGGACTTCTGACGACGCCATCATGTGTAAGATGTTCCCCGGGAGCCTCGGGAAGGGCGCGATTAGCTGGTTCCAGAGCTTGGAGGCCGGGTCGATCCGGTCGTGGAGGCAGCTGGCTTCGGCTTTCGCCAAGCGGTACATTGCCAACAGTCGAGAAGCAATCTCATTGGACACGTTGCTCAGCCTAAGGCAACGCAAGGATGAGGGCCTCCGTCGGTTCACAAACCGTTTTATGGAGTGCTATGCTCAAATCGACGGGTGCGATGAGAAGACCGCTATAGCCACCTTCCGCCGGGCTGTACCAAAGAAGTCCAAGCTCCGAGAAAGCCTAACTCTGCGCCTGCCCTCCACACTCCACGAGCTGCAGGATCGAGTCCATCAATATGCCAAGTTGGAGGACGAAGACGACGGCGATCGGTCCCCTACACCTTCCCGTCGGGCGCGTGGGTCGCCTAGGCCGAACACCGGGAAGCGAAAAAGGGTAGACCAGGGCGTATTCACTACATTCAATATTCCGATCTACCGTATCTTGACTCGGATCCGGAACTTTGAATGGTTCAAGTACCCGCCAAAGGGGGATGCGGAGGACAACCAGCACGGGCGTAAGTGGTGCATGTACCACCGATCTCGGGGGCATATGACCGAGGATTGTGAGCCCCTTAAAGAATACCTCGAGGAGCTAGTAAAGAAAGGACACCTCAAGCAATACGTTAAGACCTCGGATGACGAAGGAACGAGTGCTAAGCAGATCGAGGTAGTCCAGACTATTACGGCTCTCTACAAAGAAGATGATCCGGAATCGTGAAGTCGGTTTCGCAGGGAGTGCCACGAGCTAGAGGTGATGCGCGTCCAACATGCCGAGCCGCGCCCCCTACTCGGACCACGCGGACCCGGACTCGTCTTTCGCGATGAGGACCTGGCCACCGTCCAGCACCCGCATAACGACCCGCTTGTCCTGACGGTAGAGCTCGGAGAGGTCAAGATCCACCGCGCCTTGGTGGATTCCGGCAGCTCGGTCGACGTGATGTACTACGACACGCTCAAATCACTCGGAAAATCCAAGAAGGTCTTGAAGAGGTCAATATGCAACTTTCCGGACTCGGTGGATACCCCACTTTTCCACTTGGAGTCCTAAAGGCTCGAGTAAGTCTCGCCGGAAAGGAGCATCACACCGAGTTCGTAGTCGTCGACGTCCCAGGGCCGTACAACTTGATATTCGGGCGACCTTGGATCCATGGCATGGGAGCGGTACCTTCATTCTTGCACCAAATGGTCCAATTCATGGATAAGGGCGCAATCGTGCGGGTGTGGGCCAACCAACTTCAGGCGAGGCTATGCGCGAAAGGAGTCCGGCCCAAGGAGAGGATCGCAGATGGCGACAAAGGGCTCGGGCGAGTGGACATAGTCACCGATGCCGACCAAGGGCACCGTTCGGATCGCCGCGAGCACGGCCCCGACCGCTGCGAGCACGGTGAGGACGGCCGCGAGCGCGGCCCACCTCCCGCGGGCGCGGGCGAGACACCGGCGACTTGAGGCCCTGCGCGGTCCTAGATAAGTCAGCCGAGACCTAGGATTTCATGTAGAGGGGGCGGTACTCTTTTTCCCACGCGGTTTTGATGAGGCTCCCCCTTTAGGTTTTCATTTTTTAGTTTGTCCTTAGTTCATGACATTTCATATTTGAATTTTTAATTGAAGCTTGCATTGTCTTGTATAGATTGAGTCTTGCACAAAAAAAAAAATGCCAACGTTATGCGATGCGCTAACGGAATAACTTGGCCAAGGAAAACACCCTATGAAGGCCCTACGATACGAATGCGTAGGAGTTGCACGGATCCCGTATTTGAAGAATACGGATGTACGAATATACGAATATACGCATATACGATTGTACGAATGTACGAATATATGAATATACGAATAAGAGCACCCTAATCTGCATAGCCACTCACCGCTTAAGCTCAGGTCCCTATACCCGGGATAGCACAGGGTGTACGAGTATATGGGTCCCGGAGGGGGGCATTGTGGGCGGGCAAATTTCCCTATTAATTAGTTAGCATTTAATTCTCTATCTTATTTATTTTGCTATCCATATTTATTATGCTTTATCCTTTATTAGGGTAGTTACTCTAGTTAGGATATTATTTATGGAGGAGAATCTTATCTTCGCCTGAGATAAGATATTTGGTTGACTTGGGGAGCAAGATATCGCGAAACCCTACCCAATGGGCCGACCCACCTAGGGGCGCGCGCTTCTCGTCCCTCTCCTCTATAAATACACATGTATGCATGTGCCTGGTAAGTTAAGTTCTAAGCTATCGCTCTGCCTGACGCCTTTGATCAACATTGCCCTTACTGACTTAAGCATCGGAGGTGGATTAGGGGTCGCTCGCCCCTTGGTCCATTGTTTTGCAGGTCATTGAAGGGAGAAAGGCTCGTGGAGTGGAAGAACATTGAAGATCATTGAAGAAGGAATTGAGACCTGTACACTGACATATTTTGTGTACTAACAGAAAGAATGGTGTAGTGAATACATCTATTCGGGACGGTGATCTAGGTAAAAGACGATAGAGACACTTATAGATGTATTCACTACACCATTCTTTCTGTTAGTACACAAAATATGTCAGTGTACAGGTCTCAATTCCTTATAGATGTATTCACTACACCCCTCGGGACACTTTGGTATTTTAAAAGACGATAGAGACAAATAAGTATATAAAGAAACTTAAAAAGGACAAATAAGTATTTTTATTAAGAGACTTGTAGTGCGTTGGGTTACTAATTTATTAAACCAGTTTTAAATTAACCTAAAACCGATTTATTCAAATATATTAAACCTTACTAGCTAAACCACTCCTTCTAACCAAGCCCAAACACAGAAAACACAATCCCTTCTTCTCTATACACCACGTACGTAGGAGAAAACATGGACCATCGCGCTAATCTTGATAATCCATGGGCGTCAATTAACTTTGAAAATCTAGGTGATTCAAATGCATCAATCACATCCATCAATGAGTGGTAAGCTTCAAGTTTATGAAATAAGAATTGCGATCTTATGCCATACGTGTTGGTGGATTAGGGTTTAACCAGTGTATGGATTATATGTTATGTATCCTAGTGCTCTTCATAGATTTGTGTTTTTAAATATATATACTTGCGATTTGTGTTTAGTTAGGGTTTTAAGTGGTTAATTTCATGATCAACTCAATTATATAGTTGTCTTACCGTATGCCTATAGGTACTATCTATTAAATGTTGACTAACAAGATTTAGATGAAGAATGCAGAATTGTGTTTAATATATTCGAAGGGTATGGATTGTGTTTTTTGTGTTTGGGCTTGGTTAGAATTTAGAAGTAGTGGTTTACTAGTAGGGTTTAATATATATTCAAATATATATAAATCGGTTTAGGTTAATGTAAAACCGGGTTAATAGTAAACCAACCCACTACAGGTTTCTTAATAAAAATACTTATTTGTCCTTTTGCAGTCTCTTTAAATACTTATTTGTCTCTATCGTCTTTTAAAATACCAAAGTGTCCCGAAGGGGTAACTTTATATACCTATTTGTCTTTTTTGCCGTAAATTATTATTCTAATAAGAAGATAGCTTAATTAGGCTAATCACAATAACCGAATTAGACGAGCATTATTTTACCGTTATTTAGGGATAAGATAGATTTAGATTAATAGAATATTAAATATGCTTATATCCTGTTATAAAAGTATATATTACTTAATTGTATTTTCAGGTAAATTTCCTTATAGTTAGTTATGAGTAACCGAGTCGAAAAGTTGACTTACGATCTAAGGAACGAAATTACTTGATCACTAAGAATCGGGTAATCTGTAATCCAAGAATTTTGACCTCAATCCCTAAAGAAGAAAATAAAACGGAACCGAATATTACATCCAAGTAATGAATTTTATGAATACATATTTTGTATATATATTTTCTAATGATAGCAAAGGTATCGAAGAATGAATGGAGTATTGAATAATTGAACGAACAATGTTGAAGGATCAATCAGGAGTGCTTTAGAGACAAAAAATAGTTTGTTCTACTTAGTGATAATCATGAATTAACCCTAACGAGAGATTAAAAAAAAAGCGGTATCCATCAAATGGTCGACGACATATTCGAGAAATTGCGAGGCGTAAAAATCAAATTAACCGAGATCCATCAACCACTAATCCACTACTTGACGAAACGCACAAGGTAGGGGAAGACCAGGTAGAGGATGCCAAATAGAGGAGAGCTGAGGTAGAAAGAAACAAGAATGAGTTCATTAGAGATAAATTATAAGGGATCTTAGCCACTCGTCACATGTGTGAGTGCACCTAGATAAAAATTTATTTTACCTTAATTTAGAGTCAGTTTTAAAGCATGCCTTTATAGTTTGATGTAACATGACTGTGCATTTTAACTTATCATAATTGTGTATGATAGTATTAAAGACTGTATATACCTTTTTACCGAGTGTGCGTTACATTAAATGTGAAAAAATTCATGCACAATAAGATAAAGACATGCACGGTCATGTTAAGTGGAAGTGCACTTTCACGTTTATTGAAAATATATAATCATGTGATATAAAAATATACAAACACATATTGCCAGTGGCGGAACTAGGATTTTAGTCCAGATGGGGCTAAAAAGCTTAATTTAAATATAATTGTTAAAAATTTGATCATTGATCATTTGAACTTGGAATAAACCCGATATGCTTAATCTATAAGTATAAAATTAGTCCTAACCCGACTAAATAAAATGAAACATGATTATGTTTATATTAAAACAAAAGTGGATTTGAGGAAACCTTATGATCCAATTAACAAGTTTAGAGTTCAAACCGATATATTTTAGATACATCACAGGTGACCCGTGTTTGGACGGACGGATGGCGTCGCTACGCAGAGGCGGGCGGAAATGTGGAAGTGAAGCGGTTGGAGGACGGATGCGGAGAGATTTGAGGCAGACAAAACCGGTCTTAACTAATTAGAGACCTTGAGCAAAAATTAATTATGGATCGTTTTGTATACATTTTCTTCCATTACTTTACACAAAAATCCATATCTTTTTTAATAACTAGCTTATATTTAATATTTTATACTAAAAATATGTTTCACTATCTTGTTTTTTACGACCTAATTTCATTTCAATTATAGTGTATGATGATGTTTGTTTATATATGTGTTTTTTAAATACTCCATCCGTTTCAAAATAGTTGTCTATATGATCACCTTTTCTTGTTTCACAATACTTTTACATTTTTCGATCAATTTTCATTTATACCCCTAATAATTAACTACATCATAATCATATACGTATTTCCATGTTTATGTACACTAATAATTAACTCTATAATAATATAGGTAATATAAGAAAAAATAATTATTTCTTAATACATATACAAATATTATTTGGACAATTATTTTATTACGGAGAGACTAATATATTACGGAGTAGAAAATTAATAATATTTATTAAAAATAAAATGTCAGTGGGGGCTACAGCCCCCACTCGTCACAACGTGGTACCGCCACTGCATATTGGACAAGAATATATAAGCTATGTCTTTTGAAATTGTAAACTCATATTATTTGAAAAGACACAATCATTCGTCATATTTATGTATCCTCGTAGCACATTCGCATAAAAAAAACCACACACAATGAGATAAAAACGCATGCACATGCAGTCATATGCAGTCATATTGAAAAGACACTATCATGTTATTTGACAAATACACAATATATTAGGGTGAAAAAGTACATCATGCACACTCTCATCACATTTTACACATTCAAGACACACTCATATAAAAAAAAGCGCACACAATGCAATATAGAGAATGCACATTCATATTAATTAGAAATTTACAAACAAGTTAAGTGAAACAACCCAACCATTTGTCAAATTGTATATTCTCGAATGTAAAAAAATGCACGTATGTGCGATCTCAACCTTCGATCCAACTCAATAAGATATATAGAGTCTCTTTTCATTTCTCTATTTAGTTTTCCTTATGATTTCCATAATGTCTATTGGATTAATTTTAGCCACTCAATAGTTATTTGAGAATTTGATAAACTAGGTCAAGTGAAGGAGGAATTCAACACAAATATTGAAAAGAATCCAAGTGGTAAGTGGTAACAATCAAGTAGACATCCACGTGTATATAGACAGTTGCAACAAGTGAAATAATATTGAACTTAATAAAAGTTGTATAATTATTTTCCAAGCAGAAAAATTTGGAATTAGAGGTGGAGAGGAATAGGAGTACAAATCCTCAAACAATTCACGTGTTTAGCGTAGTTTCCATCCACTGATTACTGGGTTTCTCTTTTTCCCTTACATACCCACCTCTTTGATCTCATCATTTTATACATACTCTTTTGGTAAATAGAATTTCAAATTTCAAAATCTTTTTGAGCCAAAATAAATAATAAGTGATAATTTGAGAGAAAAAAACTACTAGTAGTTTATTGGTCCAATTATACATTTATACCATTGTCTAATTTAAACATCATGCATGCATTTGGCAATAAAAGATTTCAAGTTCAAAAACTATTAAAAATTAGTAGGAGGTGAGGTGAAATGGTGCATGCTAATCTTTTCGTTTTCTCACAAACCAAAATTTTCAAAATCAAAAATGTTGAATTTGATCATTTTGAGAGTATAACACATTTCCTATTTAGTCGATCCGCCCGTTGCCAAAGGGGCAATCAATCACAGCTAAGAAATTACAAGATGGGTTTGTCAATGATTTTTTTTCCCTTATAAAAGTTCAATTAAAATTAAATTTCACACATTAATTGTCTTTTAATTTTTATTGGCAATAAATCATCATAATTGTAAAAAAAATGGGTATAATTTTTGTGAGGCAAAACCGAAAGCTATCCACTATTTAATAAAGGCATTGCCCACACCTTCCTTCACACTATTGAATCCAGCAACAGAGAGTAAGAAAAAATGAGAGAGAAAAAGGAAAGTCCCTTTGAGTTGCATCCATGGCTGCCGAATCCTCCAACGCTCCCCAATTCATCAACTTCCTCGGAGAGAAGCAGACAATCGAAGAAGCAAAAACAACTCATGTCGAACAACAACAACAACAGAGGAGCCCATATCACCGGTGGACCTAGCTCCGGCCGGTGGGAGGAAGTGAAAGGCCCCTAGAAACCCAGGCAATTCTTCTTCATAACTCGTCCTTCTCTTTCACATGAATGTAAATTGATTTTTATATTATGCCCGTCTTTGTTTTTTATTACTTGTTCATCTACTTTTTGAAAGGATAATCTGTGTCGTTCCAAAATATAGGTTATTTGGGTGAAAAAACAACTCTTAGTAATCGGTTTGCTCGGTCTAGTTTAGGTCGGTTTAGAAATGAAATATTTTTTTTGGGTTGAGGGCACTACTTCATAAGAGTCGAAATTGTGACATTTGAGTACTACCCCCGAAGACTTAACCGTTTGACTAGATCTTTGAAAACGGTTTAGAAATGAAATATTGGATTTTCATATTTAGATCTGGAAAAACAACTATTCGTAATCGATTTTCTCGATCTAGTTTAGATCGGTTTAGAAATGAAATATTCTTTTTGGTTGAGGGCACTGCTTCATAAGAATCGAAATGATGACATACGAGTACTACTTATTGAGACTTAACTGTTTGACTAGATGTTTAAAGACTGTTCAGAAATGAAATATTGGATTTTCATATTTAGATAAAAAAAATTAGACCAAATTCAACGGTTCTGAAATGAAATATTAGATTTTCATACGAGGATCGGCTTGCCTGTTTGCAACTTTTTGTTATGTGTCTTATTTTACGAGATTATTGTTTTGGGCTCTTAACCTATCCGCTTGGTTTGAGACATCGAATCACTTCTCGTTCCGAAAGAAACAAAATCGAATTGGACCGAAGTGGAATTCGTTTGTCTTGATGACAGATCCATGGTGTTAGTTTTTTTCAATCCAAATCGGTATGGCATATATGGGTTCATCGTAGTTATGGCTAACATGCATGCACGCTATGTCTGTGTTATCATATTTTTGAGATCTTTTGTAATAAAATCGTAGTTTTAATACGTATCATTGTATAGAGCGTTGGATTTAAAACGAATGAATGTGTCAAATTTAATCTTGGAATTATAAGAGAAAAGAAACATGCATAAACAGTTATTGTAATGCACGGTTATATGACATTATATGCATGATTTTAATACGTTATATGCATAATGTTTTATTGGGTGTATATATGAATTAAGTAGGTATTTATTGTTATTTTCAAATTAAAAAATGGCATAAACATATTATAATTATGCATATAGGTGGACAATTTTATGCATATGTGTAGTTATCTTAAGAACGCATGAATACATAAATAGTAAAATATCATGAATATGTCAAGTTATTATAATGCATATGACATAATATAATCATGCATATACGTACTTGATTTTTAATATCTTATAACTACATAATTTTCTAAATCTTCTATTTCTATAATTGTAAGATTAAACTAGTAGTGAAATACAACCAATGAGTAAACTTGTAGCTATAATAAAATGAATATAGGTAGATCCATGTAACAACCTAGAGAGTTAAACTCTTCTTTGTACTCAATCTTCAAGTCATTAAAAGTATTAATTAGCCTTCCACCCAAACACACATAATTAATGAAATCCAACCATTAATTGATTGTTTGATTGATTGATTGATTGATTGGTTGACTGATAATAAACGATAAATTAATATGCACAAAAGAAGAGGAACTGGTGGCCATGACTCCGGAGGAGCTCCTAGCCACCCACCGGTTCGAGTGCCTGGTTTACAATCGGGGGTCACGCTACTAGAACCAAAGATATGATATTATGCATCATATTTATAGTTTGTTATTGTATTTTTGTTTCGAATGTTAGTACATTAGTATGTGTAAGTATTTAGGTTGCTAATAAATAGTGACACCAAGTGTTGTTTTACTAACTTACACATATTTTTGAATTGTTAGGCGAGACATTTTGATAAATTTTAGATCCTTGTGTGATACATTCCTAAAAAGCACAATAAATGAGCCCTCTTAACCTATAAATGAACCCTCTTCTTATAACAATTAGAGTTCAAAGCAAATGTGGGCACTATAGTTTTAGTGAATGCATCGGAGTTTCCTATTAAGGCTGAGAGGTTCAAAATTGGTGGAGCCATAGTACACTACAGAGAAGCATTATAGTTGTTAGATGAAATCTCATTTATTGTGCTTTTCAGGAATGTATCACACAAGGATCTAAGAGTTATCAAAATGTCTCGCCTGATAATTCAAATATGTGTAAGTTAGTAAAAGAAAGTACACTTGGTGTCACTATTCATTAGTAACCTAAATACTTACACATGCTAATATACTAACATTCGAAACAAGAATACAATAATAAAGTATAAATATGATGCATAATATCATATGTTTGGTTTTATTTTGCGATATTTTTTTACACTCTTTCGATCTAATTGAATCTAATTGTATTAGGCATTCTAATGTTTGTGACCTCTCAGTGTGGTTAGGGTCATAAGACATCGGGGATCTAAGACTGCATTTATTCCGGTGGTTATTAAAACTCTCATTACTAGGCTTTTATGTATTCTGTCTTCCTTTATGACACCCTTGTCTCATGGTCATCCAAACGTCAAACTACCCTCTCAAGTTCGAGCATTGAAGTCGTGTATTATGGAGTTAATAATGTTGTAGCTGAGCCTTGAAATGTCCATTTGGCATGCAAAATAACCATTTTTGTGTGTGAAAAGGTGAACATAAGGCTATTCATGTTCGGATAGTACGCTGTTTATATAGTATATTTAATTTGGAAATACCATCTTGTACCATTTGCACTAACTCCGTCTATAGCTATATATTTTGAGTTCGTCCATACCTATATTATCATCTTCAATGAGTTAATACTACGGATCAAAATGATATATTAGCATGTGTAAGTATTTTGGTAGCTACTAAATAGTGACACCAAGTCTTGCTTTACTAACTTACACATATTTGAATTGTCAAACGAGATATTTTGATAATGCTTTGATCCTCGTGTGATACATTCCTAAAAATCACAATAAACGAGCCCTTTCTAACACCTATAAATGCGGTTCGGATCCTCTGTCCCCAGTTTTGTGTCCCCTCCATATGTCCCCAAATTTTGATTGGGTGATCTCAAAAAAAATTCCAAATCAGCAGCCTTTTTCTTCTTTTTATTTAACAAATTTAGCTCTTAATTTCCCTTTCCCATTTAACAAATTTAACCCTTAGCATCCTTTTTCTTCTCTGGCTCATCGTTGATCGCCAAACGCCTCAACCTCGCCGTCCCTCACCCTCGACCTCGCAGTCTCTGCCGTCCCTCACCCTCTCCCTCGCTCGACCTCGCATTCTCTACCGTCGCCTCCTCCCTCGGCCTCGTCTCGTCTACCTCTAGTGCAGCTCCCTCGACTCCACCAAATCCCTTGTCGTCTGCAACCGAGCTGCTCGCCACCACCGAGTCCTATCGCCACTCGGATCCGCCTGGTCCGAACACGGATCAGTTCTCACCGGATCCGATAACCGAGTCCTCGTCCTCACCGAGCTCGCTACTCTCTATTACACCAGTTCCAGCTCCTAGCTCAAATTCTCTATTCCCAGTGGGTCGATGGAAGCTCGGGTTTGGGAGATGGGCTTTGTCGAGGGTTTGTATTTGATGCAGGGCCAATATTTAGCTATTCAGATACACTTGGCTCATTGGAATGTAAGAAATTCTGCTTTGACTATGATTCCACAACCATTCTGTTTATGCAAAGTAAGCCATGCTTCTTTTGATGTGAAAAATGACAACCTCTGTTGCTCAAACTAATTCATAGTATTAAGCTTTTTTCCAATGTTCTTAGCTGATTGTTGGTAGAATAAAGTTGTTGCCCAATTCACTTCCTTGTCCAAATTTAATGCATTTTTGGCTGGAGCAACACCATCTCTTGCTGCTAACAACACCTAAGCATCACATGATTATTTAATGACTTGGTTCACCATTATGTGATGTTGTATTACTTGTATGCTTGAGAGTAATATGTTGTTTGTTTCAGTTGTATTTTTTATGCACATAGTGTCTGAAAAGGGGAATGTGATTCAACATCAGTGAAATCTTGGCTCTCGAAGTCATTTCTCTATGGCTGACTCGTCCTCAAAAAATTACTCAACAATTCGATCCTTGACTTTTGATCATGAGGAGAAGCAAGACACATGCAACTTCTCCGTAGGCAGTTTTGGATCCGTGTATAAAGCAAAAAAAAAGGCTGAAGTTTTAGTTTAAATAGGTTTAAATTAGTAATGAAAAGAAAAAAAGTGAGACTGATTTGGAAAAAAACTTCCAGGTGGCTCAATTAAAATTTCAGGACATATAGAGAGGACACAATAAGGGGACAGAGGATCGGGACCGCTAAAACCCACCCCAACAGGGTATTAGCGTTGAAGGTCTTGGCTTTCCCCCTTTCAGCCTGAATTCGGCAGGTTCGGAAGAAACACCAATGCTGAACTTCCTCGTACGACGTCGCTCCATCCTCAACCCCCACCCCCCAATTCCCCACGCCTTCTCCTCCCCTCTCCATTCCGTCTCTTACAACTCCGACGACGACCCTCCCTTCTCCCCGATCACCCTAAAACCCCCAAAACCCACCACCCACAACGACACCAACGCTGGGAAGAAGAACAAGAAGAAACAAACTCATGCCAACAACACCACCAGCAATCCCCCTAAAAACTCGGACCTCCCCTTCGATTTCAGGTACTCGTACACAGAGACGAACCCCTCCGTCGACCCGATCGGGTTCCGCGAACCGCCCCGGTTCTCTCCGTTCGGCCCCGGCAGGCTCGACCGGAAATGGACCGGAACGTGTGCGCCTCCGACCGAGGACGCCGAAGGGGAGAACACGAGGAGGTGGTTGGAGTGGAGAGATAGGGTTTTGGGGGAGCCGCTTTCTGGGGAGGAGGTGGCTGAGCTCGTTGAGAAGTATCGGCACAACGACTGCAATAGGCAGATCAACATTGGTACTTTCTTCAATTCTCTCTGGAAAGTTTGAATCTTTGAGCTTGTTGTTTCAGTTGATTTGTTGAATTGGGGATTAGGGTTATGGTTGTTCCTGACATTCGTCTTAGAAATTCGTTGACCATGTTACGAAAGATAATGAGCTGAAGGAGCAATTGAGAAGTTGTTTGTAATGCATACTTTACAGTGTGCTAGGAGGTAGTAATGCTGCTAGATAAGTATGTTGCTAAATGATGATATAGCAGCATTGAATTTGTTGATAGTATATCTGATGATACTGAACTCTTCCCATGTCTTTTTCGCTTAGCTATTGTCTTTTCACAGACAACCCAGTTCTTACATACCTAAGAAATCAGTCCCCTCCTTGTTGTATGGGCATTTGCGCAGTACCCTAGTACAGACGAAATCCCGAAAATATGATCAGAGCAGTTCTGTAATAACCAAGTGAACAAAATAGGACACTGATGCAATGGAAATGGTTGGAAAATTCTGTTGCTACTCGAGTTTTTCAAAATCACATGCTTGAAAAGCCCTATGAGGAGGTCCTGCCTTGCATTTTTGTAATTGAAACTTGGATTGGTCACCATCACATGATCATTCAAGTTTTTCAATACCTTGATATATTTGTTTTTTTTACTGTTGCCTAGGTAATCGCGGGGTTACTCACAACATGTTGGACGATATACATAACCACTGGAAGAGGGCCGAAGCTGTAAGGATAAAGTGTTTAGGAGTTCCAACACTTGACATGAGTAACATTGTCTTTCATCTGGAGGTTTGTACATTAACTTGTACTTTTTTGTTAGCTTCTCGAAGCTGCTTACTTATTAGTGCTTCTTTAGGAAAAATCAGGTGGGAAGGTAATCTACCGCCACATCAATGCTCTGCTTTTATACCGAGGTAGGAACTATGATCCAAAAGATAGACCTGTTATTCCTCTAATGCTGTGGAAGCCCCGTGCTCCAATCTATCCAAAGCTCGTGAAGAATGTCGCTGATGGTCTGACTTTTGAAGAAACAAAGGAAATGAGAAATAAGGGTTTGAATTCTACCGCTTTGATGAAACTCAGTAAGTGATTTATCCTTCTTGGACTTGAACTTAAGCTGATGAGAGATACACTTCTCTCTTTCTCTAGCATTTGAGATTTGATTGCAAAATTTCCTTTTTAGCCAGGAACGGTGTGTATGTAAATGTGGTGCCAAGAGTGAGAGATGCTTTTGAAGAGGAAGAAGTGGTTAGACTCGACTGCTCTCATGTTGGAACCAGTGACTGCAAAAGAATTGGAGTCAATCTTAGGGTGCTTATTCTTTATGCTTGAAAACTGATGAATTGAATTACTATTAAAGTTTTATGATAGGCAAAGAAACATGGAATCAGCCTCGCAGGACTGATGTTTTGTCTTCAAAATGATTGCAGGATTTAGTTCCTTGTGTTCCAATCTTGTTCAAAGATGAACAAATCATACTCTGGAGGGGAAGAAGAGCTGAAGAACAGGTGTCTAGCTCATCAAATGGGAGTATGGAGCTATAGGTACCTGTCCATCCCGGCTTTTCAACAAAGAGCCTTGCTGTACATATTTCACTTCAGTTAATATTTATGAGGCGTCACATTCATAGTAGCTGATCCATGATTGACCCCGCCTAATCCCCCTGTTGCTTTATTAAACTATAGGTTGAATCTTGGATCCGTGTCTGTTTGTTGACTTTTGAGTTCTGCTAGTGAATCCTTGATTGATTAGGATACGTGTATCAAGTCATATGAAACTATATAAAGAGTAGTGGTTCCATGTTTTGTCAACATTACCAAAATGTAGCAAGTAAAATTAAATTTTAGACTTTATTTGCTGAACAATGTTTCTGCTATTATATTATTGGATTGTCATACGAATTTACATTGTCGACACAAGCCATACGCTTCAACTGTGCTAGTAAGACAACTCTTTTATACGCCTATAAAATCTCCCTGCCACCAACCAAGCACTGAGAATAAGGATTGCAGGTCAAATGGCAATTCAACTTCTATGGTTCCATGAGCATCTTTTTTAGTTCAGGTGCTTTCTCTCCCAGGCATTTTGAACTCGCCAAAGAGGTAATCCAAATCTGATCAGACCTCGTTGGTTCATCGTCATCGTTTCTGTGCCAGCTCCACTGAGCATGCGACGCGTTCACTATCCTAAGTTCGCCATGGCCGAAACTAGCTTCACGGAAAACTGACCACTCAGGCTGAGGATCCTTATAGCTTCAAATCAACATCACAAATTAACATTATTGATTGTCACAGACGATAAGAGCTACGAATGAAGAACGACAAGTACCTGCTGGCTAAACCCTCTTTGTTCCCTCCATCACCAATAGTTATATGTACAGCACCACAAGGGTCTGATTTTTCACCAAATACTCGTTTCTGTCATATAGTTAACAACAGTTTTAGCTAAACCCAGTAAAGCAAGGCACAATTGGAAAAATAGGCTTTTCGGTGTTCGTATCTGCATACCGTTCGTTCATAAGCGTGCACATGTCCCGTAAACACTATGTCCACTCCAGCAGTATACAGCAGTGGCTCCATCGTCATCTTCATTCCATCTCCTTCCCCTTGATGCGCGGTATTGCTGTTATACCATGGCACATGGAACGATGCAAGAAGCCATGGCGTCCTCTTCCTGTCCACCTTAGCCAGATCAGCCTGCAGATAAATCACAAGCGCCCCCAAATCGTCAATTGAAGGCAAGTTACTCAGGGCTCGTTTGGTTCATTGTCAAGTTTATGATGGCTAAAACACATACCTTCAACCAGTTGAACTGATCAGAGTACTCGTCAAACTCAGCATACGAACCGAGCATCAGAACATGCACCCCAGCAACATCAAACGAGTAATAAAGATTCGAACTTGACCCACTTTCCTCAAACGGCATCTTCCACCGTGCATTGTAAGACTGAAACCCGTCCTTGATAAGCGGAATGCTCTCAACCTCATGGTTCCCCTGAGTCACCATCCAAGCCCTCGTACTCGCAAGCGGCTCCACAAGCTGACCGAACGTGTCCCATCGAGTCTGTATATAATCCGCATACGAAAGATCCCCAGGAAGCAGATGAACATCATACTGGCACTGGTCTATGTGGTCCAACGTCGACTTCGTCCACCCGGTCTGACCCAGATCACCAGCAACAGCAAATGTCACAGGGAGTTCCAACGGAGTCGTCTTGAGCTGATACTCCTTACCACTCCCACCACATCTGTAGTAGTACACCTTGTTAGGCTCCAATGGCCCAATCACAGCATGGTGTATCTGACCCGATTGGTAAAACAAGTATTTGTATGAAGTACTCTCTCCCTCAGATCTACCGCTGTATTTTCCAGGCGCATCTCCATATTGAACAAATGTAGGAGAAGATTCATCTAGGGTCACCCATGATACTCTCATGTGGTTCTCTCCTGCCAGCGAAACATGCACCTGTAACAGCCATTAAATTAGCACAAGATCCGTGTTCTAAAAATCCTTTCTAGGCCTTGCCTAGACCCCGTCTAGGGGGACCGCCTAGCCTTTTAACCAGACCGCCTAGGCGCCGTCTAGACGCTAGGCAGTCCCTCTCCACCTAGTAGCCGCCTAGCGTTTTTTTAGAACATTGCAGATCTTCAAGCAAAGAGGCATATCAGAACCCTAATAAAAAAACCCTAGAAAGCACAAGCATTACAATGGCAATACAAGGGGGATAGAGATAGAAACCTGTTGGGGCTCTGAAGAATCGGTTGACGGCCATGGAAGCTCCAAATTCTTTCTGGGCTTCGGCCGAACGTAATCGGCAGAGACAAGGGCGGAGAGTAGCAAAACTACGGAACCCACAACTTGGAGATTCAAATGGGTAGCCATGGGAGTACTCTGTATTGATTTCAATTCCGAAATTCACTCTGTCTGATTCTGAGACTAAATAGGCACAACAATCATTAATGATTAGTGGATATACTCACGGGATTTTAGTATCTTTTGTCGGTATGTAAATTACTATATATGAAAAAGGTTTCCAGTTTCCGTTCACAAACAACTCTCTTTTTCCTCCGGAATCAGGGTTACTTGCAAATCACTCGATTAGTGTTTTTCTTTATTGTCAAAAGGGTGTTGTTCTTTTTCTTTTGATTGTGGAGGGAAAAGTGAGTATGTGGTTTAACTTTTAAGTGAATTGGATTTGTTTGGAATTACTTACCCGTGAAGGTGTAGAAATTGGATTTGCAAGAGGAAATGTGTACGAGTCGGTAAGCAGATCCAACCACACAAACCCAACTGACAGTAGTTAAGAATAGAGTGTCCAATTTGAAAGTCTTTACCTTTTGAAAAGGACTTGACTATCTCGCCGTATACATCATTGTCTTTGGGATCCGAATCTTCCGTCCCATGTTAACGTCCCGAAACACGTCCCAATATGTTTGATTGGTTGAAATGCTATGTTGGGGGTTTAAAATATGCAAAAAATTGTATAATTGTAAACTTTCAACCAATCAAACACACTTGGGACGTACTCTGGGACGTTAACATGGGACGGAAGATTTGGACTCTTGTCTTTGTATGCTGTTCTTTCACAGTCATGTCGATTGGAAAAACAAGAATTACGCTTGAATGAAAGATGCCATTTATGAACAAATCCTCTTAATTAGGAAAAGATTTGAAGTCATGATTTTAACTTGATTTTACTGATTATCAGTTATACATGTAGACTGGAGAGGAGATCGAGTGTGTACACAAAGTGTATTTCCGTGACCTATATTGGGTCTTGTGTTTTCGATCCAAAAAAAATATTGGGTCTTGTGTCAGCTGAACAGTGTTGATGGTTTGCACTTAATTCTCTGTAACGTTGAAATTTGGAGAATTCTTTGAGTGGCACTGACTAAAAGTCCATGTTCGGTGACTTCAGATAAACCGAGTTCATAATAGATCAGGGAGTGTTAATAGATGAGATATAGAAAGAAAGGATTTGCATCTTATTGAAGATTTTAAGTCCATACAAACTCCTCAACACACATTTCAACCAAAGGCCTCTACAACTTCGACATCACACTTTTTAACACGTACATAACAAAACGACTGACTTGCACAGTTTTCTTTCAACAAGTTCTCAACAAAAACATTCAACGGAACCTTTCATCAACCTTCCATCGCATCATCATCGTCGTCCTCAACCTCTTCAATCTTCATCCTCTTCACAGCCTGAGCTGCTTCAGTCTTCGTCCCACTAGGCACCTGGATCAGCACGTCCGCCTTCTGCCCAGTCGTCTCGTTCACCATCCCTCCATTGTTCTCTACCCGATAAGCAAGCTCATCCACTCCAGCGTCGATGTAGACCGTCGAATTCTCATCGATCAAGTCCTTAATAAGCATCCTCGACAGCTCCGTAACCACCTTCCTCTCGAGCCATCTCCTTATCGGTCTCGCACCATATACCTAAAAACACCGAAAATGAAAACGAGATCAGAGTCAGCACGATATGTGCAAGTTAGCAAGGGAGCTTCAGTTCGACATGAATTAAAGATACTTACAGGATCATAGCTTTCGGCCAATATATAGTCTAGCGCTGCGTCAGTAACAGCCAATGCTATGCCCCTCTCTGCCAGGCGGAGAGCAACGTCTTTCATCTGGAGCCTCGCCACCTTTCTTAGTTGATCATGTGACAGCGGGTCGAATATCACAATCTCGTCCAATCGGTTCAACAGTTCTGGCCTGAAATGCCTCTTCACCTGCGTTACCAGAAACAATATAATTTAATAATTGCAACATCTCAAACTAACAGAAACAATGGAAGACCTGCATTGATTTAGAGAAATTATCATCTATTAGTTCTGAATTCTTACCTCCTGCATTACCCTTTCACGAGCAGCTTCCATTGTGGACTTGCCTATGAGCCCAGATAGGAGATGCTCCGCACCAAGATTTGAAGTCATGATAATCACAGTGTTTTGGAAATCGACAGTGCGACCTTGTCCATCAGTCAGCCTTCCATCATCAAGGACTTGAAGAAGAGTGTTGAAAACCGATGTATGTGCCTTCTCCACTTCATCGAACAGCACAACACTGTATGGCCTTCTCCTGACCGCTTCTGTGAGCTGACCGCCTTCTTCGTGTCCAACGTAGCCAGGTGGAGCACCGATCAACCGGGAAACTGAATGCTGCTCCATGTACTCAGACATATCCATTCTCACCAAGAGGTTCTCATCATCAAAGAGTTGCTCAGCAAGAGCCTTTGCAAGCTCGGTTTTCCCAACACCAGTCGGTCCCAAGAACAAGAACGAGCCCATCGGCTGCTGAGGCCTGCCAAGGCCCGCTCTCGATCTCAATACTGCGTCTGCAACTGCCGCCACTGCTTGATCTTGGCCCACCACCCTCTGATGCAGCCTCTCACCCAAACCAATCAACCTCTCCTTATCATTCTGCCCAAGCCTAGTAACCGGAATGCCAGTCCAACGGCTCACCACCTCAGCAATTTGCTCAGCCCCCACTGCCTCTGTTAGCATCAAATTCTCATCAGTTGTCCCTTCAAGCTTAGAAATTGCGGCCTCAACTTCTTGGATTGCCCCATATCTCAAATCTGCAGCTCTAGCAAGATCATAACGTCTTTCGGCTTCTTGAAGAGCAAATAGCAACTCTTCCCGTCTCTGTTTCAGCCGCCTTATCTCATCAATCCTCTCCTTTTCCTTCTTATACTTCATCATCATAGGCTGCAGCTTGTCCCGTAAATCATCCAGCTCCTTTCGTACCTCGGAAAATCTCGCTTTACTCGCCTTATCCTTCTCCTTCTCGAGTGCATGGAGCTCAATTTCCAACTGCATCCTCTTCCTCTCCAAGTTATCAATTTCCTCAGGCTGACTATCAAGCTGAACCCTAACGTTTGCACATGCCTCATCAACCAGATCAATGGCCTTGTCTGGTAAATGGCGTCCCGTGATGTAACGT
The DNA here is from genome assembly GCA_934048045.1 of Polygonum aviculare. NCBI lineage: Eukaryota > Viridiplantae > Streptophyta > Magnoliopsida > Caryophyllales > Polygonaceae > Polygonum > Polygonum aviculare. The sequence goes on from OW204026.1 coordinate 30,498,850, forward strand.
GCTGACAACTGGGCTGCCATCACCAAGGCCCGATCTTGGATCCGAACACCATGATGGCCCTCGTACTTCTCTTTCAGCCCACGAAGAATACTGATAGTATCAGGCACACTTGGCTCAGCAACATAGACTTGTTGGAAGCGTCTTTCAAAGGCTGCATCTTTTTCAACATATTTCCTATATTCCTCCAAAGTTGTTGCACCTATACACCGAAGTTGACCCCGAGCCAACATCGGCTTGAACAAATTCGCAGCATCCATCGATCCTTCGGTTCGACCCGCTCCAAGAACCAAATGAATTTCGTCAATAAACAATATCACTTTCCCCTCAGCCTCTTCTACTTCCTTCAAAACTGACTTCAACCGTTCCTCAAACTCTCCCCTGTACTTAGCTCCCGCAATCAACGCACCCATGTCAAGAGCTATCAATCTGACATCAGCAAGACTGTTTGGAACGTCGCCTCTCACAATCCTTTGAGCCAGGCCTTCTACCACAGCTGTTTTACCAACTCCCGGTTCACCAATCAAGACCGGATTGTTCTTTGTCCTCCTTGATAGAATCCTAACCACACGCCTGATTTCCTCATCACGGCCAATCACAGGATCGAGCTTCCCTGCTTGCTCAACTAGATCCCGTCCATAGGTTTTAAGAGCTTGGAAGTTCGTATCCCCGGACGCACTTTCCACTTTCCTTCCCTCTTTCCCTCGAAGCTTCTCAACCTCAGCTTTCACCCTAGCCGTGGCCACACCAGCTTCCTTTAAAAGGTCATTGATTTGGGAATCTTCTAGAAGGCCAATGATGAGCTGATCAACAGCCAAATGGGAGTCACCTTTAGATTTCTGGGCTGATTGGGCTCGCCGGATCACCTTGATCAAGGAACTGCTGGCTGGGACTTCATCTGGAGGCGGAGTCTGTGATGGTAAGCGCCCGAGTGCTCGTTTAAACACTCGTTCTACTGAAACTGCAGCCTCTTCGCCTCCACCCGCACTAGTAACAGCTTGACGGAAAATGCCGGCAGGGTCGGAGATTAGACCGACCACCAAGTGGAGAGGGGTGATCTGGGCATGTCCGCTGCTCGTTGCAAGCTCATGGGCTTCTACAAGTGCCTCGTTTGTCTTGTGGGTGAACTTCTCAGGATTCATTTTTGCTGAAATTCTACTGATTCAATACCCTTTGCCTGTGGTGAGAAAATGTAAGTTAGCACCAGGTTTAATGATGGCAAACAAGATGCAAGAAAGAATGTGAATTCAGAAGTCTCGTAGATTTCAGATGCACAGACATTCAAGGGAACTAAACTAAACCTCGAGATGCAACGATTGTAGAGGTTTGCAAAATCTTACATTCAACTATGGTGATCACTGCTTAGCAATATTCAAAAAAAATTATGAAATTCTAACAGGAAGCCATGTATCAAAAGCAACAAGACTCTTCACTACATTAATCAATTGCAACCTTCAATCAGCATACACTACCATCCAGACACTAAAATCTACAAGAGCATTTAAATTTGAACAGCAACAACAACAAATATTTCTTCACCAGCAACCTTTCTTCTAACAGCCAACACTTCCAAACAAAACAACCAGAATGTGAAGAGACTCTGAAAGCAATATAACATTGAGAAGATTAACAATAGTCATAACAAAATCATGCACCTACAAGGCTACACAACCCTAAGCGAGCACATAATCAAACAGCAAAATCTAGTACCAACAAATTGAAGAGCCATAAAAATTGAATCTAAGCTCACACGATTTAACAATTGAGTTTGAAGAAGAGCTCGCTCAATTTCTTAAGCAGCAACAGAATGTCAAGAAATCACTAACCTTAGTCGAACGGAAATTTGGAACTCTTGGGCGCAGATTTGTGTAAAACTGGTAGCTTGATCGAATTCGAAAAAGGAAGCAATGTTTCGTTGGTTTTGAGATGTGTGGAAAGCGAGAGACCATGGCATCCAATTTAATGAAGCGATACAGAGTTCTGGAAAAAACGAGGCTACACTAGAATTCCCTAGAACTAGAGAAGGAAAATAAAGAAGGTAAGGGACTAGTGTAGATTTTTCTAGTACTTTTTATTGTTTTAAGCCTAACGGGAAAATGAGGCTGCCTTATTGGGCTTTAAGTCCATTCTTTTAAGCCTAGCCCATTTATTTAAACCGAAGCAATCTGAGGCCCAACATTATACTACCTCTATTTTTTCATCAAATATACTACCTCTATTAGTTTCGAATTATCTACTATAATCTTCTATACTATATATTAAAGCCGGAGAATTTCGAGCCTCCACGTTAATTCTGACCCCACTTTATTAATAATTTTATATGATTTATTTTTTCTAATTATCGAATCTTTAACTTTATCTTTTTTCTTACCCATCAAATGTCTATCTTTAAACGCATATTATTTATCTTTAAAATTTCTGTAATTATCTAATCTTTAATTTTATTCTTTTTCTTACTCATCTAATATCTATCTTTGAAACAATATTATCTATCTTTAAAATTTCCTTCTATAATACATGTTAATTAACTTAACTTTTCAATTCCTATTTTAATCTATTTATATATAAGAATTAATATATAGTATAGATTATATACAGTAAATACACAAATTAACGAAAAAATGATCATTACCCGTACATGGTACGGGTCTTCAACTAGTACAGTATAAAGCGGAACCCAAGTCTTTGTTAAAATTTGCGCCACATCATCGACCCTGAATAAAATAATGATTTTATTTTTTGCATTGATTTTCAAAAAATGACTTATATATCTTCTTGATATCTTATCCAATTTCCTTATGTATACTTAATATCTTACTGAATTATATATCCTTATACGAATAAGGAAATTGAAGTGATTTTCTTTTATATTCCTTATAATTTTTTCTTATTAATTAGTATACATTTTTGTCATCATTGAATCTTGAAGAATAGTGAAAAAATTTCTCATGTGTGAGTAGTATATTCATTAATAATATAAGTTCGAATAGAACTATTTTAGAATTAAAATTGTATGAATAAAAGTACATATACAGGTCAATAGGTTCGGACTTTGGTCTATCGGATTTGGATTATAAGTTCCCGAGTTAAAAACATATTCGAATTCGATCTTAAATCGATTAATTCGGTTTTATATTTACATTACCCGTACATGGTACGGGGTTTGTACTAGTTTGATGTAAAATGAAGTCCAACTAAATTTTGAGGTAGTTATTTTAGGCATGCATAGTTGTTGTGTCCATGTTCTTTGTTAACGTTCTCGAGATTGCAATATGGTTGCTTAAACCAAAATTATCTATACAAGCACCACTAGACAGCTTCAAAACTATCTGTATAATTATCTCTCACCGTGTACGAATAATATGACTATAAACTCAACTTAATCGATCTAAGATCAAATTTTGACCTAAACCCGTTTTTGACCGATAATTTATAACTCAAACCCAGTAGATTTGAGTACGAACCTATTGACCTATAATACATTTTTATTAATATACTAATACAACTTTTATTTTAAAATAACTTCTTTCAATTTTCATATTTATATTGTTATTTAGCAATTTTATAGTAATCTAATAATAAATATAAATTTTTCTAGATGCTTCTCTCCCCTCACATTCACAAAACCCAAAGCAAAAATAAATACTTATAGTCTATAATGACTTTTGTACCGAATAGGCCCTAAATTGAGTACGCCCGCCACCTATTACCGTCCAATGCGTATTATTGATTAACACATGTCAATCTGATCGACACTTGTCAGTGCCATGCAAATTGACACTTGCCAAGGTCATGCAATAATGTATGTCTGTAAAATATTTATTAGGATAGTATTTTAAAGTTGTTGGAAAATCATTATGCAATAATACATTATCGTAATCTATAATTTGTCTATCAAGATCCATACAAAACAAGCGCCACTAATTTAAAACTTATTTTTTTTTGGTTGAAACTAATTTAAAACTTATTTAGGATACTAATCATACTATCATTATATAACAACATATTTATTACAATATTTTAAATTGTAATCTAATCATTTATCTATGCTATTTTATATTGTATAAATGGAACAATAAAGGTCAAAGTCTTCAAAATAGAGAAATTGTTAAAGTTGGAGTAAGAAAATATTTGGAAAATATGGCTCTTGTTTGTCCACCTTGAAGAAAAATATAGCGATACTATTGGAAATGTTCTCCATCATTGGGTTTGAATTATTCTATGTTACTATTTGTTTGAAAAATGTCTTAGTATTATATTATACAAGTTTTATAAACACCATGTGCATGAATATATGTATATATAAAAGTTATAAGGTTTAGAGCTACCACATTGGAGCACGTTAATACTTATGATTTTTTTACATGTCATTCTCATATTTTGCCATCTAAGATTGTTTCATGTCACATATATTGTTTAATTTTTTTTATTCAACCACATCATATCTATTTGTTCATGTCATATATATATATATATATATGTATATATATATGTATATATATATATATCGACATAAGATTTTATTAAGCCATATCAAATCCATTTACTAAGCGTATATTTATTTAGGTAAATGAGATTTTTTCATACAAAAAGTTAAATATAAAGATTCTTTATAAAATACTTTTTTTTATAGTTGTACAAATCTTATCTTTAAGATATTAATTAAGAAAGGAATGATTTTGATAATTATATATCGGTCAGTAGATATTCTTATCAAATAGTCAAAATCTTTCATTTCTTAATTATTATGTTAATTAGTCTTTTCTTTTTTAATTAAAAATTGATTATATATAGTTTACCCCTTTAGCTCATAGAAAATAGTCAAAAAAAAAACTAATATGTTAATATTCTCTTTTTTTTTTTCAATGTCGATATATATAAAATACTTAAAACGAAACGAGATCAATTAACATATCAAATTATGATAATAGTTTCTTAAAAAAACCGTAATTTTATATTTTGTAGGACTATTCGGTATATATAAATTTTATTTATATACGAGATCAATATACTATTGATAGTTTAAAAACATATTAAATTTTATCTTTTTTTTTCAAATTTCGTATAAGATACGGGGATTACACTAGTTTTATCTACATTGTATACGAGTTGCATACATTTTTTTTCATGTGTTAAAAAATTCTATATTTTACGTACATGAGCTTTTATAAATATTTGTACGAATTTTTTAATTATATAGTATGCCTTTATAAAGACTTATATATAATGTATATATTCTAAGAGTAACTAGTTAACCAGTCATAACATGTAAGGCCATGTCTCAAATATTAAAATTATTTTTTAATATATTATAATATGGAATTTATGCACGTTTAATCTCTCTTACCAATATAATACATCCCCGTTACTTTAGTACTGTTAATATATTTAACTCAATTTAACTTGATTTTGTTATATAACTTTGATTATAGTATATTTTCTGATTTATATTTGATTTATCATATAAACCTACTTTAAATATTTTAGTTTGCATATTAAAACATAGCAATCCGGCCTAGAGAATAGATTATTTATTACATTACATATACATAAATATAAATCTTAAGAGGAAATAATAAACCAGTTGAATAGCCGTACTAATTTAATATTCTAGAAGATATTAAGAAACTTTGTTATGAAAATATTTTATCTATTTTGTTGCAATCAATGAATTGTGTTGTCATCCACCCAAGTGTTGATCTAGCTTTTAAAATACCAACTTTCATTTTCGCTCTAGTGTTTTCAAATACAAAGCTAACCTTGTGGACCTATTCGCCGAGATTTTAAAATATATATGTCGTATGAATCACAATATATGTTTATATGTATCCATATCATCATGAATGTTATGCTTCTTCTCCTTCGTTGAATTTTCATGTATTGCATATGAACTTGTAGGATGGTTTTGAAACACAAATAGCAAATATAACCATCGGATACATGCATATACCGCCCCTAGCTTGTACTTGTGATGGAATGTCATTTATACAATATATATTTTAGAGATGTTCAGTTGCACACTTGAACTTAAAAATATGCGATCAATTAAGTATCTGGACGTTTTGGCAATATAATACGTGACAACTAGCATGTAATTCAAACATTGTTTCATCGATATTTGAACAAAAAAATATCGATGGCGGATTTCCTCTTGATAGCAAAACACTTTTTCTCCTCCTCTAAACAACCTTCATCATTCCATTTCTCTCGATATTTTTGGCAAGTGAGGAGAGTTCATGTCATAGTCTTCTTCGAGTGTCTTTTTCCGCGTAGATGGACAACAATATATAGTTCTAGGTCGTGATTCTAGCGTGCATGTGTGGAGTTATGGTGTTCGTAAAACACTCACAAACAGTAGCAAATCTTGAGAGGCGCTTCATTGCATGTCCATGCTATGGACTAAGTCGAATTTAATCAAAGCTAAGAAAGATCCTAAATTGAGCAATTTTGGTTTTGATTGAATTAGTCCAAACCAAGAGAAATTGGTTGAAGATCTTTGCTTTTCAATTGATTGTGTAACTGGCTTGTTTATAGAGAATGGAGGCATGTGGTTTCTTTGGATGGTTCGATCCTCCATTATCGAAACATGCTAACAATGTTATTTTAAGATTGCTTCGACGAATCAAGGAGAAAGAAGCATGTAGAGAGAAAAGGCAAGGCATCGATCAATTAGTCGTTTTTTGCTCTTTTAGTGATTGCATGGGTTCACTATATGTGACTCATGAAGTCTTATTGTAAATGAAGGGTGTGTTTAGAATTGATCTGGTTCAATTTTCTCAATAATGTACCACATGCTTAATATTACTAAAATATTATGAGGTTAATGTTATATGCTGTAATGAAGTAAACTAGGTTAGCCAAGCATTTGTTGTAATGAGAATTTAGTGAATTGCAAATCTATTTCATTGGAAACTTATTCTCATTTTATATTGATCACTTATGAGTTTGATAGATCTTTATTTTCAAATCAGACAGTGTTGATGCCAAATGTGATCACATTTAATAGATAAATGTATATATGTTGGATTTGACAAAATTGGTTGCTTGTGACAATGTAGATGTGTTAGTCTTGAAAACTTTAACAAATTTGTCATTTGTACAAACAAAAAGTTATCTAACAGCATTAACATAATAACAATTAACTCAAAATCCATATCATCCAAATGACATTTCATTGTTTCACCAATATATCCAAAATATAATTGGTACTGTCAAAAATATAGTTTCATCCAACTACAAACGACATGTTCATCGAGTTTAAACATAAACGCCTAAGCAGGTCTATGATATTTGTTGTTCTCAACAAAAAATGCAACTAGCTTGACCTAAACTAGATGTCAATATCTAAGATTCTTGTTCTTACAATATGTGAAAAAAATAAGATATCTTTATAATTGCTTCGATTGGACAAATGCCTACGGTATGTCTGAACTTGTTTAGCTACTAAATGGAACTTGCATAGGTTGGTTGACAATATTAATGTTGTTCTCTGAGATATATATATGTCCCCTTGTGATAGCTCATATCCTTTGACACTTCAAACTCTTTTCTCCGACTTACAAAATCCACACTTCTAATTGCATTTTTGAGCGGAAATCCTTATACACATCAAAATCTGTCTAGATTCTTGTCATGGTTGTGCAACATTTTTTCAGAACAATATTAGCAATGTATCAAAGAGAATATGATACACATATCTTGCATTTCAGTAATCAATTTGATGAAATTACTTACATTTAATATATAAACTTGCTGTAAGGTTGATGTAAAGACCTCATCTTACTAGTCTGCTCATTTTTTGATTGTCCAACTTGTTAATTATCACCTTGAATCCTTTTCCCAATAGCTTGTGGAAAGCATGGGTCATAAGTAGATGTTTAACCTGAAAAATAGACTGAACAATATAATTAAATATTACATGATTTTAAAATTTGTGTTATAATATTTATTTATAAATCAACTTGTTCTATAACTTGATCTACTATTATTAAATTAATTATAATTTTATAAGATCTATTAAAATATTCATTTTAATTTAAAAAATACTATTACAAATACAAGTCTATGTTTTTAAAAGATTTATGTGAATAAGTCCATTTAACTTAACTTTTATTTCTATCATCATATAAAAATCTTATTAGTTATAAGTTGATAAAATATTTCACTTGAGATTTCATATCATATCACATATAAAGTTTTTAATTAATCAAATATATTTTGAAATAAAATGGTGGTATTTTATCTATACTTTTTTATTTAAGTCTATTTTTTCAATTTTAAATTTATTTTTAAAATCTAATTACAATTTTGGATCAACAAAATATTGTAATGGTTTCGAATAAAAGGAAAACTAGTTGAAGACCCGTACCATGTACAGGAATGATCATTTTTTTTCTCATGCTCATATAAATTATATGTGGTGTGTGTAAAAGATAATATTTCATCCTCATATTTCTAATATGTACATTAAAAGATATATATTATATGAGATTTGTGCAGATGATAATATTCCATGATATTTTAATTGGATAAGATCTTAATTGGTTGATAATTTTTCATCCTTGGTAAGAAGTTGATCTCTTGATACCGAAAAATATATATAGAGATTCTAGCGAACATAATTTTCCATTTTTCATTTTGATATGTGATCCAATTATGGTCAGAATCCTATTAATTTTTGGTAAATAATTTGATTTTATTAATACTTTCTAAAATAAAAGCATTATTTAATTCAACCTAGATTACATGGCATAAATAGTACTCCCTCCGTCTCCGAAAGTTTGTCCGCCTTTCCTTTTTCGGCGTTTCAATAAGATTGTCCATCTCTCAATCTTTCTATTTACATCCAATTTTTCTTACAATAATACCCCTATTCAATTTCAAGACATAGGTTCCGCTTTATACTGTATTATAGTAGATATCAATATCGAATTCGTAATGATATTATATGCATTGTTTTATCAATGGAATAATATATCAAAAAATGTTATCGTTCGTGTCCGGTTATGAACAATAACAGTTTTAATAAAGTCCGTGCAAGACACCGTACCATTACACTAGTTTCTATATTTGTCATCATCTTAATTTTATTTTGTAGAAGGCATTAACGGAACCTTGTTTTCACAATATTTTAGCTATTGTGTTCTAATCAATAAAATGCATGGTCTGTCCAAGTGTGCTATATAACATTCATTTTGATTATGATTTTTTTGAAATACAACGTTAACTTTGCCGACCTGCTCCTCGGTATTATTTAATAAAAAAATACAAGAGCAAAGTTACAAAGACGATAAAATAAGTAGAAACGAAAATGCAAGTGAAATTGGATCCCTATAATAAAGAGAAAAATTAAGACACAGGAGGATCAACCTCATGGTCATTTGAATGGTCATTGACTACATTGTCATTTCGTTGTGTTCCGTACTTTCGTCGCTCTTTCTCGAGTCCGATCCGGTCCTTAGAGACCTCATATGTAAGGATTTTCTAGAATAGTCTCCTTGTTTTATGGTCTAGCTTGATTCCGTTCTTTATCAAAAAACTGTAAGGATTTTCTAGGATAGTCTCCTTGTTTTATGGTCTAGCTTAATTCCGTTCTTTATCAAAAAAAAAAGGAAATTTTGAATGGAATATACACTTGAAATGTACTGTACGTACTACATGCTTTTATTCTTAAAGTTTGCTATTAACTTCGAATTTGTATTCATTTTTGGGGTGGATTGTAAGTTATAAGTTATAACACACCCTAATCCGCCTCTGTCTCCATGGCTGTTAGTAATGTTGTATGTATCAATCCTAACGCTTGTTGGGCTTCTTCTCTGCCGTTGGATTTTCGTGTATTTCATGAACTCTCAATGATGAAATTGAAACAAATATAGCAAATATAACAACAAATAATCTTTCTTCATGCATTGAAGTTACAAGTGTACTGAACTTGAAGTCTACATGTTACCCACACACAGTACACATAACAATTCATCCCAACTCTGCAGAATTATTCAAAACGGTGAAGACTTAGTTTCGTGTATGCTCTCCATCCTCTTCGGAGCCTCATAGCCAGCGCCTAGCGCTTACCTCCATGAGGCGAGCGAGCAGCCGCTGAACCGTTAGCCCAGGTCGCGCATCCAGCTTCGCTATCAGCTCCTCTAAAATTGTTTCTTTGCTCTCTTCACCTCCGCCTCCGTCCAAACAACTGCTCCAACGCTCGTTTTGGGGCGCCAAGAATCGAGCCAGGCCGATGAGATCGGTACCGACGGTACCTGTCGGGTGAGTCCCGTTCAGGGGAGGATAGGCCGAGATCTGGGCCCCAGTTCTCGCCGCACCAGTGCCAGTCAGATTGGGGACAAAGGCAGTTCCCCATCTTCTGCCCGGTCTATGTTGGGATTTCAAAGGACTATAAATAATAGTCCTGAGTTGAAATCTGTTGGGTGTGAGAAGGGTCAAAATACAGCAATAGGGATGCACGTTGCACTTGAAAGAAAACAATCTTTTAATGATTTTTTTTTATGTTCAAGGGCACAATCACCCAATATAATTTAATATAATTTGGTTTTGGAAATGCAGAAGGGACAGATGAAGTAGACAGAGCCTCATCATGAACATAAATAAAACAATCTACAGCTTTTTACACTACCACCGCTACACAGATGGGCCATCAGACACAGCCTAGATTAGCTGAGAAAATCTCAAGTTAAAAGTGTTTTACATGAACCGACATCTAGAAAAGATAAGAACTTCTATGGACAATCCTGAGGAACGGTGCTGGCAAGATACACTAAAAAGGGCCAGCTTGAAGACCTTGCAGGCATCACGTCTAAAACACTACAGGGAAAACTGAACAGCATTTCATGTGTATGCTGTTAAAGGTTAATGTTGACTGAAGCCATGGTGTTGCATATCAAATGCCTGCTTCCCAATGACGTTTCCCTGCATAGCCTTGTCCAAGAGAAAATAAGAAAAACATGTCAGTTTTCTTAGTGTGACTATCTGCAGCTCATAATTCAGGATTGAGACAAAGCAAGACTTCATGGGTTAAAAGGAATCAGCAAAAATGTTTCTTCAGCTACTCTAACTTTCTACAATTCGATTATACAAATTTTTAGTCAATGAAGATAAACAAATGTAATACTTGCAAACAACTAAGTAAATCCCGGTCCTGCTATCATGTATGTAAATTAGGGCGTCTACCAAGTGTATCTGGAAGTCATGTCATTAAAAGTTATCCCTACCCTAAAGTCTCCAAAACAACAAAAAGTATATATAGTTCAGGACATGTTAAGACTCACCATGAGCAACTCAGTCATCTTCCCAGGTCTAGCATCTCTGAAGTTCTGAGGAACAGCTGAAAACGGGTTAAAAGGAGCTGAGAATACTGCCTGAACCGGCTTAACCAAGAACGGTTCAGTCATCTTCCCAGGTCTAGCATCTCTGAAGCTCTGAGGAAAAGCTGAAAACTGGTTGAGAGGATCTGAGACTATTGCCTGAACTGGCTTAACCAAGGAGGGTTCATTCAAATCCTGCATCTCCTCGTTGGAAATTGTACAAGATGGATTTTCACTCTGATTTGGGGTTTCTTTTGACTGTGATAAGCCCTCAGTCTTTATAACAACATCACTGGCCAAATTTTCGATCACAGCAACCGGCAACTTATGAGCAGGAGGATCATTATGTTTTTCTAGATCTTTCTTCAACTGTTTATGCTGTGTTAGGTTAACTGGATTGCCTTTAAATGCTGCAAGATGAGCCGGCTGAGAAACAGCCGGTGGAATCTCAGTAGCATGAACCACGCCATTTGACACATTAGCGGGTCCAAGTACAACTGTTACCAAATTACCAGGCTGAGATACAGCAGGTGTAATCTCAGTAGTAGGAGCATTATGTTGTGTTTGGTTAACTGGTTTGCCTTTAAATGCTGCAAGATGAGCAGGCTGACAAACCACAGGTGGCATCTCAGTACTAGGAACCACACCATTTGACACATTAGCAGGTCCAAGTACAACTGGTACCAAATTACCAGGACCATTGACTTTTTCTAGATCTTTATTCAACTGTTCATGCTGTGTTTGTTTGACTGATTTGGCTTTGGATGCTGCAAGATGAGCAGGCCGAGAAACAGCAGGTGGAGACTCAATAGTTGGAGCAATCCCATTTGAAGGATTAGCAGGTTCAAGTACAACCGGCACCAAATTACCTCGTTCACCTAGTAGATTGACTAACTTGTTACCAACAGAAGACCCATTTTCAGAGTACTTAAGATGGGAATCGCTCCTTTGCCTGCCTCTACCTCTGCCTCTACCTCTACCTCTACCTCTATTGGAGCAACCATGCAGTGGAGTAGGTCCCAGATTTCTACTGATCATTTGAATGTGAGGTGTCAAATCATTACCAGCCGAAATGGGGAAATAATGGCCTGCCTTGAAAACAACACCTCTCAGACTGGTGTCAGAATTTCCAATCCTAACAGAAATAAAATAACCCGCATCAAATGTAGCCTCAATTACCCCATTAACTGTTTGTCCCACCATAGCATTATCAATATGTTGAGCTGAGTTTTCCTGATGTGAATGACTTTCGTTCACCCTTGAAAATCCAGGTGAGGCTACTCCATTGACTGTTTGTCCCACCATAGCATCATCATTGTGCTGAGCTGGATTTCCCCGATGAGAATGACTTTCGTTCACCCTTGCAAATCCGGGTGAGGCTACTCCATTGACTGTTTGTCCCACCATAGCAGCATCCTTGTGCTGAACTGGGTTTTCCTGATGAGAATGATTTTCGTTCACCCTTGCGAATCCGGGCGGACCTACCCCATTTACTGTTTGTCCCACCATAGCAGCATCCTTGTGCTGAACTGGGTTTTCCTGATGAGAATGATTTTCGTTCACCCTTGCGAATCCGGGCGGACCTACCCCATTTACTGTTTGTCCCACCATAGCAGCATCCTTGTGCTGAACTGGGTTTTCCTGATGAGAATGATTTTCGTTCACCCTTGCGAATCCGGGCGGACCTACCCCATTTACTGTTTGTCCCACCATAGCAGCGTCATTATGCTGAACTGGGTTTTCCCGATGAGAATGATTTTCGTTCACCCTTGCGAATCCGGGCAGGACTACCCCATTTACTGTTTGTCCCACCATAGCAGCATGCTGAACTGGGTTTTCCCGATGAGAATGATTTTCGTTCACCCTTGCAAATCCGGGTGGGACTACCCCATTTACTGTTTGTACCACCATAGCAGCATCATTACGTTGAACTGGGTTTACCTGATGAGAATGATAATTGTTCACCCTTGCAAATCCAGGCGGGACTTGAGCATATTCTCCATGTCCCTGGATCTGATCCCTTGTTGCTAGAAAATTCGCATATCTGCTGGGATTTTGGGTCTGATCCTTTCTGGGGCGGCCCCGTTTTTTTTTTAAGGGAATGATTGGGTTTGGTAACGAGTTAGGGCCATTTCCTTGGCTATTTGCATCCATCTTCAGAAGTTGTAGCTATAATTTTACTGCATTGGCATATATTTAACATGTCAGCTGCACAGAATACATTTAGTCAGAGGGCATTGTTTCAGCTATCAAAATTTTATACTCCATTCACCATTAGGCCTCTGAATATAATGAAAGATGGCTTCAAACATGCAAAATCATAAGTATATCTATATCTAGGCCCTGATTTCTAACCAAATCAAAATTATAGGTAATCTAAAAAATGTTCTCCTTGCATTGTCACAAGCAGATGGATTTGCTGATTGGATAAGCTTGCAATTAAAATCAAGAACAGTTACCTGATGCCTATTACTTCCCTACATAAAGCTTTTATCAACAGATCATTGAGCTGGTTTTTTTCTTTTCTTTTCACAAAACCAATATAGAACTAGCACTTTCATTTCCTCAAAAAGAATTTGTAAAAGCAAAGATTTTGTAGTAAGCATTCTAACTATCATAAAAATAACTGAGCAGTATATATGACAATCATGCCAGACATATTAGGCTAGTCTTGAATCAAACAAACTGAAGCCTATTGAAATTGTATTGGCAATTTGGCAACAGAAACCGAAGAAATGAAGTGTGGTTATGAATAAAAGAAAAGGCAGCTGAAAAGCAACCAAGCACAAACAGTCACCATTTCATTTGCTTACAAAGTATCAAAACAGAAGCAATTCCAACCTGTGTTGCCCTAAATAGTAGCCACACAACTCATATACGAGACGAATTACACACACACACACTTACAAGATACCTGAGTAATCAACTTATAAACCCTTGATTTTAAGCATACAAAAAAAACATATTGTTTTAGTTACTCCTCATGGGCGCACTTGTCTGCCTATTTTTAGCAAAAAAATCCAAGCACAAATTACAGTTGACCAAAGTACATGTAATGGTGCAAGCAACTAAGATCAACCATTACAAAACAGTCAGATGAAAAATACTGTATTAATCTTAGATACAGGACAACACATCAATTCCTGGCGAGATACTAGGTAGGGCAGCTGGAATTCGCAGCCGACACATTCCAATCCAAAACCAACCACTCACAACACATACCAGACGAATTTCAAGAGACCGCTTCAACAAAGTGAAATTGAAAACAGAAAATACGAAAAAATCCACGAGAATTGACCAGAACGGCATGCAAAAACTGATAATCACAAACTTCAAACGGAGGAGCAAAGGGAGACAGCAGATACCGTAATCGAACCTCCTTAACAAGCTCTGAAAGTCAAAGTGGAAGAAGCGGTTGCAAACAGAGGTGTTCGAGAAGAAATTGGTTGATCTAAAGAGAAATGAATTACTAGGGTTTCGAAAGAGGGAAGGAAAACCAAATAGCCGTTGTGTTGTGTGCAGTGGAAACACGCAGGTGGGGTGTGTTAACTGTAAAGAGAAAAGAGTTCAGAGTATGGCGGAGCGACGAAGGACATAACCGGAATTTTATTTTGTTGTAAACTTATTGGTGAGGGCAAAAAGGTAATTGCAAACCACCACCGCAAAATCTTCTTTCTTCTGTATCTTCCAATCCCAAATCCGCCGCCTGAGCCACTTCTTCTGCTAAACCCTCGTCGCCACCGGAAACCACCGGCCATTGGAGCTCAACGGTCTAGACATCGCCGTTCAAATCTTTCGTCGGTCTACGTTCTTCGATTGTGTTTTCAGATCTAGGTTAGTGATGGCTGATTTCTTACACCTGTTATTCTTGTTTTCTTCAGGCAGTTTTCTCACGAATTGGTGTTAATTTTCTGAACTTTCCAATTGATGGCAAAATGAGGCTTGGATTTGGCTGTCACGAGACCTTAATCTGAATTCGTGTAAACTCAATCACAATGCTGCCTCCTTTTTTCTTTCGGTGATTGTAGCTCGACTAGTTTGGGTGCACAGTCCCTCGATTGCACTGGTGTATAACTGCTACGAGATCAATTCATGAATGCCGTACTTTCCTTTTTCAAATAGGTAGTGCAAGCAATCAATTGGTTCTGCCTGATGGCGATAATATTGGTTCTGAATTCTCTGGACTGACTGATTAGGTTCTTTATTTTTCTATGGCTAAAATATTTGCTTTGGTGTTTTTTAGGATTTATATCCTACTTAGAGTGACACTTTGCGTTTTTTCGAAAATGTATGCTGAAAATGGCGCTGTGTAAACAGGAAACAGTCGATTGAGTAAGCCTGCTTTGACCCATTTCCTTGGCTACAGAGCTTAAAATCGCTAATGTTACATTGAACTGACTGACTTACTTGCTTAACGTGTAAGTGGTACTATGTATTCTACAGTGCAATTCACAAAGGTTTATCTATCTTCTTTAAGAGCTTAACGTGCATGTGCAGTATCGAAGAAAAGGGTGTGAAGCAGTGCGGAAATATAGGGGACAGAGAAATGGCAGGAGAAGAAGCTGTAAAGCATCTTGAAGATTGCTCTGTTTCCAAGTGAGTTAACACTCTCTGCCTCTGTTGATTGGGTGCTTGCATGGTGCTTCAAACTAGTCAATTTTACATGCTGTTTGCTTATTGGTTTGTTTTGCACTTAGAAAATGGTGTTGATTCAGATCACCACCCGTAGAGTATCTCCTTGGGTTTTTAGTACTTCCGTGATTTTTTAGGTTCTGGCTTTGGAATTGGAATTTGCACTTCCTTCTATCTATTGAAGTTGCTGGCTTTTGACTTGTGGGTTGTTATTATTGTTTCGGATTGTGGGTCTTTTTACGTGCTATAATCCTTCTGTACTTGTATAGTATCAATGTTAGAATTACATCTAGAGTG
Organism: Polygonum aviculare; assembly: GCA_934048045.1. NCBI lineage: Eukaryota > Viridiplantae > Streptophyta > Magnoliopsida > Caryophyllales > Polygonaceae > Polygonum > Polygonum aviculare. Next base: position 30,515,094 of record OW204026.1, read on the forward strand.
CAATCTCTGATTGACATTGCCCATTATCAACCCTGTGGACTGTTGCACAAGTTTTTCCTAACATTTGCTTTGCTATGTGAATGCCTGCCACTGCTTTTATCTTCAATCTTCTAGCATGACATTGTGTTGTAGCTGTGCTGGTCCTAGTTATTTGTAATTGGTTCATCGTAAAGCTCTTGAGATTATAATTGTTTAAGATATGAGATTGGTATGACTGTTGTCTGGCACTGCTTGACGCTTGTCATTTGGGCTGTTTTTGTAGCAAAATGGACATGTTGCCAATTCAAGCGGTGTCCGACAAGCCACTAGCGAGTTGTGATTTGCTCATTATTCGAATCGCTTACTCTAGACTTAAATGATCATCTTTCTTTTCTTTTTTTTTGTTTTAAATCTTAGTGTATGCTTTCTTGGCCTGCTTTTTGAGTATCTATGACCATGGGTGTGGCATATAGTCTCTTTGGCTGCAGATTAAATTCTGATGCTGATTTTGAAGATAAAGCATTGAATTATGCATTATTGTGTTGCATTCTCACATGTTTTTCCTTAATCCCATGGTATTGCATTTTAAGAGTGGCAGGGGTCTTAAATAGGTGATGAAGTTTTAGCTTTATAGGGGCAGAAGCCCAAATGTCTCTGCATGGAGCATCTAGTAGTAAATAGGATATGGATGTTGAGAGCTCTGTAGCATTGCTGGTAGATTTAAATTGTAAATTGAATTATGTGGTGTAAAACAATATTCTCTAGGAGGTGCGTCTCAGATAATTTTATATCGCAGCAATAAAATGGTTTAAGCTTTTTTCACATTTGTTTCAGAATATCAACGTATGTGGTAGTATTCAGTTCTTACATCCCCAAGCAATTCAGGCCGTTTTTTATTAATAGGGATAATAGCTCCATGGCCAATTCATGAACTCTTTTGTGGTTTTACTAGTAGATGCTTCATTTATGATAGAACTTTTTCCATGTTTCCTCTGTGTTACTTTTTTACTGCTGAGAGGTTTTTCTCTTATTCCTTCTCGGTTTAGGTGGAAGGGAAATTCAAAGGTGAAGGGCCCTTGTAATATTTGTAATGTCAGTGAAAATTTCTAGTGCTTGCATATTTATCTAATATTGCACTGCAATCTCATCAGAATCAATGTTTTGCAGTGCATTGGGGACATGGGTGTTCTCCGTAGCAGGAGCTCTAATAGCTATTCCAGTTGGAATAAAGAAAAAATCGCTTGCACCCCTTGTTTTCTTCGGAACAACAGGCACCATGCTTGACATTATAATGGGAATCACCCAATGTGAAAGGGAACACGCAGAGCGCCAAATGAAGCTCTTGGAAATGCAGAATGAACCCATCAATGCGCCTTCCACTGAATCTGATGATCAATGATGGTGTGTCCGTCCATATGCTGCTGACAACTAATAAGAAGCTACGCATTCTGCCTGTGCTTTCGCAAATGAGGAAACTATCCTAGTGTGTAGCGGCATTGCTTTTTTTTTTTTGAGCAAAATCTTCTGCAATGCTGATCACAAACCCTTTGACATTTTTATTATATGAAATGGAAATATAAACGAATCTTCTGCAATTTTCTGCATATGCAACTTTGTAATTGAATTGTGAGTGAAAATACTACGACTTTCTTTGTTTTGGTCACTAATCTTTTTGGTGTGCTTTAGTGTTAGCCAAAATGCTTGTGTATGATTTCCATGACACATTTCTGTTTGTAGGAAATGCTACTACTTTGTCGAGTTTGTTCATTTTATTGGCTCGCATGTATGCAAACCCTTCCATTCCGTATACAACTGTTATGGTTTCTCTGTATTTGACCATTCAAATCCTCTGGTCTGTTTCTAATTTACTATACAAATTTTGATTTGTTATACTTGATTTCTTACACTTTTGATCCTTAATTCTCACATTATCTCCAACGATTCTTCTTCTTCTTTTCCTCTAGGTAAACCTTGATTAATCAGTAACCTGCCTTTCAATTGTTTTGTAAAAAACTCTGTCATGCGTGTCATGGGCTTTACTTTACAATGTATTGCTTCTTATCTAATACGTGACAAGACGGGTCTCGTTGCGTTTGATTGTTTTGGTCTCGTCGTAAAAGCAAGCTTTGATGTTCTTGAAACGAATTGATTGTGGCAATCCAAATTAGGTTTGACTTTGAATATACAACTCTTTCTCTCCTTATCTTCGGGTGAATGGAGGATATTTACAATTATTGAAGATATCCACAAGATCATAAATGTCTATTCTAGGAAAATTAATTAAACTAGACCGTTATTGCACATGTTGTTCGGTTCTTCAAGTTTGACATTAATTTAGCCGTTTTTGTCTAAAGTTGTGTCTTTTGTATGTTCGATTAATACCTTGTTATGAAAATAATTTTTATTTCTTTGTCTTAAATATTAATGATTCATATGTCATTTACGTGCGTAAAAATGCAATATGACATTGATTCGGTGGTCTTTATGATTATTTTTTATCGGTGTATATATATCCATAAAATGACATTATGAAAATCTTTGGGATGTGTTGGTTTTAGTAACGAGAATGATATCATTATGTCATATATGCACGATTAAAATTATCATTTGGTTTCCATGTTATCCTCGCTTCATCAACCATAGGAACTAGTAAGGCTAAAGAATATGATCACATCAGGGTAAGAAAGGTAAGTCTTGTCAATAATTTTGGTTATAATCCAATGACGGGAACAATTATACATGAACGATTCTAACAATCTCTTAGGTGTTGAATAGATTTGATCCTAAGGGAACAGTAATAAAAAAATTGATACACTAGAAGTTCTTGACAATGATCGTCACATCATAATTGATCCTTTCTACAAAGCATGAGGAAGCGCTTGCCCTCCTACGGGGGATCCTGGAGCCCACCCGGTGTGGCATTCCCTACTTGCTTATTGAAGGTGACAACATGCAAATCATCAATGAGGTACGAGGGGATTGGAACTGTCCGTGGAACGTGGAGCTTCTGCGTACGGACATCCAGTCTTTGCTTCAATAGTTTCGGAGTTGGCGTGTCTCGCTTATCTTCAGAGAAACAAACTCGGTTGCTGACTCATTTCGTCGCGTTGCACCTTGTTCACCCGATAGCGACCCGGTCCTTAATTAAGGATCTCATCGGTCTGGATGATATAGGATAGTCTCTTGTATTAGGGTGTAGCCCAATTTCTTTCCTTATAAAAAAACTAATTCCGTATCAGATTTCAAAATCTAAATATTCTCACAGTTCAGATTGGATCCCATTTTTTATTGCTCTGATGAACAAGAAAATAACATACGCGTACAGATTTAGAGAGATTTGAGTTGTGACTTGCATGTTACGATTTTATGACATAACTTATCAAGTAATCATTAAGCTATCATTGAGTTTAAGTCGTGAGTAATTAATTGCCTGTTATAGCTTAAGTTTTAAATATACATATATATATATATATATATATACTTCGACCAAAAAAAATATACATATATATATATTCTTGTATTATCATTAATCAAGTAGTTTTAGGATAAAACCTTCATTCAGTCAAACGGTTAAGCCTCCAAGGGTAGTACCCAGAGGTCACCGGTTCGACTCTCATGCGCAGCGCCCTCAACCAAAAAAAGTAGTTTTAGGATAAAACGTGATTGGATTTACACCCACTTTATACATACGGAGACCGTTATCAAAATTTTAAAGGAAGTAATAATGCAGTCCCCTAACTACCTCGTTGTTGTTAAACCATTAAATTAATGTCCTGCTGAAACTTGCCTTATTAGAATATTAGTCACATTTCCAATCTAAAAACTATCTATGTACGTAGTTGTTACTCCTAAATCCAACTCTCATCTGTCAATCTGTGGGGTCCCTCATTACTGACCCTCCATCATCTCACTGGCCAACCCTTATGGCGAGACCTACGCTAAATCAAGATCATTAATTCCTCCATCATTGACCCGGTCACCTTAATTAAGCTTTACATATATATATATATATATATATATATATATATATATACTACGTACATTGTTGTTGGATCGATGATTCCATCATATACAGCTGCAATATTATTCCAAAAGATAGATAGATAATAGCTATAACGGAGCATGAATTCAAATCCGTTGATGAGCTTGTTCGGTGGTGCTGATGGAGTGGACTACTTGCTGATGGTCCTGGGGAGCGTCGGAGCCGCCGTTCATGGAGCTGCGGTTTCCGTCTTCTTCATCCTCTTCGGCGATCTCATTGACTCTCTCGGACGCTTGTCTTCGGATCCCCATTCATTGTCTCAACGCGTATCCATGGTACGTACACACACTTGATGCATACATGCAGCTTATTGTACGCTTATTGTACGTATGTACGTTTAATATAATCAAATTAATGTTTTTTCATGGTATGTTGCGTATAGTATTCCTTCTACCTTGTCTATCTTGGGTTAGTCGTGTTCGTATCAGCCTGGATGGGTATGTCCAATTAATTCCACTTCGTTACTAGCCATTTGAATATCGTACAAGCTAGGCTTGCATTGAGCTACCTAGTGAACATGCATGTACGTAGTATGTACGTAATGTGTGCATTTTGTAGGTGTGGCATTTTGGATGCACACCGGGGAAAGGCAAACAGCACGTCTGCGATTGGAGTATCTGGAGGCCGTGCTCGACAGGGACATGGAGTTTTTCGACACCGACGCCCAGAAGGACAATGTCATCTTCCACCTTTCAAGTGATGCTATACTCGTTCAAGATGCCATAGGGGAAAAGGTTAACCATGCACTGCTAAATATATATGTGATGAACTTAGTTACATACTAATCTGATCTAATTGTGCGTTATTGATTCATATTACTTGCTTATTATGATATGAAGGTGGGACATAGCATCCGCTACCTTTCTCAATTCCTAGTAGGATTCGGGATTGGGTTTGTATCGCTTTGGCAGCTTACCCTTGTCACCTTGGCTGTTGTTCCACTCATTGCTGTCTCCGGAGGAGCTTTTGCTGTAGCCATGTCTAGCCTATCTAAGAAGACCGAAGCTGCCTACGCCGAAGCAGCCAAATTAGCAGAAGAGGTTCGTTCCATCTTAAAATCATTTGACAATCGCAAGCGTAATCTATCAATGTCTTATGACTAGACGTTTCTATCACTAGCTCACGCATATTCATGTTCATGTTGGGACGACGTTAGTCCATTTCGCAAATCCACACAGTTCAGTCTAGCGTAAGAGAGGACAAAGCAATCGAAGCATATGGGAAATCACTGGAAACGACGATCACATTCGGGAAGAGAGCTGGCTTTACGAAAGGCGTCGGTATCGGGTGCACCTATGGGCTCTTGTTCTGTGCCTGGGCACTTCTCATCTGGTATGCTAGCCTACTTGTCATGCATAACAACACCAATGGCGGGAAAGCCTTTACAACGATTATCAATGTCATCTATAGTGGATTGTAAGTCCTAACTAACTAGCCAACATTAATATCAATGAGATGTTGTGATTATTAGTTAATTTGCACGTTCATGGAGCCAATTCTTCCCATGTTTGTGTAGTGCACTCGGTCAAGCTATTCCGAACCTTGCATCCATTTCCAAAGGCCAAGCCGCGGCCACAAGACTATTAGCCATGATAAATTCCAAGGCTAGATCATCAAGGGCACCCGATCAAGGAATGGTGTTGTCGAACGTAGTAGGGAGAATCGACTTTTCGCAAGTTTGCTTTGCTTACCCCTCTCGGCCGAAAATGGTGTTTGAGGATCTAAGCTTCTCAATCGATGCTGGCAAGACATTTGCTGTCGTTGGCCCTAGCGGGTCTGGGAAAAGCACCATTATTTCCTTGCTTCAACGCTTCTACCAACCCATCTCAGGTAACTTTTCCATAACTGTTTTTGTGATGTACTTGCTCTTTTGCTATGGTTTTTCATATGTCGTCCCTTTTCTATCTTTTGCTTTAGTTTTCTTCATGCCTATCAAAAACATCATCACAACTTGCTCTGGATAAGGCTACACGCCTACACATTCTATTCATATGTTGTTGATATTAATATGTTTTATATATCCATTAAAATTACATTGACAGGCAAAGTATTATTAGATGGGCATGATTTGCAATATCTCCAGCTCAAATGGGTAAGAGAACAAATGGGATTAGTAAGCCAAGAACCCGTCTTGTTTGCCACGAGCATAGCTCAAAACATCTTGTATGGCGAAGAAAACGCGGATATGGAACAGGTTATTGAAGCCTCCAAAGCAGCAAATGCACATTCTTTTATCAAAATATTGCCAGATGGCTACAACACTCAGGTTCAAATCCTAGGACAATATATTGAATCTTGGATATCAAAAGTTGAATGTGCATTATATACATATATTCTATATGTGGATATGGTATACCTAGTACACACAGTCTTACCTCATTAAACTATTTGGCTGTCCCTTTTCAGGTGGGAGAAGGCGGAGCGCAACTTTCCGGGGGGCAAAAGCAAAGGATAGCCATTGCAAGAGCAATCTTGAGGAACCCAAAGATACTACTTCTTGATGAGGCCACGAGTGCGCTCGATTCAGAGTCAGAGAAGACGGTTCAGAAGGCGCTTGATAAGATCAAGTCAAACAGGACAACCATTGTTGTTGCACACAGGTTGTCCACCATCTATGGGGCTGATAAGATTGTTGTTCTTGACAATGGCCGCGTTGTTGAGACAGGATCTCACGTGGAGCTCATGACAAGAGGTGGACAATACGCGAGTTTAGTTGGACTGCAAATGGCGGAAAAAAACGACAAGGTTCTCAATGAAGAATTAGGTGACTTGGAAGCTACAAGATTCTCAAACTCCACTAGTCACAACCATAACACATTTCAGCTCCAAATCGCTACTTCATCTAAAGAGCAACGGGAAACAAAAAAAGTGGCAAGCAACCAAGAAAACCATCCTTCTTTCAAAGAATTGCTCAAGTTGAATGCAACTGAGTGGCCCTATGCTTTATTGAGTAGTGTTGGAGCATTTTTAGCCGGGCTAGAAGCACCGGCTTTCGCTCTCGGGATCACCTATATCTTGAACGCGTTTTACTCCCATGATGATTCTCGGATCAAGCACGACGTTCGAATAGTAACGTTGTTGTTTCTTGCTTTAGCTTTTGCTACTACTCCCATATATCTACTACAACATTATTTCTCTACTTTGATGGGAGAGAGAATCACTACTCGGGTTCGATTGCTTATGTTTTCAGGTATCATGGTTCTAGCTTAAACAGATTTCGCAAGCTTATGAATGAGTTATAACAATATCCATACTAATGTACCTAAACTTCTATATTTTGTAGCCATGCTGTCCAACGAGATCAGTTGGTTTGACTTAGATGAGAATAGCGTCGGATCTCTTACGACAAAACTAGCAGTTGATGCGACGTTGGTCAGGAGCTCTTTGGCGGATCGGTTTCCACCAATAGTGCAAAACTTGACATTGACTGTGGGTGCCTTTGCAATCTCCTTTTGGTTATGTTGGAGAATTGCACTTGTCACTATTGTCATGTTTCCCCTACTTATTGCATCTTCTTTGGCCGAGGTACATATACTCTAGATCCTCTTCATCATTTTATCACCATTCATATACATATGTTGTAGATTCATAAACCATATACATACTCAAATGAGCAGAATCTATTCCTGAGAGGGTTTGGAGGTAACTACAGTGTTGGCTACATACAAGCGACGACCCTGGCACAAGAGGCAATCGCTAACATACGAACGGTCGCATCCTTTGGCGCCGAAAAGAGAACCTCAAGGCAATTTTACGACGAATTGAGCCTGCCGAAGAAGCAGGCGCTTAGGCGGGGTCACATATCCGGCATCTGCTACGGCGCCTCCCAGCTCCTCGCCTTCTTATCCTACGCATGCACACTATACTACGCCTCTACCTTGATCAAGAAAAACCAGTCCAACTTCGGCGACATCATGAAATCCTTCATGATGCTCATGGTGACCGCGTTTTCAGTGGCGGAGACCCTCGCCCTCACCCCAGAAATGGTGAAGGGATCACAAGCTCTGAGCTCAGTGTTCAACATCCTCAAAAGGAAAACAAACATAGACTCAAATGATCCGACTTCCCAAGATGTAAGCGTCATCAAAGGCGATATAGAGTTACGAAACGTGAGTTTCAAGTATCCCACAAGACCGGATGTGGACATACTCAAGGAAATGAACCTCAAGATCGCGGCCGGGAAAAGTGTGGCCGTCGTAGGCCAAAGTGGGTCTGGCAAGAGCACCTTGATCTCGCTCCTCATGAGATTCTACGACCCGACTATCGGATCAATCTTGATCGATGGGATTGACATAAGAACACTAAACTTGAGGTGCCTAAGGCTTAGGATGGGATTGGTGCAACAAGAGCCCGCGCTCTTTAGCACGACGATATACGAGAACATTCGGTACGGGAACGAGAGCGCGACGGAGATCGAAATCATTGAAGCTTCAAAGGCCGCGAACGCACACGGGTTCATAAGTAGAATGCCGGAGGGATACGAGACTCGTGTCGGGGAGAAGGGCGTACAGCTTTCGGGTGGGCAGAAGCAGAGAGTCGCGATCGCGAGGGCCATACTCAAGGACCCTTGTATATTGTTGCTAGATGAAGCCACGAGCGCTTTGGATTCGGCTTCCGAGCAGCTTGTTCAAGAAGCTCTTGAGAAGGTGATGCTGAAGAGGACTACGGTCATTGTGGCACATAGGCTGTCCACGGTGCACAAGGCGGATTGTATAGTTGTGTTGGAAAAGGGAAAGGTGGTGGAAAGTGGAAGCCATGGTGAGTTGCTTCAAAGGCCTGAGGGCGCCTATGCACAATTGATCAACCTGCAACAACACGATGTGGTGGAAAGTGGAGAATAGTTATTGCTTTCAAAGTAATTCAAACCAAAAACAAGTTTGAAAGCTTCGTTTAACAAGGTGTAAATAATTCCTTCGGTTCTGGTTAATTTGGATTTATTCTATATCTTAGTTGAGTCTGCGATCGGAATCGGGCTATAACCAATTCTTTCGGTTCTGGTTCGGTTTTAGTTTTTTTGGTTTTGAGTTGATTCCATTGTTCCGGTTTGGTCCGATTTAAAAAAAAAAACGATGCCAACATATCCATCGGACCCAAACCGTGGTCTCGGTTTATTATTTTTTAAAAAAAGTGAATTGCACATATATGCAGGTTTTAATCTTTATATTATATTCGTATCTCCAATGATATGGATTATAAGTTAGAAGCTATGTTTAGCGATATACATTGAGTTGTTATCAATGAGATGGCATTGTCATCTACTCAAAGTTTAAATAAGGAGCTGTCTCTTATCCACCAAAAAAGCTTAAATAAGAGCGTTTGTACCGTTCAATTTTGGCTCTGAATTTTTCATCCTAACTTTCACATACCCAACTGTACGAAAATGACCTCGCCTAATTTTTCTCAACATTGCACATGTCCATCCATCAGGTTCCTTTTCATTCTGACTAAGCAAACTCTTGGATCAGATCAATCTGAAACATAACAACAAACCACAGCAAAAAATATATACACAACTTTTTCTGCACATTAATACAATTAATTTACAAGGGCATAAAGATTCAAGAATTTACACGTTCACACAAACACAAAAAAAGAACTCACTAAAACAAATTAATTCCAGTCTACACGTAACACAACTCATGATCAATTAACTTCGGATCCTGAAGAATCCGAAAAGGTTAATTCGGGTATGGGCTGGAGCCGGGGCCTCCAGTTCGCGGTCGTGTGGCATCGAGAGCCCGCCTTGACGAACTGGGCGAGCACCTGCTGGACCGTGAGCCCAGCTTGCGCGTCGAGCTTCTTGACGAGCTCCTCGAGTTGCTTCTTTGTGATCTTGACCTTGACCTCGGTGCAAGCCGGGTGGCATCGGGATCGCTGGGCCGGGTCGTGGCCGGGCTCCGGAAGGGCCAGGGCCGGGCCCCAGTCCTCGCCGCCCCAGTGTAGATGTGGCGGCCCTTGGGCGATGCAGTTGCCCATTAATTTTTGTGTTGTGTGGGTATGAATTGTGATGGGAAAAAAGAGGGGTTTTGAAGGGTGTGGCGGGCGGGTATTTATATATTGGGAGAAAAGTGGGTGCCACGTAGGATTGAAAAGGTGTGCCAGCTGGCAGGTCTAGTCAGACAGGCCCTGACTGCTGAATTTGGATGTGCTTGTGATGCGGCGTTGGCGGTTGTATTTGTGTGCTTATTTTTTAAGTTTATCTTTTCGGTCCATATGTATATATAGAATTGAAACTATATACTATTGTTGTATCACAACATGATATGGTATTTATATGAGAAATTTTGTTGGTTTATGGAAAGTGGATTTTGCGATTGTCATATCAGCTCACTGATTGAGCACTCATAGTAGTATAATGAGATCTCGAGTTCGAGATTAACCCTAATCATTTCCTCATGAAAAAAATGGAAGGTGGATTTTGTTGTACAAGCTTGTTGATGAAAGTGAGTGGGGACTGAGGAAGTGGGAACACAGAGTGGGTGGAATCTTTAAGTTTAAAGTGTGAACGCAAAAATCATAAGGAATCTTAGGCCAGTTGGCATAATTTCTCCATTTCACTTGTGGTGGGTCCCAGCCCACACCTAAATTTGTTTGCCTAGAGACTACTCCCTCCGTCCCATTTTGTTTGTCCTCTTTTCTTTTCCGTCGTTCCAAAATGTGTGTACTCTTTCCATTTATATCATTAATTTCTTACAATATTACCCCTATTCAATCTCACTTTTTACACCCAAAATCCAACTTTTCCATCTACTTTATCACTTTTCCACTTTTTACACCTATAAAATTACAAAACTATCCTCATTTAATTTCAACTTTTACCCACTTTCTCATCTCCCAATACCACTTTATCACTTCCTTAATAACCACAAAATGTGTCCTTTAGGACAAACAAATTGGGACGGAGGGAGTATATTATTATTGATGGGAAACGTGGTGAATTATCCGTTTTGTTTGTGGTATATGTCTAACTCTTATCCTCCATGATCCATTTTTGGGGCATAGAATGGGAAATTCGACGCATATTCCCTCCCAAAAAAAAAAAAGAAACTTCAAGGCGTATTTGAATTGTTGAGTCATGTAGTGAGAGCATAAAGCAAAATTAAGCTTTCTTCAAGTGAAAACAAATTCACTAGACCCCAATTTGTTAAGTGATTAGTAGAAGAAACCAAAAATAAGGTGTCAAAACGAACATTTTACACAAATGGGGGTGAGTGTGGTAAATATTTTCCTAGGGTCTTAGTCCAGCAGACTTAACGACAGCAGCCCAACAATTCTAATTTTAGGCTTACATTTCGTTTGATTTGGGCCATGAGATTGAGTTGGTTTCACAAATAACCCAAGTGGAGTCATTATTAAAGCTTTACACACAATTGTGGTGGGGTGGCTTCGTACGACAATGCTGATGGTATATGCACAATAACCAAAGCTAGCGGGTCTAGATATTACCGGGTCGGGTTTGATGGGTCTTAGTCCAAATAGGCCCATGATGTAAATTTGGAGATAAAATTATTTTCTTGAATATTCATAATTAATCATAAGGACATTTGATTAATTATAATTCTAGAAAATTAGATCAATAAAAGATAATAGATAAAAGTTTATCTTTTATGGCAAGTGGATAAGATAGGATCTTAACTTATTAATAAAGTTATATAGTTAAGATTTTGATTCACTTAACGAATTTGGTTTTTTGCACCGTACGTGTACGTGACCACTATATATTGATATTGGTTTTGTACAAAGACGTACGTGAAACCTAGTGCCAAAGTAATTCTCCAAAGTTCCAATTCTCCATAAGTATATGTATCGATTAGTGCTCTAGCAAGCATATTTCGGTGTAGAAATTTGTTCCATTCGTGTGCGTGGATACCGCTAGAGGAGCAACACTTGGGGCTCTTTGGTGATCATAACGGTTTGAATTTACAATTCGGTTTCTACGATCGAGGTAATTATCTAACCTATTACGTGCTCTACGTTATCATACGGATCCTAGGCTAGGGTTTGGGATCAAAGTTAATATTTTTCCGCTGCGTTTTGTATCCCTAGAACCCAACAGTGGTATCAGAGCTTTGTATGATTGTATGCGTAGAAAAGTTAATTTTATCGATCTACATATTTATATTCCATTGAATTTTCATACGGTATGATTTTTAAATATAAGAACGAGTTTTGGACTAAACTGGAACTTCTTATAGAGAGATTGATCTTGATAGTATCACTGTCGTCAAGTTAATTATTTGGTATGCCGAAACCTGTTCGTTTAAAATATGTGATGATGATGAGGAGTTTTGAGATCAACTCTTAATATGGGTGTCTATATATTAGTAGATTGATATGATTACCTCCGATGCATGTTAAATCATATGGCTATTTATGTCAGTATGTGTACGTTTAATGTTGCATTAAATTTTATGATTTATGTGTTGCGTGGTTATGCATAGATACATAAGCTCTTGTGTGTTATATACATGTATATATATGATTAATCATGTTTATCATGTGATGAATATATGTTGTGCTATTTTGTGGACATTAGGTTCTTCAGATATACATGATTGTGTATGTGTATGATAATACATATGGTGTTACGTGCATGTTGATTATTATTTTTAATTAAAAAATCTGCTAGTTCATTCATATGAGGTGCAGATTAATTTCTCTCATGTACGTTTGTCATGATATATATAATTTTATGTTATCTAGTTTAAATTGATAATATAATAGTTTATATATGTATATTAGAGGTGTGATTAAAAGACCTCAATTTGAAAATATTAAGTCTAGAATATTCAGCCCTCTATTATGAAGATAAGAAAATAGTCAAAGTTTTTACTTGGGTCGGTACAGCTCAGTTGTGGGTCCTGTTATGAACGTTTGTAATTTTTCTTATATTCAGTAATAGGTAGACTTAACTTAAACTGTTAACTTGTTAGCTAAAGCTAAGGTTAAGTAGTTTAAGGGGCAAGTGTCGGGATTCATGGAGTTGTATCAAGATTATCCGACAAAAGGAAAAAATTATACATGATTTTCATAATGCTAATATATTTATTGTATCTAAATCCCTCAATTAAATATTAAGTCAAGTTTTAATGCTCTCCGTCAATAAGTTAAGAAAATAGGTAGAGTTCTTATCTGGGTCGGTACAGCTCAGTTGTGGGCCCATATTTGAATGTCTATAGTTTTTCTTTTTCTGTATTGATGGGTTGACTTAACTTGAACTTTTAACTTGTTAGCCAAAGCTAAGGTTAAGTTGTTCAAGGAGCAAGTGTTGGAAATATAATTCAGGGATTTGATTTGTTGGCAAGAGAGCCATCCGACAGATACTGAAAGTTGCATAGATGTGCAATTGGCAAAGTAAAGGCCTACCCGATGAATCTAGTTTGTAGGTACAGCCAAAGTTGTGTGCAAGCTAGACAAATTGGGATTTCAGTCCCGCTAGAGAATTTAGGCAACGTAATTCTCCTAGATCAATGGTGAGGGCTATTGATTTTGAATAAATAGTGGGAGTCTTATTTGATTTAAAAGACCTTTTATTATGCTGCTTATTTTATTTTTCTGTACTTGTCTGCTATGAATATTATGTAAGATTGTTATATATACTGCGACATATCCGAGATAAGGATGACATACAAATTGGACAAAGTTTTTCTCAGTTGACTCGGAGAATTAAGGAAATTAATTCAGTCATAGATGAGATATATGTCCTAGAAAAGACAGAGCTGATCAAGTTAGCTTAATGTATCCAAGAAGCCGAAGTAAAGGTTCGTGACAAATTCTTGGAGGATTTAATAGATGTGTATTGCATCAAAGTCTATGCAAAAGTTTCTAAAAAATGCAGCAGTGACTATAGAACTTTCGAATTAGAAAGTTCGATGCTAGCTTACAAGATCTATTCCAAGAATGTGAGAGTTAAGATCATGACATCTCTAGACTCGATTGATTACAAGTTGTAAAAGTGAACCTAATGGAGTTTTACGTCCTAAAGTGAATTGGTACATATGTAAACTCGGAATTTAAGGTTTCAAGTAGTTATTACAACTTGTGGTTAGTGTTGGAGGATTTAGTTCATCATAAAGATTGAACAAGATATACAAAAATCTCCTAGATATTTTGGTCACTTAAGGGATTGTCAAAAAGGTATATCGCGACATCTAAGTGATCTTAAACTTCACAAGTTTTCTTACTAACAGTAAGAGGAAATAAGGAATGGAATTTCCTAAGGCTAATGATGTGAAGTCAAAGCAATTGCCATAGAAATTTGGATACAAACAAGATTGGCTGGTAACAATATGGTTAAGCAATTCCATTGCAAGAAAAGGACCTTTGGATGAAATGTTGCACTACCTTCTTGTTGGACTAGAAGAATATAAGGATGCCGAGCTTTTAGGTGTCTAAGTGCAACATGTCTGTTTCAAGTTTGGTATTGGATACCTAGTGCATTTTCACTTCTTGTGGACTTGCAAGCATCTAGCAAAGGCATGGCCTAACTTGAGACAAGAAGGATCTATAAGTAGCTAGTATAGCAAGGATTGTTACGTACTTAGCTATAGAGCCTTGTCAAGTAATTAATCAGTTTTAGTTCTAGAATCAAGTATGATTATCATGTTCCCAGAATGCTAAGAGCAATGCATATGCATCAAATTCAGATGCATGAGATGTATGAAATTCAAGTTATGAAGATAGATATCATTCTTTTACTTGAATGTTCATTAATGATGGAACATTAGGATAAATCACGTTTGTTGAACTTAGAGAAACCAAGTTTATGCATGGATGAGAAAGAAACAGAATGGTGATGACTCAAGCCAGACTTGAGGCACACTTATATTTGACATATAAGGTCATGTAAACAGGAAATACATTGCTAGATCTATTTGGATTTGAGTCCATAGATAGATACTTGTATGTTTGCAAGAAAGTGACTAAATTATCAAGAAGGGTAATTGTTGAGTCACTACGCCAAAAGAGTAAATTAGAGTATGGCTACCAAACCAAGAAAGGCTAAGTAAAGAGTTACTAGAATTTATACATAGTAGTTGTATAATTTTGTAACTAACGCCAAATGTTATTACTCTTGGTGAGTCATGCAAGTTTTCCATTGGGACTTTGAGTTTGGCTTTGGATATGAAATTCCACATGTTAAGCTATATTCCAACTAAGGCATTGACAAGAATTATTGTTGGTAGTAATGTCTAACATTACTTGTCTAAAGATAAAGTGTTGCGAGTTTGCGGCAATATTGATCACTCGGAAAGCTAAATTCTTAGAAAGAGATTTTTTCTCTATAGAAAGTAGTGGGAGTAAAATATGTCTTGATGCAATTAGACATTGGTTGGAATAAGAGCAATTTGTTTTGGTATGTCAACCAAGAACAAGAAGTTGCTAGAATAACGCAAGAAAGTGCGTGGGTCTTCATGAGTAGAAAGAGAATAAGTTGTGATCTCTTATACTAAGCATGAAAAGATATCACTCATCTAGGTTTATGATGATGAATGTTTGGCCTACAAGTGAGCACTTGATTATCAAGCTATGATGAATGGTTAGGAACCATTCAATTTATGGACTTTATATATATCAACAAAGAAAGGTTGGTAGATGCACAAGTCAAATGCAATTTGTAGTGTGCAAGATGTCTTCGAAAGAAGATTGAAGACAAGTATATTGGAAATACGATTTCCTATAGAATAAAGGTTGGTCAGAAACAAAATTTCTCAATGTTATGGATTTAACTTTGAGAAAGCTTGTTATCAAGAACCTTATACAAAGTCTATTAGAATTTTTACTTGTAATGGAACTTGTGGCTTTTAGCTTTGTTATATGGATGTAATACTACTTTCCTTTAATAGAAAGTTGAACAAGGGAGTTCATGTCAAATGACCTCAAGCTTGAAATGTCTTTGCGTTTACAAAAGATAGTGGGAGCGAGTTGATGTTCCTAACTTTATGTGTGGATATTATATTTCTTATCAATCAGAAATGACCACCTCTAAAGTATATCGAGGATTGGTTCCTACATTCTTCTCCAAGGAACTTTAGATGAGACAGATCTTAGAGATCATACTACACTTAGGTGTATGTAGTTTCTCAGTCTAAGTTAAGGACATAAAAAAATGTTCATAGGTTGATTTCTCAAATGCAAATAGCATTGTGAGTACACATCAACCTGGTCCAATTAAGAATCATAAGATTTATTGGAAACAATATTCTCTATTGTTGAGAAAGATTATTGTTTATAATGGAGAAGATGGTTAAATTAGTTATCAAAAGATACATTGATACTAATTTTAGATAGATCAGGATGATCTAAGTCGCAAGTATATTATTTATGTGTAACTGGTGGAACTACTTCTTAAAAGATTTAAACTAAGATGTAGTTATCAGTTTGTACTTTGGAAGTATTATATATCCTTGGGAAATGAATCAAGGAGGGGACGTTGTAGATAGCAGATATAAAAGCAACGGGAAGAGTTGCAGATCCATTGACTAAGGTCATACCTCAGTAGAAACATAAGACCTATGTGAGGAGCTTAAGACTGGGAGTCTAGTAAGTTTGACAAGAGTCATGTAGAAAAATGAGTACATAAGAATCTTAAGTTTTTATAAAAGGCGGTATTTATCACAATTATGTTGCATTTCTACTGGCACATTATTGTTGGTAAAGTCCCAAAGAATGTAATGTCTTGTCATAAACGATGATAAGAGAAGTTATTGTCAGTGGGAGTACTATGACATGGTTATATTAGTAAAGTGTCCTTGGTCGGTTTAGTGTCAAGAGGGGACATTGATGCTATAGACCAATATATGAAGTGACTATAGGTTCATCTCACTAAACTGAGGGATAGTTCTTCCAAGTCATTCATGTAGGTGCTCAAGAAAAAGTAGAACTTTGATGCCGTTAAACGTAGCTTTTGATGAGTTACAAATAAGGCGGTTATTAGGTCTGAGACAAAGTGTAGAGAGGATAGTGGTTGAGTCAAGAAAGGATTCATCCCTCTCTTGGACTAGAGAGATGATATCGTTGGCCACTTGGTTGAGATATAAGTGACTCTAAAATCCATGGCCATGGTAGAATATTTTGAGTCTAGGTTATCTCTGCTAGACCAAGTAAATGATTGAGTTGAGTGGTGACGCATCGTGCACTAGCTTGATCTAGATATTTGAGGATGAAGAGATTGAATTACACAGTAATCACTTCGTAGAGGTATATGGTTCACCAACCATTTCTGTCTTGTTGGATGGTCAACAACTGTTGCTAGACGGTTACCTTGACTTGTGTTGGATAACACTACCTTCGAGATAGAAACCTAGAGGGTCACACGCATAAGCACGATAGATGGGACATCAAGATCGTTGATTGGAAATTTCTAAAGCTCTTAGAAATAAATCGACGTAGTTTCGGAGTTAGATTGTTACTCTGGAAGAAAGCTTGGAAAAATTGAGAGTTGACTTTGAACCCAAAATTGATGAGGTAATGACTTGAGCTTGGTAATAATGCAAGTGGGAGATTGATGGTATATGCACAATAACCAAAGCTAGCGGGTCTAGATATTACCGGGTCGGGTTTGATGGGTCTTAGTCCAAATAGGCCCATGATGTAAATTTGGAGATAAAATTATTTTCTTGAATATTCATAATTAATCATAAGGACATTTGATTAATTATAATTCTAGAAAATTAGATCAATAAAAGATAATAGATAAAAGTTTATCTTTTATGGCAAGTGGATAAGATAAGATCTTAACTTATTAATAAAGTTATATAGTTAAGATTTTGATTCACTTAACGAATTTGGTTTTTTGCACCGTACGTGTACGTGACCACTATATATTGATATTGGTTTTGTACAAAGACGTACGTGAAACCTAGTGCCAAAGTAATTCTCCAAAGTTCCAATTCTCCATAAGTATATGTATCGATTAGTGCTCTAGCAAGCATATTTCGGTGTAGAAATTTGTTCCATTCGTGTGCGTGGATACCGCTAGAGGAGCAACACTTGGGGCTCTTTGGTGATCATAACGGTTTGAATTTACAATTCGGTTTCTACGATCGAGGTAATTATCTAACCTATTACGTGTTCTACGTTATCATACGGATCCTAGGCTAGGGTTTGGGATCAAAGTTAATATTTTTCCGCTGCGTTTTGTATCCCTAGAACCCAACAGATGCAAGTAGAGATGGACCCGGTAACCGTCGGTTCCGATTCACATTTTAAAGAACCGGAAAACCATCGGTTCCGAACCAGGAAAAAATAAACCGTCGCTTCTTAAATATTTTTCTTAAAGTAACTAGAATTGAACCACGGTCGCGGTTGTCCTTCTGAGACAAACCTTGATCAGAGTTTAGATTCAATAACTATTTTCAGTTTTGCCTATTATTTTAAGAAATGGTCCAAACCCAAAACCAAAATCAGAAACCCAAACAAAATTATACATGGTTATACTACAAAATAATGAGTCCTTTGATTTTGTCTCCCCTTGGTCTTTGGTAGCTTTTTCACGTAAGATCATGCTTTCTTTATGGAGGGTGCACTTTTCTCATATGCTAGGGCTAAAAATTAGTATTATATCCAAAAGTACTTGGTTGGGGAAGAACCGATTTATTAAATTCTAAAATCACAAAAAAATAATCTTATCTTCCCCTTTATTACAACTTTTCATTTATGCACCAAATGATACTCGTGACCATCACGAGTCATGGGCTCACCTATATCTTCTCCACTTCAACTTTTTGCAACTTCTTTTCCAAAATTAGAGGGGAATGAAATATATGGTGCCATATATTAGTATAATATTTCAAAGCATACACGCACATAAGTGACATAACTAGAGTCAAGGATTAGCCTCGCTAGTCGCTAATGCCTATCAAAGTATCAAGTAGTTAGCTAATTAAAAGCCTATATGGCCTACTTAGGTATGCAATTAATTGCAAGTACTAGGGTTAGGAGTTAGGACCATTTGAAAATGGACTTTAGTTTATGCACTTATACGTGGACACATGCACGGATCTAGGCCGGGGTGAGCTGTATGGTATCCTGCAGCTCATCCTAAAAAATGAGAAATTTTATATTAGTAAAGTTGTTATAGGTACAATACAATTAACAACACATATGATAAGGGATATTTGCATGTTGTATATATACTTGTATGTAAGTATGTTGACCAGTGTTTGAGTGCCTATACTCATAATCAATCCAAGTTTTTTTGTATGCCTCCGTGCCTAGGTGGACATGAAAAAGTATGTGATTTTTTAATACTATAAAATATAATTATTTGGCCCATTAAATACTTAGGTTGGAAATCAATATTATTATGTACGTAGCGACGTTACTGAATTTAAAGATATAATGGATTTTAAAGAACGTACATCAAACATATTGTAGGGACTGGTCTATCCAGTTCCGTCATGTGTACCGAGAGGCAAACTCCGTCGTGGATAGCCTCGCGTCTAGTGCTTTTTCTTTTCCTTTAGGTTTTCATGTACTGAGTGCCCCGCCTGAGGGGATTTTATTTTTGTTGAATAATGATGTAAGGAGTCGGGCTATCTCCCGCTTGCTAACTACTTAGCCCTGTTTTAAATTTTATTAATAAAACGCCCCTCGAGGGCCCGGAGAGTGCCGCCTCTCCTTCGACCAAAAAAAGAGCAACTCCAAGAGTTTCTCCAAAATGGAGAAACAAAAGACATGTTCTGAAAAAAAAAATATTGTTTAAACTCCAACAGCATTCCTAATAGGGAGAATACCACATTTATATTCTCCAATCAAAAACCTATATTTTTTTCAAAAGAAAAAATAAATGAAAGCATAGCTAATGAATAGTTTTGGAAAATTTTGGAGATATCCCCAAATTTTGGAAATGTCACTCTTATTTTGGAGATTTTCCCCATTTTGAAGAAGCATATAAAAAAACTATGAGATTGAAAAACACTCATAAATCTTCAAATTTTAAATTTCTAAGAAAATAGAGCATCCTCTGTTTGTTGGAGATGCCCTTACATCTATAATATGAGGATTACATGTTACAAGAGTTAGCAGAATGTCTCTAATTAACGTGGGTCCTCGTAAGGAGCTGGATTCTTCAACTCTCCATTAATCCAATCCAAGTTGTGTGTTCCTAAAAGCAACAATAAATATTCTCAACAACGACAACAACAACAACAAAAGAACACTAATTAATATAAGGGTTTTGCTATTGTAAAATCCCAAAAATAGAAATATATCTCTTTAATAGCTTTCAAATTTGGATTTTTATTGTATTAAAAATAAATCTTTCCTAATAACTAGCTATCATATCTAGATTTTGATTAATTAAATAATATATGTAAGATTTTCTCCTTATTAAGTTTTAGTAGTTTATTTCATCTTCTTCATTATGTAGATTCACAATCGTTAAAAGTCCCCCAATTTGAGCAAGGAAGTCTCTTGATCTCTTTAAAGCTTCATAGCTTATACACGTGTTCTCTGTAATTGCTCACTCATCAAGATTGAACACCATGATATCCCACTTGCTTTTGTTTTGATTTTTATGTTTTCAATGTTTTACTTACTACATATTGTATTGAATTAATCCATATTAATATTGGCATTCGTTTGCTTCGAGTAAACATTGCGACCCTAAAGTAACTCTATTCGTTTGCTCTGCTTTTATGTACATAATATATACAGTAGCTTTTTGGTTTTTTAGTTTTATGGAAGTTTTTTACGGTAAATATCCCCAAAATCAAAACTATAATTAACCAAATCTAAATCATGGCTAACTAATTAGTCTTAATTATGCTAATTAGTTATCACATCTAGATATGAGATCTCTTAACAAGATATACTTCTATTTTTGGGATTTTATTTGTCGCCCCCGGGGCGACGAATAGCAAAACCCTTAATATAATCCATGCACTCCGAATAAAAATCATGTTAATTTTTAATAAATATCATGCAAGAAAAATAATCGAATAACTACTCGAGCCCTTGGTTTTGTTTGTTGGATCTCAATTTATTTATTTATTTTGCTTTTTGTGTATTGTTATGCCATTGGCATTGGGTGCAATAATTGCATACATGGCCTCACATTCATGCATCCAACATACTCCATTGTTTATTCTTTGTTCTCAACCTAGTCGACAAGCCTCAAAATATAAATCAAAATGATGTTTCCCCTTTGAAGCAAGCAATTGACCGATTTTAATTTTTATTATTATGTTTATTGGATTCTATTCGGTTGATTATAAAACAGAAAATGATTAGCTCCTTTACGTCTCCCCTTATAAAGGTTGCACAATGGGAGATTAAGCAAAACGACGTCGGATAGATTAAAAAAAAAACACCCCCGAAACGACACCGTATTGAGCGCAAGACGGCAGTATCCAAGGACCAAGGTTAACCTGTTTTCACTTATTTACTAGGAGTAGCGACGTACGTTGACCGTAGATTTCTACATAACACCAACAATCTCTCCCTCTCACAAGCCCAATCCCTCCAACACACACACACAATCTTGTGTTGTCACTTCCATCGCTATCCGAGATCTCATTGGAGCTCTGCTCACCTTCAATGGCCGACGAATCCGTCGCTACACAATGAAGATCACTCCCACCACCAACCTCTCAGCTCTCCTCCCCCATCCTTCCAAATCCTCCAACCAAATCCCACCACCTTCTACTTCTGCACAAGTCGCCGATCCAGATCCCGTCCCCAAGAAGCCCGCTCACCGGAAACCGCCTCGCCGGAGAGTCGTCGCCGCCAGGACTACTCCCAGGCTCCACCTCAAGAAGGACGCCCCTCCGGCGCCGTCCGGGAAGCGGGCGGGCCCGCCGACTCCTCTTCTCCGGTGGAAGTTCGACGAGGTTGACGGCGAGGAGGGAGCGCCGGATTTGGTCGGTGCCGGTGCCGATAAGCCGTCGTCGGCGGCCGGTGTTGAGTGTCGTAGAGTGAGAAGAGGCGCGAAAGGCGGTGGAGGAACGGTCTCGGTGAGGAAGCTCGCCGCTGATCTATGGAGGTTGCAAGCACCGGAGGGAGGGTGTACACAAGAGCGTCGACGCTCCACGAAGGCCGAGGACGGTCAGTTAGGGTTTCAGGTGCGCTTGATTGAACATTTGATTGCGAGATCTAGGTTTTGACGGACTTGCATGATTTGAATTGGAATGATAGTTATGCCTTAGCTAATGCGGTTGCTGAAGACCTAATTCAAGATAGATTAGAATTTCCTAATCACATAGCAATTGCAATGATAGCTATACATCAGTATGTATCCCTTACTTAATGTGATGTGAGGTTCTCAATTGACATATCCATGTTTTGACTGATGTGAAACAAAGGTCTGCTATTCAATCTGTTTGCACTGAAATTCAGTTTCATTTATCTTTTTGCACAGCAAAATACCAGGCTTGTGGGTGAGCGCTTGTCTAGCCATCACGGCAGCAGAGGAGTTGGCTCCGAGGCAAAGGGACAACCTAGGAGCCCTTGTTCCGTGAATGGTCCGACAAACGGATATACCAATGAGGTATGCCGAATTGTTTTATCATTCTTCTATCTAGCATTGATGAATCATAATTAAGTGAAATCAATTGCTAGTTAGGTGTATGTTGCTATGGCTTTGCTCTCCTGTTGCCATTTATGGTTTTTATATAACAGTTGATATCAGTCCATGTACAATGAAGTTCAAGAGTATCCTCTATGATTTCCTTGTTACCAAAGACTGAATAATTTGTATTGGAGTTTCTTTTGAACTATGTACAGCTCATTTGCTTCATATTTAATATCTTATAGATCCAGCTGATAATGATTAGATTGACATCAAACAACTAAACTCATTTCAAGGTACAAATTCTCCATGAACCTAATGTATTATACTCTTGGTGCCTTGTAGCCACAAGCCTCATTCAAGTTTACCAACTTTGCCATGGAGGGGGCAACAAAGTGGGATCCAGTATTTCCAGAAAAGAATGAAGAGACTAGCAGTTTCCAGCATGGCAACCAAAATCAAAACCTTGTATCAAAGGCTTCTTCTCTTCAGTCAGAGCTGGAGCAGGCTCAAAGGAGGATAGAAGAGCTTGAATTGGAACAGAAATCTTCAAAAAAGAAACTCAAACAGTTCCTTGTGAAGCTCAGTGAGGAAAGGGCTGCATGGAGAAGCAGAGAGCATGAGAAGGTCCGTGCAATCATAGGTGACATTAAGACAGACTTGATCAGGGAAAGAAAGAATTGTCAAAGACTAGAGGTAGTCAACTCTAAGCTGGTCAATGAGCTGTCTGGTGTAAAGTCAGCCATGAAGAGGTACATGCATGACTTTGAGAAAGAGAGGAAAAACCGAGAGTTGGCAGAGGAAGTATGTGATGAGCTTGCGAATGAGATTGGAGAAGACAAGGCTGAAGTGGAAGCACTCAAGACAGAGTGCATGAAGATAAGAGAGGAAGTTGATGATGAGAGGAAAATGCTTCAGATGGCTGAGGTTTGGAGAGAAGAGCGCGTCCAAATGAAGCTCATCGATGCAAAAGTGACACTAGAAGACAAGTACTCTCAGATGAACATGCTCATTGCAAATTTAAAACGATTTCTTGGATCCAAATGTGGGGAGCTGGATTCAAGAGAGATAAAAGAAGCAGAGCTGCTTCAGGAGGCTGCTGCTTCTTTGAAGATACAAGACATGAAAGAATTTACATATGAGCCGCCAAAATCAGACGATATTTTCTCTATTTTTGAGGAAATGGGAATGGGTGAGACCAGCGAGAGGGAGATAGAGCAACATGATGCAAATGGGAGCTCTGGATCGTATACACTTAAAGGAGACGACGTATACAGGCTTTCAAATGGATACGGAAGTCAAAATAATGACTTGGATGATGACAGAAGCGGCTGGGAAACTGTGAGCCAAGCTGATGATCAGGGTTCAAGTTTCACACCGGAAGGAAGCATCACATCTTTTAACAAAATGGTGCACAGGGAGAGCAATGTATCAGAGAGTGGAACAGAGTGGGAAGGAATTGGAGGTGATGACATGAGCGAAGTTTCATCCATTCGGTCTAAAAATTCAAGGAAAATGTCGGCCATATCTAGGCTATGGAGATCAGGCCCTAATAATGGTGACAGCTACAGAGTATCAGTTGATGGCATGAACGGTAGGCTCTCAAACGGAGGTGGGTTCATGTCCCCGTCAGATTTGATGGGTCATTGGAGCTCACCTGATAGAGGGATTCATCAGATGGCTAGAGGAAAGAAAGGATGCATGGAATGGCCACGCGGTCAGAAGAACAGCTTGAAAGCAAAGCTTTTGGAGGCCAGAGTGGAAAGTCAGAAGATCCAGCTACGCCAGGTTCTGAAGCAGAAGACATAGATTACATGTGAGGTTCTTCAACTGTTCAGGCTCCAAGCAAGCATTTCTCATTCGACGAATTTTGTTTGCTAACCTTCACCGTCAATAATTTGGGTAACAAATAGGTATGATGTATTTATTGCTGATAATGCCCTTTGCGTAAAACAGGTAGGGGAGGTGAGCTTGGCAATTGGCATCATAAATTTGTATGCAAGAAGTTGCTCTGAATGTAACATTTTTTCCTTATCAAAAAGTCTTATGTAGAATTTAGCTAGAAGCCATTAGTTAATTAAATGTTACTTTTGCAAAACAGATGTGCTCTTTATTAGTAATCTTTTAATTCTGCAATTTCTTTCTCTATAGTTCTATTTACCCGGATTGGTCAAAATAGCTTTCGATTCAACCAGTGGAAGTTAAGCTCTTCAAGGAGTTTGCATTAGTGAGAAGTCAGAAAATTTATCCCAGAGATGGCTGCAAAGATTGAAAAGTTTGCCAGAATCATCTCCTTTTAACGAAATTAAAATGCTGCAAACAACAAGGAACTACAGTAAGTAGACATTCATAATACTCCCTTGTGCTTCTCCAAACAAAGGCATCTTAAATTTAAACTCAAGTTCACTTCGTCTTTCGATAGTTGCTAGGCTGCAATACAAACAAATTGGGAAACTAGATACAAAACCAGTACTACAGACAAAGCATTCGTCAAAGCTAAGGGCACATAGAACAGCATTATTCAGTCCGCTTTTTATTCAATCTTTCAAAGCTGAGTACAAATTAAGCACATACTCAGTTTGAAAGGGTAGCAATGCATTCAATTTCAACCTTGGCACCGAGCGGCAACGCTGCAACCTGGTAAGTTGACCGAGCAGGAGGTGTAGATGGGAAATCTGCAAAAATACCCTTGATCAATTAACATATTTTGGGGATGAAAGACCACTTCTCACATTACTCGGTTCTCAAGACCAGAGAACCAGACCAAACAACGGTTTTGCCATTCCTTAACAATGGTTTTATGCAAGTTTTGTATTTATGACTTACATTTAGCATATATCTCGTTCACGGCCTTGAAATCATTCAGGTCTGCCAACCTGCAAGAAAGTAGATACACACAATGATTACGTAAAATATAACTCGCAAGCTATACAACACTATTACAGAACAGAAACAAAACAAATTTTACTTACATAATAGTTGTCTTAACTACAGAGGAATAGCTGGCACCACTAGCTTTCAAAATCTCACCCATATTCTTGAGAACCTGAAAGATAAACAATGAGCATAGAGAGAGTCAGGGATGGTTATAGGTTCAAGTCAATACAAATGCAAGTCGCCACTTTAATATATACATTAGTCCAAATATCTTTAATTGAAGGAATTGTTCCATGGAATCACAAAGGCAATATTAGGTCATTTGTAATTGCTTCAGAGACCCAGGAAAGAATATATGACAAACAAATATAGAACAAGTACTTGAGCGTAAAGACAGCCTCTCTATCCTACTGAAAAACTACCGTCTCTCTCATTCGGCAAGTTTGCATGCTTCGCACTCATATGTAACATGAACCACTACACTAGAGTCGGCACCCGTCACCAATGCAACACAAGCAATTAAGCAACATTTTTTTAGAAACTTGTGACACTTAAGCAGAAATGAAAACAACCGTCCAGATATTTTCTTCCATGGATGACACCGAATGCACAGAAAACATACGGTCATCTCACACCTTGTATACAACAAACATGATCCTACTAAGAGACAAGATGAGTAAGCCATATTGGGATTTCGACACAGTAGTAAACGAGGCTACTAACTACCTGCTCGGTTTGCTCCTCAACGCCATCAGAGATGAATTTTCCAGTCTGCATTCCAACCAGACATCTTTACATTTAGTATGCTTATAGCACAAAACCATTAACCATTGACTGAAACATTTGAGTTAGAGGCATAGTACCTCAGGAATAAGGCCAAGACAACCGGAGACGAACAGCAAGTTGTTAGCT
Source organism: Polygonum aviculare (assembly GCA_934048045.1). Classification (NCBI taxonomy): domain Eukaryota; kingdom Viridiplantae; phylum Streptophyta; class Magnoliopsida; order Caryophyllales; family Polygonaceae; genus Polygonum; species Polygonum aviculare. The sequence continues at coordinate 30,541,415 of OW204026.1, forward strand.
TTGATGGCCTGAGAATACGGACCCAATGCAGCCGGTGCCTTGTCGGTTTGGACGGCTTCCTTGATGCCTACATTTCACACAAATGCACCAAATTTCACACAAAACCCTAATAGGCAGCACGTAAATTTCTAAAGCAATCACAAACGGAAGCCAAACCCTAGTACAATCAGATTTTACGAAACCGGAACCCTAATCCCTGCAGATGCAATTAATCGAATCAAACGACCACAATTTCCTCCGATTAGGGTAACAAATTAAGAGAGAGGGATTAGAAGGTAATACTAGGTTGAGAAGAAACGGTCATGGAAGCGAAGGGGGTGGAGGAGGAGCGAGAGGAGGACTGCCAGAGCTTGGAGCCGGCGAAGGAAACGCAGCCGACTCCAGCGAGAACAGGGCTCCGGCCACGAATGGCGGCGGCGTCGACCGCCGGAAATTGGAAGGATGCCCTGGCTGCTGTCCACGCCATTTGAACTCGTGTGCTTCTCGGTATTGGGATTGGGAATGGGGGCGGCTAGCCGGCTACGAGTATCAACTCTCAGTACTACTCCACTCTCCCGTCTTCTCCTTTTATACCGACAGTCTTCTTTGTCATAATCCATAACATAAGCATGGTAATGGTAAGAAAAAAGATTCATTTGATTCTTTTTGATATTCGAACAAAATTTTGGAAAGCGTTTTATAAACCCTAACAAAAAATATATATATATTATTGTGATATTTTGTAAGTTTTTTTTTCTAATTATGGCCCATTCCATTTCGGATCAATTTGATTTAAATTAAAACTCATTCAAACTCTTCAATTATTAGGATTCAACTTTTATAACACTCAAATACACAATCGAATAATCTCGGTTTGAATGTCTATACAATCCCCCGTTTTTAAGGAGTTTTAGGGATATTTGTTTATAAATTCAAATCAAAACCATTCGATCATGTATTTGAGTATTGTAACTTGTAAGTATGAAATGTCTCTACAATCCCCCGTTTTTATGATAGTTGTTTAAAATGTTGAATTTAATCAATTTAAACAAAAAAAGACACAAGTGGAGAAAATCAAAACCTTATGACATCAAAAAGAGTAATTTTTTTTTCTTAAGATATACAAAAATAAAGGTAAAAAATCAAGCATATCTATACTATATATTAAAGCCGGAGAATTTCGAGCCTCCACGTTAATTCTGGCCCCACTTGATTAACAATTTTATATGTTTTATTTTTTCTAATTATCTAATCTTTAACTTTATCTTTTTTCTTACCCATCAAAATCTATCTTTAAAGGCATATTACTTATTGTTAAATTTTTCTTTAATCATCTCAAATTTCTTTAATTATCTAAGCTTTAATTTTATCATTTTTCTTACTCATCTATTATCTATCTTTAAAATTTCCTTCTATAAAAGATACATATTAATTAACTTAAATTTTCAATTCCCATTTTAATCTATTTATATATAAGAATTAATATATAGTATAGATTATAGTAGATACACAAATTAACGAAAAAAATAATCATTACCCGTACATGGTACGGGTCTTCAACTAGTCAAAAGTAATTTCCCGAAAGTTTTATGCTACCCCCTCAAGAATAAAAAAGAGAACCAATAATAACCAACTAATAGTTGAGAGACCAATTTAAACAAGCTTATATATTTAGAAAAACAAATAAATAAATCATGCAAAATGTTATACAAATAAATTTAAAATTTTTGAAATCGAGTAAAATAAAATATTAAAATGTTACGGAGTATTATGTTATCGAATCGGGTTTGAATTGATAATAAGGTTCAACTTTCTTGGATCGGGTTGGGCTGTCCATACAAGACTCGGCCCAATCAATGCCCCAATAATCCCAAATCCTTGCCGAATTCCAGGTATTACATCCTTCTGTAGAGACCCCGATTCCCGTTTACCGCTCTCATTGAAGGCTTGCTTTCTCTTTTCCCGCCATGGGAGCCATGGAGATCGACGGCGACCAGAAGCTGTGCAGAAAACACGCTCAGTATCAAAATCTGGTTACAATTCTATCTTCAGAAAACTTGGTTTATCTGATTCCGTGTCTCAATCCCTTCAATTTGATGTCCCAACAAACCGCTAACTCAAAATCGGCTGCCTTGATTTCAGGACGAGGTGTTCCTGATTCGAAAGGAGATCTATAGAGACCAGCAGTACAGCCAAATCTACTTTGCGCGTCTTCACACCATGAGAAAAATCCTCTACTCTCTGATTCCGACTTGGAGACCCAATGTTCCTGGTGCACTCTCCTTCTTAATGTTTCCCCTTGTTCCCGATTTGATTCTTATCAATTTTCTGGTTCTCAATGTAGAAATTGTGGTATCTTGGTGTTGCATTTCTCTCGTATTACTTTAAATGCTGCACATTTTAGCTTGAGTTGATGAGAACATGCTTAGGGTTTGAGGGTTATGAAAGTTTGGAAAAGGTGGTTGCTTTATGGACTACTAATTTAAGGCAGTTGTTAGCTAAAGTTGAAGTGAGATGGTGAAACTTTGGATCTGTTGTTTAAGCAAAACTGTGCTTATTAATTAATTGATGTGTAATCCTGGGGTAGGAACCCTCTGGATCACTATGGAATATGTGAAATTGCTGCCAATTCAACAATTTATGTTTCTTTATGTATTTCAGTTGCTTTCGGAAAATGTAAATTGCAATTTTATACTCTTGTGAAACTTGCTTGTAGTTTGCCCAGTTTTGGGACTTGAGGAGGGCAAGGAGTGCATCATTGTTGGAACACTTTACAAGCACATGAAGCTCAAGCCTTGCATTCTTGATGAGTATTCAAAGGAGGTAGTAATTTTTTAACTTGTGAAAGTGTAAAATTCTTGTCTCATTTTAGTTGGTGATTTTTAAATGAGAAAATTCTGTGACTTGTGGTTGTTATGACTATCAAATTGACCATGTCTTAACCATGCGCTGCTATTCACAGAGATCATCGACTCCCCTAGTTAAACCTCACAATTTTATGCACCAAGATGATAGCTTGGTGTTGGAAGATGAAAATGGACGAGTTAAGCTTGATGGGGCTCTAGTTTTGCCTTCTGCTTATGTAACAGGTTAATATCTCAGTCACTTTTTCTTACAGTGAAGGTTTGACATCTGATTTCCATCTAATGTGATGCATGTGGCAGGAGTTTTGATTGCATTACTTGGAAAAGCAACTGCTGCAGGATCCTTTTTGGTTGAACAATTTCTTGAACCTGGCCTGCCACCTCAGATTGAAAAACCATTGATATCAAGTAATGCATTTTTATTTTGACCAAAAAAAGTAATGCTTTTTTTATATTTATGGTTCTGAAATCACCTTTATTTTACTTATTTAACCTGTCAATGATCATCATATTTTTTTATTCTTGAATGCTGTTCATTACTTTTGACAATATTATTTTTTGTTGAAGCTTAGATTTATTGATGGTAATAGAATTTGGCTAATTTTCTTTTCTTTTTTGTGTTTGTGATGACGCCGACACGTCTTTCCGCTGCTAGCAAATACCGTTGTGCCTTTGGTTGAAAACACTTCAATAATATTGAAATGTGAATCTCATAATGAAATCCTTTTAGGCTGTTAATTGAAATTGCGATTTTTTACTATGGAGTGTAGTCATGCTGCTAGACTAAAGAATGAAATTACTCACAACACCAATAAACCAACAAATCTCCTGGGATTTAAAGTGAAATCCCAAAGAGTCAGATAGTATAATCCAGTAAAGGGAAACAATATAATCTTATAGGAGGACGCGCTCAAGTACTAACAGATCTTCCGGGATACAAAGTGAAAATCCAAAGAGTCAGACAGTTAATCCAGTAAAGGGAAACATGATAATCTCAAAGGAGTACACGCTCTACAGTTGAGCCCAAGGCTAGCACCCGTAATCTGAAAATTTTCTGGATAAAACAAAAATGGGATATCTTCCCCTTATTTAAACTACTACAAGCTGTCAACCCTTCATTACCTCAGCTGACACTAATTCCCTGGATAACGGTATCTTAGGTCTTGTTTGGTTGCTGTTTCTTTTTCATCTTTCTTGTATAACCAATATTTCCTCAATGCTTAACACATGCTTTACAGCCAGTCAAGGACTCAAGAGCCTCTAGAGAGACTCCTTTTTCCTGTTGCTGGCTTTTAAATATGATTCAAAGCTAATATTCACATTTTTGGGCTGTCTGGTGGTCGATTATGTACAGGTGAGGAAAAATATGTTGTGTTTGTATCAGGGTTAAGTGTTGGGAGTAGCACTTGTAACCCTCTTCAGTTTCAGCTTCTTGTTGATCACATAACAGGACATTTAGGAGATGAGCAGGTTTGTATGTAATATCTGCTGTTACGCTGAACATAGTAGCACGTGCTTATGTTTTGTGTTTATTGATCAGGAACAACAAATGGCTGCAGAGATAGTACATGTAGTTGTTGCTGGAAACTCTTTGAATATGCCCCACGAATGTTTAAGCGGACAGGTGTGGCACTTTATTCATCTAGATGCTAACAGCTGTATTTTATTGTAGAAGTTTTTCTACAATAAGATTGACACCGGTCTCTCCACTATCATTGTGAACTTCTTTTTAGACCCTAATGAAAATGTCCAGTTCAATGCGAACTTCGACAAAGGAAAATCCATATTCATGGTTTAGAAAATATATTAATAAGATGAAGTGAAGTTCTGAGTGCAAATTCTCTATATAAAAATGGCACAAAATATATGTACCATTCATATCTATGGAGTCATATATATTCTCACTCAAAAGTGGTCTTAATTGTAGAATTTGACCTCAAAGGATCTATCCAGGTGTTCTGAGCCGATAACCGAGCTTGATATTTTTCTTACACAGGTACTTCCCTTCCATTTAGTTCGTTTAAGGTGCTGAATGTTGATATCTTGTATTTTGCTCTAAATAAGTTGTTCATTGCAGATTGCTGCCGGTGTATCATTAGATATTATGCCAGGAGTAAATGATCCAGCGAATTTTGCATTGCCTCAGCAGGTTTGCCCTTTACATTTATGGCATAAATAAGTGATTGTTCTTCTTCTTCTTAAAACTACTGTATTGTTTGCACTCCTTAATGACCTAAGTTACCATTCAGCCTTTGCATAGATGTCTCTTCACTGGGTCCTCAGAATACAACACTTTTAAATCTTGTACCAATCCTCATTCATTTGAACTCGACGATGTCAGGTAAATTGGGTTCTTACAATCTTTTCACTTGCCAAGATTTGTTTGGCTACTCACATTATTGCATGCCTATTTTAGGTTTCTTGGAACTTCAGGTCAGAATATTGAAGATATGGGAAAGTATTCAGAGGCAACAGATAATCTTGAGTTCATGGAAAGGACACTAAGATGGAGGCATCTAGTGCCAACTGCACCAAATACTCTCGGTATAGCTTCCTATATATCACCCAGTTTTTATTCTTTCTGAAATCCCATTTACCTCAAACCTTTTTTCATGTTTCAGGTTGTTATCCATATTCAGACAAGGATCCATTCCTTATTGAGAGCTGCCCTCATGTTTACTTTGTCGGTAACCAGGAGAAGTATGAAACACGTTTACTAAACGGTAAGTTGGAAAAATCCTAATGTTTTTCTTGAACTTTCATTCAGTCAAACTCCTGCTAGCAAAATGTTGAAACTAAAATTTGTGTAGGGTCAGAGGGGCAACGAGTTAGACTTATCTGCATACCAAAATTCTCTGAGACTGGAACTGCTGTTGTGGTAAGCTGCCAAACCTTATTCCTTAGTCAGCTTAAAAGTAGGCTGTGGTTCATTGCACTCAATTATTCTCCTCTCTTGTCTTGGCAGCTAAATTTGAGGACTCTTGAATGCTATCCTCTCACTTTTGAAACTCAGTTCAGTGCATAAAGTGCAAGGTGGGTATTGAAGAACTACTCTTTCGTTCTCCCTTGTGTTGTCTTTGGAGTTGCCTGGACTTGAGAGACCTAATTTGGACTACAAGTAATCTCTGCTCTGTCAAGCTTAACTCTACATTGTAGTTCATGCTGTGTCATTTGTCATCACTGTATTAGACCTGTAAATGTTGTACTGCTAATCTGCTACTAGGCAAAGTGAAGTTTGGTTTCATTTGGAATTTCCACCTTGTTACTTGATAGCTTGTTTCATTCATAACTAATATCCAAGACAAATGCACCAATGGAAAAAAAAATGAAAGCAACCCATGTAAGGAAATATGTTGTTTTACTGAATACAGAAGAACTGATGAACATCTTTGATTATTCTCTTGAGCCTATGTCTTCAAACACAGAACTAAACAGAAGATTCTTAAACAAGGAAACAACACAAGATATGTCCCAGCTTGTTAATTCTTCATCAAGGCTTGCTCAGAAACCATGAATCTTGATGCGATCCTTGTTGACAAGACCGGCACGGACGAGGAAGTTGGCGACGTTCTTACGCTGATCGCCCTGGAGCTGAATGACCTTGCCTAGCTCCTTATCCTGCACAACATTGCCGTTGCAGCAGAAGTCCTTCTTGACGTCCTTGAGGATCTTCTCGTAGCTGAACTCCTTGTTGAGGCCCTGGACAGTGGTCAGGCTCTTCTTCCCGTTCCGCTGCTGGATTCGAATGTGGACATACTCCTTCGCCCCTGGGGCGTCCGAGTCCTTGGCATCCGCAAACGGGTCGAAAGCAGCCGGGATCTGGACTTCTAGATCAACCATGTAACTTGCTTGGGTTGCAACAACTCACAACACCACACACACCAACAACTTTAAAAGCCCTCTGCTTTTCTAGAGAGCAGAAGAAAAGAAAGGTCATTACTTTCATTCAGATGAACACAAGTCCATAAAGCCAAAATCTAAACTTGATCTCAATATCAAAACAAACAGAAACAATTAAAGCATAGGAAAATACCTGAGGAGAGAGAGATGAGTAGAAAGCTATGGAAAGATCTTCTTGTGCTAGCAAACCAAGGATGAGAAATCTTGGAACACGGACCACCTGGTTTTATAGGGAGTTTGGGAGAAAGAGGGCGATTTCTGGCTTATTCCAGAATAGATAAATTCGATTTTATCCCACCAAGTTCTACGATGTAGCTTTAATTAGGCAGCTTTATTCCAAGCCAGTAAAAAAAGGGTCGGTTAACAAAAATCGTCCCACCTTTTTTTTTTTTTTGAACAAAAAATTTCAGATAGAACAAAAATAGGGAATGTTAGAGAATGGAATAAAGCGAAGGCGTGGGTTCGACGCCTGAATATTTCACGTTGGCAACATACCAGATCAGAAGCATTCTATTCGAACAGGGTTTGTGGGTCTCAGAGGAGGAATTTTAATTCAACTTTGATTTTACTTCATTTTATTTTGAGCTAGATATTTATTAAGTTCATTTTTTTTGGATGGAGGATGGCATTGCAATAGTGTCATAATAAAATTATGGGAAATTCCGCGTGATACATAAAGGTTTCTGACATTCTGTGTGGTGACCCTGAGGTCTCTTTTAGCGAGGCGTCCACAGGGGCCACCCGAATTGCACCCTACATAAATTAGTTCACGTTAGAGTTGAGAAGCTGGTACGAGTAAGTTCATTATTGAATATATAATATGCTTTTTTGAACAAATTTTTGGATAAGGCAAATGGCACATTAAATCTCTTTTGAACAAGCTGAAAGAGGAGAAAGAAAGTTCCCAACAAAAGAACAACAACAACATCAACATCATTTACCCAGGTAGTCCCACCGAAGTGAGATCTGGGGAGTCAGGATGAGGGTATTCCAGACCTGGATGGAATACGCCCGAAATAACCCGATCAAAGGACACCAACCAAAAAGGCGACTACAGAGATGACTAAAATTACAACTAAACTCAAAGTAAAAGCTAAAGCTAAAACTCAAGGCAAACTTAAGAAAAGAAAACTAACTAAAACTAACATCCTGACTTTAACCTCCCGCTTAAAAAGGCTACTCCACCAACCCGGCTACTAGCTCTCCACCACCTTGATCTTGTCCCTCCAGCTCACCCTACACTGCGCCAGCTCCACTGAGATCCCTAGCAGGTTGATATCTTGCTTAATGTTGTCCATCCAAAGCTTCTTCGGGCGGCCTCTACCTCTACGGTAAGCCCCTAACTCCAAACGCTCACACCTCCTAACCGTCGCATCCGGGCTCCTTCTCTGAACGTGACCAAACCAACGAAGTCTCGTTTCCCGCAGTTTGTCTCCTATGTTCGCCACTCCCAACTTGCTTCTGATCTCCTCATTTCTAATCTTGTCCATCCTCGAGTGACCACACATCCATCTGAGCATTCTCATCTCGGCGACTGCCAGCTTCTGTTCCTGAGCCTTCGTCGTTGGCCAACATTCGGCACCATAGAGGATCGCTGGCCTTATCACGGATCTGTAAAACTTTCCCAACAAAAGAACGTTTGCCCATTTTTTCAAGGTCTCAAAGGGGGCGTGTAACATCACATTAAAGACCGCAATTCCCATGCATTACAAACAGAAGAATAGGATTCAACTTTGCTTACAAGTAACAGAAATATACAACGATCCTAATGATCTAAACCACACTAAAACTACATCAAGCACCTTATTGCCTTATAAATTTCTCCATTATTCCCAATAACCGATCATGATCTGCCTCCACAGTCCATGTTTTTACGTGGTAGGATGATCAGGCAATCGCTTCAGGTCCATCTCGACCTGCTGAATAGTCCACTGCATAGTTTCCAGTTTCTGCGATAAACACAGCGTACAATGAGTGAAACCTCTGAGCTTAACAGGAAGAGGCATAAGCAACAAACATTAAATAAATAAAAGTTAGGATTTTACCTTTGTGATATCATGGTATTGTCTTGCAATTGTGTCAAAATGAGGATCTACTCCTTGATACTCACGAAGGCGAGTGACCTGTGTATACCATGAATGGGATGAATCGTCAGAAAGGGAGAATGATAACAAAGATCATAGTACTAGGCATCTCGAAATTTTTTGAGCCCTAACTATCGTAATAAACCATACAAAACTTCAAAGCACAATGAAACATTATCCAGTCAAACAGTCAAAACAGCGCCAAGCTAATACACAACAACAGTATGATGGAACATACAGCTTTGTTGTATGCGACTGAAGTTTCTTCTGTAGCCTCACCAAGATATTTCCTAATGATGAAGATTTAAGTTAGTTTAGTTACCACATTGAGCACAAAATGAATATATAAAGTGAGCAACAAAATAGGTTTAGTCATGCATTAATGAAAAAAACACCTAATTTTGTGGAGAGCAGGTATTGTTTCTTGAGTATAAGTTGCCACTAAGAGAATATGCTCTAAAACCCTGCAACCAGTGAAAGAAACCAGAGTCAAAAATAAAGATTGATGGTTAAAAAGGTTACACTTGGAGCCTGATAAAGACTCGTTCGCAATCTCAACTGAGCAGTGGGAGCTACATTCAGCAAAGACTTTAAAATGCTTTGGTGGTGGTCACTGGTTATAAACGCATTAGATGGACAGCAGGCGAACTTTCAAGTTCCAAAAGAAAAAAGTATTTCCAGATGCTCAAGCACTCTCACGAGCCACGACTAAACAGAAATATACAAGCAGAGTTATGAATAAAGACCACATAATTGTTCAAGCAGAAGGAGCACCAACAGACTCAAGGCACCAAAGCAGCGCAATAAAAACAATTTTCTTATGGAGAGCCCATAACTATTCTTCAAACAAGAATATAATTTTTCAATGTCACATCATCCTATTTCCTTCTATTCTGGAGTGTTGAATTTTGGAAACATGGGAGAAGGTGTCCTTTTTTTTTCTCAACCAGCATTATCTTTGCCATTTCAGAAAACTGAGTGTATGTGTAATATCAGGAGCAAGCTTTCCTTCTCTCCCCCAACCCCCCTCCCTCCCTCCCTCTCTGTGAACAGTATCTAAGCCACTTTAAAAAAAAATCAAGCTTTACAAAAGTAGTATCATGGGTATCACCTCAACTTTGCACCCATTGCTTCACATCTTTTGCACAGCCAGCTCTTCTGCAATTCATCCTGTCAAAGAATAACTTTAATTAGAAATTATTTAGGAAATCCCAGAAAATACACCAATTTAAAACATATAGAAATGGACTATTGGTTGGCTGCTGTATAATTTTATAATAGACCTTACCATTCTCAGAAAGCAAGACTTACATATTTATGTTGATGTTGCAACTTCAGATCTTTAACAAGCTTGATTAGTACACCTAATATCTGCTCTAGGACCTAAAAGCAATAAACACCTTTCTATGAGCACAAAACTGTCACAAGCATGTCCAAACAAGTAGGGCAAAAACAGTAAGATTATAAACTATCAAATTAAATATTTTACTTAGAGGGCTTGTAGAGATAGTGACAACATTTGAAACCAACTTACATTATAGTACTCTGCAAACTTTCTATCTGCCGAATAGAGATCCTCCCTCAAAGCTGCTTCCTCCCTCTCAATCTCTTCAATAATTAACTTCACCCTGGTAACAACTTGGGTAAGATCTATGAACAAAAGCTATTTTGTTGGAAAGCACGCTTTGAATGTAAGTTAAAACATGACATTTAAAGTATCAATTATGAGGGATAAACCAAATTCAGCATGAAATGGCAAAGGGAGAGAAAAAGCACTTTTTGCATGTAAAAGTAAGAATTAAACCCAAATACTTGACAAGAATAGTACCTTTCTGGAAGTCGTGATCTCAATTTTTGATTCCCAGAGGAAGTATCTATAGCAAAAGAATATTGAGTTACAAAACTGGTCAAACAAAGAACAACCAGAAGCTGATTTCTTTATTCTTTTTTGGGTACTGATTACTATACCAGAAGCACCAAAAGCCACCATCTACTAACAATTTGCAAGGAGCGGGAAAATTTATGAAGAGAACTTTACAACATCCAAGTGGAGAGATCAAGCAGTTTTTCTTGTGCATTTATTTCTATACACGTAAAAGCACAGATAGAGAGAGAAAGGGAGACAAACCAGAATAAAAAATGGAAAATATACCAATTTCATCCATTAAAAATGCATCTGCTACTTTATCACATTTTTCTCTCAACCGAGTGTCAATTTCACGCGAGAGTGCGATCTGATATTCTGTCATGTCCTGCAGTTGTCAAGATAAATCCACAATGAGGTGACGTGAATTTCATAGAAAAGTTTGTACTTTTGCAGAATAAGGATGAAGGGTCATATTAGAAAATTATGAATTCACAGGAACACAATTTCATTTAGCATTTTGTGCAGAGTTACAGAAGAACAGGCAATATCTGCTAGAATAAGGATGTATACTGCAATTGTCAAACAACTAAGCTTCCTACTACCGAATCTTGAATAATAAAACCTAATAAAGATATTAAGATTACGAACTAAATTAATGAATGTCAGCATACCAAAGGCATAGGCATATGTTGGAGCTGAGTTTGCCACAAATAAGCATGAGTAATTCCCAGATATCGATCTGGCACACCACCAATTTCGGGTTCACCTGCATCTGTTCCACTGAGAGAAAGAGCATTATTTGCTAAACTAGATGTAGCAGCAGTATAGTTTGTCAAGTTAGAGCTTGAGTTGACTGTTGCATTTGTGCTTGTGCTATCAAGTGAGCTTCTTGACATGATGCTCCATTTCTCAATTTCCTCTTCATGAATCTCCCCATCTTTGGAAAAAAGAGGAAGCCTCAATTTCTGAGCTGCCTCTGCAACAGTAAGTCGGTGCTCCAAAATCTCATATACCTGACATCCATAAGGCATAATTACTCAACACAAACCACAAAAATCTCAGCATAAATATATAAGAAATGTCCACTGTCAGTACCAACTAATAAAGCATGGGAAGCAAGGACAAATAAAGAGCATTGTCACCAGGATAAAAATATGAGCTTGAACTGGGTAGAGATCATCAGTACATGATTGTGTAAATGTAAGAAACTAAGAAAGAATCACAATATACATAAACAAACACACATATCTACACATATAATATTGATGTTAACATGTTTACAATGACTATTTCAAGTCGTGAAATGAAAACAGACAGGTGTTCAATTAGTCTATTATTAATAGAAGGCTATATATAACGGGATTCTATGTATGATCAGGACAGTAGGATGTTAGGTGCTCATATTAAGATTGTAGATCTGGATTAGAACTTCCATAACAATTGGTATGAATATGAGGCATCACATTCACATGGAGTCATATATGTATACACGCACTGCTCTGCAGCGAGATTATGAATTTGTACGGTATATCTTTGGACAACATGGAGTATAGCTACATCAATTCACCTATGTAATTCCTAAGTTGGGTATTAAAGCAAAACATCAAAAGGCAGTTGAAACAATCACAAACATATTATGGAAAAACACTTCCCGGAAAGAGGTCAGACCTGAGGAGCACTCTTCAAGCCTACTTGTGAGTTAGGAGCGGATAAAACTTGTTGGTGTTCTTCCACCATTGCAGTTGCTTCACAGTAAATAGCCTACTCCACCAAACAAAACAAAACAAAAAGAAAACAAACATCAAATGGAAGTTCAATTCCATCCTCATTTGGACAAGGGCTACTGAAATCTCAAAGCTCTAAGACCTAAATATAGAATCTTTAGCATCTAGTCCTGACACAATTCCTTTCAAAAACTCAATTAATCAACAAAATCTTCAATTTTGCCAGTTTCACTTGAAAGAGTGGTTTAAATTTGGTGCCCTAATTTTCACAATAGAGAGAGAAAGGGAGTACCATGGCTTCCAAATAGCGCAATCGCTCCCTTGACATCTCCTCTCTGGCCTGCCAGATACATAGGCGGAAGAATGAAATCGCGAAATTTGAGAGCGAATGGTGAAATTAAGGGAAGAGGGGGAAATACCAAATGGAGATCGTAGAAGGCGGATTTGGAGACGAGGGAGGCATCAGGAGCCAGACAGTGGCGCTCCAACTGGTCGATGAGTTGTGACACATCCGATGCTACGTTCTGGTGTTGCATTCCTTTCGACATGAGAGAAGAGATGGATGATCTGAATCCCCTCAACTTTGAATTTGGTTTTGCATTGGCGGGGTTCGCTTCTGTGTCAAGGGAGAAGCCAAAAGGGGACAAATTGGGCGAGTTTTTGCCACTTTTTACTTTTTAGATCAGCACAGGTAAAAGTAAAACCCAGTGGGTTTGCCCAAAAAATTAGTGTCAAGACACAAGTTCGGGTCGGGTTCGGGTTTGGTCTTTTCACGTTTAGTTGGGTTCGGATCAATCAGTTTACGAGTCGAATCAGGTCGAACCAAAGCTAGTCATCGGGTGGTTTGGGTCGGTTGTCAAGAACTCAACTTTTTAATAATTACTAAAGAAAATATTATGATTAAATAAAAAATAGCAATAATAATAGTAAATTATGGTCTTTATATTTAAAAATATAGTATAGTAATTAAAAATAAGTTTTATGTATTCTGCAATATAATAAATCGGGTTAGTCCTACAAGTTCGGATCGGGTTTGGATTTCAACCTAACCGGATGCAGATTTTTCCTTGACCGACTACTTTTTAGGTCGGGCTTCAACCCTAAAATTATCGGCCAATTTAAGTCATTTTTCGGATGTCGTTGGGTTTTTGAGCTTTTGACAATTCCAGTGTGATGTAGTATCATTGTATTGATTATTTAAAAATTTCTAATTAGATAATAAGTTAAGGAAATAGCACTTCATACCTTGAAAAATAGTTCATAAAAATGTCTTATTTTAAGTTACATCAATACTCATAAATTTTGCAAAAATGCCCAAGATCTTTGTTTTCATAATTTAAAAAAAACAGGTTAGTAATTTATTTTGGCTTTCCTTTTCATTTATATAAGAATTTAAAAGAAAATAAAAATATGTTGCTTTGACTTGAAAATCAAAATCATAATTATATAAAAGGACGGCATATATTACTTGATTCATGATATCTAACCTACACGTGAAGTTGGAACTTTTGGTCATTAATTACCCCATTTCATTTCATTCTTTCATATTATGTTATTATATATTATCTATCATATCTAACCTATATGTAAGAAGATTGTATTTTTTTGTCATTAAAAAAATATAACTTTGATCACAAAGTGCCCCATGCCCTTATAAACTCAATTGAATTCCATTATATATATGTATATTTCATCAATATTACTACTCTATGTATTATATAATATGTCATTGTTTTAGTTGTATTATAAGATAAAACCAAGTCATTACATATGCCTCATGTACATTATGTACATTGCTTATGCATAATATTTACATTCTCTATCCATGACCACCGGACTCTAGAAAAGGTTTATTCGCTTTCATCCTCCAATAAGTCGTCGTGACTGTTCTCTAAGCTCTAAAACTGTCTTTAGACATAACAATGAAGATGGAGAGGCTGGAGAAAATGAGAAAGTGGTCTGATTCAGTTTTTTTTTGGCGAAAAGTCAGATTCGGCTTTGAGTTCGTGAAGAATTTGGTGTTCAATTATTCACCATTCGGTCATTTCATTTTGTTAGTGTTACATACCACTTCTAGCAAGAGGAAATTTGCATCCCACTGACTCTTTTCGACTGATAGATAAAATTCAGTGTGATTATAAACTAACATGACTGAACACGAATTAAATTTTAAACATGAAATGGAACAATAAACTACTGGAATCCTATCAATTAGATTGCATTCTAGTATAAGTTTCCCGTTTTATAAATTTCGTGACCCTTCAGGTTTGACCGAACCTAAAACTTTACAGATTTCTATATAGAATTTAAATTGGATTTCAGATTCAAACTTTCAGGTTAAAATCATTAAATTTCTCGGTAAATCGGCTCGGATTCGGGTCAACTTTTGAGAGGCGTAACGAAGATATACACGTACACCTAGAACTTGCACAGCCGTATACATGTGCAGCTGCACTCGCACATACAATGTAGAAAGGGGACCTACCCCGCCTCGTACCTTTCGGCACGTGACGGCACGTGACCATCTCCTTCCTCGGGTCCGAGTATAAAAAATCAAAAACAGGGGAATTCGGAATCGCCGACTCTGAATCCCTCTTTCGATTTTGATGGCCGAACCTGAATCTCCGGCGGCGTTATCCTCCTCTCTCCGGAAGCTCGATCTCAACCCCGCCTCCTCTCCCAATACGTCCACCTCCCTTCCCACCGTCTTCCAATCACCCGGTAACTTCTCTTTCTTTGATTATCATCCCCGTTGGTTGTGAAACAATCGAATTTTGTAATTCGTTGACGATAGGTGGAAAAGGTCGATTCTTTTGTTCAGTAGGTCAATTTTGACCTTTTTTTGGGGCCAAATTATATGGTGTAAGGGAATGCATGTCCGATTATTGCGAATTAGGGTTTGGCAGGATTAAAATCTGCCCTGTGTAGTTGTCTGGTATCTTTCCTGAGAAAGGTTCTATTTGATTATGATACGAACCCGGTGTGGACTCGTATCGGACCCTTGTTGGTCAAGGGGGTGAGGCGCACCTGGTGTGGGAACGGGGATAGACACGATTGGTAGTCGCGGACCTTGTTGGGCAAGGTTTGAATCGAATCTGACTTGACTAGGATAGAGCACTTGGTAGGCGCGTTAGAGAGCAAACTTGGGCAAAGGAATATATTTTTGTTATTGATTGATTGCTTCATTGAAGGCATACAAGAGTATTTATAGTGAAATTTAAAACTTAATTAAGCCCAAAACCTAAGCCCTTAACATATCAGATTATGCTTTGAAACCTGATTTTGCAACACACATTCATCTTGTTGCGTTTTGTTGCGTTGGTTTTGATTTGGCTTTGTCATATTTATGTTGTTTCCTTTGCCTGTTGGCCATATACCATCTTATTTCCACTTTTCTACATATGTTGAAGAATGGCCTTGTTTTGCAGTGTTGCCTTATAGGAGGGCCAAGCCTCCTCGTTTGGCTACCTTGTGTCTGGAGGTCGTTGGGAAGCATTTGGAGGACATAGTTCCTCACTTGAGTGACATTGTAACCAATTTCCCTTCTGATATCAAGGTTTTCCTTGTTCTGGATATTGCTTTCTTGCATTTTCACTACTTCTTTGCTATTTCGTCTGCTTAATCTATATACTTTTCTTTGTTTTCAAGTGCTTGTATACCTAGAAAGGACTAACAGACTGCTTATGTTATCCCTCTGCCTTTTCTTGGACTGAATATTAGATTATCAATCATCAGATAATGTATTTAGTATTTCTATGGGTCCCTTTAGTTAGAGGCCGCCTTGCGCTGGGCATTATCCTATTTGTTAAGCTTATGATCCTCATCTTTTTCGTGTGTGAATCAAAGCAGATGGCAATTGCAGCAATTGCTAGGCGAAGGAGGTTACTAAATGATGACACGATTATTGCACTTGCAGATGGTTCCTGGGAAATTCTTGATATTTCTTCTTCAGATGTTACAGATTTCGGGCTTACAAAAGTGTCGGATATTTGTGGTTCTCTACGTGCAGTCGATATAAGGTACTGACGCGTTTAGTTTTTGTACCTGATTATGGTAACCTGATTAGATGTGAAGCGAACCATTAAGTAAACAGTTTTCAAAATCTAATGTCGGTTTCCAATGGTTCATTCCAATTTCATGCAAACAATGCTTCTCATTTGCTTTCTATATAAAGTTTAGTCTGTTGATTTGGTTATTAGCATTTTGATTACAAAAGGCTTTATTTGCTTTGGACATTCCTGACGAGTCTTAATTTTCTTCGCTACCATTATTTCTTTTGAGACGTTCTTCGTCTTTTCAGCCGCTGCAGCAATGTCACGCCTTCTGGTGTCTCTGAGTTGATCCGGAACTGCCATTCTTTGGAGATATTAAGATGTGGGTACGTTGCAACTAATGTTGTTCTACTGTGGTGATTTTGTAATTTTGAATCTTGGATGAATCACTATTCTTCTTGTTTGACGAAGTTACCATCTTTTTAGTTGTATTACTTATTTTCACATTCTTATCTTCAGATTTATTTCAATGTTTGGAATGAATTGTAAATGTTGCAGAGGCTGTCAAAAAAGTGACTACACTGCACGTAGATCCTTGAATATATTAAAACCAAGGTTGAATGATGTAGAAGAAGATTCATGGGAGGAGCTTGATACGAATCAATTAGCCCATGGTGCTCAATCCTTGCGCTGGCTTGTTTGGGTATGCATTTCCTTCTTGCCTTTGAGCTTAAGATAAAAATTTGAGTTCCCAAATCATTTCGCTTTCATCATGAATCTGAATAATATTTACTATGGGTTTGATGACTTATGCCCTTGGGCCATAGGATACTGATACATATTTTGGAAAGATTCTCTTATTCGATTACTTAAGTACTTTTTTTAAATATTTTCTTATCAGAGTTTATATTTGTCAATTTTGGGTAATACTTTATAAATGGGGTGCGTTTATTTTCCTATGCTATATGGGAGTTAGAAAGACTATTTTTACCATTGAAGCTGATCCATGTTATTGACAGCCGAAGATTGATCAAGATTCGTTGGACGTCTTGACTGCAGAGTGTCCACGCATCAGTGTAAACCCTCAACCGTCACCATTGTTTTTTAAGGGAGTAATGCTTCCTAAAGAAGCGTTTCCAGATACGGTATTAGATGGCTCACAAGTAGAGGATTGTGATCCATCAATATGGGCTGTTTGGGCATCATTACCTAAATCTATAACTCCGGCCATTTCGAATCCTAATGAGGTATCCATAGCTGAGAAGTTCAGACTAGCATTTGTGGAGAGAGACATGAGACTAGCTCCCAAACGAGCAAAGAACGCGAGACAGCGACAGAGGCGGGCACAGAGAGAATGGATGATGGCAAGCACAGATGCCAAAGCGATTGTTCTTGCATCTCAGGCGAGCCGATCACTACCAAGGTGAAAGCTAGCTATAGCTTTAACTGTTATGGCCATGTACCAAGAGCGGTGTTACCTTGTTTTTTTTTTATCTCTTTGTATATCTATAGAAGAAATTGTAACATGTTTCCAATGATGAAAAAGAAGTTTTTATCTTTGTGGTTCCATGAGAGCGATAGAATTTTGTATAGTGTTTCTCACAGAAGAGCATATAATTACTGTGATTTCAGTCCACCTCAATCAAAGATCTATATAGATGCATTGAGAAATTAGTCTAAAAAAAGCGTAGCTTAATTTATTCTTATCATGAATTTAGAACTTTTGTCGTTGAGTAGATTCTAATTTAAACAAATGGAGTTAGTTCACAATTGCTTTATCGTCATATGGAATTCAGTCTGTATGTTTGGAAAATGAGGTCTATGTCCGAAATTGAGACTTTAGGGCAAACCTTTCAGTAATTCCCTCATATTAACAAAACGATATCGATAACAAGGGTTTCCTTATAAATAAAGCTCTTACAAGGAATGATTAAGGTATGAATAATGGCTTTATAGAGAGTTCGTGTTGGTTTTGTCCCATTGGGTTTTTCTACACGGAAATATTTTCATTTTAAAAATAACTTTTGGCTTTGATATGAACACACGATTATCATGCATAACACTTTAACTGATTTCTTCTTCAAATACATTTGGAGATTTCCTGCATCATTTTTCTTCCTCCAAACTTATTTTGAAGATTGGGAATTATGGGATAGAAAACTTGTTGAACTAAAAAAGATATAAAAATTTTCCAAAAATATGGAGCTGTTCTTAGAGCACGAAACTGATTCGAATGCAGGGAAAGCATATTTAATCCGGTTATTCTAGAACAAGAAAAAGAATTGCCACTATATGAAAATTGATGTTTATTATAAAGGGTAAAGTTGAAAATCAGAAGAAAAGTCTGCAATCGACAAATAGGGAATATACTATAACCCCTATAAAAGGGATCAAAAAACAAATAAAGTCCTACATTTTATTAATATAGACCCCCTCTTTCCAGGCCTGCAATCTTTCCTGGACTTCCATGAACAGAGACAGCATGTGAATTCAATGTTCAGCAAACACAAGACAAGAAGATACCCCCACTTGCATTGAGTTACTGACTACTTCATCAGGTTCCTGATAACGTAAGGGAGAATTCCACCATGGTCAAAGTAAGCCAATTCCACCTGCAAAACAAACGAATTCATTAGAGCATGAAATAAGCCAAGTATGAATGAAGGAACCATTTTCGTTAGTAAGGGGATGATAATGTTGTTCATACCTCCGTGTCAAAGCGAAGTGTACATGTGAACGACTTTCCGGTATCGGTTGTGACAGTGATGTCTTGCCCAGGACGAATCTCACTGACTTTTGTAGGGAGCTCGATTGTGAAGCGTTCATGGCCAGTCAGGCCTAGCGAATCTGCATCCTCTCCAGCTTTGAAGCAAAGAGGAATGATTCCCATTCCGACAAGGTTACTGCGGTGAATCCTCTCAAAGCTCTTGGCGATTACTGCTTTCACTCCCTGGAGTAATAGATCCACAATAAACAGTCATAAATCATATATCTACAGTTTTTGTTATTTGAAACAAAGGAATAGGAGTTTAGAAAGGAGTACTGCTAGCGAACTAACCTGCAACATCGGGCCCTTTGCAGCCCAGTCACGGGAACTGCCACTGCCATACTCTGCTCCAGCTAGAACAACTGTGTCGTGTCCAGCTTCCTTGTATCTCTGCACAGACAAACATACTAAAAATTTAGTCAAAAACTAAAGGAGTGGCTGCAATATACACCGTAGAAATAAGAACAAAGAATTGATTACAATATAAAATCATGATCTTACCATGGCTGCATCAAAGACGTAGAGTTTCTCTCCTGTAGGGACATGAACTGTCTTTGGACCCACTTCTCCATTCAAGAACTTGTTGACAATACGAATATTTGCAAACGTGCCCCTTGCCATGATTTCATCGTTCCCTCTTCGGCTACCATAGGAGTTGAAGTCCCTGCGATCTACTCCACGCTCAAGGAGAAACTTAGCAGCAGGACTATCCTTGTGGATGCTTCCTGCAGGAGAGATGTGGTCGGTTGTAATACTGTCACCGACATTGAGCAAGCAATATGCATCCTTCACTGCACGAGGTCCAGGTGGATCCAAGCTCATGTTCTTGAAATATGGAGGGTCATGAATGTATGTGGAGTTTGGGTCCCATTTGTATAGTTGCCCAGCAGGAACATCAAGAGAGTTCCACATAGGGTTTCCCTTTGTAATGGCTTCATAAGTGTGCTTGAACATTTCCGGCAACACACTTGATTGCACAGCCTGAAATACACAAGTCACATCGGATTCATCAGAAAATCAGCTAAATTTGTTATGTAACTGTTGTAAGAGAAGCATGTACCTGTGCTATCTCTTCATTCGAGGGCCAGATATCCCTGAAATAAACACTTTTGCCATCCTTTCCAGTTCCAATAGGCTCTTTCTCGAAGTCAATGTCAACCTGGAATATGCATACGAGTTATGGTACAGATATTTATAGTATTACACTTGGGTTAAATGGAAACAGAGAAGGCATTCATGAAGTACCAATTACAGTTGGTACATACCGTGCCAGCAAGTGCATATGCCACAACCAATGGCGGTGAAGCAAGATAGTTAGCTCTGGTGAGTGGATGCACACGCCCTTCAAAATTACGGTTACCAGAAAGGACGGCCGAAGCAACAAGGTCTACAAAAACAACAAAAATAGTGGAACAGACTTCAGAGAAAGCTAACACACTAAATATTTTATGCATTCAAACATATTACTGAGTAATATTGAAGCACAATAACATTATGATGCCAACTAACTGACATCAATAGAAAAGAAAAACCCATACTGATTTTGCTAAGATATAAAATAAAGAATGATGCACATATATTAAAAATTTGAATAACTATTGAATATAGATTTCCAAATCATATCAAAATACAAAGAAATAGAGCTCCACTTATGATGGAAGATGACCCCCCAACTTTGTAAACCATCAATCGACCAAATTATCAAGAACTAGTATGGAATTCAAATTGCTCAAAAAAAAAAGTATGGAATTCAAAGATCTGCCCACTTCAACCACACAAAAGGAAATCAAGCTCACAGGGATATTAACATTTTCCAACGAATAATTATAAAAAAGAGGAGTGTTACCATTTTCAGAAATAGCAGCAGAAACTGATTCATCAAGGTCTCCAGAGTTTCCAATACAAGTTGTGCAGCCATATCCAACAATGTTGAACCCTTGTTGGTTCAGATACTTTTGGAGTCCACTACACAAAATAAATGATACAACACAAACATTAGCTGAAAAGAGGCATACAGTAAAAAGAAAACCTGGATACTATGATACAAATATCATGCACAAAAGAAAAGAACAATACCTCTGAAGCAGGTATTTTGTAACTACTCCAGACCCAGGAGCAAGACTAGTTTTAACCCACGGTTTGACCTGATAGGAAATACATCCAAGACAATTAAATCAAAATGAAAAGCTATTCAGACTTAGAGACGCCAGTTGAGAAAAAAAATGGGTCAAAGAAACACCAACCTCCAGACCTAGCTCACAGGCTTTCTTTGCAACAAGTGCAGCACCAAGCATGACACTAGGATTTGATGTGTTTGTGCAACTTGTAATTGCTGCTATTACCACACTGCCATGCTTCAGTTCAGCAGGCTGCCCTTGGTATGTAAACTTCACCACTTTCTCCTGATGCTCTTTTGGAACAGCAAAGCCCTGCATGATGTTGAAAAATGGCATCATAAGATGTATGGGAACAAAAACTCAATTACAAAAGAGGTGAAAACATTTCATATAAAGACATGTTACATGCTTGCAACTTTAGACTTCAATATAATGCACTACAGAGCCACAGGGGTACAAGCCAATGGAAGATTTAAGGTTGCAGTCAGATTTCATGCGGCCATCACACCATTTTTGTATTACCTTTATTTTCAAGGGTAATACATTCTTGAGATTTTCTTTTTATCCTGGTAAATATTTCTGGTCCAGAAGTTGTATATTTAAATTTAACAGCAAACAAATCAAGCTAATACACATTTCATAGAGCATTACCTTGAATCCCACTTTATTGTCAAGACAAGAATGCCAGTCAGATTTCATTTCCTTCAATGGGACTCGGTCATGGGGCCTAATCAAAAGCAATGAAGTACATAAGATGCAGTCTATTACAAAACAAGAGACAATATTCAGCAATAACGATACCTCTTAGGTCCAGAGATACAAGGTTCAACGTCTGCCAGGTTCAACTCCAGGTAAGATGAGAAAACCTTTTCTTGTTGTGGCTGAATATGAAAAATAATATTCAAATCAGAGACATTAATTCAAGAGAAGACGAACGACAACCCTAGACAAACCGAAAATAGCTCATATTACCTCGCTGTAGTCTACAAACATTCTGTTAGAACGCAAGTAGGATTCTACCATGGAAACCTGAGAGAAACAAAATCACAACATATTAGATTTGGCTGAGATGACGCAAAATGTAAGCTCCATAATTACGAGTGTCAAATTAGAGTGACAGAGAGCTCACAGTTTCATCACTTCTTCCAGTTAATTTAAGATACTCTAGTGTGACATGATCTACAGGGAAGAAGCCCATGGTCGCCCCATATTCAGGAGACATATTTGCAATGGTGGCCCTATCAGCCAATGATAGCTTACCCACTCCCTCACCTGTTACAAGAAATAGGTTAAGAGGTGACTGCAGGTTCACAAAATCAAAGTTTAAATCTCATCAATTAGCACTTCATCAATTAGCACTTCAACTTACCATGAAATTCAACAAACTTGCCAACAACACCATGCTTTCTCAACATCTGTGTCACCGTCAGGACCAAATCAGTAGCTGTGACACCATCACACAGTTTGCCAGTCAACTTGAATCCAACAACACCGGGTAAAACCATGCTCATGGGCTGCAACACAATGGTGAGATAAATAGAAAACATTCATTAATGACAGATACAGATTAGGAGGTATCAAGGATGAGAAACAAAAGGATGCTTACAAATATTGGGAGTCAACATAACGAAAAACTTTTCTAGATCAAAAAGTAATATCAAAGAATAATTAAAAACAAAAGCCACCACCCAGACAGTTGAAAAGCAAAAGGATAGCAATAATAGTTCCCTCTGGCTAGTTGAAAACAAGGCTCACTTACAGCGTAAGCTAAGATTACTATGACAACCACAGTGAAGTCAACATTCAAGTGTTTGAGCTAGTTTGTTAAGTTTTTTAAACCTTGTATGGAACCTATTAGTGAATAAGACATGTATTGTTGACAAGTAATGTTAACCTGTGATAAGAGATGGTAAGGGGAGCTTAGGCAACGAGAGGAATTTCTTTGAGGGCATAATGCATGTTTGTCTAACAAAACGCTGTTTACCGTTAGGGAACAATTATAACATAAGGTGGTGCTTAATGGACGATTGTAGGGTGCCAAACAGGGATGAAAATGGTAAACTGAAACATAATTCCAATTTGGAAAAAAAGAGCCCCTTTAACTCAATTACAGAAGTTACTAGGCTTTTTAATTGATTTATCCTTTAAACTGTCAAGCTGAATGCATAACTTTCACCAAAAGAGCACTAAGAGAAAATGAAGTTATCTGTACTCACTTGACCAAGCATGGTTGCCTCAGCCTCGATTCCTCCAACTCCCCAGCCAGCTACTCCAAGTCCATCAATCATAGTTGTGTGGGAATCAGTACCAACCACACTGTCTGGATAAAGCATGCCATTGGTATTGAAAACAACCCGCCCAAGGTACTCAAGATTAACCTAACAAATATAAGAAGATCTCATTAATATTGGAGCATAGCATCTCTATTGGAGTATATGCAACTTTTGAATCTCAAGTAATCAACTTAATAAATGATACTATGATAGAGAGCATACATCTCTTAGTGATTAAATTAACTACATCCCACTTAAATCGTTATTTTATGATCCAGAGAAATCGAAATACTATGATAAAAGATGACACCTCGAGGAACACCGAAAGGCAAGATCATTTCTAGAAGATCCATCTTCCTAATAAGATGAAGCTGTCCTAAATTTCAAACATGCAATGCAACTCCTGGAGCACCAAAACTAACAGAATCACATGTTCTCATATATTGAAAAAATAAAATTCCATTGAGCACATCAATCACTCTATTACTATTCATTCAGTACTAATATCAACAAACAGATTTGTTAACAAGCACAAGGTCAAGAGGAAAGATACCCATTATCATATTGGTACACCATTGAGTGACAAACAACAAAAATGGAAAAGATGGCTGGACGTGCCAGAAGTAAATTTAGAAGATTCTCTCAATCCATGAACAAGTCAATAATTAGCAAAAAGTGGCAGAAAGAAACGACATCATTGAAATAACTGAATAGCCTTGACACGGTCATGCCTACAAGGCTAATCAAAATTTAGAAGGATGACTCGCAAATTCTAAGCTAAGAAGATGAACAGAATATTTAAATATTTCCCAGCATAATTTAGCTATCAAAACAATTGAAAATCACTTATAAGTGACAAGAGGACAGGACTTCTCACCTGGTGGACAATACCAGAACCAGGAGGAACAACAAGCATGTTCTGGAAAGCAGTAGATCCCCATTTCAAAAATGCAAATCTCTCTTTGTTCCTCTTAAATTCAAGCTCCATGTTTGCCTGCACTGCATTCTCCGACTTTGCTACATCGACTTGGACTGAATGATCAATGACAAGATCCACTGGAACCTGTAACATAACAAGAAATTGAGAGCTGACATAATTGTGGCCACCTGTGAACAATCAATTTGGTTTGGAGCACCATTCACGTTTTTAATTACTACATTTCTGCACCGAAGGCAAAGTTTATCACAACAAAAAATATAGAACTACATTATCACTCAAAAGTAACAATAATATGATAAAGGACATCATCATACCAATGGGTTAATCTTTTTAGGGTCACTACCAAGATTGTTCATGGCATCCCGCATAGCAGCCAAATCCACCACAGCTGGAACACCAGTGAAATCCTGTGCAACAACAGTTAGGTATTAATTTAAGCAGAAGCTTTACTAAATACAACTCTCTCAGAGAAAATAAGATACGAACCTGTAGAAGAACACGAGCAGGCTTGAAGGGGATTTCAACTTGCTTTGGTGCGGAGTTTTCCCAGTCAATGATCTTCTCCACATCATTCTTAGTAACTTGGAAGCCATCACAGTTTCGGATTGCAGATTCCAAGAGAATCCTGATGGAGTATGGTAACTTGTCTGCACCAAGAGAAGGGATCTTTGATTAAATAAAGCAGGCGCAGGTTAATGCTAATAAAATTTCTGGATATACTGATCTGACAAGTGATATGTGAGGTCCCACACAAGCAGGGAGTGATTTCAAAGAGAAACCTCTAGCTTCCCACTAATTCAACACTCTCTTCTTCCACCTCCTCTATCTTAATCAAGTTCAGTCAGTCCTCTCTCAATTCACTCCCTGCTTGTACATCACATAATAGTGCAATCGTATAGTACGTTAAGATAACAAGCCACTTTCAAAAATACAAAGATAGCAAGCCGGTGCCTCACCGATCCTGGGATCATTCAAAGCCGGTAGACTGTAGAACTTTCCAAACTCTCCACCTCCAGGCTTGGGGAGACTGGTAAGAATCTCCTTGAAAGGATGCTCGGCAGCTGAAATAATTAAGATTCATATATCATACGACTGACAGCCAAAGAGTCACTGATCCCCACAGCAACAATATATAAACAAAAGTCCAAATAACATGTAATTAGAAAGGAAACTCCAAACAGCAAGTAATATGACAGGTATGGTATCGGTAATAAAAGCTGGTTGTCTTTCAACTTCAATATAGGCTTCAGAATAGAAAGTCTCAAGACACTTTTATAATAGATATCAAAAAGCCAAGCACAGGACAGGCAGAGGAAAACCAGCAAATCCAAAATTGATCAAAAATCATAGTTACCTACTACAAAAGACCAAGACAACTTCCTGTAAATTAAACAAAATCGTTTTTCAATTCATCTTAGACAGGATAAATATACCTGTAATTGGAAATTTGGAATTGAACTTATTAAATAAAATCAAAGCAGCATCTCGTATCAATGCACTTTCAACATCACGATTACTCCTATCATACTCAAACCGCCATACGTTCCCACACAAAATAATAAACAAACCTAAATAGAATAATGTAGTTCCATGATCTACCTTCCTACGTCTGTATTTCTTTAATAGGATTAAAACTATCAATTAGAAGAGGTTCAATACAAGTGAAGTGAACTCCATTTTCATCCAAAACGCAACAAAACGAAGCCAGCAAAAGCAGATGGAACGTAAACGAAAGATGAAGCCACATAGTTTACCCATAGTAGCGATCTTGCGGTGAAAGCGTTCGATCAAAGGCGTAGCAGTCCTGATCTGAGCTCTGAGGCTGACCGGAGATCGCCAATCAACACCGTGGCTCCAACGCGGAACAGAGCACCGGAGCGATCGCAACGCCGACGATGAGCTTGCCGATCGGTGGAAAGGCAACGACGCCGGCGGCCTCGGAAGCTTCGAGAGAGAGGTGGACGAGGAGCAGAGAGAAGATGCGAAACGAAATCGCGCAGCCTTGAGAAGTGATGAAGATGAAGATGGGGAGAGAGACGGAGCAATCATGGCTTTTTGTAGGCGGGGTTGGTGAGAGAAACGGGCAAGAGAGGGACTAATTAATTAATTCAATGTAGAAGTGCCAGATAAGAACAAGAAAAACACATTTGCAAAATTGGATTAAAAAACCCTAATCCTGAAATTAATTCAGGAAAAAAAATAAAAACCTTGTTGCATTTTGACGAAGAGTCGAGAGCGTGATTGCGAGGTGAAGAAGACGGTGCAAGGAAATGGGGGTTTTATGAAGGTTTGGAGAGTGTGATCCGATGTCACGCATTCTAAGGTAGGATCGGATGGGCTTGATGCTGATTGGGTGAAATTGGGGGCGTGATGGGTGATGAAAGTGGGGCCGTTTATTGGGAGGTGTGATGGATCTGATTTGTGAAGATGGACGGTGCAGATTGGAGGGCTGGGAAATGTTATATCTGGATCAGATTACACTGGCGCGTGGCGTGCACAAGTGTGAGCAGTTTGCAATTTTACTTGTTAGTACACAAAATATGTCGCGTACAAGTTTCTGCTCCTTCTTCAATGATCTTCAATGTTCTTCCACTCTACAAGCCTCTTTCCCTTCAATGACCTGCAAAATAATGGACCTAGGGGCGAGCGACCCCTAATCCACCTCCGATGCTTAAGTCAATAAGGGCACTGTCGATTAAAGGCGTCAGGCAGAGCGATAGCTTAGAACCTCCCAGGCACATGAGCGAACATGTGTATTTATAGAGGAAGGGGAGAGGGCGCGCCTCCCTATGGGCCGATCGGGCCTATCTAGGGTTAAGGCAGGTAGCTTGCTCCCCAAGTCAACCAATATCTTATATTCTTATCCCAAACGAAGATAAGATCATCCTCCATAAATATTATCCTAACTAGAGTAACTACCCTAATAAAGGATAAAGCATAATAAATAAGATAGACATAATAAATAAGATAGAGAAAAATAAAGGCTAACTAATTGATGTGGAATCATGCCCGCCTACAATGCCCCCTCCGGGACCCATATACTCGTGTACCTTGTACTATCCCGTGTATAGGGACCGGAACTCCAGCGGTGAGTGGCCATGCAGATTAGGGTGCTCTTATTCGTATATTCGTATATTCATAGATTCGTACATCCGTAGGTCAATACTACGGGATCCGTGCAACTCTTACGCAAACGTCGCGTAAGGCCTTCGTAGGGTGTTTTCCTTGGCCAAGTTATTCCGTTAGCGCACCGCGTAACGTTGGTATTTTTTTATGCAAAGACACAATCTAATGCAAAACAATGCAAACTTTAATTAAAACATGAATGTCATGAACTTAAGACAATCTAAAAATGAAAAACTAAGGGGGGTCTCATCAAAACCGCGTGGGAAAAAGAGTACCGCCCCCACTATATGAAATCCTATGCCTCGGCCGACCCATCCGAAGCCACGCAGGGCCGAAGGTCGCCGGTTCTCGCCCGCGCTCGCGGCGCTCAGGGCCGCGCTCCGCGATGATCCGGGCCGTGCTCTCGGTCGGTGTCGGTGATTAGGTCCACTCGCCCGAGCCCTTTGTCGCCATCCGCGATCCTCTCCTCGGGCCGGACCCCTCTCGCGCACAATCTTGCCTGAAGTTGGTTCGCCCACACCCGCACAATTGCACCCTTACTTGTGAATTGGACCATTTGATGCAAAGACGAGGGTACCGCTCCCATGCCATGGATCTAAGGTCGCCCGAGTATCAAGTTGTACGGCCCCGGGACGTCGACGACTACGAACTCGGTGGGATGTTCCTTTCCGGCGAGACTTACGCAAGTCTTTAGGACTCCAAGTGGAAAAGTGGGATATCCACCGAGTCCGGAAAGCTGCATCTTGACCTCCTCAAGGTCCTTCTTGGATTTCCCGAGCGCTTTGAGCGTGTCGTAGTACATCACGTCGACCGAGCTACCGGAATCCACCAAGGCGCGGTGGATCTTGACGTCTTCGAGCTCTACCGTTAGGACAAGCGGGTCGTTGTGCGGATGCTGGACGGTCGCCAAGTCTTCGTCGCGAAAGACGAGTCCCGGACCGCGCGGTCCATGCGGGGGACGCGGCTCGGCATGCTGGACGCGCATCACCTCTAACTCGTGGCACTCTTTGCGAAACCGACTCCGCGACTCCGGATCATCTCCCTTGTAAATAGCTGTAATAGTCTGGACCACCTCAATCTGCTTAGCATCCGCCTCGTCGCCCGAGGCCTTGATGTATTCCTTGAGGTGTCCTCTCTTTACTAGCTTCTCGAGATATGCTTTATAGGGCTCACAATCCTCGGTCATATGCCCCCGGGATCGGTGGTACATGCAAAACTTGCGCCCGCGCGGGCCTTCCTCCGTATCTGCCCCTCTTGGCGGGAACTTGAACCACTCAAAGTTCCGAATTCGGCCCAAGATTCGGTAGATCGGGATGTTGAATGTGGTAAGCACGGTGTGTACCTGGTCCACCCTCTTTCGCTTTCCGGCGCTCGGCCTCGGCGACCTACGCGTTCGGCGGGGAGGTGTAGGGGACCGATCGTCGTCGTCCTCATCTTCCAGCTTAGCGTATTGGTGGACTCGATCCTGCAACTCGTCGAGCGTGGAGGGTGTTGGGCCCAGATTTTCCTCGTTAAAGTATCGACACCCGGTCGAGACTTCTTTGATACTTCTTCAGAATCCAGCGGGAGGCGGCAAGGACCAAAGTCGGTTAAGCAAGATAGAGTTAAAGATATATGATAGATTTCTTCAAGATATTTAGTTAAGATCACGATTAGTTAGAATCTTGTATTTTCTTATCTTTTCCCATAAGATAGATCGATCCTAAAAGGCACTATATAAACCGATTGTAAGCCTTAGGTTAGGGACACGATCTTTTACGCATTCAATCATACTTTGAATACAATTCACGAGCTTTTACATCATTCGTCTTCTTCGTGATTCACCTCGATCAGGCCCGATCTAGGCCAGGATTCCCTTGGGTGAATTTTGGCTCAAACAGTTTGGCGCCCACCGTGGGGCCGTGATCGGAACAATCACGCAAAAGACATACTGACTCAAGCTCCCCGGCGACAATGTCTGGCGATGGAAACGAGTCACCAAAAACTCCCCTTGCCGACCACGGCAAGGATCCCGTGCTCCCTGAGAACCGGTCGCAAGACGAAGAGATGACCGACCTCAGTGAACGGATGCAACTCCTCCAAAAAGAGCTGAGCGACCAGAAAAGCTTCTACGACGCCCATGTGGAAACGCCTCACGCGAGAAAACAGTCAGTTGAAGCAACAATACGAGGTTATCGCCACGGGCCGCCGATCTCTCCGTGTCAATCGCCGCACCAACGCCATAGTGAGAAGACTCGACTTTGGAGCGGGCGAAGGAACCTCCAAAGGGGACGAAACTCTGGACGCACGTGACAAAACACCAGTGTTACCAGAAGATGTCCCAGAAGCTTTCGCTCGACACCGCCGCGAAGAAATCCTCCTTGACAAAGACCCGCCAAGATATCCCCGGTCAGAGGTTAGGAGACACCGAACACCACCTCGGGATGCTTGGCCGGACAGGGGAGAGACCGATGAAGAGGATTTCGAAAGGGGGAGGCCCAGAGACCTCGACGCGGCCATACGAAGGAAGGTAACGGAGCAGATAGGGGTCATCGCTGATCAACTCCGGATCGTGCGAAAAAGTTTCCAACCTCTGGAACCAGAAGCCCCCGATGGTTTCGACGAGTTCCCTTTCTCCCGTCGCATCAACAGAGTGGAAATACCGAAGAAATTCACCGTGCCGAACATGACTCCATACAATGGTACCGCCGACCCTGACGAGCACGTCGCGATCTATAAGCAAAAAATGATGACGAACCCGGTCCCGTCATACTCCAAGGAGGCAGTGATGTGCAAGGGGTTCGGCACAACTTTGACAGGTCCGGCGCTGACTTGGTTCATAAAGCTGCCACGCGGTAGCATCGGTTCCTTCGCCGAACTATCGGACTCCTTCCGCACCCAGTTCGCTAGTAGCCGCAAGTTCGAGAAGCAATCCAGCGACCTCTACCGGATCCGTCAGAAGCAACACGAGACTACCAGAGAATTCCTAGAACGGTTCAAACGCGAAAAAGTCTCGATACAATCTTGTGACGTTACTACCGCAGTGGAAGCATTCAGGCAAGGGATCATCCCCGATGGCGGCCTATACAAAGAGCTTACCAAGCATCCCTGCTACACCTTTGAGGAGGTCCAAGCCCGGGCCCTGGCTCATGTCAGGTTGGAGGAAGACAGGACCTTGCGCAAAAGAACCTCAGAGTTTGAGAAGTACGAGAAGAGGGGCTCAACTGACGGCCGTAAGGGCTCGCTCGATCAACGAAAAGATCGTCGAGCACACCCGTATTCACGCCCTAGCCACGGGCAGGTGAACGCGGCCAGAGCGCGACAAGCGGACGATCAATACCGCGACCCGCCGCCACCATCATTGGAATCACTCAAACTCAACATCTCCACGGATAAGCTTCTATGGAACATGGCGAAACAAGGGGAGTACGTGAGGTGGCCTCGGCGGGACAAAGCCCCAAAAGCAGACAGGGACACCACCAAGTGGTGCGATTACCACGAGTATCACGGCCATTGGACTCGAGACTGTATCATGCTCAGGAAGGAATTGGCTCGCCTTATCTCGGAAGGGAGAATCAAAAGATGTAGCACCAGATGCTCAGGTGCCCAAAGAAGTACTAGAGAATCTGCAGCCCGAGCCAAGGAGAAGGAGGGACCCCCCAACGCCCGACAGAGTTGTCAATGTCATCTCAGGGGGTTCAAGCATCTGCGGCCTCACGTACTCAGCGGCGAAGCGACACGCGCGCGAAAGCAGCTTCGATCGCCCGCGACGTACCGGTGGGGGTTCATCTGGACCCGCTATTGTCTTCGACGACAGCGACGTGGACTTCTCCGCCGAACCCCACCACGATGGCCTAGTGATCTCCCTACATATGGGGAATGTACTGATGAAAAGAATCCTAATTGACACCGGTAGCTCTACCAACCTCATGACACTCGACGCTTTGAAAGAAATGGGGTTGTCCGAGAACGACATCCACAGGCATCCGGTTCCATTGGTGGGTTTCAGCGGCGAAGTTAAACACACAGTAGGAGACATTGCTCTCACCACCTTCGCTAAAGGGATAAACATGCAGGTCAATTTCCTCGTGGTGGATTGCCCCTCTTGCTACAACGTCATCCTAGGACGTCCATGGCTGCACGACATGAAGGCCGTCGCGTCCACTTACCACCAGACGGTGAAATTCCCGACCCCCTGGGGCGTAGAGGAAATCCGCGGGGATCAACGGTTGGCTAGGGAGTGCTACAAAGCGGCCCTCAAACCAACCACCCTAAGACCGGAAGCATAGCAATTACAGAGCGTCACCCCTCCACCTTCGCAAATCGAGACCGAAGAGAAAACGGAGGAGGTGACTCTCGAAGAAGGAAGGGTGGTGAAGATTGGAGAAAAGTTAGAACCAGCCATCAAAAAAGAATTAGTAGAATTCCTGAAAAGTCACCAAGATTGTTTCGCTTGGAGCCACGAGGATATGACGGGGATCGACCCCTCCATCATCACTCACAAGCTCAATGTCAACCCCGAACATCCTCCTGTAAAACAAAAGAGGCGGAGGTTCGCGCCAGATCGGGTCCAAGCGATCGAAGAGGAAGTGAAGAAGCTGTTAGGAACAGGGAAGATCAAAGAGGTAAAGTACCCAGATTGGCTAGCCAACGTGGTGGTGGTACCAAAGAAGAACGGAAAGTGGCGGGTGTGTGTGTGGACTTCACCGACCCCAACAAAGCCTGTCCCAAGGACTCATTCCCGCTACCGCACATTGACACCATGGTAGACGCCACGGCTGGGTACGAACTACTCACCTTCATGGACGCCTTCAGCGGCTACCACCAGATCCAAATGGAGCCCCAAGACCAAGAGAAGACCTCCTTCATCACAGGACAAGGCACCTACTGCTACCGGGTGATGCCATTCGGTCTTAGGAACGCCGGCGCGACCTACCAGCGACTGGTCAACCGAATGTTCAAGGACCAGATTGGTAAAACTATGGAGGCATACATTGACGATATGGTGGTAAAGAGCACAGAGAAATCCCTACATAGGGGCCACCTTGAAGAGACCTTCAAAATCCTGGAGAAATACAACATGAAGCTAAATCCGCAAAAATGCATCTTCGGGGTACAGTCCGGTACTTTCCTAGGGCATGTGGTGACCAAACGGGGGATTGAGGCCAACCCAGACTAGGTGCGAGCAATTGCCTCCCTGAGATCCCCCCGAAGTGTGAAAGATGTACAAAAGCTAGCCGGAAAAATAGCTGCACTAAACCGGTTTATCTCCAAATCCTCGGACAGGTGCCGGCTATTCTACGAAGTCTTAAAGAAGAACAAGAGTTTCCAGTGGACCGAAAAACACGAAGCTGCCTTCGAAGAGCTAAAGAAGTATTTCGCCAACCCCTTGCTGTTGGCCAAACCGGTCCCTGGAGAAGTCTTGCAGCTCTACATAGCAGTATCAGAGAATGCCCTGAGCGGGGTACTAGTTAAGGATGAAGAAGGCCAACAAGTACCAGTCTACTTCGTAAGCAGAACCATGGTGCCAGCAGAAACACGCTACTCTCCCACAGAGAAGTTGGTGTTAGCGGTGGTAATGTGCTCGAATAAACTACGGCCGTACTTCGAGTCTCACACCATCGTAGTCCTGACGAATTACCCGCTCCGACAAATCATGCAAAAGCCTGAATTCTCGGGAAGGATGGCGAAGTGGGCGATCCAGCTGAGCGGTTACGACGTCAGGTACGAGCCTAGGAGAGCAATCAAATCACAAGTTCTGGCTGACTTCGTTGCCGACTTCACCCCAACCCCCGAAGAGGAAGTGCCCGAGGAGGTCTTAGATACCTCCAACAACGATGCAAAAGAAGAATGGCTACTGCACACCGACGGAGCCTCGAACGTAAGAGGAGCAGGACTCGGGGTTGTTCTAAAGTCGACAAAGGGGGATCTGATAGCCCAGGCAGTGAGATGCGATTTCGAAGCAACTAATAACGAAGCCAAATACGAAGCACTCATATTCGGCCTAGAGCTAGTTGCCAACTTATCCATAAAGATAATCAAGGTACGCGCCGATTCCCTGCTCATCATCAACCAGATCTTAGGGGTCTTTGAAGCTAAGGACGACAGGATGATCAGTTACCTCGGGATAGTCAAAACACTATCCGAGAAGTTTGACCAAATTGAATTCGAGCAAATCCCTCGTGAGCTAAACGCTCCAGCCGACGCCCTAGCAGGGCTAGGATCAACCTTGGACCCCCGAGAGTTCAGCAGCGTGCCACTAGTCCACCTTCTGCAGTCAGCCCTCGTCGAGGCATCAGCGGCGCAGAGCAAGGATTCTCCCCCGGAGACTAGGGTATCAAAGAAGTACCAAGACCTCGACGAGGCATCAGCGGCGCAGAGCAAGGATTCTCCCCCGGAGACTA
Organism: Polygonum aviculare; assembly: GCA_934048045.1. Lineage (NCBI taxonomy): Eukaryota > Viridiplantae > Streptophyta > Magnoliopsida > Caryophyllales > Polygonaceae > Polygonum > Polygonum aviculare. The sequence goes on from OW204026.1 coordinate 30,575,431, forward strand.
GGGTATCAAAGAAGTACCAAGACCTCGACGAGGCGAGAAAAGATACCGAAGCCAGCTGGACGAAACCATACCTCGATTGGCTTGTCAAAGGGGAAGCTCCTAAGGATAAAGATGAAGCCAAGGCCCTGAGGTCCAAAGCTACGCGTTTCGCTATCGTTGATGGGATCCTATTCCACAAATCAGCGGCGGGTTTCCTTCAATGTTGCATAGAGAAAGAAGACGCCGAAGAGGTCATGAGAGAAGTCCACAACGGAGACTGCGGTAACCACACTGGGGGTCGGAGCTTGGCCAATAAAATCCTCAGGCAGGGGTGGTATTGGCCCACCATCCGTCACGATGCTAACAAGTACGCCCAGTCTTGCGACGCATGCCAGCGCCATGCCCCAGTACCTCACCAGCCACCGGAAGTCCTCCACCCGTCGATTACTCCCTGGCCCTTCATGAGATGGGGAATGGACATCGTAGGGAAACTACCCCCTTCCACGGGGCAGAAGGTTTTCTTCCTAGCAATGACGGACTATTTCTCCAAGTGGATCGAGGCAGAGGCTTTCCGGGAAATCAAAGACAAGCAGGTCATCTCCTACATAAAAAGAAACATCTTGAGCAGGTTCGGTGTGCCCGTGGAGATCACTTGCGATAACGGCTCCCAGTTCATAAGCAAAAGGATGCGCGACTTTTGCAAGGCTTGGAACATTGACTTGGTCACCTCCACACCTAGATATCCTCAGGCTAATGGCCAAGCCGAAGCAAGCAATAAAGTCATTATCAACAACTTAAAGAAGCGGTTAGCAAAGGCCAAAGGAAATTGGGCAGAAGAGCTACCTTTCGTCCTGTGGGCCGACCGCACTACACCCAAGGGCGCGACTGGCCAAACACCTTTCTCCCTGGTGCACGGTTGCGAAGCCGTCATACCAGCCGAGGTTACGGTGCCCACCGCTCGTTACGGACTCACCACGTCCGCAGGTAGCAAGGAAGAATTGGAGGCTGACCTAGACACGGTCCAAGAGCTCAGAGAGGTAGCACACGCACGTATCTCGAAATACCAGCAGCAGGTCGCAAGGAGCTACAACAAGAACGTTCGCGTTAAGTGCTTCCAAGAGGGAGATTGGGTCTTGCGCAAAGTCTTCCAGAACACCGCAGAGGCCAATGCCGGTAAATTGGGACCAACTTGGGAAGGGCCATATAAGATCACCAAGGTAGCAGGAAATGGAGCATACCAGTTGGAATCCAGAGACGGCGAAGCAGTCCCCCGAAGCTGGAACGCGACGCACCTAAAGAAGTATTACTTCTAAACTCAGTTGTTCTCGATAAAGTTTCAATCCCTTCCTTAGCATTAGTTTTGAGACTTCTTTAGGACCTAGTTATTTCCTTTTCAATAAAAGACTCTGGGGTCACCACCCCCAACGTCGATACACTGTTCTTTTTTTTTTATACATATGATCTAGAGTTTGTCTTTGTTAGTGATTTGATATGTTTCGCGAGAACACAACTCTCCCACAACTCAAAGTCACCTCGCGCAAAACATCCTCACGATCATAGCTTATGCGCGACCAAAAGCGTTTTACTCAAATCAACCACTGTACGTTTGCATGGTTCTACCGTCTAATATGACGATGTCGTCACGCATACAACGTGATGAAGTAACCCATAAGTTGGTTACCCCCCATCTAAATCCAATCAATGTAGTCACATTGGATTAGTACGGGAAGGGGAACGCTATAGCACCGATACCCAAGGCCACATTCGCGGGACGCCGTGAAAACATTACATCCTAAGGACTAAACTTATGGATCCAAAGGATGCCTAAACATAAAACAACTATGTACGGACCTTTGCAGTAAACTAAGCGCAATAATCGAAAACCTATTTCGTGATAATTATGCGCTGGGGAGAAGTCACATAACGCTTTCCCCGGATGCTGACCTACTAACGCATCTAAAACCATCAAACGCTGGCAACCAAACGCAAATCAAAATAATAACAAAACGCATCGCAAGGCAAATAATCAAAAGCGCCATACAGTGTGCGTCAAAACGATTAAGTCTAATATTTTCCGGCCTGCGGCCGAAAATATTAGAGTAGTACTGGCTCGGAAGCCAACAAAGTATTAGAAAAGTTTTAAACAACCAGAAGTCTACGAAACTAGCAGAAGAACATAAATTGTGCATAAAAGGGCAGGGGTGATCAGTCATCACTTGGGCTTACATTCCCTTCAGTCTTGGCTTCCGCATCTTCTTCCTTGGTGTCCTCTGCGACATCCTTGTCCATGGTGCCCGCTTCAGTCCCCGCGCCCTCGACGTCAGTCCTTGGGGTCTCGGCCTCCTTGGTCCCCTCAGAGTCCTCCTTTTCAACACCATGCTCAGCGGCTTCTATGAACTCTTGCCCAGGGGGAGGATTGCAGGAAGGGAAGTACTCCTCTAATGACGCCTGCTCCGCGGCGAGCACCCAATTTTCACCTCTACCCTCCGCCTGGTCTTGAAGGAGCTCCACCCGCGCCTTCAGAGTATAATACCCAACCACTTGGGTCACCACCTCAGAGAAATTCTTCGCCGACCTTTTAGCCTCGTGCATCCAGGATTCCAGAGAGGCCTTCTCGGCCTGAAGGTCCTCCATTTGTACGGACAAAGAGTCGATGGAGGATTGAAGCTTGCGAGCCTTTCTCTCAGATGCCGCGGCCGCATCCCGGGCACCCTTGATCTCAGCCTCTAGCCTGGACACTTCGTCATGAGAGCGGTTGTTGGTCGCCATCAATTCCTGAAAAGCCTGTAGAATGTACAACCCAACGAAATATGGTGAGCACGGCGAAATGTTCAGAAAAGAATCAAAGAAATACCAGAACGAAAAGACAGGGGTCTTGAAGGAATAACGTACCAATCTGAGAGTAGTCCCTACACGGCTGAAAGCCGCGTCAAGAGACAGGGATTGGAAGTCGGCCTTAACGTTAGGCGACAGCTTGTCGCCAAAGAAGCTCAGGAGATCCTTGGGTTCTCTCTTCTTGGTAACAGGAGATGGGGTCTCTTCAACTCTTTTTCGCTTCGGAGGTTGGGATTTCTTTGAATCCACAGAAGGAGTCGGGGAGGTCATCGCTTTGAGGCCACTAGACCTTAGTCTCTTAACCATCCCAGCAGCGGACATGTCGATCTTGGCGCCTACGCACCAGCTTAGAATCAGTAACACATCGCCGCCGAGAAAAAAAAGAAGAAGGAGATCTAAGGCAGAGGCATGAAGGGATTAAACCTGATTTCTTTCCGGAAGAACTTGCCATATCGGAGGACGTAGAGGCCTTGTCCGTTTCGATCTCGTCTTCTTCAAGTTCTGTATTCCCCTTTTCCTCCGCAGAAATTTCGGGTTCAGGACGGACTTTCTTGGGCTTACGCTTCTCAGTCTTGATCTTCAGCAACCTCTTGCAAACACCGGTGTTGGTTTGCCTGGAGTTAATCCCAATTGGAACTGCATACCAGATAAGTAGCAACAACGTTAAGACCAGCATAAAAAAAAAATTCATCATCATTGACAGACAAACAAAAATCAGCAGATTAAAGCTTAGTTCCTTACGGGACGTGTTCCATCCGTCTCGAAAGACCGACAATACATCCTCATCTAGGCCCCTTAGAGATTCTAACTCGATAAAGAAGAAGCGAGCTTGCAAGCTCCGGGAAGGCATTTTCGTTTTGGGAATTAAAGGGTTTTTCACATCCCTAATATGGAGAGTAATTCGACCGGCTCTTTGTGGAACGATTTTGTAGGCAAGAAGGAGTTCCCCCATCGACATCTTAAGCCCACGTTCTGTGGCAAGCTTGTCGATTCGGGCAAGGGTCCGCCACGTTGTAGGAAGAATTTGGCAAGGGGAGACCTTTAGGGTACTAATAAACTCACGTATGAAATCGGAAAAGGGGAACTTTAGACCTAAGGTGAATGGGTAATCCAAGAAACAGACCCAGCCCTTGCGAACCCAGTCGATCTTTTCGATCGTTGGAGCGTGGAATCGGGTTCCGTTGGGGAAACCCCCAAATTCGACCCATTCGGCGATTTCATCCCGGGTCATGGTGCAAGGAAGGAGGTCTTCCTCGCTGAGGGCTTTAGAAGAGGTAAAGGGAGATCTTGGAGCCATGGAAAACAAGAAAAAAGCAAGAAAGGGTAGGAGCAGTACCTGAGTGTTCGAAGAAACGAGGAACAGAGGAAGAAGAGGGAAGGACGAATGCAATTGAAGGCGAAAATGGTTAAGGAAGATGAAGAGAGAATTTTAAGAGGTCTGCAAAATCCCGAAAACCCAGGCTTGACCACAACGTCAAATCACTTAAATGCACCATTCAAAATTTGAAAAGATTTCAAAATCCGAACGCTGCATTTAGGGGTATTGTTGGGCCCAGATTTTCCTCGTTAAAGTATCGACACCCGGTCGAGACTTTGATACTTCTTCAGAATCCAGCGGGAGGCGGCAAGGACCAAAGTCGGTTAAGCAAGATAGAGTTAAAGATATGTGATAGATTTCTTCAAGATATTTAGTTAAGATCACGATTAGTTAGAATCTTGTATTTTCTTATCTTTTCCCATAAGATAGATCGATCCTAAAAGGCACTATATAAACTGATTGTAAGCCTTAGGTTAGGGACACGCTCTTTTACGCATTCAATCATACTTTGAATACAATTCACGAGCTTTTACATCATTCGTCTTCTTCGTGATTCACCTCGATCAGGCCCGATCTAGGCCAGGATTCCCTTGGGTGAATTTTGGCTCAAACAGAGGGCAGGCGCAGAGTCAAGCTCTCTCGAAGCTTGGACTTCTTCGGCACCGCTCGGCGGAAGGCGGCTATAGCGGTCTTCTCATCGCACCCGTCGATTTGAGCATAGCACTCCATAAAGAGGTTTGTGAACTGGCGGAGGCTCTCATCCTTATGTGGCCTTAGGCTGAGCAACGTATCCAAGGAGATCGCCTCCCGGCTGTTGGCAACGTACCGCTTAGCAAAGAGTGAAGCCAATTGCCCCCACGACCGGATTGACCCGGGCTCCAAGCTCTGGAACCACCTAATTGCGCCCTTCCCGAGACTGCCGGGAAACATCTTACACATGACGGCGTCGTCAGAAGTCCATAACGCCATCCTGTGAGTGTAATCCGCGATGTGGTTCACTGGGTCCGACGCGCCGTCATAGACCGTGAAGCTTGGTGGTGCGAATTTCTTAGGCGGCTCCGCCTGCTGAATAGTCCGGTGGAATGGTGTAGAAGTCACCAAAGCCAACTTCTTATCCATTTGGTCCTGAGCTGACTGCTGCAGCCCTCCTTGGCTCTTGAGTAGCTCGAACAGCCTCTTCTCTGTCCGCTGCTCGGCTCGAGCCTCAATCTCGCGCCGACTCTTAGGATGGTATCGATCGCGATAACGGACTTTATCGCGTCTGCCGTCCGACCCGCGGTCGCGGCTAATGGATCCGCGGTCGCGGGTTGAGACGCTCGCGGAACCGCTCGACTCTGTGTGATTTCCGCGCCCGCGGGGCTCGTCGCCGTATTTATGCGCAAAGAACTTTTTGCGAGCCTTTTGCCTTTCTTTCCGGGATCCGTACCTATGCTGGTTGAAATCCCGCCAACTCTCCTCTTCGGCGGATCGCGAGTCCTCCCGCGGATCCTGGCTTCGGGCCCGCTTACCGCGCTTGCGGTTTCCGTCTCTCTTCCGGCCCCTTAGGGCCCTCCGGTCACTATCCGAACCGTCGCTACCGGCGCCCGTAGGTTCCGGAGTTTGGCGGTCATCGGGAATTCGGATGACGCTAGCCAAACGTTGCGGTTGGGGATTCTCATCGACCGGGCGCTTCCCTTGCATCTTCTCTAAGGAGAATTTCAATGCTGCAATCTCCTTCCTGGCTTCATCGAGTTGGGACTGAAGGACAGGCCTTTCTTCCTCACGATCTCTTCCCGTCATATCGCTTGTTGGTCCCGCGACATCCCTCAGCCCAACCCTCTCACTCGTTCCGCGCGCACCGCTCCGGTGGGCTAGCGAGCTATCGTGGTCATGCGAAGGCTCTTGGATGCGAAGGGACGAGCGATCATGCCTTCTCCCGGGAACGGAGTCACGCGAACTCCTGATCGCCATCAACTCGGGTTGAAACAAGTAGTCAAGGTCGGCCTGAGTCTCGACAGGGGGACCCGAACTACTTGCCACATTCGAACCAACGCACTCAAACCGCAAAGCGTTGTTCGTGTCTTGGAGATTACGAGGCTCTTCGTAACCCTCACCCGCGTCCACTGCAGGGGGGTGGGAATCGCGTTGACCGAGGCGATCGCGGAGATCCCCGGTCTGTGCGCCTGCCGCGACCGCGGGGCTCGGATCCGCGCCCGCGGCTCGTGTGGTACCCGCGATCGCGGGGCTCGCGCCCGCGGGTCGTTCCTGGCGACTGTCGCGCACGGCTTCGCGGCTTTCCGCGCGGTTGCCGGTGCGGGTCTCGGCCGCGGTCGCGCCTTGGACGGCGGGGACGACGTGGTGGCCGGCGTCGTCGACCTGGTTGTTGGCGATGGCGTTGCCCCCAGCGTTTAGGGTTTCGCCGTCATCAACAAACACTGCGACCTCCTCCTCTAGGATGGATCCCAAAGTCATCTCCTTTAGCGGGAAACGTTTCTCGGATCGATAATCAACGAGAAGAACGTTCTACCGTTCCCCACGGACGGCGCCAAATGTTAGTACACAAAATATGTCGCGTACAAGTTTCTGCTCCTTCTTCAACTTCAATGATCTTCAATGTTCTTCCACTCTACAAGCCTCTTTCCCTTCAATGACCTGCAAAATAATGGACGTAGGGGCGAGCGACCCCTAATCCACCTCCGATGCTTAAGTCAATAAGGGCACTGTCGATTAAAGGCGTCAGGCAGAGCGATAGCTTATAACCTCCCAGGCACATGAGCGAACATGTGTATTTATAGAGGAAGGGGAGGGGGCGCGCCTCCCTATGGGCCGATCGGGCCTATCTAGGGTTAAGGCAGGTAGCTTGCTCCCCAAGTCAACCAATATCTTATCCCAAACGAAGATAAGATCATCCTCCATAAATATTATCCTAACTAGAGTAACTACCCTAATAAAGGATAAAACATACTCCCTCCGTTTCAAAATACATGACCATTTGAACATTGCACATATATTAAGAAAAAAGTGTTATTTCTATATTGCCCCTATTAAATGTAGAGTTAATTATTTGGTTAGAGAAATATGAAAAATGTGTAATGATTATGATAAAGATAATTATTAGGGGTATAGATGGAAAGAGATGGAAAAAAAATGTGAAATGGTCAAGTATTATGAAACAAACAAAAGTTGATATATGGTCATGTATTTTGAAACGGAAGGAGTAATAAATAAGATAGACATAATAAATAAGATAGAGAAAAATAAAGGCTAACTAATTGACGTAGAATCATGCCCAGCTACATTACTGTAACGATTAAAAAAGTTGAAATTATATTTAGCTTAGGGATATGATTATCTAAATCATGTGATAATTGTCTGGTTGATCGCTGTCGTTCGAAAAAAAAATGATTGATAATTGAGAAGACAACCATCTTTTTTTTGTTTTCTTGTTTAAATTTTGGATAGGTGAGTGATGTCTTATTTTGCGCTAATGATAAATATTCGAGGCTGTACAACTCATCAAACGACTAACAAAATTATTGCAAATCAATAGCTTAAATCCTATTTTAAGGGGGACCATAATGATTTCGCCATCAAATAATGGACCTAATTTTTTGATTCGTAGACTTGTTTTTGGTCGAAATTGATTCATGGTGCATTGACGAAAACTTCTTACAGTTATGCCAGCAAGTTTCATTGCAAAAGCAAGTACTTAAATACACAAAACACGTGATTACGTTGAATTAATTAAAAATACACCATACTTAGTTATAGGGTAAACATTTAGGAATATTTTTTTTATTGTTATCAGATCTAGTCATCTAGGGATATTTTATTGACTGTCTTGCAGTTTGCTGCTTATCGTCCTCGAAAACAAAGATGCTTCTGTTTACTGACTTAATTAGCTTATTGGATCTGGATCAAAACATTAGCTTACATAAATAAATCCACAAATCTATAAAACATATAATCAATAAACTAACAACACATTCTGTTGACCTGTCAACGCTTCATCAACATCCTGATAACGTATGGAAGAATACCACCGTGGTTAACATAAGCCAACTCCAACTGCAAAATAAGATCGGCCAAAATCTTGTTACAACTTTCACCATCAAGCTAAGAACAATAAATACTCAACGTAACTAAGCATTTCTATGTTTATCAGTTATCATCACCTTGAGTCTCCAAACAGAGCGTGCACGTAAACGCTTTTCCAGCTGTGGTTGTGACTAGGACGTCCTGTCCAGGTCGGATATCGTTGACTCGTGTCGGGAGGTCAACGGTGTAACGCTCTTGACCGGTCAAACCGAGACCGTCGGCGTCGTCTCCGGGCTTGAAGGAGAGAGGAATGACGCCCATTGCGACCAGGTTGTTGCGGTGTGTCATCTCAAAGCTCTTGGCTATCACTGCTTTCACTCCCTATACCATATATAGCATATCTTTTGAGAGTTCCACAAGTGCAAATGAAAGTACTTTTTGCCTAAAACATGTCATTTTGGTTTGAATGTGAAAGGCACTGTTCTAAAAATTCCTATAAACCCCGTCTAGGCCTCGTCTAGGCGCTAGGCGATCCCCATCCGCCTAGCCTTATAACCCGCCTAGGTGGCGTTTAGGTTGCCTAGGCGCTAGGCGGTCCCTCTCCGCCTAGGATTCGCCTAGCGTTTTTTAGAACACTACACTGATCATAATTATGAGAGTAGTAGTGAGCTCACCAATAACATGGGGCCTTTTGCAGCCCAATCTCGGCTACCGATTCCATATTCCGCGCCTGCAAGGACAATCGTGTTGTATCCGGACTCCTTGTATCTCTGCATCAACCGACATGCTTGACAGATTACTTCAAAGTAGCATTCTCTATGTATAGGAGAAGAGTTGAGCTCATAACTATATGTTGAGGACAAGAAATGTAAGAGTGTGAGACCATGAACTTACCATGGCTGCATCAAATACAGATAGTTTCTCTCCGGTTGGAACGTGAATCGTCTTCGAACCCACTTCCCCATTCAATAGTTTATTGACAATCCGAGCATTCGCAAATGTGCCCCTTGTCATGACTTCATGGTTCCCTCTCCGACTACCATAAGAGTTGAAGTCCCCGCGTTCTAGGCCACACTCAAGAAGATACTTGGACGCAGGGCTTTCTTTATGGATGCTTCCGGGAGGAGAGATGTGGTCGGTTGTGATACCGTCGCCAAGATAGAGCAAGCAGTATGCATTCTTGACTCTGTGGTGTCCAGGCGGGTCCAAGCTCATGCTCTTGAAATAAGGCGGATTGCGAATGTATGTTGAGTTTGAGTCCCATCTAAAAAGATTGTCCATTGGAACCTCAAGTTGATTCCACATTGGGTTTCCCTTTGTGATGGATTCATATGTCTCCTTGAACATCTCAGGCAAAATGCTAGACTGAATAACCTGTTCTATCTCTTCACTTGTGGGCCAAATATCCTTCAAATAAACATGTTTCCCACCATTTCTTGTTTCAATAGGCTCTTTATCCAAGTCAATGTCTACCTGCAATACATCATATGATTCAGACAATTAACAGATGAACAAATGCCATGCAATTAGACTTGGATGCTGGATCTCATTGTGTAGTATGTACTTACTGTGCCAGCAAGTGCAAAGGCTACGACCAAGGGCGGCGAAGCGAGATAGTTGGCTCTGACGAGTGGATGCACACGCCCTTCGAAGTTCCGGTTACCCGAAAGGACGGCTGCAGCAATAAGGTCTACAAAAAACCAACTCAATCTTACTTTGAAGTGCAAAAAAAATGCAAGAAGCTGAACAATAGCAATGTGATGTACCATTTTGGGAAATAGCAGCAGAAACTGATTCATCAAGGTCTCCAGAGTTTCCTATACAAGTTGTGCAGCCATACCCAACAATGTTCAACCCTTGTTGGTTAAGATACTTTTGAAGTCCACTACAGGAGATAGAAATCAAACTCCTCTGACTTCAGCCAAACAGAAAATACCTTAGTACACTTGAAGTTTTGCAATAAAAGTACATTACCTCCGAAGCAAGTATTTTGTAACAACTCTAGACCCAGGAGCAAGACTAGTCTTAATCCATGGCTTGACCTGATGGGCAATAATATCCCAAAAACCATGAGAAAAGAAGCTGAACAACTTCAGCAGACAGAAGTTAGAGCATTAAAATACCAACCTTTAGTCCTAGTTCACATGCTTTCTTTGCAACAAGCCCAGCACCAATCATGGCACTAGGGTTAGATGTGTTTGTGCAGCTTGTAATTGCTGCTATAACCACACTGCCATGTTTCAGCTCGGTGGGCTTGCCGTCGTATGTAAACCTCACCACATTCTTCTGCTGCTCTTTGGGAACAGCAAAGCCCTGCATTATTCACAAAAGTGAACTAGTTTCATCATAAAATGTAACGTTAGACGACGTCTAGAGTAAAAGAACTTTTCCAACCTGATTTCTATTCATGGTGTAGGAGTCAAAATTAAAGGGCTCAAAACACTAATAGCACGATCTCAAGATAATATAGACTTCACCTTGAATCCTGCTTTATTGTCAAGACAGGATTGCCAGTCAGCTTTCATGGCCTTGAGTGGGACTCGGTCTTGGGGCCTGATTAAAATCAGACATCAAACTGTAAAGATGCAGTCTTTTAGAAAGAGGGAAAAAATGAGCATACAGAATTATACCTCTTGGGTCCAGATACACAAGGTTCAACATCTCCTAAGTCCAACTCAAGGTAGGAAGAGAAAACCTTCTCTTGTGGCTGAATTAGAAAACAGAAACTTGCTGAATGACAGACACATTGCAACTCATAAGGATAAGAAAAGAGTGACATCATAGACATAGCATAAGGAAAGCCATTTTACCTCTTTATAGTCCACAAGCATCTTATTAGCACGCAAGTAGGACTCAACCATGGAAACCTGTGATAAGTACTCTACTTTAGAAGTAACAAGATCAACTCATATAAAGGCTCCATACGTTTTAGTAATGACGGTAATGTTTAAACGATACGGGTAGAAAGAGCTGACAGTTTCTTCACTTCTTCCAGTTAGTCTGAGGTAGTCTAATACGACATCATCTACCGGAAAGAAGGCCATTGCTGCACCGTATTCAGGAGCCATGTTTGCAATGGTAGCTCTATCAGCCAGCGATAGCTTGCCCACACCCTGACCTGTCATCAAGTATATACTATAACACGTTGCTAGAAGATATTACTTCATATGAGAACAACTTGACATGCATGGAGTTTGCTCTTGAGACCAAAAATCATCTTACCGTGGAATTCAAGAAACTTGCCAACAACAACATGCTTCCTCAGCATCTGTGTGACGGTCAAGACCAAATCTGTAGCAGTGACACCTGTGTGCAGTTTGCCATTCAACTTGAAGCCAACAACAGCAGGTAAAACCATCCTCATAGGCGGTAACACAAATGGTAAAATGGTATGTTAACATTATAATAACACCATATTAAGTACGCCTTCTAAGCATTAGAAAATGTAATACATCTATAAAGAATCAAAATTTGTAGAAAAGTGAAGCCATTTCGTATTCACTTGACCAAGCATGGATGCCTCAGCCTCAATTCCTCCAACTCCCCAGCCAACTACTCCAAGCCCATTAATCATTGTTGTGTGTGAGTCAGTACCAACGACGCAATCTGGATAAAGCATGCCGTTAGAATTGAAAACCACTCGTCCAAGGTACTCTAGATTAACCTGACCAAGAGCAACAAGAAGTTGATTAATTAATACAACAACAACAACAACAACATTTACCCAGGTAGTCCCGCAGCCTCGGGATCTGGGGGGTCAGGGTGGGGGCAAACCAGATCTGGATGGAATGCGCCCAATACAACCCAAGAACAACACACTAGACCATAACTACAAACTATGCGAAAACTAAAGGAAACTAAACTAAGAATACAAGAAACTAAACTAAGCTAAACTAAAGGAAACTCAAACTAAAACTATCAAAAAACAAGCTCCTTTCTCTACCCCCTCGCGCTCCAGAATTTATGCTGATGATAAGTGGATAGCTTTGACCCCGTGATTGAGGTTTAATAACAGCTTAGATGGCTTGGTTAGCAGTTTTTAATCTAAAACAATTACTAAATTGCTGGTATAAGAGGATAAACTCAGTGAGACAAAGATGAGAGTATTTCTAACCTGGTGGACGATACCAGAACCAGGAGGAACAACGAGCACGTTCTTGAAAGCACTAGATCCCCATTTTAGAAACGCAAACCGCTCTTTGTTCCTCTGAAACTCAAGTTCCATGTTTGCCTGCACTGCATTCTCTGCCTTTGCTACATCAACTTGAACTGAATGATCAATTACAAGATCCACTGGAACCTGTCAAACAATAAATAAACAAGACCTAACATGTATCAAACACTATATTTCAAGGACCATACTCATTTTTTCATCAAAATACTATGATGCCAGAAGAAATCATACCAAAGGATTGATCAAACCGGGGTCGCTTCCAAGATCTTTCATGGCATCTCGCATAGCAGCTAAATCTACCATTGCTGGAACACCATTGAAATCCTGTGGAACAATGTAAAAGGTGTCAACTTCAAGTGAAAGCTAGCATTTAAGCTTCATTTTCTCACAGAAGAGCATCCTATAAACCTGCAGAAGAACGCGTGCAGGCTTGAAGGGGATAGCTACTTGTCGTGCTGCTGTATTTTCCCAGTCAATGATATGCTCCACATCATCCTTTGTAACTTGGAAGCCGTCGCAGTTACGGATTGCAGATTCCAAAAGAACCCGAATACAATATGGCAAATTGTCTGTCACAGAACAAGTAATTTTAAGAAATGTAATCAGCTAAACTTGGACCTTGGTGATCATAGATTTCATGGTAGAGAATACAATTATAAGCTATATAAAAGAGAACTAGCAAAAGCCTTACCGACTCTGGCATCATTCAAAGCAGATAGGTTGTAAAATTTTCCAAACTCACCACCACCAGGTTTGGGTAGACTTGTGAGTATTTCCTTGAAAGGATGCTCAGCAGCTGAAAATAACATGCTGTGTCATAATAAACGGCAACAAAAGTGAGTTAAGGGTAAACAAGTGATCAAGTTACCCATGATGGTACTGATCTTCTGCTCGTAGCTCCAACGTGTGAAACTTGAATGACGCCTGCGGAAACTTGGAGATGCAGAGGGAAGAAGAGAAACGGATCCCAGAGTTCCCTTGTCGTAGTTGCTTAGATCAGTGTGGGGGAGTAATTTCCTAATCTAATCCACCTAATACTCATATAAAAATAGGAGTAATTAGACCAAAGGAACAAAGTCAACGTGCAACATTAGTGACTACAATCTTCCACATAATTAGGTATTAGGCATTTCTAAATTCAGTAAATTGTGTTGTATGTTTTTGCTACATATAAGGCATTCATTGTGTTACAGCAATACTCTCTTTCAAGGTCGACCTGCTGTCAAAGATGGAACATCTAAATTATGCTTGTCACCAACGTAACCTGTCAAACTAACTATAATAACAGCAATTACTCTGTTTCTCCTTTCTTTATCTATTAATGTTTATGATTTCTCAGTAGGCACTTGGAATCTGGAAATCTCTAGATCGGTTTAAGTCAGTATATAGTTCAGCTCAACTATTCATAGTAACATAAGTTTACCATGAACACATCCACACTTTAATTTTGAGCAACAAAAACTAAATCCAATTTTTGTAACAAGTTAGCCCTTTTTGGACTATACTTTCATTGCATCAAAACAAATTAAAAACATATGAGAACTTTCCTTCGTCTAACAGATCATATAATCACATTCCACAACATCAGAATGCTTATTTGATTAGATGCAACAAGGCTACATGTTACAAGGCAAAGTTTATGATTACTACTACAATTCTCTTTGCCTTCTCTAAAGGGGAAAATTGAATGAAATGCGAGGTACGGTGAAGACTACATGTTCCTCCGATGCCAAATCCAAAGTACCACCACTCAGATTCAGAAAACTCGATTTCAAGGGAAATTAACCCGTCACAAAACTCAACGAACTAAAGTGATCCTCATGTGTATAAGCTGTCTTTCAGATCTCCTGCGGGTACCAAGTTGAACCACATCGAATGATTGCAGCAAGATGTTCAAAGTGGGGTCAAACACTATGTAGGAGGCTGCCATGTTCCAGGTCTGAAGGAAGGGCCAGAACCCGTTGGCTCAGTAGTGCTGCAATAGAGAAGTTTACTTATTACTGTGGGTTTGACAGATTCTAAGGTTTACTGTCAGAAGCCAAAAAGGAAGTAATTTGGTTTACTTTCATAAGATGATTGGCTTCATCGTATAAACATGTACTGTTTCTAAGGTTTACTTTCAGAAGCCAAAAAGGAAGTAATTTGGTGATTAATCTATCAATGCCAACCAAGAGCTTAGGAGATAGGCAACCATAACAGCATACAAAGAATCAAAGGGAAGGAAGAGGCAGAATGATGCGGAAAATAATAGATTTAAAGGAAAAGTAGCATTAACTGCAAGCTGCAAACTCCAGCAATACAGCTTATGCCCTTGGGGTTTGGCTTACTCTTTTTTTGATGCGGAAAATAATATATGATGAAAGAAGCCTTCAACGTTATGTATCATTTATTGCCACTCATTTGCAAAAGAAAGTGAACATGCAAAAGAGCATACCATGGTTCTGGTTCTGGTTCTTCTTCAGGTGGGCGTGTCTTCTCTGTATCTACAGTCCTGTACAATAAAGTCAATTGCAAGAGGTTATTAGGGATTTTAGTTTCTGTGAAAAGAAACAAATTTTATTTGCATAATGTTTTCCTTTTACTCTATACTAATTAAAGTTTTCTTAACGGTAGGAAAAATAAACAAAAGTAATAAAGTTCAAATATGAATTCGGTCTGGAAACTTGATGAACAGCACTCCCTAATATCAATATCTGAAGTGGAAGAAGTATAATTTAAAAGAACCTATGACATACATATTCAAGGATTAGATACAACGGTAGGCAAAAAACATGTACTCAGATGTCTAACCAGTGCCACCTACTGCATCACCTATTTATGGTTCAGGGCATGGTTCTAAGGGTTCAGGATATTCTCAAGTGCTATTATTTCTTGATTATAGAGTTCACACCTAAACTCTACACTAACAAGATCTTTTAGATACTTTTTGACAGGTAAAGTGACCCAAAATCTAAAGTTCAATGCATAAAGATTTATATTTCATGATGGAAATATTATAAAAGTAAATTTGAAGCCACATTATTACATTTAATGCCTAACCGAAATAGCTAACCTTGGACTTCCATGCTCAGATGCTTCCTCATGTGTCACACCTGTGGGATAGTAAAGCAATTCAATATATTACTGGGGAAACTGTACTGAAGACCAAATGATTAACTACATTAAAAATTGATGTTAGAGCAGAAGACATAATATCAAGTTTTTAATTTCTGCATATCGTGTTCAAGCTTCATTCTCAGATGCTAATAACCACTCAGAACTCCCAGTGATTAAACACTATCTTTAGCACTATATACAGAATGGTGTGTATCCTATAGATACACATTTCTGTGAAGTGTGAATGCAAGAAGAAAAATTGTGGAGCCCAATAAAAGTCTTCCGCCATCTGGATCCATCAAGAATCCAACGTTTTCTACTAGATGGTTGTGATCTAATCACAGGGAGTTAGGGAAAGAAAGGTCCAATGTTAAGCAGGTTTGAATGCTAACAACGCCAGCTCATTTCATATTAGAAGTGATCTTATGGAGTGAAATGACGCTGAAGGTGCAGAGAAGTAAGATAAAAATCAAATGAGCAAGTAAGACTTAAGCATTGGAGAATCCTTAAACACATTAGAGCAAGAACATCCTAGATATAAGAATAATATTACACTTTTAACAGATTGACAAGGCTTCAAGAAGGTGCTGATTTCCATATTTAACTCATATTCCAACTCAACAACAAGATTAAATCATGAAAGTTCATGACGCTACATCATTTGTACACTTTTACCTCATTAAAATTGAATAGATTTAAAATAAAGTACATTTCTAATTTACTCCAAGCAGAAAAGTTAAACCAGTTTTTCACAGCCGATGATATATGTGTCCGTGTGTGTTTCCAAAAGATACAGTCTTTTTAAGCCTTGTACCATCAAGGGAGAGCTCTTAAGCCATGAAGAGGGAGCTTTACACTTACAGAAATTATTGTATTCAAAAAGCTTGTACATCCACTAGACAATTCATTAATTTTATTTGTCTACTAGTAATTGGAATTCGATACTGGATTTATCGTTTGTTCAGGAGATATATGCTACCTTCTGAGGCCTTTGGAAGTTGGCGAAGGAAGCTATTCAAGTCTGGGCCTCCAACTTTACCTACACAAATGAGCAAAACAACATTAACGACTTTCCTTTTAGAACATCAAGATAGCCACATATTTGTTCTAGCCACTGACCAGCTACATGCTTCGATCCAGTCTGCTGCTTGGCTTTTCTTTCTTCTTCCTCTTTTTTAAGACCTTCATAAAGCATGAAAGAGAAACTTTAGCCATGCTTTTAAGTTAGAAGTATCGTTTAATAAAAAAAACAGATCCTGCAAAGCTTAGATCCGTTTTATTGAGCGAACAATGTCCAACATACAGATAGAAACCCGCCATATTGCAGAGCAAACACATATTTACAACACATAAAAGGAAAAATCAATGTGATAAAGGAGGAGAAGGCATACGTTCAACATTTTGCCTAACAAATACACGTCTTGCCTCAAGCTCAAGCATTTCCTGGAGACAAGCAAGCAAAACGATCAAATGAAAAGATGTAATAAACCAATTTGCAAGCGCTAAAAAAAGTCAATTTTATTAAATCAGTATGCTCGAACCAAAGCAAGCCATAAAAATTAAATTTACATGTGACGACAAAGTTAACTTCAGTATGCTTGCAAGGAATCAAGATATAAAAAGAATATGTTCCTCTCATAGGGTTCCACCATGGAGATGAGTGACATGATTAAATAAAGGCTGGTATTTCCAGCCATCTTTCATTCAGATAAAAAGATAGTCCAAGACCACACATACTATCAGCACAATGCTGCTTGATTTTAAGCTTTGCTATTCTACTTGGTTATTGGCAACTTGTTAAAAAAGTCAGCCGATCAGAGTGCACGGTATTACTACGGTCTTAGGGATTAGTGGATCAGATGCAACTATATTAGGTTCTTTATTAGTCTCCTCATAAGTCATAACCATTTGCTACAATTCTAATAGACAGGCAAACATACATGTACTCACGACATATACGACTCAATATTGTAAGAATAGACCAGCAAGCAGTCATGTAATAGGTCCATATATAACTCAAGATCTAGGAAACATATGCTAAACCATCGTTGATTCTTCACATCACAATGTATGTACTTCAGGAGATACTATTATGTAGCCTGCATGATGATGCCCAAAACTAGAGAGTTTAGAGTGTGTATACACGAAGTGCTCTAAACATAAAACCATATGTTGAAGATGATGCACGAAAAACAAGATATTCTTCGAATAAACAATGTCATTCACACCTCACACCATAATCAAACAAATTTCTTCTTGACATTATGAAGGATCCAAACCTTGAATTCTAAGAACCATACATTCTAGATCATGAGAATCCGGAGTGGACCTTGATACCAACAAAACAAGAATCCATAGTGATAAAAAAATATAGGCTGTTTACTACACCTCTGTAGTTGGAGCCGTCTTGCGTTGCCCATTCAGCCAACATATCCACTCCACTGCAATAATGACATTGACATTTGAGTGTACAGGTAAATAACAGAAAGAGAGTAAGTAAAAAATAGCACTTCGAAAGGATTGTTGTATATTAAAATTTTATATTCTTGTAAATTTGTAGTCAGAGCAACACATCACAGATTATCAGGTTACATTTGATAATATGAGCTGGACTAACACAGTAAATAGCATACACTTATATATTACTACGATGTTTAGATAAGCTTTGCATATGCATCCAAAACAAAATATGTCATAGTCAATTCCAGTTTGATCTAGACCTAGAAATTACCTGGAATAGATGTCGGATCTTGCTCCACTTTAAAAATGACCCACCTCTTCTCCTTTGCTGATAGGGTGAGGAAATGTTTAGAACATAACAATAAATGAATAGAGCTGATAGATAAAAAAAATACTTCAAGACATTCAAGCACTCCTGTTGTATTTTCATCCTTAGATAAATTAGCTAGTTCAGGGCAACATACATTGAATGCATAAATGGGTTTCGTATAATACAAAGGCAGTAAAAATGGATACTAAGATATTAAGCCCAATTATGGGCTTAAGTGATGTAACTGTTGTTTGCTTTTATTGTGATTCACATCAATATAGTTACCCTTCCATCATAAAAATATTGCAGCTTGCTACCACCCCAGACTAAAAGTAAGAAACAGTGATCCACGCTATCCAAAACCATATTCGAACTACTGTTATCTATGCATAATCTGTAAACTGAAGACTGAACAAGAAGGGTTCTCTACAGAACAATCTATTTAGTGTTTGCAGAATGTAAGTTGAGCCAATGGAAGTTCTTTGATTGCTTTTTCCCCAAAAGATTCCGTACAAAATGCATCATGAGCTTCCAATTATCTTGAGAAGTATTCACTCTACTTACCATGGACATTAATATAAATTGTAGTCACAAATGAGAGCACGTAACAGTTCTAGTACAGCTAGCACTACAAGCTATTGATTCTAGCAAGAAAGGGATGAAACCCAGGGAATTAGTCAGGTGAAAAGGGGAAAGAAACAAGACCCACTTACTGACACCATCAATGACTTCATTTCTGGTGAAGTAACGATTCCCTGCCTTGTCTACACCCATAAATGTCCGATTGGTAAAGATACCGGCAATTTTAGCAAGGAACTTTGACATTTTCTGTCTCTCCCTTTCAAAGTTCAATAAATAACCAAAAACATAAGGTTCTTCAAGACAGCTCCAATCTGCAATAGAACTCTTCATGTTCAGTCTTCAGTTTACAGATTACAGAGAACTAAAAAAATCCGCACAACCGTTCCCTTCTGAACCAATGCTGTAACAGTAGCAACTGCCCGCACCATGGACAAAGGAAAACAGGAGATAAAATATTGTCAATCCAAGGAGATTGACAAAACCAGATATTAGCAATGACATTTTAATCAAGAAACATGCTCCCAGACTAGTGGCAACTATAGTGTCGAGTTTCAAGCAAGCATCATCCCATTTGCTGTGTATAAAAGTAGGAGAATCGTGTCTTGGAATCAACTTTTCTTCATTTGTCGATTCATGACCACATAAGTGCAATTCAACCATCGGGATAAACCAGGTGCATGGATAACCTACTTGCATAAATATGTACAGATTATTCAGTTCCTAATTAGGATGCGTATTAGGAGGCATCACAAATCTATTTTTTCAAGCAAAACAAACCACAGAACTTCCAAATTGGACAGATAAACATATTAACACCATTTCAAATTTTCAATTAGTTTCAAGCAAAACAATACATCAAAACCCTAGCTGAAACAATCCACATGATCACGCTAACCTTTTCTGTCCAACACGGAGGTGGTTGAAAGGCG
The DNA here is from genome assembly GCA_934048045.1 of Polygonum aviculare. NCBI lineage: Eukaryota > Viridiplantae > Streptophyta > Magnoliopsida > Caryophyllales > Polygonaceae > Polygonum > Polygonum aviculare. Next base: position 30,595,131 of record OW204026.1, read on the forward strand.
GTGGCCGTGAGATGGATGTTAGCCGGCGAGGTTGAACAAAAGCCGTGGAGCGGGTGGCCGGCCAGGAAACCGGCGGTTGGAGGTAGAAGCCGGAGCTATAGATCGGAAGAAATCAAATTTGTTTTCTGCGGTATAAACTGGCCCTGATTTTCCAGGGTTTGGTGATATTCACTTGTAAATTTTGAATGTATGATTTTTTTCATTTATCGAATTTTCGGACACTTTTTTTATGAGGTGAAGTTTAAAAACCCACCTGTCTTAGATCAAAAAAAAAAACCACCTGTCCAAAAGCATCTTTTTGGACCCGAACTAAAAGTTTTGATCATTTTTTAACGGTTTAACATGAAAAAGTATGGTTTAGTTTAACAAGTTTGTCAACCACAACACGCGGTGTTTACAATGTTAGATAGTTATATCGTCTCAAATCCTTATGTAAAGAAGGATATCCGAGACAATTTTTTCTATTTTTCAATAAAAAATCTTATTTTATTATGAATAATGTGGTTTCATTATATGTTTGTTTCATCATTAATTTAAGTCAAAAAAAAAAAAAAAGTGGGTGAAAGAACGAAAAGTTTTAAAAGTTTGTGAGTTTCACTTCTTACACGTCACATTTTATTTTTATTTTTGGTAGTTAAAGACTTAATTTGGTATTTATAAATTTATCCAATTTTTAACTAACTAATAATAAAAATTATTATTATACGATAACTTTTTTTCCTATCTACCCATAAACACTTGTTTTATATATGTTTGATTCATTTTTAAATTAAATTAGTTCTTTTGGATTAGTTTAGATTAAGCAAACATATATTTAACCATATATGTACATACTTCATGGTTTTAACTTATTGATTCCAAATTTTGATTTTTTAATCTAATATAACTGCACCAATTTTTTTTACATATTCTAATAGTTTTTACTTAAGAATTAGTTTTTTTAATAAAATTAAAGTAGTTATATATATATATACAAAAACAACAACAACAACAACAACAACATGTACTCAGAGACTCCCGCAAAAGCAGGATCTGGAGGTAAGGACGGGGGCATTCCAAACCTAGATGGAATGTGCCAAAAACGACCCAAAGGACATAGCTTAGACCACTCAACAACCTACTCGAAGAGTTTAAAAAACAAGAGTTAACCAAAACTACTACTAAGGCTAAAAGAAAGAAGAAAAAAAAACTAATCAAGAAATAAATGACTAAGCTACAAAAAAAGCAAGCCTACAAAGCGAGAAACAGACGGTCAACAAAAGAACGGACGGCTCCACTTGGCTCCACCAGCAAGCTGACTAGTTGTCTATCACGTTGATCTTCTCCCTCCAACTCTTCTTGCATTGTGTCAACTCCTCTGAAATCCCTAAAAGCCTGAAATCCTGTTTTATGTTGTCCATCTAGCGCTTTTTCGGACGGCCTTTATCCCTACGGTAAGCCCCTAAATCCAAACGCTCGCATCACCAAATTGTTGCGTCTGGGCTCCGCCTTTGGACATGGCCGAACCAACGCAGTCTTGCTTCCCGCAGTTTGTCCACTAGTCACCCCAAGTTTGCCTCTCATTTAATATATATATATATACATATATCTAATTTAATTTACACCGATTTTTTAAAAATAGTTGTACCTACCTTATCAGTAAATGATTGTTGGAAAGTGATAAAAGTAGAAAATTAGGTTTTATATATAATAAACAAGAAACTATATTTTAATCAATGGAGACAATGCTCTAGATTATCACGTGGATGAGAATGGGCCAAAAAGAAAACAACACCTTTGGCTTTTTTTTGACAATGCTCTGCATTATCACGTGGATGTCATAATGCTAGTCGTCCTTATCTTTTTGGCTTTTTGTGATAATGCTATGCATTATCATGTAGATGTCATAATGCTAGTCATCCTTATCTCTTTGGCCATTGGGCGTTGAATGGGATGTTCCGTAGACGCACTCATAGGTGTATTTGCATCTAGAGTTTCTACATCAGCATCAAAGCTCGTTCCTTTGGAGCTACCACTTCCTAAGCTTGCCTTGCCTCGATCCACCTTCAACAAGTAATCAACACTCCACCTTGGCAGTTCTCTAAGAAGCTCCTATGCATGCTCCATCCGAAACTTCTTATTTATGTCAGCTTCATAATAGTCGTATGCCCTCTTAAGAATATCAGGATCCGCCTCGCCACTAGCCTTATGATTAAGCGCATCTGCATAACAACCAACAAACTTAGAAACACTCTTGTTTACCTTTTGCAATCTACACTTACAGCTTCCGGCATCTCATGTAGCTTGTCCGTGTTTAATCCATTGCATGTAGTAGCTCTCCACTTTTTCCCAAAATGTGTTTGCGGATTGATAAGTGTTTACAACCGAATCAGTAGTGACATTTAGGTAAGCACTAACAAGGAGTACATCATCATCCTTATTCCAAAAGATTTTTGGACCTTTTGGTTTAGGGTCACCACGATCTCCCCCACGAGAAACACCGCCACGAGCTCCCCCACGAGCCCCACCACCACAAGGACCTACATGAGCCCCACCACTACGAGCACCGGCAGCAACACGGGAACTGTTCCGACCAGTGTGTTGCGATTGTTGCTCATATGAGTCATGTACACTATCCGGTTGGGTGCTAAAAGACGGGATCTCAAAAGATCGAGAGTTTTGTGTAGATGCACTTCCAGTTGTACGTGCCTGGAGTAGAATTTGAAGTCCATCCAGAATCTTGTGGAGTTCCAGAGATTTGTTCATGGTATGAAGTCGAGAGTTTGGGTTAGGGTTAAATTTTGAAATTTTGAATAGTAGTAGTTATTTTGAGATCCATGATAGGGGTTGTTTGGATCCATGAGAGGGTTATTAGAGACAAAGAAAGTGTAATATGTTTGGCAATTGAAAACCTTCTCAAAGCAATGTATTTATAGCCAAATCCGAAAAGAAGACATCGCCCTTATCTCTTTGTAGATAAGGGTGAGTCATAGATTATGTCAAGATTTCTTATATGATAATGTTGATTTTTATCTCTTTCCAGATAAGGTGAGTTATCTTTCTTTTTTCTCTTTGTAGATTCGGATAAGATTTTTCATGTAGTAATGTTCATCTACTGATCTACCTTTGATGTAATTTAAATCATCAATTTACTAATAGTATGGATAACTAATCTAATTTATGACCTATCTAAAATTCTCTCTATCATCACAAACCAACAACTACAAATGACAAATCTTAACATTTTTTAGCCAAAAATTAATACAACTTTCTAAAAAAATATTAGAATAACCCTTGTCACATGTATATTAAAATAACCTCATAAACCTGTTATATCAAAGTACTATATCAAATTATAAATTTATCTCTTTATTTTATTTAAAACTTATACATACCCTATATTGTCAATTACCAAAATAAATTTCATATCACAAATCTCAAACAATATAATTTCAACAAAAAGTACCATAAGATTAAAAAAATATTTTTGGAGGTAAATATACCCAAAATATACAAATATTTTTGAAATAAGTCAAATATAGTCAAAATGGATATCCACATGTAGTATAAAAAAAATCTAGACTTATGAAAAAAATATTTTTTTATTTAATTAAGTGTATATATACAAAATTACATTTGGTTAATACTAGTTAACCCAATTGATTCTTCTCAAAAAAATTAACCTTTATGGAGTCCACTTATATGGTGACAAGGAAAGGTGAAAAGATGAAGCAAAAGGTGCAATAGCACCGATGCTTCAATTCTAAAATAGAGCATCGATGCTCAAGGAATGCCTCACCAATTCAATTAAAGTAATAATAAATGGAAGCACCGATGATCCATATACCTCCGATAAAGATGCTCTTATCTAACTTCTGCTTCTTCTTTTTTAACTTTTAAAGTAAAAATATTAAAAAGAGGGAGAATGCAAGAGCCATGCACGGGTGTATAAGAGAATTAATTCTTGCTTTTTTTTTTACTTTTACTCATTGCTAGTCCTAGCACGGGTGTACAGGATGTGCGTTGTCAGACGACCGTCTGACACGCGTCAGACTCTGAAAGACACAGACGATGGATTCGACCGGCTAAAACCCAGACGCTGCCAGTCGCCGTCTGAAAAGCCGGGGCATCCCGAAATTCTGACCGAGGCGCCTCAATGACCCGTTATTTTAAGCATTGATGCCTTTTTTTTTGTAAAGAAGACATTTTTACAATTACTAACTTATTTTGAGAGATACACATATATAAACACTTTAAAATCCCCAATCCAACAATTCTTATGGAAGACTCACCATTCTAAGGTGAAAATGATTATCCTGTCTTGCAATTGAAAATTTGATCTTAAGAAAGAATAAGGTTGTTCTAGTCAAGGTAACGTTCAATTCTTCTACAAGTTACTTATTTAGGTGGGACAACACGACAATGACTCATTCACACTTGCCAAGCGAAGTTGACAATTGGCATTCCATCTTTCTAGTAGTGCTTAATGTAGCTCCTTATGTCTACGGGTTTGGTCTCTCCCTAGCCTGTTTGGGCTTTTTTTAGTACGGTTTTTCTATTGTGTGCCCTTAGGGTACATCATAGACGTACCAAAAATAGAAACTAAAACCCTAAAAATGAAATAGTAAATCCGTCACAAAAAAGATTAAAAAACCAAAAATGCAAGATTTACAAAATATTTCCATTGCCGACTTTTTTTGTTGTGTTGGTCTACCAAAAATTTCTACATTGAATTTCTTCTTACAAAAAAACTGGCTGCGCTGAAGACTAGAATTAGCCATGAAATTTTGAGCAGACATATCAAGAATGAACTCATGCCAGCACAGGTTTCGTTTCATTCAAAATGGGCATCACATTACTATGCCTATATTAAAACATATATCTATAAGCATATATATATATGAAATGTTCTCATGCTAGGAGCTAGCGATGAGCGTCTACCCGCAGCAAACGGAGAAGGGATGCGTTGGTTGCTGCTGTGTTATCATGAACAGCAGGACTCCTTCCGCTTCTGCCCACCTACAGGCAGAAGTAAATGAGTTAATTGGAGAAGAAGGAACAACATGCTTTAAGAAAGTCTTTTGCTACAATGGCGGTTATCCTGTCAAGTCATAAAGAGCAATTAAACACTCCTGTAATCGTGAAAAACAGTGAGAAATTTACCATAGTTCCTCCCTCATCTTTGAAGTCCAGGTTGCTGACATGCCTCAGTAGCACAGATGAAGCAGGCATAAGTCGCCTAATAAACATCAGATATTAGGTGAATGTGTTAACAAAGACAACCACAAACAGAGTAGAAACTAATGTCGACGGTCTGACCCTAGGTTTGTTGAAAACAGATAGCTGACTAGAAACATATACTGCAAGCATTTACCATCTCACTCACCTTTTGGGCTTTGTTTTGACTGAGGAATTCTCACGAGTCAAATTCTTCCCAGGTTCTGATGCAGAGTCGAAGTTCCCTTTTCCATCATAGTTGATACATTTCTAAGGATAAAGATAAAGAGCAAACAAACAACTCAATCTGGAGCTATATTTGCCTATATTTAAAACAAGTGATTCAACTGTAGAAGAATAAAGAATCACCTACTTTTTGCTTTACGTTCTTACGTGTGGATCCGCGATCCCTTTTTGAATCTGGGCTGGATTTCGGCATCTTCTCATAAGAATCTACAATGAGAAAGGTAGCATTGTCTTATTACATAGGAAGACAACTGCATTCTACGTATCACTAGGCATTACAATTTAAATGTTTGACATAATTATGCTCTGCTGTCTTCAAACTTTCTGTTGCTTCAATCCCCAGTATTCAGAAATCTAGTGGGTCAAGGATATCTTATTGCATGTTATCATGGATAACTATACTGGTCATAGCAGAATTTGCTTATTTGAACCTCCTAGCTCCCTATAACAATGCAGTGATAGAAAAAATAATAAAAAGTGATCTTGATCAGTTTACCTTTTAAGATTTTATCAGAACTTTCTTCCTTATCTTCCTTTGCCAGATCACGTCCTTGGTAAGAACTGTAATTGCTCACATTTCCACTACGTTCATCTTGAGGGTGCTCAGGTTCTGTTCCACATATGTGCGCCTTCTTCTCTAATTCCATCATGTTAGTCGGACGACAATTTTCCACTTCTCTGACTGTCTCATTTTGTTTCGTTACATTAGAATCAGGTAGATGATCCTCTAGAAATTCTCTTGGTTCAGCATTATAAGATTTAACTTCCAAATCTGTACATTTAAGGTAGATAGAACTCTGCTCTTGTGGCAACTCAGAATCTGTTTTGCATGTACCTGCCTGCTTTTCAATTTTACTGGAAACATCAATTTCACCTATTGAATCATCTCGAGGATGATCAGATTGTATCTCATTTATGTGTGCCTTCTTCTCTAATTCATTCAAGTTAGTTGATCGATAATCTTCCACTTCTCCTGACATCTCATCTTCCTTTGCTTCATGTAAAGCAGATAGTTGATCCCCTGGCAATTGCATTGGTTCAGAGCTATAAAATTTGGACTTCATTGTCATGTTTCCCTTGCATTTAAGGTGGACAGGTGTCTGCTCTTTTGGGAAACTGCGCACATCTGCTTGTTTTTCTATATCCTCAAAAACATCTGTTTCTCCTCCAGAATCATCTTGAGGGTGTTCAGATTCTGTTTTACACATGTGTGTCTTCTTCTCTGATTCCCTTGTGCTAGTTAGTCGATCATCTTCCACTTCTCCTACCATCTCACTTTGTTTTGCTTCGCAGAAAACTGATAAATGATTCCCTGGCAATGGCATTGGTTCAGAGTCAAAAGATGTGGATTCCATTTCCATGTCTCCCTTACAGACAGGGTAGGTAGATCTCTGCCCTCCAAGCAAATCGCTTCCGTAATTGCATTTGTCTAACTGTTTCTCTATTTCCTTACAAACATCTATTTCACCTTCTGCATCTGCAGCTGCACTTCTATGCCCGAACAAGTCTTCTGATAGGCATGTTGTTTCTGAGTTGGTATGTGCTGGAAGAGAGGCTACCTTCACAGATTCTTCCATTTGACATTCACAATAACCTTTCTGCTCACTTATCTTATTCTGCAGCTCCAAGTTACATTTCTCCAACACCTAGGTTAAAAGCAAGAAAGTACACATAGTTAAAGTGGAGGCACCAGACGTATACCCAAGCCGTATACCAAAAAGTTCGACCAAAAAAAAGCCATATACCAAAAACTGCTATAACCTTGATCTTTTGATTATATTCTTTCAATAAGCTCCAGATACTCTTTGCAACACCTAATAAGATATTGTACTCCCTTTCTTTTTCAGAATCAGTTTTGCCATCTATTTCACCATGCACTTTGGACACAGGGATCTTTCCAGGTTTTGCTGACACTTTTTTATGGTATCCTTCATCAAGTTCTAGCAAGAAAAACAAGTTACTAGCAAGTAAGAATGATATAACAAGGTTAAGCGTTCCATATCACATTACAGTAACAAAATACTACAGCAGACATGAGAAGTGGAGCCCCTTAGAATTGCACAACAACCAACCTGCTATTGTCATGCAAGTTAAGTTACCTTTCACTTTAGAAACAGGGACTTTGTTGGGTTTTGCTGACACTTTTTTTTTAGGGTATCCTTCATCCAGATATAGCAAGAAAAAAAACAAGTTACAAACAAATACGAATGAAATAACAAACTTAAGCATTTCATACCACATTACACTAAGAAAATGCTACATCTACTAGTAGTTGCAAAAACCAACCTTCACAGGTGTTGCTAGCATGTGCAGAAGTTCTGAAATTATCCTGCATATAGGAAAAAGCGAAGATAATATGGTTATACAAACATTTCAGCTCATGCCAATTGAGGCTTCTTCCCATCACTTGTACGATTGATACATATTGTGCTAATCATACGAAAACTTGTCTGTTGATTGGCAGCAAATTAGTAAAGGAAAAATATTAGCAAAGTAGAAAATATCTACTCAAAATATATGAACGATTTACTAATGCTGTTGAACAAGTGTCAGGTATTTATACCATTGATTCTGTATGGCAAAGAATTTTCATCCTTTTGGATTGCTCGGGCAGAGGATTGACCATTGTCTCATAATGCCTCTTACTCTGAGCTGCCTCATCTTTATTAAGGTACCTACATCCAACAGTGGTATATTGTATATGATTAACACAGAAAAAGGGTTTGGATGAAGGAAAGAAGCGTAGAGGTAAAAAAGAATATTTACTTAATTTCCATGTAAGGGGAAGCTTGTCTGAGTAGGAACGATGTGTCCAGATAGTCTTCTTCAGCCGATCTAACAGTCAAGATCTACATAAATTGAAAGTTAGTAATTAAATTTCTGAGACAATTGGGCAGATCCGAGGAACGTGAAAAATGTGTAACTGGGGGATCAATGGTTGTAAAAATTACATTTTTAAGTGTGTGAATAGGGCCATCAATAATTTAAGGAAACCATTTTATGTGTCTTAGATTGCAAAATACTGAGGTCTGTGTACCAGTTATGTCAGAAATTTAATGTATCAAAAATTGATAAAAAAAACTTGGGTCTAGGAATTTGCACATATTCATAGCAAACAAAGTAAGGTACAACTTCTTCAAAAAACAAAATATATATGCGGAACTGCAAAAAGTCATGAAAAGGAGAGAGACTTGGGGAGTGAAGCAGATTGAAGACATCATACCAAAGCCATGCGTTTCTTTCCTTTCAAATAATCTCTTAGATACCTGGTTAGCTGTCCAAACAAAATACATAGTGTAAAGCTCCATATCAAGCTCGTACAAAGTTAGAAGTATATTTTACAGCAATTGAAATAGTGATTGTAATCATATCAAGACTAAATATGAGTAAAAAAGACCATTTATTTCCCAGTAACTGTCGACTGAAGCAAAGTCATAATGAACTACCAGGGAGCTCTGAAAGTGTTTCCTCAACGGCTTCTTTGGATTCTTCTGATGCTCCAGCAATGACTGAAGAACAGAAAAAGGTAAATGAATATTTATAGTACAGAAAAGCATACTTTCCATCTATCATATATTTTTATTCATTTAAATCGAGAAAGAAAAAAGAGCAGCAACTTCATACTTAAGGTAATTCAAGAGGAAAAGCAGCATGCTGTTATAAGCAAAGACTACCATAATGGTAAGACCAATGAGAGCAAAGATAATGGCATGTACCTTTAGACAGAGACCAAACACCATAGAAGTCTTGTTTATAAAATTACTCTCAAGTAATCTATCTCCCTGCACAAGAAAAAGAGTTGAAGTTAGAACAAAACAAGGTAATGCTAAACAGGAAACACGTGTTACGTTTGCAATTTAAGTGCATATCAAGATCTGTATATACTACTTTGATATCATCAATTTATAAGTTCTTAAACATTGCCAATTTGGCGATTTTACAAAAGACATATATTGTCACATACCCTAACACCAACAAATATCTAAATAACTTGTGCGGTTGCAGTCCAATGAAGCCTATATTTTAATATCAATAGATACACAACGGCGCAGTTAATCAGCCGCAGTTTCAATAAGAAAAGACAAACAACCTGATTTCCAGTTCTCTTTTCTCTTTCAGCCCCAGCTAGGTCAACAAAGGTCAAGACAGGTTCGTTTATTTGAGTTTCAAGCTTTCCATCAACATTGTCAGTGGCGCAGCGAATGCGTATTATGCACTGCGATCGGCTGCAATCATAAGAAGGCACATATGTGACACGTGCATAATATAGTTTGTTAATGGGACAAAATCTATAACTCAACGAGCAGGGAGGAAAACTGATATCCCCTGCCTGGATTGGGAGTTAGAGTTTGTCACAGCACTGTTGCGCCTTAACATAGCACGTGCTATCAAAGCTTCTGCTTGCACATAATCTGTAATAAGAAGCTGCACAACACATACACTTTAAGCTCCAGTTTTTATAACAGAGCAGATTAGCAATGGAAGTTTCAGCAATGAAAAAAAAGTACCTCTTTGAGGCCTTTCAAGCCTGACTGTTGTAGTTGGATCTCACCTCCATCTGGAGACAAATCAGACAGCTTCTCCATTTTCCCATGATCGACATAGATTTCAAAAATTGATAAATAGAACGATCTGCACTTAGACATGTTCATACAACATAAATCTCTCGTACTGACACCCTACACACGAAGGTACACAAGCACCTCCACCATCTACTAATGTAGACAAAACTCATAAGAGAACATAACAGACATAAATTGGGTGCCATAAACTTAAACCAACTGATTAAGAACAATGTTACAAATGTACCTCTTTGGCCCATCTTGAGTAACAACAACAGTTGGATCGAAAATATGACGTACGGCACGGGGCACCAAGCCAGGCTCTCTAGCAGATCCAAACACCGTATGAGTCTTCCCTGAACCACTCGGTCCTGATGCAGCCAACAGCCCACTTTTTCCACTGATAAAATCCTCCACTACAGGCCTTAGGGTTTTTGCATACACCTCTTCCTACCCAACCAAGAAACACAGAAATGGCTATAAACTCAGACCACTCTTACAGAAAATAAACAAGCACAACATTAATTGAATAGAATAGAATAGAAACGGAAACCTGAGAGGAATCAGCAGAAAACACTTGCGAAAACCCTCTGTAAACTTCGGACTTCATCCGATGTAGCGTGGAAGGCGGCGAGATGGCCACCGAATGAGAATCACAGACCTCAATACAGCTTGTTTTCCTCTTCTCCGGGGGCTTCGGTTTCTCTCCTCTTCCAGGCTTCAACTTGGGCCAGGCAGCTTTATCGTTCGAGAGTTTGAAAGTTTTGGTTTTGCTTTTGTGAGGAGAAACCACCACTAGAGGCCGAATGCGAAGAAAGACCTTCATGCTCTCATCTGACACGGCCTCGTCGCCCGTCCGAGAAATTGGGGTGTCCAAGACAGCATTAGGGTTCGGAGAAGACGGAGAGTGTGACTCCGCCTTTGCAATCGTGTCGGTGGCCAATGTTCCGGCCACATCGGCGAGATTGGGATCCGGAGTTCCACTAGAGGGATTCGTAATCGCCGGTGAACTCGGGTTACGGTTAAGACGATTCGGTTCCTTCTCATCAGGATCCATTTGTGTTCTGATTCCAAAGAGCAAGACTGAAATTTTGAATATACGAAGAAGACGCTAGGTGGAAGAGCGAAAACGAAGAGCGTAGAAAATGGTTTGAAAAGATTGTCTCGTTGCCATTTTGGTGCTCCCTCCCTTGTGCGGATATTTTTAAATTTATTTTTGGATATATAATAAATACAATATTAATATAAAATGCATAATAAAAGTTTTAATATGATTTGCTTTCATTGAATATGAGAAGTTTTTAATTGTTAAATGATTGATTGAGAACATGTTATTATAATAATTATGCAATTATATTTTATAGTCGATAAAATACACTATTATGCATTTACAGTTACATATATTTTAGTATGCAAAGCACTAACTTGATATACCCAAATTAAACATATAGTTATTTTAATCATAATATTTAATGAATAATATTTTGTCTCTATATGTATGAGTAGACCGAAAATCTTATTAAAATAAAATATATTTTATAGAAGAAAATTAAAGATAAATTATTTAAGGAAAATAAATTGAAGATAGATAGTATGACTTTAAAGATAAAATGAAGATTAGATAAATAAGAAAAATAAAAATATATAACAAAAATTTGTTATTATCTATAAATTAAAATCAGTCGGGGCCAGAATCAACGTAGTGGCTCCAAATCGGCCGGCTTTATAATATATATTGATGTTGATTGATTGAATTTTGGATATATAATAAATAGAATATTAATGTGAAATGTAGAATAAAAATTTTCACATTATTTGGTTTCATCGAATATTAAAATTTTTTAATTGTTAAATGATTAAGGAGAATATATTATTATGCAAATCACATACTTATATTTTATAGTCAACAAAATACATTATTATGCAATTTATATTTACTAATATTTTAGTATGCAAAGCACCATCTTGATATACCAAATGTAAACATGTAGTTGTTGAAGTCCGAAAACACTGACTATAGATTAACGCGATGAGAGCAGGAGGCTTGAACTCAACCGAGTCAACGGACGGAGAGATGGAGAGTATTTGGTCGCTTGAAGTGTTTGAACGCGATGGGGGTAGTGTTAAGAATGCTTTTTGTATTTAACTGTGAGATTACAATAGTAAACAGATGATCTCTATCGCGTTTAGGTGTATCGGGTTACAACAATGATCTTAGCTCGAGACCTAGTGTATGTGGTTCGCGAGGTTTTCGATCCCCCTTCTGGCGCATTGAGCCCGCTATTTATAGTGGAGGTTTGACTGGGCTGGAGCGAGATTCCGATGTGGGACGGGTGCCGCCGAGGTACGTGTCGTTGTACGGTTGGCTCCTGGGGCGGCAACCGCGGAGCTGGCCAATCAAGGGCCGGGATGGGACGTTGCCGCCCACCGCTCACCTGATGGGACGTTGCCGCCCACCCACTTGCGTGGATGGGACGGGGCGATGAGCGCGGTGAGCGCAACCTCTGGGACCGGGCCTCCGCCTCGTAGGGAGTTTGCCTTGTAAGGGACCGTTTTACCTGGATAGCGTTGTATTGGACCGCGATGGCCGTATATTTTAGGGGGTGATGCCACCTCGAGGAGTCTATACTTGGTCATATTTTGCTTTGGTGGGGTGCCTTACCGCGTTGACGGGCCCTGGTATCAACACAACCCCATGGACCGGGACTCGACGCCTTTTTGAGGACGGGTCCAAAGAAAGTACCTCGAACCGGAAACGCGGTGTGGGGAACGCGCTATTGTTTTGGAGATGGACGAGCAAATGAGGGCGTCGGGACGAGAGAAGTGGCAAGAGAAGTCGTTGGGCCGCCATTTTCACGGGCCGATGCAAGACGAAGCCCATTTCGTCAATGGCCCGCCGAGATTTTGAACAAAATGAGCGGCTTCCCCCTTTGTCTCCCTCATTCCGCAGTTTCCATTTCGAAAACTCTTCTTCGCCCTTGAACTCGCCCACTGCTCCCGTCGACCGGAAACCGCTCTTACGCCAGCGACGCCGCTTGTCATAATTTTGCCTCCGTGTCCTTCCGACCACGAGGTACGCCTTCTTCTTTCTCTCCCTTTCCTTTTCTCGTTTTCTGGATTCTCTGGGTTTTCGGGGGTTTGGGGGGGATTTTTCGGGGTATGCCCTAGTTTCAGCGGCGGCACCGCCGCTGGGTACTGGTGGCGCTTGGGGTGGCTTTTCCCGAAACAAGAACGCCTAGTGGGGGGTGGGCTTAGGGTTCTCCGTGATGTCGGATTCGGCTGTCGCCGTGCTTTCGCGCTTTGGGGGTGGCGGAGTCGTCGAAAAACCTTCCGGGGAGGCGAAACGCCATGGGAGGCGAAGCGTCGTGGGAGGCGAAGAAAACGCGCCCAGCGCGACGTAGGTGGTGCTCTTGAGACAAGAGAAGAAAGGGAGAGCGCGGTCCGACAACCTGGAGCAGAAACGGCCAAGATAATTTACCGCACCCGCCAATCGCTGGACCTCGTTGCGCGAAGCCGGTGAGCGCAGCTCTAACACCGCGGCGACTTTGGCGGGATTGACGTCTATGCCTCTCGCGCTGATCATGAACCCGAGGAACTTCCCAGATTTCACCCCGAAGACGCACTTCTCCGGGTTTAGGCTCATTCGGTGGGCGCGCAGGGTTTGGAAAACCTCGGCCAGGTGCTCCTGCGCGCTGTGGCTCTTGACCACAATGTCGTTGACGTAAGCCGAGACGCTGCGCTTCAGCTGCTTCCGGAAGACATGATCCACCAGGCGCTGGAAAGTGGCCCCCGCGTTCTTCAAGCCGAATGGCATTACCTTGTAACAGAAAGTCCCGCGTTGAGTAATGAACGCGGTGGACTCCTGATCCAGAGGATCCATGGCTATCTGGTTGTAGCCGGAATAGGCGTCGAGGAAACTCAGTGCGGTGTGGCCGGCGGTGGAGTCGACCAGATCATCAATGGAGGGAAGGGGGTAGTTGTCCTTGGGGCAGGCTTTGTTGAGGTCCTTGAAGTCGACACACATCCGCCACCTCCCGTTGGACTTTTTCACCAACACGACATTGGAGAGCCAAGTAGGATACTTGACTTCGCGAATGAAGTTGGCGCGCAGGAGCTTCTCAACCTCCTCATTCGCCGCGCTGGCGCGCTCCTCGTTAGTCTTTCGGCGTCTTTGAGAGATGGGTCGGGACCCCGGGCTCACACGAAGCGAGTGGAGTGCCATCTCAGGCGGGACGCCTTTTAGGTCCGTCGCCGTCCATGCGAACACATCGCGAGAACGGGCCAGGAGACCTGACAGGATTTCGGCGTCCGCGCCGGTCATGCAGTCCCCGACAAATAGTTTCTCGGCTGCGTCGGGGAAGGGGGTGATGGCGACCTTCTCGAAGTCGCCGAGGGGTTCGCGCTCACGCTCCTGTCGTACGTCCAACTCCGCGCCGGCCCCACCCGTAATTACATACGCAGCAGGGCAAGCACGGGTTGACGCCTCATAGCATTTTCGTGCCTCAATCTGCTGGCCATGGGCGACACCGACCCGGTCCTCTATGGGAAACTTCAAGACTAGGTGATAGATGGACGCGACAGCCTGGAACTTCATCAACGAAGTCCGTCCCATTATCGTGTTGTAGATGGAAGGGAGCCGGACGACAGTGAACTCGATGGGCTCAGACCGGCGGGCGTCTTTACTGTCCCCTAGGGTCATATCCAGGGTGATCAACCCCGCGACGTCGACCTCGTTGCCGGAGAAGCAAGTGAGTTTGCCAGCGTAGGGTAGGAGCATGGCAGGTGAGATGCCGAGTTGTGCGAACGCGTCGTAGTACAGGATGTCCACCGACGCTCCTGTATCCACCATGATCCTCTTGACTATTTTGGTGGCGATGACCGCGTGTACAACTAGGGGGTCGGCGTGCGGGGTGATGAGCTCTCGGGAGTCGGTCGGCCGGAAGGTGATGTCGGCATGAGGGACTCCGGCCGCACCCAAGCTGTTGATGGCGCCTGCGGAGGTCGAAGCGCGAGCATAACGCTTTCTCTCCCCGCCGCTAGACCCCGCGAGGGTGGATCCCCCTGCGATGGTGTTGATGTAGACATTGGGGTCATTTGGGTCGACCCTTCCCCTCGTTGGCGCAGCGGCGGCCTAGGCGTTAGCCTGGGCCGGCTGAATGCTGTCGTTGCGCGGACCGAGCTCCGTGGCGTTGGCTCCGGTGTATGGGTCGTTGTTGTTTTGCCAATTGCCGCCACGGTTATTGCGCGGACAACGGTACCCCTGGTACCCACGACCGCGTCGGCCCCCACCGCGGCTATGGCCACCGCGCTGCCCACCCTGGCTTCGTTGGTGTGGTGGATACGGTGAGGGCCTCCGGGGTGGTTTTGGCCTTTCCCTTTCCGCGATCCTGAGTGGGCCTTCCTGCCGCGTCCTCCGCGAAGACGCGTTTGGTGATGGCGTTGCAGGCGTCCTCATAGGTGTGCAGGGTTTTCCCGCACATCTTGACCTTGAAGGTTCCGTCGCGGAGGTTGTGGATTAGCATATCACGGGCCGAGGTGTCGTTGAGTTGAGGTACCTCCGACGCCGCGTTGACAAACCGGGTGAAGAAGGCCGCCAGGGTCTCTTCCTCGCCTTGTGTCACGCCCATGAGATGCTTCGTCGTCTTCATGCGCGTTCGCGACCCGCTAAAGTGGGACATGAACCGCCGCGTTAGATCCTTGAAAGACGAGATGGAGCCCACGGGGAGGTTTGTGAACCACCTCATCCCGGCGGTCTTAAGGGTGGAGGGGAAGACCCGGCAGTATATAGCGTCGTTGTAGGTGTTGAACGTCATGTGGGCGAAAAACTGCCGCACGTGCTCTCCCGGGTCCTTCGTGCCGTCGAACTGTAGCGCGGCCGATGGTTTCTGGAACCCTTTTGGCATGGGCTCCTCTTGGATGAAGTCAGCGAAGGGGCTGCCGTAGGTGGTGCCGCGATCGTTCACCATCATGTTGCTTCGGGAGCCGGAGCGCGTGGACTGAGGCCGAGAGATGGAACGCCCTCGTGATATGCTCATGTCCTCGCTCGAGCTCCCTGGAGGGGGGGGGTGGTATGCCTGGCCCGGCCCATAGCCCGCGGCGTAAGCGGGTATATATGGCTGGTGGGGCATCGGGTAAGCGCCCTGGCCGTGCTGCATGGGATATGCCCCCTGGCCGTAGTGGTACGCGGGAGCGTAGCCTTTGAAGTTGGGGTTTGGAGGTGACAACGCGTTGGGAGCATCCTGGTCCACCTCTTGGCCGGTCGAGCTCCCGTTGGTGGTTGAGTACTCTTCTACGTAGGGTTCCTGCGCGGGCGCGTACTCTTGGTAGTATTGCGCGTGCATGTACCCCTGGAACGGGCCTTGCGGCTGGAAACCCTGCTGGAAGCCGGGGTTTCAGCCGGGCGCAGCCGGTGGTTGCTGCGCGGGCGGACCCCAGCCGGGCATAGGTGCGACCTGGGGCATCGCGGGTGGTGACCCGTAATACCACGGAGGTGGTGGCTGCATCCCAAAGGCCGTGCCATCAGCGTAGTAAGCGTTGTTGCTGTTAGCGTCCATTACTCAGCGTCGGTTGACAACGGTGCCTTCTTAGTTTGAGGAGGTTCCCCACGGACGGCGCCAATGTTGAAGTCCGAAAACACTGACTATAGATTAACGCGATGAGAGCAGGAGGTTTGAACTCAACCGAGTCAACGGACGGAGAGATGGAGAGTATTTGGTCGCTTGAAGTGTTTGAACGCGATGGGGGTAGTGTTAAGAATGCTATTTGTATTTAACTGTGGGATTACAATAGTAAACAGATGATCTCTATCGCGTTTAGGTGTATCGGGTTACAACAATGATCTTAGCTCGAGACCTAGTGTATGTGGTTCGCGAGGTTTTCGATCCCCCTTCTGGCGCATTGAGCCCGCTATTTATAGTGGAGGTTTGACTGGGCTGGAGCGAGATTCCGATGTGGGACGGGTGCCGCCGAGGTACATGTCGCTGTACGGTTGGCTCCTGGGGCGGCAGCCGCGGAGCTGGCCAATCAAGGGCCGGGATGGGACGTTGCCGCCCACCGCTCGCCTGATGGGACGTTGCCGCCCACCCACTTGCGTGGATAGGACGGGGCGATGAGCGCGGTGAGCGCAACCTTTGGGACCGGGCCTCCGCCTCGTAGGGAGTTTGCCTTGTAAGGGACCGTTTTACCTGGATAGCGGTGTATTGGACCGCGATGGCCGTATATTTTAGGGGGTGATGCCACCTCGAGGAGTCTGTACTTGGTCATATTTTGCTTTGGTGGGGTGCCTTACCGCGTTGACGGGTCCTGGTATCAACAGTAGTTATTTACTTATTTTAATCATAATATTTAATGAATAATATTTTTGCCTCTATATGTATGAATAGACCAAAAAAATATCTTATTGAAATATAATATATTTCAAAGATCATAATATTCTAAATTTAAAAGATAATTGTTATATAAGGTGGGGTGAGAATAAAATTTTTTAATATAAAATACAAAATTTTATGAATTCTAAAATGAATTAAATAAATATTAGCAATGACTTCCATTTTTTTTTCAATATCTTTTTGAGAAAAAAAACCAGCGTGTTAGGCTATTAACCTTTACAACACAAAACCAATTAATTAAGTGAATATTAACCTTTATTTTATTGACCGAAATTAATTACTCTTAAAATATTAACTTTCAATTGACAACATAGTATAATTAACGATAAAATTATTAATATCTAAAATTATTGATTAGTACGTGCATTATGTATTTGTGCGTGCATTATCTAAAATATTAGGAACTATGTTATTTAGGTTGAAAGATTGTATTTGATGATAGAGTTGTTACGATATAATAAATTATAGTTTATGATTAGTACGTAGTATGCATAAATATGATATGCTTTGACGCTGGAATTTATTATTTGTACATGCGTAGTAATCAATTTACTTTAAGAAAATTAAAGATAAAATTATTTAAGGAAATATAACTAAAGATAGATAGTATGGAGTATGGCTTTAAAGATAAAATTGATGATTAGATAATTAAGGAAAATAAAAGATATAAAGTTGTTATTATTTATTTCAGGTGAAAAAAAACATCAAGCGGGGCCAAAATCAACGTGGTGGCTCGAAAACGGTCAGTGAGAGAGTCTCACAAATAAATTTGTCAAGACCCCGCTGAGTATAGCGAAGTCAGGATTGTCCACGGGAATTAGTAGGTCTATAGTCTAGCAATCAAACTACGAAAGTAAAACGAAACAAAACAAAGCAAAACGAGCAAACAAACACACATCGCACGCCTCAGGAAGAGGTCGCAGCCGACCAGTTGCAGGTCGCAGCCGACCTATCTGGGCACGAAACTTTGTTTCGCAAAATCAAGGGAAAACAACTAGGAATGGAATTCGCCACAACATAAGCATGCATTCAAACAATGATAAAAGACCAACCCAACTCATAATCTCAAAGGGGACTTTCGTCACAAAAGAACACATCAAAACCTCAACTTTCATGAAGGTGTTAACATGAAATCCAACTTGTTTTCCTAAGGGTTTCAACTTTCATCTTAACCCGGATAACCAGTATTCACAACATAATCTTTCAATTAATTTGCAAACAAGAACAAGCCCCCAACTTTCATCAAGGGAAATTAAGCACACAAGAGGGATTTATGGGAAGAGATTATGTAACACCCCGTCTTTCAGACAAGGCGTTACTCGGTAGCAGACCTCACGAGGCGCTACCAAGCTGGTTTGACAACTGAACATTCGGATCTTGCAACGCGGGCACGGCGAGAAAACATTGAAAAACATCCAACTCGTATTACGAAGTAAAACTTTTGAATGACAATTCATGATCCCAACCCAATACAAGACTAGCGAGTACGAACTTTTTCCCCAAACCCCAAGCATAACGACTAACCACTTACAACATGAGACTATACATGATAATTTAAACTATAACATGAATTGAAATAAACAACAACACTTCCCAAATCCCAAACCAATCTATGACACGCATCGTCGCTTCGCACCACCAACCTGTCAAGTCTTCATCACGGACTACCTGAATACCTGGAGTGAAAAATAAATCCCCAAAGGGTCAGCTGCTACTCTATCAAGCTAGACTAAACACGGCAACCATAGGACGTTTCAAAACCATTTTATTCTAAGGGCAGCAAACCAGAGTCCACAATCACACACGTAACTCTAAGTCCAGTCCTAGGTCCAGTCAGTCACAAGATTCAATTCACTAACACAATCACAATCACAATCACAAGTCTCTTACACACACATTCATAAATCCATATTCACACACGCACCATCCTACTCTCACACATGACCATCTCCACACAACGACATTCAGCTCTTCACTTCCACGCCCGTACTCACACAACCACATACCTACACTCACTGTCCTAGTGAGGTGGAGCTGCAACCCTTCATCCACTTTGCACTCCTGACCGTTAATGCAACCCTTCACCCTCCATTGCACCCGGTCTGACGATACAACCCTTCTTCATCATTGTACGTCTGCCTGTCAATGCAACCCTTCTTCATCGTTGCACCCGGCCTTTCCTTAACCACGAGAACACTTACAAGCAACACACATACTCAATAAAGCATAGTAGAACACAATCGAAATACTTGTAATCAAATTCAAACTTCATAAAACTCATTTCACACAAAGCACACATTAAAAACATTTCAAAAGATCGATCGGGACTAGTTCCCAAAACCAATCCTACAATCACAGTGCAAAACCTAACAAGCTAGAATAGAACTGAGCAAGTCGAAAATCGACTTACCTGAAAGACGAGAGAATTTCTTTACGAACGGGGAATGGCAACGACCCAACAACAACAAATTCCTAAAAACGATTAATTAGTCATATTAAATGCATTTGTTCGACTAAAACGATTATTATTTATCAAAAGAATTTTTAGGAACCCAGGTACTATCAGAACCGCACCCGACTGAAATTAATTAAGCATCTCAACCCTAACCGAAAACCAAACAGTGGACTTCCTAAACTTAATCTCCTTCTAATTGCAAGAGTCCAAGGAGGTCCCACCCACATCACACTAAAACACTTCCCACCACACTATGTCTCTGATCACACACCACCAAACCAAAACAAATAGAAAAAAACCCCATTGATCTTAATTTCCTTGATTCCCTTTGATTCCACTTCACCTCTTCCTCCTCTGCAAGTCCGCACCACTCACAATCTTAATTAATTTTCTTAGTTCCCTTTCCTTCTATCCTTTTCTTGGACACTTTCTGCTTTTCTACTTTGACTTTTCTTTCCCTTGCAAACCCACGCCACTCTTGCCTTCGATCACCCATGCCCCCCTAACCTGCTATTACCGATCACCCTCTCTAGATTCCTGAAAGAGTTCCGCCCCAGCCGATCACGACCGGCCACGCCGCCCGCGACTACCCAGCCTGGCTAACCCCAACGAGTCCAGACCCGACTCCCACTCTTCGACGCACACGACTCGACCCGAGAGGACCCCTACCCAGCCCACGAAGAACCGGCGCCCGACCCTCACCTAACCGCACCCGCCAACCCCACACTGCCTAAAAGCTCTTGACTTTACCCTCCACGAACCCGACAACCGACCGCACCGGAAACTCACGTTGATTGACTAGAAATAGGTACACGATCAAGGGTGAAACGAAGGTCGAAACTCACCGAGGTCGATGTGCGATGGATATATATATATAGGGACAGCCCGTCTAGGTTCGATGCACCCCCTCACCGATCACATAAGGCTTTAGACCGACATTGATGGTAAGCAAACTGGACGATACCAAGCAGGATTGCCGGCAACCTAGTTCACAAGAGGAGGACGGTGACGATGAACTAGGTGGCGGCGGTACTTGAAGAATGTGAAGAATTCCGTAGAAAAAGAAGAATGAGTTGGTTGCCAAATATATATATACCCCACGGAGGCATTAGTTAGGTTTTCAATTAAACTGATATTTTAATCTAAGGATAGATTAGTTTCTTTAGTTATTATTATTATTACTATTCACCCTGGTTATTATTAGATTAGTTAGTTTCACTATTTAACTAATCACCACAACTTAGACTGTCATGCGGGGCAAGGAGTCTCGACCCCGGTCGCAAGGAACAAGTAACACGAGTCCGGGTATTACAATAAGTTATTTGCTTAGGTTCTTATTAGCATTCTTAATTTTTATTATCCAAAATATTTTAAGGCCTAATTTCTTAACTACCAATACCCGAAATAACTTGCGGATCAAGACATGAAAACCGACAACAACGGATATCACAGATTACAAGTCAAATATGGATCTAGGTTTCAAGGTCTCAAATGCATGTTCATGGTGGGTTTCACCCCACACCTAGCAAGTTGACTACTCACACATCATCACACACAAAAGCAATAAAGGAGAAAAGAAAGACATCATCCAAAGCAAACAACTTCAATTAGTTTCAAGATCCAACCTACAAACTTAGCAAATCCACAAGGTTTCTTCACATACCATTGTCTTCTACCTTCTTCCTAGAACAACAACCGGGACAAGCTTTCTCCTCACTACTTACCCTTACAAGAACTCTCTATCTCTCTCTCAGCTTCTTCTTCTTCCAGCCCACCTTCTTTTTCCTCCTCGCCGCCCACTCTCTCCCTAGAACCCCTGAGCCTTTTCCAAGAAAAAAAGCTATGTAGAAAGGGAGACAAAAGGCCCTTTTGTAGCAGCCCACAAAAGTCAAAAAGGAACCTTCCCAACCTGCCACAGCCGCCCACTTTCGAATTTCGAAAATTCCGCGAAAAGCGTTACTTGGGCGGCAAGGATCGCACGATGCTGAGAGAGGTCGCGGCCGACCATAGGGGGGTCGGCGCCGACCTCCTGCAGAAAGTTGGATTTTTCTCGGTTTGATTTGTTCTTGCTCCAATTGATCGGTCTTTTGCTCGACGCTTCTTCCTTTTTGTTCCTTGCTTTCCTTGTACTTCTTTGAGGCTCCATTGGTTGCAACTTTGGCTCTTGGCTCTTCGACATTTTGACTCTGGAAGACTAACGGTTCCTAGAATCCTCCGAAAATGCATGAAAAACTTCTCCTAAAGGCTCCAAACACCTACAAAACACGAAACAACACACAAACAACTCTACTCGAAAGAGAGTTGAAATCTTATGCAAAAACACACAAACACAAAGGAAAACATGCAAAACAAACTAGAAAACTACCTAAGGAATCTAACTAAAAAGCATGACATCAGTCGGCTTTTATAATATATATTGATATTGATTCTAGTACCATGCACGACAATTGGTACGTATCATACAACATTAATTGTACGTATATAAATGTTAGATAATACATACGTTAAATCATATAACATACCTTAACCTTCAACTTCAAATTGAACCGTATGATCAATGTATTGAGTATATTTTATAGAAGAAAATGATAAAATTATTTAAGGAAAATAGATAAAATTATTTAAGGAAAATAAAGTTCAAGACAAAATTATTTAAGAAAAATAAAAGTTAAAGATAGAAGGTATGACTTGATGAAATTAATGATTAGATAATTAAGGGAAATAAAAGATATAAAGTTGTTATTATCTATTTGAGTTGGAAAAAAAATTAAAATTAAGCGGGGACAGAATCGACGTGGTGGCTCGAAAATGGTCAAAAATGATCAAAAAGTTTTAAAATTATTAAATTATAATTAGATATTTTATTATCAAATATTGATATGGATAAATATAATATAAGTTTAATATATGAACATGTTTAAAAAAAAGAGTGATGATGTTTTTGAAGTTCGTATAACTCAAAAAATATATAAAAATACATAATATTTATACTTGATTACATTTTGTTTTCTAAAACCTTATAATAAGAATTTAAGTTGATATACCTCATATTAAAAAAATCATTTTTATCATTTACATTTCTTGTTATCAAATAAACTTATATTTTAAAATTAGCCTATATGTTACCACTATTTTAATATTAAGATATTATCTTAATGTGTTTATTGAAGTAAATCAAATAATATCCTTCTGATATCTTTATATGTTACAATGTTTGATAATATCTTTATACCCAATAATATATGAATAAAATTATTCGAATATCTCAATAATATAATTATTAGAAAATATATCAATAACATAATTATTTGAATTAATCGCAAATAGTATCTAATAATTATATATCGCCAAAATTTATAATTCAAATTTTTTTTGTGTTAATTTAATTGCAACATCTATATCTTCTATACAACACTTAAAATTCTCCCCCTCTTGTCACATTAATGACTTCTTTCTAATTGTTTTATTTTTGTTTTGGGTGAATTATCTATCTCTACAACTCTAATTTTTCTTTTCTTTGTCAAATAAATGCATGTTTTTATATTTTTTTCTTTTGATTTGTTTTGCTTTTTTATTTGTAATTGATTATGAATGCATGCTACTATGTTTTATTTTTTACATACATATATCATGTTATAATATTGTAACTTGAATGCAAAACCTTATATTTTTTCTTTTTTGAGCGAGAATGTAAAGCCTAAAGAGCTAACCATATGCTTTCGACTTAAATTTCCTCCAAAATGTCTATAAAATTATAAAGAGTAATCCCTACACATGTTCATTCGGCTAAAAAACTTAATTGTAATAGAAAAGCCATATTATCAAAATAATTCTCATAAGAAATTAATAAGATCAAATAAAATAGTTTCATATTTTATATTTATTTTATCTACTATTTTTTGGACAATTCAATACAAAATACTTACATAATTTATTAATTTGTACAAAATTGTGTTATGACGAAGATTATAATTTTCACCTTCCAGAAAAATATGGTGAAAGAAATTGTCCGTCCTTCGGACGGGCAAGCTTTCTAGTTTATAAACATAATCCAAGGTGTTTGACATAAATTGGGAAATGGTTCTAGTTCCAAACTTAGTGTATGTTTTTATTGGCCCAATTTAATCGGTGCAAACCTAAATTCGAGCTTGTAAACTTTATACCTTGTCCTTCTTGCATCAATCATATATTGGGTATCTTTTATAGTTAAAAATTAGTGATAAAATTATTTAAGGAAAATAAAATTATAAATAGATTGTATGGATTCGAAGATAAAATTGAGGATTAGATAATTAAGGAAAATCAAAGATATAGAGTTGTTATTATCTATTTGAGTTGGAAAAATAAATTAAAATCAAGCGGGACCAAAATCAACGTGGTGGCTCGAAAACGGTCGGCGTCTATAATATATATTGATTAGTGTAATTCCGGTCCTATACTGGGTTTGGATTTAATTTTTTACCGTATGAAATATAATTATGATAATTAAATTTAGTTGACTGTTAAAATATAGTATTAAAAAAATAAGGCATTTTTACCACTTTAAAGTTACACCCACGAACAAGCAATTCTCCATTTACTTTGGCTACCCTTTGCTCAAACAGTATTTTAGGGTTCTTCTTATCCTCGGTAAAAAATGTCAAACCCCAGCAATCTAGTGAGACCAGTGTGGCCAGCAAAGACAACCGCATACGTTGAAGTTGAGATTCGCGATTTATTTATAAGGTCTTGTCCCCTTCTGAACGATGTCTTTCCACCAGCAGGCCCGTCCATTGGGTTGTGCAAAGAGCCCAATGGAATAGGGCCCCCATATTTTAAGAGCCCCAAATTTCTAATAATGTATATATTTAAAAGTATAACATATATAGGATTGTTGACTAGTTAGAACAGATGATTTTGGAGTTTATTAAATGTATAAGAGGTTTAGTGGGAGTTCGATTCCCATGAATAACAATTTTTCCCTTCTTGCAACATAGGCTCTTGGATGGTTGGACTTCAGTTTATACGTATCACACTTATCATTGTAAGATCTTATTTCCATTAAAAAATGTAAATCAATAAATTAATTAGTTTCAACCTTTTAATTAGATTACTAATAATGTAAATTTTATAAATGTCTACATTTTCACTATATGAATTATCAATCAATAATATATATATATATAATTAAATACTATTTTCTATCTAATTTTTGAGATTTATCAACCAACAGGCGCCCTCCGGCCTCCGGCTTTCCTCCAAGTTGGAATTGAACCATATATAATTAAATACTATCTCAATAAACTTATAATAGTCTATACTTATTTTGAAAAAAGTTGCTCATTTTATTTGTATAATCTAGTACATATGTATTTCCCTTTTTTACAAGTTATCTTCAGAAAAATTTCCAACGACTATATTACTCACCAATAATAAAACTTTATGATTCAACAGATATACTACTGATAACATTCAATTGAGCAAAAATTTACTCAATTTTGTACTTTTGTAAAAAAATTGCACAAGGCCCCCACAAATCATTGGACGACCCTGTCCACCAGGTTCGTGTTCTTTGGACTTGAAAGAAACCCTTCAGTGGCCACGTGGTCCGCATTTGTTTATTGAATCTATAGTTGTAAAAGAGACGGCAAAAGTGACGGAAGTCCACAAATTAGTGCATGGGCAATTTGTAGAGCAGAATATTAACAATTTGAGTGCATGTTCTCAAATCCTTCTACCACAACTATCGTTTTCCTACACGAGAAATGGAATCCTTAATAGGGGGCTTATATTCCCTCCATTCCAAACCCTAAATGAGTATAGAGCAGATCTTTTGAAACATGACGTAAAGGAGGAGTTTACTGTTGATAATGATTGTTACACCTGTGTTTTTCTACATGTGCCTGACTTGTTCATGATGAGCTTTAAGTAACTAACCCAGACCCACATGGATTGTTAACTCCAAAAGTGTTGCATTTCAAATCATTTCTTTTTGGAAAATAGATCATACTAGCATGCTTGGGAGATTTTTACCTTTCTGTATGGTGCCAAAGCTGAACTTTATTTTTGTGACAGTAAAAATGGAGACATATACTACTCAATAGAAACTCATTTCATGATAGCCATGTGAGTGTGGCAGCAACTCTTCCACTTCAATCCTTGCACTTGAGCAGCTCATGTTTTTCTTAACCCTGCAACGGTTGTAAGATTCGACTTCCACCAAGAACACGCCGCACACTGGCCTATGATCAGAGAACCTCGATTACCCCCGGACATAGGATAGCTGGTGGAGACCTTTTCCATACCACAAAATTTTGTCGCACCTTCGCAATATGAACAATGAAGTGATTACCTTTTACAGTTTTTTGTTGGAAATGAGATTCATTTAATCAGTTGTGAATTCAAAGGATTTACCAAGCAGGAGTTCTTCGCTTCTCTTTCGGGTGCCTAGCTTCGCCAGCGTATCTGTCTGAGTTGTTTGAGTATTTGTAGGTGGGAGGGAAATAGATTCTTCCTTCGTTCCATCCGGTGAACACGCGTCCTTGTCTTTGCTCCGTCCTAAGCTGAAACAGAGGTTAAAACGTAACTGTTTAGGATCTTGAAACCATCAACATAATCAGGTGCTAACTGAAAAAGATCTTAAATGTTATATTTTGGTGACTTGCCTGGTCTTTTTGTAGAAGGGCTCTCCAGTTTTGCATCTCTAATAGAGCCTTTGCAGACCGGTAAGACAGCGCAATGCGATAGTTCAAATCCCCAAGCCATATAACTCGATTGTTGCAAGATTCAGAGTGCTAGAAGAATTTGCTGATGCTAAGTGTTACAACTTCAAAAATCTGTTTTGAGGTAGAAAATTACTCATGAGCCCTTAGAAACCTCGTCTTCTTAAGGATCTCCAAAACATCAGAATTCCTTCTTAGCTCGTCGCCTTCTTTCTGACCAGAAGTCAAATGGCTACAAACGAAGCAAAAGCTCGTTTGGTGTAGTGACATACTAATTGAGATGGAACCCTGGAAAAAAAATATCCAACAGAAGCACTTTACAATTCATGTCATGTAGTAGAAATCTACATATACTAGAAAGAGAGGTTTCAAAGCATAATCTTTACCTTATTTCCAAGATAACCCATTAGCCCTCTTCCAACACAAGACACCTTAAGGTTCCGAACATCATCTCTAATATCATTTTTCACCCAAACTGTAAGGAATAGTCCAACCATCTGCTTACTAGCAACCAAACTGTATCTTGAATCTCCTCTTTGTCCGTCACTCTCCTCCATTGGAGAGTATCCGTTATAGCACATGGGCGAGTAATTCATGTTAATCGGTGACTCCTCATGACCACATTCATCGTCAGACGAAACCCATTTGTAGTTAGGGTCATAGTCACTGGCTCTATGATCAAGCATGACCTGGTCACAGACACTGAATCTTCTTTCTGATTTGAAGGCTAATACACATATTCATCGTCAGACGAATCTTCTTTTACTCAAGGAGCCTTAAGTCTAAACAATTTACTTTTTTGTTTATTGAATCTATAGTTGTAAAAGAGACGGCAAAAGTGACGGAAGTCCACAAATTAGTGCATGGGCAATTTGTAGAGCAGAATATTAACAATTTGAGTGCATGTTCTCAAATCCTTCTACCACAACTATCGTTTTTCTACACGAGAAATGAAATCCTTAATAGGGGGCTTATATTCCCTCCATTCCAAACCCTAAATGAGTATAAAGCACATCTTTTGAAACAGGACGTAAAGGAGGAGTTTACTGTTGATAATGCTGTTTTTAGGAAATTCTAGAAGATGGTAAAAGATTTCATAAAGGGCCTCCTTTATTTATTTCGTTCTGGCGTTTCATATGGTACGCCTATATTGGTGGCTCGTAATGGTCGAGGAGCTATCTTATTCCCCGGCATTCCTTATGGTCCCTCAAGTACTACCCTGTATGGGAGATAACATTTTATCACTATTTTTCCAGATTTGTCCATCTACCATATCACACCTAGATGGCAAGAAATCAACCATATCTTTTTTCTCCTTTTTATGTAACTAGTTGAAGACCCGTACCATGTACGGATAATGACAATTTTTTTCCATATTCATATAAATTATATGAAGATTATTTTTATAACTAAAAGATATTAAATTATATGAGATGTGTGTGAAAGATAATTTATCATCCTCATATTTTTAACGTGTGCATTAAAAGATATAAATTATATGAGATTTGTGCAAAAGATAATTTCCCGGGAGATCTTTGTTAAATAAGATCTTAATTGGCTAATAATTTTATGTGATCTTTATTGGATAAGAAGATCTAAAAAAATATAAATTATATGAGATGGTTGATCTCTTGATAAGGAAAAATATGCATAGAGATTCTAGCTAACATAATTTTTCATTTTGATATGTGATCCATTTATAGTACACAACTAGTTATAACCCGGGCCTTGCCCGGGGTTTTTTTGAATAAAAAAAAAATAAAATGTATTAATTTAAATATGATATAAGTATTATAAATTAAATACATAATTTGTTTGAATTAGATAAGTATTATGAACACCGCTATATTTAAAATCGCTTAGTTGGTTAATTTTAGTGACACGAACCTATGTTTTTTGGTTGAAGTGACACGAACCTATGTAGAACAAACACGAATTTGATGACGTGAACCTAGTTAATGATCCGGTCTTTTAAATTAAAAAGGTAATATATTAATTACATATGATCTATGAATACTATAACTTAATTAATGTCGTATTTCTAACTTTAAAATTGCAGATATAAAGTTATTTAAATATAAATATACATCTATTATTGAAATAAATAAATAAAAATAACCTTTGTTCACGTCAAGCTGGTCCAAAACGACCGGTGTCAAACAAATTTATAAAATGGTTGACTCTCTTCACTAATTGGTCAATACATCTAAACTTGCAAGAAAACCATAGTGGCTTGGCCCAAGTAATTAACATATAAAATTAACAACGTGAACCTATACTCAAACCGAACTAACTTACCCGAACCCAACTGAACCAAACTTGAAATGACCCTACCCAATCGACCTATAAATTTATGCATCTCAAACTTGTACTTAATCCGAATTCAAATGAACTGCTTATTGAACCAACCTTATTAATGAATATACTTTCCATATATAACATCCCAAACATGGACTTAATCCAAACTCAAAATGATCAACCCATCAAACTGTTCTCATCAATACGTTTATTTTTCATATATAACAACTCAAAATGACCAACCTACCATACCAATAAGTTTACTCTTCATACTTAATAACTCAAACTTGTACTCAATCTGAATTCAAAAAGATCTATGTATAAAATAAACCCAAATATAGGTTTATTCTCCACATATAATAACCCAAAAAAATGATCCGTACTCGATCATTACATAGATCCCAAACTAACTAATGATCCCCAAAAAAAAATGATCACAAATATAGGTGTTATCCATACATTACATCCCAAACTAATATTCAATCTGAACTCAAAATGGCCAATTAACCTACCGAAATTACCATGCTAAAAGCTTTATTCTCCTTATGTAATAGCCAAACTTTTACTCAATCCGAACTCAAGATAACCAACGTATAGAACTGACCTATTAACAGATTTATTCCTCACATATAACAACTCAAACTAATACTTAATCTAAAATCAAAATGACCCTACTACCGAATTTACCATGCTAATAGCTTTAATCACCTTATGTAATAACCAAACTTGTACTCAATCCGAACTCAAGATAACCAACGTATAGAAATGGCCCATAAATAGATTTATTCCCCAAATACTGTATAACAACTTAAACTAATACTTGATTATCTTTCCATTCATTTCAAAACTTTCATGATATATTCATTAATCAATATATAGGCCGTGCACAGACGTCACTTTTTTTTAATCTGAACTCAAAATTACCAACCTAAAGAATCAACCCAATTAATTGATTTATTTTCCATGCATAGCGGTCTAAATTTGTACTCAAAATGACTAATATACTAAATCGATCCCATAAATAGGTTTATTCTCCTTATATAATGTCTTGACCATGTGTAGACGCATCACAAACCGACTTAATTAATAGTTTTATTCTTAATACATAGATAAGTTTTTTTATAAAATTGTATAATCATCTCCATGCATATTTGATATGTCGAATTATTATGATAATGTGCACATTTAGGATTAAGAAATTAAGACAGTTTTTTTGTAATTAAAAATTTGCATGTCAACAATATTAATTCAAGCTGTAAATTATTTAAGTTCATATGTATATGCAATTTACTTTCCATTTAAAAGAAAAAGATAGAAATTATCTCAATATATATTAGTATGAGGCAATAGGAAGATAAAATCTTGGATTAAAAAATAATGTACAATAATATTATGTGAGATCTTCACATATATATATAATTTGGGTTGTGCTATTTGTCATCCCGGAGCGATAAATAAAACCCTGTTTTAAATAGGATCCTTAAAATAGAATGCTTAATGTAAATCAAATATTAAACCTTTTGTTTTTTTTTCAATTTTATACGGCTCAATCTTATAAAATCTCAACCTTAACAAAGTAACCGGTGGATATTATTTCTTGGATTTATCTGGAAAAAAAAACACGTTAATAAATAATTTTACTTAACATGTATCTATCATCTTTTATATGTATGGAAAAAAAACATGTTAATAAAAAATGTTGCTGTATCTTTTCGATATATTTCACTGATTCTAGTTACTATCCTACAATTATATCGATCCATTTAGTTAGATTTAAATTAATCACTTTATTTGTGGGTCAAAATAAGAAGAAGGATTTGGCTAGCATGAAAATAACACAATATGTCAAATTTGCACACATAGCATAACCCCTCTCTCCACCAGTTGACCGACCGTTGACCGGCGTTGACCGACCGTTGACCGGCGTTGACCGACCGTTGACCGGCGTTGACCGGCGTTGACTGTCACCACAAAGTGATAATATTCACACTAACTGTCACCACAAGTGACAATATTCACACCTAACTGTCATAAGTGACAATATTCACACCTAACTGTCACAATTGACAATATATTCACACTTAATTGTCACCACAAGTGACAATATTCACACTAACTGTCACCACAAGTGACAATATTCACACCTAACTGTCACAAGTGACAATATTCACACCTAATTGTCATCACAAATAACACTATTTACACCTAATTGTCACCACAAATGATAATATTCACACCTAATTGTCAACAAAAGTGACAATATTCACACCTAATTGTCACCACTAGTGACAATATTCATACTAATTGTCACCACAAGT
This sequence comes from Polygonum aviculare, assembly GCA_934048045.1. NCBI lineage: Eukaryota > Viridiplantae > Streptophyta > Magnoliopsida > Caryophyllales > Polygonaceae > Polygonum > Polygonum aviculare. The sequence continues at coordinate 30,626,295 of OW204026.1, forward strand.
GACAATATTCACACCTAATTGTCAACACATGACAATATTCACACTAATTGTCACCACAAGTGACAATATTCACACCTAATTGTCAACAAAAGTGACAATATGCACACATAATTGTCACCACTAGTGACAATATTCATATTAATTGTCACCACAAGTGACAATATTCACACCTAATTGTCAACACAAATAACAATATTCACACCTAATTGTCACCACAAGTGATAATATTCACACCTAATTGTCAACACATGACAATATTCACACTAATTGTCACCACAAGTGACAATATTCACACCTAATTGTCAACAAAAGTGACAATATTCACACCTAATTGTCAACGCAAGTGACAATAATAACATGAATCTATACAAGTGACGGAAAAATTGTATCACCAAATAGCTTAATGTCATCACAACTTTCTTATATACAAAACATCGTAACATGAATGGATAAAAACAGAAATCGAACCCTATCATGTGCACTCAATACTCACAGGAGTCAGAGCCTAATACAATCGGTTCAACGTACACAAATAATAAACCACATCCAAACAATTTTATATCAATTCTTTTCGATGCTCAGTTCCCACCAATTCAACATGGTTCCAATTCATCACTTTTATAAATCCAATACAAAAAGGCATTTTATAACACAAATGATAGCTATATGCATGCCAGCACCTTTACATTCAGAGAATTAATGGTTCGAGCAAACTGTATAATTACGAAAGACAGAGGAAGAGAAAACATACTCATCCTGTTCTAGGTCTTGGTCGTCGCTTGAAGGATTCGAATCGGAGTCTGCGAGAAACAAAAGAAATCACATCAGATTCGACACAAAGAACAGAAAAATCGATTTCTCTAACTTGATCGATTTCGCCGTTTGGAGAACGAACGGTAAGTAGTTTTTGAACACCGTCTTCTTATGCTTCCGGTTGAATCTAAGCTCGTAGTATCTCAGATCCGAATTCCAAACCGCGTTCTGTTTGTTGTTTTTCCGATTGCTCTCTCGTGTGATCCGCGAGTTGAGCAGAGTCCACTTCAATTGAGCGCCGTCGTAGCGGTCGACGAACTCCTCCTTCTCGTCAATGGCGAACGAGACCTCCTTCTCCTGATCTGATTTGATCGCCTTGATTCGGCGGATCGAAGGCGCGGCTTGAAACCCTAGGTATACGGTGGCGGCCTCGAAGAGCTGATTGGGAGCGATTCCGTTGAATTCGTCGATGACGACGACGAACTCCGACGAGAGCTTCTTCGAGAAGCTTCGGAGCGCGAGAGGAGAAGTAGTCGCTGAGAGGGTGAGCAGGAGGAGAGAGAATCGGCGTTGAGCGAGAAGACGGCGGACGAGAAAAGGGGAGAGACGTTTCCAAGGGCGTGCTTGCTTTTTATTTTTATTTTTTTTAGTTATGCTATGGATGCAATTAAGGGGCAAATGGGCCGCCCATGAAAAACGGACCCCAAAACATGCCGCCCGGCCCAAATCCTTCAAATAAGAATACTATCGAAATATAATCAATATTTATATATTATAAAAGCCGACCGTTTTCGAGCTTCCACATTAATTCTGGCCCCACCACATATTTAACAAAAATTAATTTTTAAAGCATTGTAATTAATTGCCATAATTTTCAATATGTAGCCACATATAGTACGGCTGTTTGTTCTCAACCTACGTAAATTTACTAACTACCTAAATTAATTATAGTACGGTTGTTTGCAATACAATCTATCCATACATTATAATAATAATTAATTATATACAATATCTAGCCATATACAATATCTATCCATATACAATATCTATCCATACAATATAATAATCTATACTATATATTAAAGCCGGAGAATTTTGAGTCTCCACGTTAATTTTGGCCCTACCTCATATTAGATTCATTATAAATCAATTATCTATTCTCATATGTATCTATCTATTTACCATACATTGATATATCAGAATAATATCTATATCCATAATCTATCAAAAATATTATGTGAGTTAATCAATCTTATATAATTAATTTATTTTAATAAAACTTATATAATTAACTACCATAATTTTGCTACGTAAATTTTCAATCTTTTGATTAACTATCTTATCAACAATCTTTATCCATACAATATCTAGCCGAAAATATCTACGTAAATAAACCATATACAATATTTATCCATAAAATATAGTACGTAAATTTACCTTAATTATCCACCACGACGGGTAACAATATAGTACATATAATCCACCACGACAATTTTAATTGGACAGGTATCTAAAGCCAAATTAACCTCATATATAATCAACAATATATGTTAATAGTACAATATAGCGTGACGAGGTTAAACATAATCAACAATATGGTAAACGTGACGAGGTAAAATAATCCCCTTAAAATAATATCAAAAAACGTATTACATCAAAAAACGTACGATAAACGTGACGAGGTTAAACATAATCTTTAATCCCCTTATAGTATCTATCTTATTGTTGATTATTTGACGGGGGTTAATTTTAATTGGACAAGTAAATTTAAATATAACAGGTTTCTAACAATAGTATGACACGACACTACGACAGGCATAATATATGGTAAGCAAATTTAAAATTATCCACCACGTTGATTCTGACTCCGCTTGATTTTAATTTTTTTTTTTTCAACTCAAATAGATAAGAACAATTTTATATCTTTTATTTTGCTTAATTATCTAATTCTCAATTATATCTTTAAAGTCATTCTATCTATCTTAAATTTTATTTTCCTTAAATAATTTTATCTTTATTTTTCTTCTATGAATGATACCCACTATTCAATACATCATTCCAAAATTCATTTTCTTTGGCATTTTCAACCTTACCGTACAACATTATCCATAATTATTGCTAATCAAATCCTAAATTGCCTTTCATTAAAAAAAAATCCTTAACCCCCGATTTTGTAAAATTGTGGATAACGTAAAAAAAAATGGTCTATTTTGACATTAAAGGTTAGAATAAAAAATATTAACTTTGGTAAATATTTTTATCTAACAATGTTTGATTGTTGATCAACAGTTTGATTGACAATTTTTGAATAAAATATTATTTGGGGATTATAGATTTGGTACAAATCATACATTTTTACCTAATAATAAATCATAATAACAATTTTAAAATTATATTTTAATAAGAAAAGATTTGGAAAAGATTTAATAGGATATTAATAAGTGAAAATATTTAATGAAAATTTTAGCATATGATAATGTTATTTTTTCTAGACAAAATAGATTTAATATTAACTATAAAATAAAGATTTTCAATATTAACCACTTGGACATCGAATTTGTATGTCAATTTTGTTTTATATTATATAATAAGATATTAATATAATAATTAATAACTTAATCATAAGATAAAATTCAATTTTAAATCCACTGAATTGCATGGAAAAGATTTTGTCAATAACCAAACTAATAGCCTAATACGTTGATTTTTTTGCTCAAAGAGATATAGAGTAAAAAAATTTGGAAGTCATATGACTAAATTTATTTGAATTCATGAAATTTAAAAGTCTATATAAAAAAACTCTATTCTCACCCCACATTATATTTTTTATATATTGTTTCTAACAATTTCTATTAATTTCCTAATATTTTCTAAAGCAATTGTCTTTTAGATTCGTAATATCATGATCTTTAAAATATATTTTATTTTAATAAGATATTTTTTTGGGTCTATTCATACATATAGAGGCAAAATATCACTCATTAAATATTATGATTAACATAACTACATGTTTAATTTTAATATCAAGTTGGTGCTTTGTATACTAAAATATAATTAAATACAAATCGCACAATAATGTATTTTATCGACAATAAAATATAATTACTTGATTTGCATAATAACATATTCTCAATCAATCAGTTAACAATTAAAAATTTCTAATATTCTATGAAACCAAATTATGTTAAAACTTTTATTATACATTTTATATTAATATTCTATTGATTATATATCCAAAAAAAAAATACAAGTCGTGCATGGCACGACGGGTACAACTAGTTTAATAGATAATGGATATTGGTAATCAATTTCATTTGATCGTCTATGAAATGGGCTTGAAAGTGATTTTGCCCTCCAAAATAAATGGTGAGCAATCAATTGAATTTGTACGTGATTTTCCCCTCAAAAATAATTGAGGAAGATACGGTAAAGGTTGAAACCTTTTTAGTTTATAATTTATTTCGAAAATCAAGATGTGGAAACTACCAAATAAATATCTATTTGTAATCTAGTAAAACTAATAAACATATATTGATTAGAAAATTAGTTTAAAAATCAAATATCAAAGATAAAATTATATGAATTGGGGATAAACGTTTTTGGTTGAACAATATAAGATTTTGTTAAGAAAAGGGGAAAAAAAAGATTACGTAACAAAAAATAGGAATTCATGAATGGATAGAAAATTGTGATAATCAATTACTTAATTAAAAATAGGGTGGATGGTTTAAAAATTCTTAATGACAAAACTGCTCTTAACTGCTTCAGGTTAAGTATACTAGCAAATGACCCGCATCTTGTACGGGGGTGTTTTTTTTCTTATATTATCTTGTATATAAATTCACTATAACAATTATAAATATTATCATATATCTATTTTCTTATAAAACGCTACATATATTTTAGATTATAAAATAACATAATTCTCATATATCATCAAATATTTATATAAAAATATTATATTTTTATATTAATTATTTTAATACATACATAAACATATATATTGAGGAAGAATACAATAAGATGAGGATGCATTATCAAATTTTATAAAAAATTGATAAAAATATTTTGAAATTTAAATTAAAAATTTATAAACTAATCTATGTAAATAAATAAATTATTTAAAATAAAAATTTGGATTAATGCAGTAATATATTTTAAATTGTAGATAATAAGATTAACCAACTCTCCATATACGAATTATGCAGGTGGTGTTTTGTAATTTGTACCATATAATAATAAGATTGATATTAATATGTTAGATTACAAAGCAACTTAAAATTCAAGATAAAACTAATATTTTAAGTAAATATGTATAAGAATAAGCTTAAAACTAAGATTGATAAGATAATTTTTTTAATAAGGGGTGATGTGGCATAATATGGTGGCGATCAAAATTTGATTCCGCTTTAGTATATACTTAGAGATAGATGATAATATCAAATAAATCATAAATAACTTAACTAATGATAATATAGTACGTACATGCTTTTGGATCATATATGATAAATTTACATGTAATAAGTAGGGAGTAGAAAGATAAAAATTTCAATTTAATTGATAACAAAAGATAAAACTTTTTTTGCTCAAAAAAAAAAGATAAAACTTTTAAGTAGGAAGTAAAAAGATAAAATTTCCAATTTAATAGATGATAACAAAATTTATATAAAATATACTGTATTATTCTAATAAAAGGGGTGATGTGGCGCAATATGGTGACGGAATTTGCTTCCGCTTTAGTATATAGTAATAGATATTGATTCTATTAATTTTTGGCTAATACTTTTATTTTGTTAATAATTGCTAAAATAAAAATATTAGTTTATTCAACAGTGATGAGGTGGCACAATTTTTAACAAAGACATAGGTTCCACTTTATACTGTATTATAGTAGATTTCTTTTTTTCATCACCCAATTTTTTTCTACCGCCTATTATGATTTGTTTCAACACAATCTTCTCCAAAAATTAATTCACCAAAATGAATTTAGCGCCTGATATTTTCAGTCTCATTGCCGCTCAGTTCAAAATATGCAATAGTCTTCTTCCCAATCGTACACCCTACAACCCTTTTCTTTTCAAATTCATTACCCAATATTCATCACACTTAACAAATTTATAAGGTTAGGCAATCAATTGATCAAGGTAAAACTCCAAATTCTTTTACTGTTATTCTTATTTGCTTGTAATTTTTGTAATTGCTTATGAATAGTTGTTGTTGATCAAGATTTCGTTATGGCTTCACCAAGTGCTACAGACATCAATGATGTTAATTTCTATGCAAAACTTCGAGCATATATATATCGTCAACCAAAGGAATTTGATCCCGACCAAAAAAAAAACAAAGGAATTCGATTTGAATCTCCCACCGACCGAGGAAACTGAAATCAAATACAAGCAGGACTTTGATTTGAACTTGCTCCTAGATGAAGCCTTCAATTCCCGTACTGATAATAGCTTTGATTTTGTACGTGATTTCGATTTGAACAAGCATTATATTGAAGAGGGGCAACTTCATCCCGACAAGAGAGTAGAGGCTTCAATAGTGCTTCTAAGGAAGATTATGTTTCAAGATTACTATTGAAATTAGAGTGTTTCACATGTTCATTCATAATTTGGCTAGAAAAGAGAAGGAACTAGTATTTCTAATTTTCTTTTTCCACTTATGATGAATAAGTTACTTCTATGAAAGTTGTATGAAAGTTGTTCACTTATGCCTTTTGACAGTGTGCAGCTCATTATTGCTTATGGCTTCCAGTTAGTTTTAAGCACAAACTCTTGTTATTGCTAATGGTTCTGAGTTAGTTTTGAACATATGATTGTGCCTTAATAATATTCACATAGGGCCTCATAGTCTAGAATTGGAATGAAATGTGTCAAATGACCAGTGTGCAATCAATGAATCAAAAACATGTTGAAACTACCTTGTTTTGCATAAATTATTTAGGGTGTACAACCAGGTCCTCCTAATAAGTTATGAATCTTGCTGATGTATCTAATCTGTTTACATACCACATTGCTACGTAGAGCTGAAAATCATCCAGCATTTTTGCGCCCTCTGCATAAATTATTTAGGGTGTACAACCAGTTACTGTCCAAAATCGCAACCTACATGGCCTATATTGTTGCGCCCTCTGCATCTTTCACTTGTTTGTGGCCATGTCGTTTTATGAGTGGCTGCTTTTGTGTGATGCATGATTCCTCTTCTCCCTTTTTTGTGTTCAGTCCCCCACCATTTTTCAGAGAGTGACTCATTCTTTCTTTTCTTGTGCTACCGTCCGCTTACTGTCCTACAAGAAGTTGGTCATATTTGTGTAACCTCTTATCACATTTTCCCTACTTCCACCAATTAATATCATGGTCTTTGCTTTACTTGTTAGTGGAATCATCTTGTTTCATTTCTCCTTCCTCCAAATCAAACTTTGTTCGATCTTGTGGAGTATGCAAACTGTTTTTGGTGAAAATATAACAAGGGTAAAATGTATACAAAATAACTAACATTTTGTACTAGAATAGAAAAATGTATACAAAATTGGTGTTTATGGATAGATAAAAAAAATAATTTTGAATCATGGTATATTTAAGATATTTTCATTTTAATTAAAAGTTTAGCAAAAAAAAACATACACACTCTCTTAATTCATCTATATAATCTTCTATCTATCTATCTATACAACACTTAAAATTCTCCCTCTCTTGTCACATTAATGACTTCTCTCTAATTGTTTTTTTGTTTTGTTTTGGGTGAATTATCTATCTCTACAACTCATATTTTTCTTTTCCTTGTCAAATAAATGCATGTTTTCATATTTTTTTTGGTTTTGCTTTTTTATTTGTAAATGATTATGAATGCATGCTACTATGCTTATTTTTTACATACATATATCATGTTATTATATTGTAACTTGAATGCAAAGCCTTATCATTTTTTTTTGAGCGATAATGTAAAGCCTAAAGAGCTAACCATATGCTTTCGATTTAAATTTCCTTCCAAATGTCTATAAAATTATAAAGAGTAATCCCTACACATGTTCATTCGGCTAAAAAACTTAATTGTAATAGAAAAGCCATATTATCAAAAAATTTCTTATAAAGAGTAATCTACTATTTTTTGGACAATTCAATACAAAATACTTGCATAATGTATTAATTCGAACAATATTGTGTTATGACGAAGATTATAATTTTCACCTTCCAGAAAAATACGGTGAAAGAAATTGTCCGTCCATCGGACGGTCAAGCTTTCTAGTACATTAAAAAGTTGTGTACAAAACGCATTTAATGCACATGATTCAACCTTGTTTTTTATTTATTGTGATAGATACACAAAATGCACAGATTCACATCCTAGCGTAGTGGTTAAGCTCCCCTTCTTTGTCATGTAAATCCATGGTTTGAGTCCTACTGAACAAATTTGTGTTTTTTTACTTCTATGAGGTTCAAATCTCAAGAGAAGTATTAAGGAAGCTTAAAATAGTTTATTTGTGACAATACTTGGCCTAAAATCAAGTTTGTTCAGTAGGTCTCGAACCATGGATATATAGCTTAAACTCATTTGATCGAAGCAAATTAAAGCAAACGCAGGCCTAAGTTCAAGCAAAGCAGAAGAAGGCCTCAAAAAAAAAAAGCAAAGCAGAAGAAGAGGACAGTGAACCAGACCAAAAAAAGTACACCACAAACTCTTCGTCCAAATAAAGAGTACACAAGTCTGAAACAGCCCACACGATTACCATAACCTGTTGTACTAGTGTTCTGTCCGGTAGGCATGAAGAAAAGGAGAAATGGGTATGGGGTAACATAAAAGATAAAAATAGGAAGAAAAAAAAGGCCCAAATTGAAATCTTCCCCCAAACCCTAATTCCCCTCTTTCAATTGCAAACGCCGTCACGCTCACGCGTCTCATTCTCCCCCATCCGATCCAATTACCAATTACAAAATCCCTCTTCCTCCTTCCTCTCTCTTCGGGCCCTTTTCCAATCCCTCAATTCCCCTTCTCCAATTTAGGGCTTTTGGTTTCCCCAATCCAAAAAAGCCCAACTCCACTCTGAGCTCCTGCTTGGTACAGTCGACGCCAGATCTGGTTTCGATTCGTATGTTCTGATTATTTCTTCCTCTCAATTTCCCTTTTTCGGCGGTCAAGGTTTTCGGTCTTCGCCCCAACCCACAAAGCCCAATTTCACTCTCGGCTTACTGCTCGGGACAGTCGAACGCCAGATCCGGTCACGATTCGTAAGTTTTGGTCTTTTCCTTCTTCTCAAACACCTCTCTTTCGGTGCTTAAGCCTCAATTTCGGTGTTTTGGGTTGCCTGTGTTGTAGTCACTAGTCAATGATGGCTCTTCTTTCTGATTCTATGCTTCCAAGCTTCGATCTTTTTTCTAGTTTTAGGCAGCTGGAAAGCTTCTATTTTGCAACATCTAGAAACTCTTTTAAGCTGTTTTAGTGTGGTAGGTGCGTATGATGGTATGAAGTTGATCTCTTGGTGGTGGTTTGAAGAAACTAGGGTCATTTAGAAATGCTTATTGCTGTTTGATATTCCCTCTGGCTCTTGTGAAGTGAATGTATGTTTGAATTGAGTTTGTTGAAGCCTATGTAACATTACATCTGCTATAAAATAGTTTCATCATGTACTCACTAGTTTGTAGTGAGCTTTGAACAATATATCTGAGATGGGTGACGGAACTTAAAATACCCAATGTGGTGAAGGCCTCATTAATCATTATTCCTAGGCGTTGTTTCGGTATCCTTTACTCCTGTAGTGTGATTGATGGTTATTTCTGCTAGTTGATGTTGTTTGAAATTATTGTGTTTGCTAAGGCTACTCAGTTCCAATGGGACTTACTCCTTCTCTACCTGTTTGTCGTGCAGAATGGCTACTGCTGAACAAAACCACGAGGTGACTGATACCGAGGCCCCAAAGCCTTCTGATGAACAGCCTCTCGGTTCAGTTGCAGCTGACACACAGACATTGGGGTCAAAGCAGGCTGATAAAGAATCCAAGCCAACAGGTGAAGAGGCACCAGACTCCGAGCATGCCGACACTAATGGTTTGGGTGAAGAGGCTGATGCATCTGTTAAGCAGGCAGAGACTGTTGGCTCGGAACAGGTGATTGCAGAAGAACCAATGAATGTTGATATTCCTGATCAACAACAACCTGCTTCTGAGCTGGCCTATGCACCTTCAGATGAGAACCTGAAGCCTTCTGAGGAACAACCCATCGGTTCAGCTGCAGCTGAAACAAAGCCATTTGATTCAGAGCATGCTGATACCGAGGCCCAGCTGACAGGTGAAGAGGCACTAGACTCAGAGCATGCTGGGACTGAGGGTTTGACTGAAGAAGTTTTAGGGTCAGAGCATGTTGAGGCACGTCCAGTGGGTGATGAGGTGCCTGATTCCGAGCAGGAATCTGTTAAGCAGCCAGAGGGTGCTATCTCAGAGCAGGTGAACACAGAAGGAGAACCAATGAATGTTGATATTCCGGACCAACAACTATCTGCTTCTGATCTGGCCTATTCACATCCGGATGGGACCTTGAAGCCTTCTGAGGAACAACCTGCAAGTTCAGTTGCAGCTGACACACAGCCATTGGATTCAGAGCACGCTGATACCGAGCCCCAGCTGACAGGTGAAGAGCCACTAGGCTCAGAGCATGCTGGGGCAAACGGTTTGAGGGAAGAGATTTTAGGGTCAGAGCACGCTGAGGCACATCCGGTGAGTAATGAGGTGCTTTGCTCGGAGCAGGAATCTGTTAAGCAGGCAGAGATTGTTAGCTCAGAACAATTGAGTGCAGGAGGAGAAATAAAAAGCGTGGATATTCCTGATCAACAACTATCTGCTTCTGAGCTGACCTATTCACATGCAGATGATCATATGCATCAAGTTCATGACGAGTATGTCAATTCACAGTCATATGGTCATGAGAGTCATCCTGCCATGTACGAAATGGAAACTATACATGAAAACAATGAGTTTGTCAAAACGGAGCATATTCATCCACAAACCATGCATGAAGATGTTATGAATGCTGATCTTGAAGACCAACTGCAGATGAGTTCGGAGCTCATGCACGAGCTGCAGGTGACCTCAGAGCTCGCACATCAGGTGCAGGCCAATTCAGATTTTGTCCCTTTGCAGTCTATTGATTCAGAGATTGTCCATTCTCAGCCAATGAACTCGGATCTAGTCCATTCAGAACCTTATGGCTCAGAATTTGATAATATGCAGCTTGTCCCCACAGATGTGGTTAACTCTGAGTTTCCTGATCCAGAGACTCAACCAAGCAAACGTAGGAAAAAGAAGTCTGTAGTTTGGGAGCACTTTACGATTGAGGCAGTTGGTGCTGGATGCAGGAGGGCCTGTTGCAAAGTATGCAAGCAATCATTTGCATACAGTACTGGTTCAAAGGTGGCTGGCACGAGTCACCTGAAACGCCATATTGCCAAGGGAAGCTGCCCTTTACTTCTTCGTCAGCAGGATAAAAATCAAATAACTCCTTATGCTCCAAAGAGTGGTGGGACTGAAACCGGCACACCAGCTACTACAGAAACTCCAAAAAGACGGTATAGAACCTCAAATGCACCATACCTCATATTTGACCAGGACCGTTGTCGACATGAGATTGCTAGAATGATCATTATGCATGAATATCCTCTACAGATGGTTGAGCATTCTGGTTTTGTTTCCTTTGTACAAAATCTTCAACCTCGGTTCGATATGGTGAACTTTAGTACTGTCCAAGGAGATTGTGTGGCTACGTACTTGAGGGAAAAACAAAATCTTCAAAAGTTCATTGACGGCATGCCTGGAAGGATCTGCCTCTCGTTGGACATGTGGACATCCTGCCAAACAACTGGATATGTATTCTTACACTGCCAATTCATTGATCAAGAGTTTAAGTTGCATAGGCGCCTGCTTAATGTTGTGATGGAACCTTTCCCAGAGTCGGACAATGCTTTTAGCCATGCTGTGGGAACTTGTCTTTCATACTGGAATTTGGACAACAAACTCTGCTCTATCACTTTCAATCATCCACTGAGTGACACAGCACGTGAAAATATGAGGGGGTTACTTTCTGTGAAGAATTCGTCTGTCTTAAATGGTCAGCTGTTGCTGGGAAGCTGCCTAGCTCGTACCCTCAGTGGCATGGCTCAGGATGTATTGGCAGCTGGGCAAGATGTTGTGAGAAAAATCAGGTCAAGTGTGAAGTATGTAAAAACTTCTGATGCTCATGAAGACAAATTCCTCGAACTGAAGCAGCAGCTTCAAGTACCCAGTGACAAAACGCTCACGCTTGACAATGTAACCCGCTGGAACACAACATATGATATGCTACTTGCTGCTTGCGAGCTGAAGGAAGTCTTCTCATGCTTGGACACATCTGACCCCGAGTTCAAGGATGCACCCTCCATGGAAGACTGGAATCAGGCTGAAAGCATATGTATGTACCTCAGGATTCTGATTGAGACGGCCAACTTTCTTGTAGAAAAAAGCCCGCCTTCCACAAACGTGTTCTTTCATGAGGTTTGGAAGATCCAGCTGGAGCTTACACGTAATGCATCAAGTGAAGATCCCTTTGTAAGGAATGTTGCTGGTGTCTTGCAAGAGAAGTTTCTGAATTACTGGAGGGGATCCTTCTTGGTGTTGGCCATTGCTGTGGCTATGGATCCCAGGTTCAAAATGAAACTGGTGGAGTTCAGTTTTGCAAAGCTCTTTGGTGAAGAAGCTCCTGCTTATATCAGAATGGCTGATGAGGGAATCCATGGGCTTTTCCACGAATACATGGCTCTCTCCGGAGAGATGAATGGTGTTAGTCTGGAGGCAGATGGAAATCAGAGTCTTGTCACTAGCAATGGATTGACCGACTTTGACATGTATATAATGGAGACCACAAGCCAGCAGATGAAATCAGAGCTTGATGAGTACTTGGACGAGTCTCTATTGCCACGAATGCAAGAACTCGATGTGATCGGCTGGTGGAAGCTGAACAGGATCAAGTACCCCAATCTCTCCAAGATGGCCCGCGACATCCTTTCAATACCGCTCTCAAGTGTGGGGCCCACTTATGTGTTTGATACTGTGAGCCGGGATATGGATCAGCAGTGGAGCTGTTTGAGGCCCGAAACCATGGAGGCCCTAATGTGTGCCAAAGACTGGCTGTCATCAGTCTGAAACCATGGAGCTGATTAAGGTGGAGCTTTGTGTAAGGCTAATATATCAATAAACTGGATCTGCTTTTTTTAGGTATGTAATCTTCTGTACTATTATTTATTATGAGTAGGGTTGCTGAGTTGAGTTTGGTGTGCCTTTCAGTTTGACATTTCTGAAGGGCTTTCCTCGTGAGAAATGCTTGGATCTTGTGTAGACATAAAGTTTGTAATCTTCTTATCAAATGCTGTTGTCTATTGTGGGTAGGATTGCTGAGGTCCACTTTGGTGTGCCTCTAAAGTCTGACATTTCTGAAGGGTTGTCCTCGTGAGACATGCATATTTGGATCTTGTGTAGGATAATAAGTTTGTAACCTTCTTACTGGTGCATTTGAACTATTCAGGTATTTGAGTAGATTGTTGTATTTGTGTGTGGAATTTGGCTTTGGCATCAATGATGGCTAAAGGTTGATGTAGCTCCATTATACCATTGCCTGTTCTTCTCAACAGTGATTGTTACCACCAAAACGCTTAACAGTGGTTGTAAGCAGGTTGCTGTGTGACAACAATATGCAAGCCTGGGCCTCCAACTCTACCTACACAAATGAGCAAAACCAACATTTCAATGACTTTTCTTTTAGAACGTTGTGATAGCCACATTTGTGCTCCTCTTTCTTAAAGATCTTTGTTTTTTGGGTGGGCAGTTGTTCAACCAACTTACATTTCTGGAGATGGATCTTGATAAGAACACAACAAGAATAGATAGTGATGAAAAAACATTCAGCCAACATGATCCACTCGTAATGCCATTGACATGTAAATACGATTCTCCTGACAACTACCTAGTGAATCTCGCGTATGCAGGGTTTGGGGGGTCAAAATGGAGACATTCTAGACCTAGATGGAAAGTGTCCGAGAATATTTGTATTGTGACAACAACAATATTTACCCAATATGAGGGGTTAAAATGGGAGCCAAGTTGTTAGTTTTTTTTTTAATATAAGGAAAGTGATTAGGGTTGCCGCAGCCTGCAAATACTATATGACTCCGCGTATGCAGGGTTTGGGGGGTCAAAATGGAGACATTCTAGACCTAGATGGAAAGTGTCCGAGAATATTTGTATTGTGACAACAACAATATTTACCCAATATGAGGGGTTAAAATGGGAGCCAAGTTGTTAGTTTTTTTTTTAATATAAGGAAAGTGATTAGGGTTGCCGCAGCCTGCAAATACTATATGACTCCCTGGAGTCTTAAATCCGGGACCTCATGGTACTACCATAAGTTCTGCCGAGCGCAAAGCCAAGTTGTTAATTAATTACAGTCTAATGGGAGGAGGCCAAGTTGGATTCTTGGATCCTTACTATGTTGGCCCAGTTGTTCCATTATGATTTCTTTTTGATTTATGCTGACTCAAGAGGGTTAATCTGGCAGCCCTTTGTTATTTCAGCCCACCCTTTTTATTTTACTGTATATATCTAGTACCATAGTTTCAAAGGAAACGTGATGCTTTGAAAGTTCTTCCACTATATTGAGTTTTATAATAAAGTTCAGTTTTCTGCTTTACTTGTTTTAGCACAAGATATTGATATGCGAAGTGTTGCACCGTTGGCATACACCAATAACCAATGTCACACTGCCATTTGTACCATTTTTACTACACTATATATATGACACAATAGGAATCTTTTTTTTTCCTGTTTTTACATCTGTACATCATACTGGTAATTGGTTTGTTGTGCTGGGTTGATCCCAACAGAAAAAATTCTGGGTAAGCAGGTAATTTTGATAAGAAAGTGTTGAATATGAATATCCTGATTATTGTACCAAGAACCCATCATTATCATTACAAATTAGAAAGTTTAGACCCACTTTTCCTACTGGGTATGAAATTTCAAATTTGATATAAAGACAAACCTTCAATCAATTGCGATAGGCTGTGGCCTGTGGGGTTGCAATATCACTTTTAGCATCTCTGCAACTTGATCATATTTCACGTTTATGAGTTTGTTTATAGTATTTATTTCATCATACTAAAAAGGTCAGTAAAAAAACAAGATTAGCTGTATTTACAAATGATCCTTTAGTAAGGTTTATATTGTAAAGATCTCCAGAATCCTATGATTTGAGAACAGAATCCCAAAGATTCAGCTACTTAATCATACTAACCTCCCTTTTTTGTGTGCTGTTAAAGTAGTTTAGGACATTACAAGCTCAATCAATTACCTCATTTTTTCCATTAAGACTGCTAAAACAGTGCTTTGATTGATACACATATATACACCACTCCTTTTTGTTGTTTGTCCAGGTTCATTTGTTACTCTGAGCAAACGTGAGCAACTTGTGTCCTTTTCAGAGCCTTTTTCAATATAAGGACTCTATTTGCTTACAATTCCCTTTCTTCCAACTAAGAGACTGTGAGCCTAAGCCTCAGATTCTTACAATTCATGGAGTTCCTAGAGTCCGACGTGTGGGATGTCATGGGAGTAAGCAGAAAGGCGAGCCAACCCGAGCCAACCTCAGTCGGGCTTCTCTCAAGGCAGCTTCAAACGTCGGCCAGGCTAATCCCCATTGCCAAGAAGCCGACCCACGAGCCCGAGTTGGCCAACCAGTCTGCACCAGTGAACATACCAAATTGGTCTAAGGTTTATGGTAAGAGCCCCAAAGGGAAGAGCTCTTCTAGAGACACGTCGTTTGCTGATCGTGGTTGGTTTGATGAAGAAGTCCATGATGGAAATGAGTCGACGAACAATGATGGAGAGTACGAGGATGTTTATGATTGCAGGCTTCCGCCGCATGAGTGGCTGGCTAGGAAGCAGGCGAGGAATCAGATCGCGTCGTTCTCTGTGTGCGAAGGCGCTGGAAGGACCCTTAAGGGAAGGGATCTTAGCAAGGTCAGACATTCTGTGTTGACAAAAACTGGTTTCATTTGATACAAATCTGTCATTCTTATTTTGGGTTGCATTAATGTGAATTTTTGGGGTTGTTTCTTTTGTGTTTTGGCATCTTTTTCAGTGGATTAGGAGAATAAAATGGTGTTTCTATTTAGGAAACAGAATGCCTCAAAAAGAGGCTTGTTATTGCTGTTGTTTTTGTTCCTGTAAGTCTCTCTTCAATTGAAATTCTGTGTTGGTGACCTGTGCTTTTTGGGTATTTTTGATCTTGTTGTCATAGTCATTGAAGTGCAAAATTGATAGCAATAAGTTGGAATATTGCAACAGATTCTGTTAGATTCTGGAGGTTTTTGCTTTATTCTTCTGACTTTAGCTGTTTTTTATTGGACTCTTTCTGACTTGGATGTATACAATTTGTTCATGTTGTACAATATCTTCCAGAAGATGATGTAATTAACGCTAACATTCATCTCTTTTACTACAAGATCTCATTGTTTTATCTTTAAAAAACCAAGATATAAATACATCTCAGAATCTAAATGAACACACCAGATTTGCCTACAAAAATTTTTCACATCCTTCATGTGCTTCAAACCAGAATGCAGCCATGAAAAGCATCATCCGCTACAACAAAAGTTACAAGTCACCATTTTCAAAAATATTACAATTCACCATTTTCTTCCCAGTTCTTTGACCAGTGTGAATCAAGGTTTTCTCTTCTTGCTAGATTTACTGTGACTTTCACTTTTACTCCTCTTCTTGTGCTTCTCCTTGGTTCCATGGCTTTTCAAAGAGATGACACCACCAGATGGCATGCTCCCACCGCCATTTTTAAGGGCATCGTCGAAATCAACCTGCCCCTCCACGATTGCGTACTGTCCAAGCTTCTCGGGCTTCAAGAAGCCCTGCATATCAAAAGAGACGAATGAGTTTCAACCGAAAAAATTGAAATAAAAAAATCAAAGATCATTTTTGAGCTCCACCTTGGTTTGTTGTAGTTGGGCAGATTTGGAATCATCTAATTTGGCATCAGCCACTCCCTGGTCTCTCATTTTATCCTATAAATACGTTTTAAATCACAAAAGGTATATATTTCCGGTCAAGCAATAATTTATATATGAATTGAAAAAACATAACAGAAATAGTAAGTTTCGTTACCTGGACTTGTCGAGCAGCTTCGTTAAGATCGTCTTCCAACGATATATCGTGTGGCTTCAGCACAACCTGTATGATTATAAGAGGTATGAAGTCTGTTATAAGGACATGTGATATGATGACAACAATTGTTTGAAAACAAACAATATATACGGCTACTTACTTCCTTGGTACGAGGTAGGGTTGACTCGACATCCTTGGAAGCAATGTGATACAGGAATTTGTACAACTTAGTCATCACCTTCTTGAAGTTTGACATTATCTGGTCCCTTTCTAATTTCATTTGCTCCTGCACAAATTAACAGTACAGGAATGAATGAGCATTCTTGCTTTAACTTTTCTTTTGTTGGAAACATGAGAACTTCTTTCCAAGAATGAACCTTTGTATATGAGACGTTGTGATGTTGCAAGCCCATGAGAAGCAAAATAGATGCCTGGATATACTGCAGAGTAACTGGAATCTTCTCCTTAAAGTATAAAGTAGCCAGTGGTCTCAAAACATCAATTATCTGCAACGATTGTCGAATAACAATGGAACAATTAAAAATGCACTTTTGCAGCTAGTGATTCAAGGATCCATTCACAAATGGAAAGATGGAATGAAAATTGGATTTTTACCACATGAAAGTCAGCTAGCCCTTTAGCATATGCTTCCAGCAACTTCAAAGCATGAGGAGCGGATTTTAGAAACTGCAAAACCTCATCCGAATTGGAATCTTGATGTTCAGGCTCAGGAAAATTGATCTTGGGCTCCAATATACTGCATTAGAAAACAAAATGGGCAGTAAGAACTAATTACTTTCTTTTTTCATCTGTAAAAACAATAGAAATTACGGTCACCAACCTCATAGCAAGCTTAAAATGCATTGAACTGAAACAAGGCCCCAATAGTCCAATAAACCTTAACTTAAATTCTGAGTAAAACAATAAAATCAAAACAGAATCTCAAAATGTTAGTTCTTATAGACATCATAACAGAGCATAACCATCTAATCAAGGAGGAGGAG
Organism: Polygonum aviculare; assembly: GCA_934048045.1. Taxonomy (NCBI): domain Eukaryota; kingdom Viridiplantae; phylum Streptophyta; class Magnoliopsida; order Caryophyllales; family Polygonaceae; genus Polygonum; species Polygonum aviculare. The sequence goes on from OW204026.1 coordinate 30,644,244, forward strand.
CTCACCATTATAATATTGAGTAAACATGTCACCAAACTCCACATCATCATTTTTCAACGGCTTTAAGACCATGCAAGTATGTTCACCAGTAACCGCATTCTGATACACATATGAATGGCAACATAGGATCAATACACACAGACCGTGAAAATTTTCTGAACTAACAAAAATTTGACCCAACACAAGATGGAAAGTGAGAAAAGTTAAGGAGCTAACAGAAATCTGGCCGATGTAAAAAGGGAAGAAGTCAAGTTTCCTCCAGAACCGAAAAAGATCTTGTGTAAGCCCAAAGGATACACCAACATAATGGAGTCTTTCTTGTCGCCTTTCCCGAAGATGCACAAGTAGAGGTGGAAGGTTACTCCTAGGTTTGATATCTTCTTCTAGTAGAGAAGCCTGCTCATAATTTTTACAATTGAAGAGCAAAGATATTAGCAATGAATCTTATACTCTTTAATCATTAATGAAGTTACAAAACAAGTGTCAAAGATAAAGAAAAAATCAGACCTGACTTGCCTATAGCAAGTGAAATTGCAGTAAATGAAAATTTACATAGAACTAAGCAAATCTTTACTATAAACTAAATACCTCTACTATCCTTGACAACTAATTGCTGCCACACAACACCACAAGTGTTATCATTCAATTGAAGCTTACCTTGTGCGCAGCTTCTACAACATTGACAGGTGGTTTCTCAGCATCCTCTTCTTCATCAACCTCTGATATTGAAGTAAAGCGACCTTCATAATACCTGTTCAGCCCCTCCCAATTCAAACATAAGAAACAAATATATATATATAGTCAGAAGTGAAAAAGTTGTGATGATTTTAGTTCAATCCAAGCATATAATCTGTCCAAAATTGAAACCCATGCTCGTCTATGCCTTCCTTTTCTCTTATATGAGCAAGACACTGATTTTTCATCTGATTGGGAATCTAGTAGCCAATACTCATTAATCTATCAAATTTGGAATTAGCTATGCAGCTTTGGCTCAGACAAGGAATATTTAATGAAATTTTAAAAACAATGATCTGCTCATAATTAGATGTCCTACATAGTATAATTCCAATCATCCTTCATAGTGATGACTATTCATAATTTGATGCCCTGTGTAGCATATGTTTTAGGGGTCATCCCTGGCTAATGGCTATGATCTACTTACAAGGTTCAATAAACTGTCCAAAGTGAAAATCTTTTCACAATTTGACTCCTTGCAGAATAAACTACAAGGGGCACACCTTGGCTAGCTAGCATTCATATTCAACCATCAAACTTCGAGATTATATCCATTCCAGTGTCAATAAACCCTTTCACCCAGATAACTATCCTAGATCATCAAGCTAACTTGGGATATTTGATGAACAGGCAAATTGATGTACCTATCCTTATTTAGGCTCTTACAATAAGGATAGATGCTTACAGCTATATTATGATCACATTCTCTGTTTATATTCAATCATTAGATTTTGCATTTAAGTGCGTAGATTCTTGCAGAGAATTAAGTATAAGTTGAGGCAAGGACAAGTAAATATCAGGATGTTTCTATAGAGAAAAAGCAGAGAAAAAGTTATGGTCAATACCTTGTCAAAAGTTCCACTGCTTTTGATCCATATCCAAGCTACGGAGTAAGATATAAGAAAATGTCATGTCTGTTAAGAAAGTGCACAAGAATTTTTCAATACGAGAGACATCTAAACTAAGAAAATAATTACCCGTGTTGCACTTGGATGTGTCGCAATTCGTACAATGCGAGCTCCAGAAAGACTTGGAAACTCAGTGTCCCTGAATTGTTCACAGAATTTCCAAGGTATTTGATCTCCATGTGGCTGGTAACCTTCACTTAAGCTCTTCATTGCAGATTTACGAGAAATCTGGCCTTCAAGACAAACCTGTACAATTTTTAAAACACATTATTCAACAGCCAATCAAAACTAAACCTCATTCAGGATTACAAACAACAAAAACGTAAAAGACAAGAAAATAACTACATCATGCATGTACTTCATAATCATGAGGAGATTAAAAGCGAACCTGAACAACACACAAAATATCTGGAAGCTGGTTCTTTGATTCATCAACAGGGCCTACACAATATAATTATTAGTTGAAAAGTGAACTTAATCTATTAAGAAAGGGGTCATATATAGAAGATACAATAGGCATACCAAGCAAAACAAATAAATGATGTGCTGGGGCATCTGACATCAATTGTAAGTCATTTGGTGAATTCTTGTAGTGTGAAGCAACAAATAGTGCCATCATTCTCTGCAAGCTCAAAACATGAACTTATTTAATACATACAACAAATCATATTTTCGTAATACATAAAAAAGAATTTCAAGTCAAATTTTACCTGCAAGAATAACTCGCTACCTTGGTGGTATGAAAATAAGGTATCTCGATTAACATAATACAGATCACAGCTTTCAGGTGTAGGAAGCCTGATGACACAAAGAAAGGATGTTATTTAAAGCAAGGATTAACAAGTAAACTGGATGGGCACCATGCACCATGGTTTTAAGTTCAGACCTGCTGATATTTGGAAGATAATTTGCTACATCCAGACATAGCAATCCATTCAGCCAATGCTCGATAGGATCACCAGATGCATATCTGATTGGTTCACTTAACTCTATCTTCTTGAAAAGCCGTCCTATGATTACAAACAACAAAGAAGTAAACAGGTTAGATATGCTTGTGAACTTCAAGGTCATGTTCTGTAGAACTGTCATAGATTTCTAGATAGTAGTGTGGCCAAATATATAAAGAAGAAGACTTGCTTTTCTGCTACAATAAATTTTCTTTTTATAATTTGAAGGGATTATGTTGTCCCCTTACAAGATACGCCTTCTGTTAAAAAAATACTTGTCATTTTATAAATTAACAAGAAAAATTAAGGAACCACTATTAGTTTGTATAGTTCTGCAGCTTTTGCTTTTGGAAAAGGAGAACCTTTTTTTGCATTTTAGGGCATTTTCTCTAGGATAGAACTGGAAAATCTTAAGAAAATGTTTGAAATGACAAGTATTGTTGAACAAAAGGAAGAAAAATATCTGGAATCTTAATCCTTCTATATGTAACACTTAACATTATTTCATACTCCCTCCGTTTCAAAATACATGACCATTTGAGGATTGCACATATATTAAGAAAAATATGTTATTCCTATATTACACCTATAGAATGTAGACTCAATTATTTGCTTAGAGAAATATGAAAATGTGTAATGATTATGATAAAGTTAATTATTAGGGGTATAAATGGAAAGAGAAGGGAAAAAATATAAAATGGTCATGTATTTTGAAACAACCTAAATTGTCTAAAAGACCATGTTTTTTGAAACGGAGGGAGTATTATTCTAGATATGTGTCATGGTAACTTAGCAAAGGGGAAAGAAGAGTATAAATATGCACCTGAAAGAGCTCCTTGAGTACCCTTAGTAGATGTCTGACTCTGTTCCTCTAGTTGCTGAAGAAGTTTCAATGATAAAGACCGACCAGTACCCTCATAACTTTTTATGAACACAATCCAGCAAACATGGCAGGAAAAAAAATCAAAGCATTCCATCAGTGAGTTGCATGCAAGAAATATAACAGTGACGTCAAGCATATTAAAAAAAAAAAGGTTTCCACTTGGCTAATACAGCTACCTCATTAGCAAATGAGGTTATAATGTATCGATTCTAAACTAGGAAATTGAGGACATACCCATTTACTGTAGAAGATATGAAAACCAGGTATGGACCTAGGAGGGATTTGACAATAGGTAATGGGATAGCAGCTGCTTCATCAATAACTAGAAGCTCGACTTGGGACAGCTTTTCACGCTCATTTGGCTGCATATACTGAGATCATACAAGAAGCAAGCACTCAGCAAAAGCAAGCATTCAAAGAAAAGTTCCATGGTCAGAGTGAAGAACTCAAGGCAATAGTTTTTTTTTTGACACAGAAGAGCAAGGTATAACAGCAAGTGCTACAACGCATTTCTACAATAGAAATCATCTAAGTAAAAACGACCAAACCAGTGGTAAAACTTGACTCAATTCTGTAACATAACATTCTACAGATGTCAATTGTCAAAAACGGCATCTAAATTCCATTTCTAAATAAAGTTTCAAATTATCCTGAATTTATCTGGTAAAATAAAAGACTGATAAGTTCGCCAAACTATGCCATATATGATGAATATTCACAAAGAAATTTGAGAGAAGCCTGTTTCACCTTACTACTGCAAATAAACACCAAAAAACACGTACTCCAGAAATATTCCCCATAAACAAAAAACTACATTGTTGGTTTGACTTTGATGATGGAAATATCTTTCAGTAAAGCGAAACTTAATAAGCTAAAAACTTTGTTCAAGGCAAGATACAAACTTTTCATGTTTCCCCTTCTCTTCCCTATAACCAATACCAAGCCACATTTCTCAAAAAAAAGGCATCACAAAGAACCTGCTTCATGTCCTGATCCAACTTTTATGCCGAACAAAATATAAAGGGTGTCTAGTTAGTCCTATGTATTACACATCAAACTAAACATTTATGTTAGATAAATTTATGTTAGATAAAACTAAACATTTTAACTAAATTCAGTTATGATTGGCACATAACTGAGTTTCAGTTTTCTTTTCTTTTCTTTGGGTCTTTCGGGCGCACCCCCTTTGCGTAAGCCAGGGGTGCCCCCATCCTGACCCCCCAGATTCCCCGGAAGTGGAACTCCACTGGGTTATAAAGTAAAGTAAAGTAAAGTAAAGTAAAGTAAAATTTCATGGCACCAGAAATGCACATCCATCAGTACTGAGACTAAATTATATTCAAACGCAATCCTTTCTACATGCAGCATGCAGACATGAGAGGGGGCACAAAAGAAGGAAAGAGAAAACAAAAAGAGCACTTCTTTTATGAACCTGCTCCATGTCCTGATCCAACTTTTATGCCGAATACAATATAACGGGTGTCTAGTTAGTCCTATGTATTACACATCAAACTAAACATTATGTTAGATAAAATTCATGGCACCAGAAATGCACATCCATCAGTACTGAGACTAAATTATAGTCAAACGCAATCCTTTCTACATGCAGCATGCAGATAAGAGAGGGGGCACAAAAGAAGGAAAGAGAAACAATAGAGCACATCTTTTATGAACAGACCTGAATTGTCTGCCTATGTTGCTTGTAGATGTTGATCCTTACAATTACTTGATCAGATCCTCTGCTGGAGCTTTGCTTTCCTGTGTTGAATTCGGTATTTGAAGACTTCACAACATCATAGTCAGTATGTTCCTGTACATGTAGAAGGGTGAGAAAGAATTGCATAATAAGGCATCTGAATGAATCAACTGGTCTTCAGATACTAGACACATATTTAAGTGATATAAGAACAAAGAAACATTTGCCCATCTAATGACCATTCACAAATCCCAAAGACAGTTGGTTATCTTTTATTACAGAATTCAAGATATATCCTCGATAAAGATCTTTATTACACACAGTTTATAAACAAGATCAATACCTTGTATTCTAAGGAATCAAATCCCTTGAGAACAAACTCAAACAATGTCTTCAAGTTATCAGGGCTAGGTGCTGTAATAAAAATATTGGAGTACCTACAGAGAACACAAATTGTGATCAGTAGCATGAAAAAGCATATAATGCCTAGAAAGTATGCCGCACTAAAGTTCTAAGGCATATACCCAGCCGCTACCGCTCCAGCGACAGCTAAACCAAGTGCAGCGGATTTTCCGCGACCACGAGCAGCAAGCAGAGCAACTGTACTGCTAAGTGTCTTATCCAAGATGGAATCAAGAAAAGTAATTACTGCTTTCCCCTGTTTATATCAGAAAAGATAATGGCTTAACTCTTTGACAGCTTAAATGAAACAAAACTGCAGTACAGAATACATAATTAGTTGACCTATACCTGATCTAATGTACAACACCTGTTAATTAAAGGGCCTACAGGAAAGTCTTCATTAAGTTGCTCCTTTAAGTTCTTCAAATCTCTTTCTGCTTCTGAAAGACCTTCAGAATCCTTAAACACACAGAAAATTAAAAAAAACAACGAAATGTGACCTTAGTGGACCAAAAAATTTGAGGAACAAAATTAATAAAGTAATATGATATAAGCAAAACAAACAACAGTACCTCTTTTGCAGGAACTGGTTTTATCGACCTTATATGTGATGAGATTGGCAATATATTTAATTCATCATCCATGACTACAGACGCCTCGCATGACGCGAGAGAAAGTAAGAATCTTTCATTGAAGCGTCCTGTAGCCTCGGAGTGAGATTCTGTACGAAACCTCTGATGCACATCCTAATATCGCAGCAGTTTGAAGACAGAGAGCATATGTAAGATGAAAGCCTACCCAGACAAATGCTACCCCACTATCTCAATGGCATAAGAAAAAAAATCATACCATAACCATGGTGTACAGACTTGTGAGAGAGGAAAGCGAGTTAAGGAGCAATAAAATCAAGCCACCAGCCTCAACTGTTTCTATAGTCCTTGCTAAAAGATTCGGTGTCAATGCCTCAAAATCCTTCACACACACACACAATATGGGACAAATTTAAGAAACAATCGTACACAAAGGAAGAAGGTAAAATACTAAAATGGCTCTTAAAACAGAAGCATACCTGAAGTATGCACATTGAAAATGTATTCCCAAGGACTCTCTCAGAATCTCTATACAAGCAATAAGTTATCCCTCCACTCTCAACAAACAATGAAAAAGAGTCTGCCTTTTCAGCATCCATCAACCCTCTCTGTATATCCTTTTTCAGACGCTTTGCGCGCTTTTTCTTGTGGCTGCATTAAGACATCAATCAGAAAGCCTCTAGGAATTCAAATTAGGGAAATACACAGTTAGCTACCAGAATTACCTGCTAATATCGAGCTTATCCTTGTAACACCAGAGAGTAGTAGGCTTACCCTTTCCCATTGACTTGCTCAGAATGGTATTAAGATTCACAATCTGCAAAATCCGTACCGAATGTAAAAAAGCAGAAACCTTTGTGAAGTGAAGAATTGAAGACAGCGAATTGCAAATCGGAGATAGATACCTGGTCGCGAGACTTGTCTCCGACTATGAGGAAGATGGAACGGTGTCTTTGCTTAACGCCATTCTCGATCAGAGTTCTTATGCGCTCGTCCACCTTCTTCAACGTCATGTTGTTCTTGTACGAAAAGAGGCGGTAAACAGCGAATTGGTTGCGGTGGCGGAGGAATCGGCGGCGACGACGGCGGTTAAGGAAGCGCTCCGGCGAAGGCGACGGGTGATGGAGGCGTCCGAGACTGAAAGTGGCTCTGAAATTATGATGGGGTTTTAGGGGTTTTAGGGGTTTTAGGTCTTTACCAACTTGGAGTCCGTTTGGCAGCAACAATTTTAAAGACTTAGAGTCCGTTTGGCAAGGCATATTTTAAAGACTTATAAGCACATTTTTGCTTATAAGCACATTTTTGCTTATAAGCACATTTTTGCTTATAAGCACGAAATAAGCAAATCAGTTTTGCCAAACGCATTTTTTTTTAAGTGTTTATAAACACTTTTTTGCTTATAAGCAACAAAAATAAAAAGCATGGGGAGAGATGTTTTTCCAAATAAGCACAGAAAATAAGCAAATGCTTATTTACCATTTCCACGTTATACCCTTTACCTCTTCCATCTCCCCCATTTCACTTTCCCTGTGTTCTCCAAGCTTGCAAACACCACTCCAATGGCGGTCACCTTTCCACTGCTCCTTCTCCCTCCACCCACAGCCTTCTCTCACCCTTCTCTCATCCATGGCTCCTTTGTCTTTTTCCCCGTCTCCCAGATCCTCTCCCGAACCCAAGCTCCGACCAGGCGACCACCACCTTCCCACCACCATCGCCTTTGTCAAACCCAAGCTCCGACCACCACCTCCGCTCATTGATACTGGCATCGTCGTCTTCCCCCAATTGTGTTGATGAGAATTCAGATCTATAAAGCCGCCGCCATGGACGGAGATTAGACTTTAGATAGAGAACTCCATAGCCTGCGCGACAGAGAACTCCATAGCCTGCGACAAGATGAGTCGTCGCCGGTCAACGAACGACGGCCGACCTTAAACAACGGTCGAGAGGAAAGAGTGAGGGCTGGAACGTCGGGGAAAACGGCGGAGAGGAGGCTGGCGATTGGAGTGCCGGCGACTCGAGAATGGCAGAAAGGAGGCCGGCGAATGGAGTGTGGGATGGAGAACGGCGCAGGGAGGAGATCGGAAGTTGCTGGAATGAAAGGGACGCCATACACAAACCCTTGTTTTTATTTTTTTTTATCTTTTTTATTTTTGTAAGGGCAAAATGGTCAAATTATGTTTTATACCTACAAAATCAACAAACCGTCTTACCAAACACCCTATTGCTTAACCAAAAAATAAGTTCTCAAATTCAACAACAATTATCAGCAATTTATATCAGCATCAACAATCGATCAGCATCAGCAATCAATCAGCATCAGCATAAGCACTGAGTTGCCAAACGGACTCTTATAAGCACAATTTTGCTTATAAGCACAAAATAAGCAATTGAGAGCTGCCAAATGCGTTTTTTTTAAAAGTGTTTATAAGCACATTTTTAATTATAAGCAACAAAAACAAAAAGCACCTCCCCCATGCTTATCGAAATAAGCAAGGAATTATCACCAATGCTTATCCCCCAATTTCCACCTACTACACTTTTCTTCTTCCTACCCTCACCCCCATTTTCCTCCATCTCTATACCTCCATTACAGCTTCCTTCGTACCTCCATTATACCCCATTTTCCCGAGCAATACCCCTCTTCCATTTCACCATTCCTCCATCTCTCCCGATTTCTCCCTCACACATTTCCAGATCTGGCACCGGGCGAGAACCCTAGCGGCCGTTCTCGTCCATTCCGGCATTTTTCCGGCCTGTGGGGCTGCGTTCTCCCCTGCGGAGCTCTAGATCTGGTCTGGATCGTGCACCGAAACGGCCACGTGAAGAAGCTAAGGAGGCCGGTCACCGCCGGCGAGTTCTTGCGGTGGTTTCCGAGCCACGTTCTGAGCAAGCTATGGTCACAGGGCATCGAACTCCCCCGCGGGATTTTTGAAGAACTAGCGAACATTCGAGAAGACTAATCGATCGAGATCTCTGGAATATTGGATTAAATCAATTTGTTGACAATTGATCTGGATTTGGCTCGATTTTGTTATGGATTTTGTTGATATGGATTTTGTTCGACTGATTGTATAAGAAAACGATTTTGTTCTTCTTATTGTGTAAAAAAAAACGAAAAAGAAGTTATTAAGCTAGCTTCCTTTAATTTGTCCAAAAGCCAAAAGCCAGTGTGTTCTTTGATTCTTTAATTTCACCTGTTACATTTGTAATCGATGTAGAGCAAAGATGAGGAAGTAGTGTAGTTGTAAAGGGGAATTTGGAATTCAAAGACATTCTGTTTCGCTTTTTTTTAAATTTGTTTTAAGGGTAATTTCGTCAAACAAGTTTTATACATATAAAATCAGCAAACCGTCTTACCAAACACCTATTTGCTTATCCAAAAAATAAGTTTTCAATTTCAGCAACAATATCAACAGTTTATATCAGCATCAGCAATCGGTCAGCATCAGCAATCGATCAGCATCAGCAATGATTTGCCAAACGGACTCTTAAACTTGTTTTTCCTTTTTAAGGTCAAGAATCAATTCATTGTTTTTTTTGTTGTGATTGAGGTCCCTAGTGTCTTATTTTATTTCGGTTAGTGCTTGACGCATCAGCTCTCATTCTCACTTATTGAGTATTTATGATGGCTAGGGGAGTGAGGAGGGTCATTAAGGAGAGTAAAATCCCCATGCATATTCAACTTGGCCGACCATTCCATCGTTTATTAGCTTTCTAATTGATAACTCTCAATTTCACGTTCCATCTTGGTTCAACAAACAAACTTCGGCATTTCGCTATCATAGCATACGAGTCGTTTGATGACTCCACCGACATCAATTTTCACCTGCAAGTTTTGAATGTTGAGATTCCTTGCAATAATGAGACCTTGAAAGATTTCAAGAATTCTGGCTCCGAGTGTTGAACTTCTAATAGCTGAAGTAGTGTGTGCACAAAAAAACTGGCCTTCATGATTCCTACAAAGCCCATCAACATAGACCATTTCGTCCCCTGACATATAGGAACCATCCGAAATCATCTTGATCCAACATGTGGGTGGCATTCTCCACTGCGTATCTGGCTTTGTCGTGACATTCATCAAGGCTTCTTTTAGTTCACTGACATTCTTGCTTTGCACATATTCATCAACTGTCCTTTGTACGAATTCATGTCTAGCATGAGGGATCATGTTTCTGTCACCAAAGGCTCTCACATTTCGCCACCTCCATAGCCACCATACACATGTAGCGAAGATTAATTGTTGGCCACATTCATTGTTGTCTCAAGTTCATTGCAATCTAGTCTTGGAGATCATCTTGTAGGAACACGTTCATCTTGTTCCTATTCACAATATTACCCTAGACTTCTATTGCTTTCAAACAATCTCATATAATATGTAATGTTATCTCAGTAGTATTGTTGCAGGCTTTCACATGAAGGATTGGAGGTTAGTCTTCTTCTTACTCTTTGGGAGTTAGAAAGGATACTATCATGCATTAATATCCACAAGAACGTTTTAATCCTCTCTGGTGCTTCCACTTTCCATATCTTTTTCCAGATTGTGTTATTAGCTCCATTAGATGGAGTTCTCATGAGCTCTAAGGGAAATTTTATCGAAAAGTACCCATTTTGAGTGCCTTTCAAGTCGAAAATATCATTAACCTCTTCTTCCACAATGTTAACCTGTATTTCAGCAATTCTTGATTGCCAGTACCATGTACGGGACATGATCGATTATGTTTGTTTAATGTAAAATTTAATTGATAAAGCAATATATTTAATTTTAATTGGACATATATATTGATAAAAAAAGTTGTATCCAAAACCGTGATAATATTTTTTAATCCAAGATTGTGATTTGATTTTAAGAATAAAGTGATAATTATATTTTATATAATCACACTTAAATAAAAATCATACATAGAATAATAATATTATATTCAATAGATAAGATTTGGCTTAATAAATTGATTTGATATTATATATAGTATTATTTAAAATAGATATAACTATATGAGCCATTTAATATTATTAATTTAATATCTATAAATGGAATTAATATGAAATAGAGATCGTGAATATCATTTGATATGAACATATCTATATGGATAAGATAAAATCATACTTTTTATTTTAAAATGAATAGATACTAGTATTTTGATGTGAATATAAATATGGATAAGTAGATACTTATATTTTATACTACAAAAAAATAAGAGTACTTTATTCTCAAATATACGTGGTTTCATAGTAAGTGGGACAAAAATTAATGCGAGAACTCAAAAGGGGACAACTTTAATATATAGTATAGATTGATATTAGTATTATTCCTCGTGCCTTGAAAACATGATTTGATTTGACTAACACTTACTTTAAATTTTATATAAAATTATTCAAAATAATAGTTTGGTATAAAACCTTGTATTATTTTTTTTAATTTGCTTCTTATAGAATTTATTTTAGTGATACATAATTTTTGTTATAATATATTATTTTAATCGAATAAAGATTTGTAAGACTATAATTTTTATATAAAGATTGAATATTTGTTTTTATCAATAACTTTTTTTATTTTATAGAGATATTTGGAGAAAACAATCAGTAAGACTCTATCTAAGAGCATCTCCCATGGTAGTGTATAACTGTATATTGCTAAATATAGCCTAGCACCTCCCCCTCACCCTAAGCTATATACCCACTTCTCAAGAAAACAAATATCCTATGTGTTTTCTGGGCCAAATTTGGCTTTCTTGTTTGCTAGGCTAAATGAGTGGGTGTCCATCATGGTGGACCCTCTCACATTTTTTATGTTTTTGGATTTGATTTAGCGTGTACAAATTAATTTAAACATTATAAAAGCATATATACTATTCAAATGTTTTTAATTATAAGAATTGTATCATTGTGATGGTCTCGTTACAATGTTTCATACGAGCCTAAAATTTAATATATAAATACGGAATATTATTTTATACGTAAATGAACTAATTTATTAATAGTCTCGTTCAAAACCATACCTGGAAATAAATTTCAAGCTAGGATAAAAGAGTACTACAAAATGAAACGCAATAACATAAAAACCACCATAAGATAAATCCAATTAAACTTAAGCATAAACTAATATTTCGGGAGATTAGCATCATTGTCATCGTAACCATCATTCCTCTTTGATCGACCACTTTGATTGCTTCCTCCTACATATGAAGGTCCTCCATACCCACCACTTCCTCCAATTCCAAATGTACTATCGAAATTGAAACCCTTGCATTACGTGATGGTATACGAAAACCCAAGGAATTAGGAATACAAAAACTATAAATTGAAGAAGATAACCTAACAGTCATAAACTTTGTTAAAAAACTAACACTGAGCCCATGGGAGATTGAAATTCTCCTCGCTGACATCCTGGTCTCATTAAGCTGTTCTGAGACCGTCATTGTTACCCATGTGGGCAGAAACTGCAATGTTGTGGCCGATAAAGTTGCTAAGTTGGGTCATAGCCTCCATGTGGGTTCCATTATGAATGACTTAGAACTTTAAGTTCTCGTCTGTCACGACGCAATAGGATGTCCTCCTTAAAGGAGATCTCTTAATTCTTACCTTTTCAAAAAAAAAAATGTACTATCGAAATTTCCATAGTGAAAGTTAGCCTCAGAACCACTTTGGAATTGGTTCAAATTACTAACATTGTCGTAACCAAATGTAGGAGGTGGTTGTGACTCACGAGCTTTTCTCTGTATGATTTCGTTCTTTTTCATCTTTAAGAATTCACGATCCCTTGGATTTGTTATAGAATCAAGGCTCGTGAGCATAATTCTATCTTCATCATGTTGGCGTTGGATATCCAGCTTATTGGACGTGTAATGCTCCATCTTGGAGACAAATCTTGCTTTCTCTACCATGTTTTTCTCAAACATCTCTTTTATTGCTTGATTGTGCCATGACCTTTTCATATCCCTTTTTCTTTTCCTCAACAACTTTACTTCAGCTCGCCTTTGCCATCTTCGTTCCTATGGGACGCTCTTGTGAAGCAAGTTCATCATTGATGTACTCTTACTCATCTTCATCTAAATCAACACAAAAATGATGGAGTTTCAGATGTCCTTGATGTGCGAGAACCTACTTGAGATCCTTCAGATGAATGCTTCCTCCTTCGCGGTCTAGCAATTTGTGGGGCAGCATTATCAGCCATTTTTCCGCATTTTTCAAAATTGGCCACACGTGATCAAACTGAAACATTTTCCGCTTTAAAGTCGGATCTTCTTGGAGGGACTCTTTTGCTTTCTTCAACTAGAGAATGAAAACAAAACTAATATGGTATGTTTGAAGCTTAAAATGAACCACTTGTCTCATAGATCAAAGAGTACTTACGATGCATTCTTCAGATACACCACTTGGATTCTGGTGCTCAATTTGTCGAATACGACCACGAAGCTTACTTACCGTAAGCATGAATTAGAGAATCGACTTTGGGGCGACATTCCAATCCGGATCTTCTCTTCACTCTTGTCTTTGTTGTAACCAGAGCAACTCTCTCCCACGTTGCATCCTTAATTTGGTTAACACCACTAATTGGACATTGAGAAACATCAAGATAAAAATCGCACAATTGCACATCTTCATCTTATGTATAAGTTGGACCACGCTTAGAAGAAGACATTGAAATAATAGAAGGATTGGTGGTATTATGCATTATGGAATGGAATATAGAAGAAGTATGACATTTATAATGAATACTAACAAAATTTAACGGTATAGATGTATTCATGTAATCTGATCTAACGACCCAAAACGAAATGCAATCTTATCTCATTGGATAAGATTGATATGCGTGCCACTTTTGAATCATATTGGTGTGTGTGCTAGGATATGTATTTATGTAATCTGATCTAGTGACTCCATAACGAATGCAATCTCTTATCTCATTTGGTTCAAATCATAAAATACACGGAAAAGGCATAATCTAAGGAATACAACACATGAATTAAATCAACCAACATTAGAAAAGAAATACATAATCTAAGGAATACAAGAATTAAAACAACCAACATTAGAAAAGAAATACATAAACCAAGGAATATAACACATGAACTAGAAGAACCAACATTAGATAATGCAAGCTTCATCTCTACCATGACGATCCCATAAATGATCAATCAGCGCATCTCATAGTTCAAAATGCGCTTTCTTGTCTTTGATCTACCTATTTCGAGCCAGAAACTGAGTAAATCGTTGATCTTTAGTATCCATTAGTTCAACGGTAGGACTAGGTGCACGATTAAATTCCCTAATGGATGTTGATAGATCACGCTCATCCTTAATAATCATATTATGCATAATGATACACGTACTCATGATGTCATGTAGAACACGTTTTTTCCACAAACGTGCCGGATTCATGATAATTGCCCAACGTGATTGGAGAGCACCAAAAACATGTTCAACATCTTTTCTACATGACTCTTGTTTTATGCAAAAATATTGTTTTTTCCTCCCTTGTGGATCATGGATAGTTTGGACAAGTGTAGACCACTTGGGATATATGTCATCGGCTAAGTAATAGCCAACATCATATTGTTTATCCTTAATAAAATATGTGCACGAATGTGATTTACCTACAGCAAGCTCCGCAAATAAGTTGGATGCTTCCAAAACATTGATGTCATTGTTAGACCCCAATAAGCCAAAATATGCATGTCATATCCGAAGATCATAATCAGCAACTACTTCAAGAATAATTTATGGTAAGCCACTACGTCCGGCATAGGCAACTGCCCAGGCTGCTGGACAATTTTTCCACTTCCAATGCATGCAATCTAAGCTTCCTAATATTCCGAGGAATCCACGTTCCTCGCTAATATAAAGGAGTCTGACAACGTCATTAGCTGTTGGCCTTTTAAGATATCTCTTTGCAAAGACCTCTACAATAGCACAACAAAACTTTTGCAAGCATCTAAGTGTCGTAGATTCACCAATTTTCAAGTATTCATCAAGTGAATCAGCTGATGCACCATATGCCAACATTCAAAAACAAGCAGTGAATTTTACAAGGGATGACAACCCAAGCCTACCCACTCCATCAGCCTTTACTGCATCAATAATGCAATAAAATAAACTTTTATGCATAAGGAAGCGTCTAAGAAATTTTACCTCTAGAAATCGAGGGACTTCAGCAAAATAATCCATGAATAAAGTATGTGCAGCAGCTTCTTGACAATGATGAATAGTTTTGTGGCCAGGAATTGCACCTCTTCTTGTGGATTGAACATCATCCTCTTCATCGTTGAAATGTTCCGCCAAAAGCATATTGTTGTTAGCAACTTAGCATACATACCAAGCAAAATATTTTCCTCCTCTTCAAATGAAGCTAATACAGAATTATAGAATTCAAAAGTTCCATTTGAGGATAAAGAAGATGATGGTATTTGAGATGGATCCATTGTAGTAGTGAAATGAAAGGGAGAGAGGTGAAAATCGAGATTGAATGAAAGTGAAGTGATGAAAATGAAGGAGATGATATGTATGTATTTATAGACTTTGTTTTTGAAATATAGCCGTTATTCATATTTATTATAATAATATTTTTTGAAATATAGTCGTCATTCATAATTATTATAATAATAAAATTTTGAAATATATCCGTTATTCCCAATTATTATAATAATACAATTTTGAAATATAGCCGTTATTCACTATTATAATAATAATATTTTTTTAAATATAGCCGCTATTCACAATAATTATTATAATAATTTTTTAAATAAAATATAATAATAAATATTCAAACTAGTCGTTATTTTGAAATATGTTAATAGCGGAAAATACATAGTAGAAGAGTAAAAGTAGCCATTAGAATTAAATATTTATAATTTTAGCCTAGAAAATTTGGCCTACGGTAGGAGTGGAATTTTTTAGGCTTAGAGTAAAAGGCATCAAATGGGTATATTCCCCAATTTGGTAAAGATGCAGCTCTCAGGACTCGGGGAGTATTCGACCTTCCCGCTTGCAGTGCTTAAAGCCCACGTGCGCCTTGCCGGAAAGGACCATCCGACCGACTTCGTAGTAGTCAATGTGCCCGGTCCTTACAACTTGATACTTGGGCGACCTTGGATCCACGGAATGGGGGCAGTCCCGTCATCTCTTCATCAAATGGTGTAATGACACGGTGGTTCGAGTGTGGGCGAATCAGCTTCAAGCCCGGTTATGCGCAAGGGGAATCCAACCCGATGAGAAGACCGCATCAAGTAAGAGCAAGCTCGAACGCACGAGCGATCGCGAGACAAGAAACCACGAGCGCGACTCGCCCCCCCGCGAGCGCGGTTTTGGCGATTGGTCAACGCCGTTCTATGGTTGGTCAATGCCGGTTAATTGTGGTCAACAACGGTCAACGCCAGTCAACGATCGGTGGTGGTAGGGATGTCAATGGGGCGGGGATTCCCCATTCCCCGTCATGGGGATGGGGACGGGAGGATTTTAGTGGGTATGGGGATAGATGTCCCCGCCCCATTCCCCGACCCGACCCGACCCCACCGGGGGGCCCCGTGGGGAATTCTCCAGGGCCCCGGTGGGGATTTTGTTTTTAGTTTGTCTATTTTGTTTTTATTTATTAGTTTGTTTTTAGTTATTAGTGATTTGACTATTTTTATTAGTTATTTTGTCTTATTTGATTTGCAATTAATGTTATTTTATCTATTTTTTATTAATTAATTGTCACATATAACTAGTTAATTTGAAATATCATTTTGTTTTATTTGTTGTTGGAAGTTTTGTTACAGGTTATATAAGTTACATCGTGAATTGGTGTAGAATTTATATGATTTTAAATCAAAAATCATGTACAAATTATGCGAGGAAACCCATGAGGATTTTAAATGGGAAAAATTAAATGGGTATGGGAAATACCCGATGGGGACGGGGACCCAACGGGTACAAACATGGGTACAAATTTCATTACCCGATGGGTATGAGGATGAGTATGGGGAATGAATTTTTAGATGGGTATGGAGACGGGGAGGGTATCCCCCGACCTGAACCCGCCCCATTGACATCCCGAGGTGGTGGTATGGAGTGATGATGTCATCAGTTGTCATTGATGACATCATCATCATGTAAATTTAAAAAAAAAAAGAAATGGGCAAAATTAGAATAAATACTTGATTGTTAATTTTGTTCCCTATGAATTATCTAGTTTAATAATTTCCTCCATTAGTCTATTGCCCCAATTCCCTTATATATAAGGTAGGTTCCGCTGAGGAGAGTCCTAATGCTAAGGACAACCCCTTATGGTGAGGAGTAACCTCATCCATTGAATTTACCTCCTTACCTTTTAATGGGCGGAGGATTCTAGAGGTGAAGTTAGCAACAAACGGGAAGTGTGGAGGGAGAGGTTAGAATCTAAGGGATTTAGGTTGAGTAGGTCCAAGATGAAATATGTGGAGTTCAGTTTCGGTCATGAGGATGAGCCTAGGATTGAGGTGCAGCTAGGAGGGGAGGTCATCGTGAAGAAGGATAATTTCAGGTATATATGGGATCTGTTTTGCAGAACGACGGGTGTATTGATGAAGATGTTAGGTCTCGTATTTAGAGACGTTGGCAGAAGTCGAGGGCAGCTTCAAGGGTTCTGTGCGCAAGAAGGTTCCACTCAAGCTCAAGGGAAAGTTTCACAGATCGGTTATTAGGCCTGTGATCCTCTATGGTACAGAGTGTTTGCCGCCGACGAAGGCGTAGGAATAGAAACTTGCAGTCGTAGAGATGAGGATGTTTAGATGGATGTGTGGCCACTCAATGATGGACAAGGTTAGAAATGAAGAGATCAAAGGCAAGCTCAGAGTGGCTAGTATAGGTGACAAACTACGGGAAGCGAGGTTCTGTTGGTTTGGCCATGTTCAGAGATGGAGCCCTGACGCGACAGTTAGGAGGTGTGAGCGTCTGGATTTGGGGGTTTGCCGGAAGAGTAGAGGTCACCCGAAGAAATGCTGGATGGACAATATTAAGCAGGATTTCGTCTTGTTAGGGATTTCAGAGGATTTGGCTTAGAGCAGAGAGAGTTGGAGGGAGAAGATCAGGGTGCCAGACAGCTAGGCAGCTTGGGGGTGGTGCTTGTTTTTCTGAAGTTGGCCATGGGTCCCCGCTTAGACGGCTAGTTTCTGTTGATGTTAACTTTAGTCCCTTTTTCTATCATTTTCTTTTTCTTTTTTTTGGCTCTAGTGTTAGCGTTAGTTTTTAGTTTCCTTTGGTGTTTTTAGTTTTTTGGGTGTAGTTTTGCTAATTGGTTTGGTTCGTATCTCTTGGGTCGTATTGGGCGCATTACATCTAGGTCTGGTATGTTTCCATCTTGACCACCAGATCTTGCTTTTGCAAGACTTCCCTGGGCAAATGTTGTTGTTGTTATTTAAAACAATCAAAGATTTTAATTTTAATTTTTTTAAAAAATTCTTTTTGATTTGTTTTCATTTTCAAAAAAATCGAATAATATAAAAATTGAACTTATAGAGCAAAAAATGAACTAACAATAGGAAAAAATTGAACTTATTGTACAAAAAATTAAACCCTTACAAATTACAAAATTGAACTTTTAGTACACGTAATGGAACTTTTAACATATTAAAATGAACTTTTGGTTATAAAAATTGAACTGCCACATATAAGGGTTATAATCATTTTTTTGTGAAGAAAGATATACTCTATCTTTTTAAATTTTAATTTTTAAATTTTTTATTTATGTATCACAGTTTTTATTTAATAGCAAAAAATATTTTTAAATTAATAAAAAACTAAACTAAAATATTTTTTTTGTGAAAATCGACTTATATGAAAAATGAACTCAAAAAATATAAAATTTGGACTCATAGAACAAAAAATTGAACTAATAGTAAAAAAAATTGAACCCATACAATATTGAAATTTGAACTCATAGTATTTATAAAATGAACTTTTAGTAAATTAATCTGAACTTTTAGTGTATAAAATTGAACTGTTTTACTTAAGTGTTCTAATGGTATTTTTCAGAAAAGAAAATAATATCGCTTTCGTAAAAAAAAACTTTTTCCCGAAAAAAAACTGGATCATCCATTACATAGTAAGGAGGTAAATTTACTGGATGAGATTACTCCTTACCACAAGGAGTTGTCTTTACCATAAGAATAGTCCTTACTTGAACCAAAACTTATATATGTATATGAGGTATATGTATAGTGACATAGTGAGCATATTCAAAATAAATCCAAGTTGGCAAAGTCAGTATATAGGGTAGAACTTGGTCAAAATTAATTTGGATTATATATCCATCCTAAAGATAAAAAAATCGCCAAACTTAAATTAGAAAATGATGTTATAGAGGTCTTAAAATATTTTTAATTAAAATAAATAAATCAAAATTGTTCAGCCTTATAGCTAGGCTAGTTCCACATAAAAGCTAGAGTTCAAGAGAGACATGGAACAAGACTAGAGCAAAACCCTATACTTTTACGGTGAATTTGTGATTGTGCCCCTCGCAATAAAATACAGTTTGTAAAAACGCCCTTCAAACTAGTAAATAACAAAGTATGTCATTTTGGGCGTTTTACAATAAATTTTACATTACTTTGTGTTTTTAAAAATAGATTTTTATTAAAAGATCATTATAATTATGTTACAAAATATTCAACCATAAATTCTGAAAATTATTTCTAAATACAAAATAAAAAGAAAATACAAAACAAGACATGATTTTAGGAAAATTAAGATTTATTTGAAAAATAAGATATTGTGAAAGATATGATTAAGGTTTTCATCCAACAATATTGTGAAACACATATGCATGATTATCGTCGTTTCTATAAATATCTATGATTTTTGAAGTTAGGGTTTATCACAAAGCAAGAGTTTTCAAGGATTGTTTAAGTTTTACGCGATGGGAAAGATTCATCTTGTTACCCTCATCCGAAATCCTCTCATCCATAATTTAAATCCTATAACCCTTCTCTTGTAAAATACTGTCATCATAGTCGGTCAGCGATCTGATATGTGCATATATACTTTGCGAAAGTCGCGCGGGATGGGCAGGGAAAAACACTCTCTCGATTTTTTTTTGTTTTTTTTGAAATTATGGCGTGAATGGATACAAAAACCCTCTCTCCCAATATGAGAAGGTGTATTTTTTCCTTGTTTTGTTTTTAGAATTTGATTTGTTTTTTTGAATATTTTTATTCACTCAATTTTTAAAATGGATAATGTTCCTAAAATCTTGTTATCAATTCAAATAAAAAAAACAAGAATATATATTTACAAGATGATTATTAAATAGAGGTATAGACCATAGGGGTACTAATTCCTCAATTTTTTATTATGGAGTAAAGGGTCGGGCACGTGCAAGCACGTGAGGGAACTGGGAAGCCTGTAATTAGAAGGTGCATGTGAGGTGTCGTGCATGTTCATGTTTGTGACCATCATTGTTGTCATCATGAATATAATCTTTCCAACTTACTGTATAAAAAATGATTCCCATATCAAAACATGACACATATTAACAAATTAACAAGTAATGTACCAGCTATACAGCATGTCAATATGCAATGATCTCTTCGGGGGAAAGAAAACTAAATATGAAACAATTATAAACCTGAAAAATTAATTGACAACAGGACGGCCAGTGGATAACCAATGTGAACCCCGGGGTGGCGGGGGGCGCGGGCTTGCTGCGGGGAGCGGACGGCCAGTGGATAAGAGGGTTTAGTTTTAGCTGTGGGATTTGCAGCGCACTGAAAGGGGAGCTATGAGCAATTTTTCATGGGCTTCACATGGCTGCTGATTTGGGTGTGCCCAGGTTGATCGTCGAGTCCGATTCTCTTATCGCAGTTCGGCTTATTAACAGTGAACACCTCCTCACCCATCCGTATTTTTTCCTGATCAAGCAATGTCGTGATCTTCTACAGAGTGCGGGTTGGGAGGTTGCTTTGACTCATATCAGCCGGCAGGCCAATCGCACAGCTGATGCCCTTGCAAGTCTTGCGGTGTCCTCTGCTCAAAATTTTGTTTCTCACTTACATCCTCCTGTTGGTTTAATGAACTTCATGTATGAAGATATTGTAGCTCTTCAGGAGCATACTTAGTTTCTAATATTTAAATAAATGCATCGCAGGAGCGTTTTAGCTCCCTTCCTTGATCAAAAAAAAGGATAATGCCAATGTGATTAAAATTTATGACATCCCGGCCGTATGGCAACAAATTTATGTCGTATGTAGGAAATGAATCATTTTGGCATAGACATTATTTTGTTGAAACTGGCCTTGACATTATTATTAAAATAAGTTATAGTGAAAAGAATAGCATTGATTAATTAACTTGAAAGAAAAAAAGAAGTTAATTAAACTATAAAGAAAATCAAAATCTGAAAATGTAACTATGTAAGGTAGAATAGTTACATTGTATAATGCTTGCTGTTAATTGGTGGCGTTGACTCGGTACCCAAGAAAACAAACGGTTAGCATTCATAAGATAGCCAATTGATTTTTATTTTTTCATCTAAACATATTATACTGTTATAGCCACACTTTAATTTATTGCTATATCTTTTAGGAAAAATGATTAAAAAATAAAAAAAGATATCGACTTCAAATTAAAGATACTGTAATACAAAATATTGTTCTTCAATAAAGATTATACAAAATATATTAACTCATATACTAAAAAAACTCAAATAGAATATCAATGTAAAAATTATTTTACAAGTTGAGAAAGTAAAACACCCAAGAGGACCTGGAGAATACCGTCTCTTTCTACCAATAAAAAATAGTGTAATTCATTTTTATAAGCTCAAGTATCATTTACTCACTATATAATAAACGATTTATATACCAAAGTTGTAACTTACAAATGCAACTTGCATAATTTTGGTATATAGCTCTAGTACGATCCAAGTTCATTGTTCTTATGACGATTTTCAAAGTTTACATTCTTTTTTATTTAGAAGCGATATTTTCTTCATCCCTAAATATTTGTACAAAAGAACGATTTTTAAAACTATTAAGAAAAAGTGAAAAAGTTGGATGATGGTGTAATATAGTATGAGATTAGATGAAGATATTAGAGATAAAAAAAAGTAATACAGTTAGTATAAAAGTTGGATAATAGTGGATAACATATGAGATTAGATGACATAATTTTCTAATTTTATAGATAAAAATAATAAACTTGATGAGAAAAATTGAATAAACATGAATAATATACCGATTTAATATAAAATAATATCGTAAGAAAAATATGATATAATAAAAAAAAATGAAGGTGGACAAGCTAAAAAGGCGCCCGAACTATATTACAGGACGATTTTTTTTAAAAAATAAATCAGTAAAAACTGCTTAAATTCACCGACAGTTCCTAGAGTGGTAAAATGGAATTTTCAGTAGTGGTTGTACGGTCAGCTTCCAACTTGCAACAGTTACATTGTTGGGTAGGCCGTCGTGTGTTCTTCTTCGTCGGTTTGATGCTTTCTTTGCATTTTCCCTCCCACCCTCAATTTCCCCACTTCTTCTTCTGCGTATAATCCACCGAAAGCGACGGTTTATTGGATTCATTCAAAAACCAAAGTGTTTTCGAAAGAGAGAGGGAAAAGCCTTGTTTTTTCCAGGTAAGGCAAAGGGAAAATTCCAACCACGCTTTCTTTGTCTCCTTCCCCCACCTCTCCATCTTCTCTCTTCAAATCTCTCATCTTTCTGCATCTCATTACCCACCATTCCCAACCCTCTTCAGGAATTTTGAAATTGATTTCTGGGTTGGCTCCAAATCGGTCTTCCGATTTCGGAGCATTGGGTTTCCGGGTCGGGTTGACTGGGTTTGACTTTTTCAAAATTTGAATGTGTTTTGATTGATTGGAGAAAGGGGTGAAGAGATGAAGGCGTCTTGGAGGAATAGAGGGCTGGATTCAGCTCAAAAGAGCGCCGTCTCTCGGAAATTGACCTTCCTCTTCTGTGTTGGATGCTTTTGCGCTGGCATGCTCTTCACCGACAAGTAAATCTCAGCTTCACTCATCTGCTTGTTCTTTAAGTTGTTTCTGATAATGATGAATTCTGGGTTTGAGGAATTTATTGTTGTTGGGTTTTAGTTTCTGATCTGAATAGTCCCCTTTCCCTTTTTAGATTGTGGGTGTTGAGTAATGTCTAGAAAGAAAGTTAGTTTGGGGATATCTTGATTTTGGAGTGCTTACTTTTTTCTAGATTCAAGTGCTATGGATTCTCAAATTCTGTTGGAGACTATAATGTGCACTGTTCCTGTTCTATGACTTCAAAATTTTAATTACAAGCTTCTACATGCTCAACATGAACTCTTGGTCTGTATGCAGTTGTAATATGAGTTGACCCTTTTTCAAACGGTAGAACTTAGTTTTAATCTCAAACTGAAGAGATGGCAATGGTGTCGATAGGAGATGATGAAGATCAGACAGCAATCAACCATATGCTGAATTGGCAAAAGAATCAACAACTATTTTTAGCTCACCTCTTATCCTAAATACGAACCGATATCCTCTTAAAGTCTTAAGTCGGCAGTTTGCCAAGAATTGATGAAAAGTCTTGAAATCTCTTCAGTTTTTTTTTATCTTTACAGCCATTTCCCCGCTTCCAATTTCCCCTATAATGCTCCAATCTTCATTCAGCACAGTTTTACCAGCTTTTTTTGAAGCCATGATTTCGTCATTGAGAATGACTTGTTACCCATGTCAGAGCAAGAGTAGTGTGACAGTTTGCTTAGCTTTACTCTTACTACTGCTCAGTTTCCTGTCACCCTAACTTTAAATATTGGAGTTTGTTTTATTTGCTAATTCCTTAAAGTCTACTACAAGAATGCCGTCTGCTATTTCGTTAACGAGGGATAATTAAGATAATGTGTTTCTTTAGGTTGAACGTTGCTTATGAATGTGCCGACTTTTCCCAGCTGAGTTGTCTCCTTATATGCCTTGAATGCTTACTCACTATATTTGCTTGCAGGATGTGGACAGTACCCGAGAATAAGAGTATAGCCCGAAGAGCTACAATGGAAGATGGGAGGCAGAATCTTGTGACAGAAGGATGTGCTCTAAAAGCTGTGAGTATCTTACTCTTTTCCATCCATGTTGCTCAATTGTATTCATTTTGACGCTCACTATTGGCTGCAGCCTCTAGTTTCTTCTCATTTGCTTTTGTAATTTCAGGGTTTAATTCTTGAGAATTGATTCATTCATGTGCGTATTGATCAATATTCTATAGTAACTTTTACCTATAATATTGCACCCTCTTTTCTTCAGAAGGATATAAAGAAGGAACCAAAAGATGTGTTAAAAGAAGTTTCCAAGACGCATGATGCTATACAGTAAGTAAACAAGTCTTACTTATGGCAGTTCTTCAGTAATGATTTCCTTCGAGTTATCGATCCTTTGAACTTAGGTGTTTGAATCTGGGTGTATTGCAGTGCACTGGACAAAACGATTTCAAATTTGGAAATGGAATTAGCTGCTGCTAAGTCTGCACAGGAGTCCATTGTTAATGGATCTCCTGTATCTGATAGTTATGGGGCAACAGAATCTACTGGGAAGAGAAAGTACTTGATGGTAGTTGGCATTAATACCGCTTTTAGTAGTAGAAAGAGAAGAGATTCGGTCCGTGCAACTTGGTTGCCTCAAGGTTTATATTCCACTTCCCTTTGGCATTTTCCTTTCATCTTGTATATCCTTGTTCATTACTTGGTAGTTCATTCTTGTGATCCCTTGCTCTTCACTTTTGGTGTTCCAGGAGACAAGAGAAAGAAGTTAGAAGAAGAGAAGGGCATCATTATGAGATTTGTTATAGGTCACAGGTGCGCATCCACTGTACCTTGAATGCATGGTTCCTCATTTGTAATATCTCTTTGGAATTTTGCTTACTTTGGAATTTTATTTTTAAAAATAACTTGGCAAGAGTTGTGATTTGTTTCTGGTGATGTGTTGTCTTAAAGCTGTTGGGAAGTGTTTTGTAGAGGAATATATTTCATATTTTTTCATACTGAAATTGCAATGTGAAACTAGGATGTCACAGAGTTAGCTGTGCATGTTGTAGGACAACCATGTAACAGGCAGCTTAGGTACATGCGTGCACAATTTAGTCTATCATCTCAGGGGATGAAAATTTCCAACCATGTTAATTTTGTGCTTATATCTATGATTCGAGAAATAAGGAAGAAAATGACAAAACAAAAGGGTTGTCTGATTTTATCATCCTACATGATTGTTCGTGACTTGCCATTTATTCTGTCGGCAAAATCCCACAGTTGCACCTGGGGATAAAAATAGTTTAGAGGCTTTGTTATATAAGCTTTCCTGTTATTCTATGATGTATTTTGCATGCATACCATTCCTGCATACGCAAATGATCTAATCCTTCCTTTTCGTTTTCAATTTTGCATCTTTCATTAGTGCTACAGCTGGAGGTATCCTAGATAGAGCAATTGAAGCAGAAGACCAAAAGCATGGAGACTTTCTAAGACTGGTATGCATATTTTATCCATTCATTTTTATATATTTCTCCAAAAAGAGGAGTGTTTACTGCATTCTGTTATACAATATCAAGCTTGTTGCCTGTTGCCTAACTCAAGTGTCCTGGCAACAGGAACATGTTGAAGGCTACCTTGAGTTATCTGCAAAAACCAAGATCTACTTTGCTACAGCTGTTGCCTTGTGGGATGCAGATTTTTACGTCAAGGTTGACGATGATATCCATGTCAACATTGGTAAAATCCATGATCCAAAAACCCGTGTAGTTTTTTTTTATATTTTACAGCTTGAGTTATCTTGTGTCTTGGGGATTTTATCTGATTCACTGAAAATTCCATGTCAAAAATTTGGTCTTTTTATGCTAATTTTTTAGCTTGATGTTCTCTTTTGCAGCAACATTAGGTACAACATTATTGCGACACAGATCAAAGCCTCGGGTTTATATTGGATGCATGAAATCTGGCCCTGTCCTTGCTCAGAAGTACGTTGACATAATTTTTAATTTTTCATAAAGCTGTATTTATATACTCCCTCCGTTTCAAAATACATGACCATATACTCACTTTTGCTTGTTTCATAATACTTGACCATTTCATATTTTTCCCCATCTCTTTCCATTTATACCCCTAATAATTATCTTTATCATAATCATTACACTTTTTCATATTTCTCCAAACAAATAATTAACTCTACATTTGATAGGGGTAATATAGGAATAACACTTTTTTCTTAATATATGTGCAATGTCCAAATGGTCATGTATTTTGAAACGGAGGGAGTATTTATTTTGTTGTCCATTTCTGATTGTGATGTGTTGCTGACAGAGGAGTGAAGTACCATGAACCCGAGTATTGGAAATTTGGCGAGGAAGGAAACAAGTACTTCCGTCATGCTACTGGTCAACTATATGCCATCTCCAAGGATTTGGCTACCTACATATCTATTAATCAGTAAGTTTCATTTTTCCTAGTGGTCCTCTAATTCTCATTGTCAGCGCGTTCTCCTAAATCTTCTCCTGTTTTCTTCAATTTTTAAGGCATGTGCTACATCGGTATACAAATGAAGATGTGTCTCTGGGATCATGGCTTATTGGTTTGGATGTTGAGCACATCGATGACCGGAGGTTATGCTGTGGTACCCCACCTGGTAATGTCTCTTTGTCTCCCTCCACTGGACATTGGCGAAAAATTTCTATATTATGCTCATTTTATGAATTATGTTCTTCATTAAGCACATGAGAATTATATGAAAAATCATTCTTAAATCTCGTCCTCTAACAAATAGGGTCTGTTCGCTGGCTCTTACTGTCAAAGCTCACTGACATCAGTGATTGAGCCTTACATGGCCAAAAATAGCATTGCCTGATTTCCAATTTCCTGCTGGCTTATAAATGTGTCGAGGCATTATATACTGCTACTACTTTTGGGCTGCTCATTGCGAGTATACGAGAACTTTGCATTGATTTGGTTGCACTTTGTGATGATTGAGCAATCTTTCTGATGTTTCCGTGTTTGTCAGATTGCGAGTGGAAAGCCCAAGCAGGCAACATCTGTGTTGCATCTTTTGATTGGAGTTGCAGTGGCATATGCAAGTCTGCTGAGAGGATGAGTGAGGTTCACAAGCGGTGTGGGGAGGGCGAAAACGTCCTTTTCAGTGCGGACCTATGAGGATTGCGGCGGTGTTCGGTCTTTCCAAACTCTGGAACATGCCGACGACAAGCGTATAGGGGCGTGAGGTGTAGCTCTGTATCTCTTAATTGTGAGCATTTTTTGAATGCTATTGTTTGTTGTATGTAAGGTGAGAATTGTAAAATGGATGTTGAGGGATGGGGAATATATATATTGTAGGCGAAGTGATGTATAAGAGTTCTGCTCATTTGATTTTAAATAGAGGGTAGAATTCTTTTGTTTTTTGGCTAATCCCCTAGAACAAAGCAAGAGATTTGTAATCAATTCATTGTTTTGGATGCTGGATGAGGACTACCAACCAGTATCAATGCCCATTGAGGAAGCCATTTTGTTTCATGTTAAATTCTTTTCTATTGCATTTGGAGAAAGGGGTTTTCATAGCTTTTATGATTTCCCTTTCATGCCGGAAATTAGTGGCAGACAGAATACACAACAGTTTGGTAGGACTTGGGATGAGAGGTTTGTGTAGTATTTGTTATCCTTTGTATGAAACCTGCGTGATTTAGGTAGGTAACACCTCAACTTTGTAACAAAAGAGAGTACTCTATTAATATAAATAAACTAAATAAAATAGGCTTCACGTGTGAGTGTTAGACGTACATAGTTGTTGAAAGTTTATCAAAACTTACGAGACCTAAAATATAGTTGAAACATTGCCTTAAACATAAGCTATATCTCCAAGTTTATGGGAGTCGTAGAGAGGTTGTTGGTTTTAATCTATGATTGTAACATGTAATACTCGAACACTGTAGTACAAAAGACAAGCATACACTAGGCTACGTAGTTCTTGACACTGAGTCTAGACCTTGAAAGCTTGATCGGAGATGAGTAGGACTCGGTATTCTCTTTGTGAGTTGCCTAAGCTTGAGCTACTCAAACGGCTCTACGTCTCTCCATTCTCTTTCTCCCTTGTGTCTTGCTTCTGTCATCTTTGTATGTGCTTGCTTGTACTGTGTTATTGTTGTCCACCTTTACTTAGTGGGGTTTGGTTGAGTCTCCCGATTGTAGCTCCACAGAGTAGGGATTCCCGAACTGCGTTACCAATCTCTTGTGTTCAAATCGTTTTTTCGTTCTTATTTTCGTTTTCCAACTGGGTAATCGAGGTAGATTTGAAAACGAGCTTTATAGAGGTTAGGAAAAACTTTTTCATATATTACTCTTAAATTGTAATATTATTAATAATTATTATTTTTAAAATTTAGAAATCAATTTCAATCAACCTTGTATACGGAATACTCAAAAAAATTATACACCAAATTTCACTCATAACCATGAAGTACTTTTTTATCATAAGACGACTTAGTTAAGGGCTTGCTATAGTTATCCTTCAAAAATACTTTTTATTAAAAAGTATACTGTTTCACATCAGAATTAGCATAATACAACTAAATTTTAAGTTCTTCGATAGAAAAAAATACAGTATAATTTCTATAAAAAAGTGCTTTTTCACCACAACTACAGCAAGGCCTGAGTCTATTGTACGTCTACTTATAATTCATCGACAATATTCGATCATTCATATATAATAATGCATCCCTGTTGTTGGCCATATCCGAATGGTAAGCACCTTTCCACAGAAATTTATAAAACTTTGTTAACTCGCCCAAGTCGCATAAACAAAAAGTTAGGTGAGCTTGCTTATATTATATGCTCGACCTTTGTCCATGAATCAACTTTTCTCTCTACACATACAATTTGAATCCAATCGGAACCCACAGTGCGAACACACATCACGAATTTGTCAATGGAGTCCAAAAAGCAGCCCTACAAACACATTCATTGTAGGAATCATTGCGCCCGAGCCAAGTGGCATGAACTCAGCAATTTCCACCAGATCCCATATCCCTTTTTCAAAAATGGCTGATAAATTTCTGGAGCATAATAAAACCAAGGACCCAAAACAATAAAAATTCCCACTAGTTGTAGTATACATACAAAGAGTTTTCCCCCTCTTTCTGTCATCTGCATTTTTCTCACGCCTCACACCTTCCACCAAAACTTTCTCTACCCCTTTCCTCTTCTTCTTCTTCTTCTCAACAGATTTCTTGGTGTCTAATTGTAACTTACAGAGAAATTTTATTTATAAAAAAGAAGAAGCCATGAGCAACCAAACAGAAGGGAAAAAACCCAGATTGTTGATATTGGATTGCTCACTCAGGCTGTCTCTAATACCCATCACTATTGCATCTCTGTGGCTAACTGTGACCACCCATGACAACAATTTTGACTATGGCAACCTCAGTTTCTCCAATTTCATGGGTCTCAAGTATTCACCTAATCCCTCTTTTCACTGTACTTCTTTTTTTTTTAATCATTTTATCAACTTTTATTATATGGTTAGTAATTAATTAGGCTGTTTTCTGGTTTGTTGACAGATATATGGCTTGCACAGCTGCTCTGGCAGCAGGGTATGCTCTTGTGGCCTTGATTTGCAATTGGGTTAGGTTCTTGGTCAACAAATCTTGGGTCTTCTTTCTCTCTGACCAGGTTGGAATTTCAACCCCCCTTTTTTGGGATTTCTTATCATTTTTTCCCCTTAACAAATCAGTAGTTTAGTACTATTATGCTATCAGTCTGTGTTGAAGTTCAATATATCAAAATTATGAAGATTAATCTACTCTTTATGCTGATATAGTGATATGGTTCTGTAAGAAAAATTACAGAAATTAAGTTCATACATTTGCAGTTAATGGAAAATCATGGGTTTCCTTAATAATCAGCTTTATTCCCAAAAATTACTACAAAAGCTGTCTAATTTATAGGTTAATCTTCTTTATGCACATAATATGATTATGCTGATAAAGTGATATAGGAACCCAATGTCAAGTGCCCATTTGGCAATTTTTTCCATCTGTTCCCACCTTGTTCTGTAGGAATGTTCCTTATAATATTCATTCCTTTAATTTTATAAAAATATTATGGTAAGTAATAAATGTGGTATTTGATCAGGTGATGGCCTACTTGCTGGTGACATCAGGAAGTGCAGTAATGGAAATACTGTACTTGGCATACAAAGGTGATGCTGAAGTTACATGGAGCAAGGCTTGCAACACTTATGGTAGGTTTTGCCAGAGGTTGAAGATTGCAGTGGTGCTACATTTTGTTGCCCTTTTCTTCTTCCTTGTTTTGGCTGTCATTTCTGCTTACAGAGCTTTCAGTGTGTTTGAAGCTCCTATCACCATTAGTGAGGACAAAGAAGATGCTATTTAAAAGAACCTACAAATGTTCTATTGCTATTATACTTGTATTACTTTGCTCAGTGGCTTGGTTTGATGGTTTTGTGAAGTTAAGTGTGTTTTTTTACCTGTTTGGTAGTGTTAGTTTGGGAGTTTCAAGTGGATGGGCCAACTTGTTTTGCATTTTTTCAGAAGTTTGGTCATTGGTTTCAATTTCACATGTGATCACATTTATACTCCCCTGCTCCCAATTTTTTACTCTGTTCTGTTGGGTAAATGGTAAAACAGTTTTACTAGTACTTGCATTTGAGATTTTATTCATAGTTTGATTACATAGGTCTTTAAATGTATGCTAGGAGTATTGAATTCACAAACCATTTCTAAAATTGAAATATACTACACCTAGGTTTTCTATGCAAGTTGGGGATGGAAATCATCCATGGATATTTGGCCATCTGAATACCCGATTCGAATAAATGGGAATCCGATTCGAATAAGTGGGTGATAATTTTAATTTGATCTTGTCATCCGAGTAATAGACGTGATCCACCCATTATAACTCGACAAAAATCCCAACTAAAAAATGTAAAATTGAGGGTTCGAACCCATTATAACTCGACAAAAATCCCAACTAAAAAATTTAAAATTGAGGGTTTAAGAAACTCGAGAGACAAAAAAACAAGGAATAGCACAAACCATATAAGAATAACACATAACCAAAAATCACATGATGAAAACACAACTAGCACTATAGAAAGGAGCAGCCAAAAATCACATAATCAAAACACAATGATTGTGGGATAGCCAAATATGGATCCAAATCCTCTGTCCTCATTCCCCGTCCTCCTTTCCTGTCCTTGTGTTTTTATTGGCCGAAAGTATGGGTGCTCCCTATATTCTCTCTTTAATTCTACCGAAATAAATAATTTTCAGCAATAAGATGGCAAGAACACGGAAATGGGACGTGGGAGTGGGACAGAAGATTTGGATCCGCCAAATATGAGCCTCTATCCTAATCAATGCTCATAATCACTTTGGTGGGAATTAATTCCACAATTTTAAAGCTTTTAGCATTGATTGGTAAGGTAATAATGTCATTATTATGATTATGACCCATTTGACCATTCGATTAGAGCCGACCTTCATTAATGCCAATGCTTTAGCCCTAATACACCTCCGGGCCCACTTTCAACTCTGTGAGTAAAGCCCAATTAAGCTCTCACCTCTCTCTCTTTGAGTTTTGTATCAGAAGGAGAGTTCTTCCGTGACGCTTCTTCTCTTCTTCCCTCTTGTCTCCATCTCTCGACTTTCGTAAAGTTCTCTCCTTTCCTTAACCGTCTTCTTCTTCATCGAATTTCGAATTTGATTTGCTCGTTTTATAGGCCTTCTTCTTCTTCTTCTTCTTCTATTGGAAACCCTAATTTTGTTTTGTTCCCCTTGTCTTCTGCCTCTTGATTAGTTGTGTAATTGCTGATATTAGGCGCTCGATACCATGTCTAAGAGCGGCTTCAAGATGCAACATCCCCTCGGTATCCTCTCTCTCTCTGTACTATGCTCGTTGATTGTGTTCCATTATGAATTCTGGTCTGTAATTATGATGATCATATGTTGATATTTTTAACTGATTGGGACGGGGAGCTGAATTTTGGGTGAGAAATTATGTAGGCATGCCCTGTTTTTAGTATCTCTTTTGATTATGGGTTGCTGTTTGTAAAGTTTGTTTCCTAGTTCTAGTAGAAGTGTACTTTTAATAGTTTTAACAATATGGATCATTAGGTGTGTTTATAGTTTAGATAATCAGACAAACTCTTTTACTTAAAGATTGATTTTCCCCTTGATATAAACCATCAAGGAGTATGATCTATGCATTTCTTTGTATTTCATGCCTCTTAATGGGATTGTGATTTCATTGATGAATCAAATCTGGAGGAGACTATATCATGTTTTAGATTTAAAAAATGATGGTATAGACTGAGGGGCTGGTTTCTTGACTTTGTTGATCACATTATTTTTATCGATTGATCGAGATAGCAACTAAGAATGTAAGGATGAAGGTAGTAAGCAGATGATACCTGAACATGCTCATATGTATATGTTAATTTGGTTTCATCAACTGTGTTTATTATACTATTGCATCTCAAAATTCCAGAAAAGATCAGTCTTCAGTTCCTTCTCTAGTGGGTATGTGTATATAGTAGCAAGCACACTACGATCATTTAGTTTCATATTAAAGTACATATAATTTGCCTGCTTCATTCTGTGATTTCTGTTATGTCATTCAGTGTACAGCAGAAAGTATATCTAGTGATGGACTTGTTTTATTCTTCTCATCTGTGAAATACATATATTTTTCATGACAGAGAGAAGGCAGGCTGAATCTTCTCGCATCAGAGAGAAATATCCCGACAGAATTCCTGTACATCTATATATATCTCTACTTAAAACCACTTCTTTAGTTTTATGTCAAGAAGAAGGTTTAACTTTTCTTTTAGTCATAATTTCCTTTGCCCACTGCCACAGGTGATTGTGGAGAAGGCTGAAAGAAGCGACATACCTGACATTGACAAGAAAAAGTTAGTCTCATTACATGTTCTTCTCTGTTTTTCCTGCCTACTAGAACATAATTCTGATTATTTTCAATTGAGTGTAGATATCTGGTTCCGGCTGATCTAACAGTTGGGCAGTTCGTGTACGTCGTGAGGAAGAGGATCAAGCTTAGTGCTGAAAAGGCTATTTTCATCTTTGTGAAGAATGTTCTCCCACCCACAGGTGAATTGCTAACACTTGTCATAATGGGTTTTTCATGGTGGCTCTTGAGTCTATTTCAATGGAACCAGGCAAAGCGAAAAACTAAAAAAAATCTGTTGTTGTTATCACTTTTGTCATCTGATGTTTCTCATTCCTCGTCTCAGCTGCAATGATGTCAGCTATATACGAGGACCACAAAGATGAAGATGGTTTCCTCTATATGACCTACAGCGGTGAGAACACGTTCGGATCAGTTGAAAGGCCAGCCTACTGAAACCTTGTTTATATAACTTGCTCAACATTGTAAATAGATCGTTTCAAACGTCTACGTTATTTCATAAGCTATTGCGCTTTCCTTTGACATGCTTTACTTGCTATCGTAATGCATTTATCTTGGACCTACAACAATGATCTTGCCTCTGATCTATCTACTACAATATATATGATATATATCTTTAGCTTTTCGTTTTGATGTGTAGTACTAGTGCTACCTGGTTGCTGTTGATTACGCTCTTTCCTTCTTACTTTGGTTTTGTTTTTCTGAATGTGAATTTCGGCTGTAGCGTTGTTGTGGAAATGGATGATTGGTTTGTTCTACCCTATGTTTTGCAAAAGCCTAAAATGGCAATCTTGAATGAATATTACGTTTTGATAAACTCTTGTGAAATCAACAATTCGTCATGGTAGGACACAACAATATAGAAGCATTTTACAGGTCCCTGAACATTTGAAGCCTAAGCATTAATTTCGACATAGGCATCCCTTTTGGATTCCTTAATTGCACTTTTTGCAGGCTTAAATAATCTTGTGGAATCAGCAGAATGCTGAAGGAGGCAAGAAGTGCATATATGTCTGCACCACAACGTCTAGTTTCAATGACATAAGGAATTCGTTTTAGCTTACCAGGAAATAATATATGGACATAATCTGCAAAAGGGTCGATTTGTTTCATTTTTCTACGAAGCTTCCTCAGTAGTGATCAAGTCTCCGTATAAACAGTTTTGGCGAGTAAGAAGATAAGATGAGTTGAATTGATTAATTCCGGATAAGAAGAAGCAACGGCTTCTTTCATTCAAAACAATTTCGTTCACCAAGTAAAGCAACTACAAGACGAGTCCTTCAATGGCTGCCGTAGATTTCTCGATAGGGGCCGCCCTAACAACAGGAATCGATTTCGAAAAAGGCATTCGAAGGACCCGAAGGTGTTGGGACTTTCCTAGCTGGAGACTGCGCCGAGCAGCTGCCAACAAGGAAGAGTTTGATAAGAAGGTGGCCGAGTTAGCCGACGTCAATGCCAAGGACTTGAGCGGGCGCACGGCTTTGCACGAGGCAGCTAAGGCCGGGAATTTGGCTGTAGCTTCATACTTATTGTCCCGGGGGACTCAGATCGACACACAGGATGATCACGGGGCGACTCCGCTTCTCGAGGCCTTGCGCTTCAACCATGGCGATCTGGCTAGAATTCTCCTCGCAGAACGCCGCAGAAGAGAAGAGGGCACCATCGCCGTTGCCCCCACCTCACAATTCTCTCATGGTCCTCCAGAGTGCAAGATTGCGAGTACTAATCCGTCGTCTTGGACCAGATTCATGGGCAGAATTTGGTCCAAAGTGAGGGATGGAAAGATCAACGCCGTCAAGTGGTTAGTCGTCATAGTGAACTTGGGGCTCGAGCTTTGCCAGGCCGTAGCATCAGAGGAAGAAGAGGACAGAAGAATCGGCGGGAAACTGTATCGGGACCTGACGGCAGTGTGTTCTTGGATATGCATGGTTGTTTCCATAGCCGAGTTTGTGTACGAGAAGAAGAAGAACGGTGTGAAGTGGCGGAAGAGAAGGGGGCGGTATTGTTTCTACTATCCGGGGAACCATACTCGTGTGTTCGGGAGCTTCATGCTGTGGTTCGGGCTGATAAGCTCAGCGGTCCAGTTCTGTCTCAACACGGCAGCATTGGTGGTGGAGAAGGCGGTTGTCAAGTTCGATTACTTGGCGTTGTTGCTGGCGTTTTGCTTGTTGCTGGCCGCGTTCAATGGTGGGGAGCGCAACGAGAGGCAGAAGACGGGTGCTGTCAAGTGCGTGGCTCATGGGGAACACCGGGCTGATGGCGCGTTTAGACAGGGCGTTTGGGTGTTCTAGTGCCCCCAATGTCATGCCGACAAACTTGTCTAATATATCCCAACTGTTTGGTTTGGTTGAGTGTCTTGTGTGGAAGCATCAAATGACAATGTTGATAAACTCAATATACAATACAAGCATGTGAAACTACACTAAAGAAAAACTTGGAAGTCCCGGTCAAAGTTTGATTTTGTGTTATTGGTGGAATCGGGTCTAGTACTACTTGTAGCTCTAAGTAGGCAATGATAATTTGTGGAGGAAATCTCATATGGGTCCATTTCTTTCATTCTTGTTTGAACTTTCCACAATGAAGTGACTGATCTCCGTATACCCACTTTGGCGGGTAAGAAGATAAGGATGAATTAGTTAATTTCCTGATTAGCAAGAACAAGCTTTTCGAAAGTAGTGATCAGGAGGAGCTAAAATAGGCTATATATACATGATTTAAAATGCAAGCTTTCTCTGCATTAGAATCCGCAACTACAATTAATCTGGAAACCAATCCTAGTCCTTCAATGGCTGTCGTCGAATTCTTGATAGAGGCAGACCAAGCCATCGGTTTCGAAGAAAACGAATACGTGGACTATGTCGAACAGCAACTTTTGCAAACGACGAGTCTTGCAAGATCGAACAACATAAGGAGGAGCCAAAGGTGTTGGGACTTTCCTAGCTGGAAGTTGCGCCGAGCGGCTGTGAACGAGGAAGGGTTCGATAAGAATGTAGCCGAGTCACCCGAAAGTGGACGCCAAGGACTTGAACGGCGCACGGCGTTGCACTAGGCAGCTAAGGCTGGAATTTGGCCGTAGCTTCCTACCTGTTGTCATGGGCCAGGATCGACATTCGGGACGACTCCGTTTCTCGAGGAAAAAATGTATAAAATGATGGATGTCATTAAAGATAGATATGGAAAAATCTTATGATAAACTTGATTGAAAATTTATTAGACAAGTTCTTATTAAATTTGGATTTGATCTTCATTGGATATGCCTTGTAATGACATGTATTACAACGTCAATCTCATCGGTCTTAGTTAATAATGAGTCGGAAGAGGAGTTTTCACATGAATGTGGAATAAGGTAAGGGGATCATATGTCCCATTTTATCTTTGTCATTGTAATGGAATATCATGCGAGATCGTTGCAAAATGAAGCTGGTCAGAACACGAGACATATAGGCACTCGATTGGTGAAAAATGGTATGATTATTCCTTTCCTTAGTTTTACTAATGATACAATAATATTTTCAGGTGCAACACATGAAAATATGATTTTTATTAAAAAGTTCCTTACAAAATTCACTCAAGTCTTTGGTTTCTCGATTAATTTTAACAAAAGTTCCTTTCAAACACTGATAATATATCAAGACCATCCACACGTTCTCTACAAATGTTCTTAATATTCCTATTATAATAACTATGAAAAAATATCTAGGTATTCCTATTTTAAAAGGCCGTGTCCACAATTCTATATTTTCAGAATCAATTGAAAATTAAAAATAGAACTCTCTGAGTGGAACGCAAATTCAATTTCACAAGCTGGTTGGGCGGTGTTGATTAAGTCAAACCTTCTTGGCTAAGTTAGTTATGTAATGCAGAGCTTTGTTATAACCAAAGGGATCTGGGTCGAAATAGATTAGGCCAATAGATCTTTTTTTGGAATAAGTTTAACGCGAATCATCATTTGTTGATTAACCAGGATAAATTTGTTCTCCGAAAGAAAATGGAGGCTCGTACTACGGATGGTTGAAAAAGCTAATATAGCGATATAGATGAAATTATTGTGGAAATTAGTTAATGATCCAACTAACTTCTGCGTAAGGATTATGAAAGATAAATACTTAGGGTCTCAAATTTTATTCTAGTACCAAAACAAAACTACATCTTGGCAATTTGGTCGACTATTAAGCTTAAGAGACCAGTTTTCAAAAAGACTTAAATCGATCCTTCGAAATGGAAAACAATAAACTTTTGGTCTGATTTTCGGTTGGCGATTCAGATTTACTAATATTAACGTACGATAATCTCAACCTAAAAGTGTCCGAATTTATTACCTTTCGTAAAACTTGGGATAAGGATGCATTAATATTAGGAGAGTGAGAATGAACAACAAGATTTAGATGAAAAAAGATGAAATAACTAATAACTCTCTTGTAATTCTGATAGTTGATTACAAAGATAATCTTCAATGGAAACACCCTCCCAAGAAAGCCCAAGGCAAATGTCCGATTCCCTCTCCAATTCTCTAGATAACCCTTACTAAAATAAGAAAACACCTATATATACTACTACCCTCGGCTGGTGACTCACCCTTCTTTTCCCAACAAACTGGCCTTGTTTGGCTAATAAGATAGCCTTCCACTTTCCTAACATCTCCAACCCGGGTTAGTTGATGAGCTGTTAAAAATACAGATTCATGATACAACTTTTGATGATCATTTAATTTTGCATCCATCTCCTAATGGAACCTTACAATCTAGTCTACGTCAACACTCCTTAATAACTCAAGGCACATTTATTCATCTGAATTTTCTTGGATTTGAGAAACATAACTCCTTGACAAAGATCCAAAACTTCAAGTGGAAATGTTAAGTAGGATGTCTACCAACTACTGATAGATTGAATATGTATTTTAATTGTGTCCGTGGCTGTTGCTCCCTTTGCGGATAAATAAATGAAAATTTAAATCATTTTTTTTTTCATTATCAATACACTAAGAAGATGATTACAAAGCTTAAAGGTTAATTACTCATTTGACTTTGCTACTTCTGGAAATTTTAATGATATTTTAATTTCTAC
This sequence comes from Polygonum aviculare, assembly GCA_934048045.1. Classification (NCBI taxonomy): domain Eukaryota; kingdom Viridiplantae; phylum Streptophyta; class Magnoliopsida; order Caryophyllales; family Polygonaceae; genus Polygonum; species Polygonum aviculare. The sequence goes on from OW204026.1 coordinate 30,682,376, forward strand.
CTTAAATTTAAATAGAAATAGTGATATTCTCTGTGTTTCTTTAGTGGTATGTTTGGAATCATAGGAATGTTGTTATATTTGACCCTACGAAAATACACTCTAATAACTTATCCTATGCTGTAGCATTTACACAACATATTTAGTGGAATTTGGCGATGCTTAAACCAGATAAGGCCAGGATTCTAAAAGAAAACATAAACCAAATGCTATTGGATTAAACCACCAAGTAGTTGGTTAAAATTAAATTTTGAAGCCTCCCGACTGAATAACTCTTCCACATTTTCCAATTTTATTATCCGTATAATCATAGTCAAATTCTAGGGTGTGGTCGCCATATTCGGGAATCAATGTTTGTGTTAAAAGGAGCAGCTACTACACTATACAAGGCCTCAAATATGCTAGAATGTTAAATTTAACATTATTTCATTATAGAAGGGGGTACTTTGGTGATTATTAATTTTTTGAAAAATATTTGGATGATACCGTGAGAAATTTATGCAACTATGGTGGATATCCGAAACTTCACGTGGGGATCTACTAATGTCATGTTTTTTCAGTGTTATAAGGAATATAACTTTGTGGTCGAGTATCAATGTCGAACACCTTCGCCGTATCATTGCAAGATTTCCTGTTAATATTAGTTTAGATTCCAATTGTTTAGTTGATTTTCGACTACTGTTTAGTCATTAACCTTTGTTTTATGATCTTTTGAGATCATCCAATGTGATAATTTAGGTTGACCTTGTAATTTTTCGAGTAGCCTATTGTTAACGTTGTAGATTTGATCAAACCCGGGCCCGCCCAAATTTCTAAGATTTGATACATATATTGGCTCGTCTAGCTCAGCTTGGTAAATTTTGGGTCAGGTATGGGCAAGGTTGTAAGCAAGATATACGAGCCCACTCGATCGACCCATTTTATATTTTAGATAATTAATTTATAATATTTTTTATGGTATAGTAAGTATATAAGTGATCAAGCGATATTATATGTATCATAAGGTATATAAGTAAAAAATTAAATATTTTTAATAAACAATGTCATTTATAAAATTTTAGGATTTAAATCAATAAAAACTTTTTCAACCAAAAAAAAAAATTAAATGATTTTTTTTCTTAACCTAAAAACAATAAACCATGAACATGAAATAGATATACATGAACACAAAATAGTAAATATGTGAACTCCAAAAATGTTTGTAATTTTGTGTTATTGTGTTATTATGTGTAGTAATATGATTCTAACACATGATATCGAGAAATTGTTATTACACATATTAATACGATCCATAATAAAAACATGACTTTGTTCACATATTTCTTCCTATAGTTCACATATCTATGTATTATGTTCGCGTTTTTAGTTTATTAAAAACAAGAAATTTTTTTTACCGGAATCAACCTCTTTAATCAATTAATCTATAATATTAATAATTTTTAATATAAGTTTTAAAAAATGGGTCGACCCCATAGCCAACCTGACCCGGATGTCCAGTCGGGTTTGGGCACCAATATTGGCCCCTATAAACAGGCCCAACCCGGATGTCCTGACAAAATTTTGCATTTGGTCCGGCCAATCCCGAAAAATATCAGATCTATGGAGTTGTAAATTTGTAATGAGGTAGTAGGTCGTTAAAAAAAAAAAAAAAAGGAAAGAGGAATCAGGGGATTGGGAGTTTCGGGCTGAACCTCAAATCTTACCCCCAATTGGAGACAATGGCGCAGAGTCTCCAATTTCACACAAACTTATCACACCCCGCCCTTTTCCCTCTCTCCTCCTCACACCGTCTTTCTCCATTTCAGATCCCTTATTGCCGACGAAACCGCCCCCTCGGCTACTTGCAGTCGTCACCGCCGGCGAAACTCTCAGGCGCCAGGTGCTGCTCAGAGAAACCGATTGGGCTACGCTCCCTTAAAACCTGCAAGTTTTGCAAGACTCAGTTCGATCCCTCTGCCAATCACCCCCGCGCCTGCCGTTTCCACACCGCTCATTTCGCCGGTACCATTCGATCTTTCGATTCAATCAATTGATCTTTGATGAATGAATTGTTTGAGCTTTTAAAGCTGTGTGAGAGTCTAGATTTGAGAATCGATTAGGTTTTAGAAGCTCGAGAGGATGTTTGTTTGTGGAAGTAGTGAAACCCTAGTATTATGCTGAAGAAAATGGAGCCGTTTTGATGAATCTGAACGAGTGACGTTAGTTGGGGATCTTTGTAGGAGATTTGATTAGTGATCATCTGCAACTGTGTGGATGTTTTTGACTAGTCTAGTTTGTTGTTGTGATATGTGGATCTGGTGGTGCAGGGGAAACGAAGAGAAAGTTCGAGAGCGTGTACACGGGAGGCACGATGAATACTCCGAACTCGGGCCAAGTTCTCGAGTACTGGCATTGTTGCGGATCCGAGGATCCCTTCGACCCGGGATGCACTGCTTCGCCTCACACTTCGTACGATGACTGATCCCCCGAGTCCCGAGATGGGATTCATTAGAATTGTTCATGTGAAAATTTGCAGATCATCTAAGCTAGCTAATGTGTGAGAAACGCAGCAACCATAACATATAATAGAGCCTTTGAATTGGTATCTTGTAATGCAATCTGTTTTTGATCTTCTCTTGGTTGATTACAACACCAACAGAATCGAACACTTGTTTATAGGAATCTTCATATGGTTATTTCTTCTGATCAATGTATCCAAAACAAATCCTAAACTTCCAATTAGTATATACAAACTACATAAGTGAGGTCTTTGAAGTGGATGAAAAAGGCATGACTTGGACTCTCTGCTTTCACTTACTATTCTGCATAATTGTTAAGATTCTTTGTTTTTTTGTTCAAATGTAAACTATGGTGGCTTTTGTAAAGCTGTCAATCAACTTTCCAACCATTATACTAAGTACTATGCAGCATTAGATGCGAACTCAAAAACCTGAAATCTCATTGCTTAAATCTTATTCATTGGTGACATTCGACGTCTTCTATGGTGGTCTTCGATTGATCGAAAACTACATATAGAGAAAATCTCATCTCTTAGCCACTTGGTACGCACGAATGATGGGGTCGAGGTACGCAAATGTCTCTTTTCATTTGTAACACTGAAAGATTGATGCAAGACTGCCAACCATATAAACATGATATCTCGATCATTGGCTATAAATTATTGTTAAACCGATACATCGATGGTTATGGTGATAAAAGGCACACGAACGTACTAGACCACCTTACACATGCTAACACAAGCTAGTCTTATTCATAAAAACAAAGCCACGTACAAACCACAGACACACACACACACACAACGTACTAGTAGAGCTACATAGTCAGCAAGCTCGACGGTACAACCACGCGCGCAAGTAGGCTAAATTAAGGCGGTGGAGGGTGGTGGTGAGGAGGAGGACCGTGAGGCCCCGGTGGCGGAGGAGCGGGGCCGGGGGCGGGCGGGCCGTGAGGGCCTGGCCCAGGAGGGTGGTGAACTGGCCCGGGACCGGGATGAGGGCCGCCGTGGCCTGGGGGATGTGGGCCGCCTGGTGGTGGAGGATTCATGGTTGTTGAGAGATCGACTTTGGGTTGAAGCTAAGTTGTGGAGTACGTAGGGGAATTTGGAGGGCTTTTATAGAGGGATTGATATGTGGAACGTACTAGTTGGAAGGGTAGTAGACAAATGATGTTATGCATAATATGATCGTGTTGTGTGTGTGTGTGTCTGGTTGACTGGTAGCTCATTCATCGCTTCCTATCCAATCTATTGGGAATAGTAGTTTGTGTCACTAGTACGTAGTTTTTATGTAAAAATTAACGGAAGTGCATGTAGGGCATTTAGATTAGTGACACGCACTCTACATGCCGCGCATACGTATAAACATCATGTCGGTTTGGCCGGATTCGCTCCAATAATATTTAGGCCGGTCATGTATTCAATTACTAAAATATTTATTATTTTAACTACTTAATTGCACACAAACAATAACATTTTTTGATATATAATGTAATTGATAAAATGATATACAATAACATTATTCGGATTTTAATATCCGAAACCATAATTCTATTGTTTATGTTAATAATAAGACGAAAATGGGTAAGTAACCCATGGGAGACAAATATTGAAGCAAATAGGCTACAAGGAAAAAAAATGAGCCCCCATAGGCTTTTTTCCAATTTTGCCCCTACCTTTTTTTTTAAATTTACAAGATGACGTCACCAATGGCATATGATGACGTCAGCACCCCTTACCACTATCGGCGTTGACCGGCGTTGACCAGCCGTTGACCGGCGTTGATCAGTCGTTGACCGGCGTTGACCGCCTCGTCATTAGTGATGACAAGTTACTTGTCATCAGTCCACGCACAGAAAACTTGTCATTTCGTTCACGTTCTCAACTTGTCATCTGATGACAAGTCGAGGTAAAACCCATCATTCACACAAAAAACTTGTCATCAGTGATGACCAGTTACGAAATTGACCTATGTGGGATTTGAACCCACATTATTGTGCATCAAGCACATTGCTCTACCATTTGAGCTAATAGGCCATAATTATAAGTAATATATATACAAATCTAACATACCCAAACCCATAAAATCATCCAAAAAACATAAAAACAGACTTGTCATCACCCCAGATCCGTAAAACAACTTGTCATCACCAAAACACATTAAAAAAGGACTTGTCATCGCCAAAACCCATAAAAACGGACTTGTCATCACCCAAAACCATAAAAACAACTTGTCATCACCCAGAACCTTAAAACACAGTTGTCATTAGTCAGATCCGTATCTTAAACTTAAATTGCTCAAAACTCATAAAAAATCACTTGTCATCACCCTAAATCATAAAATCGTCCCAAAAACACTAAAATGAACTTGTCATCCAAAAAACCCACAAACTCAAAACCCCTATACCCACAACAAAACTTGTCATCACTCAAATCCGAAACACAAAGTTGTCATCCAAAAAATCCAAAAACATATCCAAACCCATAAAATCATCCAAAAAACCTTAAAACAAATTAAAAACGACTTGTCATCGCCCCCAGAACCGTAAAACAACTTGTCATCGCCAAAACACATTAAAAACGGACTTGTCATCGCCCAAACCCATAAAAACGAACTTGTCATCACCCAGAACCATATAACACAACTTGTCATCACCCAGAACCTTAAAAAGCACTTGTCATCAGTTTGTTTTAAATTGCTCAAAACTCATAAAAAATCACTTGTCATCACCCCAAAACATAAAATCGTTTCAAAAACCCTAAACTCAACATGTCATCCAAAAAACCACAAACTCAAAAACCCTAAACCCACAAAAACAACTTGTCATCACTTAAATCCGAAAAACAAACTTGTCATCCAAAAAATCGAAAACCCTCAAAAATCCAAAAACCCAAAAATCCCAAAAATCCAACCGGTTGGATCCGGCTCGTACGAGCCCAGATCCGGCTAGATCCGGCTCGTACGAGCCCAGATCCGGCTAGATCAGGCTCGTACGAGCCCAGATCCGGCTAGATCTAGCTCGTTCGAGCCCAGATCCGGCTAGATCCGGCTCGTTCGAGCCCAGATCCGGCTAGATCCGGCTCGTTCGAGCCCAGATCCGGCTAGATCCGGCTCGTTCGAGCCCAGATCCGGCTAGATCCGGCTCGTTCGAGCCCAGATCCGGCTAGATCCGGCTCGTAGGAGCCCGGATCTAGGAGAGAGGGAAGAGAGGGAGAGAATGGAGAGAGAGAGAGAGATGGCGGACGAACCTGAGGGCGGGCGACGGCGGCGACGGAGAGGGAGGGCGGGCGGCGACGCAAAGGGAGGGCGGCGGCGGAGAGGGAGGGCGCGCGACGGAGAGGGAGGGCGGGCGGGCGTCGGCGGGCGGGCGGGCAACGGAGATGAGAGGGAGGAAGGAGAGGGAGGGAGTGTAGGAGAGGGAGAGAGTGAGGGGAAGGAGAGAGGAAGGAGAGAAAAAAAATGAGGAGGAGAGAGAAAAAGAGAGATTGGGGGGGTTTTATAGGGAGAGGTTAGCCTAGTTACTTCATTTTTTTTAACTAAGCCTAACCTCCACAAAATCACCCTCAATTCACCCTCCCCACCTCAATCCCTCTAATAATAAATTAAAAAATGTATTTTGTATAATTTTACTTAAGTAAAATCAAAGATAAAATTATAATATTGTTATCTAATAGAAAAGATTTGTCTAAATAGAAATTGATGTGATATTATATAAAATAGATATAAGTGATTTAAAATTATTATTGTAATATCTATAGATGGAATTAATATAAAATAGAGATCATAATATATAATTGTTTTTGTAACACCCAATTTTTTGACAAAGCGTTACTCAGTAGTAGACCTCATGAGGCACTACCAAGCTAGTTTGACAACTGAACAACTGGATCTTGCAACTTCGGGCACGGCGAGAAAACAAGAAAATATCCAACTCTTATAGAAAAAGAAATAAAATTTATAGTTTACAACCCAAGACGTCAGGAACCAAATCCCAAAAAAAACCAGAAGAATCTTTAACAACAACTCGGCTAACAACAACTCCAAGCCTAACAGCCTATCCAATTCATGCTTACTTAACAATACCAGAACAAACAGTAAGAACTAGCTAAAGAACAACCCCAAAATTTAACTACTATGACACGCGGCACTACATTGCTCCACCATTTCGCCGAGGCTTGTCCACGACCTGATTACATGAACTGAAAAAAAATAGTTCCCCGAAGGGTCAGATGCTACCCTAACAAGCTAGACTAAGCACAGTAACCACATGATGTTTTAAAACAGTTTTGATTCTAAGGTCATCAAGCAAAAGTCCACAATCACATGCATAACTCTAAATCCAGTCCTAGGTAAAGGAAAAGGAGAAGTGTGGGTGGGGGCCACTGTGGAAGAAGCTACAAGGTGGTTTTGTGGGTTTGGTCAAAAGTCGACATGGAAATTTAGATAAGTGAGTTTAGGTGGGATTAATTCGGTTCCGGGTTCGATTCAGGAGCATGTATTGATCCTCGTTGAATTTCGAGTGGAAGTGAGCGGTTCTTCGTAGTCGAGGTAAGTCGATTTTCAACTCGCTCAGTTCTATTCTAGCTCGTTAGGTTGTGCGCTGTGATTGTAGGATTGGTTATGGGAACTAGACACGATCGATTATTTATATAAATAATCTCTACAATGGTGTGATATTGTGTGCAACGTTGTTTTTCTATGTTTCATGGTTGAAAATGCTTTTGAGTGTACTTTAGTGTTACTGAGGCTTCAAAGAAGTTTTATATGTAAAGAAATCTCCGGTGCAATGGAGATGAAGGGTTGCATCGACCGGGGACGTGCAATGGTGGAGAAGGGTTGTATCGTTCAATCGGGGTGCAATGATGAAGAAGGGTTGTATTGCCGGTTAGGAGCGCAATGAAAGTTGCAGCTCCGCCTCACTAGGACAGTGAGTGGAGGTATGTGTTTGTGTGAGTATGGGCGTGTAAGTGAAGAAGTGTATGTCGTTGTGTGGAGATGCTCGTGTGTGAAAGCAAGATGGTATATGTGTGAGAATGTGTGGCTCTGTGAATGTGTGCGTAAGAGTACTTGTAATTGTGGTTATGCTAGTGATACCCAAAAATATGATGGTTGTTTATGGAAGTAATGAAACCCTAGTATTTTGCACAAGAACATGGAGCCATTTTGATGAATGACATCTCACAGATCCTTCCATTTTGCCAAAAATCTGAATGAATGGCGTTCTTGTTAGTTTATGCTGCTTACTTGGGCATCTTTGTAGGAGATTGATTAGTGATCATCTGCAATTGTGTGGATGTTTTGACTAGTATGTTGTTGTGATGTGGATGTGGTTGTGCAGGGGAAACGAAGAGGAAGTTCGAGAGCGTGTACACGGGAGGCACCATGAACACACCCAACTCGGGCCAAGTTCTCGAGTACTGACATTGTTGCGGATCCGAAGATCCCTTCGATCCGGGATGCACTGCTTCACCTCACACATCGTATGATGACTGATCCCCCCAAGTCCCGAGATGAAATTCATTAGAATTGTTCATGTGAAAATGTGCAGATCCTCTAAGTTAATGTGTGTGAAACGCATCAACCACAACATACAATAGAGTCTTTGAATTGGTATCTTATAATGCAATCTGTTTGTTGATCTTCTCTTGGTTGATTACAACACCAACAGAATCAAACACTTGTTTATAATAATCTTCATATGGTTATTTCTTCTGATCGATGTATGCAAAACTGTGAAACGTAGAACAATTGTGTGAAATTAGGGTTTTCTCTCTTACCCTTTCATTCATTGATTTGGTGTATATATACAAGGATATGGCACTCCTTAGAGCCCAAGTAATACAAGATAGAATATATGGAAAGATATACAAAGATATGGTCAAATATAATTCTATCCTTAATACCCCCCGGCAAGATCATGGTGGATCACCAACATGGAGCTTGGAACGCAAGGAATGGAACCGTGTGTTGCCCACGGCCTTCGTAAATATGTCGGCCACCTGGTCTAGAGCTCGAACATGCCGAACTACTAAGGAACCATCTGCAACCTGTTCTCGAACGAAATGGTAATCAATCTTGATATGCTTGGACCGTTGATGGAAAACCGGATTGGCAGACATGTAGGTGACACTCAGGTTATCACATAGAAGGATCGGTGGAAGCTGTAGTGGAGCATGGAGTTCTCGAAGCAGCTGCTGAATCCAGATAATCTCAGTAGACGTAAAGGCAAGAGCCCTGTACTCGGCTTTAGAGCTGGATTTAGCGACAACGTGTTGCTTCTTTGAAGACCAGCTGATCAAATTTCCACCATAATAAATAGCAAAGCCATGCTGTGACCTACAATCATCAATGTCTGAAGCCCATCCTGCGTCAGAAAAGGCAACCAGGCGACTATCAGTGCAAGGCTTCAAGTGTAATCCAGTGGAAATAGAGCCCTTGAGATAACGCAGGAGGCGCTTGACCGCCTGCCAATGGGCCTCTGTAGGAGCATGCATGTACTGACAGACTCTGTTAACTGCATATGAAATCTCAGGATGAGTGATAGTGACATACTGTAACCCTTCAACAATACTCCGGTAAAGACTTGGATCAGCGAGAGGGTCCCCGGCTAAGGTGAGCCGTGAGCCAGGCTCAGCCGGCGATGTGATAGGTCGTGCGTCAGCCATCTTGCTCCGTATGAGCAGCTCTGTAATGTACTTCTGCTGATGCAAGAAGATAGAGTCACTGGAACGCTGAAGTTCAATGCCAAGAAAGTAATGAAGATCACCCAAGTCACGAAGTGAGAAAGTAGTATTCAGACTCGTAACAAAGGCATCAATCTCGGCAGAAGAGGAGCCAGTGATGATCAAGTCATCCACATAAACAAGAACATAGAGCATAGAGCCATTGACCCGTCTAATAAAGAGAGTGGTGTCGCTGAGACATGGAATGAACCGGTTCTGAACAAGAAATTGGCGCAATTTGTGAAACCATGCCCGAGGTGCCTGTTTGAGATCATAGAGGGCTTTGCGTAATCGGCATACATGATGAGGCCTGGACCGATCCACAAAACCTGGAGGCTGAGCCATATAAACTGTCTCTGACAAGTCGCCATTGAGAAAAGCATTGTTGATATCAACTTGTCTTAGTCTCCATCGAGAGGTGAGAGCAAGAGATAAAACAATGCGAATAGTAGTAGGTTTGACTACAGGACTGAAAGTGTCAAAGTAGTCAATACCTTCCTCCTGATTGAACCCTTTTGCAACAAGACGAGCTTTATAGCGCTCAATGGAGCCATCTGCATGCTTTTTCACCCTGTACACCCACTTACAACCAACAATGTTAGAATTATAAGGCGGTGGAGTAAGATCCCATGTACCATTTCTCATAAGAGCATCATACTCAATCTGCATAACATTTTGCCATTCAGGGTATTTAGAGGCTTGAGAGAAGGTTTTTGGTTCGAAGGGTGTATCGGTGGAAACAGGTAATGGATGTTTGGTGGAGGTGAAGCTTTTTGGCTTTAGGGTATTGGTTTTGGCTCGTGTGATCATGGGGTGTTGAGAGTTTTCTACAGGTCTGTAGATAGATGAAATAGAAGTGGAAGAAGTGGGAGGAGGCATACCTGAAGATGTCGAGGTGGCTGCAGCTTCGGATTCCCCATCGGATCGCGAGGAAGAGGCATCACCGACCGGATTTTGAACAGGTGTGGCGGCGGCTGTAGGTACTATGGGAGGGATCGGCGACGATGGAGAGATAGCGGGTGATGTGGGCTGCAGACTGGACGTCGTGCATGAGGGTGGTGGTGGCTGAGGTGGTGCCGATCGAGGGCGGAATGTAGCCGTAGGAGCAGCCGAGTTGGCCGGTGGCGGGGAAAGAAATTGTAGAGGAGTGAGTGATGTGGAGCTGAGGGGCGCAGGGGCCGAATGTGTGGGAGTGGTGGTGTGTGTCATATAGGGAAATTTAGTCTCATCATACATGACATGCTTTACAATGTAAATACGATTGGTTTGAACATGAAGACACAAGTAACCACGATGCTAAGAACTATAGCCAACAAAAATGCAAGGGGCTGACCGAAATTCAAGTTTATTGGAGTTGTAAGGTCTTAGCAATGGAAAGCATAAGCAACCAAAAGATTTAAGAAAGGAGTAATCTGGAGGCTTCCCATATAAACATTCATAAGGAGATTTTTGTTTCAAAATTGGTGTAAGTGTGCGGTTATGCAAAAAGACACTTGTATGAAATGCATGTTCCCCAAAAGAGGTTGGCATATGAGCATGAGACAATAAAGCAAGACCTTTTTCAACAATTGTTCGGTGTCTCCTTTCCGCTACACCATTATGAGATTGCGTATGAGGGCACGAAATCCTATGAATGATGCCTTGCGTTTTTAGGTAGGAAGAGACTGTCATGTATTCACCACCCCAATCAGATTGAAATTGTTTTATTTTTGTGTTGAATTGCGTCTCAACCATTTTCTGGAACATTTGAAAAGTAGTTAGAACTTGAGATTTTTGATGCAAGAAAAAGATCCAAACAAATTTGGTGCAATCATCAACAAATATCAACAAATATCTATTACCATTAAAAGAATAAACAGGAGCAGGGCCCCAAACATCTGAATAAACTAACTCAAAGGGAAATGAACTTGACTCATGAGAATGAGTTATTGGTAATCTATGACCCTTACCTAGTTGACATGACTCGCAAATGGACTCTAAATTATGATTCGAAATTGGCAAATTAAACCTAGAAACTAAAAGACGCAAAGAGGACTCATGGGGATGACCAAATCTGTGATGCCAAGTTTGAAGAGACGCCTTTTCACCAAGATAGACACGGGGCGAGGGCTGGCTTGATGATGTGTGGAGTCGGTATAGCCCATCCTCAACGATGCCTTTGAGGAGTGTCCGTCCCTACAGGTCCTTGACATAACAACAAGTAGGATAAAAAACCATGTAAGCATTGTTGTCTTTGGTCAATTGAGAAACGCTAAGGAGATTTTTACGAATTTGAGGAACAAAAAGTATGTTGTTGAGTTGAATGGGTTTGTGATATGCAAATAAAGTTGAATTTCCTAAATGAGTTATGGGTAGAGACATACCATTACCGACTTGTAACCCATCATTGCCAAAGTAATTAGAATGCACAGAAAGGTTACCGAAGTCTGTAGTGACGTGGTTCGTAGCACCCGAATCAAAGCACCATGGGTCTACCAAAGTTGAGGGAGGATTCTGAACACTGAAGGCCTGACGTTGGGGCTGCATATAGGGCGGGTATGGCTGCTGAAAGCCTTGAGAAGGCTGCTAAAAGTACGCCTGGGGCCGCGACTGCATGGAATTGCCGCGACCGCGCCCGCGCCCACGCCCGCGCGATTGTTGCTGCTGCGGTTTAGTCTCGGGAAAGCCTTCAAAGTCATCGCGATGCCAACAATTGATCGCCTCATGCCCCGGTTTCTTGCAGATCTGGCAGGTGGGACGAGAACCCGACTTGGTTAAGGAGTCGAGCGGCCCCGATTGCGCAGCCGAGGTAGAGGAGCCCGGCGGCTTCGTCTTCGCAGCAGAGAGGGCAGCCAAAGCTGGCGCCTTTTCAGAGTTGAGCTTCTCTTCTTCTCGGAGAAGCAGCCCTAAGAGTTCATCGGAACCAATAGGGTTGGGCTGCATGTTGAAGGCGGTGCGAAAGGCAGAGAACGAGGCATCGAGTCCATGGAGAATGCTTTCCACAAACTCTTCATCAGGAACGATGTAGCAACATTCAGCAAGAGAGTCCGAAAAGGCACGCTTCTTCTCAACGTACTCAAGGATGGAGAGATCGCCTTTCGGGAAGTTTTGCAACTGAGTTTTAAGGTGCGTTAGGCGCGCCCTTGTTTGAGAGTAAAACATGCGTTCAAGAATCGTCCAAGCCTCATGAGTAGACTTAGCACGATTAACTTGCGCAAGTAGCGGGATCGAAAGGGTACCGCGTACCCACAAGAGAATAAGCCGATCCTTCTTTCTCCATGTGACATAATCTGGGTTCGCAATTTTTGGTGCGTCCGCTTGACCGACCGTTGCTGGAATGGTGGAGGGCGGCTGCGACGCCTTGCGAAGAAAGCCATCCAATTCGTACGCTTCTAGCGCCGATCGAATGGTATGACGCCATAGTGTGTAGTTGGTGCGATCCAAAGTTACTGTAATCTTGGGTAACTTGATGTTGATTGACGAACCTGTGCCGGAGGCTGCGGCGAGTATCCCGCCGTCGGCATTGTGTGGCTGTTCTTCTTCATGGTCGCTGACGTCTGCGTCAGAGAGGATAGGGTCGAGATCACTCATGGTGAACGACGAGATGTAGTTGGCGGAAGCTGGGAGAGAGAGATCGAAATTAGGCTGATACCATGTGAAACGTAGAACAATTGTGTGAAATTAGGGTTTTCTCTCTTACCCTTTCATTCATTGATTTGGTGTATATATACAAGGATATGGCACTCCTTAGAGCCCAAGTAATACAAGATAGAATATATGGAAAGATATACAAAGATATGGTCAAATATAATTCCATCCTTAATAAAAACAATCCTAAACTTCCAGTTAGTATATACAAACTACAGAAGTGAGATATTTGAAGCGGATGAAAAGGGCATGACTTAAACTCGCTGCTTTCACTTATTAATCTGCATAAGTGTTACGATTCTTTGTTTTGCGGAGTCACGTTTGCAAAATGTCCCCGATTTATGACCTTCTTCACTTGTTTTTTTTGGTTCAAATATAAACTATGGAGGTTTTTGTAAAGCTCTCACTCAACTTTCCAACCATTTTACTAAATACTATGCAGAATTAGATGAGAACTCAAAAACCTGCATTCTCATTGCTTAAATCTTATTCATTGGTAACGTTCCGACGTCTTCGATACTGGTCTTCAATTGACCCAAAACTACATAGGAAATCTCATCTCTTAGCCAGTTCGTACGAACGAATCATGGGGTCGAGGTACGTGTAAAGGTCTCTTTCATTTGTAACACTCGAAGACTGATAGATCGATAATTAGCCCATTGCCCCAGAGCTAATCTAACACAGGTTGTGCAGATCGAAACAAGCTAGTTGAAAACATATAAGCTTTGAAAATTTAATTTTAGCTCCATAGCATATATGCAAGACTGCCAACCATACACTGTATGATAGATCGAGCTACACCAAAAAAGAAAAAACACGTACAACATACGCATATGATCCTCTTAAATGTCGGTGGGGGTCACACAATAATTGGTTCGTGTGCATATGCACGGTAAACCTGACACATAAGAACATGAGATTCCACCATAAAATCAATTGGTGGCTATAGCGGGAGTAGCCCATATATGTACTTATTGTTGGGCCAAGCCCATATGTTCCAGCCCAAGACCCATAAATTGCATCTGAGGCAATTTAGGGTGACTCACTCACGTGCCACATATATATTCATGTATGTGTGTGTTGTGTGGAGGTAAGACACAAGTGTGCCGCTGATCAACTCCAAACAAAAGTGAGAGAGAGAAAGCACAAGAGAAGAAAGAGGGAGAAGGAAGAAGATAGAGGAGAATTGGGTGAAGGAGTGATCTTCCTTTGAAGCCTGGGTATATTCGCCTCGTCTCTGGATTCGACAGCGGGTGTCTGTTGATAGGTATTTCTCCGTCTAGGAAACCTAATCTGATTTGTTACAAGTGTTTGAGTTCATTGAGGAGTTCCAGAGTAGTTTCTCCTTGTATTGATAATCTCCGGTGTGAGATCCAAAAAACACTTGTACTTGACTTGTTGATTAGTGGATTTGTGCTCGATCGGGCAAGTGGTTTTTTCCCTCGTTTTGAGAGGGTTTTTCCACTATAAAATCTTGGTGTCCCTTGCATATTATTTGCCTTGCTTGATTCCTGAATTGTCGTTGATTGGTTTCGTCGTCTTGGTTGTATCCGGAAAATCCTACAGATTGTTATTTTGCTTCCGCTGTGATTGTCTGTGGGACTAGGAGCTAGTGTCGATCCCCAACAAGTGGTATCAGAGCCAGGTTAGAGCTCCGTCTGTGTTTGGGTGAGATATGGCGACTAAGACAGATGAGTTTGCGGGGACAATGATCAAGTTGACGTCTTCGAACTATTCTCTCTGGATGTCGAAGATGGAAGATATTCTGTACTGCAAAGATTTGTATGATCCGGTTGAGTTGGGATCAAAGAAGCCAGACAGTGTTCAGGATACTGACTGGAAAAAGACGCACAGAAAAGCAGTCGGAACTATAAGGCAATGGGTAGACAACAGTGTCTATCATCATGTGAGCAATGAAACAGATGCACAGGTTTTGTGGAAGAAGCTTCAGTCTATGTACGAGAGGAAGTCAGCTCAGAGTAAAGCTTTTGTGATCAGAAAGCTAGTTAATCTGAAGTACAAAGACGGAAAGTCTATTGCCGAGCATTTGAGTGAGTTTCAGGAGCTTGTAAATCAGTTGAGCACCATGAAGTTGCCTCTTGATGATGAGTTGCAAGCATTGATGCTCTTGAGTTCTTTGCCGCATACTTGGGAGACATTGGTGGTTTCCATCAACAATTCTGCTCCTAAGGGAATTGTGTCCTTCAGTACCGTGGTTGATAGTCTCTACAATGAGGAGACGAGGAGAAAAGACATGGGTACTAACTCTTCGCAGACTCTGACGACTACAGAGAATAGGTCCAGAGGGAGAAGCAAAGAGCGGAAAGGACGCGGAAAGTCAAAAGGGAAGTCACAGAACAGAGGAACTTCTCAAAGTAAAGAAAAGTTCAAATGCTTTCATTGTGGCAAAGAAGGGCATATGAAAAGAAATTGTAATGCTTTGAAGAAGAGCAAGAGTGAAGAGAAAAATCAGAATGAAGATGATAAAAACACCACAGCTGCAGTGTATGGTGAAGAAGAAGGGTTGGTTGTTCTGTCTTGTGTGGATGATCACAACGACAAACTTGACTGTCGTGTAGAATGGGTAGTTGACTCAGCTGCATCCTACCATGCTACACCGAAGAAGGAAATTTTCACTAGTTACAAAGTCGGAGACTTTGGTAAAGTGAAGATGGGGAACAACAGCTATGCAGAGATAGTCGGTATTGGAGACATTTGTGTTTTGACAAATGCGGGTTGCACGTTGACTCTGAAGGATGTGCGACATGTACCGGATCTGCGGATGAACTTGATTTCTCTTCATGCTCTGGATATAGACGGCTACCAAAGCTACTATGCTAATAAGAGCTGGAAGCTAACGAAAGGTTCAATGGTGATTGTTAGAGGGAGTCTTAGCTACACTCTGTACAAGACTCAGATGAAGTTCACACGAGATGGCCTGAATGCAGTTGAGGATGAGACATCAATGAACCTATGGCATAGGCGCATGGCCCATATGAGTGAAAAAGGACTGCAAATTTTGGCGAAGAAGTCTCTTATCCCTTCCGCCAAAGGTATGACTCTAAGCCCTTGTGATGATTGTGTTTTTGGAAAACAAACTAGGGTGTCATTTAGCAAATCTTCTGAAAGAAAAAAGAATTTGCTTGAGTTGGTGTATTCTGATGTATGCGGCCCCATTGATGTACCCACAAATGGTGGTCGTAGATATTTTCTGACTTTCATTGATGATGCTTCACGAAAGGTTTGGGTGTTTGTTTTGATGACAAAAGACCAGGTTCTTGATTGCTTCAAGAAATTCCATGCCATGGTGGAGAGAGAAAAGGGTTGTTCGTTGAAGTGTCTCCGTAGTGATAATGGAGGCGAGTACACTTCTAAGGAGTTTCAGAAGTATTGTCTAGAGCATGGCATCAGACATGAAAAGACGACTCCGGGCACTCCACAACATAATGGTGTTGCGGAAAGAACAAACAGAACCATCTTAGAGAAAGTCAGATGTATGTTAAAAATGGCAAAGCTTGAAAAGCCATTTTGGGGTGAAGCGGTGATGACTGCATGTTATCTGATGAACAGATCTCCATCAGCAACTTTGGATTTTGATATTCCTGAGAGAGTTTGGTCTGGCAGAGACATTTCATACTCTCATTTGCGAGTCTTCGGGTGCAAGGCTTTTGTGCACGTGCCTAAAGAGCAGAGACAGAAGCTAGATGACAGGGAAGTGACTTGCATTTTTCTGGGTTATGGAGATGCTGACTTTGGATACAAGTTGTGGGATCCAGAAAAGAAGAAAGTGATAAGGTCTAGAGATGTGACCTTTCATGAAGACAAGATTTTATCAGATTCAGATACGCCTGAGGAACTTGAAGAGTTCCCACTTTATTTGCCTTCTCAGCCAGAAGGTAGTGGTGCGATTGATGATTCTTCTTCAGAGAATGGCTTTGATGAGATTCCTGAGTCAGATGATGACTTACCAGAAGCTGAAACTGGTGTGGGTTCTGAGCAGGGGGAGCCGGAAGAAATTGAAGAAGAGAATGAGCTCAGAAGATCAAGAAGAGAGCGTCGTCCATCCACCAGATATCCCTCGTCTGAGTATGTTGCAATTACTGAAGAGGGGGAGCCTGAAAGTTTTCAAGAAGTGCAGAATCACAAAGAAAAAGCTCAGTGGGTAGAAGGCATGAAAGAGGAGTTGAGTTCTTTGAGAAAGAACAACACATATGAGCTTGTGAAACTTCCTAAGGGAAGAAAGGCATTAAGAAACAAATGGGTGTTCAGGCTAAAGACGGATGGAGAGAAACTAGTCAAGTACAAAGCCCGACTAGTTGTAAAAGGCTTCAGTCAGAAGAAGGGAGTTGATTTTGATGAGATCTTCTCTCCGGTTGTCAAGATGAGTTCCATCAGGGTGATCCTTGGCTTAGCTGCAAGCATGGATTTGGAACTTGAGCAGTTGGATGTGAAAACTGCATTTCTCCACGGTGATTTAGACGAGGAGATATATATGGAGCAACCAGAAGGGTTTGAAGTAAAAGGAAAAGAGCACTTGGTTTGCAAACTGAAGAAGAGCTTATATGGGCTGAAGCAAGCTCCCAGGCAGTGGTACAAAAAGTTTGATAGCTTTATGGTGCATCATGGCTACACCAAGACAAGTGCAGATCACTGTGTTTACTTCAAGCGACAGACAAATGGTAAATTTGTCATTCTTCTTCTCTATGTTGATGACATGCTCATTGTAGGGCAAGATAAGTCTCAGATTGCAAAATTGAAGCGAGATCTGAGCACTTCATTTGATATGAAAGATTTGGGACCAACACGCCAGATTTTGGGTATGCAGATTACTCGTGATCGGAAAGCCAGGAAGATTTGGGTGTCACAGGAGAAGTATATTGAGAAGGTCCTAAGTAGGTTTCAAATGGAAGGTGCTAAGTCGGTTAGTACTCCTCTTGCTAGCCACTTCAAACTTAGCAAGAAGTTTTGCCCATCTACAAGTGAAGAGAAGAAGAAGATGGCCACCATTCCTTATTCATCAGCGGTTGGTAGTTTGATGTACGCGATGGTGTGCACCCGGCCAGATATTGCTCAGGCGGTTGGTGTTGTGAGCAGGTTTCTTTCCAATCCGGGTAGAGTTCATTGGGAAGCTGTAAAATGGATCTTCAGGTACTTGAAAGGTACTTCTAAGATGAGATTGTGCTTTGGAGGAGTTGAGCCTATTCTTGAGTGGTTCACAGATTCAGACATGGCAGGAGATCTTGATGGTAGAAAGTCGACATCGGGATACTTGTTTACTTTTGCTGGGGGAGCTGTCTCGTGGCAGTCCAAGTTGCAAAAGTGTGTTGCTTTGTCCACGACTGAGGTAGAGTACATTACCATGACAGAAGCTGGAAAAGAGATGCTTTGGGTGAAAAGATTCCTTCAAGAGTTGGGTTTGAGACAAGGAGAATATGTGGTAAACTGTGACAGTCAGAGCGCTCTAGATTTGAGCAAGAATGCTACATATCATTGTCGGACAAAGCATATTGACGTGAGGTACCATTGGATTCGAGATGCTGTGAGCGATCGTCGGATGTGTTTGAAGAAGATTCACACTGACAAGAATCCAGCTGACATGTTTACTAAGGTGGTGACTATTGAGAAGCATCGGTTCTGCGCCAAGATAGCAGGACTGCTGCACAACTGAAGTTCCGAGCCGGTGTGGACGTCTTCCCCTTGGGCTGGAGGGGGAGATTGTTGGGCCAAGCCCATATGTTCCAGCCCAAGACCCATAAATTGCATCTGAGGCAATTTAGGGTGACTCACTCACGTGCCACATATATATTCATGTATGTGTGTGTTGTGTGGAGGTAAGACACAAGTGTGCCGCCGATCAACTCCAAACAAAAGTGAGAGAGAGAAAGCACAAGAGAAGAAAGAGGGAGAAGGAAGAAGATAGAGGAGAATTGGGTGAAGGAGTGATCTTCCTTTGAAGCCTGGGTATATTCGCCTCGTCTCTGGATTCGACAGCGGGTGTCTGTTGATAGGTATTTCTCCGTCTAGGAAACCTAATCTGATTTGTTACAAGTGTTTGAGTTCATTGAGGAGTTTCAGAGTAGTTTCTCCTTGTATTGATAATCTCCGGTGTGAGATCCAAAAAACACTTGTACTTGACTTGTTGATTAGTGGATTTGTGCTCGATCGTGCAAGTGGTTTTTTCCCTCATTTTGAGAGGGTTTTTCCACTATAAAATCTTGGTGTCCCTTGCGTATTATTTGTCTTGCTTGATTCTTGAATTGTCGTTGATTGGTTTCGTCGTCTTGGTTGTATCCGGAAAATCCTACAGATTGTTATTTTGCTTCCGCTGTGATTGTCTGTGGGACTAGGAGCTAGTGTCGATCCCCAACACTTATATGGTGGGTACGTTGTTTAGGTTCAATTTCCCGATGTGAGATACGATTTTAGTCTCAACAAATACCGATCATTCACAATTAATCATTGTTAACCGATACATCGATGGTTCAGGTGATACAAGGAGCACGAACGTACGTACTAGACCACCTTACACAGATTAATTAACACAAGCTAGTCTTATTCATTAAACAAAGCCACGTACAAACCCACAGACACACACACACACAATAGTCAGCTAGCTCGGTACAACCATGCACGCGCATGTACGCTAATTCATTAAGGCGGTGGAGGGTGGTGGTGGTGAGGAGGACCGTGACCGTGAGGCCCCGGTGCCGGAGCAGCGGGGCCGGGGGCGGGTTGGCCGCCCTGGGGGCCTCCCCCAGGAGGGTGCTGACCCGGCCCGGGATGCTGCGGGCCGCCTTGGCCTGGGGGATGCTGGCCGCCGCCTGGTGGATGGTTCATGCTTGTTGAGAGATAATGTTTGTTGGGATCGGATAAGGTGGTTTGAAGCTAAGTTGTGGAGTACGTAGGGGGTTTTGGAGGGCTTTTATAGAGGGATTGATATGTGGAACGTTACTAGCTGGAAGGGTAGTAGACAAAATGATATTATGCATGATATAATCGTGGGTGTGTACGTGTGGTTAGTTGACTGGTAGCTCATGATCCTCTTCTTATCCTATCTCTTTGGAACGGTAGTTTGTGTAAGAATTAACGGACGTGCATGTAAGGGCATTTGGATAAGTGACACGTACTCTCTATGCCGCGTATACGTATAAATATCGTGTCGGTTTGGCCGGATTCGGTCCTATAATATTTAGGTCGGTCATGCCTTCAACTTTCGTGCGATTACTAAATTATTTTTTCTTATATCGGAACTTTCATTTTGGAAATATTTATTATTTTAATTACGTACGATTTTTTTATCCGAAACCGCAATTCTATTTTTTTGATGTTAAGAATAAATTAAAAAATGGATTTTATATAATATTACTTAAGTTAAATCAAAGATAAAATTATAATATTTTATCCAATAGAAAATATTTTGCTAAATAGAAATTGATTTGATATTATATAAATAGATATAAGTGATTTAATAATATTATTTAAATATCTATAGATGGAATTAATATAAAATAGAGATCATATGTACTATTTTGATATGAACATATCTATGTGAATAAGATAAAGATAATTATTTTTCATTTGAAAATAAGTAAGAAAGATATTATTCACATATATATGGATAAATAAAAATACTTATATTTTTTATTATAAAATAGATAAGAATATCCTATCATCAAATATAAGTAGTTTAATATTAAGGGGATCAGAATTAATGTAAGAGGTAAAAAAGGAACAACTTTAATGTTTAATATAGATATTATTTTGATAAATTATAGATATAGATACATTAATATATAAGGATTAGATGAAGATATATGCCATTTTTTAATGTAAAATCCATAAGGATATAGAAATGTTAAAATATAATTAATTTATAATTAATTTAATGTAAAGTGAGACCAATATTTACATGGAAGCTCGAAGGGGTACAACTTTAGTATATAGTATATATTTATTATTATATGTAATAATACTTGCTATTTTATACTGTATTTTATCAGGGTCTTTTTTTCAAGACGGATTTGGATGGGGCAGCATGTTTTTGGGCCGGTTTTTTTATTTTGGCCCATTCTCACCCTTTTTGCAACATTGGCATCATTCCCGTCCCCCCAGTCGGCTCTCTTCCCTTCCTCTGGTCGTACGCCCTCTTGTTCGTAGGTTCTCCTCATCTTCCCGACACCAAGTCCTCCATCTCGCCCTCATTGCCATTAGCACAGAGAAGCCGACGAGAACGCCCCCGCCAAGGACGAAGACACTGGCGTTCAGATCGCGCCTATTATCAAGCTCGAGGAAGTCGCCGTCTCCACCGGAGAAGAGGACGAAGACGCCATTCTGGATTTGTACGTTTCTCAATTTCCTCTATTCTTCTAGTCTCCTTTCTTTTCCGATTGAAATTGAAGTTGATTTCCTGTTCTACGTAGGAAGGCGAAGCTCTACAGATTCGACAGGGACGGAAATCAATGGAAGGAACTCGGCGGAGAAACGATGCATCTGATCAATGCTCTCATGTTGGCTCGAATGGCAATGAGGAACTCGGCGTTGCAATCGGACATCGAGTTCGGAACGGCCTTGTGGTTCGTCTACGCCGCCGTCTGTTGCGTGCTCGTGCTCTTCGCCGGAATCATGTCCGGCTTGACTCTCGGCCTCATGTCGATCAGCCTCGTTGACCTTGAGATCCTCAAGCAGAGTGGCACTCATATTGGAGAAGAAACAAGCAGGCAAGAATCGGACAGTTGGAAACCCTCGTTTCCTCCCTCTTTTAACTCGGTTTTACTGCTTCTAGGCTCGAATTGAGGGATTCGGTAGTGGAATTGGATTACGATTTTAGTCTCATTTAGTACGATGTGGTTTTCTTACTTAACGGTCTTCGGTTACAGTGGAGCCATGGCTATCCCAAGTAACGCTTCAGACAACGTTTATTGCACTCTACTTGCTCAAAGTGCCGTTCATGGAGCCATGGCTGGTTACAGTGGCTTTACAGTTGGGCAAGTCAATGGCAGACAGTGCTATATCCCTTCCCGGATGAGTTTCGAAGAACTACTTACATATTACCTTGCTCTTTTTCTGTTTATGAAAGGCATTTACATATTGCCTAAGAAACCTGGTAGAATGGACAAATAAAGAACATAAAAAGGATTTTGCCTGGATATAGCTTCTTCTCGTCGCCCTTCAATGCTCAATTTCCTTCCTTTCTTTTGTAAATGGATGAATTTTCTATATGTTCAATTCTAATTTTACCTAAAACATCGTTTGCTCATGTAATTGTGCAGCATATCATTGAGAAACCAAATCTAGTTGTAACGACATACCGTATTGTCACTCGTGATGATAATTAGGTGTCACTTGTGATGATAATTACGTGTCACTTGTGGTGACAATTAGGCGTAAATATTGTCACTTGTCGTGACAATTAGTGTGAATATTATCACTTGTGTTGACAATTAGGTGTGAATATTGTCACCTGTGTTGACAATTAGGTGTGAATATTGTCACTTGTGTTGACAATTATGTGTGAATTAGATGTGAATATTGTCACTTGTGTTGACAATTAGGTGTGAATATTGTCACTTGTGTTGACAATCAGGTGTGAATATTGTCACTTGTGTTGACAATCAGGTGTGAATATTGTCACTTGTGTTGACAATTATGTGTGAATATTGTCACTTGTGTTGACAATTAGGTGTGAATATTGTCACTTGTGTTGACAATTATGTGTGAATATTGTCACTTGTGTTGACAATTAGATGTGAATATTGTCACTTGTGGTGACAATTAATGTGAATATTGTCACTTGTGTTGACAATTAGGTGTGAATATTGTCACTTGTGTTGACAATTATGTGTGAATATTGTCACTTGTGGTGACAATTGATGACAGTCAACGTCTGTCAACGCCGGTCAACGGTCGGTCAACAGTTGGTCAACTAGTGGAGAGAGGGGTTATGTCATGTGTGCAAATATGACATATTGTGGTATTTTCTTACTATATGGCATTTTCCAAATGCCATATACCCTAATCATTCTTTTTTCAATTTGATCCATTCAAACGATGCCAAAATAAAATAAAAAACGTTTTCTCATCTTAGAGAAAATCTAATCAAACTAATAATAAACGGATATTTAGTTAAATTAAAGACTCCCTTAAGATTTTAAGTCAATCGCTATAATGAGATGTATTTCTAAAAGGGGAAAGAATTGTATAATATATAATAATATTTACTATGAAAATATTTTTTATTTATATTTAAAAATGAAAAACTATGAAAACATTTTTTTATTTATTTTTAAAAATAAAAAACTATGATATTTAAAATAAATTTTATAATCTTTTTCAAATATAACGAGTTGGTCAAACTAATAGGTTCTGATTGGATTCGATTTTTTCTCAAAGTATTATAACGTTTTCATCTGATAAAGAGTTGACATGTATGTCAATATGATCTAGATTTTTCTCTTCCTTCAAATCTTATCCATTAACTATGTTGCTCCTCAATAAAATAATTTATGAGTTTATTACATAATTGCTACACACAAGCTAGTGAAACTAGTATTATAACACGAATTTGTTGAAATTACAAACAAGTACAAAACAAAAAAGACTCACTCTATTTGTGTCTCTTCGTCTCTCTAGTAGATCATATTAATTGTACGTTATTTGTCATTGCTGGTGGTATGATACAAAACATATGTGGCAACTTACTCATCCGGTAACACACTCAATGCGGTCCACTGTAAGGGAATACTTACATGGCGACTTCGCAAAGACAAAAAACTAACAAAACTATCCTCAACCTTAACACGCTAGATCGTCCATCATGAATACACTGGATAATTTCGCCTGTTATACTTCGTCGCCCTAGGCGGCATTGCACCATCGCGCTCCTATCGGACTGCGTGGGAATTATATATGCGATGTCATAACAATTTGGCCCCATAAAGAAACAATTCAAACCTTTTCTCTCGTTAAAATTAATGTGCGTTGTGGCAAACCGACTCAAACTTACTCCACAACACAAGGCATCTACTAACTAATTGGCACCTATATTGGGACAACTTAGTCATTCCCTTCATTGGCGACCCCAAAAATGTTCCACTCACATACCTCTTAGTGACATCAACGGGGATAAGTCATGCAGAAGCATGTTCGCTCATCCTTTGATGTCGATGATGTAAAGGCTAAGATCAAGGAATAGGGGATTCCACCAAACCAACAAAGGCTAAATTTTTGTCGGGAAGCAATTGGAGATGGTTGTGGTGGTGCCAAGAGGAATTGCAAAGTGTTCCAAAATTGACTTGATTGAGCTTGACAAATCAGTAATTCATATAGAGAAGGATTATCAAGCTAATTTAGTGGCTATGGCTAAAAGAATGTTTCTTTTGCTTCACAACTAAGACAAAAAAGCACCAATAGCAGTTCGGGGGTCGTTGAATTGAAAAAAAGAAAAAGTAACCCCATTAGTAAGGCTTTTGATATGAGTGCTAGAGATGAACTTGGTTGCCGAATTGCTAGACTGTTTTATATCGGTGGATTGTCCTTCGTACTTGCAAAGAATCCTTGAAAATTACAACTTATTTGGTTTTGCGCGCTATGGATCACAATTTGAGTGGTTATGTGCCGTCGGGGTATAATAAGCTAAGAAGCACATTTCTTAAGCAAGAAAGAAAACATGTAGAGTCTTTGTTGAAGCCTATTAGAGGCGCATAACGGTTATTAGTGATGGCTGGGGTGATCCGCAATTTCATGGTTGTTTGTGAGAGTGATCCAATGTTTATTAAGGGTGCGTTCATTGCAATACTCATTATGTCAAATAATGGCTTATTTGTGGGAAGAAGTTTCTAGACCAAACAAGATCAACTAAAAGATAGATAAATGGACCCACTTTTTCTCAATTGGTATATGTCTTTTATAGGTTGTGTTTGGTAAAAATAATGTCTTTTGAAAAAAAGCTATTATTGTGCATAATATACACAATGCCAAACAAACCCTTAAAAGTGTGAATTGTGTCAGTGAGGTAAAAGACAAAGAGTTTATTGCTGGATTGTTAGAGAAGTAATTGATGAGGTTGGTCACCTTAAATGTGATTCAAGTTGTGAATGACAACGCTGCAAATTGCAAGGGTGCTAGAGAAATCATAAAAGGTATTTATACTCACATTTATTGGACTCCTTGTAATGTTCACACTTTTAATCTTGCTTTGAAGAATATTTGTTCTCCAAGGAATGCCAATAGCAATAAAGATGCTTATAATGAGTGTTAATGGATTACTAAAGTTCATGATGATGCTCTTCAAATAAAGAATCTCATTATGAATCATAGTATGAGATTGTTCATGTATAGCCGGTTCACTCATCTTAAATTGCTTTTAGTTCCCAATAATCGATTTGCCTCAACCATCATCATGCTTAAAAGGTTTAAACTGGTTAAGCAAGCCTTTGAACCAATGGTTGTTTGTGATCAATTGTCGGTATACCAAGAGAAAGAGAGAGCAACGTTTGTGGGAGAAAAGGTATTGCATGAAGAATGGCGGAGTAAATTGGATTATACTCTAGCCTTTACAACTCTGATAAATGAGATGATTAGAGTGTGTGATACTAACAAACCTTGCCTCCTCTTGTTATATGAGATGTAGGATTCTATGATTGAAAAGGTCAAGAAGGTGATTTATGAGCATGAACATCTTAGAGAGACTCAATTTTGTCATTTCTATAATATGATTTATAACATTCTTGTGAGTCGGTGGGCTATGAGTAACACACCTCTTCATTGCTTAGCACACTCCTTGAACTCAAGGTAAAAAACTTATTATGAGTGGTATCATAGTATTGTATTTTTTTCATGATTTTATTTTCTTTAACACTTCAAGTTATATTTCTTGTAGGTATTATAGTCAATAATGAATTGATGCGATACTAGCTAGAAAGGCTCCTCATAATGATAAGGAGATTTCAAGGGAAAGGAAGGAAGAAATTCTTTAAAAGGATCTTTGTAAATGAAGAGGATTATGACAAGATGATAAATGAATTTGGTAGTTTCTCTCTTGAGATTAGGGCTTCTAGTGATCCAAATGTTAATAAAAAAAAACATTCAATGGATCCAATGAAATGGTGGGCAAACTTTGGATCATCAACACCTATTCTTCAAGGATTAACTCTTAGGCTACTTGGTCAGCCCGCTTCTTCATCATGTTGTGAAAGGAATTTGAGCACCTATTCTTTCATTCATTTTTTGAAGAGGAACAAGTTGAGTCCAAAACGTGTGTTCAAGATCTTGTGTTCGTTCATAAAAGCCTTCGTCTCTTATCAAGAAACACCCTCACGAAAGGAGTAAAATGTGTGATGTTAGTGGTGATGCATTTGGATCTTCGGAAGACACTGGTGTTTTTAAAGTTGCTTATGTTTCCCTTGATGAGCTAGAGATGGAAAGTGTGCTATTTGGAGATGATGTTTGATTGTGATTTGCTTTTAAGTTGAATTGTGACTTTATGTTGAACTATTAGCTTGTCATTTTGCTTGTCTTTATTTCAATTGGATTATTACTTTCCTTTGCTTTAAATGGTGTAGTTTGTTTGTAAGACTAGAATGTTAATTTGTACTTTAAGTTTTAACACTTTGTTATTATTCATTTGTGTTAATTGTCATCACATTATAGCATATATGACTCTAATTAATGCATTTGTACAAACTATAACAAATGCTTTAAAATGACATAATATGTATATTGTCGTTTCCTTGCCGTTTCCATTTCTACTACTCTGTATTTTTTTAGAATTATCGCTTCCCCATTTCCCCCGTTTCCATTTCCCAAACGCGTTTCCGTACAACATAGACCCTCACCAAGTTGGTTTTATCCTCCTTGTCGGTTTACACATTTGAGGTTTTATTTGCAATAGTCATAATGGAAGTAGAAAGTGGTGTGGGAAGGTATTATGAGGCCTATAGATCGGGGTGACTCTCTCTCTTGTTAGAAAGTTTGTTGGAGGTTTGTGATGGAAAAGGCAACTAATAGTCAGTAGTGCTTAATTAGAAAGATGTTTAACAAACTCATGGGCTCAAACTCAACATCTTCTCTCGTTTGGCACAACATTCGTGCAAAAATCATTGAGGTGGTGACCAAAGGTACACGTTGGCTGCCTGAAAATGGAACTTCAATCGAGTTTTGATGTGATAGACAACTACTTACTCATCCTCTTGTTGATTTTATTGTGGTTGATATAGACCTAACCCTTCTCAAGTATTACATTCTTGAATATTGGATTGTTGATCATGCGTTGGATTTTACAATTATAAGAGTATGAAGAGCTTAGTAAACCTTTCTTCGGATTATACTCAAACCAAATGGGGATTATTCTACGACTTTTGGGTATGCAATGACTTTTAATATCAATTCTTCTTGTTCGTCGTTTAAGAGGTTTTTTTCTAATTTGAAGTTTTTTAAGAGAGTATTTTACTTTATATAGCTTTGTTTGAAAGGTGGGGTCATAAATAGTTGAGCGTGTCTACGACATCACATAACGAACTTTGAGATTTGTAGTCGTTATGCGCAAGTGGATGAAATCAATGAGTATTCATGTCCTTAGGCTAAGAAGCAATCTCTTATCCAATTTTACGTTTGGAGATAAATTGGCCCAAAATGCTTGTTTTGAAATGGTATGGAGAAGAAGAAGTTATTTCATGGATGTTCGCACGATGTTAACAGATTGATAATGCGATTATTTTTTCGTTTTAAATCACTATTATACAAAGAATCAAAACTAACCTAAAATCGTAGAAAAAGTACGGGTTGAATCTGCATGGAGACAGACTATCTTTTACAATGAAAGTTGTGTCAATACTCAAGTAACAAGGGGGGTTTTTGGTGTGAATTAACTTCCTAAACATGCAAAACTAACAAGGATTTTTTCTACCATGGATATAAGTGCATTATAAAGATTATATCAATAACTAAAAGATATCTAAAATATACAAGATATGGTATCTTTCCTTAATACCTTCTTTTCGATCCGTCGTCACCGCGATCGTCGGTTCCGGCCACCGTCTCGTTGCCAACGCCTTCGCTCCACCCTCCAGATCTGAACGTTGTCGTCGAAAAGATGGGGCGAAGGAAAGCCGCTCGTCGAAGTCGAAGGACAAGTCTCAACCTTGATGGAAAAGTTTCAGATGTGGAAGGAGAGAAGGAGAGTCACACCATTATTGTAGGGCTCGGCTAAATCCACCCGTTGCAGGTTACTTTGGGCACCCGATGGGACAAAGCGGTCCCGGCTCCGCAGACCGGAACCTGGGGGATGAGTGGTGTTCCGGTTTGGGAAGCCGGAACTGCTCAATTTAAAGGAAGATGGTGGGGATGGTGGGTTAGTAATTAATTAAATAGATGGAAGATGGGGATGGTGGGCCAAGGGCCAAATCCGGATCAGATTTTTCCGGAGAGTCCACATCTGAAGCCTCTGCATCTTCTACACTGGAGGTTAAATCTTGGGTAGTTATCAGTTCCTCCGATTTCTTGTCTTGTGGGTTTGATCTGGTGTTCAGTAGTTCACCGTTAGAGACGGTTTTCAAGCTCCTGTCTTCCTGGTTTGGGCTGAGGACGGTGGGTCGTGGCCGTTGAGGTTGCAATGGTGGACATGTTTGTGGGGTGTGATGAACTGAGAAAAACTCAAAAAAAAGGGAGAAAGAGAGAATTTAGGGGGTCCACATCAAAATTACAAAATTGCACTTCATGTCTATTGTTTTCTCGTCTCATTTTGTAACCCACCATCTTCTATATAATCTAATTAATTTTTTTTTGGGTCAAATATAATCTAATTAATTAATTAGTAGCTTTCACCATCTTCATTTCTTGCGTGAAAGAATTGAGCAGTTCCGGCTTGGGAAGCCGAAATACCACTCATCTCCATGTTTCCGGTCTGCGGAGCCGGGACCCCTCCGTCCAATCGGATGCCCATAACTACCTGCAACGGGTGAAATCAGCATTAGCCTTATAGTAAGTTGCCGCTTTTTTGTTTTTTTTTCAAAAAAATGCTGACTGACGCATGTGAAAACACAAATTGTCAAGGATTTTCTATAAAAAATTCAACAATTGAGACATACACAAACGAAAGACGAATACAGCCCCGTTGCCCGCGGAAAGCCGCAAGTCAGCCATAGAAATCAAAAATCAAACCCCCCATTAATGTCTCATGTCTCACGAGTCATGACATCGAAGCTGCAAAGTTGACAAAACGCCACCACTCACTCACCTGGCACCCTGCCTTCTCATCTCCCCCCATTAATGGCGGATCTCCCCGCCTCCCTCCATTTCCAACTCTCCTCACTCCCCTCTTTTCTTCCTGAACTCAGACATTGCACTCCCCCATCCCCACTTTGATTGGACCCACCCTAGGGTTTCTTCTTCCCATTTCCATCTGGTCACTCTACTACCCATCTTCTTCTAGAATCCACGCTATTTTCATTCCATTCGACTTGTGTTGGACTTCCGATTCCGTTTTGGTACTACCCTTTTCCCGCTCGATTTGTCCGTTAATATATATGCTCTCTGTGTGGAATGTGGTATAACTTAGAATCTGGTTCTCACATATTTTTACTCGTTTCGATTTCAGAACCAGATCTAAGCTTCTATGCCATTGAAGTAAGAAAAGTATGAAGCAAAGTGAATTTTTCTATCAGCCCATTTTATTAATATGATTCCTTGCTTAGTGAGTTAATCATTTTACTTTAACGGCAAGCTTTTGTCACTTTGGGGGCTCGCCCCTTTTTGGAAGATTATAGTGGGATTAGATAGAGCAAGGTGTAGTTTAGGTTTTGTTTTGTGGGGGTCGTTTTCTTGGTCATTGCTTCTATGCTACTCAAGAATTTTTGTTCAGGGGAAACAGTGTGTTTTTATATATGTGAGGCATGGAGTAGAATGCAGGAAACCAAGAAAAGATTGCAAAAGATGTCATTTGTTTGTGAGTTTTTCGTGTGTTTTTGGCCATCCTATTCTTCCCTGCTGATAGCTACTGCTTTGCATTCACAAAATCTTATTGCTGTTGGGTTGGTTGGTGCAAGTGATGTTAGTTTTGCCATGGAGTTTCCTTCAAGGAATATTGGTGTTTGTTGGGTTTGGACTCTTAAGCTGGAAATCTGCTTCTTAAGACTAGTAGTTGATTAGCAATGCTTATTACTCGTCTGTACTTATATATGTTAGGTGTCTTATTGCAGGTGTGAAGAAACTGAATTTCAGGCATTGTTAGGTCTAGATAAGTTAAGCATTGGAAGTTTGCAACGTTTATTACACAACTGCCATCATTGCTGTTTGTGAAGGGGAGAATGCAGTCGACGAAATCAAGGTAAATTCTTCCTTACATGGATGTATATTATCTCTAGTGTGGAAGATTGTTGTATGGCTATCTTTTGTATCTTGTTCGTTGTTCATGAGAGTTGATATCTCTAGCTTCTTGATAGTTACAAGTTACAATACCTATCGATGATGGATCAATGATTAATGACTATTAGCTTTGTGTTTTGGATATTTGTATGTGTGTTTAAATAGTTATTGATTTGTTGGATTAGATAGATGAGGGGTGATTGGTCTTTCATTATGTCTCTGTCAGGACCACTGCTAGTTTGTCTGCAACTGTTTAGCATCATGTTATTTAATTTGAGATATGGAGGATTAAAATCTCAGATCTATAACACTATATGGAAATTCATCTTAATTGATACCATTACAGACTTTGTTTGCCAAAAAGAGTAAACCAAAATATCAATTTTTTTTTGAGAAGGAGGTGAATAAATTAAAACTTCGTTTAACTTTGAGCCTGACATCATAATTTTTGTAGCAATATGGATTCTAGTACTTGTTGTAATTTATATCTTAACAGGAATGGAACTTCTCCTTCACCAAATCGAAACAAGAGCCCAAAAAACCGAGGTTCCAAAATTGCAGACCGGACATCTCCAAGAGGCCCAGTGTCTGAGGTAAACTATGTCTGCCTTTTGCCATTGTACATTTCCAGACGTGTTCAAAATGACTACATACAAAACAGTATAGAATATGCAATTCAACTTATGAGAAAGGGCCAAAATGTTAGCTCGTTTTTAATCTTTGATTCCTCATGTCATTGAGAACATTTCTGAATGCATAGCACTTTTTTTCCTTTTCAGAAGAAGAATACAAGGAAAGAGTCTGAGCTCGAGTCCCAGCTTGCTCATTTCCAGGAGGAGCTGAAAAAGACTAAGGATCAGTTGAGCTCGTTAGAGGCACAAAAGAAGCGAGCTCAGCAAGAGGCGGAAGAGAGTAAGAAACAGATATCATCCCTGTCGGCTAAGCTGGAAGATTCTCGGCAACAACTGATAGAGTTTTCTGATTCTGAGGATGCTAGATTGCAAGAACTCCGTAAACTATCACACGAAAGAGATAAATCATGGCAATCTGAGCTTGAGGCGCTCCAAAAGCAACATGCTGCAGACTCCACCGCTCTACAATCTGCCATGAATGAAACCCTAAGACTGAAAAAGCGGCTAGAGATGGCAGCTGAATCTGAAGCTACACAGAGTAGACATGCAGAAGCTGCACATGAGGAGATTCAAAGCTTAAGAAATGAGCTCTCTGAAACTCTAGAGCTGGTTGAGAAAATGAAACATCAGCTGACCAATGCTAAGGAATCCGAGTCCCATGCTTTTGAAGTGATGAATGAAACTCAGATGCAGTTAGAAGAAGCTCGGTCAGATAGCCTCAAAGAAAAGGAAGCTTACACTAGCTTAGCTTCAGAGTTAGAGCTATCAAAGGCACAAGTGAATACATTGGAGAAACTTGTGAGCCAACTTCAGAGAGATTCTGACAGCACTAGTGCTAAGAATTCTACAAGTCTTGAAATTATGTACGGTCACAATGATGAGGAAAGAGACAAGCTCAAGATGGAAATTGATTCCCTTAAATTTGAGGTTGGACAACTGAAATCTGCATTAGAGGCTTCTGAGGTCAGGTATCAGAATGAATGCATCCAGAATGCACTGCAAATTAGAAATGCTATTGAAGAAGTCGAGTGCGCCAAGTCAGCAACAAGTCTCAAGGAGGCTACAAAGGTTGAAGAGTTAAGAAAGTCAAAAGAAGCAATTGAAGAACTGAGATCCGATTTGGCATCTAAGCAACATGAAAATGAGGAGTTAAGCATCAAAATCCAAGAAATTAATAAGACCGGCCAAAAGGATTCTGAGCGGAAGAAATTGGCAGAACACCTTACAGGCATAAAGTCAGCTTTGCCTGGTAAAGGAACCAAGCTTCAAACTCTTGCAGAGGAGAGTGAGATGCTCGGAACAACGAGAAGCAATGAATTGGTGGTAGCTGAAAAGGAGGGTATGATGAAAATTGGTTCTTTGTCAGAAGAAGGGATAAAGTTTTCTGAATTACCAGACGTGACCCAAATGGAAAAGGCGGAATTGGTAGCTGAGCTGAGGAAGTTGAAGGTGCAGGCAGATCAATGGAGGAAGGCTGCTGAAGCAGCTGTTGCAATTCTCTCACCTGACTATGATGCAAAGGTGGCTGACAGAATAGTTTCTGTTGGCACCATAATGGATTCACCGTTCTATGATTTCATGGACGATGATTCTCTTAAGAAGAAAAATGCAAACATGTTAAAGAAGATCGGTGGTCTTTGGAAGAAGGGTCAGAAAATAGTCTAAATGTTCTTGTAGTTATTGAATCTTTTATATTTTTCCCCAATTTTATGTATAAGTATCTGATGGTACACATGCTGGCATGCTCTATTGTGAAGATCCTGCCTCTTTTGTGGGAGGTGTATAGTTAAAGTTGGCTTCATTTCATAAGGCAAATTCGATTCATTTGACAAGCTATGAAGTGCAAGAAAGTGCTAAACACTCAGATTTCATAATGCTATCAAACAACAGGTTTTCGGATTGACCCATTTCAACAGCACACCTTGGGAATGATATGTTCCGATTCCTTATCCCATTCCGATTCCTGGAGATACTACTGATGAACGATGAGGCTTGGGAGCATTAGGATTCCCTTGTTCATAGAAAGCTCTAAAAAGAGACACAGCTTCATCCGCCATTACGCCTGCCGTGCACTTGCTACTCGAATGCAACGAAAGAACAGAGCCGCACCCGCCAAACTTATCATTTGAGCACCCATAACAGATTTCTTGTATACCAAGGAACGACAAGGCTCCGGCACACATAATGCAAGGCTCACAAGTCACGTAAAGCGCACACTTGGAGAATCTGTCGGCGACTCGAGACTGCGAAAGCCCTTGTCTTTGCCACTGCAACAGAAGAGCGTCTATGGCCTCCATTTCAGCGTGCCTTGTAGCATTTCTAGTCTCGGTTGTACGGTTGCTTCCTGATGCAATGACATTGCCTTCTTCAACAATCACACACCCTACTGGTACTTCCAATCTTTGCAAAGCAAGTTCAGCTTCTTCTATTGCCAGCTTCATGAATCTGAGATCCTCAGAGGTGTGTTCTGAGCCAACTAATGCCATTTCAGGTAGCTTTAGCTTAAACACAAACAATATGTTTTTCTGTTAGCCTGAAGATTTAGAGCTGGTCACTCAAAAATGTTATCTGAGTGAGCATTGCTGAACAAGAATAGAAAATGGCTGCTAGGGTTTTTGGTGTTGGAGGAAAAAACACTGCGTTTGGATGAGCCCATATAACTTCTATTGACTGAATAATTGTACAAGTGCACATTTTACTTAGGCGTTCATTTTTATGTGAAAGTGTCTTTTATCCCCTTTAAACCCAGTTTTCTATTCCTTTAATCTAGTTTGACTCCCTACAATTCCATCTAAGCACTTTATGCACTTGAAGACCACTAGTCCGGTTAAATGCATTTAAATACAGTGGAAAAAACAGAAGACATAAACTTCAAGAATCAAACACATAAAACAATCTAAATAAAATAACCCCGACAAATCAAAATGAAGAGCATGAGTAAACTGTACGGTAAAACCCTTTTTCTATTTTTTTCAGACTGTCAGCTTCTACTTTCCGAGCATCTTCAACTAAATCTCGTTGAACTTGCCAACTTGTTCTTTCCTTACATCTTCATTAGTTTTCTAATAGTACTATGTTTTAACTTTTAATTCAAACTCTGCTGAGTTGGCATTAGTCACAATCTGACCGCGAGTTGTGCACTATATAATACTAGTACAGTTCTTCTCCCCAGAGAAAAGCAGACAACACTCTTTGCTCAAGAGTGTGGAGTGTGAAGACTGAAGAGTCAAGATCCCAAATGGGTTTTGCCTTCTGAAACATTCACACTCACATTCTGTGCTTCTTTTCTCTGTTTCCACAAGTGTGATCAAATCCAAACAAACACCATTATGGATCCAAAATGGGTTTTCATTTTCTGGGTGCTCACACTTCTGCAAAATCAAGTGACCCAATGCACCAAGGTCAGCTATGACAGCAAGGCCATTGTGATCAATGGACAAAGGAGGATCCTAATTTCTGGCTCCATTCATTATCCCAGAAGCACCCCTGATGTACATTCCTAAATCTGTTGCTGTCCCAAATCTCAAATCCCATTTGGGTTTTCTGTTTTGTAATCTTTTCTTTCTCATTTGATAGATGTGGGAAGATCTGATAGTGAAGGCTAAACAAGGTGGCCTTGATGTGATTGATACATATGTGTTTTGGAATGCCCATGAGCCATCTCCTGGAAAGGTACTCTTATATTTGTCTTTTCCCTGTCAGCTACCCTTTTTTTTTTTTGTAAGTCTTAGCAATGTTGCATTCTTACTGGATTTCTTGATTTTGTTTCAACAGTATAATTTTGAAGGGAGGTATGATCTGGTCAGATTGATGAAGACCATTCAAAAAGCTGGCCTCTATGCTCATCTCAGAATTGGTCCTTATGTTTGTGCAGAGTGGAATTATGGGTATCTCTTTTTGCACTTCCTTGTTGTATGATTAGCTGCTGCTTTTGCATAATGTATAAATTAACTAATGTCTTTATTGTTTGTGTGTGTATAGAGGCTTTCCTGTTTGGTTGAAGTATGTACCTGGAATTAGTTTTAGAACAGATAATGAGCCTTTTAAGGTACTCTATTTCACTCTCACTTAATGAAAAGCAAAAGAAGTAATTCTAAAAGACTTTTTGATGGATTTGCCTTTTGTGTTCTATAGAGAGCAATGGGGGGATTTACAAAGAAGATAGTTGATCTGATGAAAAGTAATCAGCTGTTTGCATCACAGGGCGGTCCGATCATTCTATCACAGGTAAGATTGTATCAATGTTGCATTTCTTGTGAGCTCAACTTCCTGTTTTCCTCAAAAAAAATTACTTGAAACTTTTTGGTCTCAAGATTGAAAATGAGTTTGGCAAACAAAGCAAGATACAAGGACAAAAGGGCTATAATTACGTGAGTTGGGCTGCTAACATGGCTGTTAAATTACAAACCGGAGTTCCCTGGGTTATGTGCAAGGAAAATGATGCTCCAGATCCAGTAGTAAGTTCCTTATAATACTTTACTGCTTTCCTTCTATATTGTGAATTTAAACAAAAAATTCTTTGGGTTTGTTTACCTTCATTTGATGAATGAATTTCTGTATTCTTTCCAGATCAATACCTGCAATGGCTTCTATTGTGATAAATTTGTCCCCAATAGGCCTTACAAACCCCTCATGTGGACAGAGGCGTGGAGTGGCTGGTATCATTCTCTGTCAAGAATTTGCTGAATTGGCAAGCTATGTACACTACAAAACATGTTGTAGCTAAGGATTTCTTATTTTGTTCATGAACTTGTTGCAGGTTTACAGAGTTTGGAGGACCTACTTATCAAAGACCGGTTCAAGATTTGGCATTTGCTGTTGGTAGGTTCATACAAAGAGGAGGATCTTTCATTAACTACTATATGGTATGTTTTTAGCTTAAAAGCATACATCCATCCAGATGATGTTAGTTTTACATAAGCCTAATATTTCTTGCTCTTACAATGTGTAGTACCATGGAGGAACAAAC
Organism: Polygonum aviculare; assembly: GCA_934048045.1. Taxonomy (NCBI): domain Eukaryota; kingdom Viridiplantae; phylum Streptophyta; class Magnoliopsida; order Caryophyllales; family Polygonaceae; genus Polygonum; species Polygonum aviculare. Next base: position 30,718,176 of record OW204026.1, read on the forward strand.
TTCGGCCGCTCTGCAGGAGGTCCTTTTATCACTACCAGCTATGACTACGATGCTCCCCTTGATGAATATGGTGAGAATCAAGAACCATTCTTTTCTGTTGTAAAGTAAGAATTGTTTTTGAAATGGCTTTCCTATTGAGCCCAGAGTTGGGAAGTATCCATATTCTGACTTGTTTTTTGTAGGTTTGCCCAGACAACCAAAATATGATCATCTAAAGGAGCTTCACAAGGCCATTAAGCATTGTGAGCATGCCTTGGTTTCAGCTAATCCTACTTTTACATCATTAGGACCCAATCAACAGGTATATAACTTGGATGATACTCATATAACCACATTCATTTCACAGTCAGTTACTTATAGCTTCCTCTATATTCTATCCAGGCTCACGCGTACTATCCGAAAAAAGGAAATTGTGCAGCATTTCTCTCAAACTATGACAAAAAATTCGCTGCAAAGGTTCTGTTCAACAATAAACACTACCATTTGCCCCCTTGGTCCATTAGCATCCTTCCAGACTGTACAAACGTCGCCTTCAACTCGGCAAAGGTATAAATCCTAGAAAAATGATAGCTCTTGAAAACGATTCGTATAGTAGTATAATGAGCATTGTTTTATTGAGCAATGTAGGTGGGAGCACAAACATCAAACATGGCAATGTTGCCAAGCAACGCTCGGATATCTTCGTGGAAGAGTTACAGTGAAGAGATAGACGCCTCGAATGATAGGCATACTTTTTCTACTAAGGGTCTCTTGGACCAGATCAATGTAACAAGGGACACAACAGACTACTTGTGGTACAAGGCCAGGTTAGTGAATGATACTATTGCTTTTAAGAAATTGATGGGTTTAGGCGAAATCCTTGATGAGTCTTAATTTGTCATATTTTTTTTGCAGCTTTCGTATCAATCCGTCCGAGTCATTCCTAAGAAAAGGGCAACAACCGGTGCTCGTAATAGGTTCGACAGGGCACGGTGTCCATGTATTCGTGAATGGGCAGCTAATAGGTGTTGATCTAAGCTAACCTAACCATGCATTTTCAAACACAACTTTGAGAACTTGAGCCTTACACAAACTACAAATTCTTTTGTTTGCAGGATCAACATTCGGGATGCGAAAGCACAGAGGATTTATCTTCCAAAGGAAGGTGAATCTTCATGCTGGATTAAACCACATAGCATTACTGAGTGTGTCAGTTGGTTTACCGGTGAGTATCTCGTTTCTCCGTGTACTTCTCTATGTTGATGACATCGTTGTTATCAGCATAATATAGGCTAATTGCTATAATTTCCTATAAATGCCACCTCTAGTGCATTTCATCATATGGCCAATTCTATGTAGGCACACAAAATCCATTTATAACAGTATGTAATTGCTACAGAATATAGGACAACACTTGGAGGCAATGGAAACTGGCATCCTGGGTCCTGTGGCGTTGCATGGCCTTGACCGAGGAACGTGGGACTTCACCAAACACAGATGGACTTACCAGGTTACCAAATATCAAACCTTTGTCATCTCTTCTATCATAGGGGGGAAAAAATATGCTCATGTTGAAATTGTTCATCACAGATTGGTCTAAGAGGAGAGAGAATGAATGTTGCCTATCCGGGTGGTGTATCGTCTGTGGAGTGGAAGGGTGTCCAAACACATAGGCCACTGACATGGCATAAGGTAAGAACAAGTGAGAAAAGAATGTCATGTGAATTGATGTATGATGCAAGTTTTTGATGTTGAAAACACCATTTGCAGGGGTATTTCAATGCACCAGATGGCAATGAGCCCATGGCTTTGGACATGGGGAGCATGGGAAAGGGACAAGTTTGGATCAATGGACAAAGTATTGGCAGGCACTGGACAAATTATGCTAAAGGGGAGTGCCATGGTTGTAATTTCGCTGTTCCGTTCAAGCCGCCCAACTGCCAAGTTGGCTGTGGCCAACCTACTCAAAGATGGTGAGTTGATCAAAAGCTCAAAAACATCTCCTTTGATCATCTCTGTCCTGTAAACAGATTAATGACCAAGATTTGACCAACTCTACCGGAAATGAATCTGACGGTCTGAGTTTTTTAGGTACCATGTTCCACGTTCATGGTTGAAGCCGACAGGGAATCTGATCGTGGTGTTTGAAGAGTTAGGAGGTGATCCAGCCAAGATTTCCATCACTAAGCGTTCAGTACAGAAGCTTTGTGCTCATGTGTCAGAGTCCCACCCGAGCATCAGAAACTGGAGAATCAACGGGGAAACAGGAGTCGTCGCGAAACCAAAGCTTCATTTGAAATGTGCTTCTGGTCAGTACATTGCTACCATCAAATTTGCAAGCTTTGGGACTCCTCTGGGGAGTTGTGGGTCTTTCCAAAGAGGCCCTTGCCACGCGTCTTCATCAAGCTCGGTTTTAGCAAAGGTATTGAGAATATCAACATCACTATAACCATCCTAGCTACTGTGTATCTTAACTCAAAAGTATGTAGATTCTCATTTTTGCCATTGTCATCGCCTTATGATGTGCAGAAATGCGTGGGAAAGCGGAGTTGTGCCGTGGCCATAACAAATGCCAGCTTTGGGAAAGACCCTTGTCCTAATGTGCTGAAACGCCTATCTGTTGAAGCAGTCTGTGCCACTAGGAATTCTGCCACGGCTAAAGAAAATTGAGGAAATGGGAGTTAGAATCACAAAATAAACCCAAATACAGCCATAGCAACAGAAGATTCAGAAAAACGAATAAATGCAAACAAGGTTGTTCAGTTTAGATTTAGATCATAGCTGTATATCATCAAGAGTTGTCAAAGGAATCAATCAAATCATTCTTGGAAAGTATAAGGTTTGTTATAGGGTTTACCTCAGATGTAATTTTAGAGTTAATTTAGAGATCGTATGATCTACCAGGGTTTCACAGCCTGACTTTTTTGTCTGCAAGGAGTTAGTATATTCAATATTTCTTTTTTCTCATGTAATTTTAATAAATTAATGGCTTTTCAACTTTAACTTGCCTTCTAAAACCAGAGACAAGATTATTGTTTATAATGCCCTCACACAGTAAATAATAAATCACATTTGATGCGGCATAAAGTGCGATACAAGTGGAGTAATGTCGAAAGCTAGTGTCTATAAGACTATAATGCTGTCATAAATCCTCACAAATTGAGTAATACTGCAAGCTGTGCACGAGATCCTAAATAAGCAAAATCAGTATTATTTATTTAAACAGTCATGAATGCATAATAATGGTTAGCTTACTGTTGTTTATTATTTCATTAGTCAAAGTGAAGACTTCTCACATCCTATACATGTGGTGAGCTGACTGTTATTTATTACTCCACAATCGTTTCAATTCAAACAACATGACAGATCCTGCTAGAGTTGCACGAGATCCTAGATACGCCAAAATCAATGAGTCTATATTATCTTATGAGTCATAAATGCATCTATTAAAAACATCAAAAAAAAATTACTCTGTATAAACTATCATCTAATACAACATTTATTTATGCATCAAACCCATGTTCCACGGTTTTCCTCTCCCCTGGTGTTCAAACTACCAAAGAACATATATAACATTTATATTACTTAATAAAATCTAAGCCACCGACATACAGAAAGACAAATTGGCAAACCATGTAAATCATTTCAAAGTGCATGAAACAAATCCAGTAAGGAATTTGCAAAAGGGTTTCACATAATTTACACTGGAAGAACAGAATTATAAAGTCCTTGCAAACGCTGAAGAGATAAGTTCCTAATCTTCAGATCAGATACAGTACCAGTTCAGCTTTCAACATTCATGAAGAATGATAAAACTAATCTTGCTTTCGGGATTCCATTTCAAGCAACAAGGTTCAGTTCTTCAATGGTAAATTGACTAACCAACTAAATATGTGAGGTGATAAATGCATAGCTAACAGGTTGCTCAACAGCCACTTCCTAGTAGCTGCATTCACACATGTGCAAGGTTAAAGCATGATTATAATTACACACAGGCATTCAGAAAAATAAAAAAACCATCACAGCAACAGGCAGTACTAGTACAGAACATTTTGGCAAAAACTAAAACTTAGCTATCATGCATTAATATGAATATAGACAGACTATAGACCGACAAAAAAAGGCCAATGAAGGTGACATGCAAATGGTGTAACAAAAGGATCATTAGTGTATTCACCTCTGACCGCACAGCTTTGGAAGTCTCTTTGACAGCAACTTGATCTTCACATTAATCAGTCTGAATTCTAAACAGCAAATGACCATGTGCCACCTTATCAGAATCTTCTTCATTAAACAAACATTCATGAGGCAACTTACAATCCCAGACTGCTAGCTTCCAAGGCTTTGCACCCCTTTTGGACCTTCTGAAGAATCCAAAGCAATCACAGGAGGAAATTTGCATCAATCTGGAAATAAAATTTCTTCGAATATAAATGTTAAGATGACAGCTATGATTCCAGTGACAAAGGACCAAACATAAGAAGATATGGAAGACAGTAAATCGATACTGAAGCACTAGCCAAGATTTATAGTGCACACAAGTGACAGCCAAGCATTGGTGTATTTGGTAAGCATGAAAATAATGTAAACAGTGTTAATAAAGTAGTTGATATGCCATGATAACATAATGATGTGATAATCTGCTGATAAGAAAGTAGCAGAACCTTACAATGTAAAGTGTATGTTGCCATACACAATTTAGATCATCAAAGTGAATAACACATTGGAGAAGGTATACCACACATCGCTACTGCTATAATTCATATCCTACAACAGACAACAAGAACCCTGTACTCACTAACTTCAGCTCTCTGATACAAGCAACTTAAGAATGCTGCCTAACTATTCATTGTGAAGCAGAAAACCAAATTTGACCTCCACCGCTGAAATTGACAGTAAATTGCCATAGTAGTAGTTAAACTCCCAAGCAAAGACTGAATCTTTTTCTTCCACAGCCAAATAAAGCTGCCTAATCACTCATAGTCGAGATGTACATGTTAATACAATCGCTCCATGAAGATACAACCACAACAGGACTTAAAGCTGCAATGCTAAGTCTGGTTGCTGAGGGTCCGCCGTTGACTGGAAAGCCACATTCAAATCAGGAGGCAATGTATCCTGCTTTCTTTTCTGCTCAGTATGTGGACTAAGACCCTGCCTAGGTGATTGCAATGGAAAGACCATTGATCTGTTCTGGACATGTGCATCATTGCTGGCTTTAACATGATCTGAAACATGCTCTTCAAATGTAGCTTTGCTCCTTTCAGGATGAAAATATCTGGAGCCGGAAGCAGGATATTCACCGGACTGTAAGATGTGTGGATAGAGCTCTTGAGTGTTGTTATATGATGATTTTGCAGGGATCTGGTTACTGTGTACACTCAGATTTCCAGTGGTATGTCTGTTAATATCACCAGAACTTGCATGCATCCAAGCAACCCCAGCAGTCATGTTATCTCCCCTGAGGGTCTGAACAGAAGGCCTAAATGGCATTGGACCAAACAAATTATTCATTTTGATCTGCTGCTTCTGAGCATTCTCGGCCGAAAGTCTCATGGCCTGTAATGGATCACTCAGACCTTGCTCTGGCCTTGGTGGGAAGGGTATCTTCGCTCCACTAGATGGTGAACTAGCGATTTGATTAATGTCTAAATAATGATTTACATTCCCATTGGGAGGTCTTCCGGAAATAACACCTTCACCAGCTGGCAAAGGTGGCCTTCTTGGAAGAGGCTGCTGCAAGAAGTTCTTATTTTTTGAGTTTGTATCTTCTGGCCATGAATTGGGCATTTCTGCACTTCCGGGGAGCTGTTTTTGCACGAAGTGATTTGTCTTTTGATTGGTCAGACTTGGAGCATTTGCATCCATTCTGTTCGCAGCTGAGTTTTCAGTCCTCATGCTATTATTTCTGGAAAATGGATTCTGGTGATCAATAACAGGACCAGTTGGAGTATTAGGTCTGCTTCCTCTAGAAGTGGACATTTCTGCATTGCCCGAGAACTGCTTTTGCACAAAAGGATTTGTCTTGTGATTGGTCAAAGTTGGAGCGTTTGGATCCATTCTGTTTGAAACTGAGTTTTCAGGCCTCGTGCTATTGTTTCTGGAAAATGGATCCTGGTGATCAATAACAGGACCGGTTGGAGTACTAGGTCTGCTTCCTCTAGAAGTGGACATTTCTGCATTGCCCGGGAACTGCTTTTGCACAAAAGGATTTGTCTTGTGATTGGTCAAAGTTGGAGCATTTGGATCCATTCTGTTTGAAACTGAGTTTTCAGGCCTCATGCTATTGTTTCTGGAAAATGGATCCTGGTGATCAATAACAGCACCGGTTGGAGTACTAGGTCTGCTTCCTCTAGAAGTGGACATTTCTGCATTGCCTGGGAACTGCTTTTGCACAAAAGGATTCGTCTTTTGATTGGTCGGAGTTGGAGCATTTGGATCCATTCTGTTCGAGACTGAGTTTTCAGGCCTCAAGCTATTATTTCTGGTAAATGGATCCTGATGATCGATAACAGGACCAGTTGGAGTACTAGGTCTGCTTCCTCTAGAATTGGGCATTTCTGCATTACCCGGGAATTGTTTTTGAACAAAAGGATTCATCTTTTGATTGGTCAAACTTGGAGCACTTGGATCCATTCTGTTAGAAACTGGGTTTTCAGGCCTCATGCTATTATTTCTGGAAAATGGATTCTGATGATCAATAAAAGGACCAGTTGGAGTACTAGGTCTGCTTCCTCTAGAATTGGGCATTTCTGCATTCCCCACAAACTGTTTTTGCAGAAAAGGATTCGTCTTTTGATTGGTCAGATTTGGAGCATTTGGATCCATTCTGTTTGAAACTGGATTTTCAGGCCTCGTGCTATTATTTCTGGAAAACGGATTCTGCGGATGAATAACAGGACCAGTTGGAGTATTAGATCTGCTTCCTCTTGAAGTAGGCAAAATGGATGATTTACCCTCTGAATTAGAACCACTCTCTAGACATCCACTAGTGGTGACAATGGACTCTACAGGCTCATTGATCTTAGCAGGAAAACAAGCACTTTGAAGTCTCCTGTTAAATTGATTCTGCTGTTGGATTGCTGCACCGGTTGAGGTAGCAGACAAGTGTCCACCCCAAGTAGGCATTTGAGGTGGTTTTGCATCTGAGATGGGCCTCTTTTGTCCTCGATCATCAGCAGATGTATGTTCTGTTAGATTAGCAGCATTTTGCAACTTTCTAACAAATGGATTTTCCACTTGAACAAGTGAGCCACTTGGAGTGGTTGGCCTCCTTCCTCCAAAACCCGGGAAAAAACAAGGTTTTCCATTCAATGAAGGTCCACCAGCACCCAGGTGCTCAATCGAACTATTTGGGGTCTCGCAAGCCTTATCCATTTTTGCAGAAACAGCAGGAGATTGTTCCTTTCTAGCAGATGAAAACTCTCTTGGAGCCTGGTCTGCTACAAATAGCACAGGTGTAGGAATTGGCTCATATTCAACTACCCATCCACGACCAAACTTGGACCCCTGAGGCAATGCCTGTTCAATGATCTTAGATGTGGTTCCCCATGCTACTGGCCCAAGAGTAGCAGCATAATGAGCCAAGCTTTGTGCATAAGAATGTTCTCCATATAGCCCAACCTGCCACATAAGGTAATTCAAAAACATGCAAAATCTAGTTCTCTGTTGACAAAATCATTATTGTTCATACATACAGGAATCAACTGCTTATCTTCTCCCTCGAATGTTGCAAATATTGACTCTGATCTATCCACAGGCTGATTAGATATCTCATATGTTGCACGCCGATTCTCATCAAGCACCAATGACTTCCTCCCAAGCTTGGTCATTCCTTTTCCTGTAAAAGGAAATACTGATTAGAAGGTCAGCAGACAAAGTTCAAATAAGATCTATCTGACAAGAAATCAAATTATTAGTACCATGCTGTTGGAAAGGATATTTGAGGGTAAATATGCAACAGATAATCTACCTGATTGTAAATCTTCTACTTTTTCAGCATTGTCTTCACCTAGAGAAGAAATACCCTCTGCATGCCCTTCACTGTTGCTATGTCTCTCATGATTACTAGCTTGGACATCACTACTTGTGTTATGAGCATCTGTTGTAGCAGGTGTTGCCCCATGCAAGAAATCAGAGCTCACAGGATCTTGTGCACTATGGCCAAGTGGCTTTTTCATTTGCTTCTTGATAATGGGATATGGTTTTGCTTGTTGTTCAGAATTTGCTTCTTTCTTGGTTCCTTCATTTTCAATCCTTGTCTGTTTGATGTATGCCCTTACTCTATGAAATTTCCTCTGAGCAAGTTCCTTAATAGCACGAGCCTAGACAAAAGCCACGTTCACATGGATGTAAGAGCTTAATATTTTCTTAATGATATCTATATAACAGTACTAGGACAAAGGAAACTGATGCAACTTCCAGTACCTGTTTATGGTATATTGTCTCTGGCGTATTGTATTCCATAGCATTCGAGCATATTAAGTAAACATCACTCTGCAAACATTAAAACTAGCCTCAGAACATCTACTAGAAGGAGAAATAGTATGTCAGAAACAATGTATATCAAACCTAATTTTCGTTTACACTTTGGAGACTTGGGGATAAGGAGTATCATACTGTGTGGAGATGCACTATTTTTCAGGAAGGGTTGAACCAGCTCTATTATCTGATCCTATATGTTATTTTAAATCCTAAGTTCTCACAGCTATGAAAATAAATTACTAAACAATTAACTTGGGCATTACTGAGAAATGAAAAGGCTACTATCCATTATCACCAAACAACCAGTAGAATAAGTTCAGAAACATTCAGGTACATTTAATGAGCACGCACCTCAAATTGTTCAAATATTGAGTATGATCCATTTGCAAGCTTCTTCCGTACAGTGGCGAAGTCCATTGGATGCTTGATGATGTCATGATAATCAGGAAGCTACAAAGAAGCAACTTTAAGACTCAAAACCTAAAGCCAAAAACCACAAAATACTACAAACAACTTACTACACAACTTCATTTAATTACCTCATCAGGACCAACTGGCTCTGCATAAGCACCGTAAGTATCTTTCCTGCCAAATGCAAACCAAATTTGTGTTGAGGGAACAACATAACCAGATTTACACACTGCCAATTAGCATTCATTTACGCATTGGGAGTGAAGAAGGAAAAACATATAGTCTCATACTTTTGAAGTTTGTCAAGTATCAACTCCAACCGCTTCTTCTCTGGCATTGGTGTTCGGGATGGAACACCATCAGCAAAATCCGCCTTGTGGTATTCGTCTCGTCCTCCTCTTTCCTGCCAAAAAAATAACCAACGGAAAACATCATAAACACTTTGAATAAAAAAACAAATGCAGTTCACAACAAACCTGCAAACCCTAAGTGAAAGTATAGAATGAGAGAAAGAGTAAACACTGTCAGACGCTGAAGTAGGAGGACAAGAGTAAGAAGATATAGAGGAGAATAGTGTAAGAGATAGAGAGAGTGGAGAGAGAAAGAGTGAGACAGGAAAGCTGAGTTTATAATGTTATCAGATTCTGTGGGCATATTTGTTGGCTCAGACAGTTGACTCCCCACACAGCAAAGAATGTTTAAGCATTTTCACTAAACCTTTCCAATTTTGACCAAATTGAGCTATCTCAAGCAATTATTACCCATCTCAACACCAAAATTCAGTCAGATCGAAAGCTGAATTGTACCTCTTCGTCGTAATTATTACCGAAATCATCATCGGCCTCGTCATCCTCATCCGCATCCACGCTGATTTTCCTCTTCTTGACAAACCTATCCTCTTCCTCCTCCTCGTCCTCCTCCTCCGACTCGGATCTCCTAAATCCAGCTCGGCGACCACGAACGGCCGAATCTCCGCCGCCGCCATTACTCCTAACCGCTCTTCCGCTGTCGGAGCTGTTATTGAGCTTGAGGACGAACTTGAGCTTCTTCTCTCTCCTGCCTCCGCCGCCGCCCTCCGCCTCCGGCCTGCCGTCGTCGAAGTCGAACTCGAACTCGTCGTCGTCGTCCAGATAGTCGTCGTCGTCGTAGTCCAAGAGGTTGTACCTGACGCCGCTACGCCGGCGGAGGCTCCGACGGATGTCGCGCTCCTCCTCTTCCTCCTCCTCCTCCTCCGCCGTCCTCCGCCGATGGTGGCCGTTGGCTGACTCCGCCGCCGCCGCCCTAGCTGCCAGATCTGCCTTCGACGGCCTCCCTTTCTTCTTCTTTACGATCTGACTCATCCTTTCCCCCTCTCTCTCTCTCTCTCTTCCGCTCCCGCACTCACTCCCTTTCCTCTTCTCTCTCTCTGCTCCTGAATCCTGATTCGTGATTTCTCTCTCCTATTTTCTTTTTTTTCTTTTCTTTTTTTCCTCTTCTTGTTTATCTATCTCCCCCGAGACTTTATTGTTGTGGTGGTTTTTACTGAAGTAAGTTCCCAAATATAATTTGTTCTGCTATCGGACCGTGGGAGTGGAAGACAATGGGGTTTTGCGTCTACTTGTGATATAAAGGGTAATATTTTCCTCAAAGTTAAATAGAAAAAAAGTAAATAATGTGAATCAATCAGGAATATGATTGGAATTGTGATTTATTATTTATATAATGGGAATTAATGGTAAAAAACTAAATTAAAATAATTATTCATCAAATTAAATCCTATTTGTCCATTTCCTATTCGTAATCTTATTATAATTTAACTTTCGCGCTACCATACTTGTTTGACATCCTAGTTTAATCTTTATATCCAATTCGTAAACGATCAAATTTTCTTGGTAAAGATGAAGACATGATTTAAAAAAATATCAAATAGCATTGATCTAAATTAAAACGAACTTGATTGCATGGGAGTATAGTCTAGCATTCCTCTTTTATGTGAGAGACATTAAAGTTAAGTTTCTTAGTTAAAATTTTTTAAGGGGAAAATCAAGTTTAAGTTGCATTTTTATCTGACTGGTAAGTGACGATATCCCGATCATTACAATGTTACTTTGAATCCGTTTTTCTATTGTAATAGTCTACGACTCTAAATGACTCCTGCGATAATTATAAAAAAAAAAAGACAATAAACTAAATATATAAAGTTATAAATAAATAGATTACAGAAGAAAGCAAATAAACAAGACTTTATCCTTTTAACCACGTGAGGATTTGGTCCTTGAGAATTTATGCCATTGTAAAGGTCATTCTAATAAGATTTGAAACATGGATGGAAATAATTAAACATGATTTTATCCTTTTAATTCTTATAAAGGACTTGAATCAAGATACAACGATATCGGGGGATAAAGCTATGGTAGACGATGGAGGTTTGTAGACGGTGTGAAGTTGATACATAGATCTATCATAAACCTTATCATTGTACACATTTAATTAATACATAGATCTATCATAAACCTTTTATTTCAAAAAATATTTTTTTCATCATAATCTATAAATCATAATCATAATATTTTACCCATTTAATTAATTATCATATTAAATTTAAATTATTTTTCATATTTTTATTATGGTATTTTTTTAAAAATCATCAATGGTAGCAAATTTTACCACTATATTTAAGACAAATATTCATTCTATTAAAATAATATATTAAATACATTTTTATTACTATATCATATAAAAATATCAATAAAAAAAGTGGATGTTATATTTACCATATATATCGCTAATATTGCATAGTGATTACGCTTTAGGAAAAAAAAGATCGATTTCTTAATTAAGATAATAATTCCCTAACATTTTCATTACATATTTATATATTTATTATTTAATTATTTTTCCAAAAAGCAATAACATACATACGAGATAATTGGGTTTTCTATAACTTATTAAATATTATCTATATCTTTAATATTATACTATATTAATCCGAATTTTTATTTAAACTTATTGATTTTATTATAAAAGTTAGTTTACACAATTTAATTAGATACCAAAAGATTTGTATCAATTGTTAATAAAATGTGATAATGCATCTTATCTTATGTCATTCTTCCTCAATTATTTAAATATATATTTATGTGTGTATAAAAAGTAACTATATAAATAAAATTTATCTTTATATATGATGATATACAAGAATTATGTCATTTTATGCTCCAAAAAATAAGCATCGTTTTAAAATAAAGTATGTGTATGATAATATTTGTAATTGTTAAAGTAAATTCATACACAAAACAATAAAAATAAATAAATAACACCCCCGTACAAGGTACGGGTCATACGCTAGTACCATACTATATCCCAGGGTACAATTTTCAACTAAAATTTTGATTAAAAAAATAACAAAAAAATCAATATAGTATATATCCTCAACTTTTAACTCTTAATTCATTCTTTTATGTAGAAGTCTCCTTCAATTCACCTATCCAAATTGATCAAAAGTTATACGGAGTATAAATTTTGGATTGTAATACGAGTTATATGCAAGCTTTACATTATTTTTGGTTTATAGTTTTGTATTCTCAATAGCCTATAATTTTATTTTTAGTTTATCATATTTCAAGATAAAATTTTCATTCTTGATGGTTTTAGCATATGTAAGGAAATCAAAGTCTTGATATTTATATTGAAACATTCGGTGCCCCATTCTACCTTTCTAGTTTCACTGGTTGGCGAGTGTAGATTTTGCTCAAAGCGTCTTTAAGGGGTTTGAGAAAAAAAACAATACTTTGCTTCGAAGTAAAAATCCGAAAAGCAAATGTTTAATATAGATTTTATTGGAAAAGATGACGAATTGAAATTGTTAAAATTTCTAAGGAAATGCCCAACACTAAATCAAAAGGTGCAAATATAAATATTTTCATTAATATTGACAAAAACTCAAGCTCCTTGTTATATTTCATCCATTTACACAAGTTCTTTCGCATATATAATCTCTTCATTCAATTATAGGTAGAACTGAAATTGATGAGCCAAATTGTATTGTCTAATTTCTCATCTCTCTCCCAAATCTAATACTATAGAAATTAGTGCTAAGATAAGACTTTATCAATTCGTAAATACTTTTGTAATGTTTAAGGGTGATGAACACTTGGTTGACTTGTCAAAGTAGTCTTTGGTAATCCTCTTCATCCATCCTTTCATATGTAAGTTCTCAAATTTTCATCTTGACTTTTTTCTAACTTTTGTCGTTTGTTTCGAGCTTCTCTTCTCGATCTTTCAATCATCTTTTCAACCCTCTTCGTTAACTACTTCTGTTGGGTTAGTTGTTTTGATTTTCGATCAAGATACACTAGTTGATGAAAATTGAAAGTCGTGATTAGGAAAAGTAAAGTTTGTGAATAAATTATTTGATAGAGGATTTATAAATGGCACCTCACGAGGTTCAAAACAATGACCTTATGATACTATCGTGAAATCTTAATGTATTGCTAAATTAGATGTCCCGAAGGATTAGAGTTACACTTTTCAAAACGAAGGATATTGATTAAAGATAAGAATTAAAAAAAAAAGACTTATAAAGCTCCTTTGAGAGAAATGGAGATTAAAGAGAGTTCTATTTGTATTTTGCATTGTATTACCAATATTTAAAATTTTGTTGTTTTCTTTTCTTGCCTTATTATGTCTCCTTCTTATTATCTTTGTTTTTTGTTCTTTTTCCTTCTCTTTTGTTTATTGTCTTAATCTTCTTTTTAGTTATACTTGTAGGCAGTGACGAACGCATAACGGATTTAAAGGGGGGCACAACCGCCCAGCTCGTGTACGAGATCCAATGATTCAAGAATAATCGATAAATTTAGCTACTCAATACTCTTAAATAATAATAAAATAGGTACTTATTTTTTTAAAAAAAGTTACGGTATGTATGAAATCTAATTTATGCAATAAATAGCTAGTTTATAAACAAAATTTTGAGAAGAATGCATTAAATTTGAATAAAAAAGCTCTTCTACCAAAAAAAATTGAATAAAAAAGCAAAATGCTTCTATGGGAATTTGAACCTTGGTGGAATTAAAACAAAATTAAGCAAGAAACCATCTAGACTAGTTGATTTTCATGTCAAGTTAATACAAATTTAATTAAAACATATTAATATTTATCAAAAAATACATATATACCGAAAATTAATCAGACGGGAGGGGGGGGCACGGGCCCACTCATGCCCCCCTAGGTTCGTCACTGCTTATAGGTTTCTTGTGAAGATAGACTTTTAGTAATTTGATTATGAGACTGTATTTTCTACGTGCTTTATTGGATATAGTTTTTGCAATTGTTTTATCACCTCAAACCAGTATAATAAGATTTATTTTAAATACTACAAAGAAATTTATGCTCTAGACTTGATGGATCAACACTAACCCGCAAAAAGCGAGTAATAACCCGGTATAATTGATTTTAAAAGGTATTACCCATACTAGATTATTGCTCGTACCCTGTACGGGACACAATCAATAACATTTTTTGAACGTATTATTTATTTAATAAAAGAATGCATAATAATATTATTAGGAACTAAATATTGATGTCATCGTTTTATCCGAAATCGTGACAATGTTTTGTCGATCCAAAATCATGATTTGATGTTAAGAATAAATTTAAATTTAAAATTTATATGATATGACTTAAATAAAATCATACGGAGTAGAAAATACTATCATTTTTTTCCAAAATATATTTGATTAATTAAAAATTTCATATGTGATATGATACAAAATCTGAGTTGAAAGATTTTATCAACATATATATTTTCATAATTAATAAGATTTTTATATGATGATAGAAATAATAATTTAAGTTAATGATGACTTATTTACATAAATCTTATAGAAAAATAGATTTTAATCAGTAATAATTTTTTTAAAATAAAATGAATATCCTAATAGATCTTATAAAATATATTTTAGATAAATGAACATCATAACACAAATTTACTTCATATATTTTTAAAATATTTCTCAAATATATTTTAGATATTTTTTACTTAAATTATAAATTTATGGGATAAAAATAGAATGATAGAAAATATGGAAATATATATATGTGATTACAAAAAAGAATATCTAAGAAAATAGTTAAAAAAGATAAATATTAGGTGGAAAAAGATAGAAATTAGAAAGAAGAAGAAGATAGATGATACACAATTAATAGTACGTATGATAGATAATAACTTAACTACTATGTACGTATTATATATTATCTATCATGTTCCTAGTTTATTTAATATATATGTTGTTTAAAGTTAATAACTTAGCTATTATGTACGTATTATATATTATCTAATTTTATATGTTTTTTTATCTTCCACGTACCATAGGGACATGTTAGTTTAAAATTCTTTTTTAAATTCGAATTTCTTATATTAACTCTTACATAAATAGATTAAAATGGTAATTGAAAAGATAAGTTAATTAATATGTATCTTTTATAGAAGGAAATTTTAAAGATTGATAATACTGTTTCAAATATAGATATTAGATGAGTAAGAAAAATGATAAAATTAAAGATTAAATAATTAAAGAAATTTTAAAGATAAATAGTATGCCTTCAAAAATAGATATTTGATGGGTAAATAAAAGGATAAAACTAAAAATTAGAAAATTAAGAAATATAAAACATATAAAATTGCTAATAAAATGGAGCCAGAATTAACGTGGAGGCTCGAAATTCCCCGACTTTAATATATAGTATAGATTCGCACTTCAATTGAACCCAATCACCAAAATGACCCTCTAGTTCCAAGTGATTACCCATATTATTCAAAAGAATTTATATTTTTTTTTGTATATTATTTGTTCATATATGTGTATAATATTTTTTTGTATGTCAATTAGACCTGTCAATCGGGTCGGGTCGGGTCGGATCAACCCAACGGGTCAAGAGTATCAATTTTTTGACCAAAATTTAAATAAAATATTATTTAAATAATAAAATATAATAACAAAATATTATTTTTTAATATTTTAATGATAAATATATCAAAAAATTTCTAAAATAAATTTTATATCTTGTAATATAATTAAAACCTTTGGGTGCACAATTACCCGTCAATTTGTCATTTCATTATATTAGAGTGTATTCTAAAATAAGTTTTTCGCCTTATAGATTTCTTGACCCAGCGGGTTTGACCCGACCCTAACCCATAAATTTTCGGGTTTACCGGGTTCGGGTTCACACTGGGTTTCGGGTTCAAATTTTCGGGTTGAAACCCAGAAATTTCGGGTCGGGTCGGGTCGGGTTTACGGGGTCGGGTCATCTTTTGACAGGTCTAATGTCAATGTTACATGTATAAGTCTATATAATTAGGCCATTATCTCCTCAAATATACGTTTTTTTTAACAATCAACTCTTAAATTAGTAAAACTTTGTTATATATGTACATATATATATATATATTTATATATATATATATATATATATTTGGTTTGACAAAGATTCTTATAAGTAAAAGGATAATTACCATTTAATATCATTCACTATAATTTAATTAATTTTGTAGAATAATAATCATTATTCTCATTAATATCAAATTTTAAGACTAAGGTAGGTTACATTTTCTTATCTTATTTATATTTATTTTAAAAAATAATTAATAGAATTATGATCATTAAGTAGTCTCATTTAAGATAATTTTATCTTATGATTTTTGATAGGAGAATGTATAAAGATAGATTTGTCATAACTAAATATGTCCACAAAGCCGGCCCAAACCGACCGCAAATTTTAAGGTTAAAATTCATCCCAGAAGTCTACAGACAATGGAAAATACCGAAACCGATTGAGTTGAAACCCGAATCTGACTCAAACTCATTGTCTTGACCTGATTGGGTATATATGTAGAATTAATAATATTTGTTTTAAAATGTATAAATATTATATTTTTAACTTATATTTGTGAATGATGGCCCTATGATTAGCAAGATCATAAGTGTACGTGCTCTGCATTTAATATGGTTTAGACATAGTTCGCATTTAATGGATCTTAGTTATTGACTAATTGAATTCCCAGAGTTGTTATTTGCATTTATATTTGTAATTTGTTAATGATTGTAAAGGTATTAAGTACGGAGTAGTATTTAAACTAAATTTCTACAAATCATTTAAAAATTTCTAAATAAAGATTGTGGATGACTCATACTCCAAATCACGTACATTGAACCCGGCCTCATACAAACATGAGTACATGACAGCATGTATATTCAAGACACTAAAATTGCAATGCTTGCCAAAAGTAACAAAAGGGGTAAACAAAAAGTTGTGATCTTTACATAACTCACAATCTGTAAGTCACAAAACAATATTTCATTATTTAAAAATGGAGAACATGATTTTCCCAGTATTCAGGGGTAAATCCAAACCCTCTTCCATCCCTATGGCTACTCCAGATGGTTTAGTTTTACGTTCATTTGCCCTTCGATCCAAACTGTTAAAAATCCCCTATATATTACACAATTCAAAAAGAAGACCAAGAAAAAGAAAAAAGATTTAAAAAAAGACTAAACGCACAATTTTAGTTGCTATCCACAACTTTGTCCCTCTCCACGCCATTTCGGTTGCACCAACACAAAAACTGGGGTAGTGGACCGTCTTCGCCAATCACCCATGGATGCTCTGCAACAGCTTCTAATGTCAGCCTTTGCTTTGGGTCTGTCACAAGCATAGAACATTCAATCAGAGAAATAGGTTATTGTTTCAGTTTGCAATTTTAGTTCAGATAAAAGTCAGAATCAGCTTCAGCTTACCTTTGCATAGAATACCCTCTAGCAAGTTCCTCAGCTGTGGATTGATGTTGCCTGGTAGATGCAAAGGATCATTGACAATCTAGCATAGATTTTTTGAAAAGAACAACCCTTATTAGTGCACTTAGCTAACCTTCTTGATTGTGTACATATAGGGCGACAAAAAACAGCAGAGTAAAATATGTGTATGCAAAAGAATTGGAATGTTGGATGAACAGAGGATATGAAGACAAGGTTCACTTGCATCAATTCTGCTTGGAAAGGAATTATAAGAAATGTGACCACTAAGATATCTCATTTCATATTCCATTTTTCCTTTGACATATAATTTGAAACAAGATCGCAGCATTGAAGAAACAATCCAACCTTCTCATAAGTGTCTTGTAGGGTTTCGCCAATGAAGGGGAAGTTTCCCGTCACCATACAGTACAAGGTTACACCCAAAGCCCACGTGTCAGCAGCCTTGCCACCATAAGTTAGACCTGTGAAACAAGCACAATTTATGACACTATTGTACGGCCTCACACCCAGATCAGTATCAAAGGTTTTACTTTTCAAGAGAAATCCCAACCTAATATACACTCTGGTGCTGTTATAACAGGCGTCCCAGGGGAGCGGCGTAGCTCATCATTATCATCCTGCAAAGGCAAAACAGATCGAAAATCACCATAGATCAGAAAATACAAAAAAGAAAAAAGAAAAGAAAAGAAAAGAAGTGGATGAGATGGAATGTGCGTGTCATTTCCTCCATCCTGGCTAACTAGGAGATAATAAACCTTCTTTATCAGAATTACAGACATTTCAAATATTAGCAAGTTATTCCAAGGAAAAGTAACCCCAAGAGGATGGTTCATCTTTTCAGGTGGATACAGTCATACAGATCAGTAGTCAAACTGGTAATTTAGCAGACTATATTTAACCCTGGAAGTAATGCATTTTCCCTCTAATTTTGCACAATTTACTCAAAGCAATCAAGATTCCAAATCATCAGCATATTTGCGCAACTTGTCCATTGTAAGGCTTTCCAATTTTCCGTGCATACATGAAATTATGACTGGAGAACCTTGATTATGCAATTCCACTTTTCTATTCTTACTGCTCTCATTTTTTTGGAAGGGAAAACTTAATTCTATCAAAGTGGAAAGTAGGTAGCTTCTCACGTCACTTCATATGCTTTGTTGCTTTAAAAGCTCCTCACCCTGTATTTAACCGCATTCACTGTTTTACCTGTAAACAGTGTTACTTCTTTCTAGCCAAAGTCCGATATTAATAAGCTAATGTTGACTAATAAGTTGCCCTTATTTTCCACTATCTGGATCACAGAGTTCTCCCATGCAAAATTCTTTCACATTTACACAGCATGATATCATTTTAAACCATGTTAAGTTGCACAATTGTTGGCACCCATTTTCACTTTTTCCTCAAGCAAGTCATAAAACCAGCACTGTAAAAGAATCGAATTAAAACAAACAACTAAATTACCTCAAAAACTTGGCTGACACTAAAATCTGCAATCTTCACGGTACCATCACGTGAAACCAAGAGGTTTTGTGGTTTTAGATCCATGTGGACTATATTCTGTAATGAAAAGGAAATTAAAACATTAATATTAATAAGCTTACGACCATAATACAACACCATATTTAAACAGCTATCCACTGATGAGCCTCATTTCGGCATAAAATAACTAAGATTTATTTACATTTTAATGTAACCCATGAGGATAAGATTGTTTATTCTAAAGCTTCAGAATCTTTTTGAAAGGAAGCCTTCCAACGGAACATTTAATATTTCCAAAAAGAAAATGTACTGGACAATTACTTGAAGCATAGACTCAACCGAGTCAACCCTATGTCAAAGGTGTTTGTTGGTCATGCTTGTAATTTGATAGAAGAAATATGTAACCTGTCTGATCAGTATAGAAGAATCGCCCAACAAAGTAACTCCCAATGGAATCTTACATGTGCATGAAGATACATAAGCCCAGAAACAATGCACCGTAGATACTTTCTAGCAATATCTTCTCCTAAACCGCCAGGAGGACCAGCCCCATCACAGTCCCATTTTTCTTCCACATACTCAAGCACTATGTAAATAGACGATATCCATGTTAACCCTTACAACTTTCTCAATAGGCAGAGTTAGAAACAAGTGTAAAAATACAAGCAGCAAGAAATACCCATATAGAAGTTATCGGAGTTTGGATCATCAATCACCTCAATGAGATTCACAATATTAGGATGGTTCAGCATCTTCATTATTAGTACCTACATGCCAACACAATACACCCTTCTTAGAAGAAGAATGTAAAGATCAACGCAACCATCTTATTTGAAGTAGCAACTTCCTGTCATTCTATTTTACAAAACTCTATTATCTTTCCTAGTCAAACAGCGTTCAGCTTTACAATTTACATACGCAAGTGAACATTTTTGAAGGAGTTTCTTTTATCAAGTTTGGAGTAACTATAAGTCAAATAGAATTGATCATAAAATTAAGTTTTACATAACAGCAAGAGAAAACTATATTGTGCCATCCAACCAAGTAATTAAGAACGTGAAATAGATGTAAATGGTAGAATATTTACATCAAAAAATCATGATTCAGCTATCTTAATCTTGATCGATGTATATACCTAAATCATAGTAATATGATAGCAGTCTGGTGAAAAAAGTGTGCATTGTGAAACCAAGTTAGCTTGAGTATAACTACATAAAGGAAATCCCACGAGCAAATCATACTTCTCTAAGAACATCAGTCATGGCCGTTTCTGATGGTGCAACACGCTGCCTTAACAAATGTGACTTGTGAAAGATCTGCAAGTATGAAAAGAAGGATAACAGTGACAACAAATATGTACAACCATCAGAATATGATAAATATATTAGCAACCTGGCTACTTGTTCTCCAGAATATGATGAATATGATAAATATCAAGGTAACCTACTATGTAAAAACCTTCCACCAGTCACCCACCCAAACAGTTCATGCTGTATCTTTCAAATGCAGGGTAGATGGGTCATAGAAAGTTCGCAACATCAATCAGTAGGAGTATAACGTTAATACCTACATTACATGTGACCCCTAAATGTCTTACTATAACTCTTCACATCCCAAATTCTCAAAATTTGAGCAAACAGAAAAAGTTCATTCTCCATTTTGGGATCTTACTAGAAGGAAATTTTGGTTAAGATATTCCTCTCCTACTTGTCAAACTTAAGCTTTTAAGTAGTAGCCCAGTGCTAGTCTATTTTCTTTCCCACCAAGCTAAAACATCCAATCTGAAAATCATGGATTTCATGATCTTAGTGGAGACTAAAGTAAAAAAGTTATACCAATGACTTGCTCAGAAATTGTGTTGCAGCATTCAATTTAAAAACCATTCAACAACTCATTTTGCTAGAACTAACCCAAACATTGGAACCGGTTCAACAAGCACGAGCAAAGAAGCACATGACACACTGATCAAATAGTGAAAATGAGTACCTTTACTGCATACTGCTGTCCATCAATTGTATTCCTGCAAAGAACCTGTTTCATAAAGCAATAAGTCACAAAAATCAAGTTCTTAAGAAAGGAGAGGGAGCAGAAGGATATTGCACTTCACTAACCACTTTTGCATAGCTTCCGGCACCAACCTTACACTCCCGGATGTATTCGTTAATCATCTTGTTCCCATCTTCATCCTGGACATGAGATAAAATACCAAATTAGTAAACTTTATGAAGTCCATCTGAATTAAACCTACTTGGATAAGAAACAGCAAATAATAAATCTCATCACGTTATCCCAACTCCTAAAAACCAATCCTGGCCAAATAAAAGAATAAGCATACATAACTTAACTATTACTTATGATCTTAGTTTTCAATTATGTAGTCATTTCATGTTCATTTCAAATAATCCAAGAAGAATCTGGTAATAGGATTTATACATACATAGGAACTGTAAGCACAGAACTGAAAATCTGTTGCAAAAAGTGGAGACACAAGTTCCCAGTCATGAGATCGGATACATTAGCACATTCCATAGGGTAAAGAAATACTAGATTGATATAGTACCAATGTACCATGACACTAAAATTGCTCGATCCCCGAGCCACCATAAGGTAAAAAACTTATGCATGCAAATTAAAATGGTCATTCAAAAAAGCTGGCGTTTACAATGTAACCAACAGGTTGGTCACCATGTGCATAAGTCCAAAGCATGTCACCAAAATCGCAAAAAAAATATACATTATGAGAAGGAAGGAATCTTTAAGGAGGTGCCAAACAAATTCTTGTAGCATACCATTTTTAGTAGCATACGTATAAATTTGGATAGGG
This sequence comes from Polygonum aviculare, assembly GCA_934048045.1. NCBI lineage: Eukaryota > Viridiplantae > Streptophyta > Magnoliopsida > Caryophyllales > Polygonaceae > Polygonum > Polygonum aviculare. The sequence goes on from OW204026.1 coordinate 30,740,151, forward strand.
CTACACACAACTTTACTGCCACTCTGTACCCTATATACTCCAAAAAAGAGCATTGAAGGCGACAACTTGACAAGTGAAGTAATAAATAGATAATTTATTGTTACCTCTAACCGCGCCACTTTAGAGGTTTCTTTAACAGGAACTTGTCTACACATCATTCCGTTTTCAATTCTGAACAACAAATTCCCTTCAGAACGCTTGGCTCGGCTTGAAGCTTCACTATAATCTCCATCTTCCACATTTGTAGCTTCACCATTATATGCTTCATCATCGTACTCATCCTCATTCTCGTCATCCAACAATCGTTCATGAGACAGCTGAGAAACTATGCCAGGAAGATTCCTGGGTGGTTCAACCCTTCTGGGCGTTCTTAAGAACCCAAAGCAATCCAAGCAGCCCATTAACATCAGCCTGGAAATAATATCAATTACTACATTTAGAATAGATGCTAACTAGCAACTATAACTCGAGCAATACAGAAACACCACAAAAAGGACCACATTTGGAAGAGAATGGAAGACCATATAATCATCATAAAAGTTTCAGTTGCTTACTAATATAGAACACAAGCGATAGCAATTAAACCATAAAAGTAAAAAATACATTAGAGAAATCTCTGAAACCTTCTAATTTCCTTTCATTAAACAGTACCCACTACTTTTTCTAGTTCTTTTTCTCAGCTATAACTCAAAGATGGTGAGCAACCAAAACTTTTTAAAAAACACCTATTCTAAGGGGAGTAGAAAGTTCTGGATTTATTTTAATTTTTATTAAATATAGTTCTCCCACCCAAAAAAAAATTTATGAATGGAACTCAGAAGCTAGGCGGTCCCTGGGCAGTGAGGAGCCGCCTAGGCTCCTGGGTGGGATGCAACCCAGGACAGGCTAGGGCCTCCTATAAACTTATAAGCTTTTATTTATTTTTCCTTTTCTAGAAGAAAAGCTATTCCATACTGTATAATAATTCTTAGCTTTTAGATGATTAGGTTCCGATTTAATTAATGAACCAATAGTTGATGGAATTTGTAACTTATTCAGGTGCAACTGTTACATCGCCACCTTCTTTTATAAGACAGTAATAAAATCTTTTCATTTGCATTAGTACAGAGACTTCAAAGCATTCTATACGAGTGATAACATAATCCAAGATATGGCATACTAACCAGTAACCACAATGCACATCAACATGTAAGAAATAAATTTAAACTCAAAAATAACAACAACCAAAAAGTGAGTACTTCACAATAGTTTTGCTGAACAAGTAAAGAGAGGGAGAGGGGCAGGAAAAGGAAGGCTTTCACTACCGAAAAGATCTATTTGTTCTATAGGGTGCCACTGCGACAGTGGAACAAGACAGCCGAGGAAAGTGATGCCACTTCTATTCAGAGCCAATTGCAAGAAATCTAGCATAATTTTCCCTCTGAATGCAGCCACATGCAGACAAGAAGTGTCGACCACCTACAATTCCTTTTATCCCTATATCAAACGCCACAACAAAACCAGCAAAAAGAAAAAGTTAAATTCAGTTCAAAATTGCAAGTAGAAAATTCAGCATCAGGAAATGAAGAAAAGGCATGTTGCAAATTCACAAGAAACTAATCATCATTTAACAAATTGAGCCTTGCTAAGGTACAGTGTAAGTTTAACCTATACCCTTTTGAGGCCAAAGAAACTGATCATCATGTAACAGAATTAAAATGATATCCAACCAATGTGAAATTAACTTTAGCAAACCTGTTGTTAAGACTGACAAATGTATTAAATTGAACCTAGGTCCACAGGCAGTCACCAAATGAATACACAGTACTGTGAATTAGGTTAAACTCACACCGTACAAAAGGCTAGAGAAACTGATCAATATCATGATGCAAAAAACAAATAGTTGCTATCAACCATCTTGTATTTATTTTGGCAAGAACATCGTTAGACATGATCATTTTGTTTGGAACTAAAAACCTCTTCCATGGAACTACATTTTAGGCATACAAGCCCCACAAACAATAAAAAACACAAGGCTATAGTTGGCAAGTGGCAAGGATTGCAAAAAAGCTAGTAATTTGCCCGTTGAAGTGAAATGTGCCATAATCCTACAAGAGAAGTACATATCTACCACCAAATCACAGGCATACACAAACATTATACTCCATTCATTTGAATCATACTCAACTATATGAAAAGAGGAATCCCGCCTCTTTTCTATATGAAAACGTACACCGATTGTGTTTTCCCAATCAACAATTCAATCGCCTACCTAGCCTGGAACAAATCATAGAGAGAAGAGAAATTACTCGGAGAAATCCCGTACCTCCAAGTGCATGCAATCCTGCGTGGAAATGCAGGTCCCTCGTCCGTCGAGTTCCCGCTCAATTTAGAGAAAGGATGATGGCTCGCATATTTGAGACCTGTTCGATTCTGATCGAATTAGAACAGGATCAGATATGGTGAGCGAAAGGCTGTGTGAGCTAGAGCGAGATCGCCGGCAATGGAGGTGGCATCGGCGGAAGCTAGGGTTTCGGGACGGAGATTGAAGAGGAGGGAGAAGTCGTCGGGTGTGGGAAGGGGAAAAAACGACAAGTGCTGATTCTGACTTTTGACACCAGACGAGGGGGCCGGGGCTTTGCCTGACCGGTTTAGATTGATGGATCCGATTCATTTTTTTTCGATGGATCCGATTCTGTTTTTTAAAGAATCTATTGAAATTGTTACGGAGTAGCTTTCTAATTAGTTGAAACGGTACCGTCCTCTCTTTTGGTCAACAACGGCCTGACTAATCACTTCAAACAATCTAAAGGTTACCGCCAAGGAGATCCAATCCCCATACCTTGTTGTAGAACGATCTCCATCACCAATTTATACATTTGGGCTTAAATACCCCTCAATAAATAATCACCCATGAAAAAAAAAGAAAAAAAGGGAATTAAGAAAACAAAAAGGGGAATTAATTAAGAACCCTAGGCCGACTTTACAGAAGACTTTCAACCCCTCTTCCTCTTTGCCTGCATACTTGTTCTCTTCTTATTGGATGTCTAATCCATACTCTAATAACCCTCTTAATGTAAGGACTCATCTCATTGATCTCAATTTGCCGGTAAGTATCTTCTTTGCCTATTTTTTGCTTATTGAATACAGTACTCTAATATTGATCGGTATGTGTACGTAATGAATCAAATTCAAAGTACAATCCTTTTTCTCATTAACAAAGGAATTAAGATACGAATGGGTTACTCGCTACCACTGGATATCAAAACAGCAAGGTCAGAATTGACATTCTCGTTGACCACAATGCAAAGAATCAGAACTTAAACATTTACTAATTAATGTCATTGAAAAGAACTTGTTTTTTCATATCAAACAAAAAAACTCATCTTCAGAAACTAATGAGGCCTCGGAAGGAGACAAAGTGTTTCATCTTCCTGTGCTCGAACGCGGGCGAAAAGCAGAACGGGAAACGACCCCGTTTTACTTGAAAAGAAATTGTGGTTGTATATTTCTATGTGGGTTTCTTTGTAAATTTTGTATGCTTTGAGAGTAAGCTTGGAAAAAAAAATGGTGATGTTTTTTTTTAGGGTGACATTTAGCATCCCTCAAAACTTCAAGATGCTTGTACAAATGTTAAAAGCGGAATCAACATTCAGATATCGAGAGGCGGTTTAAAAATCGCTTTTCTTACATACGAAAATGATATTATTTTCTTTGCTAAAGCAAATAATACTATTTGTCAAAATGTTAAAAACATCATTGATGATTACTGCATATATCAAGGCAAAAAATGAATTTTCACAAATCCGCATTCCAAGTCACCAAAAACATCCCCAACCAAACAAAAAAACAAAATAAACAAATTAAACAAATCTTACACATTACATATACATCCGCATTGGATAAATATATGAGATGTCTCATAATAAATGAAAGAGTGAACAGAAACACATTTAACTCAATTACTACCAAGACTAAAGAACAGTTAACAAGATGGAAAACAAACTCACTATCCCCAAAAGGGAGGAAAACGCTTATCAAAGCAAACCTTTCAGCACAACCAAACTACCTTATGTAGTCATTTTACTTGCCAAAAGCAATATATAATGAGCTGGATAAAACCAATAAGAAATTCTTTTGGAATAAGAGAAGTGGACATAAACCTTTGATCAGTTGGAGTTCAATATGAAGACCGACCGAGGCTGGTGGTTTAGGTATAGCGAAAGCTGATGACATGAACCAAACACTCCAAATGAAATTACTGTGGAAAATCATTTCTGAACCAAAGAACACATGGGTTATGATGAGGGATCATCCAGTCAGCCACCACCGAGCACACCCAAACTCTTTGATGGTCCACTCACTTGTGTTAGAGGCAAGAAGCTACGAAGAGAGATGCACGCTTTTGTGGGCTATTCCGTGGCTAAGGGAGCAAGGGAGAACGCGGAGCCTGAGTCCAAGACCATGTGTCTTGTGAGCTCTTTCATCCAAGGCACCAGCGGCGACGCCTAGGCCAGGCACAAGGGCGTCGACATGTGCCTCAGTTAGGCACCAGGCGTTTGCCTTAGCGCGCTCCATTGTTGGGCACTTGGGCTTGTCCAATACGGGCTGCTACTTATCTTATTTAGACATTAGCTTCTATTATTGTTTTATTTGTTGTTTTGTTAGGTGGTTATTTCATTACTTAGACAACTCATTTTCAAGTGTAAAATTGATTTCTCCAAAGAGAGAGATGAGAGCTTTGAGCTTTCAAAACCGTGGTGTTCTTGCAGCTTGGTTTGCCTTGAATTGTGTCAACTTCATCTAAGTTTGGTACTTTCCCAGTAACCACAAGTCTCCTTCTCGTGCCTCAAGGATCCGTCCTTGTTGTGTGAGATTGTATAAGATTGGTAGCACATCCATTCATCTAGGTTCTTGTCCATTTGAGTTAAGGGTTTATTTGCTGTCTTGTGTTGTTGATCTTCTTTTATCCTTGAATCTTGTTTTTAAATCTGATCGTGTTTTCTTGTTGTTCTTCTTGTTTGAGCCTTGTTCTTCTTGTCTAGGCCTTGTTCAAGTCAGCTCTAACCATTACCTTGGTTGTTCTTGTTTGGATCGAGTTGGTGTTGAAAGATCGGGCAGCCTACGACCAACCCCGTATCAAGTTAAAATAGTATCTAAAAAATACCTCAAGAACAAAGAATTGTGGGACTATAGAAAATAGAGTAACAAAGAATTGTTATTATTTTTTTTAGTTATTCAAATAATGATGGGGCATGTAAATAGACTCTGTGGCACTCTCGTGAGAAATGTTTTTGACACGTCGGTGTCTACATGTCTGATCGATCACAAAATGTTAAGTACAGATGTCAAAGTGAAAATCCGAGAGAGTTGAAGTGCTAAAATAACTTTTCTCTGCAAGTACATATACCGTATATGTATATGACCCTTTTATAACAATGTCATATGTCTTTCAGGCGTCCTAATTTTTGGCCCGTTAGAACTAGTAGCTCTTCTATTAAAAAAAGAAAATTTTCTTTTGGTACCAAAAAATTTTTTTCATTAAAAATTTAAATAAAAACAAATTTCCTTAAGACAACAAAAGGAATTGTCAAAACCAAAACCAAAAGAACTCATGTAGTCATATATCCTAGAAAAGTGTATAGGTTGCATATTGGGCCGAGATACACTCCATTCATGGGCTGCTATGCTAGCGCGCTTCAGTCGGCCCATAACTGAATCTTTTACCAATGGTCAATGGTCAATGGTCAATGATCGGAGAAGTTGCAATCTCAATCGCTAACAACGAAGAAAGGCTTTCTTTTCTCTTCGCCTGTTTCTCTCACTGAAAATGGCGGAGAGGCAGCAAGGAGTAGATGTGCCTGAGGCGCCGACGCCGCCTTCAGGATCATCGCAGCCGCAGACGCCGACGGCGAAGGACGACATGATTGGATGTGTGATGGCGCTCGAAGCCGCTTTGCTTCCATGTTTGCCCGCTCGAGAGCTCCAAGCTATAGACCGTTCTCCCCATCCTTCTCACCAGAGTTAGTCTACTTCGCCTGTAATCCTTTGTCCAACTCAACATTTTTGTTTGCGCTTATGCAATTTCACGTTCCTGGAATTTTGTGGCTTTATTCGTCAATGTAAACCCTAATGGCCTGAATCGGTTGATGAACGAAGCTTGAGTTACTACTACTACTGTATGATTTTAGAAAAGAAACAGAAGAAACTGAGGACTAGTTTCATTGATGAGTTTAGGGAGAATGGAGCCGTTTCAAGATCTTGCCTTTTATCTAAATGATTTAGGGTTAAATCACTCAAAAATGCCCTATTAATTAAGTTCTTACAGCAAAAGGAAGAGGTTGACTATATAGTACAAAACTTAATGATTTAGGGTTAAATCACCAATCTGTGAGGTCTTTTTGAATGTCATCCTTAGCTTCTAATGTAATAGGCTGCTGTTTGGATTTGGGGTTTGTGCTTCTAAGTAGCCTTCGATAGTTAGATTGTACAGTTCCACTGTCAATGGTGTGGTTTCCCCGGCTGTTAAAAGTCCGAAGATATATATATCCACGTCCTATTGGCTCGAACTTGAGTGTCTGAATAGTTTCTGGGTAAGAGTGTTATCTGTATGTGGTGCTTCGTGTTGATAATTGCTTCAGCTTTGTGGGTGATGTTGTCTGGTCGGAATGCCTATGTGATCTCTAAAGTCTCAGCATGAATACGAGTCTCGTCTCAGCATGGTACTTTCTGTCTGTTCCAAGGCTGCTAAATGATGGGCTCTTTACAACTCTATATATTTTTCTGCTGAAATTCAGCTTTCATCTATTGTTTTGGGAAATACCTCAGTTGGTTTATGATGATAGGTTTTCATACCCGACAAACTTGGACATAGAGAAGTGTGCGATTTAGTGTTAATCTTTGTATCATTTATGTTTGGGACATGTATTGGCAAGATGAACTGGAATGGAGTGAACTTGCTAAAAGTTGTGACTTGTGACCTTTGTGCTGTTATAGTTGATGTAGAGAGACATGCAAGAGACTTTATGGAGGCAGCCAAGAAGCTTCAGTTGTATTTTGTTGGTCTGCTACGCGAGGATCAACCTAGCAGGGCTGAGATGCTACGAAAGGTAATAAATGGAGTATTATGCTCTTCTTATCATGAAGAAACTTGACATAAACACTAGTTTTTATTGGCCACAATTTTTTTGACGGGCAGGATATCGCTGTGATGGAAGAAGAGATGAAGGCAAAGACGGAGCTGATCAAGACACAAGAACAACTGATAGAAGGATGGAGTAAGCAGTTGAAAGACCAACTGGACAGGCACAGAGCAGAGCTCACAAAGGTGTAATTCAACCTTGAAAAGATGTTAATAAACTGGTTTGCCAAATGACATATATCATTTCTTGCGTGTTAGTCTCGTAGGCGCTTTAACCCCCCATTTTGTAGCAGCGAATCTGTCTTGTAAAGTTCTTTCATGGAGTATGGATTGATCAATATATTTCTCGATTTCTTTTTGTAGCTTGTGGCAAGATCAATCCAACCCATTACTTGTGATGTTTGTCAATTTATTTTGCTATGCTTAGTACTAGGGGTGTTCATGGACGGATATCCGATCCGTTTAGCCTAAACGGATCGGTTTTTACCGGATTTTTTTCTCAAAAGTGATATCCGATCTGATCGGATATCCGACACGGATATCCGGTTTACCATTTGACATGTATTTTTTTTTTAAAATAAATTTAAAACACGAAAATAGTACATTACGATAAGAAAATATACTACTTTTATCGGATCGGATCACATTCCGCCGGATTTTAGGGGTGAAATTCAATTCCGTATCCGGTCCATTAACCGACTAATTTTCTCGGATCGGACCGGATTCGGAAAATTTTCCGTTGGACTCGGATTTTCGTGAATCGGATCGGCGGATCGGCGGATCGGAATGAACGGATCGGATATTTATGAACAACCCTACTTTTTTTTGGTTGAGGGCACTGCCCATGGGAGTCGAACCGGTCACCTCTGGGTACTACCCTTGAAGGCTAACCGTTTTGACTAAATGGCCGAAGGCTTGTGAACAGCCCTACTTAGTACAAGCAGTTGCAAGAAATGTCATTTTTTTTTGCTTTTTTTATTGTATTATGTTTTTGATCTGGTGCTTTCTTTCTGTGTCTTGCGCTTACTTTGGATTCACAATGCTGTTCCATTCCTCACTTAGCTTTGCCTTTAACAATTACAGATGAGATGGTACTAATTCTTAGATCTCAAATATACTCTCATAAAATTTCCACGATGACTTGTTTAAATTGTAGTTGTGATATATGCACATCCAAAAAGGATAAAAAAAAGTTGTGCAGGGACGATCTCAAACCATTATAACGACTGAAACTGATAAACGAGTAAACGACAGCACTTATTTATGCTACTTGGAATTCGACAATCTAAATCAAGACTTGGATACAATTCATCGCACTCTCATTGGGTAATTGACGTAGACAAGACACTAAAAGGCAAAAGAACAAGAAGAAATGTAGGCCGGAAGTTGCCGACGTGGGAAGAGCCACTACCTTAGAAACGATATCGCCCTGACTACGGTGCAAAATCGAGTCCTTCGTCTCCTCCGCCATCGCCGCCGCCACCGCCACCCGGGAACTCGCCGGCGACTCCAAGGCCATCTCCAGCTCCCCGCTGACCCTCATTGTCCGCAAGCCCGGCGTCCCCGACCTCACCATGGTCGACCTCCCCGGCATCTGTTAAGCAATAGTGTGTTGGGCTCAGCAAAAGATCAACAAAGTCAGCCCAAAAGCAAAAAGTTTGATCCAAACCAATTACAAGATAGACACGTGGGTTCCATAACCTAGTTGCTGCTGAGTTCTTCTTTTTGCCTCTTTGTATATAAGCTCACTTTGTATGTAATGAGCTAGCTAGCTCAATGTACGCCGTTTTCATTTACTATCCAACAATGAATGAGTGCTTCTAAAACAACACACAACCAATCCTCTGTCTTTTCTTTTTCTTTCTACTGTTTTATTGCTTGTCTGTGTAAACCTTGATCTCTTGGAGTGTTTCTTTTTCATTCTCTTTGACAAAGTCTGTTAGCATCACACGTGTCCCCGTCCACGGCCAGCCCGAGAATATCTACGACCAGATCCGTGACATCATCATGGAGTACATTACACCAGAAGAGAGCATCATCCTCAACGTCATCTCCGCCTCCGTTGAATTTTCCACGTCGGAGTCGATCAGGATGTCGCAGATGGTGGACCAGACAGGGCGGAGGACTCTGGCGGTGATCACCAAAGCCGACCGGTCTCCCGAGGGGCTGCTCGAGAAGGTGACAGCGGATGAAGTCGGCATTGGGCTCGGCTACGTCTGCGTCAGGAACCGTATCGGCGACGAGTCGTTCTCCGAGGCGAGGGCGTTGGAGGAGGAGCTCTTCCGGTCTCATCCCCTGCTTTCGAGGATCGACAAGTCGATGGTCGGGGTGCCGAGTTTGGCGCGAAAGCTGGTTCGGATTCAGACGGGGATTATTTCGAAGTGCTTGCCGAGTATGACGAGGCAGATCAACGACAAGCTCAACTCCAACGTCCATGAGCTCAGCATGTTGCCCAGGTGCTTGTTTGGTGGGACGAGGGAACTACAATTCGCATGATTTTAATTACTTTCTTAGAATTATAATTCATGTGAAATAAAAAGAAAACATGTTTGGTTATGTTTAAATTCATAAGAATTCAAATGCTGTGGTTTGTTTGGTTTAGGAGTTTTAACTCTGTTGCGGATGCCATGACGGCGTTCATGAGGACACTGGCCAAGGATTCGTTTAGGAAGGTTGTCGTTACGGGCGAGTTCGACGAGTTTCCGGATGAGGAGAACATGCTGTAGGGTTCTAGGGATGCAAACGCAGCGGAAAAACATTAACTTTTATCCCAAACCCTAGCCTAGGATCCGTATGATAACGTAGAACATGTAAATAGTTTAGACGATTACCTCAAGGAAGAAACCAAATTGCAAGTTCAAACCTTTCTTTATGATCACCGAAGAGCCCCAAGTGTTGCTCCTCTAGCGGTATCCACGCACACGAACGGGACGAAATTCTGCACCGGAAATCACTTGCTAGAATGCTAACCGATACGTAATATATTGAGAGAACTTGTATACGGAGGGAATTTGTATACGGAGGGGATTTGGTTTGATCACGGCACTAGGGTTCCAATTGTATTCGTACGTCTTATGCCAAAACCCATGTATTGTATATATAGGGCAATTGATATTACGTACATGTAACGTGTAACCCAAGATTTGATAAAAATCTTAACTGATATTATCTTATCAACTTGTTAAGATTTTATCTTATCCACTTGTCTTAAAAGATAAACTTCTATCTATTATCTTTTATTGATCCAATTTTCTAAAATTATAATTAATCAAATATCTTTATGATTAATTATAAATATCTTTATAAATATCTAATTTGATCAAAAAAAATTATAAATATCTAAGAAAATAATTCTATCTCCAAATTTACCTCATGGGCCTAATTCAGACTAAGACCCATCAAACCCGACCCGGTAAAACTAGACCCGACAGCTTGGTTATTGTGCATAACTATCAATCTCCCACTTGCACTATTACCAAGCTCAAGTCATTACCGTATTAATCTCGGGTTCAATGTCAACTCTCAATTTCAAGTTTCCCCATCTATCGTGCTTATGTGTGTGACCCTCTAGGTTTCTATCTTGAAGGTAGTGTTATCCAACACAAGTCAAGGTAACCGTCTAGCAACAATTGTTGACCACCCAATCAAGATAGAAATGGTTGGTGAACCATATATCTCTATGAAGTGATTACTGTGTAATTCAGTCTCTTCATCCTCAAATATCTAGATCAAGCTAGTGCACGATGCGTCACCACTCAGCTCAATCAATTTACTTGGTTTAGCAGAGATAACCTAGACTCAAAATATTCTACCATGGCCATGGATTTTAGAGTCACTTATATCTCAACCAAGTGGCCCGCGATATCAACTCTCTAATCCAAGAGAGGGATGAATCCTTTCTTGACTCAACCACTATCCTCTCTACACTTTGCCTTAGACCTAATAACCGCCTTAATTGTAACTCATCTATAAGTTACGTTTAACGGCATCAAAGTTAAGACTCCATGCATAGGATTATGTGTTAGTCTCAAGTCATGAGATCACTTACACTCCTTCATTTAGAGGAGGAACCAATGACGCTCAATACATGTGGTATCCTCTAATTTGGGTCATTCCGGTGGCTCTACATACACTTGAGCACCCACATGAATGACTTGGAAGAGCTATCCCTCGGTTCAGCGAGATGAACCTGTAGTCTATTCGCATGTTGGTTTATAGTTTCGATATCCCCTCTCGATACTAATCCAACCAAGGACAATTTAAGAATATAACCTTGTTGTAAAATTCTCACTGACAATAACCACTATATTGTCATTTTACACAAGACATTATACTCTATGGGATTTTATCAACATTATATGTTAGCAGAAAACAAATAAATATGATAAATACTGCCTTTTAAATAAATATATCACTGTCACATAAGTAACTCTTGTTCGACAAAATGCATACTATAAAGTATCTCGCATAAATCAATGCCAAACTCTAAGTCCTAAACCCCTCACATGATAGTCATGTTTCTGCTGAGGTAAGGCCTTTGTCAATGGATCTGCAGTGTTTTCATCACTTGAAACTCTGCTTAATGCAACATCTCCTCTTTGAATTATTTCTCTGATGATGTGGTACTTCCGAAGTACATGTCTGGATCGCTGGTGAGATCTTAGCTCCTTAGCCTGTGCAACGGCTGCATTGTTGTCACAGTACAAACTAACTGGACTCTCAATGCTAGGAACCACTCCAAGCTCTGCAATGAAGTTCTTGAACCAAACTGCTTCCTTAGCTGCTTCTGAAGCTGCTATGTACTCGGATTCTGCCGTAGAGTCAGCAACTGTATCTTGCTTGGAACTCTTCCAAGAAACAGCTCCACCATTCAGGCAAAACACATAACCCATTTGCGATTTTAGATCATCTTGATCTGTTTGGAAGCTAGCGTCAGTATAACCTCTGACCACCAACTCCTCTTCTCCTCCATAGACCAAAACCATATCCTTGGTTCTTCTCAAATATTTGAGAATGGTCTTCACAGCACTCCAGTGTTCCCCACCTGGATCGGACTGATATCTACCCGTCATACTTATTGCATACGAGACATCAGGCCGTGTACATGTCATGGTGTACATAATGGACCCAACCGCAGAAGCGTAAGGTACATTACTCATCCTGTCTCTCTCTTGTTGCGTCTTTGGACACATCTGCTTAGAGAGACGCACACCATGTGACAAGGGCAAAAATCCTCTCTTGGAATCTTGCATTTTATATCTGTTCAAGATCTTGTCAATGTACGTGCTTTGACTTAGACCAAGCAGCCTTCTTGACCTATCTCGGCGTATCTTAATCCCTAAGATATAGGCTGCTTCACCTAAGTCTTTCATGGAGAAGCACTTACACAGCCATGCCTTGGTAGCCTCCAAGAATGGCTTGTCTTTCCCGACGAGGAGAATATCATCCACATACAAAACTAGAAACACTAATGTGCTCCCACTAACCTTTTTATAAATGCAAGGATCTTCTGAATTTCTAATGAAGCCAAATTCCTTGATGGCTTCATCAAATCTCAGGTTCCAACTCCGAGACGCTTGCTTCAATCCGTAAATGGATCTCTTCAACTTACAAACTTTATTTGTGCCTGTAGGCGATTCAAACCCTGGAGGTTGTTCCATAAAAACTTCCTCTATTAACTTCCCATTTAGGAAAGCGGTTTTCACGTCCATTTGCCAAATCTCAAAGTCGTAGTAAGCTGCTATTGCAAGCAAAATCCTGATAGACTTTTGCATGGCTACTGGCGAAAAAGTTTCCTCATAGTCAATTCCATAGCGCTGAGTAAAACCTTTTGCAACCAACCTTGCTTTATAGGTACTTATGTTACCATCCATGTCTGTCTTCTTCTTGAAGACCCACTTGCATCCAACAGGTTTTACCCCAATTGGTGCATCTACCAACTCCCATACTTCGTTGGAATACATGGAGTCCATTTCAGATTTCATGGCATCCAGCCATTTCTCAGAGTCAGGTGAAGCTAATGCTTCCTTGTAGGTTGAAGGTTCATCATCATTCTCGATGAGCAACACTTCACCTTGCTCAGTGACGATAAGGCTCATTCTTTCCGGCTCCTTTCGCACTCTTGAGGACCTACGTAACTCTTGCACTTCCGCAATCTCAGGTTCTGGCTGGGTTGGCCTAACCAATTGCTCTTGTTCCAACTCATTTGTTGAATCTTGAATCTCCTCAAGACTTACTTCACTCCCACTACTCTCTTTAGAGATGAACTCCCTTTCCAAGAAAGTAGCATACCGAGCAACAATCACTTTATGCTCATTTGGAATGTAAAAGTAATATCCTTTTGTTTCCTTAGGATATCCAACAAATGTGCATTTAACAGATCTGGCTGCAAGCTTATCTGGATTTGAACTTTTCACATAAGCTTCACAACCCCATACTTTGAGATAAGTCATGTTAGACTTATGACCTAACCAAATCTCATATGGTGTCTTATCTGCTGCCTTAGTTGGGACACGGTTTAGTGTGTGGATTGCTGTTTCCAAAGCATAACCCCAAAATGTCAATGGAAGACTTGCATGACTCATCATTGATCTTACCATGTCTAAAAGAGTGCGATTCCTCCTTTCAGAAACACCATTCCATTCCGGCGTTCCAGGGGGAGTTAGTTGTGAGACTATTCCACACTCCTTAAGGTAATCAATGAATTCTTGGCTCAAATACTCGCCACCTCGATCCGATCGAAGAGCCTTTATTTTCCTGCCAAGTTGATTCTCTACTTCGTTCTTGAACTCTTTGAATTTATCAAAGGTCTCTGACTTGTTCCTCATTAAGTAGACATATCCATATCTACTTAAATCATCCGTGAACGTTACGAAGTAAGAATAACCACCTCTAGCTTGAGTCGATAGAGGTCCACATACGTCACTGTGTATGAGCTCTAGCAACTCTTCTGCTCTCTTACCCTTCTTGGTAAAAGGTGCCTTAGTCATTTTTCCTTGTAAACACGCCTCGCATCTATCTATGGATTGAAAATCAAAGGAATCCAAATAGCCTCCAGAATGGAGTTTAGCGATACGTCTCAATTTACATGACAAAGTCTGCAGTGCCATAAGTAGGTAGTTTTTGAGTCATCCTTTTCCTGTATCTTTTCAACGATGCATGATACTGACTTTTCTAAGTTCAAAAGATATAAACCATTATATAATATTCCATTACCATAGAACAAGCCATTCAAGTAAAACGAAAAAGTTCGATTTCCATACTCAAATGTAAAACCTTCAATATCCAAAACCGGAACTGAAATAATGTTCTTGGTAGAACTAGGAACATAATAACAATTGTTCAAATCTAGAACTAAACCACTTGGCAAGGTGATAGAATAAGTCCCGACGGCTAAAGCAGCAATCCTTGCTCCATTAACACCTCGTATATCCACCTCGCCTTTGGAAAGCCTCCTGCACCTACTTAGTCCCTGCAAATTCACACAAATGTGAGAAAAGCAGGCGGTATCCAATACCCATGAAGTAGAAACAGACATACTGCACTCAACTAAGATACCTGATCCAGTATCTTTGTTTTTCTTCTCTAAGAAGCTTGTGCAATTCCTCTTCCAGTGACCCTTCTTGCCACAATGGAAACATGTAGCTTCTTTCTCCTCAGCTACAGGTTTCTGCACCCCTTTCTTTGGCTTATCATCTGTCTTCACTTTCTTGGCCTTGGAATTTCCCTTTCCCTTGCCCTGTCTCTTGTTCTTGTTCACATTAAGAACTAGTGAAGACTGCTTTGCTGATTTTGACGCTTTAATGTCCTTTTCAGCAGTTCTTAGCATAGCCAAAACATCTGGTAGAGTTTTCTTCATGTCATTCATATTGAAGTTCATGATAAACTGTGAAAAACTCTCCGGCAATGATGACAAGACTAGATCCATTGTTAAATCTTGATCCATGGCTACCCCCAAGCTTCCGAGCCTCTCTATGTACCCGATCATTTTCAGGACATGAGTCTCCACTGGGGTACCTTCTTGCATCTTGCAGTTAAACAGGGATCTAGAGGTATTATAACGCTCAACCCTTGCATTCTCCTGGAATAGATCACGTAGGTGAGCGTCAATTTCCCTGGCGCTCATGCCTTCATGTTGCTTCTGCAATTCAGGAATCATTGCAGACATCATGATGCATTCTACATCTATCTGATCATCCATGAATTTCTTATACGCCTGTACTTCGGCCTCTGGGGCGCCTTCACCCGGTTCGTCCGGGATTTCTTCTTCTAGGACGTATAACTTTCTTTCATGTCTCAAAACAATTTTCAGTTTCCTGAGCCATTCAAGATAGTTAGGTCCACTAAGCAAATTCTCCTTATCCAAGGTGTGTCGCAATGTCAAGGTTCCATAGCTGTTACTCGCCATGTTATCTACATCAACAATGCACAGAGGATTAGTATTCATAACAAATACATTTAAATAAAAGGACTTTTATAATATGTCGAAGCTCCCACTATTTAATCAAAATCAATAGCCCTCACTAATGATCTCGGAGAATTTTGTTGCATAAATTCTCTAGTGGGACTGAAACCCCAACTTGTCTAGTTTGCACACAACTTTGGCTGTACCTACAAACTAGATTCATTAGGTAGGCCTTAACTTTGCCAATTGCAATTCCATGCAACTTTCAGTATCCGTTGGATGGCTATCTCGCCTATAACTCAAATCCATGAATTATATGTCCAACACTTGCCCCTTGGACTACTCAACCTTAGCTTTGGCTAACAAATTGAATATCCAAGATAAGTCGACCCATCAATTAGTAAAGAAAAATTATAGACAATTTTCATATATGCCCACAACTGAGCTGTACCGACCCACATAAAAAAATTCTATCTATTTTCTCAACTCAATTAATGGAGGGCAAATCAATCTTGACTTAATATTTATAATGAGGGATTTTTAACCTGCACAATAAGATCTCACCAAATACATACACACTAGTATAAATTGAACCATGCATACTTATATATATTATTCAATGAGTCCATTACCAAACAATATATATACACGATTCACATACGTAAGATGCAGAGTATGATATATGCACAGTGTGATATATATACGTAAATATACACACTCATATGCAGTAAAACACATATACATGATCGGCAAAAATCTATATATGATATTGCATGCCTACTAATCATAATTAACAAAAACTTTTAATTACAATTAGATTTAACTTATACATGACATCACCGATCAAAAATAGTATATCGTAGCAATTCAATCAACACGTAGAATTAACACGTATTACGCATGCAATAATTAAGTCTGTACGAATCAATTCAAACTTAACCATGTATACTAGATAACCATAAAGATATCACAATACTCGCATGCAGTTATTGATCGAGATCACGTACGCACGAACTATACAGTAATTAATTAAATTAAACTTGATTTACGTATATACTAGATAACCAAAAATTATCAATATACGTAATCACATGCAATCACATACTTCGCACACAATAATAACAATTAAATCAAATATTCTAAAACCAAAACTTGATTTTAATTGTACTAAATAGCATACGAAATGTAATTGATCAATCAACCTATTGAACATGCTTTTCTACGCATACAATCAAACACGGCTCTGATACCACTGTAGGGTTCTAGGGATGCAAACGCAGCGGAAAAACATTAACTTTTATCCCAAACCCTAGCCTAGGATCCGTATGATAACGTAGAACATGTAAATAGTTTAGACGATTACCTCAAGGAAGAAACCAAATTGCAAGTTCAAACCTTTCTTTATGATCACCGAAGAGCCCCAAGTGTTGCTCCTCTAGCGGTATCCACGCACACGAACGGGACGAAATTCTGCACCGGAAATCACTTGCTAGAATGCTAACCGATACGTAATATATTGAGAGAACTTGTATACGGAGAGAATTTGTATACGGAGGGGATTTGGTTTGATCACGGCACTAGGGTTCCAATTGTATTCGTACGTCTTATGCCAAAACCCATGTATTGTATATATAGGGCAATTGATATTACGTACATGTAACGTGTAACCCAAGATTTGATAAAAATCTTAACTGATATTATCTTATCAACTTGTTAAGATTTTATCTTATCCACTTGTCTTAAAAGATAAACTTCTATCTATTATCTTTTATTGATCCAATTTTCTAAAATTATAATTAATCAAATATCTTTATGATTAATTATAAATATCTAAGAAAATAATTCTATCTCCAAATTTACCTCATGGGCCTAATTCAGACTAAGACCCATCAAACCCGACCCGGTAAAACTAGACCCGACAGCTTGGTTATTGTGCATAACTATCACATGCATTGCACTGCTAGGCTTGCTGAGATGCTGAATGGGTATGCGGGGTAAGCTTCAGAAGGAGAGCCGTGTCGAGCAAGGGCCGTTTTTGATGGAGGAGGTGAGTGTTCTTGAGGACTCCAAGGGGATTTGGCTCCCGAGTTTCGTTTCCAGGAGTGTGTTTCTCGTCTTCCTACATCGGAAGGTGAGGGCGATAGACCCGACTCCGGAGTTGTTCGTTGACGAGGTGTGGGATATTCTATAGAGTGTTGTTGTTAGGATCATGATGCACCATTGCGCAGACTACCCGCAGCTGCAGTCCTTGATGAGGCGGGCTGTGCACGGTTTGGTCCTGAAGATGAAGAAACGCGGGATGGAGAGGTTGAGGGAGATGTTGGATATGGAGAAGCTGGCTGACTATACTTGCAATCCCGAGTACTTGTCGACTTGGACCGAGCTGATGAGGCACCAGAAGGAGTTTATGGCCGTTGTGGAAGGCGTTTCGAAGACGTCCGTGCTCAGGATTGACGGGTTTTGGGAGGTTGATGTGGCCCACATGATGGAGCACAAGAGTGTGGCTCAGCAGGCGTTTGATGTGAAGATGAGGGTGACCGCGTATTGGAAGGTTGTGCTAAGGAGGGTTGTTGACTCGAAAGGTGAACAAGGAGCTGGAGGGAGCGGTCGTGGGGGAGCTGATGAGGCCCGGTGGAGGCGGGATCGAAAGGATGCTGGAGGAGGCGCCTTCGGTCGCCAACAGGCAAGAGAAGCTCTCCCGAAGTGTCGAGTTGCTCGAGGAGTCCAAGCGTGTGCTTGCTCAGATCATGGACTTCATTGAAAATTTGACGGAATAGAGTCATTGGTGGCTATTTGTTAACGGAATCGAAGTTTTGGATGATTTAAAACAAATTCGTGTATATTGGGTGGTTAAGTGTAAATTCACCTATTTAACGAGTGGTTTTGTGCAATTTTCTCAAAAAAAAAAAAGCAAATTTTCTAAATTTCGAAAAATGACCACGTCGTATTTGCCAGTTACCTCTTTCTAAAATCCCCCGTCGTTGCAACCTGTCCCATTTTGAATTCAATCGGTTGCCAGCTCTCCACAAGCAACAATCTTGCTTGGTTCTACTTACATGCTTTGTAAGTTTCTCTGATTTACACTTACCTTTGTCCGTTCATATTTAAGTATACAACGAGGTTGGTTTCAGTCATAATCATGCTATTATTAGGACTCTAATTGAGCTTTATTCTTTGACTTTGTTGAAGCTAAGTTGTCTTTGATAATCAGGCATGAATAGTCATAAGATGGGAGGTTCTAGTATAGTTCCAAGGGTTACGGAGGAGAATTTTGGATTCGCATTCAATGACTTTGATTTCTCCGATCGGGTTCTCCGTCTTGAGATCATACCCAACCACGAATCCAGCAAGAATCTCAGGGTAGACAAGTATCATGCATGGTTTTCCTCCATAAATGTTGAGCAGTCTACAGATTTAAAGTCTTATGATGTGGCCAAAGTTGTAACATTGCACATAAATTCTGTTGTCCTTGCTGCGAAGAGTCCATTTTTCTACAAGGTGCATACATGCTTTCTTCCCTCCTTTTCTCATGATCATGTGTTTTATTCTGCCCATTAAAAATGTGTTCCAACTTTGCCATGTAGTTGTTTAAAAATGGCATGAAAGAATCACAGAACAAGAATGATGTGTCCTTGAGAATTAGTGCATCTGGTATGTATCCTCTTCTTACACTCCTTTGCATATATGAAATGTAATATTTTCTTAGCTTAGTTAGACATTAATAAATCCTATATATATTGATTGGTGAGCAGAGGAAGCGACTTTAATGGATCTTCTTAACTTCATGTATGGGAATAAGCTTAGAGCAACTTCGGTAACTGACTTGGTGGATTTGTTGATTGCCGCGGACAAGTTTGAGGTGAGTTCTTGTATGACACACTCAATTCAGATGCTGCTGAAGCTTCCGATGTCACTAGAAGATGCGGTTTTTTATCTGGAGCTTCCTTCAAGTGTTTTGGTGAGTCAAATAGTCCGGCCACTGATTGATGAAGCAAAGACATACATTTTTGCCCGTTATAAGGATTTGTCCAAGTAAGTGAGTGCTACTAAAATTTGATGTTGTGTGGCCTGGATATTTTTTTTTTCATCTAAAAGTGATGCGGATTTTGAATATTTTGATTTTCTTCATTTGTTGATTGAAGGTCCCTAGACGAGGCAATGAAACTGCCTCTTTCTGCCTTAGAGGTTGTTCTCGGGAGTGAAGGTCTCTTAGTGGATTCAGAGGATGATGTATATGACTTCATCTTAAAGTGGGCTCGTGTATCCTATTCCAAACTAGAAGAGCGTCGAGAAATCCTTACAAGGCACTTGGCACGGTTCATGTGTTTCCCAAACATGAGTTGCTCCAAGTTGAAGGAGGTGCTAGTTTGCCCCGAATTTGATCACGAACATGTCTCGAAGCTTGTGGTGGAAGCCCTCTTCTCCAAGGTTGAACATGGGCAACAGATTCAGGCCTCAAAGGACCTTGCAGCCAACACATGCGGTTTCTTAGGACGCATTTACAAGTTTCATTGCGTCGTTTACTTCAACCTAAAAAAAGATGAGTGCGCGAATCTCTTGCAAACGAAACGACTTGATTCTCTGCATTTTTACTTAGGTGGAAAATGGCTTTACCTCTCAGCTTATTTTGGGCAGAAAGAAGACCGCTTTGGTCTATTTGTGGACAGGGAAGAAGGTTCAGGAACTTGCACCATAGATTTTGAATTTGAAGTGATGAATAAAACATCTAAGGAGTTCCAAAGCAAGGGAAAGCTCAAGAACTGTACATTGGATTACAGTGGTTGGGGGTTTCCAGACCTGTTGGGGATACCGTGGACCGAGTTCATGAGTAACAACAGCGACTATTTTATTGACGGGACCTTACATCTTCGAGCCAACATTACCCTCATCAACAACTCTTAAGCCTTGACGTTTGTATATAATGCTTTTTTTTATGGCTGTTTAAGCACTGGTCATATGAGTAAAATGATTAGTTGCAAATGAAGCTTGGTGGTCGTTGGAGTGTTTGTTTTCGTAAAATGACTTGTGTATCCCGTTTATTGTAACTTTTGGACACCAACTGGAAAGTTGGGAGTTGCTAGATGTTGGTTTGTTTTTCTGTACATGTCTTCATCTTCATGTTCTTCGCTAATAACAACGCTTTGCACTTATCACTTTGACAAAGAACAGTTAGAATTTCATAGGAAGGTCGAGGCCTTTCAATTTTTTGACGGGCAGGGTATTGCTGTGATGGAAGAAGAGATGAAGGCGAAGACAGAGTTGATCAAGACACAAGAACAACTGATAGAAGGAGGGAGTAAGCAGTTGAAAGACCAACTGGACAGGCACAGAGCAGAGCTCACAAAGGTGTAATTCGACCCTGAAAAGATGTTAATAAACTGGTTTGCCAAATTTCCACGTTGACTTGTTTAAATTTTAGTTGTGTTATATGCACATCCAAAAAGGATAGAAGAAAGTTGTGCAGGGACAAACTCAAACCATTATAACGACTAAAACTGATAAATGACAGCATTTATTTATGTTGTTTGAAATTCAGTTCCTCTGCTGGAGTGATGTCCCTACTTGCAATTCAGCTAACAAGACTATACAGCTCATACGATCACTTTTCCCCATAATGATTATAATCATGTGCAAAAATATGACTGGAAAAGAATCTTATAGTACATTGTAAGCTTATGTACCATTTATCTGCACATTCGTCATTGTTTCAAGCCCTAGGACTTACAGCAGCTGGAGTGATGTCCCTAAACACTGGCAGCCTCCTTGATCGGGGTGTTCCCTTGCTCTTCCAGTTATTAAACGAACTTGCGTTTGAGACTTTGAGATTCAACAATGCCTCTGGTTTGGGTGGAAAAGAATCAAAGTTGCCCATGTCCTGCTTCTCCTCATGATCAAAAGTCAAGGATCGACGTGCTGAATAGCTTTTTGAGAATGACTCAGCCGAAGACGAATCCATTGGAGGGCCAAGTTCATCTGAACAGGGCTGTTGCCCATTACATGGGAACATATAATCAACTGAACCTTCTTCGGCATCTTCTTCAGCCATGTCAGCCCAGCTTTTACCACTATTCAAACGAGGCCAGAATAAATCTTTCGCCTGTTCAACAGCACTGTCACCATTACAAGAATTCTGGTCAGTGATGCTTTCTCTTGGAGAGCCAGCAGTTGATTTCTCTGAGTTGGTATACGGTTTCTCAAGGTTTAGCTCGCTTTCCTTGACTCCGCGTCTTAAGATTGCTGGACTTCTTGAAAATCCTCTCATAGAGAGAGGAGCTGCAGTTTGTGTTGCTCGTCTATGCTTCCTGATTATAGGCTGTGTCCACAAACGCTGTGCTGAAGCTTCCTCTGCATTCCCAGTTTTCCACTTGCTAACTACCGGAGTATTCTGTGTGCTTCCAGATTTTTGACCATCACCAATTTTACACATATTATCAAGATAATCCAGTTGGCTTCGACAGTCAAAGTCCTCTTCTTGCTCACTGTGATTCTCCTTACCCTTCATAAATGTAATTAAGCCTCCATTTGACTCAATATGATCCAACAGCTCGTGCGCACGTTCATATGACTTAGCATAGGACTCATCCATCTGTTGAGTTCCAGCTGAGACTTTTATAGACTGAAGCAAAAGTCTTGCTTCTTTGATTCTGTCCATGTGCATCAAACAAATTGCTAGATTACACTGCTTGTTCCTGTCAAGCTCGATTGAAAGCCCTTTTCTGCACAACAAATAAAAAATATATTCATGTTAGACTCATTTCAAGCAGTTCTACTTCTGCAAATGTACCACTTGTTTTTTTTGTAACCTGTAGTACTCTTCAGCTACTTTGAAATTATTCTGCTGCAAGTGAGCCCAAGCCAAGTTACCCAACAGCCTGTGTACACCAAAATACCATAAGAGCAAGTCTGTCATGAGTTGCTTAAGCGAACACAAGGTAAACCGAAGGTAGCTTATATACCGTGAGTATTCTTGTTCAGCTGTAATGTGAATCTTCTTCCCTTGGGATCTGGCCATCTTTGTTTTCTTCCCCCCAAACGACGCTTCTTCTTCGACGCGTTTCAACTTTTCTTCGAGAACTTGAACCTGTTCTTCCATCCTTCCGGAGCACTGCACAACCAGTCAAAGGCTCAAAGTAAATAAAACGAGCCTTTATCAATCGCATCAAGAATTTACACTATGCTAGTAACAAGCCAACCTGGGACAAACAAGAGGCAACTGAGGTCTATACACCATTCAATGATTAGCTCATGTGCTAAGACAATTAACAGCTTTCTCAATAAGTTTACACTAACGTGTTAGCCTAATAGCACTAACCAAATCTATTAAGTCTCATAATGGTATTAAGACCTTGTACGTTCTAATTAGGTAAGGAATCTCATGTGCAATTTCTTTGAAAACAATGCAAGAAATATCAGAAAGACACAGCATGTCCTTGTAGATCTACAATTCAGTTCAACAGTACGAAAAAGGAAAAGTGAGAAAGTAGAGTTGGATGGGGATATACCTTGTAGAGTTCGATCAAGATGTTATCAAGAGAGTCTTGTGCCTCCGGCGAGCAGAGATGACGAAAAGACCTGATAGCTTCAATGGCTTCATCTGACCGATCCAATTGCTTCATCACCACAGCCATGTCCTTGACTGCACTATCCACTCGATCGCCGGTGTTTATCGCCCTCCAGAAAAGCGGGATTGACTTGATTGGATCCTTGTCTATCAACTGTTTGTGAAAAGAACCAAAAGAGATTCAAACTCTACGAAATTGAACGGGAGCCGAAAAAGACAAAGAAACCCTAGATATGGTGACCGAAGAGGAAATTGAAATTGAGATAGGGTTCAGAGAGAAGAAGAGGACCTGAACGCGTTTGGCTCGAACGTAGGGGGAGTCGCCGGCGGGGACTTTGTGAACGACGTGAAAGCGATCGGAGAGCGGAGAAGGAGAAGAGCAAGAGCAGCTCTTCGTGTTCTCAGACTTGCACGACTTGGGAGGGTAAGAAGGTCGCGAATTGAAAGAAGGTGGCGGGGTGAAGGCGCCTCTGTCGATCGCCATTGGAGAGATCTTGGTTCCGATGGAGAAGAGATGTAGAATTTCGTCGAGTGTTTCTTGGAGGAGAAAGAAACAGAGACGATGGCGGTTTTTGAAATCGAGGGGGAACAATGAGTTGAGTAGCCGTTATATCTATTGTAATACTCCGTATTATACTAGCGTAATTCCCGTGTGCCCGCGATAAAATTTTAACAATTTTTTTTATGTATTAAAAAATAAGTTATGATAATTAACTTTAGTTTATTTTTAAAATGTGATAACATGAAAACGAAAGAAATGGTAAAAAATAACATGATGTTGAATATATTGATATAAGGTACTATACAATTGAATTATAAAAAAAAGGTATACCATTGAAACACACAAATGAGTAAAATAATACACCACACAAAAAAAAAGATATTTTAGATGTTAATGATAATTTTCATTTTTGAAAAAATTTCAACATGAAATATAGTAAAAAAAATAGCAATGCGTACAAACTGATTGTGGAATCAAACAAATAGTATGGATGAACTTGAAATTGTTAAATAATTTACATAAAATTCCAAATGTAGAATAAGTGAAAATCATACATATCCAATATTTAAAAAATAGACAAAAAAATTTTGCAATAGATTTAATGTCAACTAACCATGAATAAAATGTATGAGGAAATGATACATCTTGAAAGAGAAGGGATATGGAAAAAAAAAGTAGCAAATAAAAATTTTAATTCTATATATTCTTAATAATTTTATTTTAACAATTGATATTTAAATCACCTCCAACTGTAACAACGAAGATGTTAAGATAATTAGGAAGATGTTAAGATAATTCTTAATTTTGCTAATTTTAAGATGCATTTCACTATTGAATAAACCAAATTTGAAAAAGAGAGATTAGTAAAAAAAAATAATTTTATGTAAAACTTTAATTACTAAAAAAAGTCATACAAAATCATGACTTGAAGATCATATCTCTAGTCTCTACTATATGAGTACGGAATCCTTGAATCCAACTCAATAATTTTATGATTTTTGTTAACAAAATCTTCAACCTGTCAAAATATATAAGTAAAATCTCAAAAATATATTTAAAAAAATTATTGAAATTCTTTAATGAATCATATGAATTTAAGTAAAGAATAACTACAATATTAATTCTTCAGCAACATATAAAAGATCATTCTATTTTTTCGAATTTAAAGTCATATCTTTTAATAAAATATTTTATACTTTGGATTATCCTAAAAATTTGCTTCCTAAATAAGAGTTTATGATGTTGCATTTGTATTGACAAATATATTAAATATGGCAGTAGAATCAATGCATTTCATTGAGAAAATTACTTACGATATACAAAAGGAAGTAGAACAAATATTGGCCTAATACATATACGGCTCCCAGACCTTTTACAAAATGGTCACTTTAATACCTCATCTTTGCGTTTTACCGATTGAATATCTGATCTATACATTTTCCGACCTATTAGACACCTGTATGCTGAATCGTAAGAAAAAAATTGCCACATAAGCACATTTATATGCCACATATGCACATTTATATGCCACATATACATTACATTTTTTCTTTATTAAAAATAATAATTTTTAAAGACTAAATAAGAAAAAGGAAAAAAAACCCAAAAAATGCATTGGCAAAACCCCTTCCTCCTTCTCCGACCACCGCCACCTTTCTTCTCCGATGGCCTCCCACCACCACAGCCCACTAGATCCTCTTCATTCTCTTTCTTCCACCACTCACAACACCCAACCTGGATAGAGAAGTGCCCTGCCCCCTTTCTCTCTCTATCTATTGAATCGTGAAGTGCCGTGCCCCCTCTTCATTCTCTTTCATTCTCCGGTGTCGGCCTCCGGCCCCGCAAAACAGAGAGGAAGGGGTCTGGGTCGCGGGCGACGGACGGGGCAGAACCGGCAAGGGAAGGAGAAAGAGGGCGGTGGGGTGGAGCGAGCTGGCGTGGTGGCTCCGCGGGCCGACGGCTGCCATCCGAAGGAAGTCGGAATTTCGAGATTGAGGGTCGGCGTGACCGGAGGAGGCGAGGAAGTGGAAGACGGCGTTATCAAGTCAGGTGGAGTGGTGAAGGATGGAGAAGACGACGGCGATGGAGCCGCGGAGGTAGGAGGTGGTGTCGACGGCGATGTGGATCCGAGAAGGCGGTGGATCGAATATCTGACTTGGTAGTGGTATTTGGGTTTGTTTTTCTTTTTCTTTTTTTTTTTTACTTTGTGTCTAAAAATTGTTATTTTTAATAAATAAAAAATGTAATATACATGTGGCAAACAGATGTGCTCACGTGGCAATTTTATTTTTTACAAGTCAGCATAGAGGTGTTTAATAGGTCTAAAAATGTATAGATCAGGTATTCAATCGGTAAAACGCAAAGATGAGGTATTAAAGTGACCATTTTGTAAAAGGTCAAGGAGCCATATATGTATTAGGCCAACAAATATTGTTATTTTTATGGACATAGTGGGGATACATTACCAAAAAGAAATTCATTGTTTCCTACCAAAAAATAAATTGTGATTACAGAGGGTGAAGAAATTTCTATATTGAGATGTGTTTTTTAATATGAATATATATAATTGACACGTGTACATGACTTGGATAAATACGTATGACATGGATCAAATTATATGACATGGCTTAATTAAAAAATAAATATTATTTGACATGGTGCAACAATAGGTTGACACGTGGCGAAATCCTACGTGGCACATTCTCGGGATGACATGTGGAAAAATCTGAGGTGACGCAACGTGGTGGCTCCAATCCTTACGACTTATATATATACATAGATTTATATATAGTAGTGCTTTTCCTCATGAATTTTGTTTTTTGTTTTCATTTTAATTGTTTTTGGGAACGAAAAACCGAAGAATGCCATAGCATCTCCAACAGATTAGGCATTTTGGAGAAATCTTAAAATTTGGAGAATTTTGGCCTTTATTTTACCCCAACCATTTCTCCATCCCATTCTCCATAATGGAGAAGGTGGGAGAAAAATGCACTTCATTCTCTAAATGTAGAGGATTCTCTAAAATGTATTTATGGTAATTATCCCTTTCTCTAAAATGCATTTATGCTAATAGTATAAGGCTTATATAAATTGAGTTTAAAATTTAGGTTTTTCCCTTATTTACGGTAATATTCATTAGTGTTAAATAGATAATGCAAAATCACCATATATGTTATAAAATATTTTAATTAACATAGTTCTTCATGAATGCATGAACTTTTTGCTTATATAAGTCATAATTTTATTTAGTTGATGTGTATATAAGTCATAAATACTTTAGTCGGTACCGACCCTAAAGCTATTAACCAGTAATATGTAGTCTTTCCAAGACCTAATTGTGAATGCATAATTTTGTATTTCCTTATTTACATTATGATTCTTTAGTATAATTACTTCTTTATTATTTAGTTAAAAAATTATAGTATTTTTAAGGTAAGATTGTACAACATTTTTATTTCTTTATCACTTAAATAAAAGTACTGTAATAATTAAAAAACATTAACTTCTTCAAAATAGATAAGTTGTTGAAGTTAAATAAGAAATGTTAAATTCTGCAAAATGGATGCTCTTAGAAATAGCACATTTGTTGGGGATGCTCTTAGAAACATGCACCGTGTTCCGTGGTCGATAAGCCACTGAGGAAACACAAAGTAAAAAATTGTGGGAAAAATTAAAAATTAAAAATTATTTTCTTATTTCTTAAAATTAGGTGAATTTATAAGAGCGTTTTCCTCTTGTACAATTTCCAAAAAAAAAGATTGGAAACTATCACTAGCAACAACTCTTTGATAAATGAAAATTTGATAACTAGGCCAAATGTGGGGTTCTTAATAGGTACTTAAGGGTACTTGTATATTTTTTGGACAAAAACAAATGTTAAACACCTCATGCACTTGTGCTTATACAAGCATGCACCCACTAAGAACTCTCACCGTTAACTTTTAACCAATAATTTTTTACCACATGTCATTAATGAATGCATTTTATTTGTATGTTTGAATGTAAATTTTAAACTTTTGATCATATCTTTTTTTTTGGTCGAAACTTTTGATCATATCTTTTTAAAGCTTTTAAAATTATAACATATAATAACTTTATGAAATAATATTATCTATCTAATAAGACCAATATTGTATGTACTTTGTATATTTTTAAAAAATATTTAATTTTGGATAGTATTTACATATGATTAATTGCGTATTATTATATAAATTTATATGTTATAATTATATAACTTTATTTAGTGATAAAAGTATGATTTTATTTAAATAAACAATAGCATAATCAATTTAAAACGCAATATATTAAAAGGCCAACATCACATGCATTCAACCTCAAACATTACATAAAATAACCAACATTGAAATATAAAATATTACACACTACAAGTACTTTTTTATGTAATGTGAAATATTTTGCATTTTGTAATATAATCATTATTAAGTTTAATATGATTGTACTTTTTTATGGATGTTTTATGGATTATATCTACAAGGGTAAATTTCTTTTATTAACAACATTCTCTTCTCATATATATTTAAAGATAATACAATATTAATCAATAAATAATCTAATATAAATTATTTATGTACTGTTTGAGCATAATAATTTATTTTAAGTTATGAATAAATTATTTTTTACATTAATATAAGATATATAATTATGATATAAAAGCATATTTATATTTTTCTATGAAAATGTAAAGGTATAAAAGACATAAATGGGTGTTTATACGTACCTATAGAGTTGCTCTATTGGAGTGGGAAAAATAAATGGGTACTTGTATAACATTGAAATGATAGAAAATATTATAATAATAGTTAAGCACCCTTAAGTATTACAAATAAGAATTCCCATTTTACATGGTCTTAAAGTGAAAAAATAGAACGTTTGACCAAGTTTCTCACGGTGAAGACAACAAAGCGCCCGCTTTTAGTGAATGACAACAATTATTCGATCTAGGATCGTAGAGATCATTGGTCCAATGGTCCTAGAGGGAGCTGCAAATCCTTAGAGCATCCACAATGGAGAGTATAAGAGATTTCTTAACTATAAATAAATAAAAGAAAATGAAAATAAAATCAGATTTTGTCAGATTGTGCAGAGAAATTTGCAGGGAAAATTTCTACTACAAGAGTAGAAGGGGAGAAATACGAAAGATTTCTCTGTAGAAAATCTGATATATCCCCCATTTAATTTCTTTTTCTTTTTTGTTAATTGTTAAGAAATATGGAGTGGATTTCTCCACCGTGGATGCTCTTACTAGTCCAAGCATAATGGGAGCTAGCCACCAACCTCCTATGTCTTCCTTGACAACCAAAATGTTTGCTAGTATTGGCAAGTATGATGTTATTATCAATAGGGAATTAGGGATGGTGTTGCAGCGTTGCTGTTACAAGAGTAGGGTTTGAGTAGGTTTTAGGGAAAAAGTTTGTATTTTTAGAGAATTTGAGAGCAGATTTCATGTTTCGGTTCAAATAATGGAATTAAGTCGCAAAACTTTGGTGGTTTATGAATGGAGGGAGTAATAAAAAACGTTTAATTAACATATTTTAAGGCTTTTAAGGATGTGGGCGACAGGTTGGAAACAAACAACTCCGAGCCTTTGACCAATTTTCTATATTAAACCACATACATGACATCTTTTACCATATTGAAAGTGTTCTTTTAGGGATTAATACATCAGAAGACTCCTGTACTTTAACGTTTGTTTCCAAAAAACCCCTTTACTTAAAATTGTTTTATTAGACCCTTCTATTAAACAACTCCGGGCTTTTAAGGCTGTGGGTTCGGATCGACCTAGCAAGTCAAGAATTTGAGTTTTTAATGATTATTAAAATAATATTATGATTAAATGATAATATTTAATAATAAAATAATATTTTACATATATATAAAAAAATCGGGTCGAGTTTGGGTTTAAACCCAATCGGGTTCGGATTAATCGAGTTTGAATTTTTCCTTTACTTGATACTATTCGGGTCGGATTTCAACCCTAAAATTTTCGGTCGGTTCGGTTCGGGTCAGGTTAGGGTTCTACTACCTATACATCGATGGATATCAATCAAGAGCCTTAAGATTCAAATGTTTTATTAAATTATATTCGTTTAGAATGAATTTTTTTGTTAGGATTTTCTAGGTTAATTCTTTTTTTGGGATCAATTCTAGGTTTTAGTTTCTAAAAGCAACATATTTATATATACTTATTTGAGTGAAATGAATGTATACGCTACTAAACACTACTCCCTCCGTTTATTTATGTTTGATGTTTTAGCATTTCAACCTGAAATTAAGAAAACCTCTACTTAATTACTCTTTTTAAATTGTTTTAATTTCATAGTGGTTAAAGGATAGAATCTGTTAAGCAAAGATTCATATGGGGTACATTTAGAAAATTAAATACATAAAAATGTAAAACATCATGCATTTTCTAATAAGGCCAATTGGCTAAAACATCAAACATTAAAAAACGGAGGGAGTACTAAACTAATCAAGAAGTTTACTGAATATAAGCATTTGATTGAAATCACTTCCCATTTCCATAATTATACGGAGTATTACGTTTAGTTACACATTTAAGCGGATCAAATTATATACGAGAAATGAGCCTATTGTTCCGAACTAAATCTAGTTATGATCAATTGAAATAAGTCTCTTTTGTGGAGGGTGGATTGTTACTTGTTAGTACTGTAATTGTTTTTCAGACTACCTACTACTTTTCCCTCTTTCTGAAATGAGAATTGACTAAATGGAAAACAAGGTTTAGTGTTGGACAAAACATACGCAATTAAAAAACACGAATTTGTCAATCTCGTAATGCATAACACCAAACCTTCCGCGTTTTAAGTAGGCCAACGCCAACTGCTATGAATTTTAAAATAATTTTTTGATAATGTATCTTCTTAAGCTATATTATAATGTTTTAATTTTAGAATTTTGGTAAGTTTTTTGTTTAAGATACAAATTTTTAATCGATTGATTTGGTTATTCTACTTTAACATTTTAGCTTTATGAATATTGAACTTATTATAATGTATTTATAAGATACATCATATAAAGACTAGTAAAAAAAAATAGGAGTTATGATGAAAAAAGTATTTAGCATGAAGTCGTCTTGAATCGGGGAGATAATTAAATTACTCCGTATATTGTTTCAAAAAATATTATATAGAAATTTTTTGGTTTAAGTTCGATAGATAATTATATGACGATTGTACATAAGTAAATGATTGTCTAATCATAATGAACATAGATGATCATTTAAACTAGTAGGCATGTTCTTTTTTAAATGAACATAAATTTTATAATTGAGCGTATGTGTTATTTTTAACAAAGTGTATATGATACTATAATTGAGTATACACCATACCATAATATTACAAAGTCTACTCCATTAAGAGTATTATCCCCACTTAGTTGAAGGATTAGACACTCGATGATAAAGTTATACATCTATATCTATATCTATATCTATACTATCTATATAATTTTGTGTACATGGGGATATTTAATGCCCTCATGCCACATTAATGAGGATAAAAAGTAAATAAAAAGATGATTATTTAAAAGAATAAACTATTGTATTAGAAGTGTATAACTATTAGTATTTTGTTTAATATAGAAAGTAAAAAGTAAATACAGAAAGTGATTATTTGAAAACTATATTCATATTGAAAACTATATTTTTTGTCAAAAAGTTATCATTTGAAAGAACACATTATTTATTAAAACAATTAGTATTTTGTTTTATATAGAAAGTAAAAAGTAAATACAAAAGGCGATTATTTGAAAACTATATTCATATTGAAAACTATATTTTTTTGTCAAAAAGTTATCATTTGAAAGAGCACATTATTTATTAAAACAATTAGTATTTTGTTTTATATAGAAAGTAAAAAGTAAATACAAAAAGCGATTATTTGAAAACTATATTCATATTGAAAACTATATTTTTTATCAAAAAGTTATCAATTGAAAGAACACATTATTTATTAGAAATGTATAACAATTAGTATTTTGCTTCACATAGAAAATAAAAAAGTGAATTCAAAAATTGATTATTTGAAAACTATATTGATATAATTAAAAACTATAAATTTTGTCTTAGAAAAAAACTATTGTATTAGAAATGTATAACAATTAGTGTTTTATGTCTCATATAAAATATAAAACTATTTATAATTTTGTGTTAATAGGGGGTATTTAATGTCACCATGACATATTAATAAGCATAATGAAGTGAATAAAAGGGTAATTGTTTTACAAAAACAAACTATTGTATTAAAAATGTATAAATTAATATATTTTTTCCTATAGAACACTAAAAAGTGAATATAAAAACAAGTCACAAATTTAGGGTTAAGTTTACCTTTTTCTATAGAAAACTAAAAAGTGAATACAAAATTGGTCACAAATGTATAAATTAATTAGCCCTGACCGTTGTAGTCTTTTTCTTTTCTTTTCTTTTCCTTCTTTTAGCCTTAGTAGTTAGTAGTACCTTTTGGGTTTTAGGTTTTTCGGTTTAGTTTGTTATGTGGTTCGATCCGTATCTCTTGGGTCGTATTAGGCGCATTCCATCTAGGTCTGGATTGTCCCCACGCTGAACCCCCAGATCCTGCATTTGTGGGATTTCCCTGGGTAAATGTTGTTGTTCTTTTAATAAGGACATAATGTGATGTATTTGGTCACAAATTTTTATGTACACTTATAATTAAAAAATATGTATATATTTATGTATAACTTAATGGTTATAAAACTTCTAAATTATGAACTTATCACACATGAGAATTATTTTTCACTTTAAAATTATT
The DNA here is from genome assembly GCA_934048045.1 of Polygonum aviculare. NCBI lineage: Eukaryota > Viridiplantae > Streptophyta > Magnoliopsida > Caryophyllales > Polygonaceae > Polygonum > Polygonum aviculare. The sequence continues at coordinate 30,772,548 of OW204026.1, forward strand.
TTATAGATAATTTAAATATTTTAGTTGGTAAGCTAGGTTGTAATGTAAAGGTATTCAAATATTATTTTTCACGTTGAATACTATAGATCATTTTCATTTTACCTTGAATATATATAATATTTATCATTAATCTAAATTATAGTTGGTGCCTCATTTGAATTGTATAAAATATTCAAATATTGTTTTTATATTATAATATTACAAAATTGTTGGAAGGTACCAATATTTGTTGTTCACTTTCAATATTATAGATCATTTGAATTTACTTTTAATATATTACTTATTGCTCCAACTGGCAGATTATAACACAAATCTATTAAAATATTATTTTAAACCTTTAAATATATACATATATCTATTTATAAATCAATAAATAGGCATATAGACTAGGAAAAAATAACAATTAATATTCATATGTTTTTATACAAACTATACGATAAAAGAAAGAGTTTCCTGGGTTTGAGTTATGGACAATTAAGATTAAAAGAGATTGACACTATAATTAAATCGATCTTTTTGCAAAAAAAAATAAAATAAAATTTGTTTGTTTGTTTGCTTTTGTCATTAAACCCAAATATATAATATTTGATATTTAAAATTATATATGCTCAAATATTTGATGCAGATGATCACACTTTTGCAAAACATGTTCATATATTACAATTTTAGAAGTTTAGAGATTTTATTAAAAGTTCACATATAATAAATACAACGTTTATATATTATTACTACGCATTCATGTTTTGTCGTGACAAAGAAATCAATTAATATATCAAGGTAAGCTAGCTAGATGATGTCAATAGACTTTGACAAATAGTGATCGATAGTGATCGCTAGTCTTTTAGAGAGGCATAGAAGGGAAGAGGTGAGAGAATCAATGCCAATTAGCTAGCGGCTAGCTATTTCACCCAGTGCCAGCAGCTTCAATCCCAAGATTTCGCCATCGAAGGGATAGCTAGGCTCGATGGTCAATGTCATGAGACTTGGTAACCATATTGACCTCATTATCTGGGTCTCTTTAACAACAATCGCTTGGGAGCCAAACTTGACTCAAAGGAAAAATCGACATCTCTCGCGATCAATAGTTATTATACAGTAGCATGGCCTTTCTAGGATATATATTGTATGTTCATGTCGCCACAACCCCGAGCTTCTTCTCATGTTCCTTAGTCTAGTTAGGTTATAAATTTATGCGCACTTAATTGTGACATTATGCACAATAATTTTATGTGCACCTAATTGTAACCTTATGGGCAAATCAGGTTAACCAAACAAGCATTGGGTTTCAACCTAGTTGGTTCGGATTAAGCGGGATCGATTTTTATGACTCATTGACTTCATGCCGTGTTTCAAACGCAAAAAAACTGGTTCGGATCGTTTTTTCGGACCGGGTCTACTAAAAAACACGGTAAATATTTTCATTTAACCTTTCTTCTTTCGTATATAATGATTTAACCAAAGTTACCAAACCAATTTGAAATTGTATTTTATTTGAAATGGCATTTTATTGAGAGCTCCGGGTGTTTGACTTGGTTTTGATTTTATCCCTTATAAAATAAAAAATAATTTCCCCCATCTCTCATATTCTCTCAAATCTCCACAGCTTTGACACTCGAACAGTCTTTCTCTCTCCCCCTTTCTTCTCGTCTCCGAAAAAGATGGCATCAAATCCGTCGAAGACGTCGCTCAACTGATTTCTCTGCAGCTGCCTAGCAGAGAGGAACAAGGAAGGAAGGAAGAGTAGGGAACAAGGGAGAACAAGGAAGAAGAAACATTGAAACTGATTTGCTTTGCTGATGGAGGGCTCCTCGATTGTTTCAAGGGCGAGGATTGCCTTCCACTCCGCCGCTGCTAAGGCGGAGAGAGTTCTCACCGATATCAAATCCGATTTATCCACCCTCGATCAACTAGGTAATCACTAATCACATTCCAATTGCCGTCCAATTGCGGATTCCAACCGCCAAATTCTAATTTCTTGTTCGGGATTTGTGGTGTTTTGTGCTCTCTAATTTGCGAATTTGATGTGGTTATCAGAGTTGGACGAACTTCCGCCAAAGGCTTCTGTGGATCACGTGGGAGCTCAATCTCGTGAAGAGTGTGAATCTAAGGTTATTTTTGTTGTGGATTTTTTTTTGAATTGGGATCGGAGTTGAATTGTTGGTGAAATTGAAATTGAACTACTGAGTCCAACATTAGAACTCCTTGGACTTTTCTGTGGATCATGTGTTTTTTTTAAAAGAATGGATTTTCTGGATTGAGGAACTGATGGAGTAGATGTGATTGTTTATTGTAGCAGTTTTAAAAGGTTTCTGAACATCTCCATATTCCTTTATGCTTGAATTTACTGATGTACATTTAGTTGAAAATGGGGAAAATGTAGGATATAAATGACGTAAAGCAGTTCAAGTGGCGACCGCCGAACATCGGGACAAAGCAGGAATGGCAAGAGAGGTTTAAGAATATGGGGAGAGGAAAGAAAGGAGCTGAAGAATCGGAGAAAGTTGAAACTCCAAAAACGTCATTTCCTGTCTATGATGAAAATATTAGCTTACAGAATGAGGGATTTTCCACTGAATCTAAGGTCTAGCTCTATCAGCTGCTTTTCTTATACCATTTTATTGTATTGTTTCTTGAGAGCTCACTTCCTTCTCTTTCAACTTAAAACTTTCCAGGCTTAGTTTGTAGGACCTCTAGTTTGATAATTTGCAAATAGCTTACACATACTATATTGCATCAGAATTCAGAACTATTAGAGCGTTGATGAGAAATGATTGAAATATTTTTGCTGCTAGGATCTGGATAATCTAGGGAGAGAATGAAAACAGAAAAATTAGGTCCCGATTTCGGTTAATGTCAGATGACAGCGGTAGCTTAGTGTTCCTTTTTAGTCTAAGGTCATAAATGGTTTTCGATATGAAAAATGGTTGAGTTAGTGTTATGGGCATGGTTGAGTTAGTGTTATGGGCACAATACAAATCATTGTAGATGTTATACCGCAATAAAGGTGCTCAGAGTTGACTTAACTTGAAGTTGATGCTCATAGCTGTAGTTCCCTTTGTTATACTTAAGTGGTTTCAGTTCATTGTGCATGGACGTGAACATATTTGTCATTTGTTGTTATTAGTCACCGCCTATGAAACTAAGAAAAGTTCTATTGTTCTTGATTTGAACTGGCTTATATATATGCTCTTTCTTTTATAGATTTAATTTTACCATTGGGCTCTGTCTAATTTATAATGAAGCTGTGACTTAATTGCTTAGGCTCTTATTGTGTTTTCACAGAAGCATGTTCTGATGTTTTGACATTTCTGTTGGTATCAAATAACTTAAATAATCAGGATTTGGAGATTCCACTGCCAGAAAGCTCTTCTGTTGTGACTGGAGATATGATTCCTCCTGCATCAGTATTGAAGCAACTAGCCATCGCTGCTGAGTAAGCTCATATTCGTATTTAGGTGGTGGAAATCGTTTTGTATTTCTTTACCTCGTGCTTCCAATGGTGCTGAAGGGCATCAGTTCATAAGCATATTGCATGTCTTTCTATTTGTTTGAACCAAATATCTCCCGGTTTGTAGTGTTTCCATGACTTCAGTGTTTGGTATCTGCTTTTAGAGGAAGAGATTATGCATGGCTTGTATCACAGATGAAATTATGAAAAGATGCTCATCCCTCTGTGGTGTTTAATCGACATTGAATTTTACTTCTCAAGTTGCCATTTTCATTTCACTAATGTTATATGTACCATATTTCAACGCGTAGTAACCAGTAGGCGACTGTCAAGTGCCATTACTCCAATTAGTTCATGCATTACTGCTGAAAAGAAAATTTATTTCATGCATTAGTTTCTGTTGCAGGCACCTGAATGCAGCTGTCAGTTGTCACTATATTAATTTTTGTCAATTGCTTTTCCAGGTCTGGAAAGAACTATGGGTCCATAAAGGATCTTCTCAACTCATCAAGAAATTCTTCACCAGTCAGGGACAGGGCAAGTTTAAGCTTATCTGCAATGAAGTCATTAATGTGTCGCGAGAAAGAGGAAACACATAGGTCCGAGCATTGTGATGATCAGGTCCTTAGCTTCTTTCAGTCAATTCTCGACACTGGTAGGTGCTACTCTATATTCTACCTCTTGGTAAAATTCTAGATGTATCATGATTCCTCACAGATCTTCCTATATTGTGTAATATTACTAATATATGCATTACATTGCAGAGGGACTTACTCCAGGTCGGAAAATTGGAGGCTTCATGGAGATGTCGCCCAGGTCAATTACATTGCCGAGAGACATCCATGGTGCTCCTCCTGAAAGCTTTCTTGCTAAACTCGCTGAGATCATGGGGAGCTTCAAGACACTACAGAAGATGGCATTGTTCTGGTTCAAAGTTGTTGTTGAAGTAAGTTGCTTCTTTATTTTTGGGTTCATCTGGAGGTAGTCCCTCCTGTGATTCATCCAGGTGTACCCAATCCCTGGCTACACTCTAAACTTCACTTCTTATAAAAAGAAGAAAAAAATCTAAATATCTCTCCCTCTTTAAGAAGCTTCTATTGCCTCATAGTGACTCTGAAATTGTTTACTTTGTGTACTATAATTAATTTACTGCTATTATACTTATAATTTCAACATTATTGCAGCTGAGGAAGCTTTGGTTGGATGATCAATATGTACCTGGCATCCCTGAGGATGAGATTTTAGATCTGAACTGCTGCCTTCTATATCAACAGCTTCAGGTTATGAATTGCTGTGTTTCACGAAAAAAACGTCATGCTATCGCCACTGAGATGCTGGAGTCCGTGGAGAGAGAAGGTCTTTGCCGTCCTGATGGATCAGATGCTCGTAAGGATGTCAGGTCTTCAAATCCTGCTCTCTATGCTAGAATAAATACAGGCGAACTTGTTCTCCGCCTAGGTGCTAATCACCCTGAAGAAGGTCTATCGATGCTGGAAACTGGAGAACCCATTTATGCTCCTTTGACACAGGTTTTTTTTCAGTAACACTCTTCTTTATTGGTTTGTTAAAGTTGAATTTTTTTATTAAGACATGTTTACATCTTTGAAATGTAGGAAGCACCTTTGCTTACTGAAGACCTTATCCGAGAGCACGAGGAGCTTGTGCTACGGACAGGAAGGTTGGTTATAACATATTCCTGTGCTTTTAGATTGAAACTTGTAGTCTCGTGTCTTTTGAAGTTTCCATGATATTGGTTATCTGCTACTTGTGTTCAGGTGTATTTTGCCAAGTTGTGTTATTGTTGAGACAGTGGATATTGTTGCTCTTAAGCCAATTTGAGTATTAAAATAATTGATTTCCATCTTCAGTCTCTTAGATGTAAAATTTTCTAAAAAAGAAGACTGAAGCCTGCTGCCTGCATATGTTTTCAGTTTTAATATTTCAGTATGGTCAGTTGATGATTGCACCAAGTCATACTATATTATTGATTGTACATCCATATAATTCTGTTCCTGTAAACTGGGATAAGATACTTCTACAGAAGTGTTTAGGACCTTGGTCTTGCATTAATTTAATTTTGATAGTGAAGGAGGTACACACTTTCTTATCTTTAAGATTGTTTTCATTGATCAGTGTCTGTTCTCTGGAAGGTACAACGTTTCAGATTTCAATTGTGGTAAAGATGATAATGAAGTGCAATTATCAGACCATTTCTATGTTTATATCTTCTGCTGTCAATATGCTACTGAAAGTATCGTACTATCTTGTATACATCTTCATAATATTGCAGTTAAGCTTAATCCTTGTTGTTAATTCCTTAGTGTTGGTGCTGGTTGCTCCCAACTTCTCTCTGACATGCAAGCTTTCAAGGTAATAATATTATTTATGTCTTATTTATTTTTCTAATGCTAGTTTCTACGGAACCTGCCATAAAATGTATCACTTAGAATAATTAAATTGCTCCATTATTGAATAGGCTGCAAATCCTGGTTGTATTCTTGAGGACTTTGTAAGATGGCATTCTCCTCCTGATTGGAGCGAAGCTGAATCATGTGATTTGGCAGATGACATAACAAATGAAGGGTCTTCAAGAGGTCGACTAAGCAGTCGAATGCAGAAAAAGGGTAACTTGATTGCAAACCGCCCATGCTTTTAAATTACTGCACACTTCATAGCACCAAAATTTCCACTAAATACCCATTCAACTTTTACTTTGAGATCTGATTCTTTGATTAGAGGATTGGATATAGCCATGATGTTGAGACTTTTTCTGAGTTAATAAATGCTGATACCTGTTATTTGTTAATACATAGATATGAGACAGGTATGTGTCATCCTATCAATAAGTCACTATTCATTTATAATTTTTCTTCATCTCTAGGCAATTTGTGGCGTGAACTGTGGGAAACAGCAAGGCCAGTCCCTTCCGTTAGACAAACGCCTCTCTTTGATGAGGATTTGGCAGTGTAAGATGGCTTCCTTATGCTCAGTGTTATTTCCTACTTGTGTAAATTAATTTTTCACAGAGAGGATTGGTGTACATGTATGCAGGGAAAGCATTCTGTCTGGCTTTGAAGCCATCTCTCCATCCAGCCTATTTCAGCAGCTCTTCCTATCAGTAGTAAGTTACCAAACTGGACATTTTCTATTTTTATTACAATATATACTACTGCTTTAATAATGAGGCGGTTTTTTTTGGCAACCTTTAGTGGATAGTGGTCTACATACTTCTTTTTGCTAAAATTGCATGGCCTGTCTTAATTAGAAGATGTCATTTTCAAGATGTAGATACATAAAATGACTGATAGTAATCGAGGGACATATAAATGTCTCTTATGATAGCTGTGTTTACCGGATGACTGATATGAAATGAAATTCTTTGCAAGCCCCCATGCTTGCTTCTGTCCCTGCATGAGGCACTGGATCACAGTTTGATGAAGCTCTGAACATTAGATCTTCTATGGGATCCATTAGTTTGATGAAGCTCAGAACTTGGTCAACAGGATAAAAAATTTTAGTGAGTTAAGCAACATGTGATGAAAAACATCTGTATTCCAAAATCCAGCCCTACAATTCAATTTTTGATGTTTTATAAGTGGGTTTTTGCAATAAATTACTGAGCATTTGGTATTACAGCATTTGTAATTAGATTTAACACTTTCTGCAAAGTAGGTCCTCTAGAATTTAGATTCAGATACTTCTTGTTTTTATCCCAGTGCAACAATAAATTGTGAAATTATGATCGCGGTTGATTGGCCTTACAATTAGTAATTCTCTCTTATTCAGTTTGGGGTAGGATTCATGATTGCCGAGGCTACTCTTTCTGCCGATGATAACATGTCGAGGCTATTCTTTGAATGCAAAGATTATGTAGTTGGCACATGTCAAGGTGATTCCTGGAATGAGAAAATTGAAGATCTTTGCCAGGTATTTTGTCACATCAATATCTTTTGCATTAGCAGTCTGAAGGCATTGTTTTCACAATACTGGGTATTGTTACGTTGAAACGTCCCATTCTTGCACCATGGTTGGTTTTCAAATCCTCAGATGCTTTATTTATTTTTATCTGTGCAGGTGTACGAGTCAGTAGAGGCAATGCTAGTCCGTCCAGAAGCATTCATGAAGATGATTAAGCAGCGTGAAGAAGAGAGTGATGAACCGAAAAAGCGGTTCATGGGGCTAACCAATGTGTTTAAGAAAAACAGGTCTCATAGAAAGTCAACATCCAAAGAGCAACAAAACCCGGATGAGAAGGTAGCACGCCAATCGTTTTCCAGTTTCTTCGACAACAAATCATCACTTTTCTCAAAGAAGCCTCCCAAGCCCGAAAACACAGTACCTACTACAGCTGAAAAGAGCTGCATTGTGGATGAAAATGAATGGATGTTTGTTTGAGGATTTAATTATTTTTTTCTTTATTCCAAATTCCAATTGTATAGCCCCATGTGAATTATCATTGCAAAGTTGTCATGCTGGTATATTTATGTTTGCTTGCAAAGCATTCATTGAAATGACTAGCTTTTTCTGGCTCTGTATCAAGTTGTGTGCAGTATTTCTGCAGGCATTGGTGTAATGTCAAGTTGTCAATAGACCTGATGACTATAGCAGTTCATTTTATCATTCGAATAGGCAAAATTATGTAACACAAAATGCCAGATTGGATCAAAATTTCCAAGCTATAATATACCAGTAAGTTCCAAGTACTGAATGTAACAGCAATCTCTCATGGAATTGAGTTCAATTGTTCTCCTCTTCTTCATCAAACTTTCCGGCAATGAACTGGGGAACCACAAAGTTGGCTAAAATGTACATAAACAGCAACAAGGCACTGCAAACGCCCAAATCCGCCAAGAAGAATGAAACGTAAGAGCAAGTTTAAGCGCGTAGTGAACTTGACAACAACACAAACTGATATAATTCGAACCTGGTTTGAATGAGAACAGATATGTCTACCGGTCTGTTGATTGTGGCAGCAGCATCTGCAAGGTCAAGAGACGATGAAAAGGCCCGTTTTCATGCCATTGTTGCTCGAAGTAATGGTGAACTCACACCTTTTTTGATGCTCAAGGCCATACTTTCTGGAGTATTCACTAGGAAGACAAGAAGAAGGCTTTTGATGTGAAAGTAAGTGCATGTTAGAAGGGAAAAGACACCCTTTGCAGCTTATAGAGTAGTAGCATTTACCACCTCCTAGATATAATTTGTAGCTCATAACTTTTTATTCTGTTCTTGAAATCAATAGGTTGTTTTTTCCCCGTAAAATGCCTTGGGCATGGAAGAAAATGATGATAAGTATAGTTTGGATGAATGGCCTACGTTACAAGTTACAAGCATTCTTCTTATCCCAACCTGGCTTTGTTGAGTTCCTTTACAACATTTTGGCAGTTCAGAGTATTGGGCTTGGTTAAGGTGAATGGGCCGTATATGTTTATTATGGGCTCATGTTTAGGCCCAAATGTTGACTATGGAATTAAAAGTCTCTATTGAGTCTCAACTTATTCAAACCTCTCAAAGGCTTCTGTATGCGTGACAGTTTTGACACCCATTGTTTCACTTTATCAACCGAATTATATGAGAACCTGACAAGGCATTGATCATTTACACATGGGCAAGCCAAGTACATTAATCACAGGCACAGTGCATGCAAATGCATTGCATGTAACTCAATTGGCCGGGTAACAAAAATGGGTATGTAGCTTGGAGTACTACAGACGTGTTACGGAGTAGTAATTAATATTTGTGTGATGATCAACAGACAATTTAAGAAGGAAGAGGCTTAGCTTGGTAATTTATTATGGACTGTAGATGCAAATGGATTGCATGTAGCTCAATTGGGCACGTATTTGGCATTTTTGGTTGGACACACGTGAAGTAGTAGTTGACCTTGGATGAAAGGCAATAAGTACACACATATAACATAGTAGTACCAGTACAGTACATTATTCAAAAAATCACTGTGGTTAAATGCACTCGATCTTTGAGCTCACACATTAACTCTTTACCCACCATCTCGCACTTTCTTGCATGGATGCTCCGACTCATAGCTAGCTTAAGCTTGCTGATCTATGCATCCAAAACCGTCAAAGATTGTTACATTGTCATGATTTTCTTAATCCCAAATACCTATTTTGACTAATGTATAAGAACAATGGTGTAATCTAGTGGGCCGATACCAGACCAATAATGACAAAAGAGACGACCGTGTGCGCATTTGCACGAATGAGCCTAACATATAAGGCCATGGTTCCATCATAAACCTATTGACATTAGGAGTAATCTATAGACTTATATAATAGGCGAATTAACTCTCAATTTACGATCGGGTATAATATTCTTTACGAACAATGGGGTTATCCCACGTCTGAAATTTCAAGCAAGAAAACTTGCATAGATAGCTTATAAGTTCAACTATAACGTTTGAATGAAACTAGCATAGTTACCCGCACTTTGTGCAGATTTTATTAAAATTTTCTTTTATATAATTTTACATGATTTTAAAGAAGTTCAATATATATATATATTCTAAGTTTAGATATAACTTTAGTATTCTATTTTTTACCTTAATATTCTAATTAATCATGTTAAGTGGTGAAAATATAATTTTAATAAATCTTATTTAAAGAACAATACAATTCAACAATAAATCTTTAATTAAAAAAAAGACTAATCTACTATGATACAGTATAAAGCAAAACCCAAGTCTTTCTTAAAATGTGCGTCACATCATCAACCTTGAATAAAATAATGATGTTATTTTCTAAAATTAACTCATATATCTACTTAATATCATATCCAATTTACTTATATCTACTTAATATCTTACCCAATTCTTGATATCTTAAGATTTTTTCCGAACATGATTTTTTTTAAATTATATCCTTATACGAATAAAAAAGTTGAAGTGTTTTTTTATATCTTAATAATTTTTCCTTATTAATTAGTATACACTTTGTCATTATTAAATCTTGAAGAATAATGAAAAACTTTTAAATATGTCAATAGTATATTAAATAGTAATTATATAAATATGAAAATTTGAATAGAATTATTTTAAAATAAACATTGTACTAATAAAAGTACATATATAGGTCAATACGTTCGGACTTCGATCTATCGGGTTTGGATTGTAAATTAGCAAGTTAAAAGCGGATTCGTATCAAAATTCAATCTCGTATCGGTTAATTCGAGTTTATATTTACATTACCCGTACATGGTACGGGATTTGTACTAGTTAACATATTAATTAAGATTTGAAAGATTTTGAATATCTATTAGGTATATCTTTTGAGATATATAATTATCAAAATCTTTCTTTTATTAATTAGCTTAATAAATGGATATGACGTGACTTAATAAAATCTAAGGTGGATAAATAAATAAATAAATATATATATATATGACATGGATAAATAAGTATGATATGGCTTAATAAAAAATTAAATAATATGTGACATGAAGTAACAATAGACCGACACGTGTCAAAATCCTAGGTGACGAATTGTAGGGATGACATGTGGAAAAATCCTATATGGCACAATGGTGGCACAATGTGGTGGGACCAGTGTGGTGGCTCTGAACCTTATCTATATATATATAAATTCCACTAAATTTATGTGTTAGGGTTAATGTGGATGTACGTGCTTCGATCATTTTTAACCACCTTTCACTACAAAAAACCTCTTAATTATCGACAAAAATTTACCTAGTATATACATCGAGTTCTCACTAATTACCGACAATAATTTACCGAGGACTAACGGAAAGATCTCGCTAAATGTAAAAGCGTTTAGTATTTGCCGAGAACTTAGCGAGAACTGTACTAAACATGCCGTCGGTGAATTTTGGCGGACAATGTTGGCGCGCAACTCTCCCGACAATTTACCGAGAACGTTGTACTTTAACAAAAACCTTATGTCGCGATTTTAAACGTCCAAAGTATCATTAGAAAGGATAGGAATACAAAGGTGGCCTCTTTCTTAACCCGCCAATGTTTAGTCTACAATGAATCTTAAAATTAGATCATGGATGAACGCAGGGAAAGCATCATGCACGACAATACTTTTTTTTTTTTCATTGAAGGGTAAAATAAAGCTTGAATCTAAAAGAGAGAAGAGCTTGACAAAAAGAACGTCTCTTGCAACACAGTCACTAGCCAGGCTGGCAGGGTGTACAACTCGGCACAACAACGGTGACACAATCACAGGCAAGAAGAGAAGGGCTTTGCATTGTTTTTTTGTTTTTTTGCATGATAGTATACCAATACATAAAATAAATGCAAGCTAGTACGTATAATTCTTGCATAGTGGTTCTCCTTCTCTATATAAACCCTAGCTAGTCCCTCAAACCTTCATACCACCGATCTAGTTAGCACATCTTTCTCTCATATCATTTCAAAATGAGCATTTTCTCTCTTCTTGTGTGTTTTCTTGCATTCACTATCAATGTGAGTGAATGTAGGAGGCAGCTTGCTATGACCACGGATAAGCCCTCCATTTTCCGCCCTAATGACTACGGGCCCGGTGGCACCCCCGTGCCAAGCGGCGGCGGTTATGGTGCCACTCCGGTGCCAAGCGGCGGCTATGGTGGCACTCCGACTCCGGTGCCAAGCGGCGGCTATGGTGGCACTCCTGCGGTGCCAAGTGGCGGCGCTCCGCCAGCCGGAGGGTTTGGTGGTGGCGGTGGCAGTGGTGGAGGCGGCGGTGGTTTTGGAGGAGGTGCTCCGGCTGGCGGGTACGGAGGCGTGCCCCCAAGTGGCTATGGAATGGGTGGAACGCCTCCGTCATCAACCGGTGGCGGGCCAGGGTATGGTAGTGGCTCGGGAAGCGGAGGAGGCTATGGCGCATCGCCTACCGGCGGTTTCGGAGGGGGATATGGAGGCGGAGGCGGTGGTGTAGGAAGTGGGGCGGCACCCGGGGCAGGAGTCGGAGCTGGGCCGGGCACAGGTGCACCGGTTGGCGGAGCGCCGCCCATTGGTGGAGCGCCCATTGGAGGGACGGTTGGAGTTGGTGGTGGAGCCGGCGGGCTTCCGGGCGGGCTTCCCGGTATTGGGACCGGGATACCGAGTATGGGTGGCGGAATTGGCGCTGGGTTTGGGCCTGGTGGTGGAATGGGCGTTGGTGGAGGAGGACCCGGATTCAACAGACCTGGTGGACAAGTTTGATCGTGATAAATTAGTTAAGGAACATTATTATGGAGTGAGATTGGAAGGTTTGATTGGCTCATGCATGCTAGGGTTAGCCGCTAGCTATTAAAAATAAGAGTTATTGTGTGTGTGATTGGTGTTTAGTGTTGTAGGTGTGTGGAGTTGTGTTTCGTACGTCTTCTAGTTTGTTTCGAGTTATGTTGGCAGTGTCTTCTTTAAGGAGTTACGTTTTAATTAGAACGTAGCCCTGTAATTTGCACGTGCATGGATAGCATGTGTATTTATTTTAATGGAATTAGCTCGGTTGTGTTTTATTATATCTGTTTAAATTATTATAAATTTACATGCTAGAAATCATTTCAGCATTACGCACGAGTACACATATTACTTAGATCAATTATAATTTAAGATTGATATTTATTGTTTCAATTATAATGTTGATAATGATAATTAAACCATAGGTAAAAATTGTAAATTTTATTAAAGTTATAAAATTCTTAAATACTTGATTAAGAAAAAAATCTTAACATACATAAATGAGATGAATCAATATCAAATAATTAATAGTCAATAGGAAATATTCATTTAAATTTTATATTAAGTATTTAATGTACTGGATTTGAAAATTCATTAAAAAAATCAATTAGGAATACCTTGTGCTCAATTCAAGTGCTCATCAATCAATGAAATATTTCTTTGAAAAAAACATAGTACTTCAAAGATGTATCGAACATGGTGATTGGTTTAGGCTTAAATTATTTTTTAAATAACCCATAACTTATTTTGTGTATATTAATTTATTATATTAACTTTTTATGTTTTTTTTTCCCATAACACTATTTGTAATGATTGTTTTATAGTATTAATCATTTAAATAATAAACTAGCAAACTATAGGTATTGTCTTATTGTGATTTTTTACTTGATATATTCTAATAAAATATAAACTTCATGTTAAAATCTTTTATGTATATTCTTACTTTATATTTTATGTGTTCGAACATAGTATTTAGATAACTTTTATTTTATATATTAAAATGTGTTAAAAATATCATTAATTAGGTTAGGAACAATGAATAGGATAGTAATTGAATGTCATTGGATTAGATGATATGAAGATGTAATGTAAATTATATGGTTTGAATAAAACACTTTATTTATTTTCAGCTTTCTTACAACTTTATATATTTATCTATAGATAGGTAGATGTGAACATTACAAAGGCTTTAAAATGTTGAAAATCCAAAAAACATTCATATCAATAAGAAAAAATGAATAAAATATTGTATAATGTTATCATTCAAATCAAGAAACTTTAAAACTAATTAGTAAGGTATATGTTTCCATTACGAATTAATTAGTAAGAAAGTTGAAAAATAATGTTTGGTAGATTAAATTACATGTATTTAGGTGAAATGAATTAATGGTGGTCTTAAATTATGGAACCATCAACCTAGATTATAAAATTTACACTTGTGATATAAAATGTCTTAAATTACATGTATATGTTCTTATGGTGTTATTTGTCTAAAGTTGGGCGTATAAACAATGAAAATTATCTTAAGTTATCTTACATAATAGTATAAGTATCTATTACTATATACTCAAGCGGAAGCAAATTCTGCCACCATATTGTGCCACATCACTCCCTTATTTAAAAATCTATCTTTATTAAATCTTGATTTTATCATAATCTTATACATACTTAATTAAGATATTAGTTCTATCTTAGAATTTGAGTATTTTAATAAATTCTATCCAAATATATAAATCTCTCGCCGTACAAATTTAATTAATACATAGATCTATCATAAACCTTTTATTAAATTTTTTTTTCCATCATAATCATAATAGTTTACCCATATAATTAAATATCATATTAACTTCAAATTATTTTTCGTAATTTTATTATGGCTAATATTGCATACTGATTACGCTTTAGAAAGAAACAAACGAGAGATTTCTTAATTAATATAATAATTCGTTAACATTTTCATTACATATTTAAATTTATTATTTAATTATTTTTTCAAAAAACAATAACATATATATGAGACAATTTGGTTTTCTATTGAACTTATTAAATATTATCTATATCTTCAAAATTATAATATATTAATCCGAGTTTTTATTTAAACTTATTGATTTTATTATATAAGTCAGTTTACATAAATTAGTTAAATGCCAAAAGATTAATTTGTATTAATTGTTAATAAAATCTAATAATGCATCTTATCATATATAATAACCCTCTATTTTCCGTAAGGGTAAAATCGTAATTTATTCTTTATAAAATAATAACCGTTCCAAATGTTATTATTATGGAGTATATGATAGTAGTATAATATTTTTAATTTGTCATTTATGAAATAATAGCCCTTTTAAAACATCATATATTATAATAGTTCGATATTATGATCTTAACTTTAAAGAAAGTTATTATAAAATAAATTGTTCGAACATTAATATATCATACATGATTAATTTAGGCTAATATATATAATTAATTTGTAAGTGATATTCAATAAAGTTATTGTATATATCATTAAGGATTATTAAGAAATTCGTTCATGTACCACCCGATTGAAAAATGGGGTTGTGTTCGTTCGATCAATTCGTCGTCGTTTCTCCATGAAAATCGAAACGGAAAGATGATATGGAATCCTGTTTCCATCCTCTATCAAATCCCTCATTCAATTTTGGGTTTTCTCTTCATCTTCAAGGTCGATTTTGATCTTATATTATAAAGTTATGTTATTTATTCCATATTGTGTCACAAGGAAATATATAATTAATATTTTGACCATATATTATATATTGTCATCACCCCTAAGGTATAATAGCTAAGTATAGTTAGTGAATCAATATGATGCTTTACATATATATATACGTATATCACTTGAAAGAAAGTTATAATTAAAGTACTCTATGAATTATATAATATTAGTTATAATATAATTGATTATTTTATAAAGATATTAACACCATGGGGTAGTGTAAGTTTTGGATTTAAGTAATATAAATGGAATCTTATTGAATGACCAGATTATTAATGTGTACATTAAAGTTAAACAATATATATGTATTTTTAAGTTAATATAAGATTTACATGAATACGATTTTAAGAAGTTATTTTATAAACTCATAAACGACCTGTTTATACTCATTATTTTAAGATAAGGATATATAACTTGTATCTTGAAAATAATTGCAATAAAATAGGATAAAGGAAATAAGATAACATAAAGTTCGTAGATACTAAAAGGGTTACGATTGCTCTAGGTTCATGAAGGATATGAACCTTAGCGATTCCTTATCAAAATAAATTACTAAAATTTATTTTGGAATGTTTCTTTCCGGTGTCAACTTTTGATCAACGAAGGTACGGGGAATCATCTGTGAGCCATATCTTCGACCGTTAACTCGTCCTAACGGAAACTCAAGGCAAGTGGAATGGTTCAATTTACGCATATGATTTAAAAGCATGATTTATATTTGAATCATGAAGTTTTTGATTGTTGGGAACTAATTGTGTGTTAAAATGAACCTAGGATTTTACTGTTAGATTTAATGACTGTCATTCCTAGTACCTCGTAGGATACGCTAGTCGAACTAGGTCTCGATGTGTGTGTGGACGTAAGTGCCACGTTGATTGGTAGTTGTGTGTATATTTATTTAATTGTTAATCTCACCAGTGCGGAGGGAGTACTCCCTGGTGTAAGGTCATGACCATGGCCTCCTCAACCGCTGAGGGGTCGTTTAAGGATTTTATCCCCTTAAGGCGCAAAGCCACTTACATTCGCGATTAACGCACCTTAATAAGTTCAAGTGTAATCCTCTGTGTGGTTAATGAAGTAATCAAGATAAGCGCGTTGCGCAATTTAAATCAACTTCATCTTCGTACTCTACGACGACAATTAATTAAACTAAAAATCTCTGTGTGATAACACGTTCCCAACAATCTTGCATCGAAGTTTTAACGAGGATATCACCTCTCGTGGTATCCTAACCTTGTCAAAGTCGTTCTCGTTTTCCGTGGAAGTGTGTAGTGGCTAGATCGTCGCCCGGCTTTCATTCGGAGTCCGACATCAGTTATTACCCATTCCCACTAATCGAACCACCTTCAAAAACCCATTTGTTTAGTCTGTCACAAGACTAACCGACCACCCTTTTTCCTTGCATGGTCGGCTGGTGTCCACCGAATTTCCGTCGCGGCACATCAGGAGAGGGACTCATAATCAAAGTCTAGTTAACCGGGGCGACGAGGACTCAAGCTTCTTTCTAAAGACCTTTATTTTATTTCCGCACTTAAGTATCTCTAAACTTAGTTTTCGTATTGAGATTCTCGAGGTGTGAGATCCAATACAAGTTTTTATTCTAGACTTGGTATGTAACCGACGATTAAGACCTTTGTTACTTAATCATTTTAATTCCGCATTAAAGTTTTGTCGTCTTTTGTGATAACTATAAAGCCTAGGGTGACTTAGGGAGTTTTAACCCGAGGTCACTGGCGGTAATATCCCTACGTAAAAATTGGGGTGTATGTATAAAAAGTAACTATATAAATACAATTTATTTATATATATATATATGATGATATACACGAATTATGTCAATTTATACTCCAAAAAATAAGCGTCGTTTTAAAACAAAGTATACATATGATAATATTTGTAATTGTTATAGTAAATTCATACACAAAGCAATAAATAAATAAATAAATAACACCCCCGTACAAAGTACGGGTCATCTGCTAGTTGTATCCTATATTACCAATTTTGTGCGTAATAATTTGGGTTCTACACGTAACAATTTTTTCATTAATCAGTCAGAACCTAATTTGTCTATATTTTAAATTACGTGAGGGTATAGTTGTTTTAGGAACTAACTTAAATACTTTTTATACCATTTAATCATTAATAAATTGTAATATATAAATGAAATGAAATAATGAATTAAAAGAAATTATGAAACAAGAAGTTTATTTTAACATATAGTATTGTTTAAGTTTATATGATAACATATTTTCAATATTCAATTATACATGTTTGTATGAAATCCTAAATTTACATAATTTATATGATCATTCATTGTATGGGAATTAAGCCATTAATGGTTGAAAAAGCTAATTTAAAGCTTTAAATACTTATATATATAATAATTGTAAAGTATAATATCAATGAAATTAATAAAGACCTTGTAAATTGAATGAGTATAAATTGCTCTTAAACCTAACTTTATATATATCTATATATATATAGACTTAGTTTTTTTTTTGAAAGATAGACTTAGGTTCAATTAATATATTAGTTTATATTGATGCACCAGGGATAATTATAGACCATTAAATTTAGACATAATGAATGGACCGGATTTCAACATAAAATTATAAAAAGAGAATATTTATAAAATCATGTGTGATTCTAGGAAAACCGAATATCAAGTACTCATATGCATGATTATAATACGTCGTATGCATGATATTTTACTGATTGTGTATTAATGAGTTTATAAGATCACTATACATATTCATGGAATCAACAACATGTATGTATGATTACATTATATTATATGCATGTTTTTTTATTAGTTGTATTTATGAATTTTGAAAGTAACAGTAAATAATTACTTAATTCATGTATACAACTAATAAAACATCATGCATATAACCTTTATAATTATGCATATAACCTTTTGGATTGTTAGGCTAGAAGTCAATCCATTTTGGATCTTGTGAGGCTTGGGAAACCTATAAATAGGAGGTGAATGTGATGGATGAATGGGCACCTCTCCCTTCTCTCTCTCACTCAAAATCCTCCACAATCTAAGAGTAGAAGTGTTCCTCTTTCTACTGTTGGCAAAAGCTCGTCGAAAGGTGGCCGGAGTCGATCGAAGGAAGCTTGCAAAATCGCGTCGTCGACACACATACGGGCAGCGACCGCCGCCAAGGGGGCAGCGCCCGCCGCCACTTCCCTTGCTTGTGTTTTGTCCCGGGCCGTTGCCTAGCCGTTGCTCGGGCCGTGCCTTGTCTTTGCCTCGGATCTTGCCTTGCCTTAGGCCTCTTCTAGGGCCTTGCTAGCCTCGACTCCACGCCTCGATTAGCGTTTTTAAGAATGTCTTAAGGCAAGTGGATGATTCTCCTTTTTCATTACTCGATAATCGTGAAATTGCTTCCGTTATCAAAATAAGCGTTGGGAACAAACTTGTTTGCTAATAACTTGATTAGGATTATTATGCTTAGGATTAATGACCATTGTTTTAAATATCGTATGCACTAGTACATGGACTTAGGACCGTTGATGTGTGGCCTTTGATTGTTTCAAGTCTCTTTTCGAGACTTTGTTGTGGACTAGTCTAAGACTAGGAATGCGAGATTTAAGACTCTCGTAATTTCTTAACAACTCATGTTACGAGGTGTAATTAGTGCATGCTCGTAATATTAAGGTCGTACGACTAATGCTCGTTCCTTAAGATGGGCTATAGCACTCTAGCTAAGTGCTCAGGAGACGCTTGCTTTCCTGTTAATCCATGGCCAAGCTCCGATGAGCCGTCACTTAAAATTCGTTAAATAAATTGCTCTGTTTTATGACCTAATAAGATAAGTGCCCAATGCACATTAATTAATAATGCGGGGTGATTAGTACAACTTGGAAAATCACTTCGGGTCCACATTATTGACAATCGCCTATCCAATCTGAATGCATGACTCGAGTTGTTAAAATGCCTATAAAATGGCAAGATGGGTTCAGGTGTATAAGCGTCCTTGTGGCCACCTCCCTGTCGGCATCTTCGAGTTATGATGAGGTTGATACAATTCGATTAATGTTGGATTCTTTTTCACTGTTGCTTGAATTAATTAAGTTCCCAACAAATCTTAAACACATACCTTTCTTAGGTGCTACTTCCATGTAGTATCCTACTTCCGAGAAATCTCATTTCTCATAAGCCTCACATCTCATAAAGCCTCAAGCTAAAATTATCTTTTTCTTTTGAGCTTTGCTCACCTAAAGCCTCTCGCTCATAAAGCCATATGCGTTCCGCATTAAAGAACCCTTGATTATTGGGCGTCAACCGGTTTTCAATTGGTCTGTGATGCCCTCATGTCTAAACCTTTATGAGAACCGAACCCTATTCTACCATTTGCTTAGTCTCGCGTTAGACTAACATACCTTCTTTCTTTCCCAACTTTGTTGGCTGGTACTCCTTGCCTTTATGGGGATATCAGATAGGAAAGGGAAGGCTGTTCAGAAGGAAGCCGAAGATACCAGGATCTGCAGGAAGGAAGGAAGGAAGGAAGGAAGAAGCCTTTAAAACGTTTTTTTATTTGGCCACAATTATGGGTCCCACATGCTTTTACATTTTAAGAAATATCTTTTAAATTCCGATGCGACTCTTTTAAATGATTATTGTAACCTTACGGGAGGTTTATCCCACTTGTAATCCGATTTACATTAATAAAATAAAGTTGGTTATTCTCAAATCATCTTTAAGTTAACTTTTTAGCCTTGGGTGACTTTGGACGGTGAAATCCGAGGTCACTGGCGGTAATACCCTTTAGCTTTAAGAAGGGGGTGTTACAGTTATGGTATCAGAGCTAAATCGATTTATTTGAAACCTGAAGTTTTAACAAACTTCTTTTAAAGAAACTTAGTTTTGAAATTGTAATCCTATAGTAAGGCAATAGGAATAAATTATTTATTTTTCTATTTTTCTTCTTCATTATTTTATAAATGTGAGATTTACGTCTAAATATTATTTTTAACAGAAATCTCAAATCGAGTTTTTCTTCTTTCTTAAGTTTCCTACTTTCGAGTAGTCATATAAATGAATACTTCCTTCGAATCTTCTAATCTCCTTGTAATAGAATACAAGGAGTTGATTTTTTTTTTACCGAATCTTCTCGTAACAGAATTCGAGAAGTTGATTTATCAAAACCTTCTTGTAACAAAATTCAAGAAGTGGTTTTGTTTTATAAATAACTTCCTTCCGAGTACCTTCGTCTGCCAATATGGAATTATAAATATTCTACATCTATGTCTAGAAGTTGTGCTCTTTCTTCACCTTGTGCAACGATTGTGATTAATGGAAACAATTGTTCTTCACTACAGATGGTGAGCACTCGAGGGAATAAGAATCGGAATGCAAATGCCCCAGAGGGGAATGGAAATGAAGAAATGGAATCTGGAGTTCGTGGAAACAACCAAGTTCCAGTAGCAACTCCGACTTTAACTTTAGATGCTGCGAGCATTGCTATGTTCAAAGCCATGTTCCAACAGATGCTTCAAGAAGTGATGCCTCAGGTTGTAGCTAACCAACGGAATGCCACAGAGGCAGGTCCCGCCGTGAACCTAGGAGCCGATTATGCTCGCGTTCATGGAGATCCTTCTGAATTCTCCAAGTCATTGAAGCTTTTTCTCTCCCTCAAGCCTGAGACCTTCAACGGCGCTGGAGAGCCTGCTAGCGCCCACTACTGGTTCTCCCATATAGAGAAGTTGCTTAGGAATACGCGTTGCACTGAAGCGGAAAAGGTGTAGATTGCGGCCTTGCAACTTAGGGACGAAGCCAACGAATGGTGGGAGAGTTCCAAACTTCCCGACCATCCCGAGCTGAATTGGACAATGTTCAAGGGAAAAATGATGAACCAGTTCTTTTCGTCCGCAATGCAAGACGGGAAGCAGGATGAGTTGTATAATCCCAAGGTGGAGGGATTAAGTGTATTGGAAAGGGCAAAGAAGTTTAATCATTTGCTCCAATACGCCGGGACGGAGTTCGCAACCGAGGAGCAGAAGATTCGTCGCTTCCATAAATGGATGAGCGATACTATAAAACCGTGGATGATGACTCGTACCTTCTTATCGCTTGAGGAATATGTGGACCATGCCTATAGAATGGAGGTCACCTTAGGTGAAGCTGAAAAGAAGGATAGTGGGGAGAAATCTCGCTATCAGGGTCAAGGAGGATCCAAGCGGTCTGCAACACCACAAGCTTCTGGAGGGTCAAAGAAAAGCAAATCTGATTCATTCAGGAATGACTCTTCTAACGAGTCTGGACAGAAGAAAAGTTCTGTGGTTTGCCACAATTGTGGTGAACAGGGCCATATCAACAGAGATTGTACTAAACCCAAGAGGACTTGTTTCAACTGTGGGAAGGAGGGACATGTTCGATCCTATTGCCGTTTGAGCAAGGAAGGGGCAAATCAATCTGGGCCAACGTCGGTTGTACAGAGTAACAGAATCCCATCTGGGTCTACCTCGACCACTTCAGTGCAGTCTACTGCGAAAAACAAGGGAAAGGCACCGGTGCCAGCTACAAGTCAGGGACAACAGTTGTACGGGATGTACCAGTCCAACTTGCCTACTGTTCCTGAAGAGTAGTTAGTCTCTTCCCTATCTTTCCTTAAACTCTTTTGTAGCCTAACCATAGTGGTTGTTTAGGTCTTGTAAGTCGATCATCCTTCCTTGAGAGGGGATCGCATTTTTGGAAGTCTGTTAGATGATTTTGGATAATCATGTATCTTTCAGAATGTTAAATCAGATTATATTAATGTACTAAGTTCATAAAGAAATGACGCATTATTAATCTTCGACTCTCGTCGTTTGGTCTTCTCAAAACCTAGTTCAAGTGGGAAAGCCCTTAAAGTTCTCTCGAAGCGTGAGTGGGCAATCGTCCTTGAAGTTAATTCCTGCCCCGAGCCCGTGTATTGGATTGCACTATTTGGGATGACGAAGTAAGCTGATAGGGTCCACGTACCAAAAGCTTATATAGAACGATTCACGATGCCTTAAGGATAAAAATGGCTAGTGTCATCATAGTCAAGTGATTAGCATGATGACGTAGATAAGGTACTTCTCGGCCCCGAGTATGTCGAGAAGACTACGTTATTATCACTTTAAATCGACAACGATCATAAACAAGACCAAGAGACAACATAAGAAATTTTGGGGAAACGTGTAACAAATGCAAAGTCATTTCCCATACTGTTGTCGTCTTAAAGAAAGAATCAGAATTCTTTAAGGGGGTACTATAGCTTGTACTTCCTCTGCCTTATCGGATATTCTTTATGTACTCAGTCCTTTTAAGCATGCTAGGGTAGCCTCTGCTAGTTTCGGGGTCGAAACTATTTTTAAGGGGGTACTGTTGTAATATCCGCAAATTTTATAAAATTGATTATGAAATTCTCCTTAGTTTTATGACTCAATTTTGTCTTTGGAACGACAAGAGAAAGGGCAATGGTCACCCGATTAACCGAATAGCGTTGGATAACGCTAAACGGACACTTTAACTTCAAAAATTCATAAAACCTACATTAGAGCTAGGAATCGAGTGATTCCAAAGCCTTATGGTAGATAAAGGAGTCTAGTTTCATCCCTCAAAATTTGAGGCAATTCCGATAAGTATCCAAAACGTTATGCCAATTTTACCAAGACGCTGCCCAGTTCCCAAAAGGCAGCGACCGCCGCCAAAATGGTAGCGACCGCCGCCTTGCTGCAGACACAAGTGGCTCGACGAACACTCATCTTGTGGGCGCCGTGGTTTTGATGGCTGTTATGGTTTTGACTTGGGATCAATCCCAACACCTTTACACAATGTCAACCTTGCTAATGTCAACCCCTTTTGGATTGTTAGGCTAGAAGTCAATCCATTTTGGATCTTGTGAGGCTTGGGAAACCTATAAATAGGAGGTGAATGTGATGGATGAATGGGCACCTCTCCCTTCTCTCTCTCACTCAAAATCCTCCACAATCTAAGAGTAGAAGTGTTCCTCTTTCTACTGTTGGCAAAAGCTCGTCGAAAGGTGGCCGGAGTCGATCGGAGGAAGCTTGCAAAATCGCGTCGTCGACACACATACGGGCAGCGACCGCCGCCAAGGGGGCAGCGCCCGCCGCCACTTCCCTTGCTTGTGTTTTGTCCCGGGCCGTTGCCTAGCCGTTGCTCGGGCCGTGCCTTGTCTTTGCCTCGGATCTTGCCTTGCCTTAGGCCTCTTCTAGGGCCTTGCTAGCCTCGACTCCATGCCTCGATTAGCGTTTTTAAGAACGTCTTAAGGCAAGTGGATGGTTCTCCTTTTTCATTACTCGATAATCGTAAAATTGCTTCCTTTATCAAAATAATCGTTGGGAACAAACTTGTTTGCTAATAACTTGATTAGGATTATTATGCTTAGGATTAATGACCATTGTTTTAAATATCGTATGCGCTAGTACATGGACTTAGGACCGTTGATGTGTGGCCTTTGATTGTTTCAAGTCTCTTTTCGAGACTTTGTTGTGGACTAGTCTAAGACTAGGAATGCGAGATTTAAGACTCTCGTAATTTCTTAACAACTCATGTTACGAGGTGTAATTAGTGCATGCTCGTAATATTAAGGTCGTACGACTAATGCTCGTTCCTTAAGATGGGCTATAGCACTCTAGCTAAGTGCTCAAGAGACGCTTGCTTTCCTGTTAATCCGTGGCCAAGCTCCGATGAGCCGTCACTTAAAATTCGTTAAATAAATTGCTCTATTTTATGACCTAATAAGATAAGTGCCCAATGCACATTAATTAATAATGCGGGGTGTAGTACAACTTGGAAAATACTTCGGGTCCACATTATTCACAATCGCCTATCCAATTTGAATGCATGACTCGAGTTGTTAAAATGCCTATAAAATGGCAAGATGGGTTCAGGTGTATAAGCGTCCTTGTGGCCACCTCCCTGTCGGCATCTTCGAGTTATGATGAGGTTGATACGATTCGATTAATGTTGGATTCTTTTTCACTATTGCTTGAATTAATTAAGTTCCCAACAAATCTTAAACACATACCTTTCTTAGGTGCTACTTCCATGTAGTATCCTACATCCGAGAAATCTCATTTCTTAGAAGCCTCACATCTCATAAAGCCTCAAGCTAAAATTATCTTTTTCTTTTGAGCTTTGCTCACCTAAAGCCTCTCGCTCATAAAGCCATATGCGTTCCGCATTAAAGAACCCTTGACTGTTGGACGTCAACCGGTTTTCAATTGGTCTGTGATGCCCTCATGTCTAAACCTTTATGAGAACCGAACCCTATTCTACCATTTGCTTTGTCTCGCGTTAGACTAACATCCCTTCTTTCTTTCCTAACTTTGTTGGCTGGTACTCCTTGCCTTTATGGGGATATCAGATAGGAAAGGGAAGGTTGTTCAGAAGGAAGCCGAAGATACCAGGATCTGCAGGAAGGAAGGAAGGAAGGAAGGAAGAAGCCTTTAAAACGTTTTTTATTTGGCCACAATTATGGGTCCCACATGCTTTTACATTTTTAGAAATATCTTTTAAATTCCGCTGCGACTCTTTTAAATGATTATTGTAACCTTACGGGAGGTTTATCCCACTTGTAATCCGATTTACATTAATAAAATAAAGTTGGTTATTCTCAAATCATCTTTAAGTTAACTTTTTAGCCTTGGGTGACTTTGGACGGTGAAATCCGAGGTCACTGGCGGTAATACCCTTTGGCTTTAAGAAGGGGGTGTTACACACTGTTAGGGAAAAAGTGCATTCGTAACTTGGAAAAGTGCAATGGTAATCCGAAAAAAGTGCACTGCTAATGAGCGTTGCAAAAGTGCATCCCTAACTCTCAATAGTGAACTGGCAACTCGATTTTTGCTCGCAATCTTCCACTTACAAGAGCACTTTTTCTGATTGAGGAGTGAACTTTTTCGACTTAGCAATGCACTTTTTCACAGACTAAACTTCTGACTTAGGTTCTATTAATACACTAGTTTACTGTGATACACTTTTTGAAGGATAAACTGAGGTCCTATCTTTTAGTTGGATGCCATTAAAGTTATCTATAGGTTTAACTGAAGACATCCTAAACATGCTTAGTATTTTCTTGATGCACCCTTCTTTTAATAGAAGGAGCTTTCTCTTCTTCCTATCCCTATAGATTTCAACAGTAAAAATCTTTCGAGCAGCACCCAGATCTTTCATCTCAAATTCTACACTAAGAGATCGAGGCCTTCAATTTCTAAATGTCTCACTTGTTTTGAGCAGCAATTAACATATCATCAACATATAGGACCAAACAAAATACGTGAATCATTCTACAAGTCATTGTAGTACACACAATAGTCACACAGACTCTTGTTGTAACCAAGCTGCACCATATAATTGCCAACCTTTTGTACCACTGCCTTGGAGACTACTTTAACCCATATAAGGGCTTCTTCAAATTCCAAACAAGGATTTATTTCCTTGGAGCCTGGAATCCACCTAGCTTGACATCTAGTTGCTCTCTATGTAGATAAGTTGTCTCGATATCTAATTGCTCAAGTTCCAGATTCTGGTGTGTAACTATCGTTATTAGCACCCTGATAGAGGTGTGTCTGACCATAGGTGAGAAGATCTCATTGTAGTCAATTCCCTCTCCTTAATTGAACTCCCTTGCAACCACACGTGCTTTATACTTGACACGCTCTGCAACAGACATTCGTTCATTCTTTTTGAACACCCTTTTGCAAGTGATTACCTTTCTGTCAGCGGGTAATTTCACCAATTCCCAGGTCTGATTTTTTTTGAAGGGGCTCCATCTCTTCTCCCATTCAACAAGCCACTATACTTACTCGATCATTCCTAGATATTGCAGCCTTTTAGTGGACGGCTTATTACCCTCCACCTCCTTAACCCCCTACAAGGCATTTCCCACTAGATCATCGAATTTCTATGTTGTTGGACGTCTGATTCCGACCCTTATTAGTCGGTCTATAGAAATGCTTCGATGTAAAACATCATCTGAACTTGCTTCTGGTGGCATATTCTCTATCTAATTGGATTTTAAAGTATCCATAATCCAACCTTGGTGCCTGATCTTCCTCTGAAGTAAATTACACCGCTACCTCCTCAACAACAACCAACTCTTTTCCTGTTGTATCACTACTCTTCTCCTTGGGATTCAACATGGAACTCTCATTAAAGACAACATTTCAACTCAATGTAATCTTATTTTTAGACTAGATCTTGTACCCTTTCATACTAGCACCATATCCCACGAAGACTCCCTTATTCGCTCTAGGCTTTATCTTGCCCTCATTCACATAATAGTAATTAATGCAATAAAAAATTCTCAGATTGGAATAATCAACAGGTTTTTTAGACCATACCTCGTTAGGTGTCTTGCAATCAATGTCTATGTGTAGGCTCCGATTGATGAGATAACAGGTTGTAGTAACAACTTCAGCTTAGAACGTCTAGCAAGGATGACATTAAAAAGCATCCATCTTGCTTTCTCCAAGAGTATTTGGTTCATTCCTTGTGCTACACCATTCTGTTGTGGTGTATGTTTGACTGTGTGATGGCGAGCATTATCAGTTTGCAACCTCTTCACCTCCTTCCCATTCTGTTTCTCCACTAGAGCTTTCATTCTTTGAATTACCTGAACACCGCACTTTTATTTCTCATCATAAATACCCACACAATCCTAGAGTAATGATCAATATATGATAGACGGAAAATACCTATTATCGCCCAAAGACTCAACATGAGAAGGACCCCAACAATCTGAGTGGATGTAATCTAGCATGCCCTTTGTTCGATGAACTACCTTTAGAAATTTGTTGCGATATAACTTCCCAAATACACAATGTTCACAGAATTCTAGGCTTTTGATCTTGTGACCCTCAAGAAGATCTTCATTTGACAGAATCTGCATTCCCCGCTCACTCATATGAGCAAGCCTCATATACCATAGGTTGGTTCAATAGCATCCTTAACCTAAACTGATGCAATAGTTGCAGAACTTGTGACAGTTAAAACCTACAATACATAAAAAGTTCTCTGCTCGGTGCCTTTTAGAATCACATGAGAGCCTTTGTAAACATGTAGACCTCCACTTTCTCCTTTGAAGATAAAACCCTTACTGTCTATTAGATTAAGAGATATCAGATTCTTCGTCATACGTGGAACATGTTTGACTTTCTTCAATGTGCATAATTTTCCATCATGTGCCCTAATCTTGATTGAGCCGATTCCAACTACTTTGCAGACTAAACCATTTTCCATTGTGGTTCAATACAAAAAATAAGGCCTATAACAATTACATACAAATCATTAAAATAAAGACAAAACAATTATTTTCATACTCGGTATTAATCGAATATAAATAGACAGAACTTCAAACACAAAACAACCAAATTATTGTTAATCTATCAACCTAGGTAATGTTAGTCTAACAACCATTTTTGTAATTTGTTACTAGCCAGCTATAGGGGTGGCAATTCGGATAATCGGTCGGATAATTCGGTTTTGGGTTATTCGAATGTGAACAATATCGGATATAAACGGATAATCGGGTGCATTCGGGTCGGGTCAGATCGGGCCGAATATTCAATTTGTCAGATAAATCGGGTTAGCAGGTTATAACCGGTTAATTTAATTCTGGTTTCGGTTGAGTCAGTTTTGGGTTGAGTTAGTTTTTTTTTAATTTTCGATTGAATCGGATTGCGGTTGAATCGGTTTTCGGTTGAATCGGTTTTGGATGAATCGGTTTCAGTTGAATTAGTTTTTATTAAATCAATTTTTTATTGAATTGGGTCTCAATAGAATTGTGTTTGTAGAATTAGGTTTTGATAGTCCGAATAGTGAATTAATCTATATTTGATTTAACTATATTTTAAATAATGTATTTTTTCTATATTTCAGGCATACAATGTAAGCATATACCAATAAAATGATATTAATATCTATAAGGTTTTATACATTCTTAAAATCATATCCATTCTTTTGATCATATTCATATACCAATAGATAAGATCTTATATATATTTTGTCAAACAAATATATCTTTAGTAATGAATGATAATGTTAAATTATTAATATCTGTCATATTATGATCAATAGTTTTAAAATAACATAAGATTGCTTGGATACAATATGGTTTTGTACTTTATATCTTAGATTGGTGTTTTAATTTTTATCTAATATAAATTGTTTTTTGGAAGTCGGATATGTGGTTTTGTCCTTTATATAATCAAATGATCTTAAAGTGTCATATATATGTTATTTAAGTGTACATACCTCTTTTTATCCTTATTAATTGTTGTGTCACGCATTCACATAGAAGAATCATGATGTAAAAATAACTTAATGGAAGAAAAGAATCCATAGTGCATATTTATTTTAAATTATGTTCGGATTGTTTCGGGTATCATATATAATTAATTATCGGGTACAATCGGGTTCAGGTTCTTTTGGATGTCGGGTATAATTGAGTTCGGATTGTTTCGGGTTTCAGATATAACTCGGGTCGGGTATTTTCGGGTTGGGTAATTATTCAGGTTTCGGTTTGAAACCGGATTGAGATTTTCGGATGTAATCGGGTTCGGGTCATTCTTAAACGGGTTGTTTAATTTATACCTCCAGGTCAAATTCGGTCGCATTGAGTCGGTTTCGGATTTTATTTGATATTTTTTTTTTCGGTCTCGGTCGATTCTCAAAACGGATAATTCAATCGGTTAATTCGGATCGGGTCAGAATTTACCACTCCTAGCCAGCTAGGCTTGAAGATGGAAGGTGGTTACTGGTTAGGTTGAACTTGACTGAAAGGCAGTAAGTACAAACAGTACTTACTATTCATAAAATCATAGTGGTTAAATGCACTCCCTCAGTTCACACATTTAACTCCACCTGCTATCCCGCACTTTCTTGCATGCATCATCGGATCTATAACTAATCCATGCATGCATGCAGATCTTCTAAGATTGTTATATTTTCATGATTTTTTAGTCGTACATAGCCGTAAATACTTGGGTTAGATTCAAAATTATGATATGGCTTAATAGTTTTTTTTTTGGTCGATTGAAGGATATGGCTTAATAGTTTTGAACGTTATTAATTACATTAATGCATGCAAATCTTCTAAGATTGTTATTATCTCTTCTGTTATAAAAGTGTTCCTTTGTATAAGAATGAATCTCACAGTCTTACCTAAGTAATGCATTCGTACTAACAAAGCTCGTCAATTACTCTACCACCTTGAACGATTCCACATTCAACTCTCACAACAAACTCTCAATATTTTTCTCAATACTCAACTCACACTCTAGCACTTAACTCACGAAATATAAAAGAAGAGACTAGGTTAATGGTGTTTCATTTACTCATATTCTATTAAATCAAACACAATCTTAGAAGATAATTTCTAATATATACAACCATAAACATGAAAATATTTGCACATCATCTTGCCATCATCGATGCGAGTTTTCCTTCTTCTTGCATGTATTCTATCCTCAAATAGCAGTTCTGAATGTTGAGTATGGAGCCTTATTCGATTAGGCGGGGAGAAAACTGAACGAGTGAAGTCCGGGAGGAAAAGACAAAGACATGGGTCACATAGGAAGTCACGGATGCATGCACAACAAAGCGGGCAAAACCAGCCGAAAACACGGGCGTGTGATGAGGCGCCAGGCCGCGTCTTGCGTCTAGGAGGCGTGAGTGCCCAAAGCGCAAGCTGGTAGATCAAGACACGGACGCGTCTTGAGCTGCATGACTGCATAATGTGTCCTGATAACGCGTTTTGGGCTTCGTTTGCGGGTTAGTCTGAGAAGATAATTTCGGAGATTATATTATATTTAGGATAGATTGTTTCTCAGGGGAAAATATATCTTTTAGCTATATTTTGTTCTATTTATACTTGATTTGATTATTATAATTGGTGTGTTTTACAATTGAGTGAAAATCCTACAAAGAAATTGAGAGGTTAGGTTAGGAAGATCTTAATCAGAGTGGGATCAACAGATAAGTGTCCTTGCAATCTTGAATACGTAAAGATCTAGTGGAGAATCCCTGGGTTGGTAGTGCCCTCAGACGTACTCCTTGGGACGAACTGGGTGAACAAATCTATTGTCTTTATCTTGGTTATTTTATTTTCATCTACTACAACTGCAAGAACGATCTTTTGAACTTTCTCAACATCGAAATGCCCATAAATTGATGTGCTCTGTGTTTCCTCAAATCTTTGTACTAGAATGTGCACCAATTTTGTAAGGAATTGTCTTAGGGCTTGGTGGAAGGCTAAGTCGAGAGTCGAAAGACGTATTCTAGCTAAGCTAGGATTACGAGACGATGTAATCAGTTAGCCTAGCGCTAGCATTTTTGTCCGTTTCTGTGAATAAAAATAACCCTTTTATTAAAAAAAGAAAAACTTTGATTTGAAATGATATGACTAGTTAAGGGTCACTTCTTTATTGACCCGTACGTCGTTATCTAACTTAGGGCTGTGCAAATGTAGACCGGACCGGGAGACCGGACCGGACCGGACCGGAATATTACGGTCCGGTCCAAGACCGGGACCGATTCGGTCCGGTCCACGGTCCATGATTTTTCTATTAATCGGGTTACGGTCCAAGACCGAACCGGACCGGAGTTTTACGGTCCGGACCGGTTAGACCGGAATAAATATATTATGCATAAAAATGTATTTTAATACTTAGATTTGATATACAAAATCAAATTGTATCACTTACTTATTATATATTTACTATGCAAAAGGGAACAAGATTGTAATTTAATCATTTCTTAACATTAAGATAGTAAAAATCTACAACAAAACATTTAAATCGGTCTTACCATAACCAATTTTAAACATTAAAATATTAAAAATTTACAATTAAACATGTAAGTCGGTCTTACGGTCCAAAACCGGACCGGACCGTAATAAGACCGGACCGAAATAATTCGGTCCGGTCCGGTCCACGGTCCAAGTATTACAAAAATTACGGTCCACCGGTCTGGACCGGGACCGTACATTACGGTCCGGTCCGGTCCAGACCGGTTGAACAGCCCTAATCTAACTTGGCATATCCTCAAACTTAATTTGAGCTAGCAATTGTACAGAACGGACTATACACATCAGTAGGACAATACTTTTCTTTTTTTTAAATCAATTAAGAATTAGATTCATCAAAAATACTAATTGGACTCGCTTACCGCATAAATTACTAACCAATACTAAGAAGGAAGGGTATCCATGAGGTTCAAAACGATGATATCAAGATAATACCCTAAGGATTCCAGCGTTGAATGAAATGCTCGAAAGCAAGTAAGACAATAATTGTTCTACGGGAGAGTGGAACAAAACTTGTTTATACCATAATTGTGCTTAAAAATGATAGTACCAAGGCAAAAAATAACATGCTAGCTAGCTAGTGCATGTGTACGTGTACATATTGCATGCAAGCTTTGATTAAGTAATTACATGTTCTCCTTCTATATATAAACCCTACTCCTTCAACCCTTCATGCCTCACCTCAGAAGAAGATCGACCGATCTACTTATCTTCCACATCTTCCTTTCTTCATTTCAAAATGAGTATTTTCATTCTTCTTTTGTGTTTTCTTGCATTCACCATCAATGTGAGTGAATGCAGGAGGCAACTTGCTATGACCATGGAGAAGCCCACTTTTTACCGCCCTAATGACTACGGTAGCACTCCGGTGCCAAGCGGCGGCTATGGTAGCACTCCGGTGCCAAGCGGCGGCTATGGCGGTGCTCCCCCAGTCCAACCAGGTGGGTATGGTGGCATGCCGGTGCCAAGCGGAGGCTATGGCGGTGCTCCGCCTGTGCAACCCGGAGGATACGGTGGCACCCAAGTGCCAAGCGGAGGCTATGGCGGCTCTCCACCAGTGCAACCCGGAGGGTATGGTGGCACTCCGGTGCCAAGCGGAGGCTATGGCGGCTCTCCTCCAGTGCAACCCGGAGGGTATGGTGCCACTCCGGTGCCAAGCGGAGGCTATGGCGGTGCTCCGCCAGTGCAACCATGGTATCCAGTGCCAAGTGGTGGTTATGGCGGTGCTCCGCCAGTGCAACCCGGGGGTTATGGTGGAACTCCAGTGCCAAGCGGCGGCTATGGGAGTGCTCTGCCGGTGCAAGCCGGGTATGGTGGTGGCTCGGGAGGCGGAGGAGGCTATGGTGGTTATGGTGGTGGACCCGGAGCCCAAGGCGTGATGCCGGGCGGGCCCGGGTTTCCGGGTATGGGGGCCGGGATACCGGGCGTTGGGCCCGGTGGTGGAATGGGTCATGGTGCGCCTGGATTCAGCTTAGGTGGACCAGGAGTTTAATCAGAAAGCGAGACGTACTTTCGTAGTAATATATGAATTATGAAGTAAGATTAGAAGGTTTAATTGGCTCATATATGCTAGGGTCAGCCGCTAGCTATTAAAAATAAGGTTTATGTTGTGTG
This sequence comes from Polygonum aviculare, assembly GCA_934048045.1. NCBI lineage: Eukaryota > Viridiplantae > Streptophyta > Magnoliopsida > Caryophyllales > Polygonaceae > Polygonum > Polygonum aviculare. The sequence continues at coordinate 30,805,334 of OW204026.1, forward strand.
TGTGATGTTGTACGTGTGTCAAGTTGTGATTTGATGGTATTCTCTATCAGTTTGCTTTGTGTTACGTTGGTTGTGTCCATGTGTCCTAATTAACGTTTTGTTAGAACGTGCCCTGGTATTTGCATGTGCATGGAGCCATGGAGGCATGCACGTGCATATGTAATCATTTGCATGTAATCGTTTTAACGGGATTAATTATTAGCTTGGTTGCATATGTATAATTATATGTGTGGCCATGCATACGTGTTACTACCATGTTGGCGTACGGCAAGAAATATATGCCAACAATAGAAAATGCCACATACCATCCGAAACTCCTTAGCCCAACCTCTTAAGCCGACAAACTTAACTAAAATAATACGGAGTAACTATCAAACTCTATACCAGCTAGACCAGCAATTTTCTTCCTAGTTGGGAACTGTTTCACTTCCTTCGTTGAGATCACACACCCGTCGTCGAAGACTTCTTCTCTTCTCTTCTCTCACTAGGTTCACTCTTGTATAATTTTTAATGTTTCTAGCTCCTCTATAACTCTTTTTTTTTTCGTTAATATATTTATCCTTTTATTCAAAAAAAAAAATAATTCTGTTTGAGAGAAGTAACTTGCCTCTTCAACATTGCATTCTTCGATCCTATGGGCAAACCCTAGTTCCGCAGGTCAAACTCGGCCCTTTTCCCCTTGCCGCCTGGACTTCTAATGTCGTACCAAATCGACATGTGATTATGTTTGAATTTTGAATTTCACAGGTACAATGCAAACTATAAAGGACAGTAGTCCGGGAGTTTGGAAGTTTCTGCGTGTATGCGGCTCTAAGGCACTATGACCGCAAACTCGTTTTTGCATCTTTCACCATTAATTTGCACCTTTTACCATTCATTTGCGCGGTTTTTTTTAATGATTGTTTTCTTTGATATATTTATATAAAACACATTAGTTCCTAATTGTTTTTGTCTTCTAATATCGTTATTGGGCGCATTTCATCTAGGTCTGAAATGCCCCCGTCCGACCCCCCAGATCCTGCTTTTGCGGGATTGCCTGGGTATATGTTGTAGACTTGTAGTATATCAGAACGTGAGTTAATTGTAATTATCAATTCAAGCTATTGTAACAAATAAAAAATGTCTTTCCAATAACAAACATCTTTATAATGGAAATAATCAAAACAGTATACGAAAACCCATAAGGCCATAATAGTACTAGTCCATAATACATCAACCAAAAAAAAAAAACTAGTCCATAATACACCATCATAATATATAATTTATAATTTTATAAAATATAAAAAATGGAAAATACTTCAATTGATGCATAAGCGTAATAAATTATTTGTGGTCCCAAAGATGGCACAATTACTGGAAATTGCCATTTTTATATTCTCCTTAATTTGAATGCTTTGCTGGTCAACAGGGCAGCTTAATTAGTTGATTTGAGCGTATTGATCGTGGTTAACATTAGTTTCCTCTTAATCTTGCCTTGGTGGGAAATTGGTAGAGACTTTTCTTTCCCAAAATTTGGTACTGAAGTGATGAAGCGAACACGGTGAATCCTCTTGTGTTCCTCCACTTTGATAGCTACAAAATCCATGATTTCAGACTCGTTGATTGTGCTTCCATGTTTTTTAATCACTAGAGCCATTGGAACTTCTCCGCTTTCTTCTTCTTCTGCATACCTGGTTCAATTTCATTTTCATAATGGAAAATAATGAATTTAATTACATATGTTCGATTAATTTGCTTCTTCTTTTTTTGAATTTTAAAAAATATGAATACCAAATGAAAGGCACCTAAAATCTAGTAGAATTCTTTCCTAAAATCAATAAACAATAAAAAATTAGCAAATTTTTTTATTTTATAATTAATGTGGTTTTTTAAATGATTTAATATTTTGAACTTATTTTGTAGTTCTATTATCTATATTATTCATTTATAACGTTACATATTTTTTTTCCATTAGACATTAATTGATAAAATTGATGATAATTAGAGCTAACTTATACTTTAAGTGGTATTACATTTAACATCGATAAGTATTTTTGTTGAGGCTCATATAAAAAAAACAATTCATCACAAAATCCAAATAAAACATTAATGAAGTCTATATCAAATGTATATATGAATGACAAATGAAATGGGCCCTTAAGTTCTAGTAGAATTCTGTCCTAAAATCAATAAACAATATAAAAAGTAATACTGCATATACCAATTGGCACAATTTTTTATATTATAGTTATGTATCAAAAACCAATCCCATTAAATGTAAATGATCAACATTAACGGTTAGTGGAATAAGTTAATGATCATGTGATGGAAGTTTTCAATGTAGTATATGTACACTATTCTACTTTGAAGTCATCAAGTCTTACTACAAATTTTAAACAAAAGAAGAGGATTTCAATTAAGGGAAATATTATGTATTGAATTTTCTATTATGTGTCCTAAGAACACACTATAAGCAATTACTAGTGAAAAGTTTTGATGAATTTTAAACTTTTAGTTTTTGAATTTTTTTTTGACGGGTTCACTATTTCCATTATAATACTTTCGTTTCTATATTTAGTATACTTATGGTGTGTCATGAGGGCACACAATAGAAAACTCATTATTTAATTAACTTCTTACGGTGCAACAATAGCGTCTTCTATTTCAGGATGAAGCAATAAGACCCTCTCTAGCTCACCGGGCGAAACCTGCGAAATTATAACAATTTTAGTTAATTAAACAATATATATAATATAAATAAATTACTAAACCAATTAATAAACAAAATACCTTATATGACTTGAAGGTGATGAACTCCTTGAGCCTATCAACGAAATAGAGATAACCATGGGAGTCAAAGTAGCACACATCCCCTGTTTTGAACCATCCCTCTTTGCAATCTAGCTTTGTTGCCGTCAGTTGATCATCTTCTACATAGCCTGTGATGAGTTAATTTAATATCATAATACCCAATGAATCATTATTCATAATCCCAAATTTTCTTGATATTAAAAACTATTCGATCTACATGAGAATCAAACCGGAGACTAATGGATAGTGCTACCTTTCATGATGGTGGGCCCACGGAGCCAAAGTTCACCTTGAGAATGAGGGGGTAGAGTTTGGGCCGTCGAGGGATCGACAATTTGGGCTTGTAAATGGGCCAACAAGCGGCCCACCATTCCAAAGCATTTCCCATTTGGAGTGCCTAGTTGAAGCGTCGCTACTCCAGATATCTCAGTCAATCCATATCCCTACATGATCAACAATTTGTGCTACATGACAATCTTCAAAGTTTGGTAAAGAAGCTGACTAGTTTGATACAAAACATATGTACGTATGCATACCTGCATTACGTCTGCATGGGGAAACTTGTCCTTGAACAACTTGTAATGTCTCTCATGGAGTTGCATTCCACCACAAATAAGCACCTTAAGGGAGCTAACATCATACTTGTCGACAACCTCCGCGTTCTCTTCGGCCGCCATGGCTCCCACGAGCATTGGATACCCAATTAGAACATCAACCTTGTACCTCTCCAATGTTTGCATTATCGTCCCCAAGTCATTACACCTCTCCAAAAGCACCATCGTTTGGGCCGTGGCTATGCTCCTCATGATTGCAATAAACCCTAGCACCAGCTCTAGTTTCGTCGTCAAAAGCGTAACTAATGGCCTTTGAGACTTATTGGCACTAACATCAACCGCTACATGGGCATATATTGTAGCGATGATGTTATGGTGGGTGAGCTCGACGATCTTTGCAGGGCCGGTTGTTGAGGATGAGGAGATCATGGCCGCAGTGTCTGACTGGTATACCGTTGGGGCAGAGAACTCGACTCCATGCTGACTTTTGAAAGTCAGCATGGAGTTGAACTCGGGGGAGTCAAGCAGGACGGTGCCATGAGAAAACGAGTAGGGGAGGGATTCGACCTTGTTGGAGAGAGAGGAGACGGTGAAGGCGATGGAAGGCTTAGCCTGTCGTACTAGTTGGGCCAACTCCGAGTCGGTGGCTAGAGGACTAGTGGGAAAGACGACGATCCCTAAGGATAAGAGTGCAAAGTAGAGTACGGGTACGTGGATAGAAGGGGGTGAGAGAATCATAGCGACACGACCCTTAATAAGGGGTTCAAAATTTGGTCGGTTTTCATGAGAAGTTAGAAAATGTGCGAGGGAGCGAACCCTAGAGAGGAACTCGGAGAAGGATAGAGAGTGGCCAGTGGAACCGTCTACGAAGGCGGTGGACCCGGTGGTTGTGGTGGTGGCATCGGTGGCCGATTGGAGGAGGGAGAGGGCGACGTTGGCAGCCGAGAGAGGTAGGGCTTTTGGTGGAAGATCAAGTGAGGGGTAAAGGCTATGGTAAGTGTTTGTGGTGGCGTTGTATCCATTTTGGGGATCCATTACCTGATCAAGTTACTACTTTTTGTATTAAGGAAAAGAAATAGAAGAGCTTAGGTTAGTTTGTAACGATGTTGTGATAGTAAGGCATATATATAATAGCTACACATATATGCTACTTTATTAATTGGTTTCTGGTCATAACCAAAATGATCTATACAATTGGCGGAAGGTCGTAGTCTCATAGATAGATAAGTAGTACATTAATAATATACGGCGTTGAGTCTTGTAAATCAGTACGCCAAAGTTTACGAACTACGTGATCTTACACACGAGTAGTACTCGATCTTACGAGCAAAGGCTAACGTAAATGTGTACGTACCGCTAAAGTCTAGCTTACGCATTGTACAGTTATGGTATGGATTGACTTTATGATCATATGTACGTAAGATTTTTCAAAGTTTGACCACATTTTTTGTTCTACTCCCTCTCCCTCCCTCCATTTCAGTAAGATTCCCTCAGTTCTTGACGGTTTGTCCATAAAACGCTTTGATGGTACATAGGGAAAAAAATGACTCGTATTTGTCAAAATCCTTGTTTATAAAACGTAATGCGAACCGTTTCGTACAAAGTATTTGAATCCATGACAACCATTTAATACTTTAATAAAAAAATGAGAACCATTTAATACTAGTATCAGTCTCGTTTCTTGAAGGTACGGATTTGATTTAACTAAAAACTATTTTTAATTATATATTAAGTTCTTCAAAAAAAAAGTTTGATATAAAATCTTGTATTATTTTATTTAATTTATTTCTTATGTGATTTGTATTATTTTATTTAATTTATTTAATCGAAAAGAAATTTGTAGGATGATAATTTTTTTATAAAGATTGAACACTCCTAACATTTGTAGGATTTATTTTTTACTATTATAATGGAAATAATCAAGACATTATACGAAAACCCATAATAGTACTAGTACATAAATACATCATAATATATTTCAACCAAAAAAAAACATCATAATATATATTTTATAATTTTAAAAAGTATAAAAAATGGAAAACACTTCAATTCGCGTCTGCTTAATAAATAAATTAGGGTCCCAAAGGTGAGCTTCCTCTTAATCAGGGTAGCTTAATCAGTTGATCGATTTGAGTGTATTGATGATGGACGATGAGTTTCCTCTTAATCTTGCCTTGGTGGGAAATTGGTAGAGACTTTTCTTTCCCAAAATTTGGCACTGAAGTGATGAAGCGAACACGGTGAATCCTCTTGTGTTCCTCCACTTTGGTAGCTACAAAATCCATGATTTCAGACTCATTGATTGTGCTTCCGTGTTTTTTAATCACAAGAGCCATTGGAACTTCTCCGCCTTCTTCTTCTTCTGCATAACTGGTTCAATACGTATCCAGGATGGAAAAGAATGCACTTAATCACATATGTTCGAATAATTTGCTTCTTTATTTTTCGATATTTGATAAAATATGAATGCCAAATGAAATGCACCTAAGTTCTAGTAGAATTTTCTCAATATGAATGCCAAATGAAATGCACCTATTGACTAATATATTTTATTTATTTCAATATATAAAGTCATTATAATCATGTCGAACTTATTTTATATTTCTAAATTTTGATATTATATTTTAATATTTTTAATTAAATAACAATTCATAGTAATTATATCCCATTAAATTGATTTCAAATTATTAGATTATAGATGTTAAATATTACTTTTTCATACGGACCCCTATCAAATGTAAATGATTTAGCATTAACAGTGGAATAAGTTAAATAATCATGTTATGACATTTTCAATGCAATATACTCCCTCCATTAGGAAATGTATCTCATTTTAGCTTCATTGAGTTATTAAGAAAGGCTTAATATATCACGAGATCCCTGTACTTTAACGTTTTTTACCAACAGACCCCTCTACTTAAAAATGTTCTATTAGGCCTCTTTACTAATATGAATTTGTTATATTAAACCCCTCATCACTAATCATTTGTTTGGTAAAATAATTGAACACTGACTTGGCTCTCATAATTAATGATTAATCATTATATTATCCAATTTTATATCACATACGACTTTACTAGCTACATAAACCACGCATGATAACATAGTATATCAGATACGGTGATTAATTTTCTGTATTGAGCCTATCTTATTGCCGTAATTGTGACTAACAGAGTCTGATGTGGCTTGAAATTGGATTACATGACGATTACTCATCAATTATGGAAGCCAAGTTAGCATATGTTTGTTTTATTTAACGAAAGATCAATGATGGGGGGTTTAATAGAACAAATTTAACTGAGTAGAAGGGTCTAATAGAACATTTTTAAGTAGCGGGGTCCGTTGGGAAAAAACGTTAAAGTAAAGGAGTTTCCTGATGTATTTAGCCTATTAAGAAATATCTGTCGTTTTTAGATATATTAACATATTTTTTTTCTATATTATTCTCTTCTTATTGAAAATAGTTAGCTAAATATATGAAGGAAAGTAGAAAATCTTAACAAGATTGAGGAGATTGTAAGTAAAATAATTAACTCTATTTTTAATTTATGTGACAAAACCTAAAACAGCATACATGATATTTTACCTAATGAGGGAGTATATATACACTATTCTAAAATCATGGAATCCTACTATAAATGTTTTAAAAAATATCTATACTATATATTAAAGTCGAGACTTTTTGATTCTCCACGTTAATTCTGGTTCTACCACATGTTAAAAAATTTATTCTAGAAAAATAATTTTTAGAGTCTTTCTTATCCTTTGACTAGAAAAAATTCTTTCTTATCCTTAATTATCTATCATTTATCGTCTTCTTTTTTCTATTTTGTATCTTTTTCCACCTAATATCTATCTATTTCAACTATAATTTTTTAAACTTATTTATCGCATTGAATTTTTTTTATTGTATTTTAATAATCATTTATATTTGCCATCTTTTTTGTCAATCTTTTGTTGTCCCATAAATTTATAATTTATTTAACAAATATGTAAAATATCTAAAAAAATATAAAAACTAAATTTGCACTTTAATATTCATTTATAAATTGTATTGATATATAACTCTATAAATAATAAATTAATTATATTTTATAAAATCTATTAAAATTTTCATTTTATTTCAAAAAATATTATTATTGATACAAGTCTATTTTTCTAAAAGATTTATGTAAATAAGTCATAATTAACTTAACTTTTTATTTCAATCATCATATAAATATCTTATTCATTATAAAAAATATATGTTGATAAAATATTTCACTTGAGATTTCATATCCTATCACATATGAATTTTTTAACTAATCAAATTTTGATATAAAATGATAGTATTTTATCCATGATTTTTATTTCAGTCATATTATATAAAATTTAAATTCAAATTTATTCGTAACATCAAATCACAAGTTTTGATCAACAAAATATTGTAATGATTTTGGATAAAAAGGATAATGTCAATATCGAATTCCTAATAATCATTATGCATTCCTTTATAATTGAATAATACGTCAAAAAATTATTATCAATCGTGTACGGGCAATAATCTAGTTTTAATTTAGGGAAATATATTTAATGAATTTCTTACGGTGCAACAATAGCATCTTCTATTTCGGGATGAAGCAATAAGACCCTCTCTAGCTCACTGGGCGAAACCTGCGAAATTATAACAATTTTAGTTAACTAAACATTACAACATATTTTATAGAGAAAATACGATGAATTATAAAATACTCTCTCCGTTTCAAAATATATGACCATTTGAGGATTGCACATATATTAAGAAAAATATGTTATTCCTATATTACCCCTATAGAATGTAGACTCAATTATTTGCTTAGAGAATTATGAAAAAGTGTAATGATTATGATAAAGTTAATTATTAGGGGTATATATGGAAAGAGGAGGGAAAAAATATAAAATGGTAATGTATTTTGAAACAACCTAAATTGTCTAAAAGACCATGTTTTTTGAAACGGAGGGAGTACCTTATAGGAGTTGAAGGTGATGAACTCCTTGAGTCTGTCAACGAAATAGAGATAACCATGGGTGTCAAAGTAGCACACATCCCCTGTTTTAAACCATCCCTCTTTGCAATCTAGCCTTGTTGCCGTCAGTTGATCATCTTCTACATAGCCTGTGATGAGTTAATTTAATATCATAATAATAACAAAGGAATTAATCATTCATAATCCTAAATGTTTTTGATACGAATGACATTGTACTAGACGTGGGTCCGGTTTCGGTTCCAAAACCGCCGGTTCCTGGTTCCAAATTTCGTGGAACCGGAACCGGAACCGATCCATGGCCGGTTTTCCGGTTCCGGTTCTGGTTCTTGTTCCGGACCGGTTCCGGTTCCAAGGCCGGCTTCACCCGGTTCCGAGGCCGGTTTCACCCGGTTCCGTTCCGGTTTTGGAACCGGCTGAAAATTAAAATTTTGAGAATTTTTTTTAATTTTATATATGAAAATATAAATGTTGTCAAATTTGGGTACTTTTAACCTCTTTTAACTTATAAATTTCGTTATTATTATTATATATAAACATTTAATGCTTGATTTGCATTTTTTCTAATATATTTGATATAATTTGTGTATAATTTATTGTTGAAAAGAGGAAAAACCGGCGGTTTGGGACGGTTTGGAACCGACGGTTCCGAACCACCGATTTGAACCGGATGGAACCGCCGGTTCCCCGGTTCCGGGGGAAGGTGAACCGGAACCGTAACCGCCCACGGAACCGGAACCGCCCGGTTCCGCTTTCGGCCGGTTTTGACCCGGTTCCATTGGAACCGGACCCAAGTCTACATTGTGCACATGATAATCAAATCGAAGACTTATGATACTGATACTGCTACCTTTCATGACGGTGGGCCCACGGAGCCAAAGTTCTCCTTGAGAATGAGGGGGCAGAGTTTGGGCCGTCGACGGATCCACAATTTGGGCTTGCAAATGGCCCAACAAGCGGCCCAAATTTCCATAGCATTTCCCATTTGGAGTGCCAAGTTGAAGCGTCGCTCCTCCGGATATCTCAGTCAATCCGTATCCCTAAATGACCAACACTTTGTGCTTTACATATATGATGAATCTTCAAAGTTTCGTAGAGAGAAGCTGACTAGTTTAATACAAAAAATAATATATGTATACCTGCATTACGTCTGCATGGGGAAACTTGTCCTTGAACAACTTGTAATGTCTCTCATGGAGTTGCATGCCACCACAAAGAAGCACCTTAAGGGAGCTAACATCATACTTATCGACAACCTCCGCGTTCTCTTCGGCCGCCATGGCTCCCACAAGCATTGGGTACCCAATAAGAACATCAACCTTGTACCTCTCCAATGTTTGCATTATCGTCCCCAAGTCATTACACCTCTCCAAAAGCACCATCGTTTGCGCCATGCCTATGCTCCTCATGATTGCAGTAAACCCTAGCACCAGCTCTAGTTTCGTTGTCAATAGCGAAACTAATGGCCTTTGAGACTTATTCTTGTTAGCACTAACATCAACTGCTCCATGGGCATATATTGTAGCAATGATGTTATGGTGGGTGAACTCGACGATCTTTGCAGGGCCGGTTGTTGAGGATGAGGAGATCATGGCCGCAGTGTCTGACTGGTACACCGTCGGGGCAGAGAACTCGAGTCCATGTTGACTTTTGAAAGTCAGCATGGAGTTGAACTCGGGGGAGTCAAGTAGGACGGTGCCATGGGAAAACGAGTAGGGGAGGGATTCGACCTTGTTGGAGAGAGAGGAGACAGTGAAGGCGATGGAAGGCTTAGCTTGTCGCACTAGTTGGGCCAACTCCAAGTCGGTGGCTAGAGGACTAGTGGGAAAGACGACGATCCCTAAGGATAACAGCACGAAGTAGAGCACGGGTACGTGGACAGAAGAGGGTGAGAGAATCATAGCGACACGACCCTTAGTAAGGGGTTCAAAATGCGGTCGGTTTTCGTTAGAAGTTAGAAAATGTGCGAGGGAGCGAACCCTAGAGAGGAACTCGGAGAAGGATAGAGAGTGGCCTGTGGAACCGTCTACGAAGGCAGTGGTTGTGGTGGTGGCATCCGTGGCTGATCGGAGGAGGGAGAGGGCGACGTTGGCAGCCGAGAGAGGTAGGGCTTTTGGTGGAAGATCAAGTGAGGGGTAAATGCTATGGTAAATGTTTGTGGTGGCGTCATATCCATTTTGGGGATCCATTACCTGATCAAGTTACTACTTTTTTGTATTAAGGAAAAGAAATAGAAGAGCTTAGGTTAGGTTGTAACGATGTTGTGATAGTAAGGCATATATATAGCATTATAGCTACACATATATGCTACTTAATTAATGGGTTTCTGGTCATAACCAAAATGATGTATACAACTTGCGGAAGGTCATAGATAGATAAGTAGTACTCCGTACTACATTAACGTTTCGTACGTTGTACGTACTGCTAAAGCCTAGCTTACGCATATGACCAAAAAAAAAGAGTGTAGCTTACGCATGGTACAATTTGAGATTGACTTTATGATATGTACGTAAGATTTTTCAAATTTTGACCACATTGTTTTCTAATCCCTCCCCCCCTCCGTTTAAGTAAAGATCCCCTCAGTTCTTGACGGTTTGTCCATAAAACGCTTTGATGGTACGTAGGAAAACAAATTATTGTCAAAATCCTTGTTTGTAAAACGTAATGCGAACCGTTTTGTACAAAGTATTTGATTCCATCATAACCATTTAATATTGCGTTACGCGGCGAAGTTTGACATTACAAAACCTCAACCGAAAAAAGGTTGACAATATTAAAAAAAATGATATGCACGTACGTATATGAATTCCGGTTGATCAACGGAAACAGGAGTAATATACCTATTTCAATTGTTTATTCTAACTAGCGTTCAGGCCCGTGCATACGCACGGGTTCATGTTATACACAAATTTTATATGTAGAACTTTTGAATTATTTGTTTTATAAAACATAATTTAAGCATATTGAATTATTTCACATATTATTTAATTTGGTGTATTATTGAAGTATTTTTTAAACATAATGTTATTGAATTATTTTGTTTTAACAACCTCTCTTGTATTTAACTACACTTTATATTTAAATTAATTTAAAATGACAGTAAGTTGAAGGACAATTTCAAGAGGTTATTGAAATTTCAACAATCTCTCTCTTTGATCGTATAGTTTATATAAAAACATATGAATATTCGTTGTTATTTTTTCCTAGTCTATATGCCTATTTATTGATTTATAGAGATATATATATATGTATATATTTAATGTTTAAAATAATATTTTAGTGGATTGGTGTTATGATCTAACAATTGGAGTAATAAGTAATATATTAAAAGTAAAGTCAAATGATCTATAATATTAAAAGTGAACAAACAATATTGGTACTTTCCTACAATTTTGTAATTTTATGATATAAAAACAATATTTTGATATCTTTATACAATTAAAATGATGTACCAACTATAATTTAGATTAATGATTAATATTATATATATTTTCAAGGTAAAATAAAAATAATCTATAATATTCAACGTGAAAAATAATATTTGAATACCTTTGTACTACAACCTAGCCTACCAATAATTCATGTTTGATATGTGCATAATTTCAAAGTTCTTAACTATTAAGGCTCCGTTCGGTACTTTTTTTTGGGAGCGGGTTCGAATATAGCGGAATCGCCAAAAAAACTACACCCTTGTACTCCCAAGGAGGCTGGTTTGCCGCTAGCGTCTCACTCGTTTCGCTCATCGCTACATATAGCGCCGAACGGACCCTAAGCTACATGTAATTTTTTTTTTTTTAATAATACGTATATAAGAAATTGTGACTAAATGCATAATATTGATCACATTTTTATTCTCATTATTTTTTATATTTTATGTTCTTATAACAAAATCGTTTTCTTTATTATGTAATACTACTACTAAGATAAATGTGTCATAACAACAATTAAAATAAAAATGATCTATCATATTCAACTTGAAAAGTAATATTTGACTACCTTTGCATTACAACCTAGCTTACCAACTAATTTTTTAAAATTATCTATACAATAATTAAAAGATGAAAAAATAATTCTCATGTGTGATAGGTTCATAATTTAGAAGCTTTAATTTGTAACCGTTGAGTTATACATAAATATATAAATAATTTTTAATTATAAGTGTATATAAAAATTTGTGACCAAGTACATCATATTGATTACTTTTTTCATTCTCAATATTTTCTATGTTTTACGGTCTCATGTAAAAATAGTTTTCTTTATTAGGTAATATTAATAGTAACATAAGTGTATTATGAAGACATTTAATATCCCCTCATGCATGTATACAACTTTATATATGTAGTATACATAAATATAGTTTTCAAATGATCACTTTTTGTGTTCACTTTTTAGTTTCTATAGGAAACAAAATACTAATTTATACATTTCTAATACAATAGTTTTTTTTTTTTACAATTACCTTTTTTATTCACTTCTTAATGCTCATTAATGTGTCATGATGACATTAAATCCCATATTAAAACAAAATTATAAATGTAGTTTTATATTTTATATGAGATATAAAACACTAATTGTTATACATTTCTAATACAATAGTTTTTTTTAACACAAAATTTATGGTTTTCAATATCAATATAGTTTTCAAATGATCACTTTTTGTATTCACTTTTTAGTTTTCTATGTGAAACAAAATACTAATTTATACATTTCTAATACAATAATTTGTTCTTGCAAATGATAAGTTTTGACAAAAAAATATAGTTTTCAAATAATCACTTTTTGTGTTTAGTTTTTAGTTTTCCATATTAAACAATATACTAAATGTTATAACTTCTAATACAATAGTTATTCTTTGAAATAATCATCTTTTCATTTACTTTTTATGCTAATTAATGTGGCATGGGCATTAAATATCCCTATGCATGTACACAAAATTATATAGATAGTACTAGCCGACAGGCCCGTGCATACGCACGGGTTCATATTATAAACAAATTTTATATATAGAATTTTTGAATTATTTGTTTTATTAAACATAATTTAAGCATATTAAATTATTTTACATATAATTTAGTTTAGTGTATTATTGAATTATTTTCTAAAACATATTTTTATTAAATTATTTTGTTTTAACAACCTCTCTTGTATTTAACTGCACTTTATGTTTAATATAATTGAAAAAGATAGTAGGTTGAAGGACAATTTCAAGAGGTTATTGAAATTTTAATAATCTATTTCTTTTATCGTATACTTTGTATAAAAATATATGAACATTAATTGTTTTTTTTCCTAATCTATATGCGTATTTATTGATTTATAGATAGATATATGTATATATATTTAATGTTTAAAATAATAATTTAGTAGATTTGTGTTCTAATTTGTCAGTTGGAGTAAAAAGTAATACATGAAAAGTAAATTCTAATGATCTATAACATTGAAAGTGAACAACAAATATTGGTACCTTCCTACAATTTTGTAATATCATAATATAAAAACAATATTTGAATATCTTTATACAACTAAAATGATGTACCAACTATAATTTAGATGAATGATATATTCAAGGTAAAATGAAAATGATCTATAATATTCAACGTGAAAATAATATTTGAATACCTTTACATTACAACTTAACATACCAATAATTCAGGTTTGATATGTACATAAAAATTTGTGACTAAAGGCATAATATTGATTACTTTTTTATTCTCATTATTTTTTTATGACTTATGTTCTTATATAAAAATCATTTTCTTTATTATGTAATACTACTACTAAGATAAATGTGTCATAATAGCATTTAAAATAAAAATGATCTATCATATTCAACTTGAAAAATAACATTTGACTACATTTGCATTACAACCTAGCTTACCAACTAAATTTTTTAAATTATCTATAAAATAATTAAAAGATGGAAAAATAATTCTCATGTGTGATAGGTTCATAAATTATAAGCTTTTTAACCATTAAGTTATACATAAATATATAAATAATTTCTAATTATAAGTGTATGTAACAATTTGTGACCAAATGCATCATATTTATTACTTTTTTCATTTTTCAATATTCTTTCCATGTTTTATGTTTTCATGTAAAAATAGTTTTCTTTATTAAGTAATATTAGCATTAACATTAATGTATCATGAAGACATTTAATATCCCCTCATGTATACAACTTTATATATGTAGTATACATAAATATAGTTTCAAATGATCACTTTTTGTATTCATTTTTTAGTTTTCTATAGGAAACAAAATACTAATTTATACATTTCTAATAGAATAGTTTGTTTTTTAAAGCAATTACTTTTTTTATTCACTTCTTTATGTTCATTAATGTGTTATGATGACATTAAATACCTCCTATTAACACAAAAGTATAAATGTAGTTTTATATTTTATATGAGATATAAAAACTAATTGTTATACATTTCTAATACAATAGTTTTTTCTAAGACAAAATTTATAGTTTTTAAAATCAATATAGTTTTCAAATGATCACTTTTTGTATTCACTTTTTAGTTTTCTACGTGAAACAACATACTAATTGTTATACATTTCTAATACAGTAATGTGTTCTTTCAAATGATGACTTTTTGACATAAAATATAGTTTTCAATATAAATATAGTTTTCTTTTTGGATTTTCTATTTACTTTTCTATATTAAACAAAATACTAATTGTTATACAATTCTAATACAATACTTTATTCTTTAATCATCTTTTCATTTATTTTGTATCCTCATTAATGTGGCATGAGGGCATTAAATATCCCCATGTACACAAAATTATATAGATAGTATAGATAGATAATATACTCCTCCTCTATAATAATTTGGTAAAAAAAAAACCTCTTACATAAAACTGGATAAAAACACTCATCACCTATAACTCAATTACGTACAATTTTTTTCAACTATCTACATAAAACTTCTTATCTCAACATCATCTATGTATAATCCATTATATCATGATCACCACTATCGGACCACCATTGCACCATCATAGCCCTTGTGTCGCCGACGAACCACCATCGTCGGCAGACCACCGTAGCCCTCAACCTCTCTTAACCTCGTGCCGCAACGCTGCCCTCGCGTCGCCGCCCTCCCACCACTGC
Source organism: Polygonum aviculare (assembly GCA_934048045.1). Lineage (NCBI taxonomy): Eukaryota > Viridiplantae > Streptophyta > Magnoliopsida > Caryophyllales > Polygonaceae > Polygonum > Polygonum aviculare. The sequence continues at coordinate 30,820,804 of OW204026.1, forward strand.
CTCGCGCCGACCACCTCATGCCACCCTACACCGCCTTGGTCGCGAATTGGCTTTGCGTAGATCTACAAACTACTTTTGGGTACGTTACATTAATGTTTTTTAGGGTTTGTTACATTAAAAATCAGGTAGAGGATTTTATGTAAAGTAAGTCATTTATATTAATGTATTGGAGTACAATTTTTTTTGGTAGATTGTATTACAATGTTTTTTTGTTACATCAAATTTTGTGTATAATAATTTATGTATGTTAAAGTGTTACATTAAATTTATGTAGAAAAGATTTATGTAGATTTAGTCTTGTTTATTAAGGTATTACAATAATTTATGTAGAGTATTTTACGTATGTTTAAGTGTTACATTAATTATATGTAGATTACGTCATGTATCTTAATGTTTTACATTAATTTAAAAGGAAAATGTGTTACATTAATTTTATGTATTACATTAATTTTAATGTAACCCTAATCAAACTACATAAAATTTATTTATTATAAGCCAATCTTAAAGCTAATTTTAATGTAACCCTAATCAAACTACATAAAAACCATTGCTACATAAATTTCATCATCAAACTACATAAAATTAGTTAATTGTAAGCAAATCTTAAAGCTAATCTTAATGTAACCCTAATCAAACTACATAAAATTAATTAATTGTAAGCAAATCTTAAAGGTAATTTTAATGTAACCTTAACCAAACTACATGAAAAATTGTTACATAAGTTTCATGATCAAACTATATAAAATTTATTAATTGTAAGCAAATCTTAAAACTTACTAGAAAGCTTGCCCGTCCGATGGACGAACAATTTCTTTCACCATATTTTTCTGGAAGGTGAAAATTATAATCTTCGTCATAATACAACTTTGTTCTAATTAATAAACTATGTAAGTACCAGGCATAAAAAAAGAGTATAGAAAAAACCTTAAAAGAACGCGCCTCACGCGCGAGTCAGGAGTGTCAGAAAAGGCAGGGTTTGTCGTTTCCGCTAGGGCGGCCGCCGCAAAGGAGGCAGGGATGGCGAAAGGAAAAGGAGCGGGAAGAAGGAAGAAGGCCGGTAATCCGGCGCTCAAGGGAGGGGCCAAGGGTGATTTTCAGGCTGAGATTTCGGAAGGAGCAATTCGAGCGAACAACAGTAGAATTCTCCGCAGTTCCGCTAGGGCGGCGGCTCAGGCAGCCCCTACCGAGCGTGAGCAGGGGGAAATTGTGGAAGAGTCTCAATCGGAGTCGATCTCCGAAGATGCGATCGAAGATTCGGTGGCCGAAGTTGGAGAGTCCGTTGTTCCTTCCATTGAAGTGGTGGCAGAGTCTAGCGCTGCCCCTGCTATTGAGCAAGTGCTGGTAGAGGAGAGGCCTGGGGGCGTCGTTAAGGGTAAGGAGGAGGTTGCTCCTAGAAGCCTACGTTCAGGGAGGCTCTGGCAGGTAATAGGGCAAATGTGAATGGAAAACGCCTGAACTTCGTTGAAGGATACAACAATGGAGTGATTAAGTTTACCAAGAAGGATGTTGAAAAAAATTCAGAAAAATGGAGGAAGAGCCTAGTGGGTATGGTGGCTGGTACGAGGCCCTCGTTCTATGTTGTCCAGGGCTTTGTCAACGCAAAATGGAATGTCAAGTCTCCTCCCAAAATCATCCAGACAGACTCTGGAGTTTTCGTTTTCAAATTTGAGCAGGAGGAAGATCTGGAATGGGTCATGAGCAATGGCCCTTGGATGGTAGGAGGTAGGCGACCCTTGGCTCTCAAGAGATGGACGGAAGGCATGAAGTTGGATCCCTCATGCTTCGAGAAAACACAAGTGTGGGCTGATTTGCCAAACTTGGATGTGCGTTTTTGGGATGATGAGTTCTTCGAGAAAGTGGGAAGTGCGATCGGCAGGCCAATCCTTGTCGACAAAGTAACGGAGACTCAGGAAAGGCTGTCTTTCGCGAGAATTCTCGTAGAGATCTCTGCCCGAATACCACTGCAGAAAGAAGTTACATTTGAAGGGGAAGATGGTGAGAAGGTTGTCCAACCAGTTTGTTATGAGTGGATGCCCCCTATTTGCGAGGTGTGTTCTGCGTTTGGTCATGAAGCAGGGGAGTGTGGTAAGATGGCAGAGGCCTCTTGGAACAGAGAAGGTTGGCACAAGAGACCAGCCAGAAAGAAGTGGGTTCAAAAGAGGAAGCCAGCTCAGAGTGAGCCTGTCAGGGCAGCCCTGAATGAGGTCCAGGATCGTGTGCAGCAACATCTCCCAGCCGCCAATACGGTGGCCTCTTCTTCTGCGTTGGTGAAGCCAACAATTAAGGAGACAATGCAGCCAGCAGACAAGGGAGAATGGGAGGTGGTGAAGCATAAAGGGAGCCGAGAAAGTGCTGAAAAAGCTAGATTGCTGAAAGGAAAACAGGTGGTAATTGGGCAGTCGAAATATACAGTTCTTAGTAGATTGCAAGGAGCCGGAGACGAAGCATTGGAGGGTGTCGATTTTGATGCAATTCTTCCAAATGAATAAGCTCTCCATAGCTTGCTGGAATATTAGAGGCCTCAACGAGCCCTCTAAGTGTGATTTCGTAAATAGAATGGTAAGAAGAAAAGGTTTGGATATCATGGCGATTTTGGAAACAAGAGTTCGAGAGGAGAAGGTGAATGGAGTAAGTAGTCAGTTGTTGAGAGGCTGGAGCCGTAGTACAAACTGCATTGGAAGGAACGGGAGGATTTGGGTGTTTTGGAACCAAAATAAAATTGAGAAGCTTCAAATCCTCCAGGAATCAGACCAACTCCTTCATTGCTATTTGGATTTTGATAACAGACAGAAGCCCTTGTTTCTTTCCTTTGTGTATGCGTCAAATGATGAAGGGGAGCGTAGGGGCCTATGGAATGAAATCTCCCAGTTGGCGTTTTCTGTTGGTGGATCCCCTTGGGTTATGTTGGGCGATTTCAATGCTTTGAGAGAAGTTAAGGAGAAATATTCTGAGAAAGAGATCAATGTGAAGTTTTGTAAAGAGTTTGCAGCATGTCTTGATAGCATTGGCTTGAGTGATCTGAGGGCGTCGGGTGCTTACTATACCTGGTCTAATAAGCATTCCGATGGGACCAAGGTTTTGTGTAAGCTCGACCGTATTCTTGCCAATCAAGAATGGATCGACGAGTTTGAAAATTTTGAGGCGCATTTTGGGGAGCCGGAGTGCTCGGACCATAGTCCAGGCTTCCTGCACATTAAAGGAGATTCTGAAAAAGAAGTGGTTCCCTTCCGCTTCAACAACTCGTGGGCTGATCTGCCAGACTTTGAGGAGGTTGTGCAACAAGTTTGGAACAATTATGAATGCAGGGGTGGCCCCATGTACCGCTTAGTCCAAAAGCTCAAGAGATTGAAGATTCCTCTTAAGAGATTACAGAAAGGCAATCTTGCTAAAAGAGAAGAAGAGATCAGTGATAAACATAAGAAGCTGGTGTTGATCCAAAATGAAATTCTAAATAGGCCTCTGGATAAGGGGCTTCTCCAAATTGAAAGTGAAGCGCTGCTTGAGCTGAAAAGAGTCATGAGGACTAGAAGGCTGGAGTTACAACAGCAAGCTAAGCTCCACTGGTTGAAGTTTCAAGACTCTTGTAGCAGTTTCTTTTTTAACAGCATCAAACAGAGATCTGCTAGAAACTCTATTTCTGCGATTGAGGATGGCAATGGTGTTGTTCTGTCTGATCAAGGTGAAGTTAGAAATTTTATTGTCAGGCATTTTGAAAATTTCCTGGGCAAAGAAGGCTGCTGTGGGACGGCAGACTTGTCAATTTTGAGAGAAGGTGCCTTGCTGGGTAATAGTGAAAGGGAGGAGATGGTGAAGTATTTCAGCAAAGAGGACGTCAAGAAGGCTCTTTGGAGTATAAGCAAAAATAAGGCCCCGGGTCCGGATGGATTTAACGCTCATTTTTTCAGGAGAGCTTGGAATGTTGTAGGTGAGGATTTTTCAGTGGCTGTTTTGGATTTCTTTGACAGAGGCAAGCTGCTTAGAGAAGTGGGAAACACTGTCATTGCCCTTATTCCGAAGGTGGACAGCCCCAAAACCATTGGAGAATTCAGGCCTATTTCGTGTTGCAGTGTGATAACCAAGGTTATTTCCAAAATGCTTGTCAACAGGCTGCATACTGTGCTCCCTAAAGTTATAGATAGAACCCAAGGCGCCTTTATTAAGGGAAGAAGTATTAAGCATAATATCGCAGTGTGTCAAGAAATAGTGAAAAGCTATGGAAGGAAGAACATTAGTCCCAGATGTGCTTTGAAGATAGACTTAAAAAAGGCCTATGATACGGTGGATTGGCAGTTCTTATTCCAGGTAATGGAGGGCCTTGGTTTTGACCCTATTCTTGTGAACTGGGTAAAGGAATGTGTGACTAGTAGTCAGTTTACTGTCAAGATTGGGAAAAGTTTTCATGGGCATTTCAGTGGGAAAAGGGGACTAAGGCAGGGCGATCCGCTGTCTCCCTACTTATTCGCTATAGTCATGGAGTACTTGAGTCGGTTGTTCAGCAAAATGGCCAGGCAAAGTGCCTTCAAATTTCATCCGGGCTGCGCCAATGCTAAAGTCTCAAACTTGTGCTTTGCTGACGACTTGTTTGTGTTCTCGCATGGTAGTAACAGTTCCCTCAAGGCTGTCAAGGAGGTTCTTGATTATTTCAGCTCTGTCTCGGGTTTGGAGATTAATTGCGCCAAGTCGAAGGTGTTTTGCGCAGGCTTGAAGGAGTACGAAAAGGCTGAGGTGACCCGTATCTTGGGTATGGAAGAAGGACAGCTTCCGGTCAAGTATCTTGGGGTTCCGCTGTGTAGTACTCGGTTGCATCACAAGGATTATGAGGGTCTGCTGAGAAAAATCAGATCTAAGGTTAATTCTTGGGCTAGCAGGCATCTGTCTTATGCAGGGCGTTTGGAGATTATGAAAGCCGTCATCTTCGGGATTTTGAACTATTGGTGTAAGATCTTTCTTCTTCCAAATAACATCATCAAGGAGGTTACGAAGATCCTTCGTAGCTTCCTGTGGAGTGGTCGGTGTGATGGGAAGAAAGCTCCTATTGCCTGGAAGAAGCTCTGTAAGCCAAAAGAAGAAGGCGGCCTTGGTATTAAAGATCTCAAAGCTTGGAATAGAGCAAACTTTGCTGAGTTAATTTACGATATTGTGGAAGGGGCAGATGATGATTCCATATGGCACAAGTGGGTGGAGGAGAGCCACCTTAGGTCTGCTGATTTTTGGTCTGTAAGGTGTAAATCTTCAGCAAGTGCGTTATGGAAGGCTGTGCTGAAACTGAGGGATGACCTTGCTGCCTCTCTTGACTCCAGTAGCGTGCCTGCGGTCTTGGTGGCGCGGAGAGGTAAACTTGATGTTGGTGCTCTCTATGACTGTATTAGAGATAGGGCTGAGGAAGTGAGATGGAAGGGCATCGTCTGGCAGAGATTGAATACTCCCAGGGTTGCGTTTAATTTGTGGAAAGTGTGCAGCGGTGGTGTAAGGACTAAGGACAGGCTGCATGGATTCGGCGTTGTTGCTGACGACGAATGTGGACTGTGCAAGGCTGGATTGCAGGAAACCGAGATGCATCTTTGGTTTGGATGTTCGTTCTCTAGTGCTGTGTTGAGAGAGGTTCTGAACTGGGCAAGGTTTTCAAGAAGGACGAAGAGCATAGAGGACTGGTTGTCCCAGGCGTATAGCATGAGGGAGAAAGGAAGCTTGAGGTATAACTTGTGGAACCTTTGCCACAGTGCCACCATCTACTACATTTGGAGTGCAAGAAATAGGCTCATTTTCAATAATGAGCAAATGGAGGTGGAAGTTTGCTCTAGAATGATCATAAATTTTGTAAGGAATTGTATTAGAGCTCGTTGGAAGCCTTAGACGAGAGTCGAGAGAAGTATCCTAGTGAATCTAGGATTAGATGATGATGTAATCAACTAGCCTAGCGCTAGCAATTTCTTGTCCGTGACACGTTTTTGTGAATAAAATAACCCTTTTTTATTCAAAAAAAAAAATAAACTATGTAAGTATTTTGTATTGAATTGTCCAAAAAATAGTAGATAAAATAAATATAAAATATGAAATTATTTGATTTGATTTTATTAATTTCTTATGAGAATTATTATGATAATATGACTTTTCTATTACAATTAAGTTTTTTAGCCGAATGAACATGTGTAGAGATTACTCTTTATAACTTTATAGACATTTTGGAGGAAATTTAAATCGAAAGCATACAATTAGCTCTTTAGGCTTTACATTCTCGTTCAAAAAAGAAAAAATGATAAGGCTTTGCATTTAAGTTACAATATTATAACATGATATATGTATGTAAAAAATAAGACATAGTAGCATGCATGCATAACCAATTACAAACAAAAAAGCAAAACAAAAAAGCAAAACAAAAAAAAGAAAAAATATAAAAACATGCATTTATTTGACAAGGAAAAGAAAAAAAAGAGTTAGAGATAGATAATTCACCCAAAAAAATAAAAAAATAATTAGAGGGAAGTCATTAATGTGACAAGAGGGGGAGAATTTTAAGTGTTGTATAGATAGAAGATAGATAGATTTTAGTGTAATCCTACTCAAACTACAATTTTGTCAAAATGGTCACTTTGACATCTGAGCCTCAGATTTTTACCTATTGAATACCTTAACTATACACATCGAGACCTACTAGACACCTATTGTGCTAACAAGTAAAAAAAATTCCTACATAAGCACCACATATACACCATATAATTTCTTTAATAAAAACAAAAAATTAAACACTATAAAAAAACAAAAGAAAATAGATAAATAGATTTTAAAAACCACATTTGGAGTTGGGGAGAGAGAATAGGTTGAAGAAGATGTAGAGGGCAGAAATGGATGACGGTGAGGGAGGAAATGGATGGCGGAAGTGGTACGGTGAGGGAGGAAATGGATGGCGGAAGTGGTGAGGGAGGAAATGGATGGCGGAAGTGGTGAGGGAGGAAATAGACGGAGGAAGAAGAAGAAGAAGAAGAAGAAGAAGGAGAAGAAGGAGAAGAAGGAGGAGAAGGAGGAGAAGGAGAAGAAGGAGAAGAAGGAGGAGAAGAAGGAGAAGGAGGAGGAGAAGAAGGAGAAGAAGGAGGAGGAGAAGAAGGAGAAGAAGGAGAAGAAGGAGAAGAAGGAGAAGGAGAAGGAGGAGGAGAAGGAGAAGGAGGAGGAGAAGGAGGAGGAGGAGGAGAAGAAGGAGAAGGAGGAGAAGGAGGAGAAGGAGGAGAAGGAGGAGAAGAAGAAGAAGAAGAAGAAGAAGAAGGAGAAGGAGAAGGAGAAGGAGAAGAAGGAGAAGGAGAAGGAGGAGGAGAAGGAGGAGGAGGAGAAGGAGAAGGAGAAGGAGAAGGAGAAGGAGAAGGAGAAGGAGAAGGAGAAGGAGAAGGAGAAGGAGAAGGAGAAGGAGAAGGATGAAGGAGAAGGAGAAGGAGAAGGAGAAGGAGAAGGAGAAGGAGAAGGAGAAGGAGAAGGAGAAGGAGAAGGAGAAGGAGAAGGAGAAGGAGATGGATGAAGGAGAAGGAGATGGATGAAGGAGAAGGAGATGGATGAAGGAGAAGGAGATGGATGAAGGAGAAGGAGATGGATGAAGGAGAAGGAGATGGATGAAGAAGAAGTGGTACAGTGAGGGAGGAAATGGATGGCGGAAGTGTGGTACAGTGAGGGAGGAAATGGATGGCGGAAGTGCAGTGAGGGAGGAAATGGATGGCGGAAGTGGTGAGGGAGGAAATAGACGGAGGAAGAAGAAGAAGGAGGAGGAGGAGGAGGAGGAGGAGGAGGAGGAGGAGGAGGAGGAGGAGGAGGAGGAGGAGGAGGAGGAGGAGGAGGAGGAGGAGGAGGAGGAGGAGGAGGAGGAGGAGAAGAAGCAGAACAAGAAGAAGAAGTATTCAATAGGTATGTAGGTGCCACATGTATGCCATGTAAGTGCCACATGGCATACATGTGGCACTTACATGATAAAGTTTTTTTACATGCTATCACCACAAGTGTTTAATAGGTCTCGATGTGTATAATTGAAGTATTCAATAGGTAAAATACGAAGCTCAAGTATCAAAGTGACTATTTTGATATAGGTTAGGTGGTCATATATGTATTAAGCCTAAATAAGTATGGACAACAAATAATCATCCAATTATTCAGAGTCGATACAATAACTATCAAAGCATTCATATCAATTTATGAGTACATAGAAGTAGTCCCTCGCTTAACATAGTAAAATAACCGATGAAGCTACCAAAGAAAATACAAACCGAAGAACAAAGGAGTGTATTCATACTCACACAAATACAATACAATAACTACCAAAGCCTTTTCCCACTAACAATTGATGTAGATCACCTTTGAGATGAAAGCTAAGAAAAAAATGGCATGCCAAATGCCAAAGCTCCATAAAAATACTTTCCAATCAAATGCATCTCCATCTTCCTCATTTACGTTGTGTTCATTGGAACTAGGAGGAAGTGGACTACAACTTCTTCCAAGTGAATAACCGCAAAGAAGCGGGTTTCCTCTATAGTTGTTGACATCAAAGCTTGCAAATTGTCCACTCATTGGAGGTTTTCCACTTAGATTATTGTAAGACACGTTGAATATTTCCAAGAAGTTCAAAGCGCCTAACTCAAGAGGAATTGCTCCACTCAAGTTGTTGTAACAAAGGTCTAAACTCTCGATAGTCTCGAGCTTGGACAAGCTACTCGGAATCGGTCCAGATAAGTGGTTGTGTGACAAGTTTAATGCTCGTATTCCCTTCAAATCTCCCAACTCTAAGGGAATTTGACCAATGAGCCGGTTACATGACAAATCCAACCCAGACATGTTCATGAATGTTGAGCCCACATAGTCATAGTTTCTTCCCTTTGTATTGATCCCTAGTTGCTCTTGAAAGTAACCACTATCGGTGCCATTAATACCAAACGACATGTTCCTCAAGCAACTAGGTATTTGGCCGGAAATTCCATTTCTTGACAAATCCATGATATTAAGATGTTGTAGATGACATAAGTTAGTAGGAAGTTTGCCTTTTAGAAAGTTCCCTCCTAGTAGAAGGGCTCGGAGATTCGATAGTTGACTAATCCATGGTGGAATCCCTCCTGAAAGAAGGTTATAGCTCAAATCAAGAATCTTCAAGCTTGACCCATTTGACAATGCATATGGCACATTTCCAGAAAGCCCATTACTGTGCAAATGTAAGTAGCTCAACCTTGGAATCTTGGAGATGCATGAAGGTATGATTCCCTCTAGCTCATTTGCTGACAAGTCTAGAAAGTTAAGAGATGTAAGTTGACAAAGCTCATTTGGAATCTTTCCCTCCAAGTTGTTTCGGGCCATCGAAAGAATCTGAAGTTCTGAGAATTCACCAATCCATCTAGGGATCTTTCCAAGCAAGTTGTTGTTGGATATATCCATGCAAGTTAACTGGATACCTGTAAAAGATGCATCCTTTGGGAACTCACTGAAGTGATTATCATCCAAAAACAACCAACTCAACTGTGTTTGATTCATAGTGTTTGGAAGCACTTCTCCTTCGAGATGGTTGTTGGACATGTAAATGGATAACAAGGAGTTGCCATGGGTAAACAACGTCGTTGGAAGCTCACCGGAGAAGTTATTGGTGGATAGATCCAAAGACGTGATCATTGTCATGTTGCCTATCGAGGCCGGAATCTTGCCTTGCAAATGGTTGTGAGATGCATCTAGCGTTTGGAGATTTGGAAGAATCATGCCAATGTTTTCTTGGAGGGTACCATTTAGTCCGTTGCTCGAAACATCTAAGTCAACCAAGGATAAGTTTTGAGAATCGGGGAACCGGAGACTTCCTGAAAGCGAATTATTCGCAAGGTAAAGGTTTTGTAGCCGAGAGTTGTTTTGCAACAACCAAGTCGGAAATGATCCGATGAAGCCATTGCCAAACAACTCGACATGATACAAGTTGTGTTGGTCGGACAAGAATTCTATTGGAAACTTGGTCATGTTGCAATGGTTTAGTTGAAGGTATTCAAGCTGGAAAGGGGGCTTCCAAAGGATGTCTTCATCATTTTGTAACAAGTTATTGTCTGAGAGACTAAGATGGATAAGATAGGGAGCGTTCAAGAAAGCCTGACGAATGGAGATGGGTTCAAAGTGGTTGTCAATGATGTCCAAGTATACTAGTGATGTTAGATTGGAGAGGATTGAAGTTATACTTCCGGTTAGATGATTATGTGAGAGATCAATAACTAGAAGGGAAGTCATGTTGCCAACACAGATCGGGAGGCTGCCGTTGAACATGTTTGAGTCTAGATGTAGTTGTTGCAGGCTCTTTGCTTCACACAAGCCTGCAAGTTAAACATGCCCGCCCGCAAAACTAATTAGAAGGTCTTGGGAAAATGAAATATTCGCAATTCAAATATAGTTCTGTTGTTGTAAAATGTTACATATCCTGCATTACACCCACCTAAGTTCAACATGGTTTACCAAAAACATTTAATCCAACACCACTTTAAGCAAAGAATCTATATCGAAAATAAGAAGAATGTGGTTATCCCTTCGGTTAATATGCATACATGTCATGGATGATGATTTTTTGCTCAAAACATTTATACTTTTAAAAAATAGCTAATATAAATGGTACAAATCCCATACCATACATGTATAAGTAATATAAAGATTGATAAAACCGACTTGATTTATCCTATATCGAATTTTAACCTGAGCTTGTTTTTTACTTGATAATAAATATAATATTTTAAACTACTATTGGCCCATTAGTCAAACCGACCTCGTATGAGAATCTTCAATAAGTTGATTTGGTTTAACTACTAATTTGACTGAGTTGAACTCCTGCACATCCAAACCTCATATGATTGAGCCTGAACCGACACAATTGACACATGTAATATCTTCACAGATTAAATATTTTCAAGAACTATCAATTTTACTAAAGTAATTTATAAAGTTAATTTATGAAGAATCTATTCTTATTTGATAACATATCCTTTTATGTTTTATTTCTAAATAAATAAATTCAATTAATTTGATTAAGATTATTATATAAGATTAGCTTCCCATGTAATATTTATTGAAATAGTTGTTTGTATTAATTTATTAAGATTCAATCTATATCTAATAATATATCTATTTATACTAATTATTTAGAATCTTCATTAAAAATGATTAAAGAAATTTTAAAAATCTCTTATACCTAAAATTTAGAACTTTTAATTATTTAAATAAAAATCATAGACTTTTAAGTGGATATATCAAACATATCAAAAACTGAGTATAAGATTCAAGTGGATATAAGGGTAAGTTTAAAAGGATAGAATTAAAATAATAAAATTATTGTTTTATTCAGCTTGGAGGGCAAAACATTTTAATAAAGACTTGAGTTTTTCTTTATCTTATATTATAGACTTTATAGTAGATTATATAAATGACCTACGCATTAGTCATTCATAGCCCGACCCTTCGACCTACTTTCTTATGTATTCTAAAAATTATGATATATTTTATAATAAAAAACTATAAAAAAAAATAACATTTTTAATAAATACTTTTATTTAATCATGATATTATATTAATAATCATAGAAAAACTTAAATTCTTGATCTTGAACAACCCAAACTAGTATAGTAATCTATACCATGACCCAACCCGATCGACTTGATATGCAACCCGATTGACCCGAGTCCGCACCCGAAATGACGGAATCTGAACCCGAACGAATCAACCCGTTTGAAACATCGTATATATCATCTAGTCATGCCATCTATTGTAGTTGCTACTCCCTCCGTTTCAAAATACATGACCATTTGGACACTTTTTCTTGCTTCATAATACTTGTTCATTTCACATTTTTTCCCATTTCTTTCCATTTATAACCCTAATAATTATCTTTATCATAATCATTACACTTTTTCATATTTCTCTAAGCAAATGGGTAACTCTACATTTGATAGCTAGGGGCAATATAGGAATAACATTTTTTTCTTAACATACGTGCAATGTCCAAATGTTCATGTATTTTGAAATAGAGGGAGTATTATTTTTCGCTATTTTTTCTTATAAGTTATAACTATAATTACACAACCTTCAAGAGGAAATTGTTAGTTGGACTGATTAGGATAAGGGGCAAGCTAGAAAGAGTCAATTGTCAACGTAAGTCCACTCCACTATATAACATTAATCATGACTCACTATCAACTAATTGCCTATAAATTCCAAAAAGGACCAACTTGGACTAGATTGAAAACTAGAAAGAAAAACAAATAACACAAAAAAGCTAATGTATTTCAACAAAGGCAGTACAGTGCATGCTTGTGCCTTTTGGTTACAAATTGGAGTTTGATCTTACCTTGAGGCGTAATCGTTCCAAGGATGTGATTGTTGCCCAAGTCCAGAACCTGTAGCTTCTTTAGGCTTTGCAACACTACAAATTATGAAGGAAAAAAAAAATCAAAACAAGAGTGTAGGTACGTGAACGGTACGGTATATTATAATATAACGTAAAAAGTAGAAAGATTGCACGGATTTTTGTGTATACGTACCTTGGAAGCCATCGACAAGGCTTCCGATGGAGTTCCAAGGCAGGCTGAGGCTAATCAACTCTCGAAGAGGTTCGAAAACCGTCAGGTTGAGAGCCCAAGGCGGCTGATCGAAGGGCATGGTGTAGTTGAGGTAGAGTCGGATCACATGTCGCGTGGAAGGGTCACACCTGACTTCGTCCCATTCACAACAATCGTTGTCGTGGCGAAGAGTCCACGAAGGCAAGAGATCGTCGGGATTCGAGGATGAATTAATCGAGGCGAGATACGACTTGATTTGGAGCAAAGAGGCTCTCTCATGTTGTAAGCAAGAGTTGGATCTAACAACAAGGAAGAGTAGAAGGGTTAAGAGTACATAGACGGAGGATCTCATCATGGTATGTGATTGATTGCAAAGTGTTGTGTGAGTGGAATTGGAGCTTGCCCACAAAAGAGCGGAAATGATGTCTATATATAATGGAAATATTTACATTTTTTTTCTTTCCTCGAAATCATTAATTGCTAATAAAATTCTATACCATGAGGGATTCACTAATCCTGTCTCAATAGAGCATTTGGTATGCTAATGCTCATTATGTGCATCTAGAAATCTAGAAAATAATGAAACATAGTCAACGAAGAAAAAAAACGTTGTTAATATATGATTTTCTTTAAATCAACTGGTTGGTGTCCCTTAGAGTCTCGAACTCATGACCTCTGGGTGACCCAGCCCCATTTTTAACCACTGGGGCCAAGACAACTTGGGTAACTGGTTGGTGTCACACAACCTAACAAGTAACAATATTCTTTATATGCCAAATGTTAACAAAGCTTATTTGTTTTTGTCATGTACGTAGATAATTTTAATTTTCTTTTTTAGCTCTTGCAATATGTAGGTCAGTAGGTGGCGGTCTTTTTTTTTCAGGTTAATCATAGATACGTATATTTGGACTCCATCGTGACCCTGCTCAAAATGAAATTGCACCGATATGATTATTAGTATATATGTAATTAAGTTGATGAGCACAAAAACTCCTAAAATTTGCATGTTTAATTCATTCTATACGTGTGAACCTATGGAAGGTTCAAATCCGCGTGGAAAATAGTAAAATCCCGTACAGAAGAGAGCTGACTGAGTACCTATGGACGAAAGAAATAATAGGAAACCGAACACGAATATTTTTTTGTTACTAAAAACCCTCCTAATACCTCTTCATCATCATTTACAAAGTGGCATGGTCATACATTTGCCTCTTGAAGTTAAGCTTAGCTTTTCGAGGAAAAAACACATAAAAGACTGTAATGTGTTTTGAATCTGAATCACACACTATGACAGATAGTACGGGGGTAACACACCGTTATCGAACCACATAGAGCTCTCGAAATACCTAGAGCCACTATAGAAGCTCTCGAAATACCTAGAGCTCTGTAATCCGAATTCAGTCTTCCATAATAATATACTGTTTCTCTGTCCGTAAACGTAGGTAATACACCGTTAACGAACCACGTAAATCTGTGTGTCTCGTTCTTGTTTATTGCTCTCGTTCGATCTCTCGTTAGAACGAAGAATAACACTTGTAAACAATTTTTGCAAACAATGCATTTATGAATTACTGGTAGTTTTATGTAAATCCCTAACGTTTAATACTCATTCTGTGCAATTTAGATTGACTAGACTATGAGTCTACGAGCACTAAAAGTTCAATTTGCAGCCCACCTCCACTAAATGTCACAGTGCAGGTTAACGTCTATTGTACGATTTCAAAGACTTCATTGACCCTTTCCCTTTCAATCTAGAAATGGGGTGTAAAACTATGCCTCACAAATATCCTAAGATCGAGTCATTAGTCATATACTAGTGACCCCTACTTTCCGCAACCTCACAAACTATGCCTCACAATTCTACCAAGATCCAAGGGACGTAGAATTAGATGAGTATATACGAGGTTTAATTAGCATCGTTAATAGTTTGTGCTTACCTTTTAAATGATTTTGGTGAATAATCTTTTAAACAAAATATGACACTATGAACTCAATGATTCGTCATCTTTGGTTTTTAATTTATTGGCTGTTTTATCGGGTAGGTTTTCTTAATTACTTATTGTTGGATGACCTGTGTTAGAATACAGATATTGATCATTGAGAGATCAACAAACTGAACAACGTAAATTAAACAAACAGGTAACTAATAAGACAAGATATTTTTCCCAATTCAAATTCACTATCTTTAATAGAAATTTGAACTTATAAACGCAAACCTTGAGTTTTTAGATGTACATAACTCATAAGGACGAACCTATATATATTCCTTAGCGTCGAACAACCCTTCTAACTTGGATCGGTGAACTTGACCGTACAATCAAGACTTCGCAACCAACTTTATCTTGATCTTCTCTCTGCTCTTTTTCTCTCCTTCAGTGCACACAACTCTCAAGACTCTAAACTATGTGGATGAATGTCTTGAAATAATCATAGACATATCCTTCTTATATATTAATGGGTGAATAAATTCAATTCATAAATATAAGATAAAAGGATATTACATAGATTTTATTTAATAAAAATATCTACCCATAAATAAAATCTATCCTATTTAAACCTTTCTTGGACATCAATCTGTCTTGCTTGAGCTTCAAGTCAACAAGATAAGCCGTAGGCGCTTCCTTGTACGTAGCGGCCTTCCTTATATAGTAACTCCAAACCATTGTGTTGTTCCCTCACAAGATCAGTTCCATGAAAACAATGAGCAAAACTTTGCTTTACCTTTTTTTTTCGTTTCTTTGGGCTTTGTTTCATTTACTTGACTTCGTTCTCTTATTTTCAAGTCAACTAATCATGTTCCAACACCAATTCTCAAGTATCAATGTTCTCACAACTTTGTTGCTCCTCCATTGGGATCATTTTCTAACACTCCTAATTTCACGAGAGTATTATCGCCAGTAATCTCGAGTTTAACCAACCCGAGACTACTTAGACTTTTACAAAGTGCATTCAAAACATAAACAAAAGATGTTGCAACTGAAACTTGACAATAAAAGAGAAACGTAGTCTGAGCTTGAATACGTGTATGCACAATAACAATAAGAGGATTACATTAAATTGCTATCACTAGGACTTAGTTCACAACCTGAACAAAACAAAGAGGCATTTTGCTTCCAAGATAGTCTTCATCCTCGTCTTATCTCATCTTCTTGTTTCTACAAAATAGACGGATTCTTTCGCTCTTTGGATCTTTAGTCTTGCAATTCAACTTCTTTGAAAACTGATGCATCACAAGGCAGACGAAACGCACTAGAATGACATGCAAAAGAAAGGAAAGCGGAAAGGTTAGTCTAAGAATAGACTAGCAAATGGGGACGTAGATTGGTTCCTAAAGAATAAATATGCTAGCTCCAAAATCCGGATAAGGATCGACCAGTGACTCGGCTATCCATGGATGAGTAGAATTCAAATCTCCATTTAACTAGGCACCC
This sequence comes from Polygonum aviculare, assembly GCA_934048045.1. NCBI lineage: Eukaryota > Viridiplantae > Streptophyta > Magnoliopsida > Caryophyllales > Polygonaceae > Polygonum > Polygonum aviculare. The sequence continues at coordinate 30,836,768 of OW204026.1, forward strand.
TAGAGACAATTCCATCCCGTAAACCTATGAGTGAGAGAATAGCTTATAACGATCATTCTAAAGATTGAACGTCTAAAGACCTCCCTTCTTTTGACTATAAGGAATTTACTAACCAATCCTAACTAGAGTTGTTTAAGGGTTTCCCAACATGAATGGATACTAGGAACTTTGCCGTTCTTAGACAAAGAATTATTAGAACTCATACTCGGTTCATAATGAAAGATCGACCACATTCACGATTCAGAGGATCTACTTCATCCACACTTCCACTATCAAATTATCGACAAGGTTGAGGGAACATGAGAACGCAATTTGCTCCATAGAATCCACTAGACCATGAATGTCCATAGCATAACAGAGTGATGACGGTTACGATCAAAGATCAAAGAAATGATATCGATACTATCTTTAACCTACTAGGCACGGAGTGCCAAATTCTAATAGGGCGCGAAATGCCTAATTTGTCAAGGCACAAAGCGCCTAATTTACCAGGGCATAGATCGAGTGCCTAATTTGTCAAGACGCAGAGCGTCTAAGCACTTAATCAAAATGGTGTAATGCTCTCTCCAACAAAGAGATGAGTGAAATCATGATCCTAACGTTAAGATCTCCAATTAATGATACATCTTAACCTAAATGTTTTCAAGAGATGGCATATCAGAGTCGACAACTCCCAACGCTAACCTAATGCATGTATTGCATATAACATTTCCTATGAAGTATATCAATTAGCAAGGTCATGATTGTCCGGACCTAAGTTCAACCATACCACAGTTATCTTGATAACATTAGCAATAAAAGTAGCGGTAAAGGCAACATAGAGATGAGTTTCACTATCTAGCTCCGTTGCAGCAAGTGATATAATATTTATCTTAAAAGAAATTGTATAATTATTTTCCAAATAGAAAGAATTTGGAATTAGAGGTGGAGAGGAATAGGAGAACAAATCCTCAAATACTCACATGTTTAGCTCATTTTCCATCCACTGATTACTGGGTTTCTCTTTTTCTCTAATGTACCCACCACTTTGATCTCATCTTTTATACATACTCTTCTGGTAAATAAAATTTAAATTTTCAAAATATTTTTGAGCCAAAATAAATAAATAAATGATAATTTGAGAGAAATAAATAGTAGTATTTTATTGGTCCAATTGTACATTTATACCATTGTCTAATTTGAACATCATGCATGCATTTGGCAATAAAAGGTTTCAAGTTCAAAAACTATTAAAAAATTAGTAGGAGGTGAGATGAAATGGTGCATGCTAATCTTTTAGTTTTCTCACAAACCAAAATTTTCAAAATCAAAAACGTTGAATTTGAACATTTTGAGAGTATAATACATTACTTATTTAGTCGATCCGCCCGTTGCCAAAGGGGCAATCACAACTAAGCAATTACAAGATAGGTTTGTCAATGCTTTTTTTTCCCCTTCTAAAAATTCAATTTCTCACATTAATTGTCTTTTAACTTTTATTGGCAATAAATCATCATGATTGTAAAAAAAATGGTATAATTTTTGTGAGGCAAAACCGAAAGTTGACCGCTGTATAATAAAGGCATTGCCCACACCTTCCCTCACACCACTGAAATCAACAAAAGAGAGTAAGAAAAAAAAGAGAGAGAAAGAAAAGCTCCTTTGAGTTGCATCCATGGCTGTTGAATCCTCCAACGCTCCCCAGTTCATCAACTTCCTCGGAGAGAAGCCGACAACCAAAGAAGCGAAAACAACTCAAGTCGAACAACAACAAGACCAGCCTGCAACCGAGGAGCCCATGTCGCCGGTGGACCGAGCTCAGGCCGGAAGGAGGAAGAGAAAGACCCCTAGAAACCCAGGCAAGTCTTCTTCATAACTCGTCCTTCTCTTTTACGTGCATGTAAATTGATTTTTATATTATGCCCATCTTTGTTTTTTATTACTTGTGCATCTACTTATTGAAAACATAATCTGTCTCGCTCCAAAAAATCGGTTCTTTAGGTGAAAAAACAGCTCTTAGTAATCAATTTGCTCGGTCTATTTTAGGTCGGTTCAGAAATGAAATATTTTTTTGGTTGAGGGCACTGCTTCGTATGAGTCGAAATGGTGACATCTGAGCACCACTCTCCGAGATTTAACCGTTTGACTAGATGTTTGAGGAGGGTTCAGAAATGAAATATTGGATTTTTATATTTAAATCTAAAAAATAACTCATCGTAATCGATTTGCTTGGTCTAGTTTAGGTCAATAAGAAATGAATTTTTTTTTTTGGTTGAGGGCACGGCTTCATATATAAGAGTCAAAATACTTTTTGAGACATAACCATTTGACTAGATTTTTTGAAGACGGTTTAGAAATGAAATATTGGATTTTCATACTTAGATCTAAAAAAATTAACCAAATTCAACTGTTCCGTCTATTGTGCTATAGGAATAATAAACGATAGGATCGGTTTGCTTCTCTGCAATTTTTTTATGTGTCAAGTTGTACGAGATTGTTGTTTCTGGCTCTTAACCTACCTGCTCGGTTTGAGACATCGAATCACTTCTCGTTCCAAAAGAAACAAAATCGAATTGGACCAGAGAGTTCGTTTGTCTTGATGACAAATTTATGGTTTTAGTTTCGGTTCAATCCAAACATGCATGTTTGTGTTATCATATTTTAGAGATCTTTTGTAATAAAATTGTGTTTTTAATATTTATCATTGTATAGAGCGTTGGATTTAAAATGAATGAATGTATCAAATATAATATTCGAATTATAAGATAAAAGAAACATGCATAAACAACTATTGTAATGCACGGTTATAAAACATTATATGTATGATTTTAGTATGTTATATACATAAGGGTTTATTGGTTGTGTATATAAGAATTAAGTAGGTATGTATTGTTATTTTCGAAATTCAAAGATACATGAATTGAAAAAACATGCATAAGCATGTTATATTTATGCATACATGTAGATGATTTCATACATATGTGTAGCTATCTTAAGAACGCATGAATACATAAATAGTAAATGTATCATGAATATGTCAAGTTATAATAATGCATATGACATAATATAATTATGCATATACGATTATACGTACTTGATGTTTAGTTTCTTATAACTACAAGAGATTTTCTAAATCTTCTCTTTCTATAATTTTAAGATTTAATCGGGTCTATTTATTATTTTTAGATCTAATATTCCACAATTATCCACTATGTATCACTATAAATTAGTGTATCAATAGAACTTAAATATATATATATATACATATATATATTATACAATTATCGATGGAATTGATGATAAAAATGCATTTTTAATTCATCAAAAGATATTTCTTTTTTATCAAAGACAAAAAAAAAAAAGATATAGGTAGATCCATGTAACAACCAAAGAGTAAACTAGTAGTGCTAACAAAATGAATATAGGTAGATCCATGTAACAACCTAGAGAGTTGGATTGTTCTTTGTACTCAGTCTTCAAGTCATTAAAAGCATTAATTAGCCTTCCATTCAAACACACACAATTACTGAAATCAAGCCATTAATTGATTGATTGACTGGTTGGTTGGTTGGTTGATGGATAATAAATGATAAATTAATGTGCGCAGAAGAAGAGGAATTGGTGGCCTTGACACCGGAGGAGCTCCGGTGAAATACAACCAATGAGTAAACTAGTAGTGCTAACAAAATGAATATTGGTAGATCCATGTAACAACCTAGAGAGTTGGATTGTTCTTTGTACGAATCTTCAAGTCATTAAAAGCATTAATTAGCCTTCCACCCAAACACACACAATTAATGAAATCAAGCCATTAATTGATTGATTGATAATAAACGATAAATTAATGTGTGCAGAAGAAGAGGAAGTGGTGACCTTGACACCGGAGGAGCTCCTAGCCACCCACCGGTTCGAGTGTCTGCTTTGCAACCGGGGGTTCGCATGCGACCAGAACCTACAGCTCCGCATGAGGGGCCACAACATTGATGACTGGAAACTGATCAAGCGGGACCCTAACGCCCATCGTAGGAGGTACGTGTGCCCCGAGCCCAAGTGCATCCACCACGACCCGGCTAGGTCATTGGGTGACATCATTGGGATCAAGAAGCACTACTCGAGGAAGCACTGCAAGAAGCAGTTCCCCTGCCCAAACTGCGACTGCTCTTACGCGGTCATCGGGGACCTCAAGGCTCACTCCAAGGTCTGCTCTACCCGCACCTACTCATGCTCATGTGGTGCCTCCTACCCCAAGTACGTACCCCTAAACCAGCCCCGTTTCGTTTTCATTTACACCCTTTACTTCTTATGCATTTAATTTATTGTTTGATTTTATTGATCATGATTATTGTGATTGATTGTACCATGCATGCATTTTTTTTCTTGGTTGAAACCATGCATGCATTATTATTTATTTCGTAGTTTTTTTTTCTAGTATATCTGTTGTGGGGCCGGCTAGTTCAGTTTAATTTAGGCTTCTATATACACCATGACACGTTGCCCTTCACTCTCCTCACTCACAGATTTAAAAAACAGTACAAGAAATTGTGTTTTTTTTAAATCTATGTGTACTTTGTGCACTTGATTTAAATGATGGGTAACTAGTGTTAGTGTAGTAACTAGTCGAGTGGGTAGTTTTGGTAGGATTAGGATTAGGTCATATTAGGTTGCATATATTTTTGAGTTGTTACAATGTATAGAACGTCGAGTCTGGTCGTTCTTGATTTTGTGGAGGTATAAATTTACCCAACTAATAAAAAAAACTACAACTTTTAATATTATGTTTAAAAAAAAAATCAATTTATGTATTTGAATAAAACAATAAATTATACTTATAAAAAAATTTATATTTTGTGTAAAAAATGATGGATCCATTTAACCAAAGTAATTCAAATATGAACCCAATCAAGTGTAGTGGTCAATTGAATTTGGATTGTACTTTGACCCATTAGCCTTTGGTTTGGGTGTCGACTCAAAAAATTACAAGCAGTTCGAGTCAAGTTGTCGGTCGGATCCGATTGTTACTAGTTTTGACCGGCCTAGTGTAAAGTAATGCTATTAATATATTGAAAATTCATTTCGATAAAAAAAAATTATTTTGAAATTTCACAAATATTGTGTTCTTACTCTTCATAATTAATTTTCAAATCAATTACTAGTATTAGTTATTTTATTATATGAAATGAGTTACATAGCTTTACCTTATCCGATAAATCTTCAAAATAAGGTTTTTGTAATATTTATCTTTGTAGCAAATGTTATCCTCATACCTTTTACCTGCCTCCAACCCCTTCAAATAGTATCTTTCAAATCAATTTTGAAAACATCAAAATTAACTTTTAATTAATTTTTTGTTATTATAATAGTAATAATATTATTTATAATTATAAGAATTATATTACACTTTCATCGTATGACAAAGCAGTTTTATGCCTCTATAGTTGTGTTACTGCTGTATTACCCTTTTGTTCTTATACAACGGGATTAACCTACTAAGTCTCCACTCCTCTAGCATCTTAGCCGACTTGAAGATAATATTGAAAAGTGTTGCTAACCACTCCAATCCCCCTCTCATACGGACCCACTGCCCTTCTGCTGCCCATTCTGCTGATCACTTCATTGACTTTTGTCCTAGAAAAACACTTGAAGAGAAGACAACTACCCTGGGTCCTAGAAACTTGGTGCCACTCCGTTGGTTCTCATCCCTCATTCAAAAGGTTGCAGAAGTATCTTTCCCACCGTTGTCTGATTTGTAAATGAGACAAACTGAAAACATTTATATAAAATTATCCCTTTTCATCAAAAGAAATCAAGATTATTTATCAAAAATATTTATAACTTTAGTCAAGATGTTTGCTTAAACTAAAATCACCCAAAATCAACGAAACGGCCAAAAATTCTTTTGAGTTGATCTTCTTTAACGAATCTTAAATCCATTTAAGTCTATCTAGAGAATTGTTTTCCACAATTAGGAGCATAAGACAAGGGTTAGGATAAGTGTGTTCATGGTGAAGTTTGAGGTTCTTAAATATCTCTTATTTAGGGGTGGGGAATATTGAGGTGATCAGTTGTGTCTCCCTATATGAAGTTTGATTTTTTATGTACCCTACATATTGCTTTTTATAGCGCTTATCTCACCCACTTGTGGTTTTTGCTGCCTTTTGATTTCTCTTTCTTGTGTGGAATTTTTTACGTTTACGCTTTCTGCTGATTCTCGGATTTGATTCCTCTTATATGTGAGTTCATCGTCCCACACTACTTGCATGAGAGATAGATAGAACCCCGATGTCTTATAACCCAAATCACACTAAGAGGTCACAGACATTAGAATGACTAATACAATTAGAGTCAATTAGATCAAAAGAGTGTAAAAGAGGATAGCAAAATAAGACCAAATATATGATATTATGCATCATATTTATACTTTGTTATTATATTTTGGTTTTGAATGTTTATATATTAGCATGTGTAAGTATTTCGGTTGCTAATAAATAGTGACATCAAGTGTCTGCTTTACTAACATACACATATTTGAATTGTCAGGCGATACATTTTGATAAATCACAAAACCTTGTGTGATACATTCCTTAAGAGGACGATAAATGAGCCCTCATCTAACACATGTAATGCATCTCTTGAGTGTACTACGACTCCAACTTTGAGCCTCTCAACATTAATAGGTAATTCTGATGCACTCATCAAAACTATAGTGACGTCATTTGCTTTAAACTCTAATTGCAATGAGTACCTCAAGAACATAATGGATGGATCCTTTAATGCATTCATTGATAAAGTAAATCCTTCTCCCACTGTGAACCTGTCAACTATTTTGAGAAGTCGTGGTCGAATCATTGAAGGTGAAGATCTTAAACCCTCTCTAAATGTCTCTATCTCTTTGAACAACAACTCTTATGCATTGCTTCATAGGGCAATAAGTTCAATCCCTATGGAAATGTCTAATTGTTTCCATAGGAGTGTTATCCATCCATCCTCTTGGAATACCTTCAATGCATTGCCAAAAGGCGCAATGCATACACCCTCTTTAAATAATGAACCTTTGAGCTCAATGCCTTCATTATCTTTGAGTTCCATGCCTGTGCCATCTTCAAAATTTGCCTCTATGAATCTCTATGCATCTTTGAATAACCCTATCTCGTTACAAACCACTGACAACCATTCGATTGATGATTTCGAAGACGATCAATTAGGAAAAGATGATAGTTATAACAATTATGAGTTAATCAAAACCCTTTCCCTTAGCAAAGACCATCCAATGGTAAAACATCCTATCTCTCCCCTTGTAAACTCTCCATGTTCAACAATGCCATCCTCCTCAACCTACAACTACCTTGGACCTCCAGTTGCTGATCGTGGTAAGAACAAGAACAAGGAAGCTCTCGGATAAGATTTGCGAATTCCTATGGCTGTAGACATTTGTGCTCTTACTATTGTGCATCCGCATATGGAATTTCCGCTGAAAACAACAAGACAACAATCCTGAAAGATTTCATGGAGATTTGGAGTTGACAAAAGAAGAGCATCATCTTGAATAAGGATCTAAACAATTGAAACAATAATTTTCCATTTTCAAGCTTGTCTTTCTATCAATTTGATAAGATTGAAACAAGAGCGCGCATTTGGAACAAGTTATCAGTATGCATTTTGTAGCTTTCTTGTGAAATTTATTTCCGTAGTTGGAACTCTATATATCAGAAAACATGCATAAAGTTGCAATTTTTATAATTGCGAGCATTTTGTCTGATGACGAAATCGGATCCAGACATCTATAAATAGTTCAATTGTGTAGGCATCGAAGCATTTATAAGGCCCTTATATTCAAGTTTAGAGCCCTGATCGATTCAACTCTCCGTTATGAATGATCAAAGAGCTTGTTTAAGCATAGCTAGGCTAGCATGCAAGTTGGATAGTACATGGTAGGTGGAACAACCATCGAATGGCTCAAATTTCATTTCTTGGATGTGAAGAGCTAAATTTCATGAATGACTAGATCTATATGGATTATCAGCCATTGATGCCTAATATACATGCACAAGCCTAACCCTCAGAAAATGGAAGACTGGTCTGAGTTTAACCACGCCTATTTAAATTGGTCGCAAAAGTATTATCAAAATCCTGACAATAGTGGATGGACCATCTATCATGATATTAAATCAAGAGACAAGCTAGCATTCCATAATTTCTTCTCATTGAAATCTAAATTTTATACACTACTTAATACCCTGACTAAGAAGTTATCCGAGCTCGCTTTAGAAGTCTAACCTTAAGGGTCCTCTCCCTTTATCCTCGTCATCTTTTGAATCAAACTGCATGTGTTAATTCTTAATTCATGCCTAATTAATGTAATTTTGTTTAACATCATTAGGACCATTCTACCCTTCCAGTGTTGTTGAAGGTTCTTGATTAAACATAACAGTATTTGGGTTTAGAGGTATGATTCGAAGAAGCATCAAAGTTGATCAAATGCCTAATTTTCTTCGACTTGGAAAGATAGTCCAATAGATTTATACCATTGATGAAAATCAGTAGTAACACCTAACGAAGGATTTTCAAACAAAGCAAGTACAACACATGCATCAAGGTAGATACATGCATTGATACTATATTATGGAATTTACACATATAATGGAGATGAAATGATAATAATAAATATCGTGTTGGTATTGATTAGTCAGTAAGTCATAACTATTTGTGAGTCCATAATGGGTATAAACGTGTAGACTTCGAACGAAAAAAAGTCTTATGAGATCTTGTACATTCACAATATCGTAGGATAGTCAATCATCATAATATTAAACAACGTCGATTGGTATTTACTACGTTAGAAAGTGACAAGACATCTTGTACCGTACCCCATGATCAGAGCCGAGAAGTGACCTTGAATGCTCAAAGAGGTGAACATTGCCTTCATGCATCTCCAACCACCACTAATTTCATCCCATTATCTAACTAAACCTTTCTCAACAATCTTTGGAAAAATGAGTTCACTAGTCCCATAGAGCCGAGAAGACACATATTACAACAAGTTAGCAATTCTAGAATAGACAATGAAATGACCAAATACAAAACTGGAATATCTTCCATTTAGGGTCAAGACACTATTGCCAGTCCTAATTGGTTTTTCTGATAGATCAGATATCTTCCATTTAAACACTTTAGCTGTTATTTTAAAATACTTTAGAACTAGAGTCACTGATAAAGTTAATGAGACACCAACACAGTCATTTTAGAAATAGAAAAAAAGACTCTGATAAAAAGTAAAGAAAAATGTTCCTATTATGCAACAAATTAATCATGTGTAACACTTAGAGATTGGCTTTATTATCACAAAATAAGAGCAATGTAGCCCTTGTCCAAGTACATATTCTAACATTTATGTTGCACCAAATTGACAATCCAAAATTGAAGATCCATTCAAAGTAAATCAAACACAAAAAGAAACCTACTTATTTCGATGAAAATAATATAGTATCAATGCATGTATCTACCTTGATGCATGTGTTGTACTTGCTTTGTTTGAAAATCCTTCGTTAGGTGTTACTACTGATTTTCATCAATGGTATAAATCTATTCGACTATCTTTCCAATTCGAAGAAAATTAGGCCTTTGATCAACTTTGATGCTTCTTCGAATCATAACTCTAAACCCAAATATTGTTATGATTAATCAAGAACCTTCAACAACACTGGAAGGGTAGAAGGGTCCTAATGATGTTAAACATAATTACATTAAGTAGGCATGAATTAATAATTAACACATGCAGTTTGATTCGAAAGATGACGAGGATAAAGGGAGAGGACCCTTAAGGTTAGAATTCTAAAGCGAGCTCGGATAACTTCTTAGTCAAGGTATTAAGTAGAATATAAAATCTAGATTTCAATGAGAAGGAATTATGGAATGCTAGCTTGTCTCTTGATTGAATATCATGATAGATGGTCCATGCACCATTGTCAGGATTTTGATAATACTTTGCGACCAATTTAAATAGACGTGGTTAAACTCATACCAGTCTTCCATGTTCTGATGGTTAGGCTTGTGCACGTATAATAGGCATCAATGGCTGATAATCCATATAGATCTAGTTGTTCATGAAATTTAGCTCTTTACATCAAAGAAATGAAATTTGAGCCATTCGATGGTTGTTCCACCTACCATGTACTATCCAACTTGCTTGCTAGCCTAGCTATGCTTAAACAAGCTCTTTGAGCATTCATAACGGAGAGTTGAATCAAGGCTCTGAACTTGAATATCAGGGCCTTATAAATGCTTGGATGCCTACACAACTGAACTATTTATAGAGGTCTAGATCCAATTTCGTCATCATACAAAATGCTCGCAATTATAAAAATTGCAACTTTATGCATGTTTTCTAATATATAGAGTTCCAACTATGGAAATAAATTTCACAAGAAAGCTACAAAATGCATATTGATAACTTGTTCCAAATGCGCGCTCTTGTTTCAATCTTATCAAATTGATAGAAAGACAAGCTTGAAAGTGAAAAATTATTGTTTCAATTGTTTAGATCCTTATTCAAGATGATGCTCTTGTTTTGTCAACTCCAAATCTCCATGAAATCTTTCAGGATTGTTGTCTTGTTGTTTTCAACAGAAATTCCGTATGCGGATGCACAATAGTAAGAGCACAAATGTCTACAGCCATAGGACTTCGCAAATCTTATCCGAGAGCTTCCTTGTTCTTGTTCTTACCACAATCAACAACTGGAGGTCCAAGGTAGTTGTAGGTTGAGGAGGATGGCATTTTTGAACATGGAGGGTTTACTAGGGGAGAGATAGGATGTTTTAACATTGGATGGTCTATGCTAAGGGAAAGGGTTTTGATTAATTCACGATTGTTATAACTATCATCTTTTCCTAATTGATCGTCTTATAAATCATCAATCGAATGGTTGTCTGTGGTTTGTAACGAGATAGGGTTATTCAAAGATGCATAGAGATTCATAGAGGCAAATTTTGAAGATGGCACAGGCATGGAACTCAAAGATAATGAAGGCATTGAGCTCAAAGGTTCATTATTTAAAGAGGGTGAATGCATTACGCCTTTTGGCAATGCATCGAAGGTATTCCAAGAGGATGGATGGATAGCACTCCCATGGAAACAATTAGACATTTCCATAGGGATTGCATTTATTGCCCTATGAAGCAATGCATAAGAGTTGGTGTTCAAAGGGGTAGAGGCATTTAGAGAGGGTTTAAGATCTTCACCTTCAATGATTCGACCACGACTTCTCAAAATAGTTGACAGGTTCACAGAGGGAAAAGGATTTACTTTATCAATGAATGCATTAGAGGATCCATCCATTATGTTCTTGAGGTACTCATTGCAATTAGAGTTCAAAGCAAATGAGGGCACTATAGTTTTGGTGAATGCATCAGAGTTTCCTATTAAGGCTGAGAGGTTCAAAGTTGGTGGAGTCATAATACACTTAAAGAGATGCATTACAGGTTTTAGAAGAGGGCTCATTTATTATGCCTTTTGAGTTCGTCCAAAACAACACTTGTTCTTTCCATTTCTACATCATGATGTAAGTATTGCCTATTCAATTAAGTGTTCAAAATTGCAATTCGTGTAAATTGTTGCACCTACCCTTATACCAGGTGTAACTATTTTGAATGTTTGATTACTGGAGTAATTCCTCTTATTTTGACAAACTTATATATATATATATGTGTGTGTGTGTGTGTGTATGTGTGTGTGATGGACCTAAATTTATGTAACTACAAGTTTTTTCCATGTTCTTTGTCCTATATCTTGGAGTATCACTAATCAAATACATACAGATGCATGAGTTATAATAAGATGTCAATTATTGTTAAACACCCCCTTTTCTTTTCCTTTATTTCTCTCTTATCATTAGCGTACCGGAAATCCTAATTAGTATGTGTGAGTGGTTGTTTGATTAATGGTCAATATACATACCAATTGTTGATTGGGCTTCACTTTATCTTGGCAAGAAGAAGGGTCCCGCCATTGGGCGACCTTGCAGGTGTTACAAAGTCTCATCATTGCGCTAAACAAACAAGTGATCATCAACTTCGAGTAAGTTCTTGCATAACTTAAACCCTAGGTATATCTATTTTGAATTAGTTCGACCCATTTTATGATTTTAACTTTGAAATGTGAAAAGCATAATATCAATCCAAGATAGCTAATACTAGTTCACAAAATTATATGCATAATCTGGGTAAGACATTATTCTACACTCCTGTCTTCTTCGTATCAAAAGCATATGATACACTATGCTTTATTGCTTCTGATGATTTTTGTAGTGTTTTTAAGATAGATTCCTTGAATGTGTCAATGATCGGAACCCGTCTGGGTTCGAGGGTTCCGTTCTCGACAACAACAGGGGTTTTGAGGGGTACTAACCCTCAACAATATGCTATATCTTTTTGGTGTTGAGCCTATCATAATTTTTTTAGGCTTACGACCCACATGCTATCTATTTAAAGATTTCCAGAGTCTCTATATATACTCTTGAAATACCTCATAATCTTTAATCCGAATTTATTCTTCACAATAATATATTGTTCTCTGCTCATGGACGTACCTAACATAACGTTAGTGAACCGCGTAAATCTTTGTGTATCTTTACTTTATCGTTCTCGTTCGATCTTGTTACCATAATGTTCTATATTAAACGTCTCCTTGATGTAATCTTTGTAAGAAGAACTAATAAATATTTATGAACAGGCATTTGAAGTGAAAGTGGAAGTGAAGTTCCCTAATTCAAGCAATAACACCATTACCCTTGGTCTTTGTGGTTTGCATGTAGCCTTGAACAATATCACAAGCAAGCTATAGTAAACAATATAGCTTTAATTTGGAGTTATGGATTTCAATCACATATGTGGTTTTAATTATTGAATTTTATGATTGTTGAGTTTATATCTAGCTTAAACAAGTATCATGTCTTTTTATATAGAAAACGCGTACTTGGAAATGCCCTTGAAAATTGGTTACAGTGATCAAATTACAACTACTAAAAATTATTATGTATGGTTAAATGGACAACTTGCAACATCAGTATACATCATGCCTAACTATTATGCTAAACTAGAATTCATGACCCGTGCTACGTACGGGTTTAAAAACTATTTTGAAACTTTATTAATCAATTTTAATTGAAAAACTGCATAAAATTGCATGAATGTGAAAAATGGACTAAGTTATATATGATAATATAAAATATAATAGATTATATTAAGTATAAAATAAACAAATATTCCATAAGAAATAAAAATGATTTGTTAATTGAATAGGTACAATATTGTTGATGTAATCCATTTATCACAAAATATATATAAAAATGATTTGTTAAAATGGTGAATTATCATTGACAAAGTTGGCAAATCTCATCTACGCAAAAATTACGTAATATTATGTAGAGGTAAGCTTTTAACATTTTTTTTGTTTAGGTTATGTAACTAATATAAGTTCTAATGTATGTTTTTTACGGGATCTAATTTGAATTAATGTAAATCCCTTTCGTAGTAAGAAAGTAAAAATTACTCTCGACTTGATAATTATGCCGTAGGTGTTAAAAAAATATTTAAACAAAAATGCTACTATAGAGGATTGAACTCCCAACCATTGGGTAATTATAGGAAGACTTTACCACTATGCTATTGTAGTTATTTTGATTATTATTGCATGGTGTTTATTATATAGGGAAGATTGCAACCATAACTTAATAGGACAATAAATGAGGACACCACCTAACTTTTATATATATATAGATTACACAGTCAATAGTTGAACATTGGTTAAACTTGACAGCAATGAACTTGTGCTAAGTTTAAAATAGTTTAATTGTATCGGTCGGATTTAATATTGTACTTATAAACCCTTAACATACAACTCAATCATATTCATTGACATAAGCCAGTATGATTTTTCATGCTACTATAGAACATGACTATGGGTGTCCTCCATTAGTTTAGAGACATAACATCCATTTTAAACAAATGACATCCGAACCCATTCAACTCAAACTTTGTATGAACTAATTGTATTATAACTTGAGTAAAATAGCATATTGCACTAGTAATTAAAATAACATGAAACATACTATACAATCTAATTTGTCCTTTCGGACTCTCCATTCTACACTTGCAAATCTATACTATATATTAAAGCCGGAGAATTTCGAGTCTCCACGTTAATTCTGACCCCACTTAATTAACAATTTTATATGTTTCATTTTTTCTAATTATCTAATCCTTATCTTTTTTCTTACCCATCCTTAAAATTTCTTTAATTATCTAACCTTTAATTTCATCCTTTTTCTTACTCATCTAATATCTATCTTTGAAACAATATTATCTATCTTTAAAATTTCATATTATAAAAGATACATATTAATTAACTTAACTTTTCAATTCCCATTTAATCTATTTATATATAAGAATTAATATATAGTATAAATTATAGTAGATACACAAATTAACGAAAAAAATGATCATTACCCGCATATGGTACGGGTCTTCAACTAGTTTTAATAAACAAGATGACAAGCCTTAAGATGAGAAGAGATTAACGCCAAATATATAATGGTACTAAAACGGTAGGATATTGAAACTGTTACTATTGTAATATCCACAAATTTTATCAAAAGGGTTATGACTTTAAACTCGTCTAAATGGCTTAGTCTTGCCTTGTGAATTTCAACCAAAGGCCCGAAATAAGTTGGATAACGCCAATGCGACCGAAAACTTCCATAATTTGCACAATATTTGTTGGAGCTTCGAATTGATTGATTCTAAAGCCTAGAGATAAGCTTAGTATCTCCAATAAACATTTGGGCAAAATTGGATTAGTGTGCAAGAAATTATACCAAAAATACCCAAGAAGCCCCATATGGCCAAGGAGGTTGGACGCACAGGCATGAGCGACCAGTCAACATTAGCGGCCACACGGGCCGAGATGCAGGTTGGTGCCCGAGACGCGGCTGCGTCTTATGTCCTGATGAGGGATGTGACTTCCTTCCGAGTTTTGGCTCGAGATTGTTAGCTCCCATGCTTTTGCTTAATGGTTTGCAGAACTCAAGTCCCTTACAAGGAGTCTACACTCCACCTCCATGTGCTTGGATAAGCCCCCTTAGGCATGATGATGAAAATAGGGGCGCTTTAGTCTTTAATCTTGGCCATGAAAAACTATATAAGGATGCACTTGCCAAGCTTGAAACGACACATCTCCTCTCTCTTATCCACGGAACTCTCTTACGGCTCTCTAGTAGAACTGTTTGGCTTCACATTAGTGGTCGGAGACCCCCTTGAAGTCGCCGGATTTGGTCGGAGAAAAGCCTTGAAGTTGCTTCCTGAACACTGTCGGGCACTCAGGGAGTGCCCGAGCAGTGCCCATGCAGTGCCTAGTGCGACGCTTTGCCTCGTGTGCTATGTGCTTCGTCTCGAGTCTCATGACGTAGTTACTCCATCTCGAAATGGAACAAGGATCAGGCCTTAATTAGGAGGTATATTTATCTCTCAGGTCCTCGAGGAATCTTCTTCTTTGCTTCATTGTTGTAAGAATGTCATCAATTACATTGATAAAGTGATTGTCAAGGCCGGGCTTTGTTAGTAAGGCCGGTGGAGGCGGAGTTGGTTGCAAAACACCAAATTAACAACAAACCGTCTAGAGCAAGGAAGCCACCACGAGCATGTCGCTGCCTTTTACGCTTAATCTTTGACACAAACTCATCCTTGTGTTGTTGATCATGAAAAGGAGTTAGGGTTTAGGCAAACTAATTCAAGAAGGGATCCATTTATTATGATGAAATGGGGTCTTTCCCATATTCAACAAATGGTACAAAATCCACCGGCATATATACGAGCCGACCCCCTATAAGTGTAAGCTTTTGGATTTAAAAAATAGATTTTAATCTTATATCCGAAGTGGTTAAATATACTAACACATTATCCAGTGAAGTGGTTAATTACATTTACGAGCACGTCACCCAATACTCTCGGCCGCACTGTACGAGCTAACCTTCTGATTCTTATGACCCATCATAATTTAACATTTATAGACGTTTCCTTAAACATATATCTACTTCAATAAACAAATAAAAATATAGTTTTTTGTGGTAACTACTGGCAAGTGTTGAGCAATGATATAGAAAATCGAACATAAGCAAGCTTGGCTTATATTGCAAGGCGTCTGAATTTAAATAACAAACATATGTAGATGATATATATCTTTGCAACAAATTAAACAGAGGATTAATATCATTCATATGCCATATTAATTGGCTACACACTAATAAATAAACGCAGATAAGCTGATACATCTTACGCTAAGCCAAAAGCAGCGGATTGAAGTCCGATCTCCAAACACCAAGCTACAACATGCAATTTTGTAAACTCCAGGAGCATAATCAAATTAGAGTGTTAATTAGGCTTGAGCCGCTGTTCTAACACTCTAAGCTGATCCTCCAGAGTCGAAACCTGATTGTCGAAAGTCGACATTCGAGCCTCTAGAGCTGAAAGTTGAGCTTCGAGGGTCGCATGCTGAGCTCGGATCTCCTTCGTCGACGCCTTCAACCCCTCGATCCTGCTCGCTATTTGCGAGGCCTTTGCATCGTTCGACTCCATCGTCGGACGACTAATTCCTTCGTTCCGAAGGTGCAGGCTAGGCCTTGTATTCTAAGAAGTGGAAGATTTTAGTAAGAGCTAGAGCAAGTGATCATAATATCCTTATGAAATAGGTAGCTTGGGAGGCACTAATTAAGCAGCATACTATATCCTCATTGAAGAAGTCTGAATGCTGTATCTGTTGGAGCCTTCCACAAGCAAGGGCTTTTATTAGTACACCATGAGTACAACAGTTACACCAAAGTGGTGCACTGCAGAATTTCACCTAAACCCACACAAGCCTTTATTGTTTACTACTACTACTTCTCTGAATGATGAGTGGCTTGTCCCTTTGCAATAAAATCCACCATTTAAACTCTGTTTTCTCACTCATAGTCTTTATCAGAATATTTATATAATAAGTTGACCAACTGTTGGGATTTAAAACTTTCATCAAGTAGTTGGCCTGCCTTATAGAAGATGACATTATCATTCATTTGCTGTCTTCCAACTACAGAGAATATGCTGGCTAATTGATCTATTGAGTTAGGCAAGGTGTTATTACCAAAAGAGTGATTCTCTCGTGCAAAATCTGTATGCTAAGCAAATGCACTGAAACTCCTAAACCCCTAAACAAGCAAATCCTGCAATCTTTAAACAGCTTGTGGAAATTAGCAACTACTATTACATTCTGAAATCAACAGAATTTAAATCTGGGTTTCACATAATCATACTCTTAGAACAGCCACATCTAATTAGAAAAAAAAAAAAAAACCTGAACACTAAGGTACTATTACTATTTCAGATTCAACCTTGAAAGAAGTTCAATTTTGGTTTCATCAGTTTTTTTTTTTTTTTTTTCGGTCGAAATTTTGGTTTCATCAGTTCTGCAAGAAGAACCCATAAACTTAAGTGACGTTATGATTTGCAATGCAAGGCCCTCAATTCTTACTTAGCCCATTGTTGGAAGCAACTTTTGGGCCTAGTCGGCTCAATGAGCCTGTCCCCACAATGATCTGCATCAACAGCAAGCAAAAAAAACCAAATAAAAAAGTGTAAACAATACTCTGCACAAGAGAGAGCGTCCATTGAGGCATTGATGCATTGATGCTTCTCTCTACACATTTTTTTTTTTTGGGAGGGAAATCGAACACGATTACGATTTACGAGAGAGCGCGAACGAGAGAAGAATGGAAGAAGAAGACGAGATGCAACAGCTGCTGAACATGGGCTTCCCCTCCGACCTCGCCGCCCAAGCCCTCGCCGCCACCGGCGGCTCCTCCGTCGCTTCCGCCGCCGACTGGATCCTAAACCCTAAACCCCCAATCTCCCAATCCCAATCCCAGTCTCAGCAGCCCAAAATCGACCGATTCTTCAACTCCCATCCCAAACCCTCGTCCTCGCCCTTAACCCCCAAATCGGACACCACGCCGGAAATTCAAATCCCCCTCCCGAAACGCCGGAAGTTGTCTCCGCCTCCGCAATCTCCGCCGCCGAATCAGCCATTAGCGGAGCGGATGCGCCCTAGAACAATCGACGACGTGATCGGCCAATCCCACATCTTAGGACCCACCTCCCCCCTCCGCTCCTCAATAGCCTGCAACCGCCTGCCCTCCATCGTCCTCTGGGGCCCGCCGGGGACCGGCAAGACCTCCATTGCCAGAGCCATCGCCGTCTCCGTGGCCTCTCAGTACCGGTTCGTGTCGCTCTCGGCCGTCACCGCGGGCGTTAAGGACGTGCGGGAGGCCGTGGACGAAGCCAGGAGGCGGAAGAGTGGCAAGAAAACGGTGCTGTTTGTAGATGAGGTTCATAGGTTCAATAAGTCCCAACAAGACTCTTTCTTGCCTGTCATTGAGGATGGGAGCATTGTGTTCATTGGTGCCACCACTGAGAACCCGTCTTTCCATTTGATCACGCCGTTGTTGTCTAGGAGTCGGGTTCTGACACTGAACCCGCTCGGAGCTGATGATATTAGTGCCCTCCTGAGAAGGGCGGTTGGGTGTTTTGATAGGGGGTTGTCTGTCAGCGTTGGTGTGAAGTTGGATGTTGAGGAGGGTGCTATTGAGTTCTTGTCGTCGCAGTGTGACGGCGATGCCAGGGTGGCGCTGAATGCCCTTGAGGTTTCTGCCATCATAGCAAAAGCCCGGGTCGAAAATGACACTGAAAGCGAAAGTAGTGATTTTGATTCGAAAGTGGCGGTTCCGGTGACTGTGGCGGATGCCAAGGAGGCGATTCAGTGTAAGCATTTGGCGTATGACCGGGCTGGGGAAGAGCATTACAATCTGATCAGTGCTCTTCACAAGTCTATGAGGGGTAGCGATGCCAATGCGGCTGTATACTGGCTGGCCAGGATGTTGGAAGGAGGAGAAGAGCCCCTTTACATTGCAAGGAGGCTCATTAGGTTTGCAAGCGAGGATGTCGGGTTGGCAGATCCGTCTGCGCTGGTGCAAGCGGTTGCTTGCTACCAAGCGTGTCATTTCATCGGGATGCCGGAGTGCAATGTGGTTCTTGCGCAGTGTGTGGCTTATCTGGCCCTGGCTCCAAAGTCGGTGGCTGTTTATAGAGCTATTGGGGAAGCTCAGGGTGTGGTTAGGAAGTCTGTCGGTGGGAATGAGGGCGTGCCTCTCCATCTTAGGAACGCGCCTACCAAACTCATGAAGGATGTTGGGTATGGGAAGGGTTACATTTACACTCCTGATAACCCTTTGGCTGCACAGAGTTTCTTGCCGCCGTCTTTAGAAGGGCGTAAGTTCCTTGAATGGCCTTGAGCTGATGCTGATCAGTTAGAGAAGCTGTTTGATTTGTATGGCTGGAAGAGTCAAGAGTAGTTGAACCTAGATTGGCCTTTGCTGTAATTTTTGAGTCATCCTACAAGCATGTCTGCTTGTGCATCTAGACAGTAATGTATTGTATGCCTAGTGCTAATATTGTTTTGCTATATGCCTAGTGCTATTTTGGTATGGAAGTTTTAGTTTGACTATGCAGAGTTGTGCAAGGGAATCATAGTTCTGTCATTGGTTTCCAACTTTAACCTAATTATGGAAGTTTTAGTTTGACTATGCAGAGTTGTGCAAGGGAATCATAGTTCTGTCATTGGTTTCCAACTTTAACCTAATTCCCTCATGCAGCAACAACTGGTTGTTGTTTACTAGTAACATAATGTAATCAAAACATGCCACAGACAATAGACCTCCAAGTCATAATGCTATACAACAAGATTTCCATGATTGTTTACAAAAGCAGAATATGAGAGAAACACTTGAGAGTTGCAACAACAAAGCCTTGAAACCATAATTACTTACTAAACAGTGGAATTAAGCTTCACCCAACTAATTATCATGTACCCAGATTAAGATCGATGAGTGAAAGATTAGATAATGCTGTGTGATAGTTTTGAGAAGCTGAGCTTCTTAAGACGGTTAGACAACGAACCAGCTGGGATACCACAGTTTTTTGTGTCCACAACTTCAACAATAGAAACTTTCCTCGCTAGCTTTTCTCTCTTAGGCGTCGTCTTCTCTAAAGCCACGTTTTCAGAGCCGAGCATTGGAATACGATGATGCGGTCTCTTCTTGTGGATCTTCGTTTTCCACGTTTTCAACTCGGGGCTTCTACTACTACTACTACCACCACCACCACCTGATTCCTTTTGTCGCTTAGGAGTCGTGGGGCCCACAGCCGGAATCAGGGTACCGATGCTCAGAGCTTCATCCATTGATTTCCTTAGCTTGGATGATGAAGGTGCTTGAGATGAGGAAGCCGAAGAATCAAGCTCTTTGTTCATCAAGGAACTGATCGTTCCAGTACTCCCGACCCTGATAGAGCCTCCTCCACCTCGCTTGAGTTCTTCGAGTTTTTGGGCCATGTTTCACTCAAAGCTTTTCTGAAAAATGCCAAGCTATTAAGGTCATACTGTCAAGAGACCAAACCAAAACTCCATGGATTCCTAGGTCATTGCTGTTTAAAACTGAAAGGTAGCACTCTGGCCTCATCAAAACAAAGGCCATTGCCAAATTTACCATCATCTTATCAATCAAGGGTTAAAAAGTGACAAGCCAGCTCCCAAATGTGATGATTGAAGATTAGCTACATGTCAGGAGATTCTCACAGGCAAACAATGGACAAATGCAATGATCATTTCCTTAAACAAGATTATTAGAACTGTTCAGAAATACATGAGAAAGGTTAGAACTAATCTTCGCTGAAACAGGAGTATTCTCTAACTAGCGGTCACAAATCCACTTAAGCTCATACAAAAGCGAAGGCTTACAAACAAGCAAATCAATAACATATCACAAGAAAATTTCGAATACAAACTTCCTAAGTGGCAAAAGAGGAACTTTTAACCCAGCTCAGAAGTCAGAATTGAAGAAATAACTCTTACAAATTACCATTGACTACCAAATGGTTGAATCCAAAACCCACAAGCAAACAAACAAAAACGTTCATATCTCCTACTGAACAATGAAAACCGATGCTACACCACACAGAGAAACCCAGATTAGGGATTGTCTGATCTTTCCATTCAAAAGCCAGAGCGTATGAAACATCAAAATGGCACCCCAGAACTCAAAATTCTGGACACGAT
Organism: Polygonum aviculare; assembly: GCA_934048045.1. Taxonomy (NCBI): domain Eukaryota; kingdom Viridiplantae; phylum Streptophyta; class Magnoliopsida; order Caryophyllales; family Polygonaceae; genus Polygonum; species Polygonum aviculare. The sequence continues at coordinate 30,857,939 of OW204026.1, forward strand.
AAGAACACGACCATTTCAAAATTCTCTAAATTCAACCAAAACCGGAAATTATACAGTAGAGGAACAAGGAAGTGTGAAGAACCCTAAAAAATCAAAGGCAACAGCAACAACGACTGACCTGTTCCCACTTTCCGAGCAATTTAAACGCAAAACAAAAGGAGCGAGGAGTATGAGTATCGAGATGAATGATTGAAAGCACTCACCAGCACACGAGCGGCCAAGAATAAAGATGGAAACTTTCAATTTGGCCCCCGGAAAGTTTGAACTAATCCTTCATTCCTCTTTACATTTATTTTTTGGGTTTTGAAATGGCAAGGGGACAAGTTCACGGATTCTGATAAAGTTCGACGGAGGACCGAGGAGGCGAGGACCCCAACTGGTATTACCCACCGAAAAAGGATAATGTAAATAATAACGTTACATTTATTGATTTTGGTACTATTATATTATAGTAGGAGAAAATTTATTTATCCATCATTCCATAAGTTTTATACGGAGTATTTATTTACTATATTTGATTATTTTTTATATTTTTTTCTACGCTCGGAATTATATACTAAATCGAAGGGTGGAAATAATAAGTATCACAACACACATGTCACTCATCTTTATTAAAATAATCTAATTGGTTACTTTTTGATTGTACACCCCATATTTATGTAAAATATGAAAGAATGTATATATCATTGAAACCGTATCTATAAGTTTTCATTAAATATATAATTAATTAATCTTACTATATACTAAATTGGAGATTAAAGTAATAATATAGAAAAACATGTGTCAACTTCAATTAAATATTTAATTAAAATTATAATCCATTAATGTTAAAATAAATCCTACAAATCGTAAGAGTATTCAATCCTGATACAAATCTTTATTCGATTAATAGAATATATTATAGTAGAAATATTGTATCATTAAACTAAATCTCATAAGAAACAAATTACATAAAATAATACAAGATTCTATATCAAACTATTCTTTTGAATAATTTTATATAAAATTTAAACTAAGTTTTTAGTAATATCAAATTCGTACCTTAATGACACGGGACTAATACTAGTCACCCTCCATTTATAAAGAGGTGAAAAAAAAAATTCTGAATATGAAAATTATACAAACTTTGAAGTTTCTATGTCTCAACATGACTCGTGCTAGTCCTATTAAAATTTTACATCACGTTTTTCATATAAGGACAGCGTACTTTAACTTTAAACTTTTAATGTCTCAACATGACTCATGCTAGTCCTATTAAAATTTTACATCATATTTTTCATACAAGGACAATGTACTTTAATTTTAAAGTTTCTATGTCTCAGCATGACTAATGCTAGTCCTATTAAAATTAAAGTACGTTGTCCTTGTATGAAAAACATGATGTATGCTAGGATTTGCACATGCTAATTAAGGACAAAACACAACCTTATACTTAGTGTTCCGGGGGTAAGTAAAAGTGGTACTATTATCCTTAGGGTGAGTACGAGCATCCGGACACAAATCCTTGAAAAACCTTGAGTGATCGGTTGGCTTACATTCGGACGTGATGTTGGAACAACAAAACTGCTCTTGCAGAAACTTGGTGCACAGGTCGACACACACTCCTGGGCTCTTGAGCGGGCCCGGGCAATGGCTTGTGATGTCAGCCTTGCACATGGGCCCCTTGGTGCAGCCGTTGGAGATGAGGCGAACCGAAATCGGAATGTTAAAGCCTTTTGCGAAAGAGATGTCGATGAAGTCGAGGTTGGTAAAGTGCTCGTTAATTAAGTGTGGCGTTAGTGGATTGGTCGAGGGAGTACACGACTTGGGTGTAGGGAGTGGACTCGGACTCTTCTCGCATTGGAAGATATTATTGCAGTCACCGGTTTTGCACGCGAGGGTGTTGCCCTTTTCAAGGGGGTTGCACCCTGTTCGAGCCCTGAGACGACCTCAGATGATAAGACAAGAAAGGTTTGTTCCTGACTGGATTCCATTTCCTGGCTAGCGAATGGGACAAAGGTTGCCCACACCGTGTATGGGCACTTGTTTATAACGTGGAAACAAGCATGCTAGATGTCAAGAAGAGTGCGAGGACGAGTGTGGAGAAGAGTAAGGTCTTCAACCGAATCATCGTTAATGCTTAATCGTAATTGATGGTGTACTTTAATTATGTTCTTTTGTGATATTTGGAATTGACATTTTGGCATGCTTATATAGCCACATTGATGCAAACCATAGGGATGCACCTTAAAAGTTGGAAACAAGAGAATAGTTCTACGAACGAATAAACTGGTCAAATCGTTTAAAAGACATAAATAGAATAACTCAACAAGCGGTGATAATCCTCTCTCTTCTTCTTCTTCGATCTCCACTGAAATTCTACGCTCAAATAAATTTTGGGAAAAAAACTCTTATTCCATTCAAGAGAAATAGGAAAAGAGCATGAGACATAAAAAATAAATAATTTATGTTGACTAAAAAAATAGTTTGTGATACTAAGTGGCCATAAACTTTTCAAAGTCCAAAACCATCCAACTTACCCATTCATAGAGTTAGGGAAGTAATGATGGGCAAGTATTGCATTATCGTGTAGATATGTAATAGTGGTGGAGGTTGCGTTGTCATGTATAGAGGTGTGTATGGATGTAGAGATGAGATTGTGTACGCATGTATAGATGTGTGAGTGTAGGTATTGGTACATGTTCGTTTGTGCGCGTGATTGTAGTCTTAGGTGTATTTTAAACTAGGCATTGATGGTGGCGATCGTCTATGGAAGACACTTTAATTTGGAATACTCCGACCATACCACGAACAAGAAATTTGCTTTGGAGAGCTGGATGTGAGGTACTTCCTTGTAAGGATCATCTATTTAGACGTCATGTTGTTAAGGTGCCTTGAATCTGAATCACATATTGGGACAAGTTGCAAGGGGGTGTCGTTGCCTAGTCAGCGAGTCTGGAGGTCCAGGGGTGGCATAGCCCCCGAACCAAACGCTACACTATGTTTTCTATTTCTAGGTCTGTCGCAATCTATTTTGAGCTTGCAGCCCATAATTATAACTAGGGTTTCTTGAGTCTCTGCATAAGCTCTTGAAATACCTAGAACTCTGTAATACGAATTCAGTCTTCCATAATAATATATTGTCTCTTTACCCGTGGACGTAGATAACACAATGTTACTGAACCACGTAAATCTCTGTGTTGATCTTGTTTATTGTTCTCGTCCGATCTCTCATTATAACACACATGGTGGATGAACGTCCGTGTGCTGTGTGTGGTCTACAAGAGACAACCAGCGAGTCTGAAGGTACTTCCTTGTAAGGATCATCTATTTAGACGTCATGTTGTTAAGGTGTTCTTCTTTGCAAAGTTTGGAGTTCGACCGATGCTTTCTCTGAGGTAGATGCTGGGAGCATCTCCTTTATGAACTGGTTTGACAAAGCTGGAAACATTCTATTACTAGTAACACGGAAATAATAAAGGCACAACAAATCCAGACCATCATTGTCACGTGCTCGTTACTACTCTACTCGTGACCTCCCCCCTTTCCACTCACAAAGCAGAAACCTCCACTCCACTTTCTTCAATGGCGACCCCTTCCATCCAACAACCTTAGCTCTCACTCCATCTCCCCCAGACCCACATTCCTCCTCCTTCACCCCCAATGGCCTCCAAACCCACAAAGCCCCCATCATCCACCACCTCCCTCTCGACCCACCTGGCCATGGTGGACCTCAAACACCGCCTCCTAACCTCCCTCTCAAAACTCTCCGACCGCGACACCCACCAGATCGCCCTCTCGGAGCTCCAATCCGCCATCTCAACCCTCACCCCCGACGCCCTCCCCATGGTCCTCAACACCCTCTTCACAGCCTCCTCCTCCGACCCCAAACCCTCCGTCAGACACCACTCCCTCCGCCTGATCGCCGCCCTCGCCTCCGCCCACCCCTCCGCCGCCTCCCCCCACCTCCCCAAGATCTCCTCCCACCTCTCCCGCCGCCTCCGCGACCAAGACCCCTCCGTCCGCGACGCCTGCCGCTCCTCCCTCGCCTCCCTCTCTACCACCTTCCTCGACGGCCATTCCCCCGATACCCCCCTCGTCTCCGTCTTCCTCAAGCCCCTCCTCGAGGCCCTGGCCGAGACGGAAAAAACCGTCCAGATTGGGGCTGCCATGTGCTTGGGGAAGGTTGTTGAGTCCGCCAAGAATCCCCCCGTTCTCGCCTTCCAGAAGCTCTGCCCTAGGGTTTGCAAGTGCCTTAACAACCCTAACTTCTCCGCTAAGTCGGCATTGTTGCCTGTCGTTTCGGTCTTGTCTCAGGTGATGTGACTGTGAATCTCAGTGCTCTAAAAATCCCTTCTTGGCCCCGTCTAGGCGGTGCCTAGGTGTCAGTCTGGGCCGCCTAGGCAACTGTTTAGGCCGCCTAGGCGCTAGGCGGTCCGTCTCCGGCTAGAAGCCGGGGCATAGCGTTTTTTAGAATATTGAATGTGATGCTCTTGTGTTTTATTGGATGGGGAAATGTTTGATGATTCTGTTGAAGTTATTGTGATGATTTTTTTTGGTGCCAGGTAGGGGCGATTGCGCCTCAGAGCATGGACTCGTTGCTACAGAGCGTTAATGAGTGTCTTACGAACTCCGATTGGGCCACTCGCAAGGCGGCTGCCGAAACGCTGAGTTCATTGGCGTTGCATTCGAGTGATCTGGTCAAGGGTTGTGCTGAAGCTACCTTGACAGCATTGGAAGCTTGTAGGTTTGACAAGGTATTTAATGCTCCTCACATCTTTGTGTGTTATTGTGACCTGTAGAACCTATTCAAGTGGTTTACTCTTGGGACATTTTTAAGACAGATTGTTATAAGATTAGCATGTAAAGCATTAGAATGCTCATATGGCTTAGGTTTGAATTTGTAATGTGCTGCGGAATGGTGTCAAATATGCATTAGGGCTCAAATCCTATTGCATTCAGTATTTAGATATGAAATAGCTGACTACTGGAGTTTCTTTTGAATCTATCTTCAGCTAATAGAAGAAGCTCTCTTTTGTATTGAATGGACGAGATATTAACTCGAATATTCTTAGGTGATATAAGTAAGCGTAGTAGTTTCTTTTGAAAATGTGATTAGCTAATAGAAGTAGTTATCTTTTGTATTTAATAGGTGAGACACAAGACAGCAACTTGGTTTATTATTCATAGGGTGAAAAGTTTTTTTTGGATCTGTGCCTAGCTACAATGAAGCTTAATGTACAGTCTTTTGTTATCTTTGAGGCATTTTCACTCACCAATTTTGGTTTGGCTGTGTGTTTGGTGTCAGATTAAGCCTGTCAGAGACAGTATGGCTGAAGCATTGCAGCAATGGAAGAAAATTGAAACAAATTCTGTGGATGTGGGTCTTGATGAACAAAAAACTCCTCCTCCTCCTCATGATAAGAGTAACAGTAAGTTGCTTGTGATTCCATCTTGTAAAAAATGCTTCTTTTACTTACATTTGTCTTTTCTGCTGGTTCAGATCCTGCAAAATCTGGATTTCGACTGCTGTTAGATAAGATTAAGCAGAAACCTGTGGAACCTAGTGAGAAAAAAGTTCTGAAGAAGGAAACGTCTAATGGAAATTCCCCTGTCACTGATTCTATTTCCAGAAAGGATGGTAACATTACAGATAAAACTGTTGGGCTTTTGAAGAAAAAGATACCTGCCTTAACTGACAAAGAGCTGAACCCTGAGTTCTTCCAAAAACTTGAGAAAAGGGGTTCAAATGATTTATCTGTTGATGTTGTGGTCTCACAAAAATGTCCTAATTCATCAACCGCTAATGAGAGAGAGACAGAACACAATGGTGCCGATAACAAGGGCAAACCAGATGAAGGATCATTGGGTAAAAATTCCAGACAAGATTGTAACGGCGTTGCAGGGCAGGATAAATGGCCTAATGATGTGATAAGTGAGAAAGATCTAAGAACTAGAGCAGTTGACAACGATGACAAGAATAATGAATTATTGTCCAAACCTGATAGTCAGCCTGAAGGATCTTTTGTTAGTAACAAGGGAAATTGGTCAGCTATTCAAAGGCAGCTATTACAGCTGGAGAGACAACAGACTCATCTAATGAATATGTTGCAGGTTGGTTTTCTTTTCTTTTGTTAAAAATGTTCAGATTCTAGTTTGCTCTTTTAACATGTTCCTCTGTGGCAGGATTTCATGGGTGGGTCCCATAACAGCATGATCACTTTAGAGAACAGAGTACGTGGTCTAGAGAGAGTGGTCGAGGACATGGTGCATGATATGTCATATTCAGCAGGCAGGAGAGGAAATAACTCCATGTTTGGATTTGAGGGATCTTCTAGAAGAAACCTAAATAGGTACAATGGCATCTATGACTACAATGGTAAGTTTGGAAGGTCTAATTTTGGTGATGGAATGTCTTCTGGAATGAGGGGGAGGAACCCATATGTTGGTTCTAGGATAGATGCGAGGAGCAATCATTTGGATGACAGATCATCAATATCTGAAATAGAATTTGATGATTTTGGTAGTCAAAGAGCTTGGAATAAGGGGATTGGACGTGTTAGGCTTGGTGAAGGACCTTCTGCGAGAAGTGTTTGGCAGGCTTCAAAGGATGAAGCTACCTTAGAAGCAATTCGAGTTGCTGGAGAGGAGAAAGTAATGGGTCGAGCTCAAGCTGCTAGAGTGGCTATTCCTGAAATGACTGCTGAAGCAATGGGAAACAATGACAATGAGCAATGTGATCCGGTTTGGGTAGCATGGGGTAATGCCATGGATGCTGTTCATATGGGTGATATGGAAACAGCTTATGCTGAGGTGTTGTCAATCGAGGATGATTTTTTGCTTGTCAAATTGATGGATAGATCAGGTCCTGTGCTTGAACATCTTTCAAATGAGATTGCTGTTGAACTCTTGAATTCTATTTCACAGCTTGTTTTGGACCAGAACTTGTTTGATCTATGCGTGGTTTGGATTCAACAGGTATGGTGATTCATTTCTAGCTGCTTTGCATTATATTGCCTCCCAACCGTTCTCAAAAAATGAGCTTATACATACCCAAAAATAATTCTTTTGTTAGGTTAAATTATAATTGTATTTTTCCCTTTTTTGGGTTTTTCATTATCTGAATTATGATTATCTAGTTTTAGGAGGTGGATACTTACTTATCTATTATAACAGGAAAAGCACATCTTGTTATTATTGGACAGGACTTGAATAACAAAAATGTGAGGATTTCTCAAAATTGGCTGGACAGCGAGATGCTTGCTTTCAGATCCTCTCTTTTAGTTTCAGTTTTAGGGTTTTAACACATGCTCTCAAAATGAATTCAACAAATGGGCATCCTGATTTCTCTTGTATCACCAAATGTGTTTAACATGAATGTTCCTAATTGAGTAAGCAGTTTCTTATTTTGAGATTGTTCTGCTGCTTAGGATCTGACATGCAGGCTTGTTTCCCTTTTCAGTTGGTTGATTTTGTCATGGAAGATGGGCCCAGTGTATTTGGCATCCCAATGGAGATAAAACAGGAACTATTATTCAACTTTCATGAAGCATCATCAACCATGGAGCTTCCTGATGATTGGGAAGGCTTAGCGCCAGAGCAACTCGTATTGCATTTGGCATCTGCATGGAACATCATATTGCAGCATGGAAACTAATTTGGAAGAACCACATTTTTATGGTGAAAAATAGCCCAAAAAGACGAAATTCGGTAGTTCCTGCTTGTTAGTTCAGAGCATTTTAGAGATACTTATTATTTTTCTGGGCAAAGGAATGAGTTTTACTGCATGTTTTTCTTTGCTCAACAATCTTTGCATGGTATCCCAAACCTGCACTCCTTAATCTCCTAATGTGCATAATGAGAGGAGGTTTATGATTTGTAGTGCATGGAGATTATTTTATACTTGTGAGTGTGAGTTCTATATCCAGAGATTTCATTAACTTAAAAATATGTCAAATTTTTTCCTTTGTACTTTTGGGTTGGAAATGGAATGGATTTTGCTTTCCATCCATCTTCAACTGTGTACTTGAAAGTTGTTATAATAATTCATATAAATTTCATAAAAACCTGGCATTCATGACAAGATGTAAACTGAGTCTTGGGCTTCTGATACTACTAATCTTGTTCAGGCTACGAAACATGATTTGCTGAACTAAAAGAATCACTAGATTTACACGTTTTTCATACACTGCACACTTAAATTCAGTCTCGTCAACAGACATGGTGGCCATTTCCTTTCTTGGCTTAGCTGGCTACTTCCCTTGACGCCTTTCATAGGGCTCATCTCCTCTACTACATACCAAAAATGAAGAACTACTGATTACTGAATTAGTATTAACAAAACCTGATCACCCCGAACGACATCACCAGCCAAACCTCAAGCCAAACGCCTTGCAGAGTCATTAATTTGTGCCTTCAGAGGGGCAAGATTCACAAAACAAAATTTAGCCCCCCCCCCACCCCACCCCCGAATCAAGCCGACTCAACTCCTGAATCATTCCCATCTCTATTACTTGGCAGCATACCAATTCTGAGCACACTTGGCATCAACAACTAGGTCAACTTTGAGAGTGTTGATCCCATTGAAAGGTTTGGACATGCAATCCACTACAATGCGCTTTGCCTCTTCTGATGATTCTGTTGGTCCTTCCAATATTACTTCATCGTGTACCTGCTCTTCCCAGAATAAAGAGTAAGTTAGCCAGTTCTGGGTAAAAAGGATCAAAATCAACTAGAGCATGGAAGCAGGCGCAGATAAGTCAATGTCATCAAAAGACGAAAGTGTAGTTTAGATACAAGGATAAGAACCCAGATTTCAAACTATTATCCGAATGTGAAAAATTGAAGCCCAGTGGGGTAAAAGGTTAAAAATCCTGAATAACTAAATCCAGAAAGAAAGAAAAAAAGGATTGGTTTCTACTCACTACAAAAACCGACTTTCCAATGTTAGTTTTAATGTTGTCTAGTTTGTACATGTTGAAAACCATAAAATCCAAAATAAACTAGGCTTCTAATGATAAAAATAATCAAAATCTAGCAAGATAGTCTAACCTGCAGAAGAAGCTTCCAACCGAGCTCCTTGAGACGGGCATTTTTGACGATTTCAAGCATAGCGCACATTGCAACATCAGCAGCACTACCCTGTAAAGTTTTTAGATAGATGCTAGAGTTACATTACATTTATGTTCTGCATGCACGCTTCAAAATCATAAGTCTATGCTAGACAAATAATAACAATGTAAACCTGGACTGGCGTATTAATAGCAGCTCTCTCAATATGACCCCTTTGTTGAGGGGAAGCAGAAGACGTTGAAGGGAAACGACGTTGCCTTCCTAGCAATGTGTGGACGCAATTTTTAGTTATAGCTTCTTTTTTCCTTTCTTGTTGCCATGCTAAAACCTCCTTCCGCTCTTTGTACCACAAGTTAACTGTATTCTGTGCTTCCTTCACAGTAACCTACAGAGCAAGAAGATATGTAAAAGACGAAGGAAAAAAATGACAACGATTTAGCAAAGAAACACCGGAATGCACCGATGCTGCTACATCAGATAAAAAGAGAACAAATACCTTCCAGTCTCGTGACAATCCAACCGGAGTTTTCCCATATGCAATGGAAAAGTTAAGCATCTTAGCTTTCCTTCTTTCAGAAGCAAAAGCATCCTGACACCAAAGGGTCCATTTTAGCATAAGCATCAGAGGGATGATCAATCTATCTAAACTTTGGAAGTATCGCATCAAAACGTCTAATATCATAGGGTTTTATCCAAATTCATCGGTCTTCTATAATATCTTCTATTATTACCAATTGAACTTTCCATAACTCCACTAATCTACAAGCTCGTAAAGTAATTAAATTATACCATATAGAAATCGAATAGAAGATTGATGTAAACACCTTAAGTAGAGGGACAGGTGGCTTTTCTTCACCCGGTTGAGGATGCCATTCTAGAAGTACTTTCTTTTCTTCAACAGCTTCACGAATATATTGATACATGTTCATCGCTGTCCTTGAATGAAAGTCCCCACCAGCTTTGAATGCATCCATCATACTCTTACAGTCAGCAAGATGTGCAAGAATCCTAAGTTCCAGCTATAATAAATGGAAACGTTTTATTACCTTTATAAGCATAACTGAATCCTATTCCTATGAGTCATTCTATATCAATAAGCAGGGCTATTTTTACCTGACCGTAATCAGCAACAATGAGTGAGTTTCCAGGTGCAGCTATGAATGCCTGACGTATCTTGTATCTGTCCTTCTCTAAAGCAGGTTGATTCTGAAACAAAGAAAACAACATTTCTCATATGATACTAAATAGAACTATTCATTTCACTTTTGGAAAGTCCATGCTATCCCCTTACCCTTTCATTATAGCTTTAAATCTGATTAATGTGAATTGTGAACAAAGTTTACCTGTAAATTTGGTCTCCTAGCAGACAGTCGCCCTGTCTCAGTGTTAATATTTAACGAACAATGAATCCGACCATGCTTTCCTGATACATGACTTCCCTGGGAGGCACAAGCATAGAAAGGTTCAGAAATAAACATCACAACTAGGGATGCACATTTGCCCCGTGGGGACGGGGACCCGTGAGGACCCGCCCCGAATGGGGCGGGGATTCCCCGACTTAATGGGGAGTGGGGCGGGGATGGGGATCGGGTTTTAAATCCCCGACGGGGATGAGGCGGGGACGGGGAATCCATTATCCGCCCCGTTTAGTACCCGACCCCGATATTAATAATATATTATTTTATATGACTATTTAATTTATACTCAAACTATAGTCTATATGTAAAATATTATAAATTTTATTTTTTATAATCTATATGTAAAATATTATAATTTTAAATATTATAATTTTGCTTAGAATTTGAGGTAATTTTTAGGAATCCTAACAGTAAATAAGACTCTTCAATAAAAAAAATCAATAAATGAGGACCCGTTAACATACCCAAACCCGATGGGTATTCCCCGCCCCGATCCCCGCGGGGATTAGATGGGGATGGGGCGGGGATGGGGAAACAAATAGGAGATGGGGATGGGGATGGGGAATGCATTATCCGCCCCGCCCCGGCCCCACGTGCATCCCTAATCACAACCTCAAGTTAGCACAAATATGCAGGCAAATTCAAGAAAACATAAACAATACAAGGACAGGTTCAATGAAAGATAGGGAAAAAGAATGTAAAAAGTTTCATTAATTCAAGCAATGTCACTATTGACAGTCACATTGTAAGGTTTGACTCCCAATGATCTAATCATTCAAGTAGTTGTTCTTTCCCCCTGTCAAAACCTAATTTTGAACTCTAGAAGAGCAACACACTCATTTTTTGCGTAAACAGATAAGTCATTGCACATCATCAACACTCGACAGGACAAGATAGCATAACGATTCATTGAGTTGGTGCAGCACCCATCAACATCTAGAATAACTCAAGAGTAAAGGGCACAAATATTTGAAAACATCATATTTCACTCACCTGCAATGGAAGAATGAAGTTGGATATCAACGAGTCAATAGAGCAAACTTCACATAATAAAGCAATAGCATGGCAGGCCTCAATTCCCTTTCTGCCTTTTCCAAACGCAGCATAAGCAGTTCCATAAGTAGATGTGTTTGCATCCGATTTGACTGTCTCTGAAATGTCTGAATTGTCATCTGAATCCGTTTCACAGGAGTCAACAAAATCATACTCTGCAGACACCTTCCCAGCAAGTGACTTTAAAGCAGCTCCACTAGCAGAAGGCCAACCAGTTGCTGTGAACAGCTCAGTTTCCATCACAGCATCAGCAAGTCTGTGCAGTTTGATACTCCGGAACTTTGTTGCTTTTTTCTTTCCTTCTTCAATGATGTTATCAACGTTTGGAATTTTGAAACTTTTCTCCACGGGAAGAGACTCATTAGGGTTCTTCCTGATCCAAACAAGCGAAAAGGTTATAATGTTAACTTATGCTTGCTAACATTAATATATGAAATACCTCAACAAATGCTTTAGTATTTTCTACCAAAATATTATTCTTCTCCACCTGGCTTAGCATAAGATACAAAATAGCCCCCCATAAAACAAGCACAGAAAAAATATGGTGGGGAATAGTGACCTGTTTGAAATGCCACCAAAAAAGATCTGCCTTAATTGAGTATCGCTTCCCACATTCATATGTCTGGCATCAGGGCAATATTTAGAAGCCCAGTTGCGAAATCGTTCTGCCGCAGCTTTTTGCTCAGTGATAGCCACCTTCTCCACATCAGCAAGGTAATCCCTGTCAACCAACACGCCCTCAGTTTCCATTAATGCTAGAAGCTCACCAAATGGACGCCAATAGTTTTCATAGAAGTTGATCATGGACCCTTTACATGTTCCATCCACTTTCCATGGCATCTTTGATAACTTGCACTTCAAACTTTCATACAGCCTGAGAGTGCTAATTGAATCTAAAGAAGAGTAGCAGATAAATGGTTTTCTATCTTCTCTTTGAAGCTCTTCAATCGGAGGAATGTTAATGAGTTTACCAAGAGATCCATCTTTCTTAGCATTTCTTCGGCCAAACAAAGCTTTCATAGATACTTTTCCAGCCAGATATTCATCTGAGTGTAACTTACTTCTGGGAATAATCTTTGGGTCACTTGTGAGTGCTTCCAGGGAATACCCACCTTCTAATCGCCTTGAAGAATCCCACAACCGTGCCATGTGCATTGTATCAGCATGAAAACCAGATAATTTGATCCCATAATTCTCTATAACATGGCAATCAAAGCTATAGTTGTGCCATACCTACAGACAATAGCCATTCATTAAACTAAGAATAAGCTCCGTGCACTAGTGATAGCAAGGTAGTAAAGTTGCATGAGCAGAGCATACAGTTTAGAAATGTAACTGCAAGGTTTTTCCAGCAAATCATAATCCACTAAGTTATTCTAATTCAATAGTACTTAATCTACCTTCTTTTTCAGTCCAATATAAAAAAAATGAGAAGAACTTTCCACAGTTCCTAAAGTTAACCTTCATAAATTGATTTTTAAAAGCAGGAAAAAAACCATTAAATTAAAAAAAAACAATATTTATAAAATTGAATATAGATCCACAATGCCTCTCAACAGTTAATAGTACAGTTCTCTACAGAGAACTTAACATATAAGCACAGATGCACAAAGGAGTTTACTGCTAGATAGTAACACCAAGGGAAATGCAAGATCAATGAGAAAACAAATCAGATCTCTAACCTTTTTGATGGAGGGATCTTCAAAGAAGGGAGCAAACTCAACCAAAATATCCTTACCACCTCCATCAAGAACGTCGACCCAAACACAGGACTTTCCATTTCCAAAGTTCACTTCTTCCCCACAATAAATACTGAAGCATGTTATCTCCCCATGATCAACTGGCGTCTCTTGCTTCACATCAATATTAGAGACCTGCAAAAAACATATAAATATTAAAAGATTCACCATAGAGGGTAACGATTGCCTTCACGTAGCTATTTGAAGCATATCTTATTCAATTTTACAGAGAATGACCCCAGCAAATAAACATAAGCATATAAATGTAATAATCCAGACCTAATTACTTTGTTATGATCCCTTCCCAAATTTTGCATAAGTAAATACTACCAATTATTTACCATCACAATTAGTTGAAACTAAACTTTCTGACAAAAAGACAAGTCAAGGAGAAAAGAAAAACTAGCATCAGATAATAAAGTTCAAGTTTGATTACATGCCTCTGTATCACAAGCATGGACAAGATGCCTGTATTGACCTGTAAGGAGCCTGACAACTTTTCTGGCATCTGGGATATTATCCACAACGAGTACATTGTCGTATATCCTACAAAGATCAGACCGGAGTTTTCGCTGCTGCTCAATGTGACCCTCTTTCTCCGTTAGAAGGATTCGATCATGTTTATCAATAGCTTCAATGCCTGTAGTAACTTCAGATACTTCCTTCTGTTCCACTGGTGATAATTTTGTTCCCAGTACAGAGCCATTCTGTGTCACATTCCTTGCAGCACCTGTCATGGTGAAATGCATGTTAAGAAAATCACATAGTCCATCATAGCAGCATACAGCTATTTTCATATGACCAAGAGTCTGAGAATTTGCAAGTTAACCACAAGAAATAACTCATGCCAGCCTACACTAAGGAACAAAGAAAAAGGCTAAGGTGTAAATCTAAATGATATAGTCAACTGCTGAAAATTTGCATAAGCAGTCCACGTGCACTGGAAATACAAAATTCAAGAAGTTTTAGAACAAGGCTCGCTTGAACAAAGAATATGATGATAAAGCAAGTGCGATGCTTGATTACCATTTTCTTCCATACGAGATGCTTGTTTTGACGTGCTTGGCACATCCAAAGCCATAGATAAACTATTGGCAACACCCTTAGCTGCACGAGTGGTTAGCCCTGAATTATAACCGAATTCAAAGCCACTTCTAGATAATCTCTTTGCAGTATCTGTGTCAGAACCACTCAGCTCAAGGCTAGATAGGCCATTGTTAAACCTGGAATTATATTCCGTGTCACCATTCCCTGAATCCTGAAGCACAAGAGGTAAATCTTCCTTACGTGATAGTGATGCCATATCAGTCATTTCTCCAATTTTTATGAGACTAGCAACTGATACTGATCTTCTGCTTCTTTCTCCAGCAGACAGCCAGTTATTCTTGGTACTCTTGGGCAACACATCTGAAGGCAAGGCACCGGGATTGCTGTGGTTATGAACCTGTCCAATAGCTTCTCCTCCAACCTCCCTTACTACCTGACCACCATAACTTCCAACCGAGGGCATTCTTCTTCCTAGGTTCTCATAACTATTGGAATACTGAGCTGATGAAGGTGAAACGTGTCTAGACCTATAATACGGACGCGGTGGAACAAGGTCGATGCATGCACTTTTATCTTCACGTGGTCTAGCAGACAAACTTGAGTTGTGCCGTTTCAACTGAATCGATCTTCTAAACAAGTACCGACTAAAGGGCGGTCCACAAGAACTCTGGAAAGGCTGGAGCTCAATCCTACAATATCAACAATCAACCAAATTCAGACAATACAGGGTTCACAACACCATCATAACATAAAGTAAATGTAAAAGAAGCTCCCATGACTTGTGGGTGGCAAGTACAACAGAATAACATACACATTTCCTGACATAATTGAAGCATTTTACACCAAATAAAGGGCAGAACAAAGTACAATTAGGTTTAGAGCTTCTAAGCAAGTACAATTAACACAAATTGCTCAAACAGAACAAGACCCAAAATTGCACTCAGAAAAACAAGTTGAGTGCAAAAAGTAGAAAAAGGAAAGAGCAGAAGAAGAAGGGTACCGAGAAACCCAGAAGGGCAAAGGGGAAGAAGGCTTGAAAGCGCCAGCGGGTTGCGCAAAGACAGCCATTGAGAAGGCGGTGTGTGTCGATTTGCCCACTTTAGGGGTCTTGAAGCAGATACAACGCGCCGTTTTTGGGCGCCGTTTGGAGGAGCTGGGGTTTATGGAGGAGGAGGGCAAAAGGGGATTGTGGTCTGTGTTGGACGGATTCGGTGGGCTCCCCCACTGCAAGAAGAAGACGAAAGATGGGCGTCAACTGGGAAGAGGAGGAGGTCCAACCAGAGGCACAATTCGAATGGAGGGGAATGAAGAGGGGAGATTAGAGAATGAGTTGGAGAGTTTTGAAAGCTAAAACCCTGCTTTTAGTTTTGGGGGGTTCATCCATTAGAGCATGTGCAATGGTGAGGAATGCACATTCTCTTAACACTCTCTTTCTTCTATGAGGATGTCCTCTTTGATGTAGAAATTATAAGAGGATCCTCTTTTGAAGGAGGAATGAAAGTAATCCTCCTTCTACCAAGGATTACTCATATTGGCTCTTGTGCCCAAGAGGAAACAACTTCAAATTATATGTTGACATGTGTTCATCTAAGTATTCACCCATTTTATTTCTTCTACTTCAATTTAAACTTAATATTTTTCTAACTAAAAATTAAATCAATATGAGATTCTCTTAAAACAACAAAATTAGTTAGTGTTTAGAATTTTTTTTGTCTATAAATCGAGTTCAAATTTACCTTATTTTTACACAATTCATTTTTTTTTCTTATTATTCCATGGATCATAATGTCTATAATAAGTGTTAATTTTATTTTATACCTTTTAATACTTTAGAATATTGCTTGAAGATATGTTTATATAAATCAAGTTTTATGTTACAATAGTAATTCTTTTTTTATATTATCATAATTCTTTTGTAGATACTAAATTAGTTAAATAAATATAATTTGAGGAACTAAGTTAGTAGAATTGATAATTAAGAAAATGTGAAAATGAAATGAGGATCCTCTTTGTTGTGGGGGTAAATAAAGTAAGAGGAAAGGAAGGAGGAAAGGAAAAGTGAAAAATGAGTTGAATGAAAGAGAAAGTGACGTGTCAACTAGATAGAAGGTGAGAGAAATTCAAAAGAGGATTGAACATCCTCACCATTGCATATGCTCTTAGGCACTAGTGAACAACAGCGCAGAAGCCAAACCACCACACTCTTCCCATTATTCTGCTTTGCCAAATAATTCTCCTTATTATAATGTTTACCTTTTTAACCTAAGATAAAGTATTATTGATACTACGTAATAATGAGCTACAATATTACTTTACCTTGGCCAAAAAAATTATTCAAATTTGTGCTGGACCTGCTGGTACTATAAAAGAGTACAGAATAAAAAATGATTGAATCTGAGAATACATTTGTTAAGATAAAGCTACAAACACAAAATTTATGCACACCGGGTGCCCCTTCAAAATTTATGCATACCCTTTACACGTAATTATAAATTCAATTCAATTGATTCGAAATCAAGTTTTTGTTCGAACCTGTTTTTTACTCGAGAATGTATAAATAAATAAATTTATATTTTATTTGATAACAGAGATATTTTTATGTTTTATCTATAAATAAATAAAGGGGAATTGTTCGAACCTGTTTTTTACTCGAGAATGTACAAACAAATAAATTTATATATTATTTGATAACAGAGATATTTTTATGTTTTATCTATTAATAAATAAGGGGAATTTCGTATTGTACTCTCGAGTCTTTGGCTTTTTCGAATGGTGTCTAAGTAAAGAACTTATTCCGGGAAATACCCCTGAACTTTTGTAAAACTTCGGCTCATACCTTTATTTGGAATTTTTGTCTTATATTTCACTAAATTTTTTTTATTTTCTATAATAAAGACATACTTTTATATTTATTAAGTTAAAATTCAATTATAAGATAAAAAATAATTTAAGTACGTTTAAAAATATACTCTATAAAAATATTATAAAACTTATGTTTTCGATTGAATTTTTGTTATATTTATCGAATTAAAACCAAACATATTTCAATACTTATATATATTAAAATAATATATTATATATTTGAAATTTATCATGAAAAATTTACATAGTAAGTTTTGCCAATTTTTAATATCAATTCAAACTTTATATATAAATATGTATATATGTTGATAGAATACATGAATTTTCATTTCTTAAATAATAGGAGAAACTACAAACTATCATCATAACTATATACTAACGCAGAGGTTATAAATAATATTTAGCACGACACGTGTCACCTTCTTATTGGTCTGTGTCACCCATCTTTATTAAAACAATTCAATTTGGTTGATTGGTTGAAATTTCATCGTAAACCCCACATTAGATTTCTTCTTATCTACTAATCCCATTTTAATTAATTAAATTTAATAAAATAAACTACCATATGCTATAAAATTTATCAAAAAAAAAATCCTAACTTACCAAATCTATTAGGAGTAGTACACATATCTAGCCAAATTTTTAAAAAAATCTATCTAATATATTGCAAGAATAAAGTACGTATGGTATAGAATAATCTTATCCAAAAAAACCTAACCTGCGTGGGATAATCATACCAATGTTCAAGGCTAAAATTACCACAAGATCACATTGTGATGGAAGTTTACAGAGAAAATTCAAAGTGCAACAGTAACATTGAGAATGTGTATTGTAAAAGAAAACTTTCAGCATCAAAAAATGAGAAACAAAGCTCTACAAACTTGATCATCAACTTTTTTTTTGGTTGAGGGCACTGCCCATGAGAGTCGAAATGGTGACCTCTGGGTACTACCGTTGGAGGCTTAACCGTTTGACTAAATGCCCGAAGGCAAACTTGATCATCAACTTAATAAAGCATATCACGGCAATATTAATTACTTCTAGAAGAAAAAGGACCAAGAGATATATAGTAACACAAACTGCCAAAAAATACACTAGATTTCAACATATCGAAATTTAGCTAATATAAAAATAATTTTAACCAAAAAATATATATACTAAATTTCAACATATATATAGACGAAAAAAATACTTATATTTTATATATACAAAAAAAGTGTGCCTTGAAAGGCACGGGTACTGCCACTAGTTGTTTAATAGTAAATGACCTTTCCATATATATATATATATACATATATATCTACACGTATTCAAAATATAAATAAAATATACAAATATTGAAATATTTCGGTTTTAGTGTGATAAATATAACATAAATTAACTTGTCTTATATAATATTTTTATAGATTATATTTTAAAACTTATTTAAATTATATTTTATATTATAATTGATTTTTTTACTAAGTAAATATAAAAATATTATTTATTATAAAAAATTAACGAAATTTACTATAATTTAAGCGTAAATTACAAGTTGGGGTACGAGTCAAACTCTTACAAAAGTTTAGGGGTATTTACCGAAATAAGTTTTTTACTTGGATACCATCCAGAAAAGCCAAAAACTCGAGGATACCAAACGGAATTTCCCAATAAATAAATTCAATCAATTTGATTAACACAATTATGTAAGGTTAGCTCCTCAAGTAATGTTTACTGAGATAATTTTTTTATTTGTTAAATTCAATCAATTTGATTAAGAAAATTATGTAAGGTTAGTTCCTCAAATAATCTTTACTGAAATAATTTTTGTATTTATTAATTAAGATTTTCATTTATATTTAATAATATGCTTATTTGTGTTTTATCTATAAATAAATAAATAAAATACAACCAATTCAATTATGAAATCCAATATTTTTAATTATTTATCTAGAATTTTCAAAAAAATGATTTAAAAAAACTTTTTTACCTAAAATGGAAAATATTTTAATTATCTAAATGAAATTATATTTTCTTAAAATAAAAAAATTAGGTAGGATATCAAAGATATCAAAAAATTGGATAAGATATCAAACGGATATAAAGATTATTTTTAGAAGATAAAATTAAAAAATAAAATCAGTATTTTATTTAGTATGGATGACTGAGTGCAAGTCTATATATATATAAGTTATAAGCGTTTTTTTATAAGCTAAGGGATTAGGTCGCCGCAAGTACTATTTGAGCTCACCTAGCCTAGAACATCCGCATTGGATGAGAACGGGTTACTAACCAGCTATAAAGAGAAGAGAGCAAACCACCGCCCTGGAGTCTCGAACCCAAGACCTCATGGTAGACTCATTATTTTGGATGAGAACGGGTTACTAATGCACCAAGCGCAAAAGTTGTAAGGTTTAGAGTGGCATGCATCTTCAGAAAGAACATTATTTTGTGTGTAGAGATAGTCATTTCACACATGTTGATTCTAATGCAGCTTCCAGGCTAATCATCCTCAGGATTGCCCTATGTTGCTAGATAAGGTTTGTTGTTGCTAAGCTTCCCATCATTTTCACCATTGAGACATGACTTAGCAAAGTGTTCCTTCTTGCAACATTTATAACAAGTGACATTCTTAACATCTTTGTTTTTGTCATTGTTACTTCGGGAACGGTTAACAAGCTTGGACTTTTATTTTGTTGAAGAGAATACATTATGCCTTAGTGAGAAGCGCCTATATAGATTTTATTTAACTAAAATAACAATGTATAGATAGAACTATCCTAATTAAACCTTCATTGGATTGACGCCAATCTATCTTGTTTGGGTGCAACCGGATTAGCCGTAGGCGCTTTCTTGTAGCCGCCTTTTTTATATAGCAACTCTGAATCTTTGCGATGTTCTCTTTTAGGATCAGTTCCACTTCCATGGTAACAATGAGTACAACATTGCTTGATCTTGTTTTCCTCTATTCCTTTAGGCTTTGTTTTACTTCATTGACTTCTTTCTCTTATCTCCGAGTCAGACGAATCATGCATCCAACACTGATCCTCAAGTATCAATATTCTCATAACTTTATTGTTCTTTAGTGGGATCATTTAACTCTGACATAGATTCATTGTTCCTTGCAGCTTGGGTTTGCTTTTATGGTTTTCATTTGCTCCTTTCATACGTGAAATATCTCCAAAAACAAACCATAAAACCTTGGGTGCATATCACCATCAAAACTTAAGATTATCAACTTTTCAACAGTTCATCCTCTATGGTTTGGCGCCAGAGTGTCCGCGGAATACTTGGAGCAAAGTCTACTTAAACGCGCCGACGTGTCAACCCACATCCTGCACGTCAGCGCCATCAACATGATCCCGCAACTCATTGACGAAATCAGCACTGATCACCAACTACTACCTGAGTTGTCCTCAATCTTATGTTGAGCAGGTAAAAAATGACTCTGCAGACTATTCCAACCTTTGTGAGTGCCTTGAAGACCTAGAACTTGAAGATGCGTGATGAATACCAAAGCTAGTTAATTAAAGATCATATAGATCGTGGAACTTAAGTTGATTGATCTATTGTTGATTGAGCTCTCTTACATTAATTAGTTTACATATATACGTATCTAGATGAATTCCAATTCTGAGTGAGGCGTATTCTTGTGGCTTCCACATTTGAGTATATGTATTAATGTATGTTCAAAGTTGAAATTCTTGATATTAGTAGGTGAAAATTGAGGAGTTCTGCAATTGACTATATGTCAATATGATCCTTTAACTTTCCTCAACATTGATCGAAGACTTTTGATATAATTTCGTAGCCCTTATTCAAGATCTAGCAGATATTCGGATCAAATCAAAGCAAGAACAAAGTAAATTAAAGTAAATGCGAGAAAAACACACAGGATTAGTGACCCGGTTCGGATCTCTCGATATCGTATGTCCGGGGAGACTCGGAGGGGAGACTTGAGCCCAAATCCCACTAAGTTTTCGAATAGAGTTTACAAAGGCGGCTGCAAAAACTATATAAGACGGCAAACAAGAACACCAGGAAGAAAAATTACATTGATCATGGAAGAACAAGTGAAAAAAAAATAATAGAGAAAATGGATCTCATATAGGGATTTAGCCCCCTATTAGGCTTATGAAGCTTGACATGAAGCTTCGCTTTGGTCACGCCACCACGGACCTCCAATGAGAAGGAGCTGAGGTGTTTTACGTCTTTACTTCACATTATGCACGCCCTTTTTGATATTTCAATACGATTATACTTTAATGTAGGTGATGGTTTTCTAAAGTCATTTTTTGGCCCCTTTTCTCATTAGGTTTGGTCACTATATGTACGAAGTTTCGAGACTTGGATTCTGGATTTTTCTTATGTGGGATGAGCGAGTAGGCTCTTGCTTAGGTCATCCCTATTGGTGCCACGGAACAGCCTACATGTGGAGCACTCTAGGCCTATCAGCGCAACGAATGACTAAGCTGCCGTAGGATTGGTGTCGATTCCTTAGCAAAGGCTTTTCACAGTGGAGAAAGAATTTTGAGTCGATTTAGAATAATGCACAATATCGTGAGGAAAAGTTTCCTTCGGCCCAAATTACGTATTTAATGGTGTCGTTTTATAGAGACATCGGACTATTTTGAAGGTATGGCAAACAATGCACCGGGTCTTGACCATCTCGTCCAGACCGGCTGATGCCATCAGGCAGACTAGGTTTATTAAATGTGGTTAGGGCGTCAATTACTTTGCGATCTTGTGGAACTACTACGTAAGTATTTTCTTGAAGTTTAGTGTGTGCTAAAGCCGCGCACCAACTTCTCACGCTTCCAAATTAATCCATGGAGATCAAGTACGTATGATGAGGCCATTGACTACGAGCTCACGCACCATCGTTTCATGCAGACAACGAAGTTACAAATCAAAGTCTTTTCTTTGATGAAACATGTAAATTTGACCAATATCTTTTTACTTTGTTAAATGGCTTTGTAGAGCTATTTGTGGTTCCTCAACTTTAAAGAAACCAATTTACAAATCAAGACCAATATCAGAATTTTATCTTGTTTCATGAAAATAAAAAGTCCGCACACCAAAGGATTTGATCTCAATTTGACTAGCAAACCTATATAGACTCTTATTTTGGTGGTCCTTAACTTTTGTAGCAATTTTCTTGCCAACAATGCTAAACTATAAACAAAAACCCTTCCCTTTTTTTTTCTCGTCCCCTTCGAATTCTTATGTACAAACTACAAACAAGAGATTAAAAAAAAAACAAAACAAAAGGAGAGATCGAGAAAAACCATAAAAAAAAATATTGACGGAGAAAGGAAAACTAGAAATCGATGATGGGTTCTCCAATGGTAAGATTTCTCTCAACAGTCCATGGCAAGTCGAAGAGTTTGGCCGTGATGAACTTGAAGATTTTGTTGACATTGATATTATGGGTCGCACTCGAGAAGAAAAGGGTCGCTTTCATTGCCCTTGTATATGCTCTTGCCTTCATTATTTTCCCAATCAAAACAACGTAAACAATATCAATCAATCATGCAATCATCTATCTACACTTGACGTAGAGTAAAGCGTAAGCAAATTCAGTTACCCTAAACTCATTGTCTCAAGTTAGTTGCTTTGTAACTTGTAAGTGATCGATAAGGTGTATACACTATGGTACACATGAAAAGAGAATTCAACTCGTGTATTTGTACCTGGGTTATAATTGTTGATTGTAAATTTGGCGGAAGTCGAACGAAATCATCAAATTTGGTGCCTATAAGAACGGGAATCGCCGTCTGTAACAATAGCAAAATTTCATAAGTTTGATAATCGGATACAAATAGCATGCATATACTATAGTCCGTATTTTATATATGGTCTTCTATTTATATGATTGGTGAAACAATAATTAACAAATATTACTCAGGAAATATGATTATGTGTTTGATAAAACAAAAAAATAGAGATTTGAATCAATTACAATGCCAATTCAAGTCAGGCAAGCATGCTATTTTTTTTTTTAAAAAAAAACATTTGTATATGTCCGTATTTTTCAACAAACCAGATAGCGCTCATACGTCCAAAATGTCAGTTCAAACACAGTTCATTTCCTTGCCCTAAATACACCTAACAATATATCATTAGTACTCTTATATTTTGCTAATTATTGATTGCATGCATGACCAAAAAAATGAGTTCATGTGCTCAAAAAATTCCAAACCAACTCAATGAATTGACTCCCACTAACCACGGCATTATTAACACGGAGTACAACTGTACAACTTTTTTTTCATGACACATGTAAATAATACGGAGTACTCACTTTTTATTGTCTGGTCGTACTACTAAATCATTTGACCCATTTAGCTGATTAAGTTTTATTGTCCTAAATCATTTAGCTCAAATATTTTAAAAAAGTAAGAAATTAAGTTTAATTAATTAGTTAATTACCTGATTCCACTTCCTTGCTTGCGTATACCATCGGGTCACACTGACAGGTTTCAAAGTAATTATATACTTATCCTCTTTAGCACAAAACATATTGTATTAATAACTTAATTTGATGCAAAGTCGGGACAAACCTGTGAAGGGTACTCCGGCTGGTGAGATCAAACATGAACAAGATCGCAACTGCATCTTTGCAGGCAATTGGAAGATGATCAAGTGAAGCCCGATCACCTACAAATTTTAGTTTAGTCCAAAGTTAATTAAGGAACCGAATAGTAATTAATTCCATGCACAAATTAATAAATTATGTACCTCCAACATCCCAAAAATTGAAGGCAATTGTTGCACCTTTCACACGTGACGTTTTATCCATCAAATTCAACCCTCTCATCTGCAAGCTCTTCATTTCTTGCTCATCTCCCACATACTTGACCTTGAATTTTCGTTTTCGTTTCGAAAAAATAAATAATTACTCCAACTTTGGAAAAAATAACTAATAAAATCGAATATATTCGTTTTTTTTTTAATTTAAAAAAAAAAACAAAAAGGAGAGAGAGCATACAACAAAGGCAGTCTTTCCGATCTGGCAATCGCCTAACAAACTGATTTTCAAAGGAACCAAATCGTCGTCTCCGTCCGAGTCAAACTCGGCGGACACCGAGTCGATCAACTCGATCTCCTCTTTCCGCCGACGTCGAGACGACAGGCGCCGGTATCGGCCGTGGCCGTCGTTTATACCGCGGTTTGGATGCGAGCAGAGGAGAATCCGATCGAGGAGGAAGCGGAAGAAGCGGCGGAAACAGGAGATCTGGTGGCGGAAGCTGAAGGAGAAGTGCGGAAGTCGGACGGAGACGAATCGCCGGCGAAGATGCGACATCTTCGAGGCGACGGCGTCAGTACTGGATTTGGATGGGGAAGGAGAGAGAGGATGAGAAAGAGGCATCGGAGTGATCGGGATTTGGAGATGAAGAAGAGGATCGATTCTTCTCTCTCATGTTAGAAGGGAGATGGATCGATGGATCGATGGATCGAGGTTTGGAGAAGAGGAAAGGGGGATTTTGGGGGGTTTTGGTTCGTTCTGTGAAAGTAGAAGGGGAGTTTTTGGTTCTTTGAAAGAAGGATGGTGGTAGGAAGGTAGGGGCTAAGCATCTAAAGGCGGGGACCACTGACCGGTTGACCAATACGGTCATCCAACTTTCTATACAAGATTCAAATCAAATAAATTTCGTCCGACCAAAAAATAAAATAAATTTCGATCAAAATAAAAGAATAAATAAATAAAATAACATTTTATTTTGTCTCGAATTTGTTGATTTGCGTTACTCTCGATCCACTAGAACCCAACCGTGGTTGTTCCTCAGGTGAACCGCAGTCGCGTATCAAGTTTAACCATTATTTTTCAATAAGAAATGCGAACCATTGATTTTTCGGTTCGAAACTCTTGGTTCACCGATTCTTTGAAACTACAAACCGGAGTAGGGCTGGTTCCTTTGGTTTGATCCTGATCATAGTTCCAGCTCGATTCCTGAAACCGATAATTTTTTAAATTCGAATTCGATTTTCCAGTTAGAACCAAACCAGACTCATAACTAGAGATGGACAACAGTGGTTCAATAGCCCGGCCCGAACCGGCCCGCAAATTTGGGCCACAATAGTCCGGCCTGGCCAGCCGGACTAAACTTGACCGGGTCATCGGCCGCGCCGGACTGGAGTATATATAACACATACATGTGGTTTTCTGTAAATCTACCTTTACCTTAAAACAAGTTACAAACGAAAGTTTCCACATATACTAGTATATATTAAAGCCGGAGAATTTCGAGCCTCCACGTTAATTCTGGCCCCACTTTATTAGCAGTTTTATATGTTTTATTTTTCTTAATTATCTAATCTTTAGTTTTATCATTTTACTTACCCATCAAATATCTATCTTTAAAGGCATACTATTTATCTTTAAAATTTCCTTAATTATCTAATCTTTAATTTTATCGTTTTTCTTACTCATCTAATATCTATATTTGAAACAATATTATCTATCTTTAAAATTTCCTTCTATAATAATATTTGACGGACCGAGTCGTATCTATATCTATACTATATATTAAAGCCGGAGAATTTCGAGCCTCTACGTTAATTCTGGCCCCACTTTATTTACAATTTAATATGTTTTATTTTTTCTAATTATCTAATCTTCAACTTTATTTTTTTTCTTACCCATCAAATATCTATCTTTAAAGGCATATTATTTATCTTTAAAATTTCTTTAATTATCTAATCTTTAATTTTATCTTTTTTCTTACTCATCTAATATCTATCTTTGAAACAATAGTATCTATCTTTTAATTTCTTTCTATAAAAGATACATATTAATTAACTTTACTTTTCAATTTCCACTTTAATCTATTTATATATAAGAATTAAGAGAAAGAGTCATGTAGGAAGGTTTCTTGGGGTGAGAAATAGGAATGATCGTGCACCGTTCGATCTAGTGCATCCAACGGCTCAGATTATAACCTTTTTTTTAATTTTCCGCGCGCGTGATATGGGCCCTACTTCCACCACCTTTCCGTTTCATTTGCAAATCAGTCCCAAAACCGCTCCTCCCTCTCTCTCTCTCAAGCGAAAACAGTTCCGCTCAATCCCCCCCTCAAATCTCGTCGATTTCGCTCGGAATTTGCAATCAAACTGCAATTCGTTCAATCAAACACACAAACAATGGCGAGATCGAAGTCTTCTCCTGCAAACACGCGAGGTATGCTCAATTCGAAACCCTAGGTTTTCGGTTTTGATTTTTGCTTGTTTCGGATTCTAATTTTTTGATTCTGTGCAATTTCGCTTGTTTTTGCTTGGATTTTGGTTCTGAATGATGTTGTTGAAGTCTTTTCGAAGCGGTTATTTGCGATTAGTTTGTGTTTAGTTGATTTGTTGCTCTAGTTCATGTATTTTGTGGTCATTTGCTTGTTTTTGTTCGAATGCACATCTATTTCTTGTTGATTCTTTGCATAACTGTGTAGATCAGTGCTTATACGTACCGGATACATGTTTTTGTGCTTTTTTTGTAGGTTTTGTGTGTGTGCAAGTTTGGTGATTTGCTCGTTTTCTGCTTTTGTTCAACTTTGTTTAACCTATTTTTAGTGTTTTGTGTGTGTGCATGTATTTTTGGTTGTTTCCGTTTGTGTTTTGGTTGTTGATTTGGTATTTTGTTCAGATCCGGAACTGTTGAGTTTGTTTATCTCGATTTGTTCATCTGTGTTATCTATTTGTGCAACTGTGTTACTAGTTTGTGTAATTTATTGCATGTTTGTTCAATATGTTGAACCGTTTTTTGTGTTAATTTGTGTTTGGTTTTGTTGTGCAAGTGATATATCTATTTGTGCAACTGATATATCTATTTGTGCAACTGGTGTCTCTATGTTTTGGAAGTAAATGTTAATTTGTGTTTGGGTTTGTTGTGCAACTGGTATACCTATTTGTGCAACTGATATAACTATTTGTGCATTTGTGCAACTGATATATCAATTTGTGCAACTGATATATCAATTTGTGCAACTGATATATCTATTTGTGCAACTGATGTCTCTATTTGTGCAACTGATATATCTATGTTTTGGAAGTTAATGTTCCAGAACAAATTGTACAAGATCTTTGTTTTGGAAGAATGACTATTGGAGATTTGCCTCCTCCAGTTAGAAGAGGTTGTTCAAGCCATCTTCCAACCTATTCTACTTTTGTTGTTCAACTGATATCAATGCCTTTGTGTAATTGCTTTAGTTTGTTTATTTCAACTCTTTACCAACTGTTTTATTCATCCATGTCTCTTCCTTTTTTTTTTTTTGCAGAGCTTAGATCGAAAAATGCAAATGATAGTCGTCTTAACACAGAGATACCCGTGTTAAGAAGTGGTCGCACCACTGTGCTTCCACCAACGACATCGTCAACTAGCCTGAGCGAGAGCTCAGGTGATTTTGTTCTGGCTGAGAGGTTGCAGTCCTTGAGATCTGCAAAAAGGGATGTTGCTGAGGTGAGATCACCAAAGCAATCTCAACCTCCGACCCCTAAATCTGCAAAAAGGGATGCTCCACCGAAGCAATCGCAAGCCAAATCTCCCATCCCTAAAGCTGTACAAAGCAAGGCTGCGTCTTCATCTCAACAAAAATCCTCTGCTCCGAAAAGGAAGGCTGAGGTTGAAAAGGCTTCTACATCCCCTGCTCCCAAAAAAGAATCAAAACTCTTGCTCAGAAGCAAAGGTAAATTATTCATCTGTTTGAGATGTGCAACTAAATTAGACATTTGTACAAGTATTTGCTCACATTTGTGCAACTCTGTTATGTCTGTTCAACCATATTGCTTGTTGTTCAATTTTGCTTCATGTTTGTGCAACTGAAATGCTCATTTGTGCAACTGAAATAGATAATTGTGCAACTCTGACGCAAACTTGTGCAATCTGTTCTTTTTATTTAAGGCCTGTTAAAGAAACAAAGCTGACTTTTGATGATCTCCCTCAGCTTGTTTCAAGATGCTCCATTGCAATGCTGTCTGAGGTTATGAAGTATTGTAAGTCGCATGAATCCAAGAAGAAATCCCTTATTGAGATGGGATTTGAGCATCTCTTGGAATGGGATTTTTATGAGCTGCCTAGCCGCCTGTGTTATCATGTGATCGATAACTTCAACCCTGCCACTAGAATGCTGAAGGTTGCTGATTCTGAAATTCAACTTACTCCGGAACTTGTGCATTCGTATCTTGGTTTGCCTCGTGGCACCAAGAAGGTTAAAGTTTTGAAGGTTCAAACAAAGTCTAGTTTGTTCATTCCTTTTATGCGTCATTTTGTTGATGATAATGAAATCCCTGTACCCATTGCTTCTGTTAAACCACATGTATTTAATGTGGTCAAGAACTATAAGAACGGCAGTATTTGGTTCCGTCGTTGTTTCATTGTCTTGTTTTTTACTCTGTTTGTTGAGAGTATCCAGAACGGTGGTGTGAACACAAAGGTTTTGGATGCACTTGTTGATGAAGATGAGATTTGTAATCTTGACTAGTGTAGTCTTCTTGTGGAGAAGACGATTGAAAATGTCGAGGCATGGAAGAAGAGGAGTTCTCCGAATGGTCTTTTCAGAGGCTCTCCATTGCTTCTTCTGGTATGATTCAGCTCTTTTTTCACTCTTATTATGTACTGTTGTGTTGCATATTTTGCTTCTTCTGTTGTTTTTGTAACTCATGTGTTTGTGCAACTGTGAATGGTATTTTTGCAACTGTAATTCACATTTGTGCAACTGTAAATTTGTTACTCAATTGCACATCTGCTATACTGTTTGACACTTGTTTGTGCAACTGTGATTTATATTTGTGCAACTGTTACTCACATTTGTGCAATTGTTACGCACATTTGTGCAACTGTGGTATACATGTTGTTAATTTGATTTCAAATGGTTTCTATTACAGCTTATATACTGTGACTGCCTCTCATCCTACACCCAAGAGTTTGCACCAAGGGCTTTCCCCATTGTCTCCTGCTACACCTCTCATATTTTCTCGAGGCGCCAAAAGTATGAAATGGACAAGGGCTCGTTTGGACAAGGGTTTTCTCGTCCTCCGTTTTTAATTTCAGATGGCTCAACTTCTGTTCATGCCAATCACCCTAAGCCTGGACCTTCTACTGCTGCTGCTGATCAGGCTGGACCTTCATGCCCTACGCCTGCTGCCGATGATGTGGTACCTCCATGCTTTGAAGGCGATGTAAGCACATTTTTTTGTTGTTTTTGTTTTTGTGTATTTTCATGTGTATTTATCCCTTCATTTGTTTTGGTTTTTCCTGATTTTTGTTTTGTTCATCTATCTCAGTCATTCGTCAAGGAGCATTTGAGGAGGGGGTTGGTTCTAGTGTCTGGCATGAAGAGCTTCTTAGAGCACATGAAGCAGGTGCCCTCTGATATTGCTTCAAACAGCCTATTCCTCAAGGTCAATGGCGCACTCGAGAAGCTTGTTGGCATGAAGGATTCTTCTATTCATGTGGAGGATGAGGAGACTCTGAGCCAGCAGAGGTTTTGGGATGAGGCATCAAGGCTGTTGGATGAGATTGAAGCTGCACAGAAGGAAAAAGCTTCCTATAATTTTGAGGTTCCTTCATTCTCTCTATTTACTCCGTCACCACAATCAGATTTCGATATTGTGGCTGACATTGCCAGGCAGACTGTGTTGGCATGTGAGAAGGAGGTTAGAGGGAAGAACAAGGCTGATGCTGGTATGTATTTTTTGCAACTCTTATTTGTGTTTGTTCATCTGGTTTCTACATTTGTGCAATCAAATGCAGCATTTGTGCAACTGTATTTAACATTTGTGCAACTATATATCTTTGTTTTGTGCAGGTGTTGGATCTTTGAACAAAAAACTAATGTTAAAGATCAATCTGAAGCAGAAGAGAATTGAAGAGGAGATGATTCACCTGCAAGAACACCAACCACCATCAGCACAACAACAAGAACAACACCCTCAAGAACCACAAGAAAAAGAACAAGCACCATCACCAAAACAACGACAACCACAACAGCTACCACAAGAACCCGAAGCACCACAACAACAACAAGCACCAAAACAATCACCACTACCAGAACAACAAGAATTTGATAAACAATGCCCACCACCACCAACTACAAGGACAACACCACCACCATCATCACCACCACCTGCAAAAAATCAAGTAGTGGAAGAAGGACAACCAATATTGGAGCAACATGAAGTACTTGAGCTGCATGAAGGGGAAGAACAGTTAGCTGAGCTGCAGCAAAAAGATGTTCAAGCTCAAGGAGTTGAAGATGAAGCTGTGAAGGGAATAGTTGATGTTGATACTGGGAGCACATCTTCCCAGGTTTAAAAGTTTATTTTTGTAACTTTGTTGTCATGGATATTTATATTGGCATGCCTGGAAACTTGTTTGTGCAATTTCATGTTGATGACACTTTTTATGTGCAACCTGGAAACTTGTTTGTGCAACTTTTGTTGTAGTTTGTTCAACTCAGAATAATGTTTTGTGTAAGTCGTGTGTGTGTGTGGTTTCTGCTTTGTTCAAATCTTCATGATATTTTATGTACGACCTGAAAACATATTTGTACAACTATTGGTGCAGTTTGTGCAACCTAAAACCATGTTTGTGCAACTTATATGTGTTTCAGGATTTTCTGTTTTGTGCAACCTGATATAATGTTTGTGCAACTGTGGTTGCCGTTTGTGCAATCTAAAACCATGTTTGTGCAAATATTATGTGGTTGAGGATTTTTTGTTTTTGTGCAACCTTTAAACATGTTTGTGCAACTGTTGTTGCCGTTTGTGCAACTGTGGTTGCAGTTTGTGCAACTTGAAACCATATTTGTTTTATTCATATTTGTTTGTGCAACACTGATCTATTTGTTTTTTTTTAATACTTAGAGCGCATTTGATGAAGATTATATGTTATTGAACACCCCCCCTGAACTGCACAAAGTGGTACCAATTGATACTCGAATTGGTGATGTCGGTATTGGTGTGGCTGTGATGGACAAGAGGATATCAAAGCCATCCGATTACTTCAAGTCACCATACCTCAACAGGCGCGTTGTTATATCTGAGAAGCCGTCATTCAATGTCGAAAAACTCTTCTCTTGGTTAACACATGATATTACTGATGTTCAGAGGTAACGACACGTTTTCCTAAGTTTCTTTTTTTTTTGTAGTTTTTGTGTTAATCCTGTGATCTCTTGTTTTTTGTAGCTCTATTGTGCTCAAGATGGGCAAGATCGTTGCAAAGAAAAAGGATTTTAAAACGATGGCCATAGGCTGTGAACTCAGTTCGAATATCATTGACATGTGGAGTACTTTCTTAAACATTGCTGATGAGTTGCTAAAGAGCGATGAAAAGCCGCTGAGGTTTTTCTTGTCATCCGAGGAGACGGTATGTATATGTTCATCTGATTGTTCTATTTGTTCAATCATAATACTGATTTGTGCAACTATTATTTTTGCAGACATATGTGCTGTCTCCATTGATGAATGGAGAAGAAGCCAATACATTTTTTGTGGCAATGGTTGATGATGCTATGAAGCAATTTAATGTGTTTAAGCCTCACACCATTGGTCTTGTAAGTGTCAATATCACTGTTTTTTTTAGTATGATCATGTGTTAATCTCAATCTGATAATTTATTTGATTTTAATGTTAATCGTTCAGGTATTCTTCCCCGTGTGCTTTCATTCGCATTTTTACTGTATTGTAGTGAACCTAAGAAATTTAGGTTTGCACATTCTTGATAACTCAGCTTCAGAATCTAGTATGGAAGACAAGTATGGCTCTGTGCCTTCTAAATTGGTTAGTTCAATCCTGTCTCCTATTTGTGCAACCCAGTGCCACATTTGTGCAACCCAGTGTCACATTTGTGCAACCTGGTTCCATATTTGTTCAAATATACTGTCTTTTTACAAAATTTAAGGGTTTTTGTATTTTCAGAGAAAATTGATGGCTCATTATCTGCACCACCACAAAATGTATTACAAGGCTTCAGCTCTGTTGGATGAAACTAAGGTTCCCGTGGAACGATTAGAAATGAGTTGGAGGGACACGTCCAACAAAATTGATTGTGGTATCTTCCTTATGCGCCACATGGAGACATACTTCGGTAATGGCTTAGCTGGGTGGGACTGTGGTCTGAGGAAAGAGGATCAACAACAGCTTGATGATTTGAGGAAGAAGTACTGCCATGGAATGTTGATCACTCCTTGGAACCTGTGCAGATCCGAAGTAGAGGAACACATAAAGAATTATGTTATTCCAGTGCCATTACCCTCACTCTCTCCAGCTGTAGCAAAGGGGAAGGGAAGGAGGGGTAGGGGTAGGGGTAGGGGTAAGAAGTGAACCATGACTATGATAGATGTAATTGGATACTTTTTTTAGATACTTTCGCTGCTGTTTTAGATACTTTTAGATGATTGTGCAATCCTGAATACCGTTTGTGCAATTGGTTTGATATATTTGTTCAACTGGTTTGTAGATGGTTTGTGCACAATTTGATTGTGTAAGTGAATGGGTTTACTTGTGCATCAAGAGACCTTAATTTGTGCAACTGATCAAGGCTTTTTG
Source organism: Polygonum aviculare (assembly GCA_934048045.1). Taxonomy (NCBI): domain Eukaryota; kingdom Viridiplantae; phylum Streptophyta; class Magnoliopsida; order Caryophyllales; family Polygonaceae; genus Polygonum; species Polygonum aviculare. Next base: position 30,890,625 of record OW204026.1, read on the forward strand.
TCAATCTTTGTCATGTATTTGCATTCTCAATTTCATTTAGACAAACTGTGGTGCGAGCTGTAAACTTCATTTAAACATATCAACAAATAGTAACAATTGTGCAACTAGGAAATCAGTTTGTGCAACCAGAAACCATGTTTGTGCAACTATCAATAGAATTTAGTTGAAGCATACACGCAAAACAAACAAACTGGCAACTTCATTAAAACAGAAAAACAAGTAGTAACTGTTTGTGCAACTAGGAAATACGTTTGTGCAAACCAAAACAATGTTTGTGCAACTAATATCAATAGTATTTGGTTCAACTAGGAAAACAGATCTAATATTAGTGACTGTTGTGCAACAAGTAGTAACTGTTTGTGCAACTAGGAAATACGTTTGTGCAAACCAAAACAATGTTTGTGCAACTACGTGTTAGAAGCTTTTGTGCATGTCCTGCTGTTGTGTCCAACCTTCTTGCACTTTGTGCAAGCCCTTTGTTCCTTTTCTGCTTTCTTCATTGATGTCTCTTTCCCTCCTTGTATTCTACCTTTTTTCTTTCTACCCTTGGTTACCGCATGCTCAGGTGGATGCACTTGTACATCCTTGGGCTTGATTCCTAGGAAGTTTTGAATTGTGTCGTTCTTTGTTGATGTGGATGCTTCAACTGCGTTCTTGCTAGTGTACAGTTTGGTTTGTCCTTTCAGAACCTGTATTAACTCCTTGAGCTGCTCCGTGTTTCCTCCTATGGCATCGATGGTTGAATGTAGTTCACTTAATACCTCAGTCAACAAGATTTTTTTCTCATCCATCTTCTCTGATTTTTCAACAATTGCACCATCAATCTCAAAGGTTGGTGTCAGAATTGTTTTCTTAGTCCATCTGTTCTTTACGTATCGAGGATGCACCTTCTTCAAGCCAATGTTTTTGAAAACAAGGAACATATGTGAGCATGGGATCCCCATATTAAGAAACTTGTTACACGTGCAATCAAACTCTTCGGTTGTCAGTTTGTGTTGCACAATGTACACCTTGTTAAAGTGACTCACATGATATGTATGGATGTGATCCTCCCTCACCAGATTTGTCAGGCCACATTCAAACACCGAAGCGACAATTTCCGTCTGAACATCATAGAAGACGCTAATGGTGTAAACAGAAGCGCAATACTTTTCCAACTCAAGCGGTGTATTCAGATTCGGAGAGCAAGTAGACGTTTCAAAGTCAAGCCTCCCTTGTTCATGTCTTTGCGAATCAATCGCACTCTCAAACTGCATCATGAAAATAACCAGAGACGACGTCTCCCCAATGAAATGTGAGAAGAAGTAGTTCTGGCTTTCAGAGCGTGATGTGGTTCTCAGGAGTCCACCCATTTCAACGTGATTGAAGAACGCAGGTATCCACAATCGACGTAGTTGATACATGGCCTGCAACCAGTTGTTTGATTCAAGCTCGAACTCAGATATAATTGATTGCCACGTCCCCTCGAACTCTTCACAACTAATCTCATTGCTCCATACAAGCTTGTTGAACTTGCTTCTAAACCTTTCGTCATCAGCTATATGACTTGTGACCTTTGCCGGTATTTTGAACATTATGTGCCACATGCAGAAGCGATGCACAGCAGTCTGAAACACCCGTTCAATCGCTTGTTTTACGGCAGGGTCTTGGTCGGTTAAGATGATGAACGGTTCATGCCCCATAGCTTGCTTGAAGTTCTGAAAAAGCCACACATACGCCTCCACATCTTCTTTCAGAAGCAATCCAAATGCAAATGTGATGCTTTTCTTGTTGTTATCGACCCCAGTAAATGGTACAAATACCATATCGTACCTGAAATCCAAAATTATGAGTTTGTGCAACTCCAAAACTTATTTGTGCAACTAATACATGTGTTTGTGCAATCAGGATATATGTTTGTTCCACTGTGATAGAATTTTTGTTAAGCCAGGTTAAGTATTTCACCGATTTGTGCAACTATTACATGCGTATGTGCAACTGTGAGCAAGATTTGTGCAACTAGATAATTGCCCGTTGAACCACAAAATGCTTTTCTTTAAAAAATTGTTCAACTGTGATATCGGTTTGTGCAACTATAAAAGATACTTGTGCAACTATTAAAGATACTTGTGCAACTATAACAGATACTTGTGCAACTATATATTGGTTAGGAAAACAGAACATACCTGTTTGACTTGTATGTTGCATCAGCAGAGACAACATCACCAAAGTAGGAAAAGCTCTTTCTTGCAATAGGATCACTCCAGAATAATTTTGTTAATTGTTGTTGTTCATCAACATCATATTCAAAGTAAAAGGCATCACATCTCTCCTTTTTCTTGAATAGATTGTCAATCACCATCTGAGCATCACATCCAATCATAAAGGAGTTCAAATCTCTTTTGAAGTTCTTGAAGTCTACTATAGTTGCACCAATTTTGTTGTATGATCCAACTAACTCCTTGTAGACCTTGTACGACTTGCTTGTGCCAATGTTTGATTTGATGCAAGTCATAATGAACTCTTTATGAAAAGCACTGAGCTTCCTATACTTCTTGGCGAAGTGTTTTTGTGTATCATCCAACATCATATGGTTGTGACGCTCTTCAAACGTTCTGACAATATATCCATCCTTTCCAATGTTTCTCATAGCCATTCTAGCAATACAACCACATCTACTGTTTATTATCTTTCTCTTGGATACTTTCTTGCCTTCTTCTTCTCCTCCTCCCACTTCTTCTTCCTCTTCGTCTTCTTCTTCTTCATCTTCTGCGTCTTCATCTTCATCTTCCTTCTCAACTTCCTTTTTGTTTTTCTCTGTTTTTGCAACAATCTGTTTAGTGGTTGTAGATTGTGCAATCTTTGTAGTTGATTGCTTTCTAAAGCCTTCCTTGTTGCACAACATGAATTTCCAAATTATACTCCCATCACGAGATCTTGTGGTAGTCCCGCTACGTGGCTGGAATCCACATGCCCGTGCGTAGTCTTTATAGAAGTTTGCTCCTTGTTGCCAAGTTTTGAACACCATCCCCACTTGAGGTCTGAGTTTATCATCACAAAACGGTAAGTAATACGTAGTGTTTCCAGGAGAGATGCAGATCTTCAAACCCTTCTCTTCTTCAGCTTTATCTTCATTAGTGTGAAACAACATCAACAATAAGTTATTGGAGCTCCAGTAATGAAGTAAACTATTTTGTTCAATTGTATAATAAACTTTGTACAACTAGTAAACCTCGTTTGTGCAACTGGTAAGCTGGTTTGTGCAACTAATAAGGTTGTTTGTGCAACTATGTCTGTGTTTTGTTTATTTGTAACCATGTTTGTGCAACCGTATATCATCATTGTGCAACTAATATAAGCATTTGTTCAACTCTGTTATAAACACGTTATAACACCATCATAATCTCTTTACGTGTTTTGTACTTGTTCAACTATTGATTTGATTTGTGCAACTTAAACATGTAATTGTTCAACTATCTTTCATTTTTGTATAGTCGATGCTCAATTTATTCAACTAGGATGCCCAATTACAATTTGTGCAGCTGATATATGTGATTGTACGTCTCTAATAAGTAGTTTGAGCACAACAATCGGTTTTCAACGACAAGTAAACTGTTTTTATTGGACTCCTTTATGAATTTGTTCAAGAGAATCGATGAAAGGTTTAACTACCTGGTTCCATTGCTTTTTTGTAGTTGATTGAGTTCGAATCGGAACAATGTCTGAGATCTGTACGTAGTTTTGTTCTAATCGAGCTGAGATTTGCTCGCAAATTCAGATCTGGTTTTCCAGATCTGAAAACCAGAACGCGAAAACAAGATCGGAGATACAGATTTCGGAGGCGATTGATTTGTTGCAGTCGGTTCTCACATTTGACCTATAAACGAAGCGAGTTACAGATTTTGGATACGAAAATCGATTTCGGAGGCGAAAATCGACGGAGGAACAAGCGGAATTTTGGATCTGGCAATTTTCGCGTTTTGGGGCGATTTTTCGTGTTTGGGGGAGAGGGGGGTGAACAGTAGCGCGTGAACAGTAACGCGTGTTTTGGGCCGATTTTTTGCGTGAACAGTAGCTCCGTGATCAACGGCCCAGATTCATTCCTATTTCCTACCACAGTAATCATTCCTACCGGATCCGGACCCAAGAATTAATATATATAGTGTAGATTATAGTAGATACACAAATTAACGAAAAAAATGACTATTACCCGTACATGGTACGGGTCTTCAACTAGTTTAGGAAATTACGGTAGATCAATAATTGTTTAAGATTCTTTCTTAGATTTAACGGCTTCGATCGATTAGGAGAATCGAAGTTGATAGAAATTTCTCTATACACATCATTACTAACACAAGGAAAGTTCAAGTATTTTTTTTGATATACGCGTGATTAATATCATGATAAATCCTAACATATTTTACAGATAGTTTCCAAATTTAAGTATTACGTAGCTATCAAGCATCAGGTTAGATCGAGATAGTCCGGGCTATATATACGGGACCATAGTGAAGGCAAAATTTATTTCAAACATCAATTGGTATTACACAGTCCGTAGAAACACACGGTTAGGGTTTTACTTCTTTGTCCTCAATTGAATTCAAATCCATCAAACACAAGATCGATCGATCGATCATGTCGACGACTACGGCTTTCACAAAGGGCAAGTTGATCGTCCTGAGGAGCAACGACGGGGAGATATTCGAGGTGAAGGAGGCGGTGGCGGCGGAGTCGCAGACCATCAAGAACATGATGGAGGACGTCTCGGTCGACGACGTCATCACCCTCCCCAACGTCGACGGGAAAACCCTCTCCACGGTGATCGAATATTGCACGAAGCACGTCGAAACCGGCACCGATCCCGAGAAATTGGACGAGCTGAAGGCCTTCGACTCGGGGTTTGTGGACGACGTCGAGTGGAACGCGCTCGCGGAGCTCATCCTGGCGGCGAACTATCTGAACATAAAGGGGCTGATGGATCTGACGTGTCAAAACGCTGCGGATCGGATAAAGGATAAGCCCGTGGAGGAGGTTAGGAGGATGTTCGGCATCGAGAACGATTACACGCCCCAGGAGGAATTGGCGGTCAGGAAGGAGCATCTATGGGCGTTTGAGTGATATTCTGGTTAATTAAGCTTGTTAGCATATAGATATACTACTGTACTACTAGCCATATTATATAGTTAAGTTGTTTAATTGGTTCTTTTGACTTTGTTGGATTGGGTCAACGTACTACTACCTACGTACGTACATTAGAAACAATTAGAGTTTGCTACAACAATTGTGCCATTAATTTGAGATGTCTTTATGTTCGCCGTTCGATCTAAATTGTTCACGTTATCAATCTATGCACTGCGTTGGTTCTTTACTGTTTATCGACCAGTAATAATGAAATCCAAATAGGTTTTGTTTAGCCCCAAATTTTGATCTTTTAGATTCTCGTATATAAGAAAAGGACAAAGATTGGTCTCCGAGTGGAAAGGCATGGAGCTTGAATGGAAGACTCACCCGTCAAGCAAGGAAGAAAGTCAGTTGAGGTCCCAAATAAATTCGCCTTTTAAAAAATAGACTTCTTCTTTGGAAGTTCTATTTCTTCCCGGGTACTCCATGGTTTCACTATTTCAAAATTCATTAGAACCATATAACCCGATACACAAAGCTTGGTAGGAATGGACACTGGATTGGAAGAAATCCAAAAAAGCCTCCACCCCTCGATACATCTTCCAACGTTTGTTAGAGATCTCTTCAACCTTATCATTGTCGGGCTATCTAGTCTGATTCAGGATTAGGTAAAACGAAGACAAAATGAAGTTGAAGATGGGGAATCGCGATTGTGGTAGAGTGCCTCACGGGCGCGGCCAGGCGATTGCAACAAATCACGCAAGGCAACTCGAGGTTGTGACCGCGGCTTCAAAGGTGTGACCGCATCTTAAGCAATGTTGCTCGTGTACAACAACAACAACAACAACATTTACCTAGAAAAATCCCGCAAAAGCAGGATCTGAGGGGTCAGGATGGGGGCATTTCAGACCTAGATGAAATACGCCCAATAAAACCCAAAAGAAAGAACTAAGCTGACTAAAAGCACCAACTAACTAAGAGAACGAAAAAGGACAAACAAAAGGTCAAAAAGGACAAAAAATGGCGAAATAAAAATCAAACCCCAACTGCTAATTATGCTCCTCCGCCCAGCTGGCTAACAGTCTACCACTCTGATCTTCTCCCTCCATCTCTCCCTGCTCTGAGCCAGATCCTCTGAGATCCCTAACAAGGCCATATCCTGTTTGATGCTATCCAACCAACGCTTCTTCGGACGGCCTCTACTCCTCCTGAAAGCTCCCAAATCTAGACGCTCGTATCTCCTCACTGTGGCATCTGGGCTCCGCCTCCGAACATGACCAAACCAACGCAGTCTCGTTTCTCGAAGCTTGTCTCCTATGCTAGCCACCCCGAGCTTGCCTCTGATCTCTTCGTTTCGAATCCTGTCCATCCTCATGTGCCCACACATCCATCTGAGCATCCTCATCTTTGCGACTGCGAGCTTCTGTTCTTGAGCCTTCGTCGTCGGCCAACATTCTGCCCCATACAGGATCGCCGGTCTAATAACGGACCTGTAGAATTTTCCCTTGAGCTTAAGCGGAACCTTCTTGTCGCACAGAACCCCTGAAGCCGCCCTCCACTTCTGCCAACCTCTCTGAATACGGAACCTAACATCTTCCTCGATGCACCCATCACTCTGCACAACCGATCCCAGATATCTGAAACAATCCTTCTTCGCAATCACTTCACCTCCCAGCTGCACCTCACTACTGAGCTCTTCTGCCTGACCAAAAATGAACTCCATGTATTCTGTATTGGTCCTACTCAACCTAAAACCATTTCGCTCCAATCTCTCTCTCCACACTTCCAATTTCCGATTTACCTCCTCTCTAGAATCTTCCACCAAAACGATGTCGTCTGCAAACAGCATGCACCCCGGCACCTCTCCCTGGATGTCCTTTGTCAGCTCGTCCAGCAGTAGCGTAAACAGAAAGGGGCTCAAAGATGAAGCCTGATGAAGACCCATCCCTACTACAAAATAATCTGTATCCCCTCCTGGCGTGCTAACACTTGTCCTCGACCGCTCATACATGTCCCGGATAAGCTTGATATAAGTGTTTGACACCTCTTTGGCTTCCAGACATTTCCAAATCAAATCCCTTGGCACCCTGTCATAGGCTTTTTCTAGGTCGATGAACACCATATGCAAATTTTTCTTTCTCTCCCTGTGGGCCTCTACCAATCTCCTCAACAAATGGATAGCCTCTATAGATGAACGCCCTGGCATAAAACCGAATTGGTTCTCTGACACCTGCACTAGCTGCCTCTTTCTAATCTCAATAGCTTTCTCCCACACTTTCATTGTATGGCTAAGGAGTTTTATACCCCTATAGTTGTTGCACTGCTGGATGTCCCCCTTGTTCTTGTATAACGGGATCAACTTACTAAGTCTCCACTCTTCCGGCATCTTGGCCGACTTGTAGATAACATTGAAAAGCGAAGCAAGCCAATCCAAGCCTCTCACGCCCAAACATTTCCAAACTTCAACTGGGATCTCATCTGGACCCACCGCCCTTTTTCTGCCCATTCTACGAATCACTTCACTGATTTCTGTACTAGAAAACCTCCTGAAGAGACGACAACTGTCCTGAAATCGTACAACCTGATGCCTCTCAGCCGACTCACAACCCTCATTAAGAAGACCGCAGAAGTATCTCTCCCACCGCTGCCTGATATCTGCATCATCTACTAGCACGTTCCCAGATTCATCCTTGATGCAACGCACATTGCCCAAATCCGAACACATCCTATCCCTTTCTCTGGCAAGCCTGTACAAAACTTTCTCTCCTCCTTTATCGTCAAGAGCCTTATAGAGGCTCTCGTACGCTTTCTCCTTTGCACTCGCCACTGCTCTCTTCGCTTTCCTCTTCGCTGACTTGTACTCTACTGCCCTCTCCTCCCTGTCTGCGTCGCTGCTCCTCACCCACGCTCTAAAAGCTAGCTGCTTGCTCCTAACTTTCTCTTGGACCTCTTCGCTCCACCATGAGACTGACCTCCTGTGCCCAGATCCGCCTCTCGACATGGCCAACACCTCACACGCTGCTCTACGAATGCATTCTGCCATCTTACCCCACATCTCATTTGCATCCCTCTTTACTTGCCAGGCTCCTTTAACATCGGCTTCCTCAAAGATCCTCTCTTTCAAACTCTGACCATTCTCTTCCGAAAGGCGCCACCATCTGATTCTCGGTTGCGGTCTACTAAACATCCTTCTCTGCCTGCCAAAACCCTTAAAATCCAACACCAACAACTTATGCTGCGTCGAAAGGCCTTCATAGGGGATCACTTTGCAATCTCTGCACCCTCCTCTATCTGCTCTCCTAACCACAAAGAAGTCAATCTGCGACTTAAACGAAGCGCTCTGGAACGTGACCAACTGCTCTTCCCTCTTCTTGAACCAAGAGTTAACTACAATACAACTGAAAGCATCCACGAAGTCTAGCAAGGCTCGTCCACCCTCATTCCTGACACCATAACCGAAGCCTCCATGCACCTCGTCAAAGCCGTCTCTAGCCTTTCCAATGTGACCGTTGAAATCGCCCCCAACAACTACCTGCTCCGAGCTCGGAATACTCCTCATTAAGCCATCCAAATCATCCCAAAACATTCTTTTTTCCTCCGAACTCAAGCCCCCATGCGGGGCATACACACTGACAACATTCAGAACCTTCTCTCCCAAAGCAATCTTCAACAACATAAGACGATCACTCGAGCGAACCACTTGCACCACCTGATCCTTCCACTTCCTGCTGACTAAAATTCCAACCCCATTCTTACTACAATCACCCCTGAGTACCACAACTTCCAACCATCGACCTCACGAGCTCTCCTACCCTTCCACTTAGTCTCCTGCAGGCACGCAATCTCCACTCTCCGCCCCTGGAGAATCTTAACCAACTCAATAGACTTTCCTGTAAGGGTTCCGACATTCCACGAACCAATTCTCACAACACTAGACACCCCGATGCCCACACCACTTCTACGAGGATGATCCATACTCAAACAGAAACCCGCGCAACTAATGCACCTGTGATTAAACGAGATCCCCTGCAAAGAACAAAGAACAAAGAACAGGGCCGAAAAAGACAAAGCACAAAGGAAAACAAACTACCAACTAGACAAAAAACGAAAGGCAAAACCCAAAAACAACAACAATACACACCCCGGCAAAACACCAACAATCTACCACAAGCACAAGTCAGTCAACCACAAAGAAGAAATTGGAAACAATTGCTTGGAAGCAATCTACCACAACAAAGAGAATAGGCAAACTACAAAGAAAAGACAAAGCCAATGCCACAAAACTACAAAGGCACAAAACACCAAAGCCACTGAGAATAGCCAAGGCCACAAACAAAGCAGCAGGAGAAGAGGCAAAGCACAAAGAATAGGCAAAAAAACTCCACAAAACTACAAAGCCAAAGTCAAAGCCACAAAACAAGGTAAACCACTAATGCTCCACCGCCACCAAGCCACAAAACTCCACCGCCAAAAACCACATAGAATAGGCAAACAAAACAAAGTAGCAGGAGGAGAAACAATAATTAAGGCAATGTTGCTCGTGTAATGGGCACAAAATGACCCATGGATGATGCGAACAAAACGTAGTAGAGCATACCCACATTTTGACATGTATTTGCGGAATAAGATAGAGAAAAAGAAGTTACTTTGATTGCAAGTAAAGGATTTCTTAGGTTTTCTATCGCTAAGGCTTTAGTCTTCTATATATATACCATATTGATTATTGTAATTTTGTACTTGAAACTTAAGAGGTTAGAAAACCCTAGAGAGATTGAGAGATTAGATTAGGTTGATCTGGTCAATGTAGATTTAAAGATCAAGTCCTTATAATCTTTGATTCCTCAAATCTAGTAGAGAATACATAGCTTAGTAGTGCCCCCATGCTTAGTTTTTGAGATGAACATGCTGAACAATTTCAGTGTTGTCTTAGTCTTCGATTACTTTTTTTTTTTGCTGCTTCTTGAGCAATCAATTTGCCATCTGTTATCAAATTAAGGTTCATGTGTTGGGACGATGTTAAGGACGTCAGTACTTAGTATCGTATTAATAATAATTTTCCCTAAGTTTTGATAGTGACAAACTCAACTTTGATATACTGTGTTTGTCCAAGTTATGTCCCGAGAACTTACAGGGACGCTCAACATACAAAAAGGACAACAAGTGAACTGTAGTCCCTAAGGAGTAGGGACACTAAGACTTAGAAGAAAGATCAAGAATGAGTTTCCGTGAAGATAAGGGCGCAGTCCTTAACGAGCAGGAACGCATGCATAAGTTCAAATGTTCAAGATAGGTTGTCGACAAAGATGACATCACCAGACAAGCCGTAAGTTCTCCGTTGCTTCGTATGTAGGGGACCAGGACACGTGTAAGCTTCCCAAGAAACCCTAGAGCCACCCTTGGGAAGAAGACAACAGTGTACGGACTCCCGATCTAATCATGCGGCTGAGGACTGCTGAAGGGAAAAAGGGTCAAAAGAAAGGTGCCCTTCCCAACCACTATAATTACATTCAATTGTATTCAGAGTGATGTGGCTTCACACACACTCTCGAGAGCGAATCTCAAGCATAGATCGAGTGAACTGAGTGTGTCGTTCAAGAAGAAGTCCAAGAACAAACCCAAAAATTTTTGTGACTAAGAACTGTGTCTCTGAAGGACTGTTAGATACGTGTGTTTGGCGTCCTTGTAATTTGAGTGTTAGATTATCAGTTTAGGCTAAAAGGAGTGATACTAGTGAACTTAGGGACAAACGCCTTAGTTCAGAGAAGAGTGGAACTCGTCTTGTAAACTGTAAGGACTCACTCATAATAAAGATAAGGAAGTCATTCGAAAATCCTCCTCAGAGGTAGAGGTTTACCTAAAGGACTAGTTGGTCTTAGTGGGATTCCTCTATAAATCAATTGTCTCGTCCTTATCTTATTTTTGTCTTCAATTCCTGCTAAGTTTAATTTCCGCTGCATAAGGACACCTCTCTAAGGACGTTCTTATACTCTAACTACTAACGCGATCCAACATCATGTAGTTGAAGATGGACGACGGAAATTAAAATTTTCAATGGAGAAGTTTGATGGTTAAGACTTCGGATCCTAGAAGATGCATGTTGACAATTAGTTATATAGGTCAAATTTGCACGTGTCATTGGATGAGAAACCGAAAGAGATGAAGGACAATGAGTGGAAGCTACTAGACAGGAATGCAATAAGTGTGGTGCGTTTGTCGCTATCTAGGAACGTGGCACACCACACGATCAAGGGTGAAACAATGAAGGGGATGATGAAGACTTTGTTTGCGTTTTGTGAGAATCCATCAACGATGAGTAAGGTGCTTCTGATATGCATTTTTTCAAATTGAAGATGAGGGAGGAAACAAGGGTGACCAAGCACTTCAATGAATAATCGCTCAATTGACATCGGTTGAGATACACACCCTACTTCTACTATCTACTTTGCCGGAAAGTTGGAGCGGTACTATAACAACCTTGAGCGGTTAATTTGGAGGAAAAGAAAATGTTTAAGTTCGATGATGTAAGGGATATGATTGTCTGGGAAGAAAACCGTAGGAAGGAGTCGGGTTCTACATCTAGATGGGATTTGAATGTTGGAAATAGGGGCATATCTAATCATGACAGATCAAAGTCTAGAAGAAAGGAGAAGTCTTCCAAGGACAAGAGTAAGACCAATGCTGGAATTGTGGTGAATTCGATCTCTATAAGGAGTGCCAGGAATCACAAGATAAGTCAAAAGATGCAAACACAGATTATATATGTGATACATTGATTATGAGAGGGATTGAGTGTGGGATCAAGAAAGTGGTTCCTAGAAGTAGGTGGCGTTCAAGGAAGAACCACAAATCGATAATCAGGAGATTTTTGAAGGTCAAGATAGGTTTTCACCTACAAATTCTTATCTGATGTTGATAAAGGAGCTAGAATGTTATGTAGGGACATTTTAGAGTCAGGATTTGGACAAGAGAAGAATTGTCATGCACAAAGAGATAAGCTCATTACAAAGTGCAAGGGGTAGAAAAACTATGCATATATGGCCGGTGTGCTAAGTGGAGATGGAAGCTTGCAAGAAAAGGAAACCATACGACAAGTGTCAAGTGTTGTGGGAGAAAACCTTGTTGATAAGTAGAAGATGAAGTCGGAAGAGGCTTTTGTAGCCGAAGTACTAAAGTGCGTAAGCTACCAAGAGGGGTGATCAACAAGAATATGATTAAAGGGACTCTAGATTAGTCTTCAGATAGGAGATTGTTCAAATGTGAAGAGGACGACGATTACAATTCGAATCAGAGTCCAAGTGGGAGTTTTTTTTGGGTTATAGAGCCTGATTTGGATTAAATGGAACGAAGTAGTAGACTAGTAACCCCGGTCGTGGCAGAGACCGACGCAGGTGCAACCAAGCGGTCGTGTCATGGCAAGATGCGACGGCGACCCCAAAATGTTATTGTGGTACTATTTTACTATATAACTAAAATGCTATAATATATTCATTTAATGGAATAAAGAAATATAGAATTATAATTTTTGTATAAGGATTGAATACTCCTAAAATTTGTAGGATTTATTTTAACGTTTATAAATTATAATTTTAATAATAATATATTTAATTATAAATTATTATTTTAGTATATAGTAAGTAAGATTAATTAATTATATATATTTAAGAAAAACGTATAGATACAATTTCAATGATATATATTCTTCCATATTTTACATACATATAGAGTTTGCAACTAAAATCAACCAATTAAATTATTTTAATAAAGATGGGTGATGTGGTCCAATATGAAGTTGACACGTGTCATGATTACTATTCTTTTAATACCCTTCTCTCTTCAAATATCATATATTTATATGTAGTAAATAAGCTTTATTCATATTAGATAGATTTCCCAATAATAATTTTAGATAGATTATACAATAATTGACATACGTATTGGAATATCATATAAATTTTGGATTTCTCCAAATATGCAATCCAAACTTTGATAGGAAAATAAAAAAATCAAATATCATATAATTTTGGATTCTCGATCATCATTTATAGCTTTATTTATTGACATATATAAATACCAGAGTTTTACAATCTACTACTAATACAGTATAAAGCGGAACCCAAGTCTTTGTTCAAATTTGCACCACGTCATCAACCCTTAATAAAAAATGATTTTATTTTTTGCATTGATTTTCAAAAAATAACTTATATATCTTCTTGATATCTTATCCAATTTCCTTATGTATACTTAATATCTTACTCAATTATATATCCTTATACGAATAAGGAAATTCAAGTGATTTTCTTTTATATTCTTAAAAAAAAAATCTTATTAAATAGTATACATTTTTGTTATTATTGAATCTTGAAAAATAGTGAAAAAATTTCACATGTGTCAATAGTATATTCATTAATAATTTAAATTTGAAAATTTGAATAGATTTATTTTATAATTAAAATTGTATGAATAAAAGTACATATATTAGTCAATAGGTTTGGACTTTGGTCTATCAGATTTGGATTATAAGTTCCCGAGTTAAAAGCGTATTCGTATCAAAATTCGATCTCAAATCGGTTAATTCAGTTTTATATTTACATTACCCGTACATGGTACGGGGTTTGTACTAGTTATTGTATAAGGAAATGATAAGATACATAACATATTAGATAGATTCTAGGTTAAAAATATAACTAAATAAACATATATATATATATATTCAAAATCATAAAGAGTTGATTTTCATTATGTGTACAATTTTGGATAGATTTTTTAAAGATTTGGATAGATTTATTATGTGTACAATTTAATGTGGGGTCTATAGTGAAATTTCAACCAATTGAACAAATTAAATTGTTTTAATAAATATGGGTGTTGCGGTTCAATGAGAAATTGACACATGTCTTGCTAAATATTATTTTTAATCACCGCTTTAGTATATAGTTGTGGTATATTTTACAAAGTTTATATATCTCTTACAGTATTACACTTTATTTACGGGAAGCCTTAACTTATGGCTTAAGCTATTACCAAAAAAGAAATTGCTGGATAGTTATGCCTCCTTAACCTAATAGACCATCAAAAAATACTTCCATCCCAAGCAATGAAACAACTATATATATATGTATACTTATTTGATGCTACATCCATACACAATAATTAATATTAATTACCAAAGTAAATTAAAACAACTTTGAAACATACTCGGGAACAGATTGGAGAAACGAAGGAACCTTCTTTCGTTTCTCCAGTCGGTTCCTGTGCATGCTTCAAATGGTTGGTATTCAATTTCATGTCAATTGTTACCTTGGATCACCCTATAATAGATACTAACGTCATATTTATCATGATAAATCGAGTAGTATCTGTATTTTGTACTCCGTAATAGATAGTTTGCATATGGCTATATATATATACGGGACCATGGTGAAGGCAAAACTTGGTTCAAACATCAATTTCTATACACGTACGCACGTACAAACACCTAGCTCTCTCGATCGGTTTTAGGGTTTTGATTCTTTGTCCTTCAAAAACAAGATCGATCGATCGATCATGTCGACGACTCCGGCTTTCGCGGGGGCAAGTTGATCGTCCTGAGGAGTAACATGATGGAGGACGTCTCGGTCGACGACGTCATCACCCTCCCCAACGTCGACGGGAAGACCCTCTCCAGTGTGATCGAGTATTGCACGAAGCACGTCGAAGCCGGTGCTGATCCCGAGAAATTGGACGAGCTGAAGGCCTTCGACTCGGGGTTTGTGGACGACGTCGAGTGGAACGCGCTCGCGGAGCTCATCCTGGCGGCGAACTATCTGAACATAAAGGGGCTGATGGATCTGACGTGTCAAAACGCTGCGGATCGGATAAAGGATAAGCCCGTGGAGGAGGTTAGGAGGATGTTCGGCATCGAGAACGATTACACGCCCCAGGAGGAATTGGCGGTCAGGAAGGAGCATCTATGGGCGTTTGAGTGATATTCTGGTTAATTAAGCTTGTTAGCATATAGATATACTACTGTACTACTAGCCATATTATATAGTTAAGTTGTTTAATTGGTTCTTTTGACTTTGTTGGATTGGGTCAACGTACAATTAGAGTTTGCTAGAACAATTGTGCCATTAATTGATGTCTTTACTCAACCGAAAAAAATTAATTGATGTCTTTATGTTCCGTTCGATCTAAATTGTTTACGTTATCGATCTATGCACTGCGTTGGTTCTTTACTGTTTAGTTCATTGCACTGCCAATTAGTAACGACTTGCAGGACTAATTAAGTTGAACCTAAGCTTGATCAAATCAGATATATATGTTGAATGGCTTTTTCTATAAGAACATACACTAGTAACGTATTGAAAGTGGTATAACTCGATATAGATCGCGCAATCAATATGGTATACACTGGCTTGATTATGTGCCAATAATTTCTCACGGGACTCAATTCTTCGGACTTGGTAAAGGTTGTCGCATCAGTTGTAGTAGGATAGAGGACTTATCGCGATGACCGTATACCAATTTACGATGTCTTAACTTAGTTTCAAAAAGGCCAACTGCGTGCTCCGACGGGTCCTTTCTTTTGTGACGAACTATTTGCACTAGTCTTACATTTTGCCTCTATGGACCGAGAGGACATGGGGCTCGCCACTCTTGATTTCTTCGAACTTAGTGTTCTTACAACAAAGTTGGATGCCTCCGACCTATCCGTTGTGTGCTAGTATTAATGAAATCTAAATAGATTTTGTTTAGCCCCAAAATTTGATCTTTTAGATTCTCGTATCTATACTATATATTAAAGTCGAGATTTTTCAAGCCTCTACGCTAATTTTGGTCTCACCATATTTTAACAATATTATTTAGAAAAATAATTTTAAACTCTTTCTTATTCATATAAATTATCTATCATCTATCTTCTTCTTCTTCTTCTTCTTCTTCTTCTTCTTCTTCTTCTTCTTCTTCTTCTTCTTCTTTCTTCTTCTTCTTCTTCTTCTTTCTATCTTTTACCATATAATATCTATCTTTTTCAACAATTTGCTTAAACATTCTGTTGATACCCGGAGTTGTCACCGCGTTAGTGCACGAGATGAATAATAGTAAGGACAAAGATTAAAGCGCTTGGCACGTTTTTAACGCGTTAAGTACGCGAATAACTAAAATGAATAAATGAACGCGTATGGTAATATGTATATACGTAACGTCCCACATCGAGCATACGGAGGGTTGCATACGGAGGCAACTTTGTGCTTACCGCGTTGAGGCCAAGGCTTGCGAAATTGCTTTGCCACGTCACCACATGCAAGTGGGTAGCCTCCATTTGCTTCTTACAATGATCCATTTATATTGGCCAGTGGTAAAGTTCACACGTAATTACCCTGTGTTGACAATTCATGTTATCCCACATCGACCAAACCAAGGTAAGCTAGCTCCTCTATTTTCTATATATAAGGTCATGGTGGTAAATAATAAGGGATCGGAAAAAGGCCGGTCCCGAGACGTGTTCTCGAAGGACGGGTCCCGACGTGTTTGAGTCTCCGAGGAGCTCGCACTACGCGGGGGGTGGGAGAGCTCGAAGCAAGACGAGCCGGTTTCAAGCGCGCCGAAAGGCCCGAGAGTTTAATAATTTTATCCCGTATTTGGTTTGAGATTTTCGGGCTTCAACATTGGCGCCCACCGTGGGGCCCTTCTCGTCCTAGGACTGTCATGCTCTCGGGTCGTCGGTTAAGAATCGTGTAGGTTAGTATATTTTCTTGCTTATTTAATTAGTATGCATTTTTAATTAGCATGGATCGCGATGGACGCGCGGCCCCATCGCACTGCCGTGGCCTTGGCTCTCGGCCTTGGCCCGCGGCCCCATCGCGGCTCATGGCCTGGGCTCGCGGCCTTGGCCCGTGGCCCCATCGCGGCCCGTGGCTTTGGCCCGCGACCCCATAATAACATCTCCGAAAAGAGAATAAACTAACAACCCTCCGAAAAGATAATAAACTAACAAGCCTCCGCCGTGTCTTCACCGGCCCGCCACCGCGCTCTTCCGGCCTCCTGCTGTCACGCTTATCTCTCTGGCGTGGTCCGTTGCCGTGGCCTGTGACTCCCTTCGAGACATCGCATTGCCGGAGGCGCGGGGGTTCGTGACTGGAGTGCGTGGCAAGCTTCACTGATTCTGTTGCACGTTGCCAACGCGCTAAGTACAAAAGCTGACGTGTATGTAACTCCGATCGAGTTCGGGTTGCTCGTGTTGGTCTTGTTGTCAGGATTTGTTGTTTTTAGGTTATGTGAATTTGTAAAATCTCTTGTGATGCGCTTGCTTGGCATGTCATGAACGCTAATAAAAAGACCTATCTTTTGGTTTGGGGGGAAGAGGCGCGAGGTTTTATTTTGCCCGGCTCTTCCTCTGGTGTGCGGTGTTGATTTTGGTGTGGTGTCTTCTTACGCGCTACTCTCACTTTTTGCATTCCAGCGCCTAGCGAACGCCATTAATGAACCTCGAGATATTAGCAATTGACTAATACAGGTTTGTTATACACAAGTTTAACACCAAACTAAATAACGCCTCCGAAACGAGAATAAACTAAATAAGCCTCATATGGCCCGCGACCCCATTTAGACAACGGCTGTTTTTGAGCTTTGCTCACAGTTACCGTCAACGCGCTAATCACATTCTGTAAAGCAAAACGCGCGCGATGCGCATAGGCGCACTCGAGTCGGTTACGCCGCTCACAGCTGCTTAAAGCCTTAAAACATCAAACTCCACAGTCGTTAGGGAAAACCCGAGTTGCCGTCCTCGCTCGGGGTTGTCCGCTAACGCGCGCGATGCGCATAGGCGCACTCGAGTCGGTTACGCCGCTCGCAGCTGCTTAAAGCCTTAAAACATCAAACTCCACAGTCGTTAGGGAAAACCCGAGTTGCCGTCCTCGCTCGGGGTTGTCCGCTAACGCGCGCGATGCGCATAGGCGCACTCGAGTCGGTTACGCCGCTCGTAGCTGCTTAAAGCCTTAAAACATCAAACTCCACATTCGTTAGGGAGAACCCGAGTTGCCGTCCTCGCTCGGGGTTGTCCGCTAACGCGCGCGATGCGCATAGGCGCACTCGAGTCGGTTACGCCGCTCGCAGCTGCTTAAAGCCTTAAAACATCAAACTCCACAGTCGTTAGGGAAAACCCGAGTTGCCGTCCTCGCTCGGGGTTGTCCGCTAACGCGCGCGATGCGCATAGGCGCACTCGAGTCGGTTACGCCGCTCGCAGCTGCTTAAAGCCTTAAAACATCAAACTCCACAGTCGTTAGGGAAAACCCGAGTTGACGTCCTCGCTCGGGGTTGTCCGCTAACGCGCGCGATGCGCATAGGCGCACTCGAGTCGGTCACGCCGCTCGCAGCTGCTTAAAGCCTTAAAACATCAAAACTCCACAGTCGTTAGGGAAAACCCAAGTTGCCGTCCTCGCTTGGGGTTGTCCGCTAACGCGCGCGATGCGCACTTGAGTCGGTTACGCCGCTCGCAGCTGCTTAAAGCCTTAAAACATCAAAACTCCACAATTATCGTTAAGGCAAACCGCCGAGCCGAGCTCGGGGTTTGGCCCGCGTTGAACGCGAGGGCGCGCTCGAGTTGACTGCATCGCTCGTAGTCGCGATAAACCCAAAAATCCAAATTCTATAAGGCAAACCGCCGAGCTGAGCTCGGGGTTTGGCCCGCGTTGAACGCGAGGGCGCGCTCGAGTTGACTGCATCGCTCGTAGTCGCGATAAACCCAAAAATCCAAATTCTATAAGGCAAACCGCCGAGCTGAGCTCGGGGTTTGGCCCGCATTGAACGCGAGGGCGCGCTCGAGTTGACTTCATCGCTTGTAGTCGCGATAAACTCAAACATTCCATCGCACTCTAAAGGCCAGCCGCCGAGCTGTGCTCAGGGTTTGACCCGCGCGCGATGCGCGTAGGCGTGCTCGAGTTGGTTACACAGCTCGAGCCGGTTACAACAACGCGTTGACCATAAGTATGTGCATCAAGTGAGTGCCTCGTTTGTCCTTGAAATACTAAGGACATCCGAGTCACGGGGTTGTGTTGATACCCGGAATTGTCACCGCGTTGGTGCACGAGATGAATATTAGTAAGGACAAAGATTAAAGCGCTTGGCACATTTTTAACGCGTTAAGTACGCGAATAACTAAAATGAATAACTGAACGCGTATGGCAATATGTATATACGTAACGTCCCACATCGAGCATACGGAGGGTTGCATACGGAGGCAACTTTGTGCTTACCGCGTTGAGGCCAAGGCTTGCGAAATTGCTTTGCCACGTCACCACATGCAAGTGGGTAGCCTCCATTTGCTTCTTACAATGATCCATTTATATTGGCCAGTGGTAAAGTTCACACGTAATTACCCTGTGTTGACAATTCATGTTATCCCACATCGACCAAACCAAGGTAAGCTAGCTCCTCTATTTTCTATATATAAGGTCATGGTGGTAAATAATAAGGGATCGGAAAAAGGCCGGTCCCGAGACGTGTTCTCGAAGGACGGGCCCCGACGTGTTTGAGTCTCCGAGGAGCTCGCACTATTTTACGGGAAAGACTTTAGAAAGTCTTATAAGCCTCCGAAAAGAGAATAAAATAATACGCGGGGGGTGGGAGAGCTCGAAGCAAGACGAGCCGGTTTCAAGCGCGCCGAAAGGCCCGAGAGTTTAATAATTTTATCCCGTATTTGGTTTGAGATTTTCGGGCTTCAACACATTCCTTTTTGTAATTATATATATTTTCCATATTTTTTTATCAATATTTTTTCATCCAATAAATTTATAATCTAAGTAACAAATATCAAAAAATATATTTGATAAATATCTAAAAAATATATAGTAGAAAATCAAGCCAAACGAAACCAAACATCGAAAATATACGAACCAAAAATCAAATCAAATTCCCGCAGTTCGGTTCGGTTTTGGTTTAATTATCAATTATTAATTATCGCTAATTTTGTTTTATAAAATTATAAATTATGAGATTAATTTACTTGCCCAAGTACCCTCTAAGTTTTGATGTAGTATTTTTAAAGGATCTGCAAAATCAACAATGAACAAAGTTTTGATACTTAATAATGTGAATGCGTGTCATATCATCATAACTATATATTAAAGTGGAGGTTAAAAATAATATTTAACATGACACATGTCAATTTCTCATTGGACCACATCACCCATCTTTTTTAAAATAATTTAATTTGTTTAATTGGTTGAAATTACATTGTAGACCCCACCTTAAAACGCTTCTTATCTACTAATTTCCATTAAAATTTTTTTTTTCTAAAAAGAAAAAAATTTCAAGTTTTATACATAATTCTTGATCATTTGTCAAGAATTCTATAATTCGATTCATTGCTCCAAGTATGCATACCTACGTGAAACACATGACGTGTATGACTCTACATATAATCTGATCATTTTATTACATCAATTATATTGGTTGTCTTTTAATTGACTTATTTTTTAATGGTTAAATTTTTATTGTAGATTCTACATTTAGAATTGATTTTTTTTTCAAAATATCTATAAAATATAAATAATACTTATAAATAAAAAAATATATTCATAAAAACAAGTGTTCAATCCTTATACAAAAGTTATAATCCTACAAATCTTTGTTCGATTATAAGAATATATATTATAACATAAATAATGTATCATTAACATAAATCACCTAAAAAGCAAATTAAATACTATAATACAAGATTTATATCAAACTATTTTTCTAATAACTTTATATAAAATTTAAAGCAAGTTTTTTGTTAAATCAAAATCAGATACTAGTTACAATCTATATCAACATTATCAAAGTAAGTTGTTTTGTGTTCAGGTAAGAGACAATGAAGAATCAGGGAATCGACAAATAAACTAATGTCTGATAAGAGATAACAATCGAGAAGTCTTCCCAGGTGGCATCACTCTCGGGCGTATCCCCCTTGAGTCGCATGTTATACACAACGATGCGGTTCTTCCATATCTGACGCGTCAAAATCTCGTAAAAAAATGCCATTTGTGTTATCCAATGACGAAAGGGTAAGGCCAACAATATCAATCTGGATTGCGAACATGGGGGTAAAGACCTGGCTCTCAAAATCCATCTTTAACACCTTGACGAAATCCTCTATAAGTGTAAGCGAAGCTAAACTTCGAGTCACCAAGCTAACTAATCCATCTAACACTCCGATTTCTTAAGTATGGTGGAACGGGGGTCTAGAGATAACCTCGAACTAGTGGATGTCACATCTAAAATGGTAAAGGAACATACGCACATTGTAGAAAACACGTGCAGTCAATAAAGAATGTCATCCACAGAAATGGCTACCTCGTTCAATGAAGAGAAAAGACCGTGTCTTGGATCCCTGTGCAGCCCAATCAGGTATGTCGGCTACTAAAATGGCTAAGTCATTCAACACAGATAAAATTCCATGTCTTGGAGCATTGTCCGCTTACGAAGTTGTGCCGTGAAATTGACTGTAACAGTTTGAGTCGGGCTCGGGGGCCTCTTGAAAGCAATGAATAGCTTAAACACATAATGATAGGAGCCTAAGCCATAAGTCATAGGACAACCAACACGAGGAAAGGTTAAGTTTCACATGAGAATGAGCATCATCATCATAAGATTAGTGGGTTCTAATACAATAGAATCTTTCTAAGTTAATATTTGATAAATTAATAAACTCTTCAATATAGTATTTGTTTCTGCGCCCGACTTATACCAATGAATTTTTTACAAATTTCAATAAGATAATAAAGCAATATATGTTTTTTGAAACTCACTATGGATGTATAAGGTCCCATTAATAAGTTAAATAAGACATTATGGAATCTACGATATAAATTATATAACTACAACAATTTAGTTAAATATGTTTTTTTTTTAATTTATTTTTCTTAAAACTTAAGGATACCTAAAGTTCATCTCAAACTTTCTTATTACATCCAACATTTTTAAGATCTATATATCTATATCTATATATATATTAAAGAAGGAGTATCTTATGTCGTCATGTGGTTTATTTTGCCACGTGTTCAACTGGGATTTAATTCACATACGTGGTGAAATTTTTGGCGCCACCTATTATCCACATATCCAACCCTTTAAAATAATAATTTGAAGTTATAATTTAAATTTTCAATATAACAAATTGATTTTTGAATTATTTTTTAAAATGATTTTATAATCTACTATAATACAGTATAAAGTAGATCGAACCTATGTCTTTGTTAAAATTTGTGCCACCTCAAACCACGTAATCAATGCTGAATAAAATAATAATTTTAGTTTAACAATGTTAACTAACATTTATATCTACTTAATATCTTATCCAATTTTTGATAGGTTAATTTATTTTCTTAACATAAATCAATAACAAATCTTGATAGAATCAATAGAAAAAGTGATTTTTGATATCTTTGATATCTTACATAATTTTGATCTAAAAATATAATTTTCATTTAAATGATTTTTATTTTAGGTAAAAGTGATTTTTTCATGTTTATTAAGATTCTATATAATTAATTATAATAATACAGTAGAATTCATGATAGAAATTATAAAAAATAATATATACATATATAGGTTAATAGAAACTTGGGTCTATTTGACTTGAATTGTACATTCTCGAACAAAAAGGAAAAGATGATGTTTATGTTCGATGATGTAAGGGATTTGATTGTCTTGGAAGAAAACCGTAGGAAGGAGTCGGGTTCTACATCTAGATGGGATTTGAATGTTGGAAATAGGAGCATATCTAATCATGACGGATCAAAGTCTAGAAGAAAGGAGAAGTCTTCTAAGGACAAGAGTAAGACCAATGCTGGAATTGTGGTGAATTCGGTCTCTATATGGAGTGCCAGGAATCACAAGATAAGTCAAAAGAGGCAAACACATATTGTATATGTGATACATTGATTGTGAGAGGGATTGAGCGTGGGATGTTACAGGGTTTTAAGTCATCTTTATAGAGTTAATTCAAAGGCTATGATGTAGCCACGTGTAATCTCTTTTGAGCTGAACATTTAAATAGCTTAAGCTGTAACTGAGATGAACAATTCCCGATTAATACAATTCTCTCAAAAATCCTCTCTATTTCTCTCAAAATCCCTTAATTCTTGTTCTTGTGGATTTATGTTGTTGATCGTGATTCTATCTTTCGATCGATCATCAGGTAGATCTGGGGGTTGTTGTTCCCTTTGTGAACATTAGCTCTCTCTCATTTCTATCAATACAGTTTTACTGCATTAAAGGTATCAGAGCTTGGTGACCTGCGACCATGGCGGAAGCAAAGTCACAAGCGTTATTGAAAGAAGAGTTGATTCGTGAAGCAAAAGAAGCAGTGGCTTCGAAATTCGAAAATCTTGAAACAAGGATGCAGAAGATGGATTCTGAACTCAAAGAAGGTTTGGCTTCGCTATTTTCTGCAATCAAATCCATGGCTTCCAATTCAATTGCTAGCGATCGAGTTACTGTAAGTGAATTCGGTCCTTATTCTTCAAATCAGCTTCATCTGCAAGATCCGAGTAGAAACAGGCAAGGCTATTCTGGTGTGACTAGGCTGTCAAAGATCGATTTCCCTAGGTTTAATGGAGAGAAGGTGAAAGACTGGTTGTTTCAAATTGAACGATTCTTTGAAATTGATCATACTCCACCGGAATTGAAGGTTGGCCTAGCGTCTATACACTTTGATGATCAGGCTGAAACATGGCATCAGTCCTTAATGCCGCTTGAATTAGGCAGAATTGTGTTGTCTGATTGGGGTAAATTTAGGGCGTTGATGTTGGAAAGATTTGGAGATTTGTTAGATGATCCCATAACTGAGCTCAAGAACTTACAGGAAAGCCAAGGAATCTGTGAATACCATAGTCAATTTGAGGCTATAAGAACTAGAGTAAATTTACCGGAAGATTACCTAGTTAGTGCTTATTTGGCTGGTTTGAAAGTTGATACTCAAATGCATGTTCGTATGTTCCAGCCTAAGTCTGTAAGGCAATGTTTTACTATAGGAAAATTGTATGAATCTGTCCATCCAAGAATGTTAGGCAGTGATACGAATGCAGGAGAAGACAGAGAAGCTAAAAAAGATTCAAGTAAAGAGTTTCCGGTTAAGAAGCGCGTGATTGAGGATGAACAGGATGTGTTGAAGATAGATAAAAAGACATTTTTGGACGCGGACCAAGTGTTCGATGAAATGCATAGAGCAGTGGGGAGCTATGAAACGAAGGCATGTGCTCAAACAGTTGAGGTGAAGGGTGAGTTGGTTGTTCCTGTGTATGAAATCGAAGTTATTGACTTTGTTAGAGAACAAGACAACTCAAAGGCTTGTGAAGTGTTAAATGAGCTGATCACACATGAGAAAATGGTGATGGATGAAAGAAGGATAAAGTGCTTTGATTTTGGAGGCTATTTGCACAATACAGTTGCTAAGTTTGATGGGGTGGGGAAGACACATGATGATGGCAACTTGGATTTCAGGAGGGACTTCACTTCACTAAACACTATAAAGTTTGCTGCAACGTGTAGTGAGCTGATTGCTGAGGTTGATGAATATGGAGTAAGAAAAATTACTGCTACATGTGTTGTTGAGTATGTTACCAATCAAATGCCTTATGATAGAGGTCAAGTCAAGTTCATAAATAGTGATGTGGGTCCAAATCAGTTTGGCAATATGGAGAAGGATCAACCATGTTTGTTGCTTTTGATTGATCTTGACATCTCTGTGGATGTTTCAGTGCTTTGTAATAGGGAAAACAAAGCTTCTGACTTTTCTTTCAAGGTCAAAGGGTTGGTTTTTGATCCAGGAAAAGAGCTGTTGCTGAAATTCTGCTGTTCAAAGTCAGAACTGAAAGCTACCATGCACATTCAAGGTCCTTACGCTTTCTGTTTAGAGAGAAGACATGGAGAGTTATGGATGTTGCTTTTGAACCTTGTGGTCAAGGTTTTCAAAAGAGGGGAGATTTGTTACAGGGTTTTAAGTCATCTTTATAGATTTAATTCAAAGGCTATGATGTAGCCACGTGTAATCTCTTTTGAGCTGAACATTTATATAGCTTAAGCTGTAACTGAGATGAACAATTCCCGATTAATACAATTCTCTCAAAAATCCTCTCTATTTCTGTCAAAATCCCTAATTCTTGTTCTTGTGGATTTATGCTGTTGATCGTGATTCTATCTTTCGATCGATCATCAGGTAGATCTGGGGGTTGTTGCTCCCATTGTGAACATTAGCTCTCTCTCATTTCTATCAATACAGTTTTACTGCATTATGGGATCAAGAAAGTGGTTTCTAGTAGCAGGTGGCATTCAAGGAAGAACCACAGATCGATGATTATGAGATTGTTGAAGGTCAAGATAGGTTTTCACCTACATATTCCTATCTGATGTTGATAAAGGAGCTAGAATGTTATGTAGGGACATCTTAGAGTCAGGATATGGACAAGAGAAGAATTGTCATGCACAAAGAGATAAACTCATTACAAATTGCAAGGGGTAGAAAAACTAAGCATATCTGGTGTGCTAAGTGGAGGTGGAAGCTTGCAAGAAAAAGGCAACCATACGACTAGTGTCAAGTGTTGTGGGAGAAAACCTTGTTGATAAGTAGAAGATGAAGTCGGAAGAGGCTTTTGTAGACGAAGTACTAAAGTGCGTAAGCTAAAGTTCTGACGCTACTACTACTAGGAGGGGTGATCAACAAGAATATGATTAAAGGGACTCTAGATTAGTCTTCAGATAGGAGATTGTTCAAATGTGAAGAGGATGACGATTACAATTCGAATTAGAGTCCAAGTGGGAGTTTTTTTGGGTTATGGAGCCTGATTTGGATTAAACGGGACGAAGTAGTAGACTAGTAACCCCGGTCGTGGTAGAGACCGACGCAGGTGCAACCAAGCGGTCGTGTCATGGCAAGATGCGACGGCGACCCCAAAATGTTATTGTAATACTCCCTCCGTTAATAAATACATGTCGTTTTAGGGTTTGTCAAAAAAATTAAGAAGCTAAATGATTTTACTTTAATACCCTCAATCTTAGGAAGATCTTTTATTTTCTCAAATAGATTTAGGTAATTCTTTTAAATTATTGAGGATAAGTTTGGAAAATAGCATTTCTTAACATAGCTAGAATGACAAGCATTTCTTAACAATCCAATGAAGCTAAAACGACAAGTATTACTTAACGGAGGGAGTACTATTTTACTTATTAACTAAAATGCTATAATATATTCATTTAATCGAGTAAAGATTTATAGAAAGATAATTTTTGTATAAGGATTGAATACTCCTAAGATTTGTAGGATTTATTTTAGCTTTTATAAATTATAATTTTAATAATATATTTAATATATTTAATTATAAGTTATAATTTTAGTATATAGTAAGATTAATTAATTATATATTAAGAAAAACGTATAGATACAATTTCAATGATATATATTTTTTCATATTTTACTTACGTATAGGGTTTGCAGCTAAAATCAACTAATTAAATTATTATAATAAAAATGGGTAATGTGGTCAAATGTGAAGTTGACACGTGTCATGATAACGTTTATTTTAATACCCTTCTCTCTTCAAATATCATATATTTATGTGTAGTAAGTAAGCTTTACTCATATTAGATAGATTTCCCAATCATAATTTTGGATAGATTATACAATAATTGACATACGTATTAGAATATCAAATAAATTTTGGATTTCTCCTATATATGCAATTCAAACTTTGATAGGAAAATAAAAAGAAATCAAATATCATATAATTTTGGATTCTCGATCATCATTTATAGCTTTATTTATTGACATATATAAACACCAGAGTTTTACAATTATAGTATAACATATTAGATAGATTCTAGGTTAAAAATATAACTAAATAAACTAAATCGACCAAAAAAAAATATAACTAAATAAAAATATACCTATTGAAAATTATAAAGAGTTGATTTTCATTATGTGTACAATTTTGGATAGATTTTTTTAAAGATTTGGATAGATTTATTATGTGTACAATTTAATGTGGGGTCTATAATGAAATTTCAACCAATTAAAGAAATTAAATTGTTTTAATAAATATGGGTGTTGCGATCCAATGAGAAATTGACACATGTTTTGCTAAAATTTATTTTTAATATTCACTTTAGTATATAGACTATATAGTTACGGTAGATTATACAAAGTTTATATATCTCTTATTACACTTTATTTACGGGAAGCCTTAACTTATGACTTAAGCTATTACCAAATAGAACATCAAAAAATACTTCCATTCCAAGCAATGAAACAACTATATATATATATATATACTTATTTGATGCTACATGCATACACAATTTAATATTAATTAGCAAAGTAAATTAAAACAACTTTGAAACATACTTGGGAACAGATTGGAGAAACGAAGGAATCCAGTCGGTTCCTGTGCATGCTTCAAATAGTTGGTATTCAATTTCATGTCAATTGTTACCTTGGATCACCCTATAATAGATACTAATTTCATGTCAATTTCTTTCTATATAAATCGAGTAGTATCTGTATTTTGTACTCCGTAATAGATAGTTTGCATATGGCTATATATATACGGGAACATGATGGAGGACGTCTCGGTCGACGACGTCATCACCCTCCCCAACGTCGACGGCAAGACCCTCTCCAGGGCTGATGGATCTGACGTGTCAAAACGCTGCGGATCGGATAAAGGATAAGCCCGTGGAGGAGGTTAGGAGGATGTTCGACATCGAGAACGATTACACGCCCCAGGAGGAATTGGCGGTCAGGAAGGAACATCAATGGGCGTTTGAGTGATATTCTGGTTGATTAAGCTTGTTAGCATACAGATATACTACTGTACTACTAGTCATATTATATAGTTAAGTTGTTTAATTGGTTCTTTTGACTTTGTTGGATTTGGTCATCGTACTACTACCTACGTACGTACGTTAGAAACAATTAGACTTTGCTACAACAATTGTGCCATTAATTGAGATGTCTTTATGTTCGCCCTTCGATCTATATTGTTTTTTTTGGTCGAAATCGATCTATATTGTTTACGTTATTGCGTTGGTTCTTTACTGTTTAGTTCATTGCACTGCCAATTTGTAAGGACTTGCAAGACTATTTAAATTGAGCCTAGCTTGATCAAATCAGAAATATATATGTTGAGAATGGCTTTTTCTCTAAGAACATATACTACTTAAGTATTAAGGTATTGAAAGTTGTATAACTCGATATAGATCGCGCAGTCAATATGGTATACACTGGCTTGATTATGTGCCAATAATTCTTCATGGGACTCAATTGTTCGGACTTGGTGAAGGTTGTCGGCGTCACAGCACTTGTAGTAGGATAGAGAACTCATCGCGATGCCCGTAGACCAATATAGGATGTCTCAGCTTAGTTTCAAAAAGGCCAACTGCGTGCTCCGACGCAATGGGTCCTTTCTTCTATGATGAACTATTTGCACTAGCCCTACATCTTGTCTCTATGGACCGAGAGGACGTGTGATGTGCCTGTGCCCACCTTGAGTGCCCATGAGGAGGAAGACGCACTACGACTTTGCTCCGACGGCCCGATCATAAGGAGTCGTGCCAAGAGTGTGGCCCGATCACAAGGAGTTTTGCCCAATTATCCTTCTTTATGTAGTAATTGTTATTTTTAGGCACTTTTGAAGACTATATCTATTTGTGGGAATATACCCATTATGTATGGTTTCTTGTTTTAGAATTACTATTTTTATTTCGGGTTGGATTGCCACTTGTGCCTAAGTGGGTCGGCCCATTCCTTATGTCTTTTGCTTAGCCTTGTAAACTCTATAAAAACGTGTGACAACCTCCTAGACAAGGTTACGCACACCTTGGAACTGAAATGAATTAAGTTGAGTCTAATCCTTTGTCTTCTATCCCCTGTGCTTGTGCCATCAAAACACTCTCAACTCCTCTCTTGCTCGTGTTCTTATTTCCTATGTCCAATTCAGATTCGTGACATATCGTTCAACTCTCGTTCCATTCATCATTTGCTTCCGCGCCATTCATCACTTGTGAGACAAGTACACGGTCTAGATCGGCGTCTTGTGGAGGTCGTGGCCTTTCCCGAGGACACGGACACACCAACATGGGGCTCGTCACTCTTGATTTCTTCGAACTTAGTGTTCTGACGACAAAGTTGGATGTCTTCGACGTATCCACTGTGCCAGTAATAATGAAATCCAAATAGGTTTTGTTTAGCCCCAAATTTTGATCTTTTAGATTCTCATATATAAGAAAAGGACAAAGATTGGTCTCCGAGTGCAAAGGCATGGAGCTTGAACTGAAGACCCACCCGTTGAGCAAGGATGAAAGTCGGTTGAGGTCCCAAATGAATTTGCTTTTTAAAAAATAGACTTCTTCTTTGGAAGTTCTATTTCTTCCCGGATACTCCATGGTTTCACTATTTCAAAATTCATTAGAACCATATAACCCGATACACAAAGCTTGGTAGGAATAGAAACTAGATTGGAAGAAATTCAAAAAAGCCTCCAAGCGTAGAGGACTTATCGCGATGCCCGTAGACCAATATAGGATGTCTCATCTTAATTTCAAAAAGGCCAACTGCGTGCTCCGACGCAATGGGTCCTTTCTTTTGTGATGAACTGTTTGTACTAGCCCTACATCTTGTCTCTATGGACCGAGTGGACATGTGATGTGCCTGTGCCCACCTTGAGTGCCCATGAGGAGGAAGACGCACTACGACTTTGCTCCGACGGCCCGATCATAAGGAGTCGTGCCAAGATCGAGTGTGGCCCGAGCCACCTCTTCCATAGTCGCTCGTGCCATGGAAAGCCTAGGGACCCCTCACGCCGAGCCTTCCCTAGTTTGCCTATCGTCCCTAGTCGCGCCGTCATTACTGAGGCATTGACCCTCGTTACCGAGCCACTTGGGCCAAACACTCCGTATGTGGCCAGCGCCTAGGCATGGGCGCCGGTGCCTATGCCAAGGGCAAGGGAACCCTTTTGAGTTTTGCCCAATTATCCTTCTTTATTCAGTAATTGTTATTTTTAGGCACTTTTGAAGACTATTTTTATTTGTGGGAATATACAAATTATGTATGGCTTCTTGTTTTAGTAGTACTATTTTTATTTCGGGTTGGATTGCAACTTGTGCCTAAGTGGGTCGGCCCATTGCTTATGTCTTTTTCTTAGCCTTGTCAAGTCTATAAAAACGTGTGACAACCTCCTAGACAAGGTTACGCACACCTTGGAATTGAAATGAATTATGTTGAGTCTACTACTTTGTCTTCTATCCCTTGTGCTTGTGCCATCAAAACACTCTCAACTCCTCTCTCGCTCGTGTTCTTATTTCCTAGGTCCAATTCAGATTCGTGACATATCGTTCAACTATCGTTCCATTCATCATTTGCTTCCGCGCCATTCATCACTTGTGAGACAAGTACACGGCCTAGATCGGCGTCTTGTGGAGGTCGTGGCCTTTCCCGAGGACACGGACACACCAACATGGGGCTCGTCACTCTTGATTTCTTCGAACTTAGTGTTCTTACGACAAAGTTGGAGGTCTTCGACCTATCCATTATGCCAGTAATAATGAAATCCAAATAGGTTTTGTTTAGCCCCAAATTTTGATCTTTTAGATTCTCGTATACAAGAAAAGGACAAAGATTGGTCTCCGAGTGCAAAGGCATGGAGCTTGAATGGAAGACCCACCCGTTGAGCAAGGATGAAAGTCGGTTGAGGTGCCAAATGAATTCTCCTTTTAAAAAATAGACTTCTTCTTTGGAAGTTCTATTTCTTCCCGGGTACTCCATGGTTTCACTATTTCAAAATTCATCAAAACCATATAACCCGATACACAAAGCTTGGTAGGAATAGAAACTAGATTGGAAGAAATTCAAAAAAGCCTCCACCCCTCGATATATCTTCCAACGTATATTAGAAATCTCTTCAACCTCGTCATTGTTGGGCTATGTAGTCTGATTCAAGATTAGGCAAAACGAAGACAAAATGAAGTTGAAGATGGGGAATCGCGATCGCGGCCGGTAGAGTGCACCACGGGCGCGGCTAGGCGATTGCGACAAATCACGCAAGGCAACTCGAGGTCGTGACCGCGGCTTCAAAGGTGTGACCGCATCTTAAGCAATGTTGCTCATGTAATGGGCACAAAATGACCCGTGGATGACGCAAACAAAACGTAGTAGAGCATGCCCACATTTTGGCCTGTATTTGCGGAATAAGATAGAGAAAAAGAAGTGACTTTGATTGCAAGTAAAGGATTTCTTAGGTTTTCTATCGCTAAGGCTTAGTCTTCTATATATATATACCATATTGATTATTGTAATTTTGTACTTGAAACTTAAGAGGTTAGAAAATCCTAGAGAGATTGAGAGATTAGATTAGGTTGATTTGATCAATGTAGATTTAAAGATCAAGTCCTTATAATTTTTGATTCCTCAAATCTAGTAGAGAATACATAGCTTAGTAGTGCCCCCATGCTTAGTTTTTGAGATGAACATGCTGAACAATTTCAGTGTTGTCTTGGTCTTCGATTACTTTCTTTTTTTCTGCTTCTTGAGCAATCAATTTGCCATCTGTTATCAAATTGAGGTTCATGTGTTGGGACGATGTTAAGGACATCAGTACTTAGGATCGTATTAATAATAATCGTCCCTAAGTTTTGATAATGACAAACTCAACTCTGATCTAATGTGTTTGTCCAAGTTATGTACCGAGAATTTATAAGGACGCTCATCATGCAAAAAGGACAACAAGTGAACTGTAGTCCCTAAGGAGTAGGGACACTAAGACTTGAAAGAAAGATCAAGAATGAGTTTCAGTGAAGATGAGGACGCACTCCTTAACGAACAGGAACACGTGCATAAGCTCAAATGTTCAAGATAGACTGTCGACAAAGATGACATCACCAGACAAGCCGTAAGTTCTCAGTTGCTTCGTATGTAGGGGACTAGGACACGTGTCAGCTTCCCAAGAAACCCCAGAGCCACCCTTGGGAAGAAGACAACGGTGTACGGACTCCCGATCTGATCGTGCGGATGAGGACTGCTGAAGGGCAAAATGGTCAGAAGAAAGGTGACCTTCCCAACCACTATAATTACATTCAATTGTATTCATAGTTATGTGACTTCACACACACTCTCGAGAGCGAATCTCAAGAACAACTCAAGAACACCAAGAACAACTCAAGAACAGAACGACTGAACTGAGTGTGTCGATCGAGAAGAAGTCCAAGAACAAAACCAAAAATATTTGTGACTAAGAATTGTGTCTTTGAAGGACTGTGAGATACGTGTGTCTGGTGTCCTTATAATTTGAGTGTTAGGTTATCATTTTAGGCTAAAAGGAGTGACACTAGTGAACTTAGGGACGGATGCCTTAGTTTAGAGAAGAGTGGAACTCGTCTTGTAAACTGTAAGGACTCACTCATAATAAGATAAGGAAGTCATTCGAAAATCCTCCTCTGAAGTAGAGGTTTACCCAAATGACTAGGTGGTCTTAGTGGGGTTCCTCTATAAATCAATTGTCTCGTCCTTATCTTGTTTTTGTCTTCAATTCCTACTAAGTTTAATATCCGCTGCATAAGGACACCTCTCTATGGACGTCCTTATACTCTAACTACTAACGCGATCCAACATCATGTAGTTAAAGATGGATGACGGAAATTAAAATTTTCAATGGAGTAGTTTGATGGTTCAGACTTCGGATCCTAGAAGATTCATGCTGACAATTACTTATATAGGTCAAATTTTCACGTGTCATTGGGTGAGAAACCGAAAGAGATATGGCAATGAGTGGAAGCTACTAAACAAGAATGCAATAAGTGTGGTGCGTTAGTCGCTATCTAGGAACGTGGCACACCACACGATCAAGGCTGAAACAATGAAGGGGATGATGAAGACTTTGTTTGTGTTTTGTGAGAAGCCATCAACGATGAATAAGGTGCTTTTGATGAAGCGTTTGTTAACCTTGAAGATGAGGGAGGAAACAAGGGTGGCCAAGCACTTCAATAAATAGTCGCTCAATTGACATCGGTTGAGATCGAGTTCAGTGATGAGGTACACACCCTACTTCTACTGTCCTCTTTGCCAGAAAGTTGGAGCGGTATTATAACTACCTTGAGCGGTTCAGTGGGAAAGAAGATGCTTAAGTTCGATGATGTAAGGGATTTGATTGTCTAGGAAGAAAGTCTTAGGAAGGAGTCGGAATCTATCTAGATGGGTTTTGAATGTTGGAAATAGGGACATATCTAATCAAGACGGATCAAATTCTAGAGGAAAGGAGAAGTCTTTCAAGGACAAGAGTAAGACGAAATGCTGGAATTGTGGTGCATTCGATCTCTACAAGAAAGAGTGCCAGGAAACACAAGATAAGTCAAAAGATGCACACACAGATTATATATGCGATGCATTGATTGTGAGAGCGATTGAGGGTGGGATCAAGAAAATGGTTCCTAGTAGCAGGTGGTGTTCAAGTAAGAACCACAGATCGATGATTAGGAGATTGTGTAAGAGCAAGTTAGGTTTTCACCTTTAAATTCCTATCTGATGTTGATAAAGGAGATCGAATGTTATGTAGGGACATCTCAGAGTCAGGATATGGACAAGAGTAGAATTGTCATGTACAAAGAGATGAGCTCATTACAGAGTGCAAGGGGTAGAAAAACTAAGCATATCTGGTGGGCTAATTTGGTGGGGGAGGAAGCTTGCAAGAAAAAGGCAACCATATGACAAGTATCGAGTGTTGTGGGAGAAAACCTTGTTGATAAGTAGGAGTTGAAGTCGGACGAGGCTTTTGTGGCCGAAGTACTAAAGTATGTAAGTTGAAGTTTTGACGCTACCACTACGAGGAGGGATGATCAACAAGAATATGATTAAAGGCACTCTAGATTAGTCTTCAAATAGGAGATTGTTGAATGTGAAGAGGATGACGATTACAATTGAAATCAGACTCCAAGTGGGAGTTTTTTGGGTTATAGAGCCTGATTTGGATTAAACGGAATGAAGCAATACAAGAGTAACCGCAGTCGCGGCAGAAAGTGATGCTGAAAACCATTATTTAAATCTTTGTTTGTTAATTGATTAGGGTTGACAAGATAAATTACATTGAACCCGGACGAAATCGATCAGCTGATATACGTACATACATACATATATGTTGTATTGCTTTCTATAAGATTATAATAATGTATTGTCAGCGCAATATAATCGGGTAAATCAATAATGGTACACTGGCCTGGTTATATGCCTGATCCTCATGGGACTCGACCCACTCAATGTTGATCGATGCCTTCAAGTAGACCCGGCAAAATCTGACCCGGATCTAAAAACCGACCTGAACCGTCCAAAATTGTTTGAGTCATAATCCGAAAAAATAAACCCAAAAACCAATTTTAAAACAATTGACCCCTAACCTCCATATATATCGACCAATGGGTTATATCTACCAACTATCAACATGAGCTCCTTCTAGTTACATCATGATTTAATATTTAAGAAACACAAAAATGAATAATTGAAATTGTTGGATTGTCTAATGTTTAAAAATATTCCAACAATTGACATGAATTGAAGTTACACAAGACGATACCAATTATTATGTAAAGCAACTAGGCAAAGTATGTAATTACCAAATGTTTGAGGGACAACAACGAAAACTAAACGGGGACAAACCAATACCGTTGATAATAATACGAAACTTCCAAAACCTCTAGTATAAACGTCCAACTATTTTTGTAGGGTATCGGCAATTGGGCCCGTGGTGGCCTAACATTGAAAACCTAATTCCCCTTATAAATAAAAGGAGCCGTTCCCTTTCAACCCACAAAAATCATTCTGAATTAAAAAAAAGGGAACAATGGAAGACGGCGGCGACACGAAGATGCTCAAGAAAGACGCCCCGATCATGGACTTAGGTTTTCTACTCCCATGGCGGGAGATAGATTTTTCTTCTGGTGGGTTTTTGAAGTTTTGGAAATGTGAATGTAACTTTTTGGATGCCATGGGAGTAGATTATTACTCTAGTAATACTCCCATGGGAGTTGTTTATTACTCCAGTAATACTCCCATGGGAGTAGATTATTACTGGAGTAATAATCTACTCCCATGTAAATAAAAGGAGCCGTTGCCGTTCCCTTTTAACCTAATGAGATTGCGAAGGATATCTGCGCCCTGAAGGACCTCCGCAATGAGATTGCGAAGGATGTCCGCGCTACCGTGGAGAAGGAGATGAATGACCTCCGAACTGCCATGAAGGAGGAGGTCTAGCCAAATCCATTCCCAACCGCTGGACTCTTGGGTTCCTGACCGGCGTGGCCCAGATCATGGGCCCTCCGCCGTTCAGGTGCCCTTTTTCTGGGTTAGGGTAAGTAGGGGTGGGGTCTGGGTTTGTCTTCTAGAGTTTTTCTTCTTCTAGTTAGTTTGTTTTTTAGGGTTTTTGAAGTTGTGGAGGTCAGAACAACCAAGTCAGATCTATAGTTTCCATGAAAAAGAACTGCCACGTAAAACCGAAAATCGAAACGTAAACACATTTTGCTGATTACCACTATTATTACCACAGTTTATGACAGGCCCGTCCATTGGGTTGTGCAAAGAGCCCAATGGAACAGGGCCCCCATATTTTAAGGGCCCCTTGACAGACACATTTGTCAATAGTGGCTGTGTTCGGTTGCAAACGGATTATGAAATATAAGTCATTATTTTTGAAAGAAAATTTGCAAACCAAACGATGTCTTGGCATTGCCTGTACAAATTTCAAAAAAAATGGGGTCCACTTACCACTTTATTGGATTTGATAGGTTGCTTGTTTGGTGAAAAAAAGCGCTTTTCACAAATAAGCTATTATTATGTATAATGTGTGCTTCACCGAACGAAGCCAGTATGTTTAGACGCTACATTATTCATAGCTGCTAGAAGAAACTTCACTTATATGTTATCCCCAGCACTGTAATTTATCAACGCTACATCCAATATAAGTTTTGGTCAATGAGTCCAAGTGTTAATTCATTCTAATAGGTTTTAGACCCATGACTCTATTATCCCCAAGATGCGTCATCCGTTTTTCCTCCAAGTTGGAATTGAACCATATATAACTAAATACTATCTAAATAAACTTGTAATAGTCTATACTTATTTTGAAAGAAGATACCCATTTTTATTTGTACAATAGTACATATATTCCCCCCCTTTTTTTGCAAGTTATCTTTAGAAAAATTTCCAACAACTATATTACTCACTAGTAATAAACTTTATGATTCAACAAATTTACTAATGATAAAATTTTATTAAGCAAAATTTTACTCAATTTAGTACTTTTATAAAAAAATTACACAGGGCCCCCACGAAACATTGGACGGCCCTGGTTTATGAGAACAACCAAGTTTATAGTTTATAGTTTTTGGATGGCAGCTCAAGTTCTGGAAATTGGCAGCTGAACTTTTTGGATGGAAATTGTGCCCTTTTTTGAAGTTTTGGAAACGTCCTGGAAATTGCCTTTGAAACGGAATTATAACATACTTCTTTCTCAATCCATTCAAATAAAATAAAAACCACGCGAAACGGCGCCGTATTTATGTAGGAAAGCAAATCCGAGTAGAGTAGGGGTTTCGTTAAGATAAGGTAAACCAGTGTTGTGTGCGCTTGAATCCAAAATAGATCAGCCGCCAAAAGTGGGTTGATTTGGGCTCAATTGTGCAGGCCTAGGCCCATTTTTGTCGTTACTGATTTCAAATTTAGCTTTGCTAGCAAAACGTGTTGAGCTTGGAAACCGAGTTTGAAGGATAACAAGGAACATTCTTTACGTACCTTCGTCGACCATGTTTCTCTATTGCTTAATGGTATCAACTTTGTAATTGATTACAATATCATATTGTAATGGGTTCTTCCCTTGGTTGTTATTTCCCTAATGAAATCTACAAAGTTTGTAAAAGGGAAGGTACAAGGTACAATTAAGGGATATTTTCTATATGCCTTGACTTCCAAACTTCATCACTATACATACATACGTGCCATGTGTGTGTACGACATTAAATTGATGAAGAAAAGGTCACAAAATGCAATGTTGTCTGGCCACTAAGGGCTTTTTATCATTTGATTTTGGATCGTAGAACTGGAACCCAAGTGGACTTATTTATCGAGATTATTAACCCATCGAATTTTATAATTGTAAAAAAACCTTAGCAATTTACGGATTTGAAGAGGAATATGTCTCGGAAAACGAGCATTCTCATTTTTGCAACTGCTAGTTTCTACTTTTGAGCCTTCGTCGTCGGGCAACACTCTGCACAACAGAGGATTACATGCCTTATAACAAATCTATAAAATTTTCCCTTGAGCTTGAGTGGTACCTTCTTGTCGCACAGAACCCCTGACGTTGCTCTCCACTTTTGCCAACCTCTCGGAATCCTAGACCTAACATCCTCATCAATACACCCGTCACTTTGCATGACCGATCCCAGATCCTTGAAACTATATATTCTTCTTCGCAATGACTTCACCTCCTAGGCACACCTTACTCTCAGACTCATCTTCCTAATCGAAAATGAACTCCACATATTCCGTCTTGGCCGTACTCAACCTAAACCCATTAGATTCTAATCTCTTTCTCCACGCTTTCAATTTGTCACTAACTCCAACTCTAGACTCCTCCACCAAAACGATCTTTCACATGCAAAAATGGTCAAAGCAATTAGAAAAAAAAACAGCCCCTTTCTAAAAAACTCTCGGCCTCCAATGTGAGAGTCCAATACGTTTGACACCACCATCATCCCAAGCCCCATCTCTTATTACTCCTCTCGCCCAACCCCGAACCTAGAGGGACCTCGTTTTTCATGAATAGGGCAACCAACATCCTAAACTTGCTCCCAGACTCATCTCCAAGAGATGCTCCATATTTTTGGAAATCTCACATTTAGAGATTTTTGAGTGTTTTTTAACCCCAATAACATCCCCATATACTTCTTCAAAATGGTAAAAATCTCCAAAATGAGGATTGACATCTCTTTATTTGGGGAAATCTCCATATGATGAATTCATTTATTTATTATTTTTCTTTTTTTTTTCAAAGCAAATAAATGCAAATTCCTCCCTAATGGTTCTCCAAAATAGAGAAACTCCTAGACTCTCGTAACTTTTTTTGAGAAAATTAATTCAAATAACCCAAATTTTTTATGGGTGTTAAATGAATATCCCAAAATATTGATAGTAAGCAAAATAACCCAAAATTGTAAGATGTGTTAAAAAAATATATCTGAGGTAAATGTTTTGGCCATTATCGATGACTTGGCACCGGATAAATGACATGACGCTCTTCGGAGAAACTTTAGCTTTGTGTACGAATTCACCGACGACGGAAACAACTTCTCTTACCACAAACTCAGCGACTCGCTCGTCGACTCGTTCTATGCCGCTATGGAGAAAGCGGACGGCGGCGGGCTCGTGGCCAGTCTCTTAGAGTGGCTGGCATTCTCAAGGGACGGACGTAACCACGTACGCCAACGCGGCCACGTACTACAAGAACTTGATTCGACAAGTCGGTGGGACCCCCAAGAAGCAAGGGCACGGGGCGATGAGGCGGAGAGGTTGTGATAAGAGAGACCGTTTCATTGGTGAATTGGTGCCCGAAGCTAAAACTTGCTCCGAAGAGTAGCATGTCATTTATCCGGAGTCAAGTCATCGATAATGACCTGAAAATTTATATCAAAGATATTTTTTTAACACATTTTATAAGTTTGGGTTATGTTGCTTAAAAACTCATAAGTTTTTATAGCAAAAAATGCCCAAAAGAACATTCTATGACATTTAACCGAAATAAGGGTATTATTTTAATTTATCAATATTGTTTGGGACATCCATGCAGATTAGCCGCAATCAATGAACTTTGGAGGCCAGAAAGCCCAATCCAAAAGCCCATTACAAACATAACCCACTACCCCATCTCTCTCGCCCGAAGCTAAAAATTGATCTCCTCTTCCCGCGTCTTCTCTTCCCCGCCTAATCTTCATCTCCTCTGCTTCCCACCGAATTTGATTCAGCTAAGCAGGGGAAATTAAAGGAGTAATGCAACAATGTTCTTCCCTTGTCAATCCTCGCATCCCAATCCGGGTCGCTTCCACAGCCACCAAAACCCTCGCCGATCTCCCTTCACTATCCGCCTACACAGAGCTTCTGGAAGCTTCCATCGTCTCGAAATCCCTCAACCGAGGCCGCCAGGTCCACCAGCATCTCTTTAAGAACAGCCCCGCTGCCAGAACCCACCCTCTCATCCTCGAGAAGCTCGCCCGTTTCTACGTCGCCTGTGACCGCCTCGAAACCGCCCGCAAGGTGTTCGACGAAATTCCCAACCCAAGTGTGGTTCTTTGTAACTGGATGATTCGGGCCTACGCTTGGAACGGGCCCTTTGGGGATGCGCTTGGTTTGTACTCCAAGATGCTGGCCATTGGGATTGTGCCCACCAAGTTCACCTTCCCCTTTGTTCTTAAGGCGTGCTCTGCTTTGTGTGCGGTCGAAGCTGGAGAGGAGATTCATGGTCAGGCAATCAGGTTGGGCCTGGATAAGGATGTTTATGTAGCGACCGCCTTGGTTGATTTTTACATGAAATGTGGGTCTCTAGGGAAGGCGGAAAGGGTGTTCGATAGGATGGTTTGCAGGGATAAAGTAGCTTGGAATGCAATGGTTGCTGGGTTCTCCCTCCATGGGGTGTACAGTGATGCGGTGAGATTGGTAAAGGAGATGTGTGATTCGGGAGTAAGCCCGAATTCATCTACCCTTGTGGGGCTTTTGCCTGTAGTTGCTCAGGCTGGAATGTTGAAAGAAGGGAAAGCAATTCATGGGTTTTGTGTGAGACAAAGTTTTGATGGTAGTAATGTGGTCAGCACAGGACTTTTGGATATGTACGGGAAATGTGGATGCCTATCTTACACGAAAATTATCTTTGACAATTTAAGGGTAAGGAATGAAGTGACTTGGAGTGCCATGATCGGCGCACTTGTGAACTCGGATTATATGCGAGAGGCATTGGAGTTGTTTGATCAAGTCTTTGTTTCTCACAAAAAGAGTTTGTCGGTAGTAATCATTGGATGTGCTCTTCGAGCTTGCACTAAGTTGATAGATCTACGTACAGGGAGACGAATTCACTGTCATATACTTAAAACAGGCAGCCTTCTGGACTTGATGGTTGGGAACACGCTCCTATCGATGTATGCCAAATGCTGTGCTATGGATGACGCTGTTAAGTACTTTGAAGGAATGAATCCAAGAGACAGAGTCTCCTACAGTGCAATGCTCTCGGGGTTTGTGCAGAATGGCAAAGCCCGACAGGCTCTTACATTATTCCGGGCAATGCAACTATCTGGTGTAGCTCCAGATGAGGCAACAATGCTTGGAATTCTGCCAGCCTGTTCGCAGTTAGCTGCTCTATTACATGGAACGTGTGCCCATGGTTATTCTACTGTTAGTGGTTTGACTGATGATGTCTCAGTCTGCAATGCTTTGATTGATATGTATGCAAAGTGTGGAAAAGTGAAAACGGCAAGAAAATTATTTACTAGGATGCCTAAAAAGGATATAGTTTCATGGAATTCAATGATAGCTGGTTACGGGAGTCATGGCCTTGGCTCGGATGCACTTGTACTGTTTCAGGAGCTCTTAGCTGAAGATTTGAAGCCAGACGAGATCACGTTCATTAGCCTCTTGATTGCCTGTAGCCATTCTGGACTGGTTTCCGAAGGGAAGCATTGGTTTGGAACGATGTTGGATCAGTTTGGTATAACCCCCAGGATTGATCACTACATATGCATGGTTGATCTTTTGGGTCGAGCAGGACTTTTGGAGGAAGCCAAGAGTTTTATTGAAGAAATGCCTTTGGAGCCCGACATTCACATCTGGAGCGCACTACTCGCTGCTTGTCGCGTCCACAAGAACATTCGACTGGGAGAAGAAGCATCCAAGAAAATCAACAGTTTGGGACCCCAAGGCACTGGGAATTTTGTTCTCTTATCGAACGTATACAGCTCTGCAGGGAGATGGGAGGATGCAGCTGATATTCGAATCAAGCAGAGAGATGAAGGTTTCAAGAAAAGCCCAGGATGCAGCTGGGTTGAGTTAAATGGCGTGGCTCATGCATTCCTTAGTGGGGACTGCTCACACCCAAGATCAGCAGAAATATATAAGAAGCTAGAGGAGTTGTTACTTGAGGCACGTGATCTAGGTTACAGAGCTGTCCATAGTTTTGTAATGCAAGATGTTGAAGAGGAGGAGAAAGAACAAATTCTTCTGTACCACAGTGAGAAGTTGGCGATTGCATTTGCAATTGTTAGCATGAGCCCCGGGAAGCCAATTCTTGTGACAAAGAATTTGAGAGTTTGTGGGGACTGTCACGAGGCTATCAAGTTTATAAGCCTTGTTGAAAAGAGGGAGATAACTGTGAGGGATACGATCCGGTTTCATCACTTTAAAGATGGCATGTGCAGCTGCAGGGATTTTTGGTGAGTAGTTATTGAGTAGAAACTGATCTTGTTGGGGCTCCTTATGCTGGAAAGCAAGGTAAAAAAATATTGTTTGTTTTGTAGGTGATGAATGTAGCAGAGATAAGATCCTAATTCTTAAATGTCTGGAAAATGTGTTGAAGTTGGTGGATTTGAGGAACGGGAGGTGCAGAAGAAGTACTGGATGGAGCATTCTGTGGACTTGACCGTTGAGGCTATGATGCTCGATTCTCAAGCTGCCGATCTTGATAAGGAAGAACGACCTAAGGTATATACCTGTTATGTTGCTTGTCCACCTCTTTCAATTTACTATCACTTTCCTCATCTTTTTTAGTGTCTCTATAATTGACGATTACAATTCCAGTTTTCTCAATTTGAGAGTGATTGGCTTGATGTTATTATCACCCGTACATACATACTTTTGACTAACCAAAGTAATTAATGATGTTGCGATTTCTTGATTTATACTAGAAAGAGGTTCTGGGCTTGCAAAATGTGGGGAATTGTTGAGGATTATGATAATCAATTCTTTTAGTCTGCTGATGGTTTGTGTGGATAGTTAGCCTATATATGTAATATTCATAGGACTAGATTATGAGGAAGAAATTCATGATATAACTTTGTGATTCATACAATTAACTGGGAGTAATTCATTTCCACAGAAAAGCAGCTATAGCAATCTCTCAGCGGTTTATTGTGCTATTTTCAGCTTGTTCTTGCATGTGTGCTCTTAACACTTGTATAATTTTGCTACTTCCAATATATATTTGAATTATTCTTATGCCCATTTGTATTATGTGTAGTTCGTTATACAATAGATTACCAGGCTCGTGTTTGCTTGTGCACCATACTCCATAGAACCATCATAAACTTTTCCAGTCTCAACATCCAGTGCTTTCAAATTAGTAGATGCTGAATTGCTTGAGGAATTTAAGAACGTTCTCGAGAAGTTGAGTTTCAGTGACGCTGCAGGATCTGAGGTAAACAACACGCAATTGCTACCCTACTGATTGAGTTTTTATACTTGCAATTGTGTGTGTGACTCATTGTTCGGTGCGTTTATGGCTGAATCAAGGAAGCAAAGGCAACAGTCATTACGTACCTAATGTTATAGCACAAATGAAGTTCTCAGACAGCCGGGATCCTGTTCACACCGGACAAAAACATACAGTCTGTGATAAGTTAAGAGAGTGTACTTTGTTTTCGGTTGATGTTGATCACGTTGATCAGAATGCTACAGAGTTTCAACCAACAGATGAACTAGCAGCTATTGTTGTCAAGCTTCAAAAGTCAACTATCAACCCTAACTCCAGCAGTACTTTGCAAGATTGTGCAAGGACTCATATTCCCTTGAGCACCACTGTGATTCTACCAGGTGGTGTTCATACCGTGCCCAGTAAAGCGTCTGTCTCAAACCTGACACAGAGATGGAGATCTGGTGGAGCTT
This sequence comes from Polygonum aviculare, assembly GCA_934048045.1. Classification (NCBI taxonomy): domain Eukaryota; kingdom Viridiplantae; phylum Streptophyta; class Magnoliopsida; order Caryophyllales; family Polygonaceae; genus Polygonum; species Polygonum aviculare. The sequence continues at coordinate 30,933,631 of OW204026.1, forward strand.
GTGACTGTGGAGGATGGGATTTGGGTTGTCAACTCAGAATTTTTACAAACCAAGGCGAATCCCAGAAATCATTAACTTCATCCAATACCTCAGACGAGATTAAGCTTTTCTCTCAGGTATAATATTTTTTGTGCTGAGTCTTGATTCAAATCTGAATTTTTATTGACATTATTTCATAAACAATATTGTCCAGGTGGGACAGGAAAGCCAGCTTGTTTTGAGCTTCATTCCATTCGAGGATAAGGTATACTCTGTTGAGTTCGACTCGTCGATATCACTTCTAGAAGCATTTGCTACTTGTGTGGCAGCCGTGGATTGCAAAAGGCCGTCTGGGGTCTTCAGTACAAGCCATTTGTATGAAGGGAGACCTAGAGCAAGATCCTCGGTTTCTGGCGATCCTGCTCGGATGAAGCCATATCCACCTCATTCCCCTGTTGAACGAGTGTAACAAGTCTAATTGAAGGAATATGTTTGCCATGTCCTCTTTTGCTGGTGGGAGATAATATGTTTGCTAATGCATAGAAGTTAGCCGTTGTCTTGTGTTTGAATTCATACTTTTTCCCAATGGCTGCAAGGTCATGGTTTTAGTTTATTGGGTTCTTGTTATTGGTGTCCATAATGTAATGTTAAAGGACTCTTTTTAGTTTTTAGTGTTACTTCTCTTTTTACAATGTGTGTAATTCATTAGTAGATAATAGTATTAGACAACAAAGAAGACTACTTGGCTGGATGGTCTGTTGTAGGTTCTCCGAATGTCACGTGATTAACATCGATGCATTGAAGAGGCCAAGAAGAGATCCTTAAAAATGATGTGAAATTCTTGTGATATTGTCTTTGAAGTGTTTGTATGAACTATTTTGTCATTTTAGCATTTAAAAAAATTTAAATTTTCATATTCTTCGCACACTTTATCCTAACTATATATATATATATGGAATTCAATGATATATATATATATATATGGAATTCAATGATATATATATATATATTCTTCTCACACTTTATCCTAACTATATATATATATATCATCTTTTGAATATAATAAGTTTTAAGAAAAAAAATACTATTTGATAATAACAATTTTTACAATTGTCTCTCTATAAATTGTCTAGAATGTGATGACATATAAAGTCGATCAAAAACTAAGTGTTAAAACGACCCATAAAATAAAATGGAGGAAGTATTAATTAATTAACAATTTAAAACTTCAACCAAAAAAATTAACAATTTAAAACTCACTTGCACATTTCATTTCATGTGGATTTGCAACCACATAGTGGACTTTTTGCAGTAGGGCTGGGTTTGGTATTAACGTTTTGATTAAAATATTCATAGTTTATTTTTTTGCTATTTAATTTCAAAAGTTTCATTATTTTAGTTTGAAGTTTGATTTGTAACGTATTTGATGTCAGTTGATGACCACAAGGCCCGAGACGTACCCGGCGTATTTGGGTATGAAGCTGGATCAGTTTGGGAACTTGGAGCTTGCCGATTGGGTGTTTTGTAACTCTTTTGACGATTTGGAGTTTAAGGTATTACGTTTTCTTTTATAATAATTAATCATACGGAAATTTCACGTGGTATCCTTCAGTTTAAGACAATTTTGCATGGTACCAAACTAGTTTAAAATTTTCACGTGGTGCCCCTCACATTTAAACATGTTTTGCCCATGCCCTCTTGAAAGTAAAAATTTGTTTTTCATTTGTTTTTGTTTTTGTTTTTGGATAAAACATAAAATTTGGTTTTAAAATAATGATAAGTCTTTATTCTTTCTTATTAATTCTTTTTTAATGATAAGTTTATTTTTTTGTTATCATTATGTTAATTGAAAGTTTTTTATTTATGTTTTTGGATAAAAATATAAATTTTGGTTTTAAAATAATGATTACTTTTCACTCTTTCTTATCAACTCTTCTCACAGCTTTGGTTTTAAAATAATGATAAAAACATAATGATAACTTTTCACTCTTTTTTTTATATAAAATAATGATAATTTTGTTTTTTTTTTGTTTTTTGATAAAAAAATAAATTTTGGTCTTAAAATAATGATAAAAACATAATAATAAATGTTTGTTTTCACTCTTTCTTATCAACTCTTCTCTTTAAAATTTCGGTTTTACAATAACGATAAAAGCATAATGACAACTTTTCACTCTTTTTTTGTTATAAAGTAACGATTACTTTTTTTTGTTTTTGGATAAAAACATAGCTTTCGGTTTTAAAATAATGATAAAAACATAATGATAAGTTTTAACTCTTTTTTTGTTTAAAATAATGATAGTTTTATTTATTGTTTTGTTTCTCGATACAAACATATGTTTTGTTTTTGGATAAAAACATATGTTTTGTTTTTGGATAAAAACATATGTTTTTATCCCAAAAAAATAAATTTAAATTTAATTAACAAGGTGGGTATGGGGCAAAGTTTGTTTAATGTGAGGGGCACCACACAAAAATTTAAATCTAGTTGGGTACCATGCGAAATTGTCTTAAACTGGAGGATACCACGTGAAATTTCCTTTAATCATATTATGAACTTTATTGTGAGAGATATAGTAATATGGCTTAAATGCCATTATCATACCCTTTGAACAATGATACATACCCTTTGAACATGATTCCATCCCACTATTTATCAACTTATGTATACTTTTTTCCTGTGACAGCTTCAATGGCGAATGAAGATTGCTATGTTAAAGCAGATTTGTTCAAAGACTGATGTGGTAGAGGTGGGCGACAAAGAGTTTTAATCTAACGTTTTCTTCTATACTTATTTGAGTGTAATAAAGCTTTGCAAAAAGCTGATTTCGAATCATTGTTTGGGTGAGTTGATGTGGACATTGTGAATTTGTGGATTTGCATTTTATGTACATATAAGTATATTAATAATTTTAGTTCCATTGTAAGCCGTGTCGCCGATAAATTTATAAATAAGAATATTTGTCTATTGGGACTTGGGCCTTTGGCCCCTTCATGGGACGGGCTCAGCCCACTAGTATAAATAAAAAATACATATATAAGTCAATAAATTCAGACCCAATTTGTTGGGTTTGGGTTGTACATTCTCGAGTGAAATACATGTTCGGCCAAAATTCAATCTCGGATCGATTCCAGGTTTATATTCACATTACTCGCACATGGTTCGTAATTTGTACTAGTTATACTATTGCATATTATCTCGGATCGATTAAGTCGGATTTATATTCACACTACCCGTACATGATATGGAATTTATACAAGTTATAATATTGCATTCTAAACCAAACATTGCTATCAAAACCAAATCACAAAACTTCATTTTAAAACAATTGACCCCTAACCTTCTTATATCGACCAATGGGTTATATCTACCAACTATCATCATGAGGTCCTTCTAGTTAGGTCATGATTTAATATTTAAGAAACACAAAAATGAATAATTGAAATTGTTAGATTGTCTTATGTTTGAAAATTTCCAACAATTGACATCAATTGAAGTTACACATGACGATACCAATTATTATGTAAAGCAACTAGGCCAAGTATGTAATTAAGAAATGTTTAATGGACAACAACGAAAACTAAACGGTGACAGACCAATACCGTTGATAATAATACGAATGCTCCATGAACATAGTGGTGGGTATCATGGCCTTGGTTGTAACACCCCAATTTACATGGGAGTAATACTGGAGTAATAATCTACTCCCGTTGGAGTATTTACAAAAAAAATCTTATCTTATCTTGTTTGTTACTCGTTTGTTTAATTTCCACTGTCTAGTTTATTGATCATCCAAAAGGATCAAATGTTTGAGGGATAACAATGAAAATTAACGGGGACAGACCAATACCGTTGATAATAATACGAAACTTAAAAAAAATCTCTAGTATAAAATATTATTGTAGGGTATTTCAACCAAAAAAATATTATTGTAGGGTATCGGCAATTGGGCCCGTGGTGGCCCGAGAAGCAGGCCGAGAAGCAGGCCGAGAAGAAGGCCGAGAAGAAGGCCGAGAAGCAGGCCGAGAAGAAGGCCCAGAAGCAAGCCGAGAAGAAGGCCGAGAAGCAAGCCATGATTCATGCCAATCATGCCCAGACTGATTTCAAGAAGACCGTGGCTATGATTGGCCACAGGCCCAACAACATGGTTAGAGGTAAGACGTGCTTCTTGTTGAAGAGTACGAGTCAAATATTTCATACATAAAACAAATATGAATGGAGACATCGGGTCTCCTTGGCGTATACCACAAATGGGAGTAAATTCGCTTCCTGGTTAAAACCGACGAAGAGGAAGTAGTAATACATGTCATAACAAGATGAATCCACTTTTGGTGAAAACCGAACTTAGTAAGGACAAGGCAGATAAAATTCCAATTGATTTTGTCATAAGCTTTTTCAAGGTCTAATTTGATGGCCATCCAACCAATACGCCCTTTCTTTTTTTTGTGGAATGAGTGAAAAATCTTGTGAGCAATGAATACATCATCTTGAATCAAACGACCTTTAACAAAGGCACTCTGTAATGGATGCATAATCGAAGGCAGTATATGCTGAATTCTGTTTAACAGAACCTTAATAATAGCTTTATAAATGGTATTTCAAAGACTAATCGGTCTGTAATGATTTGTCGAGTTTGGTGTATCAATTTTAGGGATTAAAGTGATAAAAGTCTTATTTGCCGCAATGAGCATTGATCCCGAATGAAAAAATGCTACAACCGTGCTAATAACCAACGCACCAACAGTCGGCCAATAGTGTTGGAAAAATTCAGTTGTGAAACCATCAGGTCCCGGAGTTTTGTTGAGTGCTAGGTCAAAGATAGCCGCTTTGATTTCAGATAGAGAAGGTTGTTTCGAAATTGAGATATTATCTAGGTTAGAGACGAGGGAAGGAATGATGTCCAAATCTTGAAGATTGATAGCCCTATTTGAGTTGGAATGGAATCTGTAGGCTAGCTCCGAGGTAATATTTGCGGATATTGAATCGTGATCTGAAAGAGTCAACCCATCATGTGTTTGAAAAGTCGTAATGTTTTGTTTGAATCTGCGAATTTTTGAAATTGTTTGGAAGTATTTTGTATTCTTATCAACATTTTGTAAATGTGTTGTTTTCGCTCTTTGCTGCCAGAATTTATGATGGAAGTTCATTAATGCATTATATTTGTTAAGATGTTGCTGTAGTTTTATGAGGATAGTTTGATTATAAGGGTCATGGAGTAAGTCATTTTGTAACGTTTGCAGTTGTCTTTCGGAAGTCTTGAGTTTCTCGAAATTGTTATTAATATAACCTTTAGACCAATCTTTTGAATATTTTTTGAGCAATTGCATTTTCATTGAGACTTTGAACATAAAAGATCCTGAAAGTTTATATTGCCAAACCTTTTTTACGAGCTAAGCATAGGATGGTTTATCGATCCAAGCGTTTTCAAATCGAAAGGGATATTTACGGAATTTCTTTTTGATCCCTAAATCAAATGAAATCAGACAGTGATCAGATGTTGTAAAAGGGTGATGGTGTATTTTGAGAGCGGGTAAAGATGTGACTAGGTCAGAATGAATAAGCACTCGATCAAGTCGTTCAAAAGTATTATCCGTTGATGTTGTATTTATCCTCCAAGTAAACGGGAAGCCCGAAAAACTCGTGTTCAGAGCGTTCATTTTGTTTTGGAAGCCTCTAAGGCGATTGAATTTGTTTGGAGACGGGGTGACACCCCCGAATTTGTCCATGGGAGAATCAATTTCATTAAGGTCCCCTATTAAGAGGAACGGTAGTTGATATTGGGTAATCTCAATTTCTAACGTGGACTAGAAAGCAGGTTTATTTTCTTCTCGAGAAGGTGCATAAACAAATATGAGGAGGTACGGGTGGAACGGATTGTTAACTTTCATGATGATTTTATTAGTGGTTTGCATAACGAGGGTACATGATTTGGTAAATTCTGTTTGGTAAATGAACAAGGCAATTGATGTCCACGTTTTTAGGTAGATTTTTAGGGTCTAGATAGGTTAGTTTGAGTTGTTTTTCGTAGTTGAGTCTTGTGTTTTTGAGTCTTTTTGCATGAGTTTTCGTGTTTCCTTGAGATTCGGAAACTACGCGCTTTTGTGTCGTTTTGTAGGTGTTTTGAAGCTTGAAGACGAGTTTGGAGCAAGACTTGGAGAGGATGGATGAGCTAGGAGGAAGATTCAAGTTGAAGAGCCAAGGAGAGGAGCTAAAGAGAAGCAAAATCAAGAGGAAAGGTGAAGAAATCGACCCCAAGATCGAGCCCAAGGAGGTCGACCTCGAGCAGAATCGTCAAACTTGGAATGCAAGGAACAAAAGTCCCAGGATCGACCCTGAAGGGGTCGATATCGACCCTATGGGGGTCGAACCTTGCGCCGACTTCTTCTATCCGGATTATCATGTTGAAGTTTCCTAGTTTGTATTTTAGGAAGGTGTTTTGCTTGTGTTTCCTAGTTAGATTAGGACTCCTTTTTGTCTATAAAAGGAGGTGGAACCTATAGTTTTAATTCATGCTATGCTTTGATTTAATTCAAGACTTGGAGAATTAGGGAGAAGACTTGGAGAACAAGTTTGAGGTTTGTAAGATTGATCTTTGGTTTTTATTTGAATTTGAGTTTGGTTTGATCATGTCTTCTTCTTCTTCTTCCTTGTTCTTCTTTGCTATGTGTGAGTAGTCTTCTTAAAGTTCTAGGGTTGGGCAAAAACCCAACACAATCATGCATGTTTAAAACTTGAATCCATGACTTGAATGCTTAAAGATCATATCTAACCTATCTTGTGCTTAATCCTTGGTGAAAATTGAGGCATGTCTTGTGATTAACCCTAGCGAAAGTGAAAAGTTAGTTGCTTGATTATATCTAAATAGGATTATTTGCGAAAGTTGATATTCCTAGGTTGAAGGATAGGTAGAAAGTTGTTTAATTTGCGAAAGTTGATTGAATAAACTTGAATTGTTTGCGAAAGTTGACTTTTCTATGATCTAGATGGCATGATAGTTGTGAATTCTTGTTGGAAGCATGTATGGTTGTTGTTGTGGTAGCCCTAGCCCTAGGATTTGCTTTTTATATTAATTGAAATTCGTATCCTTTGCCTTGATCCCGACTCCCTCCGTCGTGTTCGAGTTAGTTGTTTGTGATTTTGTGTGTTCGTGTGTGATTGATCTCAGGTTCGACCCTCTAAGGGTCGAGATCGACCCTCCTCTGGTCGATCCTGACTCTGTTTATTTGCGTTTCTTTTGCTCTTTCGTAGTTTATCGACTAATCTTAGCACTACTCTCACTCCCGTGGACGATCCTGACTTCGCTATACTCAGCGGGGTCTTGAATATAAATTTATTTGTTCAAGAAAACCCTTCAACAAATTGGCGCCGTTGTCGGGGAGTGTGCAATAGTGCCGTGTTTAGTTGATATTTGGGTTTGGGAATAGCCCATACCCCTTGTGTGTTACTGATTCGTTTTCTCGTGTTTGTGATCGCAGGTGTATGCCCTCTAGTTCACGAAGGAAAATCGACTATTTTCCCTTTGATCCTGAAATAGAGAGAACCCTTCATCGCAGGCTACGAGAACGACGAGCAATGGCCGACGCTGAGGCTCTTGCTCAACAGATGGAACAACTCCGTGCTCAGATGGAGCGTATGCAAATGGAGCGTGTTGCTCAAGATGCTGCTTTGCATCGAGAAAGAGAGGTTGCTGCCCGAGAGAGAGAGGCTGCTGCCCGTCTCCAACAACAACTAGATGCTATTCCGAGGAACGCTAAGCAATACATGAACCCGGAGCTTAGAGTTCCCGAGTCCGCTATAGTGCTCCCGGCGATTGAGCGTGCCTTTGAGATCAAGTCCCACTTCATCACTCTCATCAAGAGGTCTTAATATGAAGGCAAGACATCCGAATGCCCTATGGAGCACATCAAAAACTTCACCGACCTTTGTGACACCATCGCCGCCGATGGCGTGTCACTTAAATATGTGCTCCTCAAGGCGTTCAAGTGGTCTCTAACCGGGAAGGCACTTCATTGGCTCGAAAGTCTACCCGCTAGGTCCATCACTACATGGAAGGCTTTGCACGACTTGTTCATGACGAAGTTCTTCCCACCGGCCAAGACTTCCGAGCTAAGGAAGCGCATCACTTCTTATCATCAACTTCCTAATGAGACTTTTGTTGAGACTTGGGAGAGATTCAAGGAGCTTCTTCGGCAATGTCCTACTCATGGACAACCTCCTTATGTTCTTCAAGAGATATTCTTCCAAGGGATCAACGCCGCTACAAAGGACCGCATCAATCTTCACACCGATTGCGGTTTCATTGAGATGGATCCCGATGAGGCATGGGCTCTATTGGACAAACTCACCAACTATGATGCCATGTATGGGACCCAACAACCCATCCGGATTCAAACGAAGAAGCTTTATGATCCGAATAGTGAGCCAATTGATCAAGATGTGAAGTTTCAATTCTTGCAAGATAAGATCAACCGGCTCGAGAAGCAAGTGAGTTACTACAAGTCCGCTGCCCCCACTTGTCAAGAATGTGGTTCTCAATCTCACACCACCGCTTCTTGCACAAATGTGGAGCAAGTTCGGGCTGCCGAGGCATATGCGGAGGCTAACTATATGCGAGGACCTTACCGAGGCCAAAACAATGCTTATGCGGGGAGGAACAACAACAACTATTCTCAATGGAATAACAATGGTCAAGGCCAAAGTTATCCACCTCCTCCACAAGAGCAAAGGGCCCCTCCTTATAAACCTCCCGGTTATCAAGAAGAGCCACCGGCTTGGGCTCAAGGTTTCTTTGAAAGATTCGACCGCAAACTTGATGGCGTTCAAGGCCAATTGGGAAACTTGGATGCATGGAGGAAGAATGTTGATTCCCAACTTGGTAATCTAGCGGCTCAAATCCCACGACCTCAAGGACAACTTCCGGGCCGACCCGAGGAGAATCCTAGAGGCCGAGCAAGCAATGGTGAAGTCCGAGCCATGAACCTTCGAAGTGGCAAAGCATTACCCGATCCACCGAAGCAACCGGCGAAAGAAGCAATCTCAGGATCGACCCTACCTGGGTCGATATCAACCCCCTCCATGGTCGAGCCTGAGACCGCCAATGATGAAGATGAAGGGGCGATCGACCCCGAGGTGGTCGAGCTCGCCCACCCTGCACCCGGGACGTCTTTCAACCCCTCTCCACCAATTATTCCGGATCCTACTTCTTCCTCTTCCAAGGTACTTCCTTACCCTTCGAAGAAGCCCAAGGACGCGACGGAAGGAAAGTTTAAGCGCTTTGTTAAGTTGCTTCAAGGCTTGAATCTTTCTATTCCTTTCGCCGAGGCCTTGAATGAAATGCCCGCTTACACCAAGTTCTTGAAGGAGATTCTATCTAGGAAGCGATCAATGTCAGAACTAACGGATGAGGTGAGGTCGTTGGACCTTCCCGAGAAGCTAGGTGATCCCGGGAAGTTTGCTATTACAATCGGTATTGGAGCTTATCGCTTCAAGGCATTGTGTGATCTTGGTGCTAGTGCTAGCTTGCTCCCACTCTCAATTTGGTCCAAGACCAACATGGGGCCATTAGTACCGGTGAACATGAGGTTATACATGGCGGATGGTTCTTGTGTGAAGCCTACCAGTGTTGTCGACGACTTTCCTATCCAAGTCGGCAAGTTTGTCGTGCCTAATGATTTTATTGTCATGGATATGCCGGAAGATCCCGACGTACCAATTATCCTTGGGCGACCATTCCTAGCCACTGCTGGAGCTAAGGTTGATGTGAAGAAGGGTCTCCTTACCTTCGGAATTGGTGACGAGGTGGTAGAGTTTCGGCTACCCATTGGGGGCATCATGGAGTCTAGAGACGAGGTACCCATCAACAAATTTCATCCGGAGGAGGATCTTTGGAAAGGCGAGGTGTTAAGGCTCGATGTTGCCCATACACGATCAATCACGACCCAGCTGGGGTCGAGTTCGACTAACCTTCATGTACAAGAGAAGCTTGACTCCGGACAAAGCAACTCGACACCGACCCGTCCTCCGGTCGATACAGGTCAATATTCTCACTCTACTTGCATGCTTTGTGGTACACCTCTCTCTACACCTTCTTCCACCCTCTCTTCTCATTCTAAGTATGGGGTGGCGATGAGGACATCCGAGCCACCTTGGCACTCACATCCTCCAACTAGTTGAGGCCTCTCTCGTCAAGCTCATGACGTTAAAAAAGCGCTTACGGGAAGCAATCCGGTTTCTAGATTAGATTTTCCTTTTTATTTTCTTGCTTTTTGATTTTCCAATTTCTAGACTAGTATTTGTTTCTTCTAACCCTCCTTAGATTAGACTAGGATACGATACATTTGTTTGGATAGGATCTTTGTGGGATTTTTGCAGGGTGCTAAGCTTCAAATACGGGCTCAAAAAGGACGAGAAAAGACACTTCACACGAGGAACATGAGCTCTCAGGATCGACCCTAAGAGGGTCGAACCTCGTCACCAACTCCATCTCCAATCAAGCTTCTAAGAGTCATTGTGAGTTTTCTTCTTCTTTTCTCTTTACTTTAACATATGTTTTCATGCATGGGGACATTGCATGGTTTAAGTATGGGGTGGGGAAGAAGAGTCTCACATATTGTACATAATTGAGTCCTTGTTTGTTTGCTTTGCTTGTTTGATGGTTTGCTTGTTTAGAGAAAAATTCAAAAAAAATTGAGAAAACGTCAAAATCCAAAAAAATTGCAAAATATCGAAAAACAAAAAAATATTTGCTTCTTTGTTTGTTTTAGGATAGAAGAGCATTCCATCTTAGATGTCCTATGATGAAAATTAATTTTCATGCTTATCATGTAATTCCTTTGGCATAATTGGATAGTTTAGCCCAAGTTTTTGAGAAATTGCTTTTGATTGTGAAATTGACTTGTGATGAAATTGAGCATATGTGTCTTGAGTGAAGGTATTTGCAATCCAACAAATTTTTACCTAGTGAGAATTTTGGCCATATAGGGAGAACATCATTGATTCCCTCTTCTTTGTTTGTGTGATTTTGCTCTCTTTATGCATATGTCTCTTGTCATTGATATGGTTATCTATTTCTTGAAACCGTTATGAGATTGTTCATGCATGTTGATTGTGATTAAGAACTTATATTTTTAGCCTATATTCTTCCATGCCTACCTTAAATTGTCTTTGCTTAAACCCGTTCTAGCCTTAGCCTTTTGTTTGAAGCTCCACAAAGATTATCCCTAGCCTATATTAGCTTGACCCTATTCCGGGAATTGAACTTAGATGATGAAGTGTTGGGAATAATTTTTTGTTGAGTGACATTTTGGTTGAGTTTGAAAGTGGTGACATTGTTAAGGGGTAGAAAAACAACTTGTTGAAGTGTAGTGTAATAGGATTCTTGGCTTGGAATGCACATTGTTGAAAGATTGAAGAAAAGAAGTAAAAAGCTCGAGCAACTAGACTCAGGATCGACCCCCTATATGGTCGATCTCGACCCCACAGTGAAAACGTAGTCTCAGGTTCGACCCCCTAGGGATCGACCTCGACCCTAAGTAAGCTCGAGCAGAAAAAGAAAAGAAAGAGAAAAGAAAAAAAAATATAAGTGCAAAGCCAAGAATTCTTAGTGTTTCTAAGTTGTCTTATGGGAGTTTGGGTTAGAAATTGAAGGGTTTGAGTGTGATTGATGAAGTGTTTGGTTAAGAGTTGAAAAGAGAAGAAGTGAGTTGTTTCGGTTTGAAGTGTTGTATTTAGGAGTTTGATTCCCGGATTTAGCACCACATGGCCAAATAACTCCCTACCTTATGTTATTACCGAACCCCATTACAACCCGGCCGAATGAGTCTTCTATGAAGATTTCATTGAGCCTAAGTTCTTATGAATATTGATGTGTTTTGACTTCTCTAGGTAGAGAGATTGGTGATATAAGTCTCAATGATAAAGTAGATGTTGCATAAAGATTGAGATAAGAGTTGATTTGAAAGCCTAAACACATGAGAGTTGAGAGAAACACATTTATATCCCTTGTGAGGTTGGATTGTGGTTGCCTAGCTTGAGACTAATACATATGTGATGACGTTAAAATTGCTTGTCTACCTTTTCCCTTGTGCTTAAATGTTTTGACAAGGGCTATGCTTGAAGGTTGTGTTATTGGTCTTGACTTGCATGATTATTGCTTGAGGACAAGCAAGTCTAAGTATGGGGTGTTTTGATGTCCGCGTTTTTAGGTAGATTTTTAGGGTCTAGATAGGTTAGTTTGAGTTGTTTTTCGTAGTTGAGTCTTGTGTTTTTGAGTCTTTTTGCATGAGTTTTCGTGTTTCCTTGAGATTCGGAAACTACGCGCTTTTGTGTCGTTTTGTAGGTGTTTTGAAGCTTGAAGACGAGTTTGGAGCAAGACTTGGAGAGGATGGATGAGCTAGGAGGAAGATTCAAGTTGAAGAGCCAAGGAGAGGAGCTAAAGAGAAGCAAAATCAAGAGGAAAGGTGAAGAAATCGACCCCAAGATCGAGCCCAAGGAGGTCGACCTCGAGCAGAATCGTCAAACTTGGAATGCAAGGAACAAAAGTCCCAGGATCGACCCTGAAGGGGTCGATATCGACCCTATGGGGGTCGAACCTTGCGCCGACTTCTTCTATCCGGATTATCATGTTGAAGTTTCCTAGTTTGTATTTTAGGAAGGTGTTTTGCTTGTGTTTCCTAGTTAGATTAGGACTCCTTTTTGTCTATAAAAGGAGGTGGAACCTATAGTTTTAATTCATGCTATGCTTTGATTTAATTCAAGACTTGGAGAATTAGGGAGAAGACTTGGAGAACAAGTTTGAGGTTTGTAAGATTGATCTTTGGTTTTTATTTGAATTTGAGTTTGGTTTGATCATGTCTTCTTCTTCTTCTTCCTTGTTCTTCTTTGCTATGTGTGAGTAGTCTTCTTAAAGTTCTAGGGTTGGGCAAAAACCCAACACAATCATGCATGTTTAAAACTTGAATCCATGACTTGAATGCTTAAAGATCATATCTAACCTATCTTGTGCTTAATCCTTGGTGAAAATTGAGGCATGTCTTGTGATTAACCCTAGCGAAAGTGAAAAGTTAGTTGCTTGATTATATCTAAATAGGATTATTTGCGAAAGTTGATATTCCTAGGTTGAAGGATAGGTAGAAAGTTGTTTAATTTGCGAAAGTTGATTGAATAAACTTGAATTGTTTGCGAAAGTTGACTTTTCTATGATCTAGATGGCATGATAGTTGTGAATTCTTGTTGGAAGCATGTATGGTTGTTGTTGTGGTAGCCCTAGCCCTAGGATTTTCTTTTTATATTAATTGAAATTCGTATCCTTTGCCTTGATCCCGACTTCCTCCGTCGTGTTCGAGTTAGTTGTTTGTGATTTTGTGTGTTCGTGTGTGATTGATCTCCTGTTCGACCCTCTAAGGGTCGAGATCGACCCTCCTCTGGTCGATCCTGACTCTGTTTATTTGCGTTTCTTTTGCTCTTTCGTAGTTTATCGACTAATCTTAGCACTACTCTCACTCCCGTGGACGATCCTGACTTCGCTATACTCAGCGGGGTCTTGAATATAAATTTATTTGTTCAAGAAAACCCTTCAACAGCAATACCTCCTTTGGTACCCTCCGAAGGAGACAATATACATTCATGGAATCCGATTTTTTTAATAATGGCATCCGATGGTGGTGTATCTGATTTTGTTTCTACTAAGTATAAAAACTGTAATTTGTGTAATTTTCGTAGGAAGGCAATTTCATCCCAGAAATTAGGCCTCCTAATACCCCGCACATTCCAAAATGTACAAGTCATAAAAACGGTTTCAATGGTAACTGGTCAAATAGAATGGTCAAACAAAATTTCATAATCCTTTCCAGGATTGAAATACACAACAATCAGCATGTAGAAGAATAAGTCAAAAGCTGGACAATAGTGTAAAAGATCACAGAAACTGTTCAGAATATAGGTACCTTGAGCCACAGAGGGGAAGAAAACATACATAATATATTTGACAAATAGAAGGTGATAAAAAAGAGCTAACAATGTATGACAGCAACACGTTAAATTACACATAGTGAGTACAAAAGTCTGATACATTAGTGTGTTAAACCACACAATATGAAGATAACTTTCATACTTGTATGCACCACAACCTCCACAAGACAGTAGAAGCCTGGAGATTAAGCATGTAATGTCATTATTGATGCTGCAAGAGAGAAAGAGCAAGTTTGTGTGAACATGATAGTTGAAATTGATATTGCAACTTTGATAGGTAAAAACAAAAAATATGATACATATCTGAACATTACGTTTGAAGTTGACATAGCTCACTATTTTACAAAAACCTTGAATCAGCATATTATGGTTCATTCCCATCTTCAGGGGCGTCTCATATTTGGCGGGGGATTAAGCTGGGCACTGAAGAGGTGACTTTGAAAGGTTCGAAGTGGTTGCTGCGCAATGGAGAGTCCATTAGGTTCTGGCATGATGTCTGGATGATGGATTTCCCTCTTATCGATGTTGCTGAAGGCGTGATCGGAGATGGTGAACAGAATCTGTCGGTGGCCGATTACTGGATTCCGGGCATGGGATGAGATTGGAACCGCGTGGCAACTTCTCTGCAGCCAGGAATGTTGTTGAAACTCGTTGCCTGCGCGATCGATGAGGAAGGGTTGAACCAGGAAGATGAGATTTGCTGGAAATTTACTGTTGATGGTGCGTACACCGTCGCATCTGGCTATGATTTGATCCAGGGACATTTGGATCGGTGCGAGACTGATGTGGGGATTTTTCAGCATGTGTGGAAGCTTATGGTTCCCGAGCGTGTGCGAGTGTTTGTGTGGCTGGCTATTAAAGGGGGAGTTATGTCCAACTGCGAACGTCGGAGGCGCCACATATGCTATGCTGCTACTTGCACCCTCTGCGGACAGGGGGAGGAGACTTACGAGCATCTCTTCAGAGATTGTGAAAAGGTTAAGTTCATATGGGCTAAGCTGAATATTAATGTTATGGTTGATGATTTTTTCCAGGTCCCGTTTTCGAGCTGGATCCGGGTCAATTTGGTTATGAAGCATCATGTCGCTGGTCTCGTGTGGAATGAGCTTTTTGCTACCACATTATGGTGGGTGTGGAAGTGGCGGTGTGCAGCTGCTTTCGGTGATGTTCCGAATGTCAAAGATAAGGTGGAGTTTGTGATCGGCTGGGCAGCTGAGATGCGTAATGTTGCAGGTAAGCTTTCTTCTTGTGAGGATAGGCTTGCTCGTGTTTTACAGGATGTTGTTTGGGAGAAGCCAAATGAGGAGTGGGTGAAAATCAACACCGATGGAGCGGTGAGACGGAGTGGCCTCAGCGGGCGGCGTCATCCGGAACAGCGCGGGAGAGTGGATGGGCGGTTTTGTTCATAAGGTGGGGGCGTGTTCGGTCCCAATGGCGGAGCTTTGGGGTGTCTTGGGCGGTCTT
The DNA here is from genome assembly GCA_934048045.1 of Polygonum aviculare. NCBI lineage: Eukaryota > Viridiplantae > Streptophyta > Magnoliopsida > Caryophyllales > Polygonaceae > Polygonum > Polygonum aviculare. The sequence continues at coordinate 30,949,043 of OW204026.1, forward strand.
AAGCTTGCTTGGTCCGAAGGCCATCGAAAGGTGGTGCTTGAATCGGATTCAAAACTTATTGTTAATTTTCTGCAGGGATCGATCAAGAAAAGTCACCCTCTTGCTAGCTTGGCTTTGCAATGCCATGGCTTCTTTAGTAGGGATTGGGAAATCCAATTCCGACATGTGTATCGTGAGGCCAATTCGGTTGCGGATTCCCTCGCATCTTTAGCGTTTAGCTTTCCTTTAGGTTATCATGTATTGCTTGCCCCTCCCGAGGGGATTTTTACTATTCTGCATAACGATGTAAGGGGCCGGGCTATCCCCCGATTGATGACTACTTAGCTCTTTTTTCGATATTAATAAAACGCTCGTAGAGGGCCCGGAGAGTACCGCCTCTCTTTCAACCAAAAAAAAAAAAACGATGCTCTATCTCATACGGAATTTCCTGCAATATTAAGGGCCCGTTTGTTTGTAACGGATTGAAAGGTCCGTTTCAACTTAAGCTACAATGCCTTGCCTAGTAAGTTAGGGTTAATACATAAATATATGCTATCATTCTTCTAGCTGCGATTTCAACTTCCTCCTCCTCCTAGTGGATTGATCCGATCCGGTATGTGTGCGATTTCAATTATGTGTCTCGTATCAACTTAAGGTACATGAAGATTACTTTATTTACCAAAATCTCTGTGAGCGAATTTGATTCTGTATGGCCAAAGTTGCTATCTTTTTTCTATGTATCATCATGAAACTGATCGGATTTTCAAAATTAAATCTCTATCGTTTGTTTGGCTGGAAATTTTGACATCGATTATATTGTTGGTAAACTTTAATGAGTTGATTTTAGATTAGGGTTCCTTTTCCACATGAATTAACACCATCGGTGGTTTCTTGTGTAGTTGTAATTTGGTCAAGGCTTAATTGTAACTAGGGCTACTATCTACTCGAATGATGAATACTACGGAGGAGGAGTTAGGATCAGGATCAACTAAAAAGCAGAGGACGACGCCAGCTCTGACAGACTACTTTCTGCCTCAACACGCACTGTTCGAGAGAGCCGGGTTGGGGTTTGTGTCAGCCAGTGTCATCGGCTTCGCCTTACCCCTAGCGCAAGGCGGTTCGGATCTCCCGCTGGCGGCACGCGTGAAGCATCGTTACCACATAGGCCAATGCTTGGGTGGCAAGGTTGCTTATGGCCCTCTTGTGATTGCTTCTCTGGAGCACGCCCTGGCCACTTGGCGGGGTCAACGTGATCTTCTCAACACTTTTGTTGCAGCCACTGGGTATGGTCTTGTTTGCGCATCCCGTCATTATGGCGCTGGACGTCGGCTCGTCGCCGCTGCTCTACCCCTTGTCATGGGCTGCGCCTGGACCTGGGGCGAGTATGTTGCTCGGGGTACCAATGATCTTCCTCCTTGGAAATACGAGCTCGAACGGGCTGCCGCTACGTCCCTCCCTGCTGCTGACGATTGAATTTTTATGATCTTATACCGTTCTTTTTAGAAAAATACTACGTAGTATATCTTTATGCTTGATATATAATGATAAACTCCAATATATCTTATGATAGATTGTTTTAAACATAGTCGGGTTTAATTAGATAAAAATGTTATTTACCTTATTTTTCTTATATATATATATACACATGGAAAGTTCATATATGTAGTTAGAGCTTACAAGTTGTTTCGTTCTTTCAATTAATTTTGTAGGATTTTGTCAATTGCTTGTTACATTGGTTTATGTTCGTTCAGCCTCTAACTAGTTTTTAGTATCTATAAACTTATAATACTTGAAAACACTACCTAAACATCCAAATCATGTTCAAGGGGCGGTGGTTGCTTCTCCCCTTCTAGCTAGTGTTTCCAATGAATTGTCTAATATGGAATGTTCAAGGGGCGGGGAGCCCAGGGTTCAGACGTGCTTGTAGATACATACTCAAGCATAATCGGGTTGATGTGTTGGCTATCGCAGAGCCCCGTATCTCGGGAGACAGGGCTCAGAGGGTGTGTAATCGCCTCAACTTCACGAATTGCGAAAGGGTAGAGGCGTCAGGTTTCAGTGGAGGATTGTGGTTATTGTGGAATGGAGACTCCCTAAACATCCAAATCATGGAGATGAGTCAGCATTTCATCCATTGTAAGGTTCGGATGGGCGAAGCCACAATTCACTTGGTGGTGCTATATGCCCCCCCGTCGGCATCGCGTCGGGTTACGTTCTGGGAAGAAACGGAAAGGGTGATCGGAGGTATAACGGAGCCGGTTTTCATTGGAGGGGATTTCAATTGCATAGTCTCGTTGGAGGATCGAAACGGAGGTGTGAGCCGGCTGTCGGAAGACTCGTCAAAGTTTGTGGACTGGATTAGCAACTTGGGCCTCATAGACTTGGGTTTCGTTGGACCAAAATTCACCTGGAGAAGAGGTACCAATAGAAACACAAGGGTAGAGAAACGACTCGATCGAGTGTTCACGAATGTGATGGGAAGGTTAGAGTGGGATGAAGCAATTGTTAAGCACCTTCCAGCCCTCTCATCTGATCACAACCCAATTTTACTGATGTTGAAAGGGCAGGAGGGGAGGAGGAGAGCTAGGAGGCCGTTCAGGTTCGAAGCGGCGTGGATCGAGCATCCACAATTTATGCAATTTGTCAGGCAACACTGGAAGTCGGAACTTGATCCGGGCGAGGCCCTAAATTCCCTCCGTGCGGATTTGCTGGAATGGAATCGCTCGGTTTTTGGAAATATACACATCAGGAAAGCAAATCTTGTCGCCCGCCTTGAAGGAATCCAAAGAGCTATGGAGAGGGGGGCGAGCAATAGATTGCTTGACATGGAGTCGGAATTGCGGATGGAGTTGGATCGAACCTTGGAGCAAGAGGAGAAGTTATGGTTTCAAAAGTCCCGCCAGAATTGGATTGAACATGGGGACAGGAACACAAAATTCTTCCACACGAGTACGGTGATAAGAAGACGGAGGAATAAGGTGGAAGCACTCAAAGATGAGGAAGGGAGGTGGGTGTCGGATCCGGAGACCTTGGAGGCGATGGCGACTGATTTCTTTAAAAGGCTCTATTGCCCAGAGGAAAGCATAACTGAAGAGTGTAGCCTACAGAGAGGCGGTTTTCCGGAGCTCTCTAGGGGTGAGGTGGACAGTCTCACTAGAGGGGTGGACCGAGGGGAGGTGGCGAAGGCCCTCAAGCAAATGGGATCCTTCAAAGCCCCAGGCATTGATGGTTTTCAGCCGATATTTTTCAAAACGTGCTGGCAGGAAGTGGGAGATTCGGTGGTTCGGTTTATTGTGAACTTTATGGAGTCCGGGAAACTCCCCCCTGGCGCGAACGACACCCTGATCGCGCTCATTGCTAAGGTCAAAGGCCCGGAACGAGTGAACCAATTCCGACCGATTAGTCTGTGCAATGTGCTCTACAAGCTGGTGACCAAGGTGCTGGCGAACCGCCTCCAACCGTTGATGAATAAATTGGTCGGACCGACCCAAAATAGCTTCATCCCAGGACGGTCGATATCCGACAACGTGGTGGTTCTACAAGAAGTGGTCCACTCCATGAGGCTGAAGCGGTCAGGGAAGAAATGGATGATCCTAAAATTGGACCTAGAGAAGGCGTATGACAAAGTAAGATGGGATTTCATTCTTGATACTTTGGATGATGCGGGAATGCCGGAGAAGTGGATCTCGTGGGTGAGAGAGTGTGTTTCCACAGTATCAACAAGATTGCTTTGGAATGGGGAAATGACGGAAGGCTTTAGCCCCACGAGAGGACTACGCCAGGGAGACCCGATCTCCCCATATTTGTTTGTGCTCGGAATGGAGAGGTTGAGTCACTTAATCAATGATGAGGTGCTCGCTGGACGCTGGAAACCACTTGTAATTTGTAGGGGTGCCCCTAAGCTCTCCCATCTCTTCTTTGCGGACGATCTCGTCCTATTTGCGGAGGCGTCGGGGGTCCAGATGCGGAGAGTGATGGACTGTTTAAAGAAATTTTGTAGTGCGTCGGGGCAAACCATAAGTAAGGAGAAATCGAAGATTTTCGTCTCCTCAAATGTTGATAGAGGGGTGGCGAGTCAGTTGGAAGACATCAGCGGCATTAATGTCACAAGAAACCTTGGAAATTATTTGGGAATGCCAATCCTCCAAGGAAGACTGAACAAGGAGACTTTTGGCCATTTAGTTAGCAAGGCGAAGGCTCGTCTAGCCGGGTGGAAAGCGAGGACTTTGAGTATGGCCGGCAGAATTACACTTGCAAAGTCGGTTTTATCGGCCATTCCTTCTTACCAGATGTCCATGGTTTGCCTGCCCAAAAACTGTCAGGAGAGACTTGATAGAATCAGCAGGTCGTTTGTATGGGGGGAGATCGAGGGGCAGAGGAAATTACACTTGGTAGGGTGGGAGAGTGTGTGTGCGCCAAAAGCAGAGGGTGGCCTGGGGCTTAGGAAGACAAGAGAGATGAACCTAGCCTTGCTGGGAAAATTGGGTTGGAGACTCGTTAACGGGGAAGGGGAATTATGGGGCGAGATTGTACGGGCTAAGTATGGAGTCCGCTTTGAGGGTGCGAAGCTGGAGACCACCCGAAAGAGCAGATCTTCGGCGATTTGGAAGAGTATCAAGGAGGGTTATGAAGAGGTGGTTGCGAAAGGGCTGTGTTGGAACGTTGGGTATGGGGATAAGGTGAGTTTTTGGCATGATAGGTGGGTCGGACAACAGCCCCTGGTTGAAACGGGCCGCTGCTGGGCAGAGACGGCTGACGACAACCGATCGGTGCGTGAGATGTGGACAGGCCACGGGTGGGATTGGCCAAGTTTTGAGGGCCGCTTGCCCACCAAGACCTTGATGGAGATCGCATCGGTTGGGCTGGCGGAGGATCAGGACACCGGAGATGCTTTGAGGTGGGCGCCATCCTCGTCAGGTATGTACACGGTAGGATCGGCGTACGCCCTTATCACAAGGAGAGGGTCGGTCCGGGTGGAGGAAGACTTGAGGGAGCTTTACCGAAAAGTGTGGAGGATGTCGATCCCGGAGAGGGTGAAAGTGTTCGCGTGGCTGGCCATCAAAGGGAGGTTGCTAACGAACGAGGAGAGATTTAGAAGGCACCTGGCCCCCAGCCCCATTTGTGGGGTGTGTGGGCGTGAAGCGGAGTCAGTGAGACATGTGCTGGGGGCATGTGAGTCAGCTGCTGAAGTGTGGAGGAGTCTGCTGGACCGAGACGATCAGGAGGGGTTCTTCGGGTGTAGCGACAGGGATTGGGCTAAGAGGGGCATCGAAGGGAAATGGCCGTTACATGTGGAAGGAGATAGAGCAGTGGGGTTCATCGTCACAGCCTGGTGGATTTGGAAGTGGCGAAATCAAAACTTGTTTGGGGAGCCGGAGAGAGTTCCAAACAAGTGGTGTTTTGTTAGGCAGTACTTGCGTGGGCTAGAAGAGGTGAGACGGAGGCGGGCAGCGGGACAGATTCCGGTGGAGAAGAGGGAGATCATGGTTGGCTGGTCGACTCCGCGAATGGGATGGATGAAGGTGAATACGGATGGATCGGTGAGACACGATGGAGCGGCGGCGGGGGGAGTTCTAAGAGACGACGAAGGGAATTGGGTTGCGGGATTCATGTGTAATTTAGGCTCCTGCACAGTTCCTACTGCTTAATTGTGGGGTGTGTTTTATGGCCTTCAGCTTGCTTGGGAGAAGGGGTGCAGGAGGGTGGTGGTGGAAATTGACTCCCTTCTGGCCATTAATCTCCTGCAGTCCAAGTTGGAGAGATCGCACCCTCATGCTAGCCTGGTTAGACGATGCCAAGGCTTCTTAGGTAGGGATTGGGTCGTCCAATTCCGACACGTATTTAGAGAGTCGAACCGCGTTGCGGATTTTGTTGCTAGCTTGGGGCATAACGCTACTGTTGGCGTCCATTACCTCTCGTCCCCGCCTGTGGGGGTTGAGGAAGTGCTGTATGAAGATAGAATTGGGGTAGCCCAGCCAAGGATTGTAACTGCTTCTTCGATTAATAATATTGCTTGAGGCTCTTGGCCTCGTTTGACCAAAAAAAAAATACTTGAAAACACTACATGGCACGAGTCGCTACTCTTCCTTTGACGACAACGAGTTCTCGTGTAATAGAACGTACTCTCGGCTGCAAGAAACGTACCCAGAAAACAAGGTTATTCCATGACAATTAGCACATCAAGAAAAATATGTTCTTTATTTTTTTTATTTTTCCAGAGTAAAGTTAAAATGGTACGGTGCTTTTACCGTGTTCTTTCACAATGTCTATGAGATCGATGTGCTTTTACTGTGTGCTTTCACAATCTACCAATTAGACAAAGCTAAGGCTTGGCTTCAACAACGACATCGGATATCGATTAGCTAATGCCATATTATTATTATTGACCCACCTCGGGGATGTTAAGTCTTATATATAAAAACTACTCTCATAACCCTACCACAATCACCATGTAATACTGCCTTCCAACACTCACCCGAAAGGGACACGGGCACTAAATCTTTGACACTTGTCATATTTTACGTCATTTGTCCAACCAATGGAAAGATGGCCAAGAGCTCTTATGAATAGGGAAAGTGGGAAATGAAAGAGGATCTTTGGTTTGGGTCTCTACCTGAGACTCGGGCCAGAGCATTGAAGTTTTCGAATCATATATATCCGAGAGATTATCACAAAATCATAAGTAAAACACAATTCTCCCCTCGAGTGATCAAATCCGTTCCGTAGTTAATGCCTCGATTTGGTCCTAAATCGTCAACAATCTCGTGTGTACTAGATATCCGTATTATAAGATTTTTGGAGCATGAGTACGTATTCCTCATATATCAAAACATCTGAATTGATATCTCTAAAAAATATGATGAAAGGGTGTACGAAGTCGGTCACTAGCACTACTAATTTCAACCTCTCAATTGTCTCTCAAGTCTGAAATTCTGAATCTTGATCGTTATACCCTACTAGGCTACTATTGACTCTTGGATTGTCTTTCGAACTGATCATTCCGTGTGGTCCTGGGCCTGACCTCATGGATTAGGAAAAACGATACCCTTTGCTTTGTTTTCCATGTCGGGGTTTATTCGACGACTATCAATTTTATTAGCCTTTCGATTTACCTATTTCATCTTGAAAGAAGAGCAGTTCCATTACTTTAGTCATTCATGAGACATGGAGAGGGTCATTGACCAGGATAAAGAATGCATACCCAATTTTTGATCCATTTTTGCCTATTAAACGATGCTCTATCTCATATGGAATTTCCTGCAATATTAAGGGTCCGTTTGTTTGTAACGGATTGAAAGGTCCGTTTCCGTTTAGGCCCGTTTGCTTCCCATTTTATTAATTTTTTTGATTGATTAAAATAAGGGAAACAATGAGAGGTTTATTTTTCGCCTGAAACCCGACGCCTTTCACGCCAACCCTTTTTCGCCTCCATTCGATCGCTCTCCTGTTCTCGAGTGGCTTGAAGAGGCTCCAAGTCTTCAAGAGAGGTCCGATTTCTCCTTCCTTCTAAATGCAATTTGTTTTTCTTTGTTGGAACGTATGCACGTGAGAATCTTCCCTTAGGGTTGCCCATTCCATTCATTGAAAATATATACGAGTACAATGCCTTGCCTAGTAAGTTAGGGTTAATACATAAATATATGCTATCATTCTTCTAGCTGCGATTTCAACTTCCTCCTCCTTCTAGTGGATTGATCCAGTATGTGTGCGATTTCAATTATGTGTCTCGTATCAACTTAAGCTAGATGAAGATTACTTTATTTACGTGACCGAATTTGATGATTCTGTATGCGCAAAGTTGCAATCTTTTTTCTTATGCATCATGAAACTCATCGGATTTTCAAAATTAAATCTCTATCGGTTGTTTCGCTGGTATTCTTATTGTTGGTAAACTTTAATGAGTTGATTTTAGACTAGGGTTCCTTTTCCACATTAATTAACACCATCGGTTTGTTGTGTAGTGGTAATTTGGTCAAGGCTATATTGTAATTAGAGCTACTATCTACTCGAATGATGAATACTACTACGGAGGCAGGATCAGGATCAGGATCAATTAAAAAGCAGACGCGGACGCCAGCTCTGACAGACTACTTTCTGCCTCAACAAACACTGCTCGCACAAGCCGGGCTGGGGTTTGTGACAGGCAGTGCCGTGGGCTTCGCCTGCCCCCTAGTGGAAGGCATGTCGGATCGCCCGCTGGGGGCACGCTTGAGGTCTCGTCTCCACGTAGGGCGAACTGCGGGTGGCACGGTTGCTTATTGCTTTCCTATAATTGCTTCTTTGGAGCACGCCCTGGGCACTTGGCGGGGTAAACGTGATCTTCTCAACACTTTTGTTGCAGCCACTGCGTATGGTTTTCTTTTTCCAGTCAGTCTTGGCGTTGGACGTGGGCCCTTTGTAGCCGCCGCTCGACCCCTTCTCATGGGCTGCTCCTGGACCTTGGCCGAGTATTGGGGTCAGAATGCTTATCCTTCTTGGAAATACGGACTCCCGGCTGCTGACGATTGAATCTTTATTATCTCATTTTTCTAAGCTATCTCATGATCAGGTGTTCGTCCGTTAAGACAGATATCAAGGATCCTGTTTTGTGTGTGTGTGTGTGGTGTTTTGGTTTTTATTTCGTACTATATATCTTAGGGGTTCGGAATGTCTAACACTTACTGTGTGCTCGTCTGTCATCGTTTTATGTCTAGACTTGGTTGTCTTAATTCCCTGTGTTGTTTACATGATAAAAAACCTTGTTCTGAATATGTTCATACCGGCCAAATCGTAATCACTCCTCCGGGGTTTCTTATGATCTAATTCCTTTCCAGAAACTAGATCTCCCATTGATGTACTTTGAGAGGAGGTCAAAGTCAAATTAGAGCAAGGTCAGTTTAATTATCTAATTTAATATTTAAACTTATCTTGCATTAAAGAGAACACGGCTTCTGGTGAATTGTTCTGCTTTGTGCATATACATTTTTAGCTAGGTTTTAGCTCTTAAAAACGAGACAAAAAACAGTCTACAACAGCACTGTAGCACAAATATTATAAACATAAGCTGAGGCCATAGCAACCTCTTCTAGGAAGAGACAACGAAGACTTCTCAGCAATGTGAAGGGATTGACTACGGTCTATGGTCGTAGGCGACCCGAGGAAGAGGCGACCCAAGTGAAAGTAAAAGGCGCGGAGGCATAGTTCGCGACTCTGCAAGTGTACTCCTAATCCGCTCCTGACCGGCCTGTGTTTCTTACTTGCGCCCCAAGCAAGGCCTAGAATTAGAGATTATATGATGTAAATATTATGGCTAAAGATATAAAGCCATGATATTATATTTTAGGATAGAATATTATCCTAGAAAAGATAGATTGAGCCCTATAAAAGGGAGAGAGACATACATTGTAAGGGACCGACAATCAATAAAAATACAATGCCGAGTTTCCCACTGGGAAAGTTCTTCGAGCTTGATTGTCCGATAGTGCCCAACCACTCTATTTCTCGTATGCTCAGACTCTGCCTCTTACATCTTGGTACGGCCTATGAGCAATAACACCATTCCCATCGTATCTACAAATGTCAAATAACAAAAGATGAGCATAATTACATCCTCTTGACAAATACAAAACAAGCTTACATATTTTACATACAATATACAGACCAGTAGGATGTGTAGTTTTCCATCTCCACCAACACTGATTATTTTTTTCAGTCTGAAAGTGCAGCCATCCTGAATGACCCTTTATCAACAATGAGAGGTATCTCTACTTCAGCTACCTGCACCAAAAAGAGGAAACAAAAGATTAACCACTATTCCAATTGATGATGGATGGGAAAAATTAATAGACTTGGGCAATATATATGCATACCCAGGACCACCACTCAGCAAGCTTCTTACAGAAGAACGTCACCCAGGCAATATATTGTCCAGTCTCAACTCCCTCTATCGGTCTAGTCTATAGGATTAGCAGCCATTAATAGACAACCATTAATAAACAAGTCCTTGATGTTTTAAGTTTGTCAACATTGAGAAGAACTGCACTGTAATGCCAACTTAAATATGGATTCTTATAATATTAAGAATTAGGATCCTATCTCTGCTACATTCATCACCTACAAAGCCTATGATATTTTTTACCTTGCTTTCCAGCATAAGGAGCCCCAGCAAGATCAGTTTCTACTCGATAACTGCTCACCAAAAATCCCTGCAGCTGCACATGCCATCTTTGAAGTGATGAAACCGGATCGTATCCCTCACAGTTATCTCCCTCTTTTCAACAAGGCTTATAAACTTGATAGCCTCGTGACAGTCCCCACAAACTCTCAAATTCTTTGTCACAAGAATTGGCTTCCGGGGGCTCATGCTAACAATTGCAAAGGCAATCGCCAACTTCTCACTGTGGTAGAGAAGAATTTTCTCTTTCTCCTCCTCTTCAACATCTTGCATTACAAAACTATGGACAGCTCTGTAGCCTAGATCACGTGCCTCAAGTAACAACTCCTCTAGCTTCTTATATATTTCTGCTGATCTTGGGTGTGAGCAGTCCCCACTAAGGAATGCATGAACCACGCCATTTATCTCAACCCAGCTGCATCCTGGGCTTTTCTTGAAACCTTCATCTCTCTGCTTGATTCGAATATCAGCTGCATCCTCCCATCTCCCTGCAGAGCTGTATACGTTCGATAAGAGAACAAAATTCCCAGTGCCTTGGGGTCCCAAACTGTTGATTTTCTTGGATGCTTCTTCTCCCAGTCGAATGTTCTTGTGGACACGACAAGCAGAGAGTAGTGCGCTCCAGATGTGAATGTCGGGCTCCAAAGGCATTTCTTCAATAAAACTCTTGGCTTCCTCCAAAAGTCCTGCTCGACCCAAAAGATCAACCATGCATATGTAGTGATCGATCCAAGGGGTTATTCCAAACTGATCAAACATAGTTCCAAACCAGTGCTTCCCTTCGGAAACAAGACCAGAATGGCTACAGGCTATCAAGAGGCTAATGAATGTGATCTCGTCTGGCTTCAAATCTTCAGCTAAGAGCTCCTGAAACAGTACAAGTGCATCCGAGCCAAGGCCATGACTCCCATAACCAGCTATCATTGAATTCCACGAAACTATATCCCGTTTAGGCATCCTAGTAAATAATTTTCTTGCTGTATTCACTTTTCCACACTTTGCATACATATCAATCAAAGCATTGCAGACCGAGACATCACTAGTCAAACCACTAACGGTAGAATAACCATGGGCACACTTTCCATGTAACAGAGCAGCTAACTGCGAACAGGCTGGCAGAATTCCAAGCATTGTTGCCTCATCTGGAGCTACACCAGATAGCTGCATTACCCGGAATAATGTAAGAGCCTCTCGGGCTTTGCCATTCTGCACAAACCCAGAGAGCATTGCACTGTAGGAGACTCTGTCTCTTGGGTTCATTCCTTCAAAGTACTTAACAGCGTCATCCATAGCACAGCATTTGGCATACATCGATAGGAGCGTGTTCCCAACCATCAAGTCCAGAAGGCTGCCTGTTTTAAGTATATGACAGTGAATTCGTCTCCCTGTACGTAGATCTATCAACTTAGTGCAAGCTCGAAGAGCAGATCCAAGGATCACTACCGACAAATTCTTTTTGTGAGAAACAAAGACTTGATCAAACAATTCCAATGCCTCTAGCATATAATCTGAGTTTACAAGTGCACCGATCATGGCACTCCAAGTCACTTCGTTCCTTACCCTTAAATTGTCAAAGATAATTTTCGTGTAAGACAGCCATCCACATTTCCCGTACATGTCGAGAAGCCCCGTGCTGACCACATTACTACTATCAAAACTTTGTCTCACACAATACCCATGAATTGCTTTCCCTTCTTTCAACATTCCAGCCTGAGCAACTACCGGCAAAAGCCCCACAAGGGTAGATGAATTCGGGCTTACTCCCGAATCACACATCTCCTTTACCAATCTCACCGCATCACTGTATGCCCCATGGAGAGAGAACCCAGCAACCATTCCATTCCAAGCTACTTTATCCCTGCAAACCATCCTATCGAACACCCTTCCCGCCTTCCCTAGAGACCCACATTTCATGTAAAAATCAACCAAGGCAGTCGATATATAAACATCTTTATCCAGGCCCAACCTGATTGCCTGACCATGAATCTCCTCTCCCGCTTCGACCGCACACAAAGCAGAGCACGCCTTGAGAACAAAGGGGAAGGTGAACTTGGTGGGCACAATCCCAATGGCCAGCATCTTGAAGTACAGATCAAGGGAATCCCCAAAGGGCCCGTTCCAAGCGTAGGCGCGAATCATCCAGTTACAAAGAACCACACTTGGGTTGGGAATTTCGTCGAACACCTTGCGGGCGGTTTCGAGGCGGTCACAGGCGACGTAGAAACGGGCGAGCTTTTCAAGGATCAGAGGGTGGGTTCTGGCAGCGGGGCTGTTCTTGAAGAGATGCTGGTGGACCTGGCGGCCTCGGTTGAGGGATTTCGAGACGATGGAAGCTTCCAGAAGCTCTGTGTAGGCGGATAGTGAAGGGAGATCGGAGAAGGTTTTGGTGGCTGTGGAAGCGACCCGGATTGGGATGCGAGGATTGACAAGGGAAGAGCATTGTTGCATTACTCCTTTGAGTCCTTTCCTTTCCCCTGCTTAGCTGAATCAAATTCGGTGAACGCGGGGAAGAGAAGACGCAGGAAGAGGAGATCAATTTTTAGTAGGGCTGTGCAAATGTAGACCGGACCGGGAGACCGGACCGGGCCGGACCGGAATATTACGGTCTGGTCCAAGACCGGGGCCGATTCGGTCCGGTCCACAGTCCATGATTTTTCTATCAATCGGGTTACGGTCCAAGACTGGACCGGACCGGAGTTTACGGTCCGGACCAGTTAGACCGGAATAAATATATTATTCAAAATTATGCATACAAATGTATTAAAATACTTAGATTTGATATATAAAATCAAATTGTATCACTTACTTAATATATATTACAATGCAAAAGGGAACAAGATTGTAATTTAATCATATCTTAACATTAAGATAGAAAAAATCTACAACAAAACATTTAAATCGGTCTTACCATAACCAATTTTAAACATTAAAATATTAAAAATTTACAATAAAACATGTAAGTCGGTCTCCACGGTCCAAGTATTACAAAATTTATGGTCCACCGGTCTGGACCGGGACCGTACATTACGGTCCGGTCCGGTCCGGTCCAGACCGGTTGAACAACCCTAATTTTTAGTTAATTAGATAAAAATATTATTTAACTTATTTTTCTTATATATATGCACATGGAAAGTTCATATATGCTTTGTATTGTTTCTATGTATACAACGATTACGTACCTGCCAAGCATTATAGGTTAGAGATATCAGATACTAAAAAAATTGAAGTTTTATTAAAAAAACATCAAGTACAATTAAGGTGAGATAGTGTCTTAAGATAAAAACGAGATTGAGTTTTAGCCACTTGTGAGTTGTCACTTGTCACATATATGTGTGGGACATGTGCGCAAAAATAAAGTATTTTTAATCTTCATGTTGTAATTTTGGAACATGATTTTGGATTTTTATCTAACCTGAGTGTGTATGATAATATTAAGGTGTTGAATCATATAAAAATGAATTTTCACCTATTAACTTTAAATGCATCTATGCTGTTGAATCTTTTCTTTTTTGAAAAAAATATTGTTGGAACAGTTAAGTACGACATTTCAATTTTATACACTAAAATTTCAAATTAATATGTTAAAAATGATTATAATCCTTAAATATGATAGTTCTATTTTTATAATCCAAAAATTCATTTTAATATGTTAATAATTCAATTACGTATACTAGAAGTTCATATTTATAATATGTACGGGTTCAATTTTGTGTGCAATAAGCTCACTTTTTTCCTATAGTTAGTTTTTTTTTTTACTATAAGTTCAATTTTTCTGTTGTTCGATTTTTTTGAAAATGAAAATATCAAAAATAGTTTTAAAAATAATAAAATTTTAAAATAATATTGACCATCCATTATTTATAAGATAAGGAGGTAAATCAAATTGAGGAGGTTACTCCTCAAACTAAGTGGTTGTCCTTACCACAAAAACTCTCGTCACTAGAACCTACCTCTATCTTATCCTAAACTAGTACAAACCCCGTACCATGTATGGGTAATGTAAATATAAAATCGAATTAACCCATTCGAGATCGAATTTTGTTACGAATACGCTTTTAACTCGGGAACTTATAATCTAAATCCGATAGACCAAAGTCCGAACCTATTAACCTATATATGTACTTTTATTCATACAATTTTAATTCTAATATAGTTCTATTCAAAATTTCAAATTTATACTAATAATGAATATACTATTGAAATATATGAAAATTTTTCACTATTCTTCAAGATTCAATAATGACAAAAATGTATACTAATTAATAAGAATTTTTTTAAAGAATATAAAAGAAAATCACTTGAATTTCCTTATTCATATAAGGATATATAATTGAGTAAGATATTAAGTATACATAAGGAAATTGGATAAGATATCAAAAAGATATATAAGTGCTCTCAAAAAAAGATATATAAGTTATTTTTTGAAAATCAATGCAAAAAATAAAATCATTATTATATTCAGGGTTGATGATGTGGCGCAAATTTTAACAAAGACTTGGGTTCCGCTTTATACTGTATTATTATGGTAGATAAAAAATGGCATGTTTTAATTAGATAAAAATATTATTTATTATATTTATTTCTCTAATATATACATGGAAAGTTCATATATGTTTTGCATTGATAAACGCGTGATTTCTCTAGTTAAACTCTATCATATACAGTACTCCGTATATCTTTTTCTTTTTAAGGAGGTATATGTTCTTTTTTTTTTGGATCAAAAAATATATATATATATCTTTTTTATTTTGTTGGAATATATCTTTGTTTCTAAATATAACGATTACGTACCTCCCAAGTATTATAGTTTAGAGATATCAGACGTGGCTATATATACAGGGAAGGCAAAGCTTGGTCCAAACATCAATTTGTATACAACAAGAGTACAAGCCCCTCTCGATCGGCTTAGGATTTGAATTCTTTGTCCTTAGAATCCCAATTAATCCACCACCAAATCGATCATGTCGACGACAACTTCCGGGAGCAAAAAGAAGGTGATCGTTTTAAGGAGCAACGACAACGAGACGTTCGAGGTGGAGGAGGCGGTGGCGATGGTGTCCCAGACCATCAAGAACATGATCGAGGACGTCTCGGGGGACGACCTCATCCCCCTCCCCAACGTCGACGCCAAGACCCTCTCTCGTGTAATCGAGTATTGCACCAACCACTCCCGCTCTACTACTCCTACTGATGATAATGATGATGATGGTGATGGAGATGCTCGTGCTGATCTTTCGGAGTTTGATTCGGAGTTCTTGAAGGGCGCGGCTGACTGGGACGTGCTCTTTGACCTGATCCTGGCTGCAAACTACCTGAACATAAAGGGGCTGTTGGATCTGACGTGTCAAGCTGCTGCGGATCGGCTAAAGGACGAGACGTGTATGGACAAGGTGAGAGCCATATTCAACATCGATAACGACTACACACCCGAGGAGGAGAAGGAGCTGAGGGAGACAAATAGTTGGGCGTTTATAGTGTAGTTAGAACTTACAAGTTGTTTCGTTCTTTCAATTAATTTTGTAGGATTTTGTCAATTGCTTGCAACATTCTATAAACTTATATTATCTTAGTGCCATGCACATAACCATATCATATATTCATGAATGAATAACGAATTACAGTTCATCGTTAAAAGAAAACACTAAAGAGAGAAAGACGAAATTAACCCAGCGAGCGGTAGAAAATAATAATTAGCGCTACATAGCCGTCTTACCAAGTAATAATCTCATATCAAGAGTTAATCAAAATCCATTCAAATAGATTTTCTTTTTAGTCGAAATCCATTCAAAAAGTCTTGTTGTGATCGGACTGAATCAGGTTAATCAAGAAAAAAGGAGATAAGCGATTCAACTCACAAAGCTCAGTAAATAAACATTCGGCCAGGTTTGGTAGGTTTAAAGCTAGCAATTAGCAAAAGCACATTACATTAACATTTTCCCAACTTTGCCCAAAGCCAACCACATCCAGCAAAAACCATGGTGACATACTAGAGTCAGTCTAGCCAGTAAACAAATTGATCAAATCATTAACAAGCCATGGTTGCAAGGCAAAACTTTAACAAGTTGTTTCCTTCTTGTAGAAAATGCAGTTCCGCCCACTCTTCCTCCTCTGACCGGCTTTGCCGATACCTAATCCGGAGTACGATGATTAGAGACAGAAGGACATGTTTATCCTTCTTTGGATTCAAATCACGCTCATTGACAGCTTGCTTTCTCAAGTCACTCGTGCATAACATACGCATGAGCTATGGACAATCTTTGAGCGCATGTGTCTTTGCGCAAACTTGAGCCCGGTCAGGAGCGTAGCTAGGACTTTTGTTGAGATAGGGGGCTAAAAAAGAATGGGCATAAGGGTGGGTTGATATTCATTCCAGCCCACCCTAAAAAATAAAATGATATAATTTTAATATAATTAAATAGAAATTAAGATGAATTTAAAATTGTATAGTAAAATTTAGGGTAAATTTAACAATATAAAGTAAAAATTTGAAGCAAATTAATTAGCCTATTTAAATAAAAAAAATTGATGGGAAAATTAGAGTAAAAATAATATAAATCTTTGGTTGCAAGGCAAAACTTTGCAATGATTTGATAGAATTGAGATTAGAACCGATAGAGATTGAGCTAATGTTCTCAAACAAACAACAACTCAAACGGATTACCTATTGATTGATAGAATTGGAAACACAATCAACAAATAACACCAAAGTCAGCCATGGATTTATTGAGAGAGGAATGAGAAGGTTTTACAAATTCTGGATAAACTGAATTACAAAGAGCGTGTGCTATTTAACAACAACCTTTTGAGAGCTCATGAGATTAAGACACGTGGCGTCATCTCCCTTTTCTGTTAAAACCAGCTCAAAATTCTGTTAACCCTTTTCCTGTAACAGAGTTCCCAATTGAAAACACTACACGACACAAGCCGCTACTCTTCCTTCGACGACAACGAGTTTTCGTGTAATAGAACGTACTCTCGGCTGCAAGAAACCCAGAAAACAAGGTTATTCCATGACAAGCCCATCAAGAAAAATATGTTCTTTATTTTGTTTATTTTTCCAGAGTCAAGTTAAAATGGTTATATCCAACATATATATTGTCCATCTAGTGGTACAAGTTCAGTTAAATTGAGCTGATCATGATCTGCCCTGCCCCCTTGGCGCCTAAGGGCATATAAATAGAATAAACGGGAAAACTTCAGTCGCAAAAAAGGAATGATAGACTGACCTACTATTGCCAAACTTGATGGTGTCCTTCTCGAAGAGTTCATAGTAGCGTTGAGGCTCAATAGGATTTTCCTGCAAACGTCGTGTTAGTATTAAGAAAGTAACTGGCACGAAAATAGTAGAATGCCTTGCTCATCAAAATAAATACATACTGAAAATAGAAAAGCAATGCAGTTTCTGAATTTCTGGAGTGCCTTTAAGTACTGTTTGGTTGGATGTAAATGTACTAGGCTCTAACAATATTCAGCAAAAACAACAATGTCCTTTTTCCAAATAAAGAAGGATATTAAATCTCAGCCATTTCAAATCCAGTCAAACAGAGCCATAATGTTAACCAATGTGTCAAAACTTTACATTCTGGAAAATACCACTAGTACCAATGAAAATATATGGATCATACGAAGTTTACATATGTTATTTACTATATTGCAGTAAGATAATTTTAAGAAAAGGTCACTTACATTGATGAAGGTTTTATTTGTGCTCCCTAAGTCCATGATATAAGGCCTGGATAGTACACATGAATATCCATAGTTATGCCAAAGCAAAGTTCCAATTACTACAACTTAAAAGTTGAAAACTCAAGAAAATTCAGTATAGAATTACCGTGTTTGCTTTGACATGGTACCATCAGGTTTCTCCTTCTCAACATGCCTGAACAGAAAGGTATAATTTAGAAAAAAAAAAAAAAAACAAAGGCTGCGAGCTTCAAATCGGATAATACATAAAGTATAATATTCACAGACAAATACTATATTTCTCAGGTGTGATCTGGTTTAATGAATTTCCTTTTAAAAGAAAACAGAAAATATAAACCTGTATTGAAGGACAGCATGTTGCTTGCTGCAGGAAGGATGATCTGTTGGGATGTCTGCCACCCTCCTTTCTCTCCCAAATAAATAACAGCTCTGGCGATGGACATAAAGTGGCTCTGTGCAATTAAAAGGTTAATGAGAGAATCAAGTGCATTGATCCACAGATCTCACCATTAAAAAGCAGACATACAATGAAAGAAAAACACGACATGTGAAAAACATTTTAAGAATTATTTAAGTTCCTATAGTGCAATAGTGTAGACATTATTTTAAGAATGTTCAGGTTAATGGAGAAATTGTTCAACGTGATGAGTATACACAAAAGACTCAGCTATTTGACATAACTTACCATCCAAAGCTTCTCCACTCTTGAAGACGTACAATCGCCATCTTGTACTTGGTTTTCGAGCATCAGGAGGCTCATTGAAGAGCAGAGTCACACCTAACAATCGGACAATAGGATATCAGAAGGAAGCTAAAAATATAAGAAAGCTAATGCTGTACAGCCAAAAATGATAGATGCTCTCATACAGCTGAGCTGAACAATCACACAAAGGTGTGCTGACTTGAAGCTGAATGAGGTTACCACTCTCATATATGTCAATTTGGGCTAAACTAGCTGAATTTATGTATGATACAACCACCATAGTTCTTTTGCATAACAAGGGAATGATAGACATCCTATGTGTTGTGCACATGCATACATAATAGTAAAATCAACTTTATGGTCAAACCATTTAATCTGTAGGATCAGACAATTGCAAGAGGTCCTTCATAAGATCAGCTTAAGCCATTTGAATGGTGAAATATAGTTGAAACACGAATTCTCCACAACTAACTTTGTAAATGACATGACAGGACTGAGCAGAAAATGCCATACTAATCAAGTTTCTCATGGATGAATACAGGACATTCTTCTCCAAAACTACAAAATCATGAACACATCTTGATACCTTTGACTCTATTAGTTTCTTCAGCAAGCTTCCCTGAGTATTCAAATGATGGCTTTTGCTGCACAAAACAAAACCGAAATTTAATATTGATATATCAGATCAGATACATGAATGAAAACATATACCATCATAATCACATTACCTTCTTAGCTTCTAAAGCTTCCTCAGCAGCCTTCATTCTAGCTAATGAATCAGAAGCATCATCCCTACTAAAGAAAGAGAAGCTCAATGAGAAATGTAAAAGTATATGAGCAAAAAAAAACTGATATCATAATAAGAGTATCACATTGTTGCCAAGACTAGTCCTCCATATTCACTAACACAAGACATTTCATGAACCACTGTATCTTAGGCAAAATGATCAGTGCTCATCTATATTAACCAATAAAAGAAATAGTTAAATATATAAAAACTGATTATGGGTCTCAGACTAGTGGTATTAAAATGAATCATTCTTCAATACGGACTATAACTGAAATAAAATGAACCATTCTTCAACACTGATGTCTTAGCTTCATTCAACATACTTCCAGTTTTTGGGGATAATACGTAATCTACTATTAGTTTCCATTAATTTACTAGATCTTAACCAAAGCTTAATGCATGATAATTCCTCAAATTATATAAGCAACTCACCTTCCATCACCCTCTGTGGATTTGGTGTCCTGCAAAGTTCAGATCATATATTATTGACTCATAGTGTCTAGAAAATTCAATGATAGAGACTGAGATGTACTTGTACTAGCAAACCAGAGAGGAAGCAAAAGAAATATAGAATCATTGATGCCTACGACAAACCGCTACAACAGGTACAACTTAATGTGAACAGTCATTGATGCCTAACACTGACCAGCTGCGACAGGTACACTTTATTGTGAACAGCAGTATAGGCAACAAATAAGGGTCAACCATAAGGCACCCAAGTTTTTTTGGAAATAAAAGAACACACAACAGCCATGCCTCAATATATATGACCCACAAGAGTCTACAAATGCATAATTACACGTTTAAAAAGCCAATTAAAACCACAAGGAATATAGCTGGATTGACTTATCTTATCCAAGTCAACATCAGTTGCTAAGTGACCATGTAATTGGCCATTTTCCTAAGCCACTCAAGCATAAGAGAAGAACATTAAAGAAACTGATAACTAGCCTCATATTAGTTTCCCTATAGTAGGGCAGTGTCAATGGTATGTTAGATATGCAAAAATTCTATGGCACAGCTAAAATTTTAAGCCTCCAGCACAAACAAACAAAAAAAAGACTAAAGTAAAAACGGGTGATCAAAGCAAACCTCAGCATGAGCTCGGGAACTAGAACGAGGCGGTGAATGAGAATGATTTCGGCTTCGGTGACGCTCTGATGGTGAATCCGAACGTCCATGTCTAGATCTAGAAGATTTTTCCTCAGCCACCTCTCTCTCTGGTCTACGCTCTCTTCTATCTCCTGGACCATCCCTCTCAGAATCTCTTTCCCGATGTTTAGACTTCTCATGATCTCTTTCACGTGCCCTCTCGGGTGCTTTCTCAGCCTCTCTTTCAGCTTGAGCTCTCCTGAGTCTCTTGGTCCTGGGGGAGGGAGACCTTGCTACAAGAGAATTTGACCTCTCCCTTCTGGGTGACCTCTCATTCCCCCTCCCATAATCTTTTTCACGTACTCTCTCAGGTGCTTTCTCAGCCTCTCTTTCAGCTTGAGCTCTCATGAGCCTCTTGGTCCTGGGAGAAAGAGACCTCGATACAGGAGAATTTGACTTGTCCCGTTTAGGTGACTTGGGACGACTTGAATGCCTCTCCCGTTTCGGTGAACCACCCCTACAAGAGCTTTTGTGATAAACAGGAGATTGATCTCGTCCTGATCCATTACTCCTTCGAGAAGAGCCAGCAGGTGACCTTTCTCTCCGAGATCCGCCCCTGACTGGTGAGACAGAATGCCTGGATCCATGGCGCCCCATTGGTGATTTCCTCGATACCGATGGACTCATTAAACAGCACAATGTAGCCTAAATTTGACAGCTGCAGCCGTCGGAATGATCCTCAATTAGAATCCTTACAATTTGCAATTCAAAAGTTTATAACATGGTAACTATAGCTCCAAGGCTTCAAACTAATATAGAAATTAGATAAGAAACCTTAACCTAAGTACTGCTTCCAGCTTAAGGCATCACAGAACTGCTGACATAAAGACATTACAAACAAGAACTGCTTCCAGCTATAGGATGAATGGCCATAAATTGAAAGCTCATCAAGTTAACATAAGAGGCCAACAACTATAACCTAGACACCAACCTAAGTGGCAACCATTCTTAAGGAATCACAGACTTTACTATACAAAACATAGCCTACAAGAACAGGAAAAGAAGCATGGTCGAACATCTAAAACTAATTTGAAATCCGAATTAACTACAAGAGAGCAAACAGACTGCAAATTAACACTAGAAATACTGAAAATTTGGATCTTTCTCAATTGAGGAATAAGAACCAGAGTTGACACGATAAAGACATTAGAAACAAAATTCAATTGAGAAGGACAAGTTCGAACCGATCAATCGGAGAGACGGATTATGCGGGCGATGAAGGTTGTCTCGCCCGAGCCTTCGCTCTCAGAACCCTTGTTCGTGAATGCAGGTCGGTCCTGATTGTGTATCAGTTGAATAACTTGAATCCATTTTTCGCACATGAGCAAATCAGTTGAATGAACTTGGGCCTCCTAAAAAACAGGCCCGTTTCCAGCGGATTGGGTTGGGTACTTGGGTGGGTTGGCCCGGTATTTTCACAAAATTTTCACATTATTATTTTTTTTTTTGAGCAAAAATTTTCACATTATTAAGATTATATTTTAATTAAAAAATTATATTTAATAGTAGAGTATGAGTTTAATGTATTTTGTTATTATAAATATCATATTCAAAATAAAATTGTATGTTCTGCAAATATGATAGGTCTTATCAACTCAATGATATAACATGTCATATGCATGATTTTAAGAGGTTATATGCATGATTATAAAGGTTATATACATGATGATTTGTTAGTTATATCCATCAAATCCCCAATTCACAGAATTATAGAAACTGAAGTTAGTTACTTATATGCATAATATAACACAGCATATGCATGATTATAAAGGTTATATGCATGATATATTATTAG
This sequence comes from Polygonum aviculare, assembly GCA_934048045.1. Lineage (NCBI taxonomy): Eukaryota > Viridiplantae > Streptophyta > Magnoliopsida > Caryophyllales > Polygonaceae > Polygonum > Polygonum aviculare. Next base: position 30,971,319 of record OW204026.1, read on the forward strand.
TTGTGTATATAAATACACAAATTCTGAAATTATAGGAATTGAAGTTAGTTACCTATATGCATGATATAACACGTCATATGCATGATTGTAATACGCTATACGCATGATTGTAAATGTTATATGCATGATGTTTTATTAGTTGTAAATATGAATACATAAATCCTGGAATTATATGAACTGAAATTACGTTACATATATATATATATATATGCATGATATAACACGTCGTATGCATGATTTTAATACGCAGTACGCATGATAATAAATGTTATATGCATGATATTTTATTAGATGTATAGTGATTACTCAACTCTTATATTAATACGCTATATGCATGATCTAACGTTTTTTTATGCATAAAGTAGTACTGTATATTCATATTAAAAATTCTCGTATACATAACTCAACTCTTATATTCATTAAACTGGACAATTGTATGCATATATGTCAATCATATATGCTCTCTTATTTCTTACTATTCTAGTTCTCTATTCATAACCCCAACCTCTCAGTTTCTCTCTTCATCCCCCTCCTCAAAAATCAATGTCGATCAGCCTCTTCCGAGCGATCATCGACCAATCAGCCGCCGGAGCCGACACCGACACCGACCATGCCAAGAGTTCTGGACGGATCCGGAAAGTGCCAGGTGGCTTGCAAAGCACAACGAGCATATCAGGATGTGGCGTTGTCGGTGGTTCATTCTCAAGCAAGGGAAGCTCTTCTAGTTCAAATCCTCCACCCCTTGGCCACGTGGCGTCATCTCCGTTGCCGATTACGTCTCCGTCAAAGACGTCGATGGCATGCGCATGCGCTTTCAAGCTCGCTACTCGCGTCGAGATCATGTATTTCGTCGCCAATTCGGAGATTGAGAAGGAGAATTGGCCCTCCGTCGCCATCGACGACAGCTGTTGACATGATGGTTGGTGGTGGCCGGATCGGAGATCTGGAAGTGGGAGCAAGTGAAAGAGTGGAAATTTCAAATCTGGAGGGGGGGCAAGTGTGTTACGTTTATTAAATCATGTCCTAATTAATTTTGTTTTAATCCAACGGTCTAAATTTGTCCACTGTGTATCACTAAAACCTAAGGCCACCCAAATAGGAGATCAGTTTCAACGGGTTCATAAATTGTCAAGGTGGGCAAAAGCAAGTTGCAGGTTTCAACTCCAATATTGTACACAAAGCAAGTTGTAGGTACACGTGACAGATTATCATCCTTCCGATCCAATAAAAAGGTTACCAATATTTTTGCACTTTTGGTGTTTAAAAAACTGCTTTGGGGTTATTTTAACAATAAGGCATTTTAATCTTTTCAAAAATACATTTTTTATATTTTTGTTTTGTTTTTATCTATACATAGACACCCATTTTATATATGTTTTTGTTAAAAAAAACTAATATACATATATATATATATATATAACTTTGTGTATTATACAAAGGTAATTAATATATTTAATCACAAAAGATATTAGTTGTACACATTTTAGTAATAAATTAAATTTTTTAAAGCATTATGAAAATAAATAAGAATATTTGACATACTTAAAAAAATATAAACAAACACAAATGTAAACATTTTCATCTGTTTTTTCCTAAGCATTATGAAAATTAACTAGTTTTGGTTGAGCACGTGTGGCAAAAATTTGGACATTTTCATCTTGATAACTAGTTTTCTCTGATCTCATATGTACTTGTTCGATGTTTGTAGTTTCTATATTTTTTCCAGTGAGTTTTTGTTTGTTTGTTTCACATGTTGTTCGCAATATTTATCCCTTTGTTTCAATGTATTCCCATGTTTTTAATTCAAAGTGAAATAAAGTATGCCGTTTGTCATGTCTATTTATTTTAAACGTCATACTTTGATTAAGTAAATTACTCATTATATTTCAAATCAATAAAATTGAATATTTAAATGAAATATCATACCGTATTATTAAATAATGGCAAGAATCAAATAATGAAATGAAATAAATAAAGATAAAAATAATAGAAAGATTGTGAGTTTTAAAGAATGAAGTGGGGATTTGGGTTGTGGGAATAAAGTAGAAATGAGATTTTAAATGAGGTGGAGGAGTGAGAAAATTGATTTGAGGGAGTTAAAAACCCGTTTTTTAGGGTCACCATTGCGGATGGCCTAATGTATTACTAGAACTTCAATATATATATGTATATATATATATATATATAATTTAGCACAATGGGTATTAAGTTGGTAGGCATAATCAATTGTCGTGAATCATTTTTTTTATATATGGAAAGGATTAGGGTCGCCGCAAGTACTACTTGCGCTCGCCTAGAGCATCCACAATGGATGAGAACTGGTTACTAACCAACTCTAAAGGAAATAAGGCAATCCATCGCCTTGGAGTCTCGAACCCGAGACTTCATGATACTACCATGAGTGCTCAACTAGTGAGATGATGCGACAAGCGCAATTGTCGTGAATCATGATTCAAATCTTGCTACACTACTTGTTTGGAACCTTATTTTGTTTTTTTTTAAAATTTCTATAAAATCTCAATCATCTACAAGGGAAAAACATCCTCGTTTTACACCACTTTATTTACGAAACTCTATGGACAAATAAACATTTTTCTTTCAATTATATACACTTGCTATTTTCTACAACAACAACATTTACCCAAAGAAGTCCGCAAAACGCAGAATTTGGGGGGTCAGGATGGAGACAATTCAGACCTAAATAGAATGTGCTCAATACAACCCAAGGAAAAGCCACTCCACAAACTAAACCGAAAAGCCTAAAACAAAAGCACAAAAACTACCACTAAAGTGAAAAAGAAAGTAAACATAGAGAAAAAGAAAAGAAAACTTCGTGTGGCCACACGTCCATCTGAGCATTCTCATCTCAGCGACTGCTAGTTTCTGCTCTTGGGTCTTCGTCGTCGGCCAACATTCTGCACCATAGAGGATCGCAGACCTTATAACAGATCTGTAAAACTTTCCCTTAAGCTTGAGTGGGACCTTCTTATCGCACAACACCCTTGAAGCCGCTCTCCACTTCTACCAACCACTCTCAATCCGATATCTAACATCCTCATCAATACACCCATCTCTTTGCAGAACTGATCCAAATACTTGAAGTTATCCTTTTTCGCAATGACTTCATCTCCCAGTCGCACCTCACTCCCAGACTCATCTTCCTGGCCGAAAATGAACTCCACGTATTCCGTCTTGGTCTTACTCAACCTAAACCCCTTAGTTTCAAGCCTCTCTCTTTCTCCAAGCTTCCAGTTTGTTACTAACATCAACTCTAAAGTCTTCCAACAAAACAATATCATCTGTGAACAACATACACCTCAAGACCTCCCCCCAGATGTCTCTCGACAACACATCCAACACTAAAGTGAATAGAAAGGGGCTCAACGTAGATCCTTGGTGGAGACCCATACCCACTTTGAAATATTATGTATCCCCTCCTTGTGTGCACACACTCGTCAACGAACGCTCATACATGTCTCGAATGACCCTGATGAATGTATGTGACACCTCTTTGGCTTCTAGACACTCCAGGTCAGCTCTCTAGGTATCCTATCATATGCTTTCTCTTGATCCACGAACACCATATGCAGATTTCTCTTTCTCTCTCTAATCAATTTTGTTTAACTAATATTATATGATAAATGAAGTATATAGATAATAGAATGTGATATAGATTAAAATTGAAGATTTGAAAGATAGGCTATGTACAAATACTATGAATTGTGAGTATGAGATCAAATTCAGAGGTTATCTCTTTTGTTTAATATCTATTTCTATTTCCTAAAAAAGGGTGATGAAATGATTTTATTTTAAAAGGGTAAACAGAAGGAAAGTCTACTTGCATTTTTAGAAGTGATTTATTTTAGTTTGTCATGTTGCAAAATAGAAAGTTTAGAATCCTTAAGATGAGGCACACAAAATTTATTTCAGTTTCATTGAATATTTTAGGGGTGAGTATCGGTTCGAGAATGAACAGAACCGAAACCGAGATTTCGAAAATTTGTGAGCCGAAAACCGAACTGAACATTTTCGGTTCAGTTCGGTTCGGTTTCAGTTTTGGTCGGTTCGGTTTATAGCACAACCGACCAAAAACCGATCCATTTTGTTTTGAGTGTAAAACACACAAACCAATCCATACTATTACAGTACAAAAAAAAATACACTATTATAAAAAAAATCTAAATCAAGCATGTTTAGCACATAAGATTGTCGTCAAGCCTCCACCTATGTCCCAAATCAGAGAGGTAGATCGACGGTGAGGCGGTCCGATGCAATTTTGATGCCGACGTCAACGGTGAGGTTGAAGACAGTTTGAGCAAGAACAAACCAGAGAGGGATTAACCAACTAAGATGGTGGAGTTGACGAGAGTCAACGACGGCGAGTCGACGAGAGATAACGACGGTCTAAAAAATGGTCGGTTTGAATCGAGAGACTAAGAGAGGAATTAAGACTTGGGAGGCAAAGAGGGAACCGATTGAGAGAGAACGCGGATGGGGTCACGGGGTGAGCGGCTGCAGGTTTAGGTTTTAGACGAAGTGAAGTTCGACGGAGAGATCGGGGCATCAGTGTAACGAGCCTATTCGACCCCACGAGACCCTTGACGACGGTCGGCATCAACGACGGCGCCACTCGACGTCAACGATGATAATTCAGCGACAGGTTTCGGAGGAGACGCTACTCGCTAGGTGTTGAAGGGTTTCTTGAACAAATAAATTTGTAGTCAAGACCCCGCTGAGTATAGCGAAGTCAGGATCGTCCATGGGAGTGAGAATAGTGCTATGATTAGTCGAAAACTACGAAAAAGCAAAAGAAGCTAGAGTAGAACAACTCAGGATCAACCTGAGGAGGGTCGATCTCGACCCTATGGGGGTCGGTCCCGAGATCAAACACACACGACGCACACACAATCACAAGCAAGGGCTCGAGCACGACTTAGGGGGGTCGTGATCAAGGCAAAGGCACGAATTTCAATCTATATAAAAGGCAAATTCCAAGGCTACGGCTACCACAACAACAACCATGCATGCTTTCAACAAGAATTCACAACTATCATGCAATCTAGATCATAGAAAAGTTAACTTTCGCAAACAATTCAAGCCATTCAATCAACTTTCGTAAATCAAACAACTTTCTATCTATCCTTCAACCTAGGAATATCAACTTTCGCAAATAATCCTATTAGATCTAATCAAGCAACTAACTTTTTGATGTATGACACGCCTAGGATACTCCTTGGAAGTCACACAATCGCGAACGGAACCGATGGATCTAGACCTTGCACCAAGTATAGCCTTGAACTTCTCGAATCGTAACACAATCAACGAACTCACAAGATCGAACACTTGAATGAATCAAAAGCAAAGCTTGCATAAATCAAACTCAATCCTCAATGTCGTGAGTCACAATGGCGTAGGAAGAGAACTCTGTTCTCTTCTCAAAATACGCTGAAAAACAAATAAGGGAAAACTAGAGTATTTATTCTATCCTAGAAAAAGAAATCCTAAATTATTATCATAAGATATAAATAATATCTCATAATAATAATCACAAACCTAGAAATCCAAAAATATGGAAATAGTTCGAAAACAATAAAGGAAACAGCTTGGGACGCAAGCTAACAAGGAAACAGCTTCGGACGCGTTCGGATGGACCTCAGGCTCGACCCTGGGAGGGTCGATCTCGACCCCCAGGGGGTCGATCCTGAGAAGGATTTCGCAAGCCCTCAGGCTCGACCCTGGGAGGGTCGATCTCGACCCCCTGGGGGGTCGATCCTGAGGCTTCTCTTGGTTTCCGACGGCTTTGTTCTTCTTGTTCTTCTTGAACTTGAATGCTCGGGACCTCTTGTAAGGTCTAGGCCTTCTTCTTGTTCTCGTCTTCCTCCATGAATCCTTCTTGAACTTGAATGCTCGCGACTTGTGGAATGGTCTTGGCCTTGCTTGTCGGTTCATGATCTTCTCCACCATTCTTGTATCATTCTCCTCCACTTGACTGCAAATCGTCCTCGATTTGTCGAAAGGTGTAGAGAAGAACTCAAACTCTTGCAAAGAACTCCAAGAACTTAAATCGTACTCAGCTCCATACTCCGGATGATAATAAGCAAAGCAATCATCAAGCACATGATCAAAAGAATCAAGCAAGGACGACGCTGGAGCGCTAAAAGACAAGCTGCATGGTTCGAAAAGCAAACGACCTCCAAACTGGCTGAAATTTTGTGGAGAGCTTTCACCATCAGTATCACAATGCTCCACAAAATTTGAGTCTGATTGGACAAGTATTTCCTGCTGAACCGTGCTAACAATTTCAGGCGCGTCGATGCAAGGTGAAGACTCGGTAACTTCAGCTGTGGTGGCAGCCTCCTCCTCAACTAAGGAAATTGATTTCTCCTCCTCCACTTTAGGTGGAGCTATACTCTTAGCAGCCCACGCAAGTGCACGTTCCTCAGCCCTCTGAGCAGCATAGTAATATGTCATAGCAGCCCGAACTAACTCATTCACATCATCTCTCGGTTGGTGCTCTAAGACTTCTCGGTATATGATATTCAAACCATCATAGAAACGAGAGCAAAGTTGTTCAGGACTAAGAGACAAACCAGCAAAATTAAGCAACTCTTCAAGCTCCACGAAATATGCAAGAGGCGAACGAGCAAACCCTTGCTTACACTTGTTGTACATCTCTAATCGTCTAGCTTGCTCAAGTGGCACAAACTGCATTCTCATCACAATTCTGAGCTGATTCCAATGAGCAATATGTTCAAGACCATAGAGACGACGTCGATAAAGATCATTCATCCACCAATCATAAGCATCACCTCGAAAAGCATCAACAACTGCCATGAATCCTGAAAGGCCATCATAGCCATGATACTCCAAACAAGCATTAGTATTCTCCTCCCAAGAAAAATATGAATACGGATCATAATCTCCATAAAAGAGATCAATTCCACTTGGAATAACAACTTGAGACATCAGAGTTTCATGGATGACAAACAAAGACCAAACTTGGGCGCCAAGGCAAGCAAATTGATCCCGGCGGCAAATTAGGGTTTCAGGAACACAACTTGGTATTTTGACCTTTTCAGGGGTCAAACGAACTCCGATTTCGACGAATCTTATATGCCTGGACTCGTATCGAAATTCTCTACAAGAATATGTAATCAGATTTTCGAAATTACCTCAGAAAAAATTTCGAAAATTTCAGAAACGAAGACGAACGTGTGCAACTTTCTGTTGTTGATGTAGTTCGCAGATTGTTGAGAAAAGCAACTCGACTCAACTCGGTGTAACTCAAGATCGGCTGAGCTCTGATACCACTTGATGTATGACACGCCTAGGATACTCCTTGGAAGTCACACAATCGCGAACGGAACCGATGGATCTAGACCTTGCACCAAGTATAGCCTTGAACTTCTCGAATCGTAACACAATCAACGAACTCACAAGATCGAACACTTGAATGAATCAAAAGCAAAGCTTGCATAAATCAAACTCAATCCTCAATGTCGTGAGTCACAATGGCGCAAGAAGAGAACTCTGTTCTCTTCTCAAAATACGCTGAAAAACAAATAAGGGAAAACTAGAGTATTTATTCTATCCTAGAAAAAGAAATCCTAAATTATTATCATAAGATATAAATAATATCTCATAATAATAATCACAAACCTAGAAATCCAAAAATATGGAAATAGTTCGAAAACAATAAAGGAAACAGCTTGGGACGCAAGCTAACAAGGAAACAGCTTCGGACGCGTTCGGACGGACCTCAGGCTCGACCCTGGGAGGGTCGATCTCGACCCCCAGGGGGTCGATCCTGAGAAGGATTTCGCAAGCCCTCAGGCTCGACCCTGGGAGGGTCGATCTCGACCCCCTGGGGGGTCGATCCTGAGGCTTCTCTTGGTTTCCGACGGCTTTGTTCTTCTTGTTCTTCTTGAACTTGAATGCTCGGGACCTCTTGTAAGGTCTAGGCCTTCTTCTTGTTCTCGTCTTCCTCCATGAATCCTTCTTGAACTTGAATGCTCGCGACTTGTGGAATGGTCTTGGCCTTGCTTGTCGGTTCATGATCTTCTCCACCATTCTTGTATCACTTTTCACTTTCGCTATAGTCAATTACAAGACATGCCTCAACTTTCATCAAGGATTAAGCACAAGATAGATAGATATGATCATCAAACATTCAAGTCATGAATTCAAGTTTTAGACATGCATGATTGTGTTGGGTTTTCACCCAACCCTAGAATTTAAGAGGACTACTCACACATAGCAAGAAGAGACAAGGAAGAAGAAGAAGACATCATCAAAAACCAAACTAAAGTTCAAATTAAACAAAGGACAAATCTTACAAAAGCCACCAACTTGTTCGTCAAGTCACCTCCTGGCTCTCCTAATGTTGAATTTTTTAAAAAACTAAGGTTCAACCTCCTTTTATAGAAAAAAAAGGAGTCCTGATCTAACTAGGAAACACAAAGACATAACCTTCCTTAAATACAAATTAGGAAATCTCGCAATATCTTTGGAATAAAGGGAAGTCGGTGCACAGAATCGACCCAAATAGGGTCGTGCACGACCCACTCAGGGTCGGTCCTGAGAGCTTCTTCTCACTTCTTTAACTTAACTCGTGCTCGACCTCTTCTTGGCTCGATCTCGGGGTCGGTCTCTCCACTTCTCCACTTGATTTTGCTCCTTTTGACTCTTCTCCTTAGCTCTTCCACTTCAAGTCTTCCTCCTAGCTTGTCCTTTCTTCCTTGGCATTGCTCCAAATGCTTCATCAAGCTTCAAAACGCATACAAAATGACACAAAAATGCGTAGTTACCGAATCTCAAGGAAATACGAAAACTCATGCAAAAAGACACAAAAAGACAAGACTCAAGCACGAAATACCACTAAATCTAACCTATCTAGACCCTGAAAATCCTACCTAAAAAGCGGACATCACTAGGGTGATTCAGATTCACAGCGGTTGTGTGATTCTACTCGGAAGAACCACTGTTAAGTTTTTATAGTTTCACTAGGCTTCGGTTTTAGGTAAACAAAGAAAGCCCATTAATCCCATTTAAGAAAAGTACCATAAAAGTTTAAAAATGAGTTTTTTATTTAACTTGGTTTAGACCAAACCGAACCAAAAATAAACCGAACCAAAACTGAATTTCTTAAAATTAGGGAACCAAAAATATTCGGTTACGGTTCGGTTTGGTCTAAAATTTTGGTTTCGGTCGGTACTTCCTCAACCTTAGAATACTTCCTCAACAATGTATTTCAGTTTCACTGAAGATTCCCCCAACAACGTATTCAATGTACCTATACAGCTGTTGCAATTCATTTGTATTTGGCTGGTTCTTTGTTCCATGCACTCAAACATGATGAGATGGGTCAGATAATATTATATTATATTAAAAATATAGAGAATATATAATAAAAATATAAAATCAAATTAATCTGTATATATGCTATTATATTATAAAATATCAATTAAATAAGAAATATAAAGATATAAAATACAAATACTTTATAAATATATTTAGGGTAAATATGTAAGTTAATATTTTTTTAGTATTTTATTGGAACTTCAGCATAATATGACAATAAAAAGTATACCTAATACATAATTTTAATAAAATGAAGATGTGGAGTAAATATAGGGTTAGAATTTGCGACCATTGATGATTTTTAAAATCTAATAATAAAATTATAAAAAAAATAACTTACAAATAGAAACCTTTAATTAAATGGGTAAAATGATAAGATTATTATCTATACATCATGACTTAAAAAATAAAAAAGTTGAAATAAAAAATTAGGATAGATATTTATCAATTACAAGGGTATACTCATAAAACTTAGATTTATATAATAGGATAAAACTATTAATTAAACAAGTTAAAATATAATGTTTAAATGAAATTTAAATTAAATATTTTAGGGGTGAGTATCGGTTCGAGAGCGAACAGAACCAAAACCGAGATTTCGGAAATTTGTGAGCCGAAAACCGAACTGAACATTTTCGGTTCAATTAGGTTCGGTTTCATTTTTGGTCGGTTCGGTTTATAGCACAACCGACCAAAAACCGATCCATTTTTGTTTTGAGTGTAAAACACTCAAACCAATCCATACTATTGGAGTACACAAAAAAACACACTATTATAAAAAAAATCTAAATCAAGCAAGTTCAACACATAAGATTGTCGTCAAGCCTCCACCTATGTCCCAAATCAGAGAGGTAGATCGACGACGAGGCGGTCCGATGCAAGTTTGATGCCGACGTCGACGGTGAGGCTGAAGACAGTTTGAGCAAGAATAAACCAGAGAGGGATTAACCAACTAAGACGGTGGAGTTGACGAGAGTCAACGACGACGGAATTGACGAGATATAATGATGGTCTAAAAAATGGTCGGTTTGAGTCGAGAGACTAAGAGAGGAATTGACACTTGGGAGGCAAAGAGGGAACCGATTGAGAGAGAACGTGGATGGGGTCACGGGGTGAGCGGTTGCAGGTTTAGGTTTTAGACGAAGTGAAGTTCGACGGAGAGATCGGGGCGTCAGCGTAACGGGCCTAGTCGACCCCACGAGGCCCTTGACGATGGTCGGCATCAACGACGGCGCCACTCGACGTCGACGATGATAATGCAGCGACAGGACTCGGAGGAGACGCTACTCGCTAGGGTGATTCAGATTCGCAGCGGTTGTGTGATTCTACTCGGAAGAAACACCGTTAAGTTTATATAATTTCACTAGGCTTCAGTTATGGGTAAACAAAGAAAGCCCAATAATCCCATTCAAGAAAAGTAACATAAAGATTTAAAAATGATTTTCTTTATTTAACTTGGTTTCGACCAAACTGAACCAAAAATAAACCGAACCGAAACCAAAACCGAATTTCTTAAAATTAGGGAACCAAAAATATTCGGTTACGGTTCGGTTTGGTCTAAAATTTCGGTTTCGGTCGGTTCTTCCTCAACCTTAGAATATTTCCTCAACAATGTATTTCAGTTTCACTGAATATTCCCCCAACAACGTATTCAATGTACCTATACAGCTGTTGTAATTCATCTGTATTTGGCTGGTCCTTTGTTCCATGCACTCAAATGTGATGAGATGGGTCTGACCGAAAAAAAGTCATGAAATGGATTTTTTTTATAAAAAAAGGTAAAATTTAGGAGGGTCTAATTTTACCTTGAGGGTTGAAATCAGTTTATGCTAAGAATTGTTATAAACTATTAAAAGAACCAATCAATCAAATTATCATTATGAAAATTTCTCATTTTTCTTTTTATCTTGTGATTTCAAAACTCTTCAAAAATATGTAAAATCGAAACTTTCTAAAAGATATTTATTTCTCCATTATTTTAAGTGTAGGTAGAGTTGTTAAAACTAGACCCGATCCGAGAAACCGACCCGAACCAACTGAAAATTTTAGGGTTGAAACCCAACTCGAATAGTAGCGAGCAAAGGAACAAATCGAACCCGATTAACCCGAACCCGATTGGGTGGAAACCGAACCAGACCCGACCGAACCAATTTTCTTAACATATGTAGAATAAATATATTTTCTTTTTCATATTTTAATATATTTTATTATAAAAATATTATAAAAAAATATTATTATAAAAATATATTGAAAAATAATATTTTATAATTAAAAATTATTATTTAATCATAATATTATTTTAATAATTATTAAAAATTCAAATTCTTGACTTGTTAGATGGACCCGAACCTGCACAATAACTTGTCAAGAGCCGACCCAACTTGACATGTAATCCGACTGACCTGAACCTACACTCAACCCGTACCCAAATCCACCCGACCCGACCCGTTTGACACCATTATGTGTAGGTCTATAATCATAAACAAAGCTTTAAGTGTAGATTATCTCCATTTTGTGATTCAAATAAACACTAAAATTCTTATTTAAAAAATCATTTATTGAAGAATTATATAAGTGGGTAAAAATCTTCGGAAATCATCCATACCTCAGATCTTCAAAAGATAGTAAGTAAAATATCACAAAATACAATGGGCAATGATTTTTTAGAATCGATAATTAAGGCAATGTCATGAACGACGTACAAAAACATGCATTTGGCCGATGTACAAACTCTGCGCTCCCCCTATAAAATCCACCTCCCAGGAATGATTCTTCTTCATCGATTTATCCTCTCTCTCAACTTCTTATTTTTATTGATCCCCTCTCTTAAACATGATGTAACCGTTGGCGCCTCAATAATCTGCTTGGGAAATCATGCAACTCCCAACCAAAAGTGTCAATCAACCATTCAAGAACGTTGTTGCCCAAGTCAAGCTCAAATTTCATGGCCCGTAAGCTCCATACGCAGGAAATGCAGATCTTGCCCTACGTAATTGACGTGCAAACAATCGGCAAAGGCGTGTGAAACCTAAGATAAAGAAGGGGGACAACAAAAGAAACCATATGTGACCCGAATGACCTCAAGACTATAGAGTTCCACCGCTGGGCAGAGTGGCTCCCAATCGGCTGACTTATGTGGAAAGTCTACGTGAACGACAAGAGCATTGCCACATCGATTTGTTAAATAATTATTAACTACACACTTAATCACGTATATATGATTAATTACATCATTTTGAGTTTCCAAATAAGTGTCTAATAAATTATTTAAATAACAAGTCGATGTGGCCAATTCTCTTGCCGCTTACACGGACGATTTTCCACATAAGCCAGCCAATCGAAAGCCTCTCCGACTGGCGGTGAAACTCGATAATCTCGATGTCAGTTCGGGTCCCATCTGGGTTTCTTTTGTTGCTTCTCCTTTTGCTACTTTTAATTTTTCCTACTATCTTATAATGATTTGAGGTATGGATGATTTCCTAATACTTTTACCCACTTATATGAGTGTTCAATGAAATATTTTTTTTAAAGTTTTTTAGTTTTTATGAGAATTGAATCATGAAAGAGAGATAACCAACATTGGAAGTTTTGTTTATTACTATAGACCTACGCTTATAGAATTGGGGAATAAATATCTTTTAAAAAGTTTCAGTTTTACATGTTTTTGAAGACTTTTGAAACCACAAGATAAAAAAGATAATTTTAAAATGTTTAATGATGATATTTTGATTGATTGATTATTTTAACTATGATTATTTTAATAGTTTAAGATAATTCTAAACATCAAATGATTTGAATCCCACTTAAAATTAGACCCTCCTAAATTTACTTTTTTGAAATAAAAAACCATTCCATCACTTTTCTCGGTCAGGCTCATCTCATCACATTTGAGTGCATGGAATCAGAGACTTCCGTCAAATACGGATGAATTACTATAGTTTTGTATGTACATTGGGTACAATGTTGGTGGAATATTTAGTGAAACCGAAATGAATTGTAATTCTCATATATCTCAAAATAGTTATATAAATATATTATTTAATTAAATTTATATTTTAACTTTTTATACATAAGCATATATCTAAATGATCGAGAAAGAATGACAAAAGATTAGACCTGTCAAAAGTTGACCCAAGCCAAAACTTTTGGTTTTCAACCCGAAACACAGTTTCAGCCCAATCCGATTGACCCCGAACCAGTTTTAATCCAACCTAATTGAACCCAAACATGTTATGTTGACGTGATTTAGTATATTTTCTAATATACAAAAAAATGTAAATATTATACTATGTTTTAATATCAAAGTATATAAAAAAAATATTTTATTATTTAAATAAAATATTACTCAAATAATGGTAAAAGATACAATACTCTTGACTCATTGGGTTGATTCGTTTCAACCCGAAAATATGCAACGACCTGACTTGATTAACCCGCAACATGTTATCAATTCGATCATAGTCACGTAGTCGTGACCATTTATCAACCCGAACTCGTTTCATTCCAAACTCAAGATGACATGACCGACCCATTAGACAAGACATTAACAAATTTCATGAACTTTTGTTATAAAAAACTTTTGGCATTTAAATTTATTTGCATAAACTAACTTATATAGATAAATCAATAGTTTAAAATAAAAACTCAGATAATATTATATTATATTAAAAATATACAGAATATATAATACAAATATAAAATCAAATTAAATTATATATGCTATTATATTATGAAATATCAATTAAATAAGAAGTATATAGATATAAAATACAAATGTTTTAGAAATATATTAAGGGTATATATGTAAGTTAATATGTTTTTTAGTATTTTTGTGGAACTTCAACATAATATGACAATAAAAAGTATATCTAATACATAATTTTAATAAAATGAAGATGTGGAGTAAATATAGGGTTAGAATTTGCGACCATTGATGATTTTTAAAATATAATAATAAAATTATAAAAAAATAACTTACAACTAGAAACCTTTAATTAAATGGGTAAAATGATAAGATTATTATCTATACATTATGACTTAAAAAATAAAAAAAAATTGAAATAAAAAATTAGGATAGAGTTATTTATTAATTACAGGAGTATACTCATAAAACTTAGATTTATATCTATTACTATATACTAAAGCGGAAGCAAATTCTCCCACCACATTGCGCCACATCACCCCTTTATTAAAAAAGTTATCTTATTAAATCTTAATTTTATCATAACCTTATATATACTTAATTAAGATATTAGTTTCATCTTATAATTTGAGTTGTTTAATTAATAATTCTATCAAAATATATAAACATCAATCTTATCATTATACCAAAAATCTATCATAAACTTTTTATTTCAAAACAATATTTATATTTAGTCATAATATATAGATCATAATCTTAATATTTTACCCATTTAATTTAAAAGTGGAATACTTATAAATTATTTTTCATAATTTTATTATGATATATTTTTTAAAATCATCAATGGTAGCAACTAGCAACTTTTACCGCTATATTTAAGGAGCATATTCCTTCTATTAAAATAATATATTAAATATATAATTTTACTATCATATCATATTAAATATAAATAAAAAGATTATATGATATATTTTATATAAGTTTAATATTACATACTGGTTACATTATAGATAAAAAAATATTTCATAATTCAAATAATATGTAAATTTTTAACTAGATATTTATATATTTTTATATTAATTAAATTTTCACAACATTATAAAATATATACAAGATAATTTGATTTTCTTTTTTTATCTTATTAATAATTCTCTATATCCTTAATATAATTATGCTATATTAGTATGAGTTTTTTGAGTATTGATTTATATATATAATTCATTTTACGCAATTTAATTTAAATGCAAAAGTATCTATCAATTTTCGATAGAGTTTGATAATGCATCTTATCTTATGATATCCTTCCTCGATTATTTAACTATATATTTAAGTATGTTTAAAAACTTTATATATATATATATATCTTTTATTTATATAAATACTTGATGTTATACAAGAATTGTCATTTTACAATCTTAAAGATAAACGTCATTTTATACAATGTAATAACTAAATAATACCACCCCCGTACAAGGTACGGGTCATTCGCTAGTATTAGGATAAAACTATTAATTAAACAAGTTAAAATATAATGTTTAAATGAAATTTAAATTAAAAATTTTAGGGGTGAGTATCGGTTCGAGAGCGAACAGAACCAAAACCGAGATTTCGGAAATTTGTGAGCCGAAAACCGAAATTAAAATTTTCGGTTCAATTAGGTTCGGTTTCAGTTTTGGTCGGTTCGGTTTATAGCACAACCGTCAACCGACCAAAAACCACTCCATTTTGTTTTGATTGTAAAACACTCAAACCAATCCATACTATTAGAGTACACAAAAAAATACACTATTATAAAAAAAAATCTAAATCAAGCATGTTCAACACATAAGATTGTCGTCAAGCCTCCACCTATGTCCCAAATCAGAGAGGTAGATCAACAGCGAGGCGGTCCGATGCAAGTATGATGCCGACGTCGACGGTGAGGCTGAAGACAGTTTGGGTAAGAACAAACCAGAGAGGGATTAACCAACTAAGACGGTGGAGTTGACGAGAGTCAACGACGGCGGAATTGACGAGAGATAACGATGGTCTAAAAAATGGTCGTTTGAGTCGAGAGACTAAGAGAGGAATTGACACTTGGGAGGCAAAGAGGGAACCGATTGAGAGAGAACGTGGATGGGGTCACGGGGTGAGCTGCTGCAGGTTTAGGTTTTAGACGAAGTGAAGTTCGACGGAGAGATCGGGGCGTCAGCGTAACGGGCCTAGTCGACCCCACGAGGCTCTTGACGACGGTCGGCATCAACGACGGCGCCACTCGACGTCGACGATGATAATGCAGCGACATGACTCGGAGGAGACGCTACTCGCTAGGGTGATTCAGATTCGCAGCGGTTGTGTGATTCTACTCGGAAGAAACACCGTTAAGTTTTTATAGTTTCACTAGGCTTCGGTTATGGGTAAACAAAGAAAGCCCAAAAATCCCATTTAAGAAAATTAACATAAAGATTTTAAAATGATTTTTTTCATTTAACTTGGTTTAGACCAAATCGAACCGAAAATAAACCAAACCAAAACCAAAACCGAATTTCTTAGAATTAGGGAACCAAAAATATTCGGTTACGGTTCGGTTTGGTCTAAAATTTCGGTTTCGGTCGGTTCTTCCTCAACCTTAGAATATTTCCTCAACAATATATGTATTTCAGTTTCACTGAATATTCCCCCAACAACGTATTCAATGTACCTATACAGCTGTTGTAATTCATCTGTATTTGGCTGGTTCTTTGTTCCATGCACTCAAATGTGATGAGATGGGTCTGACCGAAAAAAAGTCTTTAAATGGATTTTTTTTATAAAAAAGGTAAATTTTAGGAGGGTCTAATTTTACCTTGAGGGTTTATGCTAAGAATTGTTATAAACCATTAAAAGAACCAATCAATCAAAATATCATTATGAAAATTTATCATTTTTCTTTTTATCTTGTGATTTCAAAACTCTTCAAATATATGTAAAATCGAAACTTTCTAAAAGATATTTATTTCTCCAATATTTTAAGTGTAGGTAGAGTTGTTAAAACTAGACCCGATCCGAGAAACCGACCCGAACCAACTAAAAATTTTAGGGTTGAAACCCGACTCGAATAGTAGCGAGCAAAGGAACAAATCGAACCCGATTAACCCGAACCCAATTGGGTGGAAACCGAACCAGACCCGACCGACCCAATTTTTTTAACATATGTAGAATAAATATATTTTCTTTTTCATTATAATATATTTTATTATAAAAATATTATAAATAAAATATTATTATAAAAAATATTGAAAAATAATATTTTATAATTAAAAATTATTATTTAATCTTAATATCATTTTAATAATTATTAAAAATTCAAAATCTTGACCTGTTAGATAGACCCGAACCTGCACAATAACTTGTCAAGAGCCGACCCAACTTGACATGTAATCCGACTGACCTGAACCTACACTCAACCCGTACCCAAATCCACCCGACCCGACCCGTTTGACACCTTTATGCGTAGGTCTATAATCATAAACAAAGCTTTAAGTGTAGATTATCTCCATTTGGTGATTCAAATAAACACTAAAAATCTTATTTAAAAAATCATTTAATTGAAGAATCATACAAGTGGGTAAATCTTCGGAAATCATCCATACCTCAGATCTTCAAAAGATAGTAAGTAAAATATCACAAAATACAATGGGCAATGATTTTTTAGAATCGATAATTAAGGCAATGTCATGAACGACGTACAAAAACATGCATTTGGCCGATGTACAAACTCTGCGCTCCCCCTATAAAATCCACCTCCCAGGAATGATTCTTCTTCATCGATTTATCCTCTCTCTCAACTTCTTATTTTTATTGATCCCCTCTCTTAAACATGATGTAACCGTTGGCGCCTCAATAATCTGCTTGGGAAATCATGCAACTCCCAACCAAAAGTGTCAATCAACCATTCAAGAACGTTGTTGCCCAAGTCAAGCTCAAATTTCATGGCCCGTAAGCTCCATACGCAGGAAATGCAGATCTTGCCCTACGTAATTGACGTGCAAACAATCGGCAAAGGCGTGTGAAACCTAAGATAAAGAAGGGGGACAACAAAAGAAACCATATGTGACCCGAATGACCTCAAGACTATAGAGTTCCACCGCTGGGCAGAGTGGCTCCCAATCGGCTGACTTATGTGGAAAGTCTACGTGAACGACAAGAGCATTGCCACATCGATTTGTTAAATAATTATTAACTACACACTTAATCACGTATATATGATTAATTACATCATTTTGAGTTTCCAAATAAGTGTCTAATAAATTATTTAAATAACAAGTCGATGTGGCCAATTCTCTTGCCGCTTACACGGACGATTTTCCACATAAGCCAGCCAATCGAAAGCCTCTCCGACTGGCGGTGAAACTCGATAATCTCGATGTCAGTTCGGGTCCCATCTGGGTTTCTTTTGTTGCTTCTCCTTTTGCTACTTTTAATTTTTCCTACTATCTTATAATGATTTGAGGTATGGATGATTTCCTAATACTTTTACCCACTTATATGAGTGTTCAATGAAATATTTTTTTTAAAGTTTTTTAGTTTTTATGAGAATTGAATCATGAAAGAGAGATAACCAACATTGGA
Organism: Polygonum aviculare; assembly: GCA_934048045.1. NCBI lineage: Eukaryota > Viridiplantae > Streptophyta > Magnoliopsida > Caryophyllales > Polygonaceae > Polygonum > Polygonum aviculare. The sequence goes on from OW204026.1 coordinate 30,989,911, forward strand.
AGTTTTGTTTATTACTATAGACCTACGCTTATAGAATTGGGGAATAAATATCTTTTAAAAAGTTTCGGTTTTACATGTTTTTGAAGAGTTTTGAAACCACAAGATAAAATAGAAAATTTTAGAATGTTTAATGATGATATTTTGATTGATTGATTATTTTAACTATATATGATTCTTTTAACAGTTTAAGATAATTCTATACATGAAATGATTTCAATCCCACTTAAAATTAGACCCCTCCTAAATTTTACCTTTTTGAAAAAGAAAACTTATTCCATCACTTTTCTTGATTAGGCTCATCTCATCACATTTGAGTGCATGGAATCAGAGACTTCCGTCAAATACGAATGGATTACTATAGTTTTGTATGTACATTGGGTACAATGTTGGTGGAATATTTAGTGAAACCGAAATGAATTGTAATTCTCATATATCTCAAAATATTTATATAAATATATTATTTAATTACATTTATATTTTAACTTTTTATACATAAGCATATATCTAAATGATCGAGAAAGAATGACATAAGATTAGACCTGTCAAAAGTTGACCCAACCCAAAACTTTTGGTTTTCAACCCGAAACACAGTTTCAGCCCAATCCGATTGAAACCGAACCAGTTTTAATCCAACCTAATTGAACCCGAACACGTTATGTTGACGTGATTTAGTATATTTTTTTAAAATACAAAAAATTGTGAATATTATACTATGTTTTAATATAAAAGTATATAAAAATAATATTTTATCATTTAAATAAAATATTACTCAAATAATGGTAAAAGATACAATACTCTCGACTCATTGGGTTGATTCATTTCAACCCGAAAACATGCAACGACCTGACTTGATTAACCCGCAACATGTTATCAATTCTATCATAGTGATGTACTCGTGACCATTTATCAACCCGAACCTGTTTCATTCCAAACTCAAGATGACATGACCGACCCATTACACAAGACATTAACAAATTTCATGAAATTTTGTTAAAAATAATTCTTGGTATTTAAATTTATTTGCATAAACTAACTTATATAGATAAATCAATAGTTTAAAATAAAAACTCAAATAATACTATATTATATTAAAAATATAGAGAATATATAATAAAAATATAAAATCAAATTAAATTGTATATATGCTATTATATTATGAAATATCAATTAAATAAGAAGTATATAGATATAAAATACAAATATTTTAGAAATATATTTAGGGTAAATATGTAAGTTAATATTTTTTTTATTATTTTATTGGAACTTCAACATAATTGACAATAAAAAGTATATCTAATACATAACTTTAATAAAATGAAGATGTGGAGTAAATATAGGGTTAGAATTTGCGACCATTGATGATTTTTAAAATATAATAATAATATTATAAAAAAAAATAACTTACAACTAGTAACCTTTAATTAAATGGGTAAAATGATAAGGTTATTATCTATACATTATGACTTAAAAAATAAAAAAATTTGAAATAAAAAATCAGGTTAGATTTATTTATTAATTACAGGGGTATACTCATAAAACTTAGATTTATATATTAGGATAAAACTATTAATTAAACAAGTTAAAATATAATGTTTAAATGAAACTTAAATGAAATTTAAATTAAATATGTATAAGATAAAGATTATATTATGATAACGTACAATAAGATTTATTAATATAACTCCTTTCATAATATGGCGCAATATGGTGATAGTAATATGTTTTTGCTTTAGTATATAGTAATAGAAATAGATAGATTATATATGAGTATAATATTTTGACATTATTTTGTTATTTATAATTATTAAAACATTGTACTTATGAATTTTAATTGAAATGAATGTAGGTGTAAAGTTTTACGGAATGTAGATGTAAATTGTTGTATTTTCGAGTCATTGAGATTAACTTTTGTTTATTAACTCTTTCTATTTCTGAAAATAAAATCTTAGGTTTGAATATGGAATGAAAGACTTAATAATCAATAAAATAACAAACCAACGATTGTCATAAGAATTTTAATTTTTATAATGAAATAAGAATATTTTAGTTGATTACAAAACTAATGAGCAAAACACTTCATGTGAATTATTGACTTCATCTTTTCCTTATATGCATTTAAAAATGTATGTTGCCCTCCTTTTTACATTAATTTACTGTTAGAACTCTATTCCACAATATATATTTTGTTTCACTTAATAACTTTTTTTTCTATTATAAAAATTGCAGACTTCGTTTTGCTAATATTATATGATAAATGGAACATATAGATAATTGAATATTTGAAACTTAGAGCATGTTTATCGGTGTGCTTTTTAGAAGAGATGCTTATATTTTTATTCATTTTATATTCAAAAGTGGGAGAAAGAGTGTAGATGCAATGCTTGAAAATTAAAACCAAGCATCGACCATTGGTTGAATGTTGGTGGGGTCCCAAATAAAGGCTAGAAGTATTGATTTTTTACCCAAATTGATTTCAAAACGTTGTGTTTCAACACATGGGGCATTGTTTTGTATGTTCAAAGAAGAGAAGTCAAAGGGGAAGTTTCAAGCTGACGCCACTTGCATTTTCGCCCTTTGATTGGGCGATGTGTGGTGTTTATTTAGGTAAAATATGTAATTTTCGGCTTCTTATAGTTAAAACAAATTACCATTATTCTAGTTTTTTTCTTCTCTATCTATAGACATCCTTATTGACTATATATATTTGACATGTTTTATAAAATTTTGGGTAATTTGGATAAATTTATCTCCTAAAATAGTCAAATGTTGTTATTTTAGGGTATTTTTATCAATTTTTATTGTTTTAAATTGATAATAATTATAAAAATAAAAAATTAATGAGATTGATTTTTTCTATGAAATAGTATAATAATGGGTCATTTTTTGGTTTTGTATAATGGAGAAAAATGATGGGTCATTTTAGTTTTTAGTTTGTGATAATTGGGAGAAATAATGGGTCGCTTTTTATTTTTGGTTTGTGATAACGAGAGAAATGATGAATCATTTTCGATTCTTGTATTATGGTAAGAAATGATGAGTCAATTTTTTTATATTTAACTTATTAGGGTTTGGAAAATAAATAAAAAAGAAATAAAGGCATGAATTTGGCTATAAATAGATTGCTTGTGGTATATTTATAATTGAATATGAAATAAAAGGGCATATTTGTAATTTTATATGAAGGAATTGAGATGTTTGAGAGTTGATTGATAAAATGGTAAAATAGTAAAATGAATATGGGATGCTTGGATGATATGGAAGAGAGAGAGTGTGAAAAAGTGGGTAAAAAGAGAGATAAAAAAGGAAATACGCTTTCCTTGAGCGCCCCCACCGCACCCTGTCTTGGGCCATCGTGGAGGAGGTAAGTTGCGGGATATGCGACACAGTAGTCAGGAATCGAACCCGGGACCAATGTCTCCGCGGGGACTACCCCCTTTGTACGGTCCCTTTTCCACTTAGACTATTTATAACCTAGCGGGATGAACATTTTCTATTGACTAATATAATTAAGGTTTTTTGTTTATTAACTCTTGCTATTTTATAAAAACATTAAAAAAAATTGGTCAGGTATAACCATGAAAAGATAAACCTAATAATATTAATAACTACAATTATAAATTAATTATTTTAAAAGTACAAAAAATATAAATCTAAGGAAAATAATAATTCATGGGAATGGTAGACTTCATGGAATATAACGTAACCATTTCTTCTTACAAAAATGACATCATCCAAAATCAATAAACTACCGAAACATAAATGAAATTATATACATATATTTTGTCTTATATTAACATTAGTAGCATGTCGTATATGTTTTTATAAATCAATTTTAATTTCTATATAATTTATTTTATAAGATGTTTTTATTTACGTTTATATGAACAATTTACATTAGAGTAATATGTTGCTACATTAGAATAACATATTGAAACGAGCAATTTACATTATACTATATTTACACAAATTATTTGTCCCGTAGGTATGCATCATCACTAGTTAGGTTTATAAACAAGTTTTTCCACGTCTCATAGGAACTACTTACATCATATTAAGGGCATCTATAAAAATACATTATGGTTAGGATTTATCAAAAGTTGATGTGATTTAACATGGTTGAAGCTTTTTAGGTTTTATCTGATTGAAATTTGGAACCCATATGGAATGGGGAAAATAGTTTTAGAAAAAGAAGACATAAAAAATATTTTAGTATTAAAATAAGAAAATAGATCATGTGAGAATGATATTTAAGAGAAATAAGAATAAGTCTCATTCGAGTAATCGTGTTGTATGAAAAGTTGATATCGCGCGACTGTGAAAAACAAAACAATTTTTTTGCCAATTTGTGTAAACATAGTATAATATTTGTTCAACTCTATGGTCAATTTGTTCACCTCTAACCTCTAAGGTCAATTTATTAATCCATATTTGTTCAACTCCATTATCAAGTTGTTCACCTCTATGGTCAATTTATTTATCCATATTTGTTTAACTCTATTGCCAATTTGTTCACCTCTATGGTCAATTTGTCCAGCCATATTTGGTTCAACTCTATTGCGAATTTCTTCACATATATGGACAATTTGTTCATCCATACCAATTTGTTAATCTATATGGTCAATTGGTTTATCCATATTTTATACGGTTGTTCAACTCTAATGCTTTAAGCTCTATTGCCAATGGTGATGGGACGGAAATCAAATGTTGATGAGCTTTGATTTCTTGATTTTTTACGAATTCAAAAGTTTACTGAGTTGATCAATTGGTTTTGTGCAGATTGGGAGCGAATTAATTAACATAATTAGGCATTCACACCACCACTATCAGGCATTCACACAGCATGGATACCGCCCGAAATCTGGCCACATTTGATTAAAAAGAACAAAAAAAGAAGAAGACTATATACAAATGCTTCAAGAAATACTACATTCTTTCTTCTGGTGCTGAGGTGTCATTCATTGTCAGTGGTTATGGAGCCAACTCACTTGATCAAAGAACTTACAAAACGAGGAATAAAGAAGACTTTTTTTTGGTTGAGGGCACTGCCTATGAGAGTCGAACCGGTGACCTCTGGGTACTATCCTTGAAAGAATAAAGAAGACTATCCTACAAACTTTCTCTAAAAATTTATATAATTATAAATGGCTCACGTTTATTTTACAAACTTTTGAAGTGACATCCACATGAGAATCCAACTAATGATTTTTTTGTTAATGAATTATGAGAAGTTTTTAATTTTAAAAAGTACCACCATCAAACCTAAAAAATGAAATGTCTACTCAATTACAATAATTTCACCAAAAATAATGAACTAGCTACTTTCACACTAATATCAAAGTTGGGTAATTTTAGTAGACTACTAGATTCATAAGCAAGTTCTTCCGCTTCTAATAGGAACTAGTTGCCCCGTTTGGTTTGATTCTCTAAGAACGATGAATAAGAATGAGAAATGAATGATTCCGGTATGTTGTTTGACAGAGAAAATTCTGAAATCGATTTCATTTCCAAGAATGACTCATTCAAGGCCTGCAGACTAATTTGATCCAGTTGAAAATAGCAAGTATCATCCATTCCAAGAATTATAATAGTTCATCTTGAATCCCAAACTCTAGAGCCTTAAATTGTAATTTCTAAGACTAAGAGTCATAAATCCTTAAAATCATAATTAAGAATTTTAAACCATAATTATTATAAGTGGTTCATTCTGACAACATACCAAATAACATGTCTCTTAAATAGTTCATATATTTCGATTCTTGATTCCATTTTGATTCTTGATTCCAATTCGATTCCGACCGTGTAAACAAACGGGGCGTAAGACCCTATTTGGTAACTTTATTTTCTTGAAAATAATAAATTTGAAGAATTTAGGATGTGTTTTAAAGCTAACAGTTTTTCTATCCAATTCTCCAAAAATGGAGAAAGTGTTCAAAATGTGACTAGTCTTCCCTAAATTTAGGAAAATCCCCAAAAAAATTGGAGAATGTATTAATGTATATGGTATCATGTCTTATTCTAATTGGTTGATTTTGATATTTTAATATTGTATATAAATAAATATAATAACAATATAAACATAATTCTCTAAAATAGAGAATTTATTAGAGTTAAGATATAAAACTTTTAAAGAATATAACATTTCATTCTCTATTTTGGAGGAAATTATAGAGCATTTGTTGAAGATTCAAGACTTTAGCATCAAAGTGTGATTCAACTCAGTTGTTCCGATCACTAATGAGTAGACCTGTCAAAAGCTGACCCGACCCAAAATTTCTGGGTTTCAACCCGAAAATTTGAGCCCGAAACCCAGTTTGAACCCGAACCCGGTAAACCTGAAAATTTCTAGGTTAGGGTCGGGTCAAACCCGCTGGGTTAAGAAATCTATAAAGCGGAAAACTTATTTTAGAATACACTCTAATACAATGAAATGATAGATTGACGGGTAATTGTGCACCCAAAGGTTTTAATTATATTACAATATGTAAAATTTATTTTAGAAAATTATGATATATTTATTATTAAAATATTTAAAAATAATATTTTGTTATTATATTTTATTATTTAAATAATATTTTATATAAATTTGGGTAAAAAATATTAATACTCTTGACCCGTTGGGTTGACCCGACCCGACTCGAAAACCCGAAGCGACCCGACCCAGTTTGACCCGTAACCCGATTGACCCGAACCCGAACCCGGAACGTCCCGACCCGATTGACAGGTCTACTAATGAGTTAAAAACTAGTATCCGACCCGTAGATCAATGCCAAACATAATTTTAGAAAAAATACAATATTTTAGCATCAAATGACAATATTCTCTTGTAATAATATTTCCGTTAATTATAAAAAAAGGTTTGAAAAGTTGATACTCATGATCTAACAATCTACTAACCCAGAACCCTTTTTCGCACAAATTTGGTTGATCCGAAATTTAGAACCTCATCCATCCAACCATTTGACAGATATAATCGATTTCCTAATGTATTGCATGTACAATCGTAACGGATGATAATCTGTATATACATGATCTCGAAAATAAGCGTATAAGATTCAAACTCCTATTAATACTTTTTCTTTTTTTTGGATAACAATACATCATTCATTCAATTTAAGCAATGTATGCATGCAATGTACAAACCCATCATTCAGGTGATCTTATACTGCACAAAAGATTCATCCTAGTCCTAGATATTTATAAAATAGAAATATCTCTTGTTAAAAAAAAAGAAAAAAACAAATTTATGATATAATGTTTATACTTATCACTAGGAAGAAGGCCCGTGCTACGCACGGGCTTTCGCCGCTGTAATTTTTTTTACTAATATGATTACCACACTTTATCTTAAATATTAATTATGATATTTTTGGTTAATATTCTCTCATGATAATGGTAGGTAAATATATAATATGTCAATGTTAATACTTTTAAAAATACAATAAAGAAGATTATACATTGCATGATGCACCGTGTTCCATATTAGTGATTTGGTAAATAATCATCTATACAAAATATATTAATAGTGATAAAAAGCTGACCCGACCCAAAATTTCTGGGTTTCAACCCGAAAATTTGAGCCCGAAACCCAGTTTGAACCCGAACCCGGTAAACCTGAAAATTTCTAGGTTAGGGTCGGGTCAAACCCGCTGGGTTAAGAAATCTATAAAGCGGAAAACTTATTTTAGAATACACTCTAATACAATGAAATGATAGATTGACGGGTAATTGTGCACCCAAAGGTTTTAATTATATTACAATATGTAAAATTTATTTTAGAAAATTATGATATATTTATTATTAAAATATTTAAAAATAATATTTTGTTATTATATTTTATTATTTAAATAATATTTTATATAAATTTGGGTAAAAAGTAGATAAAATGATGAGCATTTATTAGGATGAATGTCTGTAGTTTATAGTATTATAGATAATTCCTCTTCTTCTTTTTCTTTTTTTATTATCCATTTTTCATGCATGTATCTTTCTACATGTATATGCCTTTAATGTTGGCCACAAAATAATGTCAGTAATACATTGCACGAAAATTTTAAAGTAAATTTTTTTGTCAAGAAATTTCAGTAGTTGCAATTTGGTAAATGGAAATTTTATATACAAATTTTGTTTCTTTATATATTGCATCAAAGTTGTTCCAAAGTCTTCACCAACTCACTTTGCCCAATCCTTGTTTTTCTTACACAGAACCCACTCCTTATTCCTCTCTCCTTCCATGGCCGTCTGTTCAAGCTCTGCTCTGAAAGCACAAACCTCATCCTCGTTCCTCTCTCAATCCCGTCTTAGCACCTTCAAATTCTCCGATTCGCCTTCCAAATCCGTCAGAGTCGCACAAAAAACTCACCCTCGTTGCCCTCCGATTTCCTGCGTAATGACTCGGGAACAGTTGGGGGCGGATCAGGAAACGGGCGTTCTCCAGAGGCCCGATTCGTTCGGGAGGTTCGGGAAGTTTGGGGGAAAGTATGTGCCCGAAACTTTGATGTCTGCTCTCACTGAGCTCGAATCCGCCTTCCATTCTCTTGCCAAGGACCACGAATTTCAGGTTGATTTCACCCCCTTTTGACTTGGGTTTCTATGTCTATTGACTGATTCAGTTTTGTAAATTTGAGTTTTTATGTCTAGGGTTTTGGGGAATGATGTTAGGGTTCAGTTTCAGCTAACCCTTGGAGCATTTGGGATTATGCAGTTCAATTTGTCTTGTTGGTTGCAACTTGATGTGTTTTGCGTTCATGTTTTTCTGGTTGATGATCAAGCTCTCATTTTGATTGTTGAAATGAATGTGGGATATGGCCTTGACCATGTGATTTTAGAGGATTTGGTGGTGGGCCTAATGATGCAAATTCTGTGTGGTGCTTGATGCCCTTGGTTGGTTCAGAGACGTGGCTATAAATAAGCATCATATTCATTTCTGATATTGGTGATTTTGTTTGATTTTTAAATGTTTGGAATCACCTCTACCATGTGACTCTTGCTGGTTGCGAGTCCCTTGTTCATCACTCCATTACAAAGGCTCAAATAAATACCGGTGACCCACTTGCGCCTCACAATTTGTCTTGTGATGAAAGCAACTAAACAGTTTGTTGCCTTTCGATTTGTTAGCTTCCATGCCCTCGCGTCACACTTTAGGGATGTGATATACCTTGATTTTATCAAGTTTGTCTCTAATTTAACCATTTTTGTATATTTCTGTTCAATCCAAAACAGCAGGATTTTAGGCCGTTTTAATTGACCGTGTTTGAATACCGGCTTGTTATCATACTTGTGCTTGTCTTTGAAGGTTAAGCTGATGATGATTTCTGTTATGGTGCTTGAGCACATAATGTGTGACATTAAGGTGAACTTGGGTACTTCCTAGATTTAGCCATGATGAGAGAGCGGGCCTAGCCTTATGTTACGTGTTCCTCTATTTTGGATTTACTTGCATTGTCTCTAGAAAAGAGAAATTGAGAAAATCCAGAACTGAGTCAAAGGAGTACACCCTTTATTTCTTGATTTTGCAATGCTAATGATTACTTGGGTATAGAATCCTTTTTTTCTTTTGTATCAATCCAACAGTGCTGTTTTCTGACAAAAGAACTTGCCGAAATGCAGAGTGAACTTGAGGGGATATTGAAGGATTATGTTGGAAGAGAAACTCCCCTCTACTTTGCAGAGAGACTTACAGAGCATTACAAGCGCCCAAATGGTGAAGGGCCACTTATTTATCTCAAAAGGGAAGATCTGAACCACACTGGGGCTCACAAAATTAATAATGCTGTTGCTCAAGCATTGCTTGCAAAGAAGCTGGGAAAGACCCGAATTATTGCTGAAACTGGAGCTGGACAGCATGGAGTTGCAACTGCTACAGTTTGTGCTAGGTTTGGCTTGCAATGCATTGTATATATGGGGGCTCAAGACATGGAAAGACAGGCACTGAATGTTTTCAGGATGCGGCTTCTTGGAGCTGAGGTTTGTGTGCTTTGTTATTTCTTTTTGATCTGTACACAAACCAAAGTTGTGTCATTTTCTTTCCTTTTCATGCTCACTTAGCTACTTCAATAGTTTACGACCTTATCACTTCCTTGTAGACCCTTTTGGGTATGCTATTTCTGTATGTGTGTGCACCATTTGTTCGGAATTGCATTTGACATGCAAGTTTTTTGTAATGTTCTTTTTTAATTCTGTAATGTGTGCCTCTTTTGACTTTTTATGATATAGGTGAGACCCGTTCATTCTGGTACAGCCACTCTTAAAGATGCTACATCTGAAGCCATACGTGATTGGGTGACCAATGTGGAGACAACCCACTACATTTTGGGTTCAGTTGCTGGTCCACACCCATACCCCATGATGGTCAGAGAGTTTCACGCTGTAATTGGTAAAGAAACAAGGAAACAAGCTCTTGAGAAATGGGGTGGAAAGCCAGATGTGCTCGTTGCATGTGTTGGAGGCGGTTCGAATGCCATGGGTCTCTTCCATGAGTTTGTTGATGATAAAGAAATCAGGTTGATTGGTGTTGAAGCTGCCGGTTTTGGCTTAGATAGTGGCAAGCATGCTGCCACTTTGACTAAAGGAGAAGTCGGTGTTCTTCATGGAGCCATGAGTTACCTCTTGCAAGATGATGATGGCCAAGTTATAGAGCCTCATTCCATTAGTGCTGGGTAAGTCCTATCTTCTTCTCTTGACGGTTTGCTTTTTCAGCTTGATGATCATTTATCAAGTAATTGTTTCATCTTCCTTTTTTCCTGTGTATAGTCTGGATTACCCTGGTGTTGGACCGGAGCACAGCTTTCTTAAGGACATCGGCCGTGCTGAATACTACAGTATTACAGATGAAGAGGCTTTGGAAGGTTTGTAGAACTTGAAGTTTATGCCTTTCCTGTTGCAAATCTTTTAGTCTTTAAATGTAGGGCTCATTTGATCACCAACGAGACCTGAGCACTTTTTTTGTCAGGTTTCTGGTGGAGTGACTCTATTGATAATTATTGCTCACCACAAACTTGGGAAGAACTCTAAAAAAATTTAATATCAATTGGAAAAGAATAAAATTTTGAACCTGTTTAGATTATACTAACTCTACCTACATAGTTAAATAACAACTCTACTGGATCCCATTCTGTCATATGCTCAATTGTTACCTTACTACTATGAATTGCCATGTAATGCAGCATTCAAGAGGCTATCTAAGCTTGAAGGCATAATTCCTGCTTTGGAGACGTCTCACGCATTGGCTTATCTTGAGAAGCTGTGCCCAACTCTCTCACATGGTACTAGGGTTGTTCTCAACTGTAGTGGCCGAGGGGACAAAGACGTGCAGACTGCAATTAAGTACTTGAAGATGTAGAGCTGGTTGCGTTTTCCTTGAAACGCCGGTTGTAGGTTACATGAATACATCTTGTTTCTGGATCTCTAGTATTACTTATGTAATTCTGTTGGTGAAATTTTGTCAAGTACAAGTCATGATCGAAGTCTCATAAATGCAGGGCTAGATCCTTTATAGAGCAAATTGATTGTTTTACAGTTAAGTATAAGCCTGTATGGACATGAGGAATTGCAGAATAAGAACATGTCTTTTTCAAATTCCATATTTCTGGGTGCAAATATCAGAGGATTCTCTTACAGACATCATACATAGCTCATTTTTAAAATTCATCTCCGGGCAACATGGCCTCTCCGGGCTATAAAATTCATCATACATAGCTCATTTTCAAATATCAGAGGATTGTGAAGATGTCTGTTAGGCAACATGGCCTCTCCGGGCTATAAAATTAGCACCTTCAGCCAAATGAGCAAAGACTACAACATATAGCTTCACTGAAAGATCTACCCTTAAGAAAAATACCACCTTCAGGCCCTTATCAAAATTCAGTGGTTGTGGAAACAATTCTGAACCTTTCTTCAGTAATTGCAGTGGGGTTTTAAGAGTTTTTCTTATAAATGGTAGTATACCTTCATATATGAAGAATGCTAAAAAGAGTCCACCAACACTTGGTGTATCAACTCACTAGCTGAGCATTATGATGAAGCTTTGGGTTCGAGACTCTAGAACGGCGTGTCAACTAAGGATATGGGAAAACATTGAACACCTTCTTATTGTATATATTGAAACTACATTCGAAGTCCACCAACTAGCAAGATGAGTCCCAATTTTGATCTTGTTTGCAGTCTCAAGACCTCACTTCATGATTCTCCGCAGTTGGATCAAACACCATCAAAGGATTCTGATCGGAGGCTTCCTCTGTCTCAACCCATCTATAAACCCAAAAAGCTTAACGTTTGAAATCTGAAGTGCTTTGGATTTGGAGATTGAAATTTTGGGGTTTGGGCAAATGGGTTGTTTCAAAACTGTGAATTGTGAGTTGGGCATGTGATATCTGTGCCGGAGAACTTTTGAAATGGCTCAAAGAGACTATTGATTGCTTCGATCTAGTGATGATCATTCTGAACCAAAATCAAAGATCAAGACTTAGCTGTTTTTTAAATTAATTTCTTGGATTTTGAACCAAGGAACAACATTTAGCATAACAAGAAAATGTTTGAGAAGAAAAATATTAATCAAAATGGCCAATGTTAGTGTTTTGGATCAGTCAAGTCTACAATTGACCCTGCACGATTTTCTTGCTACAACAGTGTGAAACAAGGATCAAGAGAAAAAGGATGAGAAATTTCATGTAGGAGATTCCAACGCTCACTAACAAGTCCAACAACATGATCAAAAAAAGTAGATTTTATAAGAATGGTCTTTCTAATGACATAGTACAATTTCACATCTGTGTACAACCTCACGAATTTCTTCCCGTAAACTTTCCAGGGCATGAATACAGAAATTCACTTCGAGGCAGGGACAATTACCGAGCACCGAAACTTGTCAAATCCTAGCTGTCTTCTTTGACTAAGAACTTGTAGGATCTGCAAGAACATAGATAGAATTATGCTAGAGAAAATCGAAAAGGGAGAGCAGGCGAGAAAGGATGGCGGTTTATCTCATAGCGAACAGAAAGCAAACCGTGCTCACCTCCACGGCCGGTCTTCCTAGCAACTATGTAGAACAGGTTCCTTATCATGATGAGGGCAGCCTCATGTGCAATTCTTCAGAGCTTGTCTTTCCAAAATAATGTGTGGTTGCCTTGGAGCTGTCACAAATTGTCTCAAATGCTGCACCGAGTAGGAAATATCTGGCCTGGTCAGTGAAAGGTATAGAAGTCTCCCTATCAACCTTCTGTATCTCTCGGCGTCAGGAATTAATTCTCCACTGGAGGCGTCTAATCTCAGGTTACTAGGAAGTGGAAATTTCACCTCTTTACACTGCAAAAGTCCAGCATCCTGCAATATATCTTTAATATACTTCCTTTGACTGATATACATGCCTGCATCAGTGTTTTGAATTTCCATTCCCAGAAAATATCTTGCTAATCCGAGATCTTTTATGGTGAATTGATCATCCAGGGCCTTCTTCACACGTTCGATTTCAGCCACATCGTTGCCTGTAACAAGTATGTCGTCCACATACACTAGGAGTGCTGTGAAACGATCCTTATCATTACCCTCACACTTGACAAACAAAGAATAGTCGTGTTTGGACTGGCAATACCCTAGACCGATGAGAAACTGAGTCAACTCATGATTCCATTGTCTGGATGCTTGCTTGAGACCGTACAAGGATCTCTTCAGTTTACAAACCTGACCCTTTCGTGTACCCTTCGGGAGGCTGCATGTAGATCTCTTCGTCCAAGTACCCATGTAGGAATGCATTGTTGATGTCCATTTGGTAAATTGGCCATTCCTTGGCTGTTGCCATAGCCAACACGATTCGCACTGTAGCTAGCTTCGCCACCGGGGAGAAGGTGTGTTTATAGTCCTTCCCCACTTTTTGGCTGAAACCCTTCACTACTAGTCGCGCCTTGTATCGGTCGACCGATCCATCAGAGAAGAATTTCACTCTGTATATCCACTTGGATTGAATGGCCTTGTGACCTTCTGGCAACGGCACAAGCTCCCATGTGCTGTTAATTTCTAGGGCATTTAATTCCTGCTGCATAGCCTCAATCCATTTGGGATCGTCCTTGGCTTGTGAATACAGGGTGGGTTCTCTGACAGTCATGACTTGTGCCAGTGACACTTGGAACTCGACTTGGGCCAGGTGAGCTTGTTTTCTTGCATTCCCTTGTTCATAACCTTGCAGCCAACTCGGTTGATGCCTCGTCCTGGTAGATCTTCTTGGCGCTTCAACCTCTGTCTCATCCCGCTCAGTTGTCTGATCAATCTCCAACTCAGTATCTCTCTCTGCATCTGCGTTGGTGGATTCATCTTGCAGCTCAACTTCTGTCGCCCCTCGTTGTCTTGAAGGAGTGTCACTCGGAATATCAGGACTGATTGATCTTCTCGGTAGATCCTCTCCCACAAGCACACTCATGGGCTCGTAAGGCCTCAGGCCTGCTGCTGGTTTCTCTGGTTTGCTGATGTCTGCAAACGGAAAAACGCTCTCATGGAACTGCACATCTCTACTGCAGAAGATGGATCTTGTTTTTAAATCCATCAACTTATAACCCTTTTGGTTGCTTGGATAACCTATGAAAACGCATCTTCTCCCACGAGCATCTAATTTATCTCTTGTGGGGGAGGTTTCAAGAGCATAGCAAAGGCTTCCAAATACTCTAAGGTTATCATACATAGGCTTTCTTTTGTGCAGCAACTCGTAAGGAGTTTTCCATTTCATTCGAGCTATGGGCATTTTATTTATGAGGTACGTTGCAGTTAAAACACATTCCCCCCAAAATTCCTTGGGAAGGTTTGCCTGCAATCTCAAAGCTCTCGCCGTGTCCAGCAAGTGCCTATGCTTTCTCTCAACGATTCCATTTTGTTGAGGTGTGTACACCATCGACCTCTGATGCACAATTCCCAATTTGGCCAAAAAATTTCGACACTGTTGGTTCACAAACTCCGTACCATTGTCTGTTCTAACGGCCTTGGGTGTCACTCCAAATTGATTTTGAACATATTTCACAAAAATCTCCAGATTTGCTAGAACCTGTTGTTTGCTATGGAAGAGGTAAGTCCATGTAGCCCGACTTTTGTCATCAACTATGGTCAGAAAATATGTCGCCCCGTTGAGCGCCGACACCTTATAAGGCCCCCAAACATCCACATGCAACAAATCAAAACATTCTAGAGATTCATGATCACTGAGATTAAAAGGCAATCTATGACATTTAGCAAGAGAACAAACATCACAGGCAAAAGAGTCAACTGATATGTTTTTCCCAACACAGGAACGTTTAGGTTTCATCAAAGATAAATGCCCCATTCGGCTATGTAATAAAGCAACATCATGCTGTTTCTTGTCAAAATAAGCTGAAACATTGGTGCTAATACTATCAACTTCTACTGATGCATCCAAAAACTTCTCTTGCTTGAGTAAATAAGGCCCTCTAGCTTCTTTTCCTTGTGCCAAGCATTCCTTAGTCGAAGGGTCCTGCAATATGCAAGATCCTTTGTAAAAATGCGCACTGAAATTTTGATTCCTAATCAACTTGCTCACTGACAATAAATTGTACTTAAAATCAGGAACAAGTAGAACATCCTCAAGCAACAAATCTTTGTTAATGCAAACATTTCCCACCATGTTCACAGGCTTTACTGAACCATCAGGAAGCACAATTGAAACTGAATTGTCAAGTTTTCTAACACTGACAAACAATTCCCTGTATGGTGACATGTGGTCCGAGGCACCGCTGTCAACAATCCATTCACTTTTGCCAATATTGCAACCATTCAAACTCATCATAGGCATACATACATTGTTTACTGCATAACATGTTTTACCTGAACTGGAACTCATGGCCATCTTCCCCTTGAAATTCCTCATCACTTCCTGGCAAAGTGCCTGCAGCATCTGCTGATCTACCTGTCCTGATGAGCTCGAGCTTCCCTCAAGTGGGGTCTCTCCCCGATCTGACTGCCCTGATCTGTCTCCAGTTGAAGCCTGTGCAGCCATCTTGCCAGCCCGCTTGTTCTTTCTACCTTTATACCAATCAGGATAGCCTATAATCTCGAAGCACTGCTCCTTGGTGTGTCCATCACCATTACAATGACTGCAATGAGGTTTCTTCTCACCCCCTTTGTCTTTCTTGTAGTCTTTCGACTCCTTCCTTCCACTACTGCTGCCCTCAGTTTCACGTCTGTTCACCATAAAACCAGCAGGTTCAACAATATGATTTGAGGCTTGTTTTTGCGCCTCAGCTTGCAAAACAAGTCCATAAGCACGGCTTATGTTGGGCAACGGGTCTTTAGATAGAATTTGGCTCCTCATTGAGTCGAAGTCTGGGTTGAGCTTCAGCAGGAACTGCATAAGTTTGCTCTCATTCTCCATCTCAAGCAGCTTATCCATTATCTCACACTTACATTTGCCAAGTGCACCACAGTCGCACCTGGGTATGCCACAGATGCTGTCCAACTCGTCCCAACACCGTTTCAGTTTGCCATAGTATTCCTGAACCGTCATATTCCCTTGAGAAATCTGAGACAACTCATGCCTCAGGTTATAAATCATAGGCCCATTGCTCACCTTGTACCTTTCACATATCTCCTTCCACAGTTTCACAGCTGACTCAGTGAAGATGAACCCCCTTGACAGCTCAGGGGTCATCGAATTCAACACCCAACACGCAACCATGGAGCTACACCTGTCCCACCTAGCCCCATCGAAGTCATCCTCTGGCCTCACACACGTTCCATCCACAAACCCCACTTTCATCTTGGCTTTCAAAGCAAGCCTGATTTGTCCGCTCCAAGCAAGGAAATTAGACCCATCGAAAGGAGTGGTAGTCAGGGTCATACCTGGATGATCCGAGTGTGTAAGGAACAAGGGATCTCCTTGTGCAGCGGCGCTGATCGCCAGGGCATCATCAGCCTTCTTCTGAGTTGACATCGGGTTTGCTTTCACTTGCGCAGCTTCAATCGCCAAGATCCTTTGAATCAGCCTTCAAGGAGCCTCTTACAGCTCTGATACCATGAAGAGAAACCCTCAAGAAGGTGATAAGAATAAAACGGCGGAGGAGCAAAATACAAACCCTAGAAACCCTCTAGTCTGAGGTATTCTTAATTGATGAAAACTGAGAATGAGAGATTACATGGATGGTCTTATATATGCCATCAACAAAGCAAAACACGCACAAGAGCAAGCTGTCGTGGGAGACAAGTTCTGCAGTTAACAGACTTGGACCACAAATTGATAGGCTAGAAATAAAAGAAGGAAAACTGGCTAATAATTACAACAAACCAGCAATTTCCACAATATATGATATCATCAGAATATGTCATTCTGAGTACAAGTATTATAATTATATTCAGCCTCCTGAGTTCTAGCAATCACAGAATTACTCAGGCTGAAGATTCCATTGTTAGCTTAGTTGCAACCACCTAAAAAACAAATTAAGGTTAAGATAATGCTTATAAAATTCTAAGCTAAAACCAGTCATTAAGGTAAAAACATGTCCTCCAAAAGAATGCTTAGAAAATTCACCTTGTAAATGGAACAGGCAAGTGCTTAGTCTTTTACACTCAGACATTTCATATATGCTCAGTTCAACACTTTCTCAAGCATTTCATTGTAAAGACAGGAAGCCTTTACATTATCGCCCTTCTCAAAGTGACTTCTTATAAGTAACTTGTACATGGCTTCAGTCGGCTGTAAACCGCGGGCACTCATGACAGTTAAGTATTTCTCAGCATCATTTACTCTTCCATGCTCACACAGGACTGACATCAGCAGCATAAAAACTGGCAATCCCGGGGCCAGTGACTTGAACTCCATTTCATAGTAAAGTTTCAAAACCTCCTCAACCTTCCCTTGGTCCCTATAACCTTTAATTAGATGAGAATATGTAGTCCCATTAGGAGAAAAACCTTTATCTAACAATAGAGTTAAGATTTTGTTAGCCTGGTCAACATCCCCAGCTTCGCAGAGCCGTCTCACCAGCTCATTGAAAACAGAAGAGTCTGGAAGCATACCCTTCTGTATCATTTCTTCACAGATCCTCAATCCGTCTGTTGATTTTCCAGTCCTAGAACACACCGTTATAAGAAAGCTATACGTCTCATCGTATGGGCTGAGATTCATGCTCTTCATTTCTTGAAACAAGTCAATTGCCTCTTCAACCATCCCCTCCTCACAATACGATTGAATAAATGCAGTATACACAAAAGAGTTCGGACTAAACCCTCTCTTAAGCATTCCGTCGTACACCTCTCGTGCAGCCTCCAAATCCCCAGTCCGAACCTTGGCATAAACGATCAAAGAGTAACAAACAGTATCCAGCATCATATTCTTCTGCATCAGCCTCTTCAACACCAACACTCCCTCTCCAATCCTCCCATCTTCCAACATCCTAAGCACAAGACTAGCATTGACAACCACCATTGGAGGGCAGTTCTTCCCATGAATCCGACTCGTAAGATCTACAAACTTCTTCAACTCCCCCGCCTTGCACAAGGCTTCAACCATGATCTTCACAGTGGCCATATTCCCATACACCCTCCTCTCAACCATAAACCCATAAACCCTCCAGATCAAGCCACCCCCACAACAAGACTCTGACTTCTGGATCACATAAAGCAGAGTGTTGAAACTAATCAGGCTAGGGCAGAAGCCGTTTTTATCCAAGTAAACACACAGCTCAAAAGCGGAATCAACCATTCTCAGCTTGCAATAACACTGAACCACCAGATCAAACACAAACGGGCACGACTCCGCAGCCTTGTAAGTATCAAGCAAGCAATCTATGACAGAGAACTCGGACCCGGACCCACATCCCTTTCTCCGTAAAACGGACTCAATTAGAGCCCGGGCATCGTTGATCAGGCGAGCGTGTACAGTTATGTGGATGGCAATGGAGTAGGGTTTGATCTTATGCTCGAAACTCTTGCAACGAGCGGCCCAATGGAAGAAATTGAGAGCCCTTTTGGCATCTGCCGGTTGCCTGAATTCGAGGAGGACCTGCTCCATGATCGAATCATTCAGATTGACGGAGCCGAAATTTAAATTGAGAGCATTCCAATTGAGGCCTTGGCGTAATGAATTGCACAACGAGGCAACAATTTTGGAGTCTGAGTCTGGGTGTGATAGGTGGTGGATCCGGAGACAAGGTCGCTTTGTGGGGGAGTTGTAGATCAGGTTGGACAAAATTGGACAGCTTTTACGGAAGAGGAATGCCATTTTGGGCAAAGCAAGGGATGTGCCAAAGAGAGGAAGCATCTACTCATAAATATGAAAGCAATTAGAAGAATGAAATACCCATTTAGAAACACAATTAGAAGAATGCACATTAAAGGATGATTTGTACCAGTAGCCATGAAGAAACCTACCCGAGGCTGTACAGAATCGACAGAAATCCAGATTGAAAAGTGTTCGTAAACATTGCCCCAGCTGCGTATTGCAAGCAGAAAAAAAGACCATTAATCATTCAACACAAACAACAAAAAACCAATACATAAGATGATGAACTTTTCATAGAAGAACCAAATCCACAGCAAATTGCAGTGCATACAAAGATGATGATTCATGACTGTCTAAAACTTAGAATTTGCCTCTTGAAAAATCAATACAAATTTTGACTTCACAACGTGTCAATATGGTTGAAGAAGAAATCAATACGAATTTTGACTTCACAACGTGCCAATATGGTTGAAGAAGAAATCAATACAAATTTCATTATCAAAAACATTGCATAAATAGCATCACAACAAAATTTCTAAGTTCTCAGCCAGGCGCCAGCGGGTAGGTTTCAAGGCTACGGGTACAAATCATCTTTTAATGTGCATTCTTCTAATTATGTGTTCCTAAATGGGTATTTCATTATGCAGGAGCAAACCTCTTAGATGTTCTTAATATGTGACAACTTGTATGATATTTAGTGGATTTGAAATTTACAGCTATGACCCTTAAACTTGACTAATCACATCACACCATCAAGGTGAGCCAGAAGATTGCAAAGAAATAGTTACACTTCATAGCTGAAACAACCACCTCTTAAATCTTCTTATTATGTAAGAGCCACCATGAGTATACATAAAAAAAATCTCATATTCAAATAGAAAAACAGGAACTGGCAGTTTAATTGCATTCATAGGCAGACTTCCAAATCTAGGAGCATACACCCAAAACATATGAACGATAAAAATTTGGATATTTCTGAATTGAGAAATAAGAACACTGAAAGAATTAGAAACAAAATTCAATTGAGAAGGACAAGTTCGAACCGATCAATTTTAGAGATAAATCTGTATACATTGACGAGGCAGAAACGATAAGACGGAGAAGAAGGGTTTGTTCTCCCAAGTCCATTGGTCCATCCTAATTATTTATCAGTTGAATGAACTTTCCTTACTAAAACAAAACAGTTGAATGAAGTTCGCCTGTTAAAAGGCAGGCCTGCTAGACAAAAATAAAAATAAAAAGGACAGACATGTGATCGGCCCACCTATTTAGTTAAACTTTTAGTCATTAGTTGTAGAATGTAGCAATGACGTAAGGTTTAATTGTAACAGCCTCCAAGACTCCAACAACTTTGCTACATCAGCAATGGTTCCGACGATAACCTTCAGAAAGATGATGAAAAAAAATCAGCAGGATAGTAGTGATATAAAAGACAAATGAGAGAATGACTGAGGCTCACCACCATAGAAAAACCTGCTCAAAACTCAAAGTTTAACCACATAAAGTTCTAAAGAAAGCTTGCTTTTTATTTTGAAAAGTCGGCCAGTACTTCTGCCAATTTTGAGTGAAACAATTTTTTTTTGCCAATTACAAGTGATACCTAAACACTTCTGAAACCTCAGTATCCTAGTCGAACTCTTAAAGAGAATTGTAAGGATGACAGTAATGTCCCGAACTAGTCATCACTGTCCCAAAACTATACTCAAATCTAGGAAATGTGAAGTTCAAACTTCAAAGTGATTAAGCAATGAATCCAGGAAACAGAAATGTCATCAACAGTCTCAAAATACAATAGGAGAACCAGAGTTCGAAAAAAACAAACAACTGAACCAACTTGAATAGTAATGGTGCCTCCAAAATTCCAACAGATCCATTGTATCAACAGTGGTTGCCACCATAGAAAGAGCTGCTCAAATCTCAAGGTTTGACCACAAAGTTCAGCAGAAAGCTTCTTGTTTTATTTTAGAAACTAGATCAGTACTTCTGCCAATTTTGAGTGATAAACAAATTTTATTGCCAATTACAAATTATTATAAGCACTTTTGAAACCACGGTATTGTAAGCATGATGAATGTCCCGAAACTACTCATTACTCTCCCAAACCCATATTCAAACAGAACAATGCTATCCCAAACCCATATATCTCCACAAGTGCTTGGACCATGATCTATACCAAATTATTTCATATGAAATGAACTATCAACTAATTTCAAAAGCTCTGAACTTGACTAATAAACCCAATTAGAAACCCTATATTAGGAACTCTATCTAAGAAGAAAACAAGATCCACCCATATAATGGCAGCCCAGCATAGATATAGATAATGACACAATAAAACAGTAGAAACTAACAGAAAATATCCATGAATGCCTTCAGTCTTACAAGCCAAATGAAAATGAACTACCCTAGAAGGTTAAATCCTACATAAGAGTTCACTAGTTCAGTCAACTACTCATCCTTACATATCAGTTGAACTGAAATCAAAACCAATGTGTCAGCAACATAAACAAACCCATATTCTAGCTAACTTTCCCAAGCCAAATTACTTTTCCTCTAGTTCTCAGCCAGGCAGCAGCGGCACAAAACCAATGAAAATTTCCCGATTGAAAAATAAGAAACACAGTTGGGCATAAAGATATTATAAGCAAGATTCAATTGATAAGGACAAGTTCGAACCCATCATTTTTGGAGACGAATTTGTAGACTATGACGAGGCATGGACGATATGCATTGCAGGCGATGATGATGAAGGTTCTTTCTTTCTCCCGAGTCCGTCGTTCCGTTCTGATTGCTTATTAGCTGAATGGAATTTCGTCACAATCACTTAGGTCCTGCTAAAGATCGGGCTCGTAATCTGGCCCAGCTATTTATGGTCATTAGTTTTAGGCTTCGTTTGGTAAATTGCCAAAACGTAAACGGAATAGAAATCAACTAGTGTAATCCCCATGCCCCGTACGGGATTATAATAATTTTTTACTTAATATATTGATCCACCGAAAAATGAGTTATAACGATATGAAATTTTTTTGATCAAAAAAATTTAGGGTGAGGGGATGGTGCCCCAGTCCAAGGTCAGGGAAGACCCAAGGGCTCATAGAGCTCTTACAAGGGGATTTACATATGCCTCACCTCAAGGAGAATGTTGCAAGTGACGTAACATTAGTTTGCAACATAAAATAGATACTAAATAAACACCTAAATAAGTAAAATAGTTCACCATATAACAAAATAGATGTTTTAGACAAAAAAAATAATTACAAATATTTAGAATTTTGTGAGCATGAAAATTGTAAATAAAAAACATTATCCATACTAACTAAAGAATAAAAAAAATAGGATGGATGAAATTTAAAAGCTATAAAGTTATCTACATTAAAAAGATAATAAAGAATTAAGTGAAGTACATACATATAACATACCCAATACTTTCAAAAAAAGATCAATTTCGTGATGGGTTTTAACTTTTAAGCAAGCTAAACATAAAATAAATATATGAGGAAAATTATCAATCTTGAAGGAGAAAGAAACGTAAGGAGAAAACCAACAAATAGGTTAATATACAATAGAACTTTTTAGTGAAATTGTATAAGTAATTTTTCCAATTTTGAAAGTTGGTTACAATTACAAATGATACGTTAGTCAAATTAAAAAAATTCAAATGTATATAATCTTGATTATATCATTTTAAGAAACGATTTTTAGTCAAGTTCAAGTTTTTTTTAAATGTGTAAAATTCAATTTTAAAATTCGTTGAACATACAATATTTGATAGAAATTTTAAATTGTAAATTTTAATACATAAGAGTTCCTTAACGTTTTATTTTGAATAAAATCAATAAAATACTTGTTCATGAATAAAAATGATAAGTAAAAATTTTCGATTAGATACGGTTTTTAATTGTTTGCGTCAAAATGCAATCCGGTCGACTCCTATCATTATCTATGCATTCACGATATTTCTAGAAGTAGCAATATCAAATAGGTTGCTCTCCATTGTAAATAATCAACACCTATAATGTGATGTGATAACGAATAATGCTTTAAAGCAAATCAAACTCCTATGTTTATACAAACTTTATTTTTTAACTTTTTATTTAAAGTGTGAGAATGTCCTTATTCAGAAACTTTTATTTTGATTTTAAAATAAGGTATAAGTATTTTGATCAATTATAAATAAAATAAAATAGGTCTAAGCCATAAAACTTATTTTTAAATAATATATAAGTGCTTTGGGTGTGAAAATCAATTTTTTCAATGGAAAACTACTTAAAAGACTTCTTTTTGTTTTTTTAATACTCAAATGTCCATTGTTTTATTTTTAAATGCCCAAATTTCCAAAAAACTTTTTTATATACCTGATTGTGCAAATAACACTTTTTTAATACCAATGTGATAATTTGGCAAAAAAAAAAAGGAAATTTGTTTTCTGCCAAAAGCCTATAAATGGTTGATACATTTGGTTTGGTTTAGGGTTGTTCATTGGGTCTTTAAAACCGAACCGAACCGAAGAATCGAACCGAACCGAACCAAACCGAACCAGGGTAATTCGGTTCAGACCTCGGTTCCAGGTATTTTCCAGATCGGTTCTCGGTTTGGATCGGGTTGGATCGGTTCGGTTTTGGGTGAACCGAATAAATCGAGAAAAATTTAAAAAAAACCATACATATGCGGTCTTCTTTGCTTCATGCTTCCTCTGTTCGGTGCAGGCTTGCAGCCGCCACTTCCTCTTCGCTTCTTCAGATCTTCTGTTCTGTATGCTCCTCTTCGTTGCTCTTCCTCTCGTTTCCTCTACTCTTCCGACTTCGCTTCTTCTGTTCTTCCTCTTCGCGGCTTCAATCGCAATCCCGGCCTAGTCGCAGCCTCGTAATCCTGGCCTAGTCGCCGCCTCGCAAATTCACAATCCCGGCCTAGTCGCAGCCTCGCAAGCCCAAGTCGCTGACTCGCAACTAGCAAGTGACGACGGCGACGACGAGGAGGAAGCCTGCCTCTGCACAGTGACGATGGAAAACCCGAATCCAATAGCAGATCTGGTTTTAGGAAGAAGAAGGCTAGTTTTTTATTATGTAATTATTATTGTTTTTTTTTATAATTCATACAATTTTTTTTTTTTTTTTTTTTTTTTTTGAAAAAGTAAGAATTAGGATGTTCTCTTAAGAAGAAGAACAACCTAGCGCGTCCTTAAGGACGAGAGCCTTAAACTCTTGATTGTTTCGAATGGATTCGACAGGGAAGTCATGGCCCATTTTAGCTAATTTGTCAGCCACGACGTTGGAATCCCTACCGATATGGGAGAATTTCACTGAATTGAAGCAATGGAGAGACCTCCAGATATCTGCAATCAGAATGTCAATCTCCCAAGGATGTGAGGTGGTGTTTTCCACCGCCATAATCACTGTTAGGTTGTCACCCTCAATTTCTATTTTCGACAGTCCTCGTTCTTTTGCTAATTTGATTCCATCTCTAAGAGCTAATGTTTCCGCTTTCAATACAGATACTTTTCCGTATCGCTGGACTCCCATGTCAATTATATTCCCTGCCTTATCTCTTATAACGAAACTTGAAGTTGTCTCTCCTGAGTGGATCTTCGAGCCATCAAAGTTAATTTTGTAAACATCATGAGAGGGTTTTTCCCAACATGCCATCTTCCTTTTGTTTCTCATGTTTCTGCAACTATTTGGCCTATCCATGCTTTCTTCCTCCTCCGACCAATTTTTTGTTATTTTCCATGCTTGGCTTTGATGCTTTATATACAATTCTAGATTGGTTATAAAGTTATTTGGTTCTTGTTGAAATACTAACTTGTTTCTATGTGTCCAAATGCACCACCATATAATTGCCAGTTCTGTAAATTGTTGGAGTCCCAATCTTTCTTTTAGCTCACCTAGAATTCGTCTAGGACTTTTGTCAGTTATATCATAGTTTTTAATTACTTGTTCTGTCAAACCGTTAATTTTCTTTACAATAGCTTGGGTATGAGAGCATGTAACCAATATGTGAGATGTACTTTCCATGCTACAATTGCACATTAAGCAGTTTGACGGGATATCAATATGTTGTTGTAATAATCTTTGCTTTGTGGGGAGCCCATTCATATCTACCTTCCATAGAAAACTTTTGACTTTTGGGTATATATCAAGGTTCCATATCCATTTATTTGGGTTCTGGTTCAATTGTTCAGTGTTTATAATTAGGTTCACTGCTGAATCTGTTGAAAACCATCCATTTTTGCTAGGTGCCCAGTACAATTGATCTTGTAATTGATTCTCTGGAATTGGTTCTTCCAAGATAATTTTGACTATTTCCATAGGCAATATTTCTTCCAATTTTCTCATATCCCACTGTTTGTTCGAGTTCATGAATGCGCTTACCGTTATCTCCTTATTGATCATTGACTGATCGTTAGCAAAATTTTCTAGTGGTCCCTTGTTTGTCCAACGGTCCGTCCAAAATTTGATTGTCTTGCCATCTCCAATTTGCCATCGTAAACCTTTTTGAAAATTAGATCTTAGGCCCATCAATTTTGTCCATTGCCAAGACGTGTTCGATTGTTTTTTATAGCTAAACAGATCCTTGTTTTTCAAGTATTTTTCATTGACTATTCGTACCCAAATGTTATATGGCTCTGAAATTAGTTTCCATAGAAGTTTCATTTGTAGAGCTTTATTCATGTGTTCTGCTTTCCTGATGCCAAGTCCACCAAATTCTTTTGGTTTACATATTCTATCCCATCCTATAAGAGGTTTAAAATCAGTACCTTTATTCCAAAAAAAGCATCGGTTTATTTGATCAAGCTCGTTCAGGACATTAGATGGCAGTAAAAAACTCTGCATTAGGTACATAGGTTTTGCCGCTAGATTGGCTTGAATCAAGGTTGATCTTCCTGCTTGAGATAGTGTGCTTGCTCTCCATTTTGAAAGTTGGTTTCTTGATTTACTTACCACTTCTTTAAAGGTTTCTCTGTTAACTTTTCCATTGATTATAGGGCACCCTAAATATTTTTCTAAATCATTCATAGTAGTAATATTTAGTACATGACGGATAGTATCCTTTTGTTGATTTGAGACAATCTTGGATGCTTGGAAAGCGGATTTATGGTAATTCACCTTCTGTCCAGAGATCATGCAATATTCATCTATGGTTTGTTTCACTTTAGTACATGCCCCGTTTGTTGCTTTCGTAAAAATTATCATATCATCTGCAAATGCTAGGAAAGGGATTTTGGTTCCGCCTCGTGCTAGAGAAATTCCTACTGTTTTGTTATTACAATTACTCATTTGTTGGAGTTTTCTTGCCAAGATCTCTGCTCCAATTACAAATAAATACGGGGAGAGCGGGTCACCTTGCCTAATTCCTCTTTCAGGACTAAACGGCTCCGTTGGTCCATTGTTCACTAGGACAGAGAAGGAGACTGTCTTAATGCATTCTTGAATCCATCCCAAGAAAGTTGGGTGGAAACCTAACTTTTCCATAGTCCTTACCAAAAATTCCCAATCCACTCTGTCATATGCTTTTTCCATGTCCAGTTTGATTGCAACCCATCCCTCTTTGTTTTTCTTATATTTGAAGGAGTGAAATATCTCATGTGCAATGAGCACATTATCTTGAATTGCTCTATTTGCAATAAAGGCGCCTTGAAGTGGGTGAATAATCTTACTAACTGGTTTCTTTAGACGTTCAGTTAAAATTTTTGATATTACTTTGTAAATTGTCGAGCACAAACTTATCGGCCTATAGTGATTAGTGGATTCAGGGTTATCCCGCTTTGGGAGGAGGCTAATGAATGTATTGTTAATCTGGCGTAACAGTTTTCCAGAATGGAAAAAACTTTTAACTGCTTTAATAACTGAAGGACCTACAATTTTCCAATACTTTTTGTAGAACCCTGCTGACATACCATCTGGGCCTGGAGATTTATCTGATCCAATATTCCAAATAGCCTTTTTGATTTCATCGTTCGTGACGGGTTTAATTAATTCATTATTATCTTCGTCCGATATCTCACGACCAATTAAGTTCAAATATTCTGACAACATTGGGTGGTTGATTTCTTCTTTCTTAAATCGTTTTTTAAAATCATTTTGTATTTCCCGCCTGACATTTTCTTCTCCTATTACTAACGTTCCATCCATTGATCTAATTTCTCTTATGATTTTTTTGTTTCTTTTTCCATTTGCGATTTTGTGAAAATATCCGGAGTTAGTGTCAACCAATTTTATGTGTTTTGTCTTTGCTCTTTGTTTCCAATAAGTTCTGTGGAATTTTAGAATACATTCCTTTTTGTTAATTAATCTAAGTTGCTTCTGAACTGTAGCTGGTTCCGGGTTCACTTGTATTTTCGATTGTAGGTGCATGAGGTCTTGCTCAAGCGTCCTTAGTTGTTCAAATGTGTTTCCAAAAGTTCGTTTGTTCCATTGTTTAGCATGGTTTTTTAACATTTGCGTCTTCTTCACAAGACGGAACATGTTTGATCCTTGTACATCGACTCTCCATGCCTAACGTACTACATTTTCAAAATCTTTTCGATGCATCCACATTTTTTCGAATTTAAATGGTTGAGCTTTGTATGCTTCCTTGTTACATAAATCAATGGCTATTTTACAGTGATCAGAGGACGAGAAAGCATAGTTTTTAGTATGTAATTCCGGGTACCATTGGAGTATTTGATTATCTACTAAAACACGGTCCAATTTTTCATATGTATTATCTTCTTCTGTTTTATTTTTCCTCCATGTAAATTTGTTACCTTGGGTTGGGATGTCAAACAATCCACAGTCGTTTTTAAAATTTATGAGTCTAGTAAACCGTCTTGGGTCCGGATCAGTTCCACCTTTTTTCTCGCTAGGGTCCTGTATTTCATTAAGGTCACCCATTACTATCGTGGGGATATGGAGGTTTTGGATATGAGATGTTAGTTTTTTCCAAAATTCCTCTTTCTCATTCTCGTGAGGTGGCGCATACACTAGACATAGAGCTATAATATGCTTTGTTGCATGATTAATATATTTCAAGGAAATAAACCGGTTATCTTGTTCTAACACCTCAATCATTTCGTTGATCATTTGGTGGGTTTTCCATAATGCACATATTCCGCCAGCCCTACCACTAGCCGGGACCCAAATTAAATTATCAAAACCCGCTTTTCGCCATGTTTGGTCTGACGGAATTTTATCAGTCTTAGTTTCCATGATTACCATAAGTTGAATTCGTTCAATTTTACAAAAGGAATCAATTTCTGGCCAGAATGATTTCCGAGCCATACCTCTACTATTCCATATACTTATCCTCATAATTTTGTCTTGTGATTATGAATAATTCTGATCCAAATTAGCAGAAGCATGTTTTTGCTATAGTACATAGTACCGCTTAGCTTGATTAAGTTGACAAAGACCTGTAGTGTTCTCCACAAGAACTTGATTAAGTTGACAAAGACCTGTAGTATTCTCCACAAGGACCAGTAAATATGTGACCTGTCCACCATACTAATTTCTTGAATAAGTGTGTCGTGAGTATATCTCTTGTAGTACCTATCTACAGTAAAATTTGTGAGTTGAATTTTAATCAACACCAGCCAAGTCCATTGACGGATTATACTATTACTAATTCTTAAACATGTTTTGTTCGTTCCTTGGTACCCCAGACTCATCTTCTCATAAATTTTCATTTTATTATTAATACAAATTAGCTTAGACGCCTTAATAAGCTCAGAGATTTGTTTCTTTCCTTCTTTCTTTGAGAGTACATAGAATTCCTCCTTAAACACATAATCAATAAGCAAAAACATACTGCTTCTTATATTACACCAGGCATACATATCATACACACCACTACCATACTTCCATGACAAAAGGTTCTTGATATAGTTTGATATCATCATGCTAGTCATGAAGAGGCCACCTAATTTTACTTGCCTACAAAATCCAGCCCTTATCCTTTCTAGCTTAGGTGGATTCATCATCACTTCCTCCCCACTTCTTCTAGTACTTATAATTACATTAGCAAAATAGCTACCCCGATTACACAAACCTATAGCCCTGACATAATAGTTATTGGAACATAGATAAGACCTTGGAATACTCCACTGTACCCAAGGCCACCAAAAGATCATTACTTCTCCTCCCATCATGCAGCTTTCTTCATTTTCTTAGAGCTTCCAATGTTCAGTCCAGAAGTAGCAGTATCACCAACACCTGAGTTACTCTTTCTCTTGCTAGACTCCGAATTAGATACTTGTGGCTGAGCAACTTCCATATTTTCCATCTTCTTGATCACAGAGCTTGTATTTTCTAACGATTGGCCAGATTCTAGGGGACGAGCTTCCTCCATAGGCATGAGAGGAGAGAGTTCATTTCCAATTAACGCTTCAATTTCCTCCTGCGTAAATTCTCCTTCCTGGGCATGCTCATCCTCTATCAAAAAATCTGCTAAGAACTGCAAATGCTGACTCTCATCAACGTTCTCTTCATCCAAATTTGGTTCTGGGGTAACCATTGGTTCCTTACCCTTTGTTTCATCCCTAACAAGATGGGGGATCACAACCTCATCATTCACCTTCATACTGGTGTCAATAGGAGTGTCCTCCTTGCCTTTCTCATCTATTTTTTCCTCAATATCAGTAGCTGAAGATTTAGACAGCTTTGAATTCTTAGAGTCTGAAGAAGAGGATTCCGTTACATAGAGGAGCTGAATACCAGAGTTCTTCCTAAGCTCAGGAGTAGGCAAGACACCTTTTTCTTTCAAACTTTTAGAAGCAGCTTTACCCACTTGTTCCCAACCTTCATCTTCATCTATCTGATTATCTTTCTTAGTAGGGATTCTCTCCTTTCCCCGGTTGGACTTAGACAGAGTGACTGTGATGGGTTTGTTTCTACTAGTTTTGAGAGGGCAGATATCAAAGGTGTGAGCTTCATTCCCACAATAGCCACAACCCCTAGGGCTATCCTCGAACCAAAATTTGTAAACATGCTCTCTAGCTTCTTCATCAGGAACAATCAGGATATTATCCTTAATGGATAGGAGGTCAACATTAATGCACAGCCTGGCATATCTAATGCTTTTTTGCTCCTCAGTGAACTTGTCAAGTTTCACTACTGTCCCTTTGTTGTTCATTTCAATAATGGTGTTCAAAACATCAAAGGACAGGTATTCAGCAGGCAACTGTGGGATCCTAATCCAAGTATCGACTTGGGTAATGGATTCATTGGCTGTATCGAAATTTGATTTCCACGGTTTGAGTAATATCAACTGGCCAAAGATATGGTGAGGTCTACCCTCCCACACCCCTTCCTTTTCCATGGGATTGGAAAACCTAATCACAAACCACCCATTGGCTTTTTCATGGATGAATATCTCTCCTTGGATTTTCCAATCTCTCCTGAGTTTAGCCCTCTGTTTGGTTAAATCTAAAGGTTCTCCAATGACAAAGGCATAAAGGGAGGTTTCTTTAATATGCATTATGTTCTCCCTTACCCCAGCTAACCTCTCAAGATAGGTTTTCATATCTATGGTTGGCTTTTCTTTGGTCTTCTCTTTTCTAACACCAGACGAGCTAGCCTTGTTCCCTTCATTTTTCTTCTCACACTTTTCAGCTCTAAAAGCTGCAGTAGTTCTAGAGGCATTTGTTCCAGAGTCCTCCTGAAAAGGAGATTGTTCATTGGAGCATTGTTCAGAGGCAGCTTTGCCAGTTGCCTGTTGTTCAGTACCTTTTGGTTCAACATCTACTTTTTCAGAGACAATTTTTCTAGAGCATAAGGTGTCTTTAAAGGATTTCTTACCTTTCGATTTGTCACCCATTGTGATGTTCAGGGACTGCTGCTTCCCCTTGGAACTGATTTCTGCCCACTTTGAACTTGGATGGAATTTATGGGTGTGTGTAGACGAAGGAAGTATTGGTTTGAGGTGTGTGTGAATTCTTACCACTGGACATCCGAATTTATAGGCAGAAATTAAGCTATTTTTGAATTTTTGAAAAATCCAAATAACCGTATGCAGAGAAAAGGAATGATTGCACCTGGTTGTAGCGTTCAGCGATTTTTCAGAAATCCTTTTCTCGTTTGGAGTCCAACCAACCCCGCCGACTCCTACGGGGTGGATTGGCTTGATCTTTCTCCTGTATCTCCTCCTACACCAATCTCCCCTTCTCCCTCTGAAGGGGCTAGATGAATAGCACTTGTTTAGGTTGAGGCCTAGGATGAACACTGTTGCCCTCCATTTTTTATAGGAATTCCACTGATTTTTCCGGATTTTGGGAGCTTGCTTCACCGATTTGCCACCCCACTGGTGTCCCTTGCCTTTTCTTGGGAGACCTCCCAATTTTTTGGTTTTAGGGTTTTTGTTTTTTAATAGAACTGGACAGAACTTTGAAATACCTACTGCAATAGGAGATTTTCGGCTGAAGCTTTGGTTGTTTTTCAAGGCCATATTGATATTTTCTTGGCAAAGGGCAAAAAACCACACGATTGTTGCTTCAATTTGGGTTCTGAAAGTTGTTTTCCAAGAAGCCATTAGAGGGGAGCGAAAGAAAGGGAGAGAAACGGGGGTCGGGTTCCTTGCGTGTGAATAGTTACTTATAATTCATACAAGTCTCAGAGGTGGGCACTAATTCTGCTCTTCGGTTTTTTTTTGTATATTTGGATCACCAACAGAAATCTAATTTACAAAACGGTCCAATGGGCAGAACCGAATCCAAACCGAAAAAACCGAAACCGAACCGATCCAGTCCAGTTCGGGTCGGTTTTCGGTTCCTGTTTTTGACGAGTTCGGTTCTCGGTTTCGGTTCGGTTTCCTCGGTTCGGTTCGGTTTTTATCCAATGAACAGCCCTAGTTTGGTTTGCCTTTTGCTTTTATTAATGGGTAATAACCTGTTGGACCCACCAATTACACATGGACATAAATCTATTATATATATATATTTAAAACCATTAAGGATTAAAGCCTCCTCATTGCGCCACGTCAGCTTTTTCCACATGACGTTCGTACATTACGCCACCTTGGATTTTGCCACATGTCACAATTTCGTTAAGCCATGTCATATGCCACGTATAATTATTATTTTTCGTTAAGACATGTCAATTACACATCATAATTATAGTTTTATTAATAAACAATATAGGTATAATCACTCTAATTTCTTAATTCTCTTCTTTATTCTCATCTCTTCCTCTCGCGTTGATGTCCATCTCTACCACTTACACCAACGGCATTCATCTTCATCAAGTGTCAATAAACAGTGAAACACCTCATCCATGGTGACGTGCTCCATAATCCGAACTAGGCATAAGTGCAAACCCATCTTCAAGTCACTATCCGTCACAAACCTCACCTTCTCCGCCTCATTCAACCAGTACCATACACCCAACCTAACCTGATGAGATTATATTTATGTAATTTACTTGCAAATCTTCGTGGCACTCGAGAGCAATTGGATCCACATATTGACCCGAAATGTAAAATTATATAAAAAAAAGCAACATAGTGATTAAGTTGGTTTTATTTTGACTTGTGATATTGATTCGTAGACATGGAGGTGGATTCCTCAATGGCTTTAGAGGTTCCCTCTTCAATGACAAGATCACTACATAAATTATTTTTTTGGTTTTTTTTGTTTATATTGCTATAGGTTAGATTAATGGAAATTATCTTTATGATTTTGTATAACTACTTTCCAAAAAAAATGGTTACCATTCATATTGATTTGGATATCGAAGTTTGACTATAACTTTTTCCTAGCAATTTAGGTAAATATTTCAAAAAAAAAAACAAAAAAAAACGTAGTGTATATTTGTTTTCATGCCGAGTACCGAGTTTCGTCTCAGTCTTGCGATCTACTAGGTTTACCTGGTATTTTGAAATCTTACCTTTTCAATATAAAAGGGCATGAAAAATAGAAATGAGCTTGGTCGGATTCTAATCCAAGTGGCAAGGGCCACGATAAACGCTCCCTACCTAATATCACCCTATTCTAATTTAAAACTTTCCAATACATCTTCTGCCTATATATAACCCCAATCCCCTTTCCCATTCTTGTAGAATCACAATAAAAATCCAAAATAAAAACATTTTCAAAAATAGTTCCAAGAAGAGGTAAAAAATAGAAGGATGTCAGACAAAGTCGGTTGCAATTACAACTTCTTGTTTCAGCAAACGCCGAACAATTTGCAAGTGGACCTTGAAACTTGAGCGTGATCATAGTTAAAATTGTTTGCTCTTACATAGGCTATAAAAACTTTACATTAGAATGTTATGGTGGCCTTTGAGGCATGGTCTCTAAATGTTTGTGCGTAATGTATCGAGAAGCAGAAACAATTAGAGTCAATGCCTTTTGAGGCCCTCACAACATTGTAGTGTAGGGCTTTTAGTACATGCCAAAGCATGAGAAGAACAATTTCTTGAAAGCATATGTACATGCCTTTAGGCCAATGCCGAGTGAAGTGTTTTGGGAAGAAACTGAGTAGGGCCCTAGTTTATATCCTCTAGCATGGGCCATGCCTAGTAGATCGAGGACAAAAAGAAGAATATCAACAAATGAACCAAGAAAAGTATAAATTGTCTCGACATGCATGGAAAGGGTATGCATTGTGGTGGTGTTGGCCATACACATACTACATCAAATGGTAATAAACGTCAATAAGTAATATTGTTGTTTTCTTTTAATTAATTATAATTATCTTCCATCAGCTAGTAAGACTTTCTTAATTTTATGCTTGTGCTAGTAAGACCTTTTTAATTCTATTCCTACTAATATTAACATTGGGGTCACCTAGAGCAAATCCCAACTCGTCCTTATATATAAATCAAATTAAAAGGGGAACAAAGATGGGAAGGTATTTCCCAACCCTAAACTTGCATGCCCTATTGCCATCTCTACTAAAAATACATAATTACTCAATTCCTTATATCTTACAAATCTAAACGTGAGGTAGCACAATAGTAATAGATGACGTGGAGGCTGACTAATTGGGTTGACAAAGAGGTGAAGATGGAAGGTCTTGGTTGACTTCAAAATCTTAATGTTGATCAAATTAATTAATATTTTGGTATGTTGCAACAAGGATTAGCTTCCATGTGTCCTTGGCGGTGATGAGGGAAGCTTCCTGGCAACTTTTGTAGAACTCGGCTACAGGATCTGTTTCCACGTTGTGATGAACTCTTGTACAAGATCTGCCTCCATGTGGACTTTATGATCAAAGCTTGTTGGGTGATGTCATCTTGTCGGGTAACCTTGTAAGGACTCTGACGTTTGAGCTTGCGTTCCTACTTGCTGGGGATTGCGTCCTCATCAATGTAGAAACTTATTTGGTCCTTAATTAATTCTGGAAGGTAGCGTCCCTACACCTTAGGAACGGCTACACAACTTGTTGTCCTTTTCATGACCTACGTTCCTGAAACATACTTGGAGAACTTATTAGATCAAAGCGAGTTTATCATATCAAAACTAAAGGACGATTGTTATGGGCACAATGTTAAGTATAAGGGAGTCCTTAACATCGTCCCAACAATATTATTATAAAAATCTATTAAAAATAATATTTTATTAGTAAATAGTATTACTTAATCATAATATTATTTTAATAACCATTAAATTTTCAAAATTTTGACCTATTAGGTCGACCCGAACCTGCACAATAACCTGTCAAGACCCGACCCGACTTGACTTGTAACCCGATTAGCCTGAATCCACAGTCAACCCGAACCCGAATCCACCCGACCCGACCTATTTGACACCTCTACTTCTCATCTATCTGTAAAGTTGGAATTTTTTTTGACATGAAATGCATTGAATTGATTTACTTCAATTAAGTTGTATTATGTTTAATGTAACATGATATTGCTTTTATTAGTTTATAACATTATTATTATTATTATTATTATTATTATTATTATTATTATTATTATTATTATTATCTAATTAAATCTACTTCTCATCTATCTAACATACATGTAAATTTGGATTTTTCCCCATTAAATATCTTGAATTGATTTCTTTTTAATTAAGTTATTATGTTCAATGTAATATGCTATTGTTATTATTAGTTTATAAAATAATCATTATTATTTAAAACTATATATTATCTTATTAAACTTATTTCTCATCTATCTAATCTACTTATAAATTTGAATTTTTTCGATTAAGTACAAACACTTCATATCATCCAAATGTGTTATAGTATATATGTTATTACGTTATTATAGATTAGCTTATTGTAATAATTAACATAACACATCCTTATTTTTTTATAGCATGTAATATTCTCTTCAAATCTCACCATAATGATATGACACACCCCTTGATATTCTTCGCAATTACAGATGACATATTCACATTAGACTCAAGCCTCTTATAAATCTTACCTACATGTATTTTTGCATTTTTTGTCAATAAATGCATACATTTGATGATCAAATTATCGTTCTCGTCTCATTATTGCTACACTATTTGTATATATCGATATATACTATATATTGTGTTAATTGTTTGATTGGATTATGTGATTTAGGTACAATTCTATAAATCATTTGATCATATTTGTAGTGCTTTATATTTGAACAATCCCTCATATGGAGCATATAGACGAAAACCATTGTCTAACGAATTATTAAAACCAAGACATTCTGTATATTTTTATATCAAGATATTAATCGACGAAACTATAGAAATAAACATACAATGAAAAAAGAAACTAATATTAAACTACCGGTCTGGGCAACGTCAGACGTAGATGGCTAGTTAGAAGTAGAATTAGTTAAATAGTAATTAAACAAGAGAGAAGTTATTAAATAAGGTTATTGGACCAATATGGACTATAAGGCTATAAGTAACCCACTAATCAAATTCCACAAACTCTTGTATATCTATACAAAAAAATCAAGTATACACTAACGCCTTTGAGAGGCGTTGAATTAGGCCCTTGGGCGGCGTCCCGTGACGCCTTTGGACGGCGTCCGGTGACATCGTTCGGACGAAACTCTGATTAAAATTAGTTATTTTATTAACTTTTAAAATCGGATAACATTCATTTTTTTTTGATAAGGAAAGAATTAGGCTAACCCCTACATCAAACAGGGACTATCCTAGAGCATCCTTACGGATGAGGTCCATAAGGACCGGCTCAGACTTGAGCGAGAGAGACCAAACTCTTCGGAACCAATCCGCGATGTAATTGGCCTTCGTGAAGACGTGAGAGTTACTCCAACTAGCGAAACGCTCAGAAGCGAATGGATATCAGTCCGAAGCCGCTCCACCTCTCACGGACAGCTCCAATCTCCCAGCACAGCATTGGCAACCTGCAGGCTGTCACCTTCAATGATCAAATGGGGATAGCCACACCGGATGGCCTCCAGAATCCCCTGTCGAAGCTCCAAAGCTTCAGACTGCAGCACGGACCGACGTCCGACAAAGCCACCATCAAGAGATAACACACGGCCCCAACTATCCTTGAGAACAAAACCAACAGACGCAATTCTATCAGAGTTCCTAGCGCCATCAAAATCAAGAGATAACACATCGGATGCCATTCATTTGTGACGCCATTGAATAGCGTGGTGTAAAAAGTCGACAATGTTGTGTGCAAAAAGTCACTATCTAAGAAAATATGTTCTCATCTCTCCACTCCCTTCCACCTCATCTTTATAAAGAGTGAAATGTTGAAAGATTTTGTTACATTAATGTATCATAACACTAAATATTATCTAGATTCGTTTTCATTCCGTTTACGTTTCCGTAGGTGGTAACCAAACGGACCCTAGAATGTAACAATCACATAAGCTAACTTAAAAAGATTGTAAGAGGAGGATGCAACACTTTAGAAGTTTTATTTTTTTGTTGTTCTGCCAAAAAAAAAGAAAATAGTTTTTGTAAGAGGAGGCTATATTATATTTTTTTATGTATATTTAGAATTTTAGAAAATATTTTTTGTACAACTCTTGTGCACACTTAGGAAAGGAAATGATTAAAATAATAATCAAATAAAAACTAATATACTTTATGTATTATCTTAGGAAAGAAATATATTAAAAAAACAAAAGAAATTAAATCAACCCGTGATGGAAAAGATCCTTGTGTGTGCACGAGCAAGGTTATTAGAATCCCGATCCTACAATTTCAACGATCTTACGATCCAAAACAATCCACGATACTAAGTAGGATCTTATCATAACATGATCTTAAAATTCAACGTTACATACAACTCTAACAATCCTATCCTATCCTATAAACGATTTTTACGATCCTACTACAAATGTTTCTTACGATCCTACAAATGTCTATTATATCTATGTATTTTTCTTAGGCTCAAGTTTTTTGTCTCATTTGCATGAAATTATAAATTTTGTTCATCATAAATTACAATATGCCCTATATTAGATTATCTTTACATACTTTTAGTCATAACATAGGAACTTACGATCCAAAGAATCGATCTCATGATTCGATCCAAAAGACCCTATTCGAGGATCTCGATCCTGCTTGTGCACGAGAGTTCCAAATGCCTAGACAAGAACAAAAAATTACATACTTTCACAATAGTACACTTCCTGATGAAGCAGGTTCAAATATAACCCATTGTAAATCCGGAGATCCCCCATAAAACCTTGAAGGCAAAATTTTACAAATACTACTATAACTAACAAAAACACGACAAAAGGGTAGATTGCATCGTATAAAAAGGTAAACTTGTAAACAAACTTATCAAGTGCAAGTCTACTGACAATGGAAACTGGAAAGTGTTCTTGACTGACAAAATTAGGGCAATGCTGAATCCACCCACTGCAGTGTGCTTGGCGCACCGGATGGGACGGGTGGGGTTCCGGAGCCGCAGACCGGGGGTCTGAAAATGGGTGATTTCCGGCTTGGGAAGCCGGAGGACACTTCAAGACAGATTCAGGAGGATATTGAAACGCAGAGAAAGAAAGAATTAGATTAGGATTGCAATTAATGGGGATGGTGGGTTCCACGTGTTGTACTGCACACGGATTCAAAAAGATTGCAATTAATTAATTAGACTAGAAGTCATTACCCGTGCTACGCACGGGTTTAAAAATTATTTTTAAGTTTTATTAATCAATTTTAATTGAAAAGTCTGTTAAGTATAATTTAAATGATAATTCAGGTCATTTTCTCGAAGCATAACTTTAAATTAAAAAATATCAAAGTTTAAATCATAACTCTAAAAAACATATTTTAATTCCCTTTATTTATCAACTATCAATGAGATAAAAACAATCAATCTTAGGTTACTAAGTTTCATGACATATTGATGAACCTTTTGGAATCTATTTTAACAATTTGGAATGACCCGTGAAATAAATATTAAATACCTTTTGTTCACTAACATTGGGAATTTTCATTCTTTATTAAGTAAGAATAAATTTTTTTTCTCAACTTTATCCGGACAATGATTTCTAAAAGTCTACTTCATATGTTTATTACATATATATATTAGAAATATTATTATTTAATAATACACATTTAAAAAATATTATTCTTAAATGTTGTACAATAGTTATTTTGTGACAATACATACACGATATACTTGTATCGTTGATAAAGTATATTTTTTTGGTAGAATTTGATGAAGTATAATTAGCAATCACAAAATCATACTCCGTAAAACATAATTGAGATCCTATGCCATGGACAATAGTTCAGGTTTGATATACTTGTGTCAATCCAAAATAAAGATCGAATTAAAAAATACACAAATAAAAAAGTTTATAAAAATATAAAGACCGATAATCGCCAAAAAAAAGTAAATATAAAAATGAACGGAGATGAAGAGGTTTTATTTTAACGATTTTATAGAAGTATTTGATTTTATAAAAATACACAAAAATGTTGCTAGAGAGGTTTGAACCTCAAACCTTTGAGCCATTAAAGAAAGGGTTTACCACTATGCCATTGTGATTGATTTGATTATGATTGCATATTGTTAAATTATATAGGGATGATTGCAATAAAAGTTAATGGAGCAATAAATGAGGACACCGCTTAACTTTTATATAATTATATATAGGGATGATTGCAATAAAAGTTAATGGAGCAATAAATGAGGACACCGCTTAACTTTTATATATATATAGATTAGGTAGTGATTTATTAGCTTATAAATTTAGCCATTACCAAATTCCTCTTCTTGTCCAGTGAAGCTTAGTGTTGTGAATTGTGATACTGATGCCCTTTCACATTAATATTTAATAAAAAAAATTTGGAAAAAAAATAATTAGATTAGGAAAAATGGATTAATTAGATTATGGAAACACTATTATTAAAAGAATTAATAATTAATTAGATTAGGAATTATTGTATTTTTTGGTTTTTCATTTGATAAGCGTATGAAAAATAGAAACTAAAACCCCTTATAAAAAAAATTAAAAACCCAAAATTTAAGATTTATAAAAAATTTCTATTAGTAGCCTCTTGTAGTGTACCCTTAAGACACATAGTAGAAAAAATCTTGTATTTTAGTATTTAGGTAAAACAAACACTTTGAAATTTTAGATAAACGAACAATTTAGGTATCTCAAATTCACAATAGAAATAGCATATAATAATTTAATAGTGTGAAAGTAGTAGTTTTTGTTCCATAGAAATAAAGAATAGGCATTTTATTAACTTGAAAATATAAATTACAATGTACAAAGTGAGTAGATTTAAAATGTTAAAACATCATATGTATTGTAGAAGGAGAATTTGATTCACGTACAAAGAAACCAACTAGTGTAATTTATTAATTGTAATCCTTTTTGAATTTGTGAGCTGGTGTACCACATGTGGAGCCCACCATCCTCATCATTTTTTTCCAACTTGCAGCTTGGTGGACACGGGACACCTTCCTTCCTCTCTTTCAATATTTTGCTCTATTTGAAGTACTGCTCCGGCTTGGGAAGCCGGAAACCCATTCATTTCCAGACCCCCGGTCTGCGGTTCCGGAACCTCGGCCGTCCCATCGGGTGCCCCAAGCAACCTGCACCCGGTGGATTCAGCCAAGGCCCAAAATTACATTAGGTAGTCTACGTAAGCAGTTAAGAGCTCAGGCAGATGCATCTCTTAAAAGCCACAAATACAACAGTGCAATCCAGGTAAGGGGAAAGATTTGGATCAACAAAGTCCATGGCACCAAGAAGAATACATGTCAGACTCAGTAGAATAGGCAGATAAGAGCTAGTGGTGGTCCAAACAATCACTCAGGCTTTCTGCAGTTTTTCAATATAGTAATGTAAAGTTCAGTTTCCATGAGACAGAGTTGTAACAACACATTGCATAGTGAATCAAATTTGACTTGCCTGAACAGGAAGGTAGAGTTTGAATTCTGGAGGCAATTCTTCCTCTGAATAAAGGCGGTCCGAGAAATATATCCGCCTCAGCCGGCAATTCGCGTGGACCTGGACCCGCAGCGTTTCCACGTAATTGGTTCCGTATGCCCGTCTGGTGAGGTCAGCAAGATTCAGCTGGATCTGGTTCCATCCTTCATCCATCTTCAGTGGCATCGTGCATATGTACGGCTTAACCCGAGTCACACCCTGCAATTCCACACATGTCACGTTTTGTCTATACATAAGTTGATCACTAGATCTGTTTGCACTTCTATAAATAGCAAAATGATTAAGCATGGTATGCATTCTATTGTTCAGAAGAACCATGTTAAGGATTACAAGCAAGGGGCAAAAAAAACTATAATTACCATCTTACAAAGCAAAAATGGCCTGAAAAGAGAGATGAAAGATTCAAGAAAACCCAGAATAAGTGTAGTATATATTAGATGTCCAAATAATGCTGATGCATAATCTGGTAAACTTACAGACTTGATAACTTGAGGATCGAAAGCGCCGCCTAACATTCTTGTCGTCCAGGACTTGGATCTCAAATGTGAAGTACTTCTTTAGATTCTTAACTATAAGAACAAGGAACGGTAGCTTGATGCCAAGTGTTGCATTTGGATCAGCTGGGCATGTGATGTATGTAGACTGGATGTTTGAGCCTATGATCTCAAGGGCGTTAGACTGAATGTCATCATCCATCGGACGCTTGACGTGCCCATCAGAAACTGCAAGCATTGTTAAATAAATTACATCTATAAGCACAAAAAAGAAGCTAGTGCAATTACTTGACTTCACATCTGCAACACTAGATATCATTACAAAGGAATCAGTCTGTGGCTCCTAATAGAAGATCACAACAGCCAATCTATGCCCAATTCAGCACTTACAGAAAAAAAAATGAAGAGCAAGACACATCTGAATTCTTAAATATTACTTGTATACACAAAAGAGAATGTAATGTATGGGCTAGTATGGTAATAAGGGAGAAATTAGGCCATGCTTGTAATTTGGGTTAAGGGCCTATTAAAAGGGCTAATCCCATCTTTGTACGGTATCGATGAATTTGTGAATGTATCATCTTCCTACTCCTTTCTATCCTTCTCTGGTTGTTCTTCTTTCCCTTCTCTAACCCCTCTTCTCTCCCGAATCTCTCTTCTTTCTTCCTAATCTCTTCTTAATCCCTCTCAAATTGTTTGGGTCATGACAGAGAAAAACTTTCTAGAGGCTTCTGAGTCCATGTCAAGTATTGTGTAGCCCTTCCTATCCAGAACAACTAACAAAACCGAAGCCCTTCTTTCCCCATAAAAGGTGCCAAATTAGCTTATATAACTACCTATTCTAATTTCTACACACTTTAAAACAGTCACATAGGCAACCAACAAAGAATCTAAGTATCTATTTAGTAGCATGTAGAAAGTGAGGAGAAGAATTGCATTATGCTGCATTAAGCACTTGCGGAAAGAGTAAGCTAATCAGCTATCGTGCAGATAGCTTATCACTTGGCAATTCAAACATGCCAGATTTACAGCATATTGACTCTTACAGAACCCAAAGTCTACCAAAAAATTGTGCCGTTATTTGATGAAGGAATATTTTTAACAAGAAAGAACGTAAAATTGGTACTGATCAATGTCTTTAAATTGAATACATGCGCCGTAAAATTGGTCCTGTAAAATGAACGTGTTTCTAGACATTATATGATAATACCAAAACCAGTGCAGAAAACTTACTTTCTTTATCCCATATTTGTAAGGGTTTGCTCCTGCATAATGAAACACCCATTTAGAAGCATAATTAGAAGAATGCACATTAAAGATGCTTTGTATCAGTAGCCATGAAGAAACCTACCCGAGGCTGTACAAAATCGACAGAAATCCGGATTGAAAAGTGTTCTTAAACATTGCCCCAGCTGCAAACTGCAAGAAGAAAAAAAAAAGGCAATCAGTGATTCAACACAAACAACATAAAACAATACATAAGATGATGAATGTCTCATAGAAGAGGCAAATCCACAACTAATTGCAGCGCATACAAAGAGGATGATTCATGACTGCCTGAAAAAAATATTCTTATTGAAACATCAATACAAATTTGACATCACAACATACCAATATGGTTGAAGAAAAAATCAATACTGATTTCACTATAAAACATTGCATAAACAGCATCACACACAAATTTCTAAGTTCTCAGCCAGACACAAAATTTTCCAAGTTCTCTGCCAGGCGACAGCGGGTAGGTTTCTTCATGGCTACAGGTATAAATCATCTTTCAATGTGCATTCTTCTAATCATGTGTTCCCAAATGGGTATTTCATTATGCAGGAGCAAACCTCTTAGATGTTCTTAATATGTGTCAACTTGTATAATATTCAGTGGACTTGCAATTTGCAGCTATAACCCTTAAACTTGACTAGTTACATCACACCATCAAGGCAAACCACAAGATTGCAACAAAATAGTTATACTTAATAGCTGAAACAATCCCTTCTTAGATGTTCTAATATGTAAGAAACGCCATTAGTATACACACAGAAAATAAAATCTCTCCTATTCAAATAGAAAAACAAGAACTAGGGTTTTGTTGCATTCATAAGTAGACTTCCAAATCTAGAAGCATACAGCCAGAAATACAGGCCTAATCAGATCTTTGTGATGTCAAAAAATACAGAAACAGATGCCTATGAACATTGAAATTTTGGATATTTCTCAATTGAGAAATAAGAGCACATAAAGACATCAGAAACAAAATTCAATGGAGAAGGAGAAGTTCGAACCGATCAATTTTGGAGATAAATTTGTACTCTTTGACGAGGCCGAGTCTGCCGAGACGATGAGCCGGCGATGATGATGATGATGAAGGTTCTTTCCTTCTCCCGAGTCCGTCGTTTCGTACTGATTGCTTATCAGCTGAATCAACTTTCGTCATTCGACCAAAAAAAAAAATCAACTTTCGTCACAAAAACAAAGCGGTTGAACGAATGGGGCCTGCTAAAGGACGGGTTCGTGATCGGGCCGAGCTATTTGGTTCACTTTTGGTCATTAGGTCTACAATGTAACAATGGAATAAGCTAATTGAAAAAGATTGTAACGAATATGGCTTTTGAACGAAGAGCTATCTATGAAGTACTCCGTACTATATAATCCCACGAGAGCACATAAGTTGAATTTTCAGGTTCGATCCCAAGTGCATTTGGTCTAGCGGTAAGACCTCAAGGGGGAGAATCCGAGGTCCCCTGTTCACAGGTCTCGGGCTACCATAATTCTCACCAGTTCAAAAAAAAAAAAAATCCACTAGAGCACGGTCTGCGAGTCAAGATGGGGCACTTCAAACCTAAATGGGGTGCGCTCGAGAGTCTAACGAAGGCAAAAAACCAATTTCCCATGCTATATAACTAATACACATATATACAATTTCACTATATATGAGCCAAAGCTAATACCTACATTTCTCAATCTCAAACAACACATATAGCATAAACAACCGGCACGTGTATGTCCCTACAAATACCTACTACACACTTGTCAAATGGCTATTATGATGGTGCGTCACAGATATCGCCTTATAAATTATCTACCCAACTCCAATCAACAAAAGTTATATATACATAGATTGGAGTATTATATAACCAAATCGTTTTTTTTTTTTTTTTTTTTTTGTTTTGTTACCTTCATGTCTAACTTCTTAGCAACCTGTTATAACAAAAACACTTTTATATTTTTAGAATCTTTTGTTCTTTTTGTGCAAGGTGGAAAAAAAAACGTTTGTAAGTAACACATAGGGATAAGTAAGGAGGATGAGATAAGGAAGATAAAAACCAAGTTAGAGGTGTAGATGTAATATGAGGTGTTGAGCAGCGGGAGAATGAAGAAGAAGGGACACTAGTCCAAAAGGAAGGAGGATGAGATAACAT
Source organism: Polygonum aviculare (assembly GCA_934048045.1). Taxonomy (NCBI): domain Eukaryota; kingdom Viridiplantae; phylum Streptophyta; class Magnoliopsida; order Caryophyllales; family Polygonaceae; genus Polygonum; species Polygonum aviculare. The sequence goes on from OW204026.1 coordinate 31,034,343, forward strand.
CTCAATGGTTTATTATTGAGATTGGAAAACAAGGTGGAACGTTGTAAGAGCAACACGAGACACCACAGTATCACTCGACATGCATTGCTGTAAATAGGGTAGCTATGTTTGATGGTGTATGATATGCTCTCATTAGTATGTGTTAACTCTTGTATTTTAGGGCTTTAGTGATAAAAATACTAGAGGATATATTTACCCTAAATATATCCGTAACATTAAACATTAATTATGTTTTAGATAAAAGATAGATTTTTTATTAAGATAATGATTTGTTAATATTTTTATTTGATGTTTATATACTTCTTATATAATTATTTTTTTACAACATAATAACATATATACAAGATAATTTGGTTTTATTTTTTTATCTTATTAAATATTCTCTATATTTTATATTATAATACTATATTAATCTAAAATTTTATTTTATACTTTTTATTTGTTGATATAAATTAGTTTATTAAATTTAATTTAAATTTCAAAAGATTTTAATCAATTTTTTATAAAATTTAATAATGTATATTATCTTATTACATTTTTCCTCCATATATATGTTTGTGTATATGAGTATATCTAAACAATTAATATATAAATATAATATTTTTATATAAATATTTGATGATATATGAGAGTTATGTTATTTTATAATCTAAAAGATATGTACTATTTTAAAAGAAGTTAGACATATGATAATATTTATAATTATTATAGTAAATTCATATACAAATTAAGATTTTAAAACAGTCATATACCCTTCATTATTCATGTTTAGATTTTTTTGATCCAAATTATTCATGTTTAGAATTAGATTAACCAAAGGTAAGTAAAAGTTTTGTTTCTCCTTCTTTGGCCCTCTCGACACCTTTTTGTAGCTTGTCTGTCACGACGATTCTCAAAAATGGCGGACGATAGGAACTGGGATTTCCATCTTCGAACACTAACTGCCAGCACCAGGGATTCCAATTTCGCAAGCGATCCTTCTTCCGATGCTTCTCTCCTCGAATCGGTTAGCTTCTCAATTCCACTCTTCCAAGAAAACAAAAACGCCTCTTTTTACGTTGTTAGGCATGTCTGATTTCGAGTAATTGCTAAAATTGCTCGGATTCTGGATTCTCTGGGGATCAATCAGGTGCGAAAAATCCATGAGCTCTGTAAAGTCGACAAGTCTGAGGATTTGGTTGCCAGAGTTTATCCCGCTATCAACAAGCTGTTTCAGCGCGCTGTCACTTCGATTCCGCAATCTCGTAGCTCAATCGGCCTTCTCTTACTGGTTTGTTCATCTGTTTGATATTGAATTGGGATGTTATTGTTGAGTTTATAGTTTTAGTTGTGATAGTGTACTATGGTTTAAAGAATCTTGCAATCTAATGTACCCCATTTGCATAGGAGAATGGTGATGTGTGATTTTGTTGGTATTTTGTCATGTCATGTGCTATTGTAAATTGGCAAGTTCTGCAGCCCAATTGAGAAATGCAAGTTTTGTGATTGGTAATGCTAAGCAACCAAGTTGAGAAATAGTAATACTTCTCTGCAGGCCAGTCTTCAATTTTTCTTAGATTTTGGGGAGAGTGTTCTTCATGATGCCGATCCTAGCTTGAGGACCTTTTTCAAATCATGCTTGAGTCGGTAATGATATATTTTGTCTTTGATCTTTTCACCATGATTCTATTTATGTTTGTTTAATATGCTGGATTAGCATGTGATACCATATTCTTTTGTCTCATTGGCGACGCTAAGTCTCTATACAGTTTGATAATAGTAGATATGCACCTTGGCTAATCATGGTGTACTTGATGGGTGATACAAAGAAGTGAAAGTTTATCAGGAGGGAGGATTATGTGATGCCTGATTCTTTATACAGTTTCAGATAACATTTAGCATTATCATCATCACAAATATACATGAGTCTCCAATAGAAAAAAGGCAGGCCAACCTGCCTGAACCTCGCAAGGAGCAACTGTCCCTTCTCTAGTAGTATTGTGTAAAGATAATATCTGAAATTCAAAATATTCTTCCAAAGTAAATTGTATCCCACTACATTGAGTGATTGAAGTCTTGTATATTTTCATCCTGGTTGCTTGAAGTATTGATATTGTTATTTTGTCTCCCTAAGTTGTACTTTGGAATAAATACACCCTGAATGGTCACAAGATATTATAGATGATGGTGGACAAAAACTAAGATCCTTATCTCATAGTTGAAGGATATAATGCATTTGTTGATCAAGATCATTCTCTAGATATCAGCCTTGGCATTTTTTGGTACTTCTAGTTGCGAGTATTCCTCTTTAAGTCTTCAAAAGGGCCATTACTGTATTTTTCATATTTTAGATTTGTTGAGAAACATCAGATAGGAAGGTGATAACATGTTTGGAGCATACCAAGGGGGGAGATTTATCTTAATAGTTTAAGGGTGTTGAGCAAGAGATTGGTTATAATCCGGGTTCTTAAGTAATTTGAGAGGTAGTTTCAGCTCACTTTTTTTCTTTTGGGTGATTTTAAACGTGTCTACTTTTGGGGCTTTGTCTCTTGCTTGAGCTTTGCATCTGTTCTTAGAATAGAGTAGGAAACTTTCTTAAGATACGGCAGATGTCAAATGCTTCAATTAATTCATTCTATGTTGCAGCTGCATCATTTTATTTAAACCTTCTGTTGTCCTTGAATATAATGCTATCTTAGTTGGATTTTTCTTACATGCTTTGCAGTGAATTTGCAGATCCTGTCATAGAAGAGGCAACAATCCAATTTCTCATTACAAATAGGAAAAAGTTGATAACCTCCTTTCCTACATTACTTCCTCAGGTATGACTAAAGAAGCCTCTTCTGAATATGGAATTTACTTTGATGATTTGTACAATGATATTTTTCAGAAACTTTAAGTCTATATAATATTGTATCTAATTTACTTTTTCATGATGGTTCAGTCATTAAAAAAATGATGCTCTGACGTTAAAATGTTCTGGAGTTGAATGATTACTTCTCATATCTCTCTGATTTTGAACTTTCTGGTGCAGTTCTATCCTTTGCTACTGAAGCTTATTGCGTGGAATGGAGAAAAGTATGGTCTTGTATATTTCATCTTTGGTGTTGCATCCATGGAAATATAATTACAAATTAATGCCATCATTATTTTTCTACTATGAAATCTCTAGCCTTATCTGATATTGCGACAGCTTAGTAACTTTCTACTTTTTTATTTTTTGTTTTTTTTTGTCGCTTGAGTGGCATGCACCATCCTGTTTCCTCAACATAATGTGGAACATAAAGAAGGAAAATATCTAATGGTTTCTTATCCCGTGTATTAAATATGATTGATTTATTCTATCCCTTCTATTTTTTTTGTAGAGGATAGAGAGATATTAGTGGAACACTATAAAGTGTAATATACTAATATTTCAGTGAGTACGTTTGTTTCTAGTTTCTACCACTTATAATTATTCTGCGGCTCACTCAGTTGGTCAAAGCAAGCAATGGTTATTCTAAACCGCCATTATTTTATAAAGTCTACTGTAAAATCTATATGTTTCAGTCTCTTATCTATTTGTGTGTTTTCTGATCTTACTGAGTGAATCTGACCGTAGTATTTATCTTAATAACAGAGATTTGAATCTCAATCCTTTCTCTTGGATTTTCAGATCATTTGTGACTAAAGATCCGTAGACTTCTAGATTCCAATTGAGTGGTTTCCGAAGATATGATGATTGAGATTCAAAAATATAATAGCAATTCCTTGCATATCTAAGATAATATGCAGTTCGCTGAATTCTCAGAAGATATGGAGTTATGGAAGTAATGAGATTGAATTGAATCTAATATTTTTTAAGTGTCAGAAAGAGTGAACAATCATATTCTTGAATGAATTTAAACATTTAAAATACCAAATGTAATTGCTTAATTGAATAGTTCAATAAACACAATTGATTTGCAATGCCTTCTGCGATGCTGCCTTGACAATGTTAATTCCAAGTTTATATTTTTTCTTATTGCTGCCTGAATATTCTTTCTTGGTTTTATATACAGATTGGAGAGAACTTTTCTGAAGATATTTCCCACCTTGGTTTGTCCAGGATCATTCCTTCCATTATTTCCTTCTATAGTGGACTTGCCGAGTGAGTTTTCAAAAACGATTGCTTATTCTCTTTCTTCAAAATGTCCTTGGATGCAGTTGCCCCTTTTACATTTCCTGTAAACTGGAACATTTAATGGAGATGTGGCTACCTTGCAATGGCTACCAAATTGTGTAGGACCATTTATTGGAAATCTAGTGCATCCACCAATTCTTCACCCATTATTCTAGTTTTCAGACCGTTCAAATTGTTATGATCATAGGTCTTTTATATCAATGCTTCCACGTAGATAGTTGGTAATTGTAATGGGTAACAAGCAAAGGTTAGGAATATGAATTGTATAAATTTCTATTGAATTGCAATGATTACTGCTGAAGTTTCTTGTCACTTGTCTAGTATCTTCATCTGATCATGAACCTTCTGCACATGCATTCAATATTAACCTCTAGCTGTACTGCAGTGTACACCTCTTCTGATGTATAATTTTGTTTGTTTAATTTTCTTTAGCCAGCTGATAACTAACCAGTTTCTTGTTGTTTGCATTCAAGCAAAATCTCATATATTGTAATAGGCCTTTTCTATTTAATTGCTTGAAATTGAGAAACAGAAAAGAAAATAAATCATGCCAAGAGAACAGCATTTTGTTACTATCATAGCTCTTCTGAGTTCTGAATTTAGTTGTGAAGCTTTCTTGGGAGTTAGTTAATCTTAACTATTTTGTCTGCTAGTATGGCAGTTTTGGTAGTCTTTGATCATTTAAAATTATTGCCACATATTGAGATTTACTTCGTTCTTTGCCTCTTTTAGGAAACATCTTAACACTAATTTGTTCCTCTTTAACCTGTCAGTACTGGTAGTGGCTCTAGAGAGGGTGGAGCGAAGCTCTGGATCACTGATTGGTGGCAGCATAGCTACTATTCAGAAGAGTACAGCTCCTGAGGTTGATATTGTAGCCATTATTCTTACAGATTGGCTTCCTCGGGGACCTTAATTTACTGAAGGATTCGTTTGATACCTGGATGCAGATGCTTCTTGCACTTATGGATGAAGCTTATACTGGTTCGACTATAGGAGATGGAGGAGGTGATTCTGAATCTGAAGATAGTAGTACAATTGATGTGGCTGATCCTTCTTTTCTTGACCTTTTAAAAGACGAGAATGATGGCATTGCGGTACGGTGACTTTTATCTTTTACTTTCAGGGTTTGATGAAACATGCTACACGCTATTGGCTGCACTATTATGGTGACTGAACCTTCTCTGGGATGGTCTAAGCTGTAGACATCTGAAATGGCCTAAAGCAGAATCAATTTGAGACAAGCCCAAAAATATTCAAATTTGAAATAGAAATTAAATGTTTTTGGACCAGCCTGATAAGAAGTAATAACTAGACCTGAGATGTAGACTAACTCAGCACAGTGCACCTCTATTTTGAAGTCTGAACTTAATCTGTCAAGAGTATCTTTGAGTCCTGATGTCAATAGTGCATGTAGTTGTCTAGGTCTTTGTTTGGCGATTGACATATGTTTTAAATTTTGCTGATGAAGCAGGTAATAGTCTGGCCTCTACAAACATGATTATCTCTTATAATGTGAGATGTGGTGAAAGATAGTTTTTGATTTTCAGGGACGACATTGGACTTCTCCTGGAATGACAACAGCACTACAGGCTGCTGCAAATGGCACTCAATCTGACAGACTCAAAGAGTCCCTTAAAATAGCACCTCACCTTCTTGATGTTTATTTTGCCATAGCATTGCGTGACGTGAATGATTGTGAGGAACATTATTATGATTGAATCCATCCTATTTTGCTCTTTCTTTTGATTTATTGTATGTAACTCAAATGTGCTATCTGCTACTAATGAAGGAATGCTTCTTATCTGTACTTTTTGCAGCACTGATTTGTGCACTAATTTCCTTACTTATGTCAAGGAATTCAACACTATTTCCAGACAAGATCTTCTGCTATGAGGTATATATTCATCTAAAACTGTATGTTGATAGTGTCTAGAGAACAAGACCTTCTTGAAGGTTTTATTCATCTGATTTCATTCATGTGGAAACTTGCGAGAAATTTAAAATAAGTTGGATGTGATAATCTGTGCTTATACATCTATCGTAAATGTTGGGTAATTTGAGCTCTGAGCTCTGCCAACTTTTGAAGTAACTCTTTGAAAGCTGAATGTATTTTAGATTCGGAAGAGGCTTTTGGAATTCATGCTTGCTGCATTCCAGCGATCACCAACTTTTGTTGCTGTACTGAAGGTATCTTTGTGTCAGTCTTCTCATTCCTGCAGTTTCGAAAGGAATCGTTTAAGAAATGCACTGTTATCTAAAATTTATGGTTTAAATCATTTACAGAAGCCTATCATGGATAGACTTGGAGAAGCTTATGATGGCCCAGAGAAGGTCTGTGAGCTGCCCTTTTATTTATATGTGCACATGGATTAAAGTTGTTATAAATTTGAAATTATTGTCTTCTACTTTGATAGTTAGAATTGGCTCTCCAATTATGTTGGGCAATTGGTGAGCATGGAGGAGGTGGTGATTCTCACAAAGATGCAGCTCGTGAACTTTTTGAGAGCATGGAGCTACTGTTGTATGAGAATCTTTCATCTAGGTCAGTTTAATTGCCCTTTCTGAACCTCCAATATCTGAATCAATAACTTTGTACTGATTCTATATTTTGTTCTGAAGTCGCTTAGGCCTACGTCAGGATTCTTCTTTGAGCTCTAGCGGTTCTGTCTCTCAAAAATCGTCACAGTCACGGCTTTTATGCTTTGTTGTGACAGCAATTGCAAAGCTTGCTACCTATCACCGTGAATTACTCCCAAGAGCTCGTGTGTCCTTGGCCAAGGTTTGTCTTACAACAAGAGAATATAGTATATCACGTGGAACTGATTTAGTACTGTACAATCAAGAACCTTGTGATCTGTTAAATGAAGAAATTCTCGAGATTCGTTTGGATGAGGGAATGGGAGAGAGAAAAGATAAATATTGTTGTTTTGTTTTGTTAAACCTAAACAAACAGCAAAAATGGAGGGATGCATAGGAAACTTACGACAGCATCACCGCTCCTACATGCCAAAAGTTTCTTTCTAATTTTAAACTAGTTTTGCAAGTGATTTCTACCTTTCAAACTTTACAACTGGGAATTTCTGTTGAGTACTAACATAGCTATGTGCATTGGAATTTCAATATAACTCAAAGAATATCATATTGGTAAGGTTTCTAGTATTTCACTGGAATATTTATTTTAATTAATGTCTTCATTTTTCCAATAATAAACTAACCCATTGAAGTGTATAGAGCATCAATGTGTTTCCTATAATTCCTTCCTGTCCTGTCCCTCCATTGTGTTCCTTTTCCTTGTCATCCTTCCCATCAGCTACCAAAATATGGCATTGAGTCTTGAAATGGTTGTCTAACCTCTGCAGCTTGTTTTTTAATCTTTATTTACGTCTCAGGTAGCACGGTCTCGAATGTCCGATGAGAGGGTCTGGACACGTGCGCGTGACTATTTGGGCTTGATGAATGAACCAGCAATCTCTTTGTCTGTTTTGGGGCCTTCTCAACCTGAAAGAAGGCCCAAGCCTGATCCAGGAACTGTCAATTGGATGGAAAGTGGCAAGAGCATGGTTGCTCATGTTCCGTTTTACATCCTTGGTGGACAAGAAGGTGTGTGAACACATTCATTGCTCAGCTTGCTAAACATGTTTGTCATGATTGATGGTTTGTCATATCCTTTGCTTTTGTGTGTAAATCATCCATTTCCATCGACATTCTGGAAGAATAATTTTTTTGCATTGCTCAATGTGTCTACTCTTTCCAAGGTGTAACTCTTTGGAATGAGGAACTTGTATTAGAAAATCGAAGAATTAAAGGTTTCTTCGTCAGATAAGTGTGTTTATAGTCTGATGTTCTTTTCGGTTCTTACCGTTTTTGCAGGTCCTCCGTTTCATGACTTCCAATTCTCTGATATCTTGCCTCTAACGAAAAGAGCGTAGTATTTGCCAATGACGGGGTCATGAGAATCATGGGTGAATATCTTGCAAATTGTATTTCAGTTTTCAGTAAGTTGATGATATCTGCAGTGTTATGGAAGAAGTGACTTGAGGCTGCCAAGAGCTGTCTTTTGATTCATGAGTGTAAGATTTCTGTAACTTTCTTAACTTAATTTATATATATCATGGTTTATTATGTGCTCTTCGCTTTAACATGGCAGAATATCATCTAAAAGAACAAAGACGTGAATCCTGCTTTTTGCAAACGGCAGATTATCTAGTTTTCTAAGAAAAAATGTATAGGCTACTGATGTTTACCAAAAATTATGTGTTTTGTGTAACTTGTGCTGAAGAAAGTTGAGCAAGAGAATTCCTAATTGCATGAAGAGTGCTCGTAACAAACTCATGCAAAGTGTGGACACTTTCTAGTGGGACAAAATCCAACCTTGATTTCCTATCAAAGAGTTGGAACAAAGCAGAAACCACAGTGCCTCCTACATTATCTCCTCCTTGGTGGATGACGAATCCCGAAGGCGTTACCTTCACATCATCTGCGTCGTTTTGTCCATCCAGCACCCCAAATACTTCCTCAGCTGCGATGGGTGCATAGACGACGTGTGATTCGTTTATATCGTAGCACGTTTCTTGCAGAAGCGTTGTGGCGACCTTGTTACTGTCTTCATCCTACATTCAAAAATCACAGGCTTCTAATGATCGAGTTCTATATGGACATTTTCATTATGAAGACGTTTTCAACTTATGAACGAAACTTTGCACAAAATCTTACCAACATTTTGATGATTGAAACAGTTGTATCCGGACTATAGTCACCTTCAAGATGTATAGTCTCCTTTATGCTACATCCGCTTGCAATCATATCCCACTGCACACAGGGCTTACAAACTTATGAAGGATTGTGTTTATAGTTTGTGAGAATTGGCTTGTAAGTGTACCTAGCTTGATTGTGCCTAAAGTTGTATGTACTTACCTTAAGACGATTTCTCTCGTTTTGGAGGAAGCGAAAGACACTTTCATGCTTGTGAGGAAGCCAAAAGATTACATTGACGATCAGTGTCACGACATCTTGATGCTCCATCTCCACCGTGCGAACTAGAATATCTTGTGCTCCAGGTATCGGAATCGGCTTCCATAGATGAATACTAGATCCGCTGAGATTGCCATAAAAGCTCCTTCTCATCCTATCACACAATCTTAGCAAGCCATCTTGACCTAAACTATGATCCAAGTTTGCTACAACAACAACAGGTTCTTAGACATTTTTCAAAATGGAACATATATAGCAGAAAAACACTATTGTATCATATGTAGATGTGTACCTTTATGAGGAAGAGTAGACAGATTACGTTGCGTAATGGACTTAAGGTGTTGACATTGTCGCGTTAATAGATTAACCCAACGCTTAGCACCAAACATGAATCCCGAGTCAAGTAATGGCTTGAACAAAGGGTGAACATGTTGATTGTCACATTCAACATGCTCAATCCAAGTCACCTAAAGACAGGTGATAGTTTGATCCTCAATTAGGAATGTGAAACTTTATACAAGAGAAGCACAAACACACGCACACACACATATACATGCATGCTAGCCTTAGAGATGTGATGTAAATTGTATGACTTGATCAAGCTTGTCGTCACCTTTGAGTACCAATTGTGATCTAGGCCTTCAATCAAGCATCCAGATGGTCTCCTTTTGAAGCTTGTAACCGGGTTTGGAACTATTTCATCCAAAGGGACGTCGACTAAAATCCACGAGTTGGAGGTCAATTGTTTGCAGTGTCGTGCAAAGTAGCATTGTCGCGTAGGCACTAGAGGCGATGGACCATGGTACTCCACATTCATCTATGTGTGTACAATGAACACATTAGCACTTGGAAGTAATTATTGAAGCCCTTTGAAACGAATCAGCAATCAAAACATGCAAGATGAATGATATGTAACAAATGAATTACCACTTGAACAACCCCATCATGAGTGCTTGGATCACCACTTGCCACCGTCTCCAAAACAACGGCTCTTGATAGCAAGTCACCGGATACAAATGACCATAGTCTCTAAACAAAAGAGACCATATATGTGCTATCTTACAATGAGCTAGTGATATAAGACAAACATGATCAATAACTAAAGTTCATGTCACATATAATTTGTACTTACCACATCTATCATAATTTCAATGATGCAAAGAGGTGGTACCGGAACAAACCCAACTTCTCGTGTTCCTACGACATTAGACAACGAGCTTGAGCCATCTAGGTCCGCATTGGGTAGTTCAGAAGGCATCTTTGTACCCGCGACAACCTTGATTATGCTATCTAGTGTCATCTCTAACTCTTTGAACCGCTTGTTGTACTCGAGGTTATTCAAAACTTGGGTTCTTTTTTGCTCATCGTACACCCAAAGGGGTTCATTCTCTAGCACCATATGTCTTAGTTCTTCTACTGCCTTTTCGATTAGCTCGTTGAGTTTGTGAATGGTGACATCGCTTTTTAGTGATAGGGAGATCAAAAGATCCGTCATTCGACTTACATATCCCTTGTTATCAATAATTGTACCCTGCCATTAGATAGAAGAAGTGAATGTTCCAACTCGATGGATCAAACTAAGCAAGTCATAGATGATCCATCATGTTCAGGAAAATTCAATATAATGTAGCTTTAACCAACATGAAATGTACATCTCGATATCATTCCCTCACCCTAAATTTTATACACGAGAAACAAAACATGAAATGTACCTGACCATTAGGTCAAGAGTTCAAAAACTTCTAATGGCTTAAGTGCCATAGCTAAAGTTTAATTAGGGTTTGAATGTACCTCATTTGATTGAGACACTGGAAACCCTAGCTCCACATCATTACCAGGCAAGGGAAACAACTCCATGGAGCTACATATACGGAAACTAATGAATAGTAAGCATGAACTTGATCACTAGCATATATAGGTGAATGTATATATGTAAAATAAAAGTTTAAAAAAAACTATTAATTCGATTAAAATAGCCTATATATATACCTTTTGATCTTAGCAAACTCGTCGAAGATTTTAAGAGAACAGATGATGGTGTTGTGTTGAGACGAGTCATGGCTGATCAAATCTTGTGTTGGTTCCTCCTCAGCCACCATTGATGCAGGCATCAAAGAAGCATTTGAAGAGTTATAAGGAGATTGATCCGAAAGTAAGCTTAAAATTTGAGAGACAAAACTCATCATGCATGTACAGTGTATTGTGTAAATTGAACATTATTTTGTGTGTATTTGTTTAAAACATTATGGATGAAGTTGAGATATCTCCATAATATTGTTTGGTCAATAGTACGTGCATGATTTGAGGGATGACTCCTAACATCTTGGATTGATGATGTCAACTCCAAAATCGTTACACAAAAAAAGGAAAAAGTATTTTTCTGAAATTGGTGCACAAAGTTCAAATTTGTAATCTACTCAAAGTTGCTAAGCGGTGATATACTTATAATTAAACGTTGTTTTGTTAAAGGAGATCGACGTCAACTTTACTTTTGGGATCTCAAAGTGAAATAGCAAAGAAGCGGAATTCGATAATATCGAGCTGAATTTTATTACATACATAATTTTCTGGGTAAGGCCATAAGAAAAATACTGGAATTGGATAAGATTATAATGACTTTTATGCACTTTCTTAGACTGATCGATATTATGCACTATAATATAAAAACCATTTTTTATGGTGTGTTTTTTTGATGAAAAATCTACTTTTAATACATAAAGTCAGACTCATGATCCAATCGATAGGGAGTTAGGGACCGTGAATAAGTAAACGTACCGAGGATGAAAGTTACATTATAATAACAAACTAATTGTGGATTTTAGTGAATTATTTATTTTGAATATATATATATATATATTTTCTAGAACTACTCTTTTTTTTTTTTTGGTTGAGGGCACTGCCCATGAGAGTCGAACCGGTGACCTCTGGGTACTACTATCCTTGGGGGTTTAACCGTATAGAACTACTCTCTTTAGAACAAGGCCAAATTACTTTTTGATTGAAACTAGAACTAGGCCTTATTAGAGTTTGTAATTCTTTGAAGAAAGGTAAACTGTATTAATACATGAATGAAATTTACAAATGGGGATACGAGTTTGGTTCTAGTAAGAACAACCCTTATAGTGTAAAATGAGAAACAATTTCTACCGTTAGATCTTTCGGATTTAATGGTAGAGATTAAAGGAGGAAATAATAAAAAGGAAAAAACGGTGGCAAACTTGTAAATAAACTAATCTTGACCCAAAAAAGGTTCATTGTGTTCTACTTGTAGGTTCATTGTGTTCCACTTGTGGGTTCATTGTGGTCCACTTGTAAGGTTCCTTGTGCAATAGAAAGTAGGTTCATGAAGTTCAATTGTTTGGTTAATTGTTTTCAACGTGATGGTTCAAAATTTTAAATCACTTGGTTCATATATGACATGATGCGTAAAAGGTATAAAAGAAAAATATTGAATTCATTGTTTTTAAGTTCATGAAGTTTATTTATTTGGTTCATTGGATTCGACGTAATGGTTCATGAATTTGAATCACTCGGTTCATATATGACAAAATGCGTAAATTGTGTAAAAGAAAGAAATTTGGTTCATTGTGTTTCACTTGTAGGTCCATGTCTTGTAATTATACAGTTCATATAATAAAGTGCATATACTATAACTTAATCCTCAAACACACATAGCACAACATTGTTTGAGATTTATATTCAACCGTACAAGTAGTAATGAAATAAGAACAATCTTGTGATAAGTGAAGAATGTAGGCATCGTATCGTTCTCAACATCATCCAATGGGGCTTCAATAATGGTACTCATATTATTATGAAAATCCTTCGATTAAACTCCATCAATACTAACATCACCATTTTAATTAGACATGTTAGAATGACCCGAGCTTGAGGAGCAATCAACAAAAAAATGTAAAGCTATGTGTAGAGCGACATGAAACACATAATTAGTACTACAAATGTGCAAATACGATTCTTCTTTTGGTTCATAAAGAATCTCATTACGGTTCATAAATTTTCAAGGAAAGGTTCATTAAAAAGCATAGAACGGTTCATGTAAATTAAGGCAAATATGTTGAGGCATTTTGTCGAACACATGGTGGACAATTAGACAAGCATATGCTTTCAACTTCTCTATTCAATCGAAATTGTCAATTTGCAATGTAAAAGACATAAGCAATCTACAAAAGAACGTAAAAGCTATGTGTGAAGTAACATGAAACACATAATGAGTACTACAAATAGGCAAATACGTTTATTCTTTTGGTTCACAATGAATGTCATTATGGTTCATAAATTTTTAAGGAAAGGTTCATTGAAAGTCATGAAACGGTTCATCTAAATTAAAGCACGTGTGTTGAGGCATTTTGTCGAACACATGGTGGGCAACAAGACAAGAATGAACTTTCGCCATATCTATTCAATCGAAACCATCAAAATTGAGTTGTTCATGGTTTCATAACCTTTCGACAATGCAAATTTAACGAGTTCACACAATAGAGAGCACATTAAAGCAAAAACACCCATATATTAACGATTTTCACAATTATAAGCACAATTGATAGAAGTTCACAAAAATAACAAGTTTCAAAATTTGAAATCATCTACCTAAATCCGTAAGAAAGGAATCAGATTAAATTTTGTTGGAGATGGGATTGAAGAGAATCATGTTGGAGAAGAACAATGGATGAACTTGGGGGAAGAACAATGGATGTATGGCGATTTCCGAAGGAGAACAATTGAAAAAGTTGGGGACGAACGAAGCAGAAGGTCGATCAAAGAAGGATTGGAAGTAGAAAAAGACAAAAAAAATGCCCCTTACATATAAAAGGAGCTTAAAAAAATGAAAGTAATTCGGACCATTGAATTTTGGATATCTAACGGATGAGATTTGATCTCATTTTACATTTTAAGGGTTGTTCTCACCTGATCCCAAATCATGGGGATACACCTTGTTACTTATCTATTTCTTTTTTGAAAATTTTTATTTTATTTTCTAGCAACCTAGTAGGTGAGATTATGATATGTAGTAGGACACACAAATCGTATCACAAGATTTGTCTAGCTCTTGCTCACCAAAAATAAAAGAGAGAGAGATTTGTGTAGCACTTAATTAGCTTCTACGCTTTATTTTCACCATGCATGTTTTGCCATTCTATTCCAAACTATTATATATGATGGCCTGGAATCATTTTGTAGTGTTATATATGTTGCATAAATATGATCCATGAATCCATTTTTATTATGTTTTTCCAGATAGCATGTTGTATAATCTTCCGTACGAGTCTCTTCGAAGAAACTTCTTCTTTAATTAGTTTCTTCCCCAGCTTATTATATATGTTGTTATATATGTTGTTTATTGTTAATGATTAGCCAGTCTACTAATCACTTCAATGTCACAATGTATACGTACATGTTGTTTCTTCTATGTATGTCGATCTTTTGCCTCTGTTTTTATTAGCCATGTCATTAGTGAGTGCATAACGTACATATATTAGCCATCCATTATTATAAGATAAGTTGTTCACCCAAAAAAAATTGTTATAAGATAAGTTCGTGCTTTGTTAATTTTTGTAAACGAAAGTTAATTCATTCATTAGTAATTGTAGGAGGAGTACACGAATCTTGGAACAAGTGTTTCCTTTGCACTACTGTGTAATTTCCTTTGCCCACACCCACTCCAAAATTGATTGTCTTCCACCATGCAAATCACATATTAATTAACTGACCGATGGTAACCTTACTCCATTAGAGCACCTCTTTTAGTCCGAAGCCTTGCTCCTTTTTAGGTTTACAAACGGCCACACATGCTATTGGTGCTTTCTTCTTCTTTTAATTTCCTCCTTAGAGCACGATTTGGTCAGAACTGAAATTTTAGACCGTACTTAACCGAACTAAACCAAACCAAACAAAACAAAACCAAAACTGATGATAGTCGGTTTAGTCATTGGTTCAAGTATTTTTAAAAATTCGGTTTCGGTTTGGTTTGGACGTTAAATATATTGAATTTATAAAATACATATATGTGTATATATACTGTATCGCGCTCAAAATCGCCACTTCTCCCTCAGTGAAATATGGAAGGGAACCAAATTTAAGAACAAAGGTTTCACACTTTTCAATAGTTTTTTGATGGCCCTCACTTCGAGAAATCAACATAAGAGAATCAAACCATTTCTTCCGATTTCAAATTCGACAAGTGTTGGTTGATCCGGTTAGGCAAGAAGGGTCGGAAAAGGGCAATCACTTATTGTTACAACCATCATTTCCAAGACTAAAGCGTTGGCGCGGGGGGGGGGGGGGCGCTGTTGCGGAGTCCATTTGCCATTTCTCAACGCCTTTCTTTAGCCAAAGACATAATGTTTTACCCATCTTGGCCTTAACGCACTTCGAAGAGATAACCAACTAGCTCTGGGTTCGAGTGGCATTTCACCCCTAACCATAACTCATTCGCTTTCTCCTTGATCCACAAAGACAAAATGTAGGATTGGTAATGAAATGGAAAAGGGGTGGGATCTGCCAGTGGAAACTGAACAAATGCCCATGATAAACGCTAGATAGGCAAGTGTAGAGCGCACCCTAGGAAGATACAATCTTGTGCCCCAAACACAATTAACTAAGTCGATCTGCAGTATTATCTTCAGTTTCGAGCCTTAATCTAACTGTAAATATCACCAAATCGGATCTTTCATAACTGCATCACAGTTCAGTTTTCGGTTCGGTCTTTAGTTCAATAATTTCTTGGATATCAGTTTTGGTTTGGTTTTTCCAATTTGGTTCAAAATTTTTAAAGAAAAATCTTATATTTATCGAAAACCGAAAAAAACCGAACCAAGTATTTTCGGTTCACCAAATTCAAGAATTTCGATTTCGGTTTGAATTGTTTTTTTTTTTTCAGTTCGGCGCAGTTTCAGACCGATGCTCAACCCTCTTGTCATGAGATCTCTCTAGTTTTTTCCCTTGTGAGTTCTCCTATCCGAAAAGTGCTTCAAAATGAGACCTGATTGTTGGTTGAACGTGAAAATCAATGGAAAAAAAGTTGAAGTTCATCTATGTTGTGATCAAAAGTTGAAATTAAACTCTCCCAAATTTAACCTTAATTTTGATTTTTGTTGATGAAAGATGGATGTTTAAATAAAGAAAACTAATAGTTATGCATGGATTATAGCAGTGCTATCTCTATATAGCTTTTCCTTCACAAAAAGCAATGGAGTATAGTTTTTTCTCTATTAGTGGATGTATCGAGTTTAATGATTTTGATCAGCTCAATCTCGACTCCATACTATTATTTAGGGGGAATATTGATACTATATGTCATGTACACATATTTATATATTTTTAGGTTTCTTTTTACCTAAATTTATAAAACATATAACCTAATTCTTTGCATTCAATATTATATGTAAACATGTTACCTCGAGTAGTTTGCTCGCGAGCAAATTAGATGAGCGGTTTGCGAACTAAGCTCGGGCTCAATGAACACTTATATGAACCGAGCCCAAACAAAATATTGAGCTCGAAGTAAGCTTGAGATCGAATTCAAGTTCACCTATTTTTATCCAAACAAAACCTGAACAATATAAAGTTTGATTTGGCTCAGTTTAATTACAACCCTAATCTTATGAAATCCCTGTTGTAAGGCATAAAGTTTGGCTTGCCTACATTTTGTTTTGCTTGTGGAAAACTTGGTCATGTTATAAAATCGGCTCTTCGTTTTAGCGCACCCCCAAATCTCGTTATAGCGCACCCCTTTGTCCATTAAAAAGGGATGGACGGTTCATACATGACCACAGAAAACTTGTGGACAAGTTAATATTGTCCATACATTTTCACTGGTCGGGTGTGTCATCAGTTTTAATTGACGAACCTTGTCCAACATTTTTTAATGGTCATTAAATTTTCGTCCATGAAAAACATATGGACCCTTAAACGTTGTCCATGATATTTGTATGGACATATCGCGTTTTTCCATGTATTTATAATGGACGATTTATAAGTACGTTAAAAGTTGAAATTCGCATCTATATACCATTACTTAACCCACCACTAACCCATTTTAATCGAGTATAGCATTACTTAACCCACAACTAACACATTTTAATCGAGTCATGTGTTTGGTGTTATGAAAATTGATGGTAGGTGTTTGTTTTTCTTCAAAACATTTTCAACCACATTATTCAACATAATAACAACATTCATTATAAATGGAACAACATAAGAAACATAAAGCACATAGAAGTCATATACAACAACATAGAACAACATCCACATTCAACAAACAAACCATAAAATATCACATAAGGGCCAAGTACCATCATCACACAACAACCAGGAACCTATTATCCACAATCAACTAAAAAGACACCAAACATAGACGCTAACGAAGGACTCAATTGTTTTCCACCGTAATCTTCACTTGTGTCTCCACTTCAACGTCTATATTAGTCGGGGGTTTCTTCTCTAACGCAGCCTTGAGTTGTTCGACATCGGTTCCAACTCCGCAATCTTGTTTACAGAATTTTGCATAACCACCTTTTATTATCTTTTTTTTTCATTTAAAATGCTAAAACAATGTCATAACTCATAAGGCGTGGCTTCTAGTAAGTTTAATCATCAGGAGTAGTTAAATGAAAAAGGAGTAATGGGATTACCTCTTGGCATACATCAGGTTTTTCCATCTGAACAAAAACCTTGGAACTACTCTTCTGTAGACTAGGATTCCTCTGGGTAGATGGAGAGGATTTCTTCCAAAGGTTAGGCAAGCAAAACAAAGAACATTTTTGCATACCACCTCCTGACAATAGGGCTTTATCAACATAGTATGCAATGGAAAGCACAAGCAGCCATTCGACAAACATGATAATCAGGATCTCTTTCATTCCATTGGAGCTATCATTCAAATCTCCTCACTTCATACCATGTGTTCCCACAAGATTCCCTATGTAGGAATACTGTCCAAGCTCATATAAACCACGGTACAAAGAGAAACCAGGATACAATTCCATATCAATGATCCATTTTCCTGCACAACAGGCCAACATCAAGATAAAGAATGATTTAAATTGCGATCGGAAGAGCACAACTACTTTTGGTGCAAATACATATAAAAACTTACTTGGAAATGAGGTGTCTTGTACAAAAGATATGAAAAGAAAAGCTCCTAGTAGTCCACTTCCAAATATGACAATGTACCCCACAACTGTAAATTTTCAAGGCCAGCCTTTAAAATGGTTGGAATGGTGACAAAGAGTAAAACTACGATGATGCAAGTAGGTCAATCATCAAGTTAATACCTTTGGTAGTCAACACATTAGAAAAGAATGGGGCCAAAATAAAAGCAAATGAAATTTGCAAGTTAATATATATGAAAAAGAAGACGGCTTGAATGTTGTAGTCATTGGTAGTGAAAATCTTGAGTCCTGCAAGGACGGGGTAAACAATATTCAGACACTGGTAATGGAGTTGGTATATTGCCCAAAAGCAATTGAATCAGTGTTTGATTACCTATGAATGACCCAAATATCACAAAGTAGAGCATATAAATGGCAGAAAGCGCAAGGAAGTAGGCATAGGAAATCAACCAATACGGGCCATCACCAAGACCATGCATTTTCATCATCATCCGAAGTCTATTTTGATTTTCATATACCAAAATTACCAGTACAATCTCGCACAGAATCCACTACTCCCAGATTTGACAAAAATTACCATCGGCGAAGCCCTAATAAATCAGTAGGATCCGAAAAAAGAGTGAGAGAGACAGCTTACCGAAGAGGAAGAGGGTCGTCAGGCGGTGGTGGCGGTCGTCAGGAGGTGGCGGAAGAGGAAGACGGTCGAGAGAGAGCCTAGTCGAGAGCGAAGATGGAGAGCGAAGAGGAGGAGCGCAGTCGGGGAACGAGAGGGAGAGCGAAGAGGGAGAACGACGATTGAAGCCCCAAAATGAGAAGGGCAAAATCGTAAAATACCCAGTTTTATACCTGCGTTATTTCGAAAAAAAGGGGTGCGTTAAAACGCAACACCCTATAAAATTTTTACTATTGATGGGATTTAAGATATTAAGAAGGGTATGCTTCCTTTTGGCACATGCCTTCGTGCCTCACTAGTAGTGGTTCACTCTCATATTCCTATTGTTGGGAAGGATCAAGAGCAAACTTGGATGAAAAAAATCTTGGTACTGTTTGTATTAAATTATTTTGACAAGATACCTTATGATTCAACACCATCTAGCACTGCTATTGCACAATACTCTGGTGTTGGTATTGTGAAAAGTAGATCTGGGTGAGCCAATATATCGATGGACTTGAGAGGGATCATGGAAGGAGTCATCGAGCACCACCATTGTTGATTTTACATATTTCTCTAAGGATTGCTGACATGTTGTTGAAGTTGCACATAACTATATTGACCCTTATGGTTCTTATATGCCTCCAAGTTCTATTTTGTTTGTTCCCTGGTTTATATAGAATACCTTTTTGTAGTCAAAAGGCTTTTGATATTGAGTTGCATACTGTTGTTACTCAGAGTTTGCATGCTCTTAATAATTCAATGTATGAATTTGCTATGTTTGGGATTGATGAATGTGCTAAGGTGAATATTTGTGATGTAGAATCTACTAGCAACCAATCAATGGATTTCTCATATAAATTTATGTAAGACCCTGGTAATTCATAAATGATTGAGATTCTCCCATGTCAACAAGAGCTCTTAATTTTTCATATTTCAAGTGGGGCAAAAAACCATGAAGTTAAGTGTGCAAGAGCAAGGATAATACTAAAATGGGTGACCTATTAGGAAGTCCTCGTGTTGTCAGTGGATAGCATTTCTAGGGCCTCAAGCCTTACAAATGAAATTTGAGCCAAATTTGTGTTATAAGTTGGCTTGTCCGAAGGACGGTCATTTGATCTAGAGGGAGGTCATTTGGCCTTTATGATGATGTCAAGTGCTTAATTGGGGAGATTGTAACACTGCAATAGTACATAAGCAATTGAAACAAGTGCTCTTCCTTTTTCATGGTTCAAGTACAACAACAAGCCATGAATTAAGCGGGCATGGGTGAGAGTAATATTGGGATGGATGACCTCAAAGGAAGTCCTCACATTGACATAGGATATCACTTCTAGGGCTTGGGACCTTAGATTTTAAATGTAAGATTGACTAGAATATGTTGAGTAATTTTGATGCAAAACATGTTAAAGTTACGATTAAGAGTAATGCAATTGAACTTTCCTAACAAGTAGTGAATACGGGGAGCTATCATATTCATAAACAACAATGAATTTTTTTGTTGTTGAAATGGTATTCGATTGAGCAACCATTGAACAATCACTACTCTCCAAACTTAGGCTTGAGTGGACGTCCCATTCTTCATTTTTGGGTGGAAACAATGATTTCTAAAAATGACTAAGGAGTTATGGGTTTGTGTGTTGATAATGCAGCATGTTCAAGTGTCTTTGGTTTGTAGTGGAGGGATGCAAATGTCTTTATCAAATCTTTTTCCTCCTATCATATTATGGCTACAATACATATGATAATACAGAAAATTGGATTTTTATAGGACCTTATAGCTATCCAAAAAAGGAGAACAAATTATTAACTTAGAAGCTTATGAGACTAAGTATATATGGATAATAACAAGCCTATAGTGTTTATGGGAGACTTCAAGCAAATTGCTCACTCTTTAGAGAAGTTTAGCGATGACCATCTTAGGAACAATTTGATGCTTTTGCACTCTTAATGATCATAATATATGTGATATATGGGGTGTACTAGTGCCATTTGTACAAGGCAAAGAAATTATTGTGGCCAAGAATTACCACATGAAAGATTTGATAGAGGATTGTGTTTTAGACATTGACCTCATTTATTCCCGCAAGGGAATATATCGTGTTTCCCTCAAATACATTTTGATCATTTGTAACGTGAATGAACTTGAGAATAATGTGTAAGTCTGTATTATCCCTCATGGGAGATTTCAATATATATACAACAGACTCTCTATCTTAGAGACTATTTTCCATATCTAAATACATAGAAGATATCTATACAAATTCTATCTATATAAGATATTCCAATACTCCCCCTCAAGTTGGAGCATGGGGATCGTAAATGCCCAACTTGGATCGTAAGTAATGAAACTGAGACTTGCCCAAAGCTTTGGTGAGAATATCTGCTGGTTGTTGGGTGGTAGATACATAGCGAGTTGTAATCGTACCATTAACAACCAAATCCCGTACAAAATGACAATCAACTTCGATGTGTTTAGTTCGTTCATGGAAGACGGGATTGGAAGCAATATGCAAGGTTGCCTGACTATCACAAGATAAGCTGATTGGAGTAGAATGAGAGACTCCGAGAGATCGAAGTAGAGATTTAAGCCACACGAGCTCCCCACAAGTCGAGGCCATAGAGCGGTATTCGGCCTCGGCTGAAGATCGGGATACCGTGACCTGTTTCTTAGTCTTCCAGGAGACCGGAGAATGTCCCAAAGTGATAAAATAGCCCGTTATGGATCTCCGTGTCAAGGGACACGATGCCCAATCAGAGTCGCAGTAAGCATAGAGCCGAAGTTCACTTGAGCTGGAAAGAAATAATCCAAGTCCTGGCTGACCTTTTAAATAACGAACCACTCAAAGAGCTGCTTGCCAGTGAATTTCCTTTGGATGTTGCATAAATTGTGATAAAATGTGAATAGAGTACGAGAGCTCAGGTCGGGTGATTGTAAGGTAGATGAGTCTGCCTACTAGCCTGCGATACTGCTCAGGAGAGGAAAAGTCTGGACTGTCAGCCGTAGAAAGCTGATGATGTGAGTCCATTGGAAATTCGCTCGGCTTTGAACCAAGCAGCCCCGATTCAGCAACAATTTCAAGGGCATATTTCTGCTGAGATAGTAATATTCCATCTGAATTTCTTGCAATTTCAAGACCAAGAAAGTATTTGAGATTACCTAAATCCTTCATGTGGAAACAAGTGTTTAGGTAGAGTTTGAAGGAAGAGATGGCTGAGCTGTTGTTGCCGGCCACGATCAGATCGTCGACATAGATAAGGACGTGAAGCACATGATCAGGCCGGACAAGAGAAAACATTGAATAATCAGCTTTGCTTTGTCGAAAGCCGAACGTACGAAGCGCCCTGGCGAGCTTGGCAAACCAGTTACGTGGTGCTTGTCGTAGTCCGTACAATGACTTTTGCAACTTACAGACTTGGCCCGAAGGTATACCGTCCTATCCTGGAGGTGGTCGCATATAGACATCCTCGTCGAGATCTCCATGTAGGAAGGCGTTGTGCACATCCATTTGGTGAAGTTCCCAATCTCGAATGGCTGCAACTGATAGGAAGACTCGGACGGTATTCATTTTAGCAACCGGTGCAAAAGTTTTGGTAAAGTCAATACCCTTAATTTGCCGGTTTCCAAGTACCACGAGACGCGCTTTATAACTCTCAATGGCACCAGTCGAGGTGTACTTAATACAGTAGACCCACTTGCATCCGATTGCTTTCTTTCCGGGAGGAAGAAGAGCAGGTATCCAAGTGCGGTTTCTTTCAAGAGCTGCGATCTCCTCTTTCATGGCTAGTTGCCAATTTTTATGCTGAACTGCGTCATTAAATGAGGAGGGCTCGGTCTCAGCTGTGATAGCTGCAAGAAAATTCACATGCTGAGAATTCAAGTGTGTACATAAAAGAGAGTTCTGAATTGGATATTGTGAACCTGAGGGCGGTGATGTTGTTGAAGGAGTGGGAGTCGGGAGTGGGGAGTCTTGTTGCTGCAGTGTATGACAGACAAAATCTATGAGTAGAACAGATGGTTGTCGAATGCGTGTGCTCTGTCGGATCGGAATAGGCGCCAACTCAGTTTCAGATTCAGAAGAAGAAGGGGAGGAAGCAGTAGAGCTCCCCCTGACTTCAGACCTGGGTAGCGAGCTGCAAGGTGTTTGAGCTGAGACATCATCAAAAACATGTGGAGGCCGATCAGTAATCTGGTTGTCTGAGGATTCAGCTGAAGCCAAAGACGATGGCTGCCAAGGAAAAATCGCCTCAAAGAAGGTGACATCGCGAGAGATAAAGAACGCCTTGTCTTCCAAGTCGAATAATTTCCACCTCGCATTCCTGTAGGATAGCCGAGAAATACGCACTTTTTGCTTCTTGGGGCGAACTTGTCCCGACTCTGTGGAATTTTGGATGCAAAGCATAAGCATCCGAACACTCTAAGGTATGAGTAATTCGGTGCATTGCCATATAAGAGCTCGAAGGGAGACTTGTGTTGCAACAGAGGTGTTGGCGTGCGATTTATCAAATAACAGGCTGTAAGGACACACTCACCCCAAAAATCAAGTGGTAGATTGGCTTGGAACCGAAGAGCACGTGCCACATTGAGAAGATGGCGATGCTTGCGCTCGGCTCGGCCGTTTTGTTGAGGAGTATAAGCACAAGTGGTCTCAAATTGAATGCCTTCTTGAGCAAAATAAGAGCGAAGACAAATAAATTCAGTCCCATTGTCATAGTGAAAGCGTTTCACCTTTCGCCGGAACTGAGTTTGTGTCAAAGCACAAAAATTCTGAACAAGCTTAGCAACCTCGGATTTGTTAGCCATGAGAAAGACCCAAGTAGCACGAGAATAGTCATCAAGTATAGTGAGAAAATACGATGCCCCTGTCGAAGATGGAACACTGTACGGACCCCATACGTCACAATGGATTAAATCAAACAAATTTTCAGCTTTATTAATACTTAAGGGAAAAGTAGTGCGAGTTTGTTTGGCCTGAAAGCAAACATCACAAGGCATAGAAGTATTATTCTGACTAACATGAGGTCCTAAATCTGAAATAGAAGATAAAACTGATGAAGATGGATGGCCTAATCTTTGATGCCAGAGCTGAGTAGTAGATATAGATGATGCTGCAGAAGCTGCGCAGACACTCGAAATTGATTGAAAACCATGTAGCCAATACACCCCACTCCGTTGCTCACCGACTCCAATAACCGTCCTCGTATTTGGTTCCTGAATCACGCACATGTGAGCTGTTAGTGTGATAGAGCAACACAAATCAGCAGTTAACTTGGCTAGAGACAGCAGATTGCAATCAAGAGTAGGAATCAACAGAACATGTGGCAAAGATAGTGAATCTATAAGAATCAAAGTCCCTTCTTCTAATGCAGATGTGAAGGTATGATTAGGAAGTTTAATAGATACAGGAGAAATAGAAATGATATCTCGGAGCAATGTGCGATCTCCCGTCATGTGGAAAGATGCGCCACTGTCCAAGATCCAAGAAGATATTTTACCGCCTGATGTGTTCGATTTGGCATTGACAGAGTTAAAGAGATCACCTACAATTTGCCATTGATCTTTGGTGAGATTTAAGGCTGCCCGATCAGTAGTAGAAGGTTGATGCGAGCCTGAAGTACCATCGTTGCGCTGAACAAAATTAGCATGGCCTGGAGCGCCCCTGCCACGACCACGTCCAGCAGTTCCAGCACCTCTGTTGGCACCGGTTTCAGATTTGAAGTTGCTGTTAGAACGCCCAGAGCCACCAGAATCGCCACGTCCCTGACCAGAAGAAGCGGTGGTGGTGTTGCGATCTCGATTGCGAGTAAACCAATCTTCGGGATAGCCAATGAGTTTGTAGCACTTAGACACCTCATGATTGTTCAAGCCACAATGAGTGCACAACATAGATTTTCGTTGGTCTCCTGATTTGGGCTGAGCAGATTTGGATTGAGCAGCGAAAGCCATTAATTGCATCAGGATTAGAATCGCGAGTGCGAATAACAGATCGATGGCTTTCTTCTTGAGTAATAAGAGCATAGACTTGATTCAGATTCGGTAAAGGATCCCGAGCAAGAATGTTGGAGCGGACATTGCCGTAAGAATCATCGTCGAGTCCCATGAGGAATTGATGAATGCGTTCTTCTTCTCGTTGATGTTGTAGAAGTGGTGATGAAGCACAAGTGCATGTCGTTGGAGGAACATAGACCTGTAGATCATCCCAGAGCTTTTTCAATTTCCCATAATAAGCAGAAATAGCTTGACCTTGCTGGCGGCACTGTGTAATCTCGGCACGAATTTGAAAGATTCGTGGTCCGTTTCCGACCGAGAATCGTTGCTTCAAGTCATCCCATAGAGTACGAACATTGTCGCCGTATGTAATAGATGATCGCAATGTTGGACCAACAGATTGCATAATCCAACCAATAAGCATTGAATTGACGCTGTACCAGTCGTCTTCTTCAATGGTATCGCTGTCCGGCTTAAGTATACGCCCGTTTAAAAATCCCATCTTGCGTTTAGCCCGGAAAGCGTTCTTCATCGCCGTAGCCCATTCTTGATAATTTTCTCCCTTGAGGACCACCGGACAGATTGAGAGACCCGGATGATCCGAGGGATGTAAGTAGTAATCAGAGGAAAGATCGAGAATTTGTCGCTTTGGAATCGATGGTTGCTGATTTTGAAGAACACCAGGAGATGTAGGATTCAAATTATCTGACTCGGAATCGAAGTTGGCCATTGCCTAAGGAGATAGAGGCTTCACGAAACAGAGGGCAGGAAAAAAAAATTGTGAATTTGGTGTGATTGATAAGAAAAACGGATGCAGCGGAAACGATTTTAGGTCGTCGGAATCAGCTCCGATACCATGTAACGTGAATGAACTTGAGAATAATGTGTAAGTCTGTATTATCCCTCATGGGAGATTTCAATATATATACAACAGAATATCTATCTTAGAGACTATTTTCCATATCTAAATACATAGAAGATATCCATACAAATTCTATCTATATAAGATATTCCAATATCATTCTTTGCTTTGTCTATGTCTTGATAGTGTGGAGATCATGTCACGATGATCGAGTAAGCTTATTCTTTTGAATCACTATGGATTTCTCATGAACATATTTCTGACATTGTTCATAAGACTTGATAGAAAAAGTCTTGGTGCTCCTACCTAGAAGATTCAGGCTTGTGCAAATAAACTTTTGGTTGGGGTGTCTGGTGAATTCCATAAATGACAAAAGAGTCATAGCTAGAGAAACAACTCCTATCACTACAACATAAACCAACTGATACTTTAGTACTTTCTCAATGTAATGAAACATCTGTTGAGTTACACATCTTATTTTCATCAAAAGGCCTCCCAACAATGATTGATTAATAGAACTGTGGTTTGTATGATATAACTAGCCAATGGAAATATATGATATTGTGGATGAAATTGTGGGTATCTACACGAATTTATTTCGCTCAAAATTTGTTTGTGATATCGATGTTGCCCTTGTTGATTTGGTTTCTACGATAATGGTGGAGATTAATAGAGAAAATTCGGGTCGCACTGTTCTAGAAGCATCCCACTAAGGCCTTCAAATTTGATAAAGTATTCTTATTCTGTTATTCACTTATTATAAATAGAGCTAAGCACCGATCCAAAACCGGACCAAACTGGGATCGGATTCTCCTAAATCTATGGACCGGGGTACGGACTGGAGTTTTCCGGTCCGGTCTCGATCCCAGTCCCGGTCCGGTCTTAGACCGTTTTTATTATTTTTTAAAAAACTAATATTATGAGAAGTAAAAATTAAATTTTTATTGAAAAAATTATAATCTAGTTACAAAAATTATATATAATTTAAGAAAAGTATAATATTATTAAATATATAATATAAAAATAAAACTTAAATATTAAAAATAACCTTTATAACATAACATAAAAATTAATACTAATTTTATGTAGTTGTATATTTTTATCATGTTTTTTAGAAAATTGGACCGAACCAGACCGAGATACTTCCGGTCTGGTTCGGTCCGGATCGGATTTTGCTCAACCCTAATTGTAATTCTAGGCTACAAAACATAAAAATAGAAAATTCACGGCATTAAGAGCGATCAAATACTAAAATTATGTGGTGTAGGAATAAAGTTTTAGCGAATAAAATAATTTAGGATTAAAACAAAAGTCCCCTATTAAATAGATTACTACTATTTTCCTTAATTAGTTTCTTCAAACATTTCAAATAAAAGATTTGCTTCTTAACAAATAATTAGAAAATGCATCAAATTTTCTTATTCTAAGAATTTGCATGCTTTGAGCTCTAATAACAAATGGGAATTAGTCTTGGAAGCCAACAAAAACTATGATTGAGAGAAAGCCGAAAAATGGGTAACAAATATAGGAGAAATTACATGAAAAAATATATGAGAAATTGTAACGAAAATGAAAAGAAATATGAAATACACTACAAAGTCTCTGAACTACATTGCATATCTATGCAAATACCACAAAAAGAAATGGGCTCAAGACAGAAAAATTAATCCAAATTTTTTTTCCTTATCAATTATTCACTATTGGATTTTTCTCTAAATGAGGCTCCATCAGATTTTGAGGCTATGTACATGGGCACATGTTGCACTTGTCCTGGATCGAGCATGTAAAATGAGAAACTACTATCACAAGCAGGCCGGAAAATCATGATAAAAACGGTATTACAATCAATCCTTATTACAACTATCTTTCGTTTGCCCGAGTCTCTTCTTTGTTTGCTCGGTTTTGTTGGTGTGGAGCTAAGGAACATAAAGCAAAGATCCATTGGAAGGGATGGCATATACTTTGTCTTCCAATAGCTTAGGGAGGATTGGATATTTACCCTTGTCTTTAGGAGACACAAATTGCTTTGTGCCTTTGTTAAGCACTCTTTCCACTTATGTTTTTTTCCGAAGGTGAGACGACACTTTTCGACCCCTCAAGAGAGTGTTTTATTAACAATTAAAAAAGGGTTAAGTAGGTAGTCCACTCATGGAGGATACCCCGACCCCTTACCTCATCCATAATGTATAAATAAATCTCATATGACGGGGCACTCAACACATGAAAACAAAGCGGAAAAGCGAAAGTAATCGACGCGAGACAATCCAGCACGGTATTCACCTCATGATAAACATAACGTAACTGGATAACTCAATCCCCACTAAAAAACCTTAGCAACTAGCCACGAAGCTAAAAAAGAGATGGTTTCGTATTTGTAATTGTTCAAGTTGGGATAGTATATATCATTTTCACTTTCCGTATTATTGTTTTCATAGCATTATATACATGGGTCTTGGTCTTATTCTTCTTTGGAAAAATTGTACTGTATCTTTCTAGCATTATATATATATGGACCTTAGAGTTGGAGTATTATTTTATATACATTAGCAGGCCTGTTGCAAGTTATTCCATGTGCCTAAGTAGTGCCACAAATGTGAAATCATATTTAGAGACTTGATGTATGCTAACCGATATGAAGACTTATTAAATAAAATGAAGCTGACAGATAAATAGTTATTATAATGAAAGTGTAATGATCATTATCTTCTAGAATTAAATTAAATCATACTACATCTTGGATTTGTTAGAATGTCACCCTCATCCAAAAAATGAAGACACAAGTATACAAAAACCAAAAAGAAATATCAACTTGGTACAATTTGAATAAGATCAAAGTAGAATTTGTTTGTTGACTTCATATATTACAACGTTTCCAAATAGCTTTACTGAGGTGTGTCACAAAATTGGCCACAAATTTTATCGGTTAGATTAAACATCTTGGTTTTTTTTTTTTTTTTTGAACGAGGTAAAAATTAGACGGGCTTCCTTACGGAGGCCGATCTAGAGCATCCAGTTGGATGAGAACGCGAAGTTGATTAAACATCTTGGTTATTAGTGAACAACTTTACTAAAGAGTTCACAATTAAATATATTTTTTTGAGCTCCAGAATATTCGAATATTTGATTTTTTTTTTTGAGTTCAGAATTGAATATTTGAGGTTAACACAATTGTGCTAAGAAACATGAGATTATACAGAATTCATGTAAACCCATGAAGAATGAGGCCCATACATAAGGTTAATATGGAACCCAAACTGGAAAATTTTACATTTTATTTGGTTATATGCGAGAAGTTTGTAGCTATTTAAATATAATTACGATTATAGACGTAATAATTAAAAAATGACTAAATATTATGAGGGGTTAAATTGAGATTTTATAGAAAAAAATTGGCGAAGAAAATCTTACCCACTCATCCCTAGGTAATTGTAATTCCTATGATATGGAGGAATTGAATATCTCAGGAATTCAAAGGGGTTTTTTATTGAAGGAAAATCATGGGTTTGTTTTTTGGTTGAGGGCACTGCCCATGAGAGTCAAACCGGTGACCTCTGGGTATTACCCTTAAAGGCTTAACCGTTTTGACTAAATGCCCGAAGGCAGAAAATCATGGGTTTGTAAATCAAAACATTTTAACTAAACGTATATAATTAATACTAAATCATGGAAAATTCAAAAGTACCCAAACAACCACTTATAATGGTGAAGTATGAGAGTTGAAGCACGTACCACAAAATGAAAGTGAATTGGAAAACTTGTTTACTTTACTACCGTAATTAGCTTATCTTGCATCTATATCCCTTTATAAGATGCCCCCAAGGTCTAATAAATGATCCTCCATTTATTTTGTTTTTTATTTTACTTTTTCTTTTGTATTGTTTATGTTTTATTATAATATTCAAATACTCCCTTTATAATAATAAATATTATAATATAATTGTTAATATTTTACTAATAGATGCCATAAAAAAAAAAAGAGGAAGAGATTGATTTATGAAGATCAAGAGTCTTACATCTATATTCTATATATATATAAAAGTTAGGTGGTGTCCTCATTTATTGCTCTATTTAGTTATGGTTGCAATCTTCCCTATATAATAAACACCATGCAATAATAATCAAAATAACTACAATAGCATAGTGGTAAAGCCTTCCTATAATTATCCAATGGTCGGGGGTTCAATCCTCTATAGCAACATTTTTGTTCAAATATTTTTTTAAACCTACGGCATAATTATCAATTCGAGAGTAATTTTTACTTTCTTACTAAGAACGGGATTTACATTAATTCAAATTAGATCCCGCAAAAAACTTATATTAGTTACATAACCTAAACAAAATAAATAAATATTTTTGTTCAAATATTTTTTTAAACCTACGGCATAATTATCAATTCGAGAGTAATTTTTACTTTCTTACTAAGAACGGGATTTACATTAATTCAAATTAGATCCCGCAAAAAACTTATATTAGTTACATAACCTAAACAAAATAAATAAATGTTAAAAGCTTACCTATACATAATATTACGTAATTTTTGCGTACATGAGATTTGCCAACTTTGTCAATGATAATTCACCATTATAACAATTCATTTACATATATATTTTGTGATAAATGGATTACATCTACAAAGATTGTACCTATTCAATTAGTATGGAGTGAATTAAAATTATATTTTTGTAAATTAGATCAAACCTATAACTCCAAACAGATATCATTTTTGATATTTTTCCATTGAGTCCAACCATTCCAACAAGCTTCATCTTTCCATATAATTAGCACGGGTCATGAATTCCAACAAGCTAAGTATATCAAACTAGAATATGTTTTTTTTAACAATCTTAGGGGATTTTTTTTAACATAAATTACAAAATATGTTCATACCCTAAATCATAAAGCATGTGAATTTTTTAAACTTTCATATGTTTTTTTATAGTTTTCTATATCTTTCATATATACGTAATTGACTTTTAGATGCAAATAATGAGTGTTTGTCTCGCAGGTGAATTATATTTTCAATTGTTTATTCCATATGGAATATTTATTTATTTTATACTTAATATAGTCTATTATATTTCATATTACCTTACCTTCGTCCATTTTTCACATTCATGCAATTTTTCAATTAAAGTTGATTAATAAAGCGTCAAAATAGTTCTTAAACCCGTGCGTAGCACGGGTCATGAATTCTAGTTTATTATAACAAATGACAATATATGTAAGATACAATTAAAAAAAAAAATTACATGTGACATGTAATTATGATTTTACGTAATTTTAAAACATGTAAATATGTGTTATGTGATTTAAAAAATAAATCCTGAATTGCATTTAGTGTAAATGTATATAAACATTGAAAATTATTCGGAGTTTGAGATGAGGGAGAAGATTGGAGACCGAAAAGAAGGTTCTGGACGATCGGTGTGTGAAGATTGACCAGACTTATCAACTAGTGTATCATGAGTCACGCGCAAGTGGAGGAGACGCTCCGGGGTTGGGAAGAGAAGATTTGGAGGTTGAAGGCGAAGGAGAAGCATTTGGGAATGTTATCGCAAAAAAATGATCCACACTTATATACTTAGTTCCAATCCTTTCTTTGTATTTGATGCCAATATGAAAGAATTCTAATTGTCGAGAGCATTTAATATCTAAAGGAAACTGACGAATCAAAAGTATACACAACAAAAATTCACATATTTTCTTGACGTTTTGGCTTCACCCACTAGTTATAATGTAGAATTTGAGACAAATAGGGTCTTAATAATCCTCCAAATATTTTTAACATGTTTGCATTCAATTCTGCATTTTATAATCTTGTCATGATAATGTAATTATACGTATTCCCACAATGCCCTTAGTTTAGCATCTTGTTGTTCACTTGTTCGTGTAGAAGATATTAAAGCATCTGGTCAATTAATTTTCATGATTGAAGATTGTCTTCTGATTGTTGATTAGCAAGCATATAATTTTAAATTGAAAAACATCAACATTAAATAGATTCTTTTTTAGCATTTGAAATCTACAAATTGATTTTGATTTAGCCTTCAAATCAAGGATAATCAATTGCTTATTAATAAATTAGTACGGTACGTAAATGTGATCTTTATATTGGAGGAGGCTTCTACGTCATGTCTTACTTTGAGCCACAAAAGTCTAAATTTCAATCCAAAAAATGGCATAAAAATTAGAGAAATACATTAACCCCCGTTTGGCCTAAAAATTAGGAAAAGAAAGGGAAAGAAAAAAATTCGGAAATTTTGCCTGGTAATCCTGTGGTTAAGGCAATTTCATGTTGTATCCACCCTTTACATTATTTCACGAGATAACCTTGTAGTTTTGGTAAATTTTGTCAAATACCCTACCATTATTCTACCACCAAAGCTTTAAAATTATTTAAGAATTAACCATTTTAAATTCTTGTTTATTGTCACAATTGGTGGATTTGGGTTAATTATTATTGTGCTTAATTTTAAAATAAGAAATTTCTTGTGTAGGATCATATGTTGTCAATGTTTGAAAAACCAAGTTTAAATCAAGATTTAAAAAAATAAGCATTTAGAATATATTAAATTAAATTTAAATCAAGCTAATGAATAATTTTTGGAAGAGAACCCATGAAAATTTGAGGTCGAAATTGTATTTATCAATTTGAACAAGTTTGAATGAAGAGAAACTCCATGTCACATATAATGATGGGAGTATGCATGTATACATTTCCGAATTTGAAGAATTTGTATTTCATCACTCATTAAAAATCAACTACTAATTCTTGGAATATGAAATTTTTGTAAGAGATTTTTTTTAAATACAATTTTTTCTCAAAAAAGAAAAAAGAAAAAAGGAAAAAGGAAAAAGGAAAAAGAAAAAAGGAAGAAGAAAGAAGAAAGAAGAAAGAAGAAAGAAGAAAGAAGAAAGAAAGAAAAAGGAAAAAAGAAACAATTTATCATTTTAAACTATAATGTGACAATGGGGTTATTTGGCAAAATTTGTCAAAACTATAGGGTTACCTCGTGAAATAGTGTAAATGGGTGGGTACCACGCGAAAATGTCTAAACCACAGGGTTACCAGGCGAAATTTCCGAAAAAAATTTTACATGTAAAATGATAGTGATCCTCTCCTTTTTGAATGAAAAGTGAAGGAAAGGGTTAATGGTTAGAGGAGAATAGGTGATATGATTATCAATCTCATCTTAGAAAATTGTGGAGAATTATCTTAATTTTTACATAAAAAGTGAGGAATGAGGGGTAATGGTTGTCAAACCTAGTATTACTCGCGTTAATACTCCCGAAAGTTTTTTGGGCCGTTGCAGTGGCATAGACTTCGACAAGTTGTGACAACGTGGATGGACAAAGTTGTAATGACGAATATGCGTGGTTTAACTTTTAAGATTAGTGAAAATTGACAATAATCCATCAAGTTTTGCCTTCACCATGGTCCCGTGTATTGTGAAAGAGAGTTGATTTAAAAGGTTATTTTATGCATTTTATACTTAACGAGGTATTATAATAACTTCTACATGTTAGAAGAAGCATATAAAATAATTTATTATGTTAATATGCATATATTCTACTTAAAAAGTTGCATTCCACTCATTGTCCTTAATCTCTTTCGGTTTCTCACCCAACGATAAGTGCAGATTTGACCTATACAAGTAATTGTCAACATGCATCTCCCACGATCCGAAGTCTGAACGATCAAACTTCTGCACTGGTTCCTTCATATTTCCATCTTCAACTACTTGAACCTCAATTTGATAACAATTGACAAATTGATTGCTCAAGAAGCAGGAAAAAAGAAAGTAATCGAAGACCAAGGCAACACCGAAATTGTTCAACATGTTCACCTCAAAAACGAAGCATGGCACACTACTAAGCTATTTATTCTCTACTAGATTTGAGGAGTCAAAGATTACAATGACTTGATCTTTATATCTACACTGATCAAATCAGCCTAATCTAATCTCTCAATCTCTCTAGGATTTTCTAACATCTTAAGTTTTAAGTACAGAATTACAATAATCAATATGGTATGTATGGAAGACTAAAGCCTTAGTGATAGAAACCCTAAGAAATCCTTTACTTGTAATTAAAGTAACTTCTTTTTCTCTATCTTATTCCGCAGATACCGTCCAAAATGTGTGCATGCTCTACTACGTTTTGTTTGTGTCATCCACGGGTCATTTTGTGCCCATTACACGAGCAACATTGCTTAAGACGCGGTCACACCTTTGAAGTCGCGGTCGCGACCTCGAGTTGCCTTAGTCGCAGTCGCCTGGTTGCACCCGTGGCGCACTCTACAACTATCGCAATTCCCTATCTTCAACTTCATTTTGTCTTCGTTCCGCCTAATCACGAATTAGACTACATAGCCCAACAATGAGGAGGTTGAAGAGAGCTCTGACAAGTGTTGGAGGATGTATCAAGGGGTGGAGGATTTTTTGAATTTCTTCCAATCCAGTTTCTAACCCTACCAGGCTTTGCGTATCGGGTTATATGGTTCCAATGGATTCTGAAATAGGGAAACCATGAAGTACCCGAGACGAAATAGAACTTCCAAAGAAGAAGTCTTTCTTTTAAAGGTGAATTCATTTGGGACCTCTATCGACTTTCGTGCTTGCTCGACGGGCGGGTCTTCCATTAAAGCTCCATTTTGCCTTTGCACTCGGAGACCAATCTCTGTCCTTTTCTTATACTAGTACAAATCTCGTACCATGTACGGGTAATATAAATGTAAACTTGACTTAATCGATTAGAGATCGAATTTCAACTCGAACTTGCTTTTTGTTCGAGAATGTAAAATTCAAGTCAGATAGACCCATGTTTCAACCTATTAACCTATATATACATATATGTATGTATTTTTTTTATAATTTCCATTATGAATTCTATTGTATTATTATAATTGATTATTTAATATCTTAATAAAAATGAAAAAAATCACTTTTACCTAAAATAAAAATCATTAAAATAAAAATTATATTTTCATATCAAAATTAAGTAAGATATCAAAGATATCAAAAATCACTTTTTCTATTGATTCTATCAAGATTTGTTATAGATTTATATTAAGAAAATAAATTAACTTATCAAAATTGGATAAGATATTAAGTAGATATAAATGTTAGTTACCATTGTTAAAATAAAATTATTATTTTATTCAATATTGATTACGTGGTGTGAGGTGGTGCAAATTTTAACAAAGACATAGGTTTGATCTACTTTATACTGTATTATAGTAGATTACAAAATCATTTTAAAAAAATAATTCAAAAATCAATTTGTTATATTGAAAATTTAAATTATAACTTCAAATTATTATTTTAAAGGGTTTGATATGTGGACAATAGGTGGCGCCACAGATTTCACCACGTATGTGAATTAAATCCCAGTTGAACACGTAGCAAAATAAACCACATGACGACATACGATACTCCTTAATTAATATATATAGATGTTAGAAATGTTGGATGTAATAAGAAAGTTTGAGATGAACTTTAGGTATCCTTAAGTTTTTTAAGAAAAATAAATAAAAAATAAAAAAACCATATTTAACTAAATTGTTGTAGTTATATAATTTATATCTACATAAATTCCATAATTTTTTATTTAACTTATTAATGGGACCTTATACATCCATAGTGAGTTTCAAAAAACATATATTGCTTTATTATCTTATTGAAATTTGCTAAAAATTCATTGGTACTAGTCGGGAACACAAATGTTGCACAGGAGTATTTCCTTTGACATAAAAAAGCTATTGTTTTAAAAAAATCTCACATAGAGACTTATCACAAAAAGAACGCAAACACACAAACACGATTGCTTTAAAATACCAATTTGCCACCACGCATCTGGCGCGCTATCAACATAATGCTGTAGCGCCGCCACGCATCGAGGACAACGTAGCCGATGCCGAGGATGAAGGCCGCCCCTAAGAGCCAGAAAAGCGCCATAGGTGCGATTTCATACCGGATAATTTTGACATCTTGGATCATATTGTAGGAGTGGGACGGCGCGGTGGTGGACGAGAGGGGTTACGGTTTTAAAGAGTCGAGAGTGAATAAATAAAGATGTTCACATTTTGTGGTTATGGATCCAGCCGTGAAGCGAATTTGAAGAGGGTGACATGAGCAGCAATAAGAGAATTTTCTCGACAAAAGGATTTGTTTGTTGAAGAACAGTGAGATCCAGATTTGGCATCGGATTCCCACTCCTGTTTAGTTGCATTGCTTCAGATTAGGCAGGCAGCAGTGTGAGTATTGATGGATGAGGTGGAATGATTGGAGGAAGACTTTGGAGTCCACCAATCTGGAATGGCTGTGTAGAAACAATTGAACGAATTGCCACTGTCATGAATAAATAAAGATGTTCACATTTTGTGGTTAAGGATCCAGCCGTGAAGAGAATTTGAAGAGGGTGACATGAGCAGCAATAAGAGAATTTTCTCGACAAAAGGATCTGTTTGTTGAAGAACAGTCAGATCCACATTTGGCATCGGATTCCCACTCTTGTTTAGTTGCATTGCTTCAGATTGGGCAGGCAGCAGTGTGGGTACCGATGGAGGAGGTGGAATGATTAGAGGAAGACTTTGGAGTTCACCAATCTGGAATGGCTGTGTAGAAACAATTGAACGAATTGCCATTGTCATGGCTGACTGCACGAGTCAACATACTTGATCAGGACACTACCCTCTAACACCATCGTACAATTCAACATCAACTTCTTTTAGCAATATAGAGCCATGATCAACAACAGTACAACACTATTCTAGATAACAAAAGCAACAACACCAAGAAACTGCAGGCAGCCAATCAACTGAAAGACATTAAAAATGCAAGAAGGCATCCCTATTTGTAAGTTTGTAAACCCTATTATTAGAAAAGAAAACCTTACTATTCTAGATACCAAAATCATGTCTAGATACCAAAGTTAACAGATATATTTATGAAAATCCTAATTAAAATTTTACTATCATTATGGATATCAGGAGATAGATGGGGAACTAGCTATCTATCTCCAATCTATATATAAACTCGTGAACTCTAATTATTCAACCGCA
Organism: Polygonum aviculare; assembly: GCA_934048045.1. Taxonomy (NCBI): domain Eukaryota; kingdom Viridiplantae; phylum Streptophyta; class Magnoliopsida; order Caryophyllales; family Polygonaceae; genus Polygonum; species Polygonum aviculare. Next base: position 31,071,154 of record OW204026.1, read on the forward strand.
ATTCATGCCTAAGTGATCAATTATTTTCAAAAGTGGTCTCATGAGGCCAAGATTGTACAAATTTTAGGTCAATTTTTCTCGGGTTTGTAACCCTCTTGCACTAAGGAATTCAATAAGGGCTAGCTAGCCTAAGGAATTAACTTACGAAAATATCATAGGATATAAGATCAAGTATAGACAAAACTAAGAAAAGATGTGCAAACCTCGATCTAAAGCTCGATCTAGGAACCTCTTGGTCTGGTATTGTCGTGAAGACTGAAGATGACTGACTTGCTTACTATACTTAGTTTGTAGTTTGGGTTGTTTATCTTTGATCTTGGCACGACGACTTCAGCTGAGTCATGAATAAAAACGCAAAATTACGTTACAGAGAAGTGAACATTGGATGGAATGAAAACCAAATTGAACAATAAGTAGTCTAGACTAGTTGATTTTTATGTCATATTAATACAAATTAATTTAAAATATACATACATAGGCTAAAAACATATATAGACACTTGAACTTGTTCATTTTGGTCATTTGAACACCTGACCTTTGAAACGGATATATTGAACACCTTAACTTGTCAAAACCTACCTATTAAACACCTCGTCCCTGATTATAGAGTGTCGTAATACTCACGCGCCATTACATGAACATGGTTAAGCAAAAAAAGGCCACGTAATGCCAGATAAAGCCTCCTCGTTTAATTATTTGTCACATAAATCCGTCACTATACCACATTGGCGGACATATTTCTTTATACATGTATGCTTAAAAATACATGTTTTTTTAATGAAAACACTCCCAAATCAAGTTTGCATCACACGCGCAATGTCACGTGTGGAATGAGGTGTTTAATAGGTAGACTTTGACAAGTTGGGGTGCTCACTAGGTCCATTTTAAAGGTTAGGTGTCCAAATTACCAAAATGGACAAGTTCAGGTGTTTATATATGTTTTAAGTCTATATACATACTAATAATAAACCCGACGGGAGGGGAGCAGGGGCCCACTCATGACTCCCTGTGTGCGTCTATGGATACATACATCCATCAAATAAATTGCATATAGAGAAAATATCGGTCTTTGTTCCAAAAAAAATGGCGGAAAGGGACCTCCTAATACCTAGACGGCTTATATGATTGCCTAGCTAGGTAGCCTAGACAAATACCTAGACGCTCTCTAAAAAGGGCCTAAAAGAAATTGTTAGAACCATGCTGATGGTACCAACCTAATCATCAAAATAAACTAAATATTGTCAATCTAGCTAGTAGACAATAACATCAATACCATTGGAATCTTTTTTCCTATTATAATGACTTAAATTCTCTATCAAACAAGAAATAGACTAAACCAGTCATTTATTTGTAGGAGAACTTTCAAATCCCCAACAATTGGAGTGAGATTAAAGTTAAGGTTCGTTTTCTTAGCATAAATTATATGTTAAATTTGCACCCATTTATTTGAATTATTTAATGGATCATGTAGCACTATAGCAGTTAATAAAACATGCTTCCCAATAATGATGTCCTTGTCTTGTTCATATTCATCCTTGACCAATTAAAAATGCTCATTGCAAAATGTATATAATATTTTCCATCATTGTAAAATGTTCAGCAGATCATGTCTACAAATATATATATTTCATTCAAAATTGAATTCAATATTTAATTAATTCAACTTTTAAAGTCTTGCGCGCGTTTGAACTGTATCCGCAACAATTAAGGGATATGTTTATTGTCTCTCACACTGAAATATATTACTTGCTGCAATTTTATTTATCTTTTTTTATTTTGAGAAAAATTTTATTTATCTTTTGTAAATGCAAAATTGGATCGGTAAAATTTTGCTTGCTTAATTACACTATTTTAAGATGTAAAATTTAGAGAATTTATATTAATTCAATCTTATGATTTATGAATTTGTTTTGTCATAGTATCTCCTTAAGCCACCTTATAATCACTCCTAGTTAGAAACTAAAATCCATTTAAGAAAATCTTAGATAATCCTAAATACTAAATTTAAACAAGTCTTTGTAACTATAGATTCTTGAAGGATTTGGCTATATGACATTTGGAAAATGCCATATAGCATGAAAATACCACAATATGTCAAATTTGCACACATAGCATAACCCCTCTCTCCACCAGTTGACCGACCGTTGACCGGCGTTGACCGACCGTTGACCGACCGTTGACCGGCGTTGACCGGCCGTTGACTGTCATCAATTGTCACCTCAAAGTGACAATATTCACACCTAATTGTCACCACAAGTGACAATATTCACACCTAATTGTCACCACAAAGTGACAATATTCACACCTAATTGTCACCACTAGCGACAATATTCATATTAATTGTCAACAAAAGTGACAATATTCACACCTAATTGTCAACACAAATAACAATATTCACACCTAATTGTCAACACGAGTGACAATATTCACACCTAATTGTCACCACAAGTGACAATATTCAGCAATTATTCACACACTCAATTGTCGTCACAAGTGACAATATTCAAACATAATTGTCAACACAAGTGACAATGTTTACAGCTAATTGTCAACACAAGTGACAATATTCAGCAGATTCACACACTCAATTGTCATCACAAGTGACAATATTTACAGCTAATTGTCAACACAAGTGATAATATTCACACCTAATTGTCAACACAAGTGACAATATTCAGCAATTATTCACACACTCAATTGTCATCACAAGTGACAATATTCAACAATTAACTAGAAGATTATAGTAATCACACCGAATAAGTATAGCTAAAACAAGACTTATGCACACAACTCCAAATTATCATCACAAGTGACAATATATGTCAAATGTACAATTTGTTGTATTTTACAAGTGACAATATCAACACAATTGTCATTAAAAATAAAATATCAGTGACATTATCATATTATCAAAAGATACTAAATTGTCATCACAAGTGACAATATTCACCGAATTGAGTGATGACTCTTCATAAATACATATTTAAATATTGTCACTTGTATCGATTAATTAGTTATGACACTTAATTAGTACATAAAAATTTGTCTTGAAGTCTAGCCACAAACATTCATCTACAAATTTTCACCTCAATTGCCAGAAATTTTAACTGTAATTTCAAGTGAAGAGAATCTAATAAGCTCAAATCATTCCAAACAAAGAGAAACCGAGCAGGAATTTAGCTTACCACAACAGCTAGGGTTTATATGAATCAAAAGCCCCAAATCCATCTCACTTGAACTTCATGAGGTCAATAGCGTCCTCGTCTTCGTCCGATCTTCCGGCGCCGACATCTCTCTCGTTCATAGAAGCCGTCGTCGGTGCCGATTTGTTGATGCTCAGAGATCGTCCTCCGAGCCCCGCACACCATGAGTACAAAGAGGGAGAGGAAGCTATATCTCCATCGTCATCCGAGGGCTCTGCATCTACGATCAGGCAAGCAATTTGCAGGAATTGTTATTGAGAGCCTTCTTCGTCTTCCCGACCTCGCAATCGTCGGCCACCGGCGCCGGCTTCGCCAGGTCCTCCTCCGTAAGGAGACTCTCCTCGTCGATCAGATCCGACTCCTCATCCAGATCGGCGATGATCTGGACCTTAGGGAGAGGAGACTTTTTCGTCTTCTTCAAAGAGAACGACGAGCCGAAGTTCTAAGACGGCTTCGTAGCTCTGATCGCGAGCCGGTTGGAGTCGGTTGTAGCCAGAGGCTCTGGATCTGCGAGTCCGGCCACGAGAAGCGATCGAGACGACGGCCGTCGACGCCGACTGGACGAAGACTCCGGTGAAGGTCTGGCCGGTAACCAGGCCATACACCTTCGCAAGTTGAGAGATCGGCGTAGTCGGGATTTGGATTGGGACGGCCCCCGTAGATATCTACTGCAAATTTTTTTTTTTTTTTGTATGCTACCTTTGCAAATAAAACATTTGCTAGCCAAGCGGATAAATTGCTCCCCGTACAGTGACGCTTTATCTAATTTGTTCTAGATTCTTATCCTGTATCCTTTTGGGATGCATTCTAGAAAAATCGTTTATGAATATTAGTACATCACAACGGAATATAAGTTAGGTGCGAGTATACAACAAGAAAAAAGCACCGTAAAACATCTAAATTGCATTGTATAGGACTAAAAGTGCAATTCTAAATGACACTATTACGGTGCATTATACAATATTAAGTGCATCTTAAAACAAGAAAGGAGAATTTCTTACAATATATAATGCACTTTTAATCTAGACTGTAGACGGAGATATCCAAGGGTTAATAATACACCTCACATTGCATAAAATTTGTATGATGCACCTCATCTATGCCCATGATGATCATGAATGAAACAATGGATTAAAAGTGTTTCAATGAAGGAAACTAGCTAGAGAATAGACTGAATAAAGAACCAGACATTCAATTATGTGGTCTAGCTAGTTATAGGGAACAAAATTCAATTTTTTCGCTACCTATCTTGTGCTTCTCATGAGCACTCTTCCGCAATTGTAGTATATGTCTTATAATTGGTATGATAATTGTAGGATCTGTGTTAGTACTTAGAAGTCGTCGACACCTACAATGTCGGTGATCAGAGTCAGCAACTTATATTACGCAGCGGAATAAAACACAGGAAAGAACTTAAAGATATCAGATTTGAAGACAGTTATTTAGAGTGGAAACTCCTTGTAGCCGACGTGTTTGCAAGGAGAAAAACCACTTGTCTCCCAAGCTTCTCACTTGGTAGGACTTGAAGAGTACTTTGACTCGTTATATTGATTTCTCGGGCTTACAAATGTGCTCCTGCTCCAAGATGCGAATTCCACGCTAGGCGAATCCCACGCCCTCTTGCAAGTACTCTTGCCTAAGTACTCAACCCTCACTCAATACAACTCCTCTCATACTCACCTTCTAAGAGACCGAATCCCACGACCTCCTAAAGGACACTCTCAAAGACCGAATCCCACGATCTTCTAAAGGACCATGAACGAATCCTACGTTGAAGATTCTCGGACCACACAAACACCAAATACAAAGGTTTTCTCTTGACTCCCTAGGTTCTCTAAACTCGCTCTCTTACTTCCTGACGTCCTCAAGAACTTTCTCTTCGAGAACTCTCTTCCTCATTCCACCAAACTCTCTCAAGAACCCGAACTATATTTATACCTAGAGAGATTGCTGCATAATTCACCCTTTTTGCCTAAGGAATGAATTACGCACAATTCTTACAAAATCTTCCCTAAAATACTTCTTAAGACACAATAAAATCTTCCTAATTATCTCCTAATAATCCATGAAGATTTTCGGCTTTTCTGCACTCCTTCTTGCCTTAATAAAACCTCCAAAATCTTCTTCCGTGCTTTCCTTAAACCTTTCACGTGTTTTGCCTTTTATAGATTTCCGCGCGGCTTCGGACTTCTAGGCAGTGAGGTTGGCAAGAAGGTCGACGACTTCTGATATTATCTTTGTGATGTCGGCGACTCCTATTTTGGATTCATCAAAACACACAATTTCCCGTAGGGATGGCAATGGGTCGGATCGGGTATGGCTTGGCTGGATCCACGACCCGACCCGACATTGAAAACTACCAACCCAACCCGAACCAGAAACCGTTGGATACAACCCTAAACCAAACCACTTGAAATCCATCGGTTTTCGGGTCGGATTGGGTTATACTTTGGGTTGTTATCGAGTATACTATATCCAATTGAAATTTAGTCCTAATTAAAACCACCCAAAGTACATCTAGTTGTTCAAAACCAGAACATCTTTCATGTGGAGGGGGGTCATTACATCATTGAAATTTAGCGTCGGAGATGAGAATGGATGAACGGGGGCTAGGTAGTCGAGGGGTACTGGGTAGGGACTAGGGAGGTGGCTGGTGGAATTTGGAACTTAGGGTATGGGGCTGCACAAGAAAACAAAAACAATAAACACAAATACAACAATAACAACAACAACAACAACAACAACATTTACCCAGGTAGTCCCGCAGCCGCGGGATCTGGGGGGTCAGGATGGGGGCAGACCAGACCTAGATGGAATGCGCCCGATACAACCCAAGAAAGACATTACTGACCAACTCGACAAACTATACGAGAGCCAAAAAAACGTAAAACCACAAAGGAAGCTAAACAAGTGCGAAGGAATCTAAAAACTAAGTGCAAACAAGCTCCCCACCCTTCACCCTCTCGCTGAAGGATGCTCGCTTCAACACCCAGCCGACTAACCATCCAGCACCTTGATCCTCTCCCTCCAACTTTCTCTGTGCTGAGCCAACTCCACTGAAATCCGCAATAAGCTAAGATCCTGTTTTATGTTGTCCATCCATCGTTTCTTCGGGCGACACTGAAACCGACACAAATACACAATGTAGAATTATTTTTTTAAGTAAAAATTAATATCTAATATATTTTTTAATATATAACGGGTTGGCGGGTCGGGTCGGGTCGGGTCAGAGAAGTGATAACCCCAAACTGAGTCCGAACCGTAACCCGATAACCTGCAACCCGATTCAACCCACGTTTTTTCGGTTTTTTGTCCACTTTGTCGGGTCGGTTTTGTCGGGTCGGATTCGGGTCTGATTGCCATTTATAGTTTCCCGCCAAATACCTCCGGATGACTTCTTGACATTCAACGACCTTGTGTGACTTCTTGCAAGGTCAACAACTCTTATATATAAACAACCTGTTTGGAACTATCAAAACACACACAAATTTTCTAACAATAATGGTATAAATGTGTTACAGTGTGACTGTTACGAAGATCGACATATACTATATAGCATATTTCATCTCTTATAACAATATTTTTGGGAAGCAATTTCTCAATGTATAAAGAGCTTGACTTGACCAATCATTTTTTAATCAGTGGTTTAAGGAGATCTTCCCTATAAAGATTCCTCAACTTTTGGTGGCCCACATACGCAGGATTCTTGAAGACAATCATTTAATTCTGGTCCCCATACCTACTCTCCTTTATCCATTTGAGCTTCTATATATATAAAGAGAGCTCTTTGATGCCTTGTTTCACAGATCACAATTGTAATATTTACATATACATACTCCCTCAAGCTAGCCTTTCAATCAAAATACCCTTATTTCTTATCTTCCTCCAAAAACTAAACCGCATAGAAATAAATCATTTTGTACTTGTTACTTTAGATAGATGGAGTCAATGATGTCCACAAACTACATGAGCAAGCCTCTTAATAACTCCTCTTCTTATAATGAAACAGATTATTCTTCTTCTTCTGATGAAGAAGAGAGCAGCTGGGGTTTCTACCTTGATCGGTTTAAGTCCTGCCCTCCTCGTCATCACGAAACTGAAACCGAAACAGAAACCGATTCGTTCTTTTCGGGTTCTTCGTCTGTGGCCTCTTTTACTGTGACTGATCCTCTCCGAGAGAGGGTTTGTGAGAGATCAATTAGGGCTAAGAAAAGGAGAAGAAGAACGGATTTTAGCTTTGTTGATCATGATGATGACTTGGAGGATACTGCTAGCTCGCCCGATCACACCCCAAAAATGAATAAATTCAGCTTTTTCCAGGTGAGAATTCCATTTCCATATTTTGGGTAATTTTTTTTTTATTTCTACATAGTATTATACATACATTGCTTATTCATTCTTGGATTTGGTCTCCTTGTGATTGAACAGAAACCCAATCTGTTCCAAGACTTAGACAAACAGCAACAAGATGGAGATTATTGTGTGACTTCTTCTCTGGTAATTATTATAATAGTATTTTTTTAATCATATAAACTTACTTCTTACATACGTTACATTAATTAATCAGCTACACAATTACACAATCAAATATTAACAAATATGATAAATATGCAGGAATTAGGAGGAGTGAATTTGGCAGTAGAAAAAGGAAGCGACGACAGCAGAGCTGAGCTAAGGAGAAAAGGGCTTTGCTTAGTTCCGGTTTCCATGTTTCTTCATTATTAATTACGGAGTATGTACTTTCATCAAAAAAAAAAATTACGGAGTATGTACTAAATACATATGTAATTAGGGTTCTCACGTACTGTCAAAGCTCATAGTTATTTTGATATTGATCAGTGTCGTTGTAGAACTAATGTAGAATTATGTTATACGTACAAGTATAATTATGTGAAAACTCATAGTAATTTTAATTTCTTCGATCAAAGAATTAAGATTACAGAGCTGAGTTGTAGCAGGTCAAAGTGTCAAACTGCATGGAATCTTCAAGGACGTCCCATATATATATGATATATCATTGCCAATTATGGCGTTCATGAATCATGATAATTCCCCCGAATTATTGTAAACAAAACTGATACACCGAAGATCTGATGGTACATAAGTTTAATTCGCTTACGTTAAAAGAAATCATTATTTTATTTCGACCAAAAAAAAAAAAGAAATCATTATTTTATGTGACTATAAAATATATGGAAAAATGATTGACAATCTTACTGACAAATGACTATAGAATACTGGATCAAAAAAATGACTATAGAATACATGGTACCAGAGCGGATCCAGTCCCGGTCGTTTCCTGGTTTAATTGAGCTACCTCGTCATGATGGAGTTAAGGATGGATCCGAGCTTATATTAAAATTACCGAGGTAACTATCACTCCCCAGTTAATTACCGAGGTAACTCATGAATTTAACAAAAATAAATATCAAGGCTAGTTAATAAGGGTTAGTACAGCCTTTCGATATATTGTCAATGGCAATGGAGAGAAAAATGGATAACATAACATTGAATTGGTTTAGCATTTCCACTTCTTCAACCAGGGGACATAAAACTAAGAACCTCAACATATAAACATTTGTTGGATTTAATTTATTTATCTAAGATTATACAGGGTATTAGTTATTCTAATGAATTTATTAATTTGTATTTATGGTTTTAGTTTTGGGAAACAGCGTACAATATTAACCTATGTCCTTAATTGTGGCATAAGTTAGAAAAATTACTATCATTATCATTGATTTTTCTAAAATTTATACGTATTCAAGAGTAGATGAATGATAAACATTCATAATAGAAAAATCGTTACTATTATTATTATTGTTTTTACTATAGTCAAATAGTACAAACCGCAACGTGCACTAATTGCCATGTGTTGCATTCATCTAAATCTGATTTTCTACAAGAATCCAATATTATCAGTATAACAACAATGTTTGCCGGCCTACCTCATATATGTATATTTTCTTTGTACCCAAAAAAGTTAAAACCTCCTTATAATTTCTATTTTTGAAACATGCATACAAAACACAACTTCTTTGTTGAGATATATTTATGTTTGAATTTGTTTGAGAATTTTAATGTTCTATCATTATATATATATATATATATTGTTTTAGATTTACCTCTTATAACATCTTTTTTAGAAATTTCTCTCCTTATACTTCTATGAAATTAAAATAATTTAATATGAGTAATTAAGTAATTGTGTAGGCTTTCTTAGTTTTGGACTGAAATTCTAAAACAACAAATGTATCCAAACGGAGGGAATACTAATTAAGAAAGCCTATAAAATTATAAGGAGGTTTTTACTTTTTTGGGTAGAAAAATAGTGTATCGAAAAATGTCATGTTTTCTTTTAGTATATATTATCCTTTTCAAGGGGATGGTAGCAAAAGATCCAAACATGATACATTTGTGATAACGGGATTTTGTAATTGGAAGAAGGTTAGTGAGATATTCAGAGACCATGTGGAAGCAATGGGTAGTACACATAATGATGCTCGTGCATTATACTTTGCATTTAAAGATCAAATGCAAAGTCTTACAACAAAGGTGATTTCCGGAAGAAACGAATTGAAATTGGCATACCGCACTCGTTTGACTACAAGTATTGATGTTGTTAGATTACTACTTGAGCAGGATTAGCTTTTCGTGGACATGAAGCGTCCGTAAACTCCCTAAATAGAGGAAACTTCCTGCAAAATCTTCACTGGTATAGCTTACGTTGTGATGATGTTGGGAAGGTAGTGAACGGGAATGCACCGAAAAATCATCTACTTACTTCTCCTCAAATTCAGAAAGAAATTATCACAACACGTGCATTAGAGACAAAAGTCATAACCAATGATATTGGCGAAAAATTGTTTTCTCTATTAATTGATGAGGCTCCCACATGGGGCCTAATCCTCATGCTCTTTGGCTGTTATAGTGCCTTTGAGTTGGATATGACCCCTACATCAATTTTGGTGCATTTTAACTAAATTCAGTTATGATTGGCACATAACTTAGTTTCAGTTTTCTTTTCTTTTCTTTGGGTCTTTCGGGCGCACTCCCTTTGCGTAAGCCAGGGGTGCCCCCATCCTGACCCCCCAGATTCCCCGGAAGGGGAACTCCACTGGGTTATAAAGTAAAGTAAATATATATATATATATATATGGACAACAAGGGACTAGTGATGGAGCAGTCCTTGGAGTTGTTCATATCATGTCATATCATGGACCCTGCTACATTATCTTTGAAAGTGGTGTTGATGATTTTTTTTTTATTAAACATGGGTTATCCATCTCAAAAGTACGAGTGCAAGGTTTCCATTGTTTTGTTCACCAACTCCAACTAATTGTTGTAGCGGTTTCACATATGAATCAATGTATGAATGATTGTTTTGAGTACTTTTGTAACACCCCGTCTTTCTAACAAGGCGTTACTCGGTAGTAGACCTCACGAGGCACTACGAAGCTGGTTCGACAACAGAACATCCGGGTCTTGCAACGCGGGCACGGCGAGAAAACATTGAAAAACATCCAACTCGTATTATGAAATAACTATTACAACACATTTCATGATCCCAACCCAATACAAGACTAGTAGTTACGAACTTCCCCAAACCCCAAGTACATTAACTAACAACTTATGATATAAATTTATGCAGAGAATCAACCAATAACAAGAGTCAAAAATACAAATATCATTCCCTAAACCCAAACCATTCTATGACACGCATCGTCGCTCCGCACCACCAATCCGCCAAGTTCCTACACGGATTCCTAGATACCTGCAGTCTGAAAAAAAAATAGTTCCCCGAGGGGTCAGCTACTATCCTAATCCAAGTCAGAAAACATACAGTACTAATAGAACGTTTCAAAACGAGTTTCTAAGGTCAGCAAACAAGTCCGCAATCACAAGCATAGCTCTAGTCCAGTCCTAAGTCCAGTTAGTCACACACATACAAATTTACTAACAGAGTCACAATAATAGATCCCTTTACACAACCATTAACAAATCTACACATTCACATACACACACAATCCTAGGCGGGGTGTTAACGGCCTCCACCCACAGCACCCGCATCTAAGGCATCCTCCAGCCATTCCATTTTCCACACACTTCCAACCCCTGGTCAAGCCTCTACTAGAGCACTCGCCAAAACATTTTTATAAATTTTGAAGGGGCTCTCCTTGCCATACGACCATGCCTCTAGAAGTCCCCTTCTCCTCGGAAATCCGAGAACAAGGCCGTACCGGTAGATGCCAACACCCAGAAAACAAGTTGAAAACTTTTCATACGATAAAAGCCTTTTAAAAACCAGTTGCACACATAAACACATACGATCACACACATATATATAGACAAAATAGTTTATTAAAAATAATATTGTAGGGACTAATTCCCCAAAACCAATCCTACCAGCACAGCATGCACTCCAACAAGAATTGAATAGAACCACCTAGCCGAGCAAGTCGCAGAACGACTTACCTGAAGGACGAACGAAATTCCGATACGAAGGGGGAATGATAACGGTCTAGAAAAAAAATCAATCACCTAGAAGAAAAGATAATTAACGCGTTCTTAGACGGCTCAGACAATTATTATTATTTAAGGGGAATTTATAAAGAGCCCGAAAATCCCGGAACCGAACCCGACATCACCCAAAACCGAAACGGACACGAAACGCGACTTATTTATTAAGATCAACTTTGACCAAAAGACCAACCCCACCTATTTCTTAATTAACCGAACTCTCTCCAAAAGAACCCCTTGGGTAAACTTTGACCAAGTCCGACCGGCCCCACCTCTTTCTTTACCTTCTCCCTCCCTGCTTTCTATCCCTTGCCTTCGTGCCCCCTTTTCTTTTCTTTTTTCTTTTTTTTTTTTAATTGGAGATGCCCACGCCGGACCACCACCGGTTCCTGCTCACCCTCCTAACCACTTACCGGCGGTGCTCCCGATCTTCGACCTCACTCAGCCCCCCCCCCCGACTTCCTCTCTCTGCCCTCACACCCGACCAAACCACGTCTTCGATCCCAGATTCCGGCGACTCGCCTCCTCTGACCCCGCGCTCGCTCGGTCGACCAAGTCCCTCACCGATCAGCCCTCGACCACCCCATACGACCACACCAGATCCACGCTCGCCCCCGACGACCAACACCCGACAACCGCTCGATTTCCCTCGCACGAACCAACACCCGATCCCTCTCACGCCACCACGCTACCCTGCCTTGACGACGGCCAGATCCGATGACCATGACGCCTTCTCTACCCGCTCCGACGACCACTGCACCCGCTAACCCAACGCCCGACATCTCGCCCCGACCCGGACTCGCGACCACCACTCACCGCGTCCTCTCCGCAGACCCCCGACGTCGACCCAGAAAAGATTAAGGGCGGAAAATCAAAAAAATAAACAAAGAAAAGGAAGAAAGGTTACCGGCTACACGTACGATAGGCACGAGAAGGAAATTGGAGAAAAGAAAAGATAAAAGAAATAGGCTCCCTCCTTTCATAATATATAAGAGACTAAACGAAAATTTTGGATAGAATTTTTGGGTAGATCTTCGATCAGTTAGGCAAATCCTAGGAGATTATTTGATTACTTTTATTCTTATTTTTTTAGGAAAAAGTTATTATTTTATAGTTGATTTATAGTTTAATTTCGGGTATTCAATTATTTAAATAACAAGACTCGAAAAACTTGCGCGTCAAGAAAACGGGACCGGATGGAACCGAATATTATATATTACCCCCCTTAAGAGAAGTTTCGTCCCGAAACTTATGCGAATGAGGAACGAGATTTAGCGGAAATTTGAAAATGCAAACGACCCGATACCCGAGATCTCACAACTTTTGTAGGATTACAAATATGGTTAGGGCTTCTAGTAAGAGAAAAGAGAGTTTCGATAAAAATAACATGAAAACATGGTTGAGAAGTTAGATAATGGCGAGCTTTCTACCAGAAGAGGGTTGAATCACAAAACTACGTACTATTGTTCGACCGGGAGCTACACATTGGGGTTCACTCTATACAACCATTATTCGTCTATTATCTTCGTGTTCCTCAACAATCCATCTTCTTGAAGACGTATATTATGATCGAACCGAATAAAAAAACTCGAGTGTCGGTAGCTTGATGAATAAAATGGAGTGTTCATCGATCTAACTCAAGTTGTATGCGTTGGATCGATGGACATTCTTAAGCTTGATGGTTGTATACACTTACGCATAGACTCGCATTCGAAACTCACTGAATAATTTTACGGTGTTTTTAAATCTCTATCGTGTTGTCTGCACTCTTCTTCCACGTTTAATTTTTTGTAAATCAAAAACACGTTGATTTGTCTTTAAATTCTTCGTCTCTTGTCTTCTATAATATATTATAAAACGGAACTCAAGTCTTTGTTAAAATTTGCGCCACATCATCCACCTTGTATAAATAACGATTTTGTTTTTTTAATCGTATCCTTTAAAAACTATCTCTATATTCACTTGATATATTATCCAATTTTCGATATCTTGTCTATTTTTGGTATCTTAAGAAAATATAATTTTCATTTAAATTATTAAGGCGTTTTTGGTAAAATATATTATAAAAATCTCTTCCTAAGATTCTGAATATTTTATTAAAATAATAGATTCCATAATTTGAATTATAAAATAAAATAAAATACATATATAGTTTAATATGTTCATATATGGGTCCGCCGGGTTTGGGTTATACATACATTGTCTAGAAAAAAACAGGCTCGAGTCAAAATTCGATCTCGAATCAATTAAGTCAGGTTTATATAATCACATTACCCGTACATGGTACGCGATTTGTACTAGTTATTGCTTATTTGTCTTTTCTTTGTCTCTTTATCTCTTGCTATATAATAAGATATATTTTTTTGTGATTAAAAAATAAATATTTATTCTACACCTCTTTTTTTGGTAGAAATTTATTCTACATCTCTTATCTCCTATTTTCCAGATAAGGAATACCTCCTATTTTTTGCACTAATACCTTTTATCTATAAAATGATATCTTCTCTTTAAAAAAATCACCTAATTCATATTTCAATTTATTGTTTATATTCAAAAAGCAATTTATTATAATTTTAGCTGGTAATTATAGTTTGTATAATTTAGTATTGAGAATAACCTAATCGATCGATGTCTTCATCATCTTTTATCTAATATTTTTTTGTTCGAAATATAACTTGGTTACTGAATAATTTTTTGAAATAAAAAGGTTTTTGCTTACTTCTATAATTGAAATTGTATGACGTTTAACAGGAATCAATTTACTTGATAAAAAATGTAATATTTTGGACAGCACTATTTATAAAATACTCTAAATTTTATAATTCCTCACAGGTAGAGCTGTCAAAACCTAACCCGAACCGAAAAATCGACCCGAACCGACAAAATTTTTTGGGTTGAAACCCGACCCGAATAGTAACGAGCAAAGAAAAAAACCGAACCCGATTGGGTTGAAACCCGTAACCGACCCGATATTTTGAATATATGTAGAAAAATTATATTTTCGTATAAATATTATAATATATTTTATCGTAAAACCTATTATAAATATAGTATTGTTATAAAAATCTATTAAAAATAACATTTTATTATTTAATCAAACATTATTTTAATAATCATTAAATTTTCAAATTCTTGACCTGTTAGGTCGACCCGAATCTGCACAATAACCTGTCAAGACCCGACCCGGCTTGACCTGTAACCCGATTGACTCGAACCCGCACTCAACCTGAACCCGAAAAGACCGAACCCGACCTGTTTGACACCTCTACGCACAGGGTGGGTTGAGCAAAAACCGGTCCAGACCGGATTTTTGGACCGGACCGGTACCGAACCGGACCGGACCAAGGGATTACCGGTCCGGTCCCCGGTCCATGAAAATAAGAATTCCGGTGCCCGGTCCGGTCCGGTCCGGATATTTATAAAAATTATATTAGTTTTAATGTTTATTTTTAATATTTAAGTTTCACATTTATATTATATACTTACTAGTATTATATTTTTTTTATTAATCATATATGATTTTTTAAATTATATTACAAGTTTTTATATAAAAAAATTATTTAAAATAAAAATAAAAATCCGATCCAAAACCGGACCGGACCATGAATTTCGGACAATCCGGTCCGGTCCGGTGCAAAAAAGTGAAAAATGCACATCCGGGGAATCGAACCCCGGTCAGTACCGTGGGAGGGTACTATGATACCACTACACTAGATGCGCTGTCTTGTTTTCCTCACTGCTAGAATCATTAAAGCATCAAATGCCTTTATATATTAATATCTTAATATTATCTACATTTAGTGTATTTTGAATATCATAAGTTATTCAAAAATCTTGAAACCATGCATACGAAATTTAAAAGGTGCAATGTATATAACGGAGAATATCTAAAGTTATATTCATAGGTTGGATCGTTTTGCTAGGAGTAAAATCCAAGAGCTCATCCAAAAACTGAAGGTTTTCAGTGGAGGCCAACAGAAGTAGCACATCATTCCCATTTATGAGATCATCTTGTTAACAATTATTTGAATAAAATCAAAATTCTCCCACAACGATTTTGTTTTTCCTTTTCCTTTTGCCATTGTGATAGAAGGAAATTTGCAAATATACAGTGGTACGAACAACACAGAGAGGACAATGAAGATCAAAGGAGCTTTACTAGGGAGTAGGGACAAAAGCCGGTTTCTTTATTATGAAGAAATAAGAAAATTACACATGTTCCACTTGGAACATTACAGGGAAACCCACCCAAATGGCCTAAGTTGTTACATGTATGAGCAATGGCAGTATCAACTTCCTTACATTTCAAATCTTCATTTCTTGTCAGGAAGCTTCTCTAGCAACTCCGGAATAACCTCAAAGAGATCTCCTACTAGTCCATAATCAGCCACCTAAACCACACAAAAATGTCGAAATCAGCAAAACTAGCAAAAGAAAAACAAAAATAGTTCAATCAGATTGTAGGGTCTCTTATTTACCTGGAAGATGGGTGCATCTGCATCCTTGTTAACAGCGACGATGACTTTGGAATCTCTAATGCCTGCCAAATGTTGAATTGCCCCGGATACGCCAAATGCCATATACAACTCTGGAGCTACAATCTTCCCAGTTTGCCCAACCTAAAACAAAGCACACAAAGGGAATTGGGAAACATCTAAAACGAAATAATGAAAACAGCATTGTTCAAATGATTTTGTGCTGCTTGTTCAGCCAATTCCTGATTAAGGTTCAGTGTAACAGGTTTCAGTTTCAATAATCACTTGAAGGAATTCACAGACGGTGTTAGCCAAAAGTTCGCATAAGATCTAACAATTTGACTTGCTTTATACCCAAAAAATGCTCAGGCTTTTTGAAGACACATAAAGCTGCTCAAAACTACATATGCTTATCAGTAGTTCACCTGTAGATCATTCGGAACAAAGCCTGCATCAACAGCAGCACGTGTAGCACCAACTAGAAACAAAATAAACAATTCAATTTGTGAATGATGTGTTAAGTGAAGGAGCCAACAGAGGATGATCAATAATAGAGTTGATCCTTGTCTAAAATAATATGATTTTAAGGAGGCAAGGAAGTACCAGCTGCACCAAGTTTTTCTGCAAGCTTATCTATCATTTTGAAGTTCTCTTCACTTTTTAAGGCACGCCCCCCTGTGACCACAACCCGTGCATTCCCAAGATCTGGACGTTCGGAATCTTGAGAGCTATGACTTACATATCTTGATTTACCAACCACTTCTGCATATATGCGAACATGGACAACACATTACGCAGGATACAAGGGGCGCTAAGAAAAATTTATTTAAAAGTAATAGCCCGAACGCTCCTTAAATCAAGGTAACTTTGAGCACATCAGCAGACCAAGGAGATATACATCATTACATCTGCTTCTCTTAGTGTAATTTTACTCAAAATGGAAAGCCAGAGACATCCTCTATAGCAACCCAAAAGACATAACGGATTAACATAATACACTTCTAAACCACCCCAGCTGCTCAGCAGAATAAAAAATGAATAATGAGCACAAAATCTCAAGAAAATGATGTTTGGATGTTGGGTGGAAAGAATAGACAGACCTCCACCAAAGTTTGAGAGATCAACCTGAGCAATCGGAGCAGCACCAGATCTTGATTCAGATGTAACAGGAAAAGAAGTCGACCTGATAGTCAGCATGCATGGGAACTGACCAGTATAACGAACGGTACTAAGGGCATTCCCTGCATATATTGGCCTGTTCGATACAAATAACAAAAACATCAAAACCTTTCAGGCTGTCACAAGAAAGAATAAAAAGTTAAAAAGAAAATATGGAAACAAGCATTTAAGCTTTCAATGAGTCAAAGGAGTCTGATTTAGAAAAACTGATTTAAGAAACATGACGAGCGTTACGGAATAATGAAAATCTATGATACTTCAAGCTTTCAATGAGTCAATACTACAGAAATCTGTGAATCCCAAGAGATTATGATAGCATTGATTTAATAAATAAAACCAGTATTAAGGAAGAAGACTAATTTGATATGCTGATTAATGATAAGCCCATTCTCATATAGAAACCTCAACTCATGTATTAGACTATCCCTTATGTAGACTTTTAATGTAGATATTTCATTCCAGATTAGCAAAGAAAGGAAGACAAAGCAGAGGAAACAGTCGACATACCGCACAAACTCATGAGATCCAGATACTTCAGTTACATCCGTGATGGGAGAAACATCTAGAAGTGCAGCAGCACGAGGTATTATGTTCTTTCCAAATGAACCTGCTGCAGCAATTACATGCGAGTATCCACCTTTTTGCTGAACCATATTAATTAGATGCGTCCATGGTTCTGCTAAAGAATACGCAAACTTATCTGAATCAGCCACAAGCACCTGCAGAAGGTAGCAACGAAATATCAAACTAGTGCAGACTCTACAAAATTTGATAGAGATCAAGTGTTTCTCAACTCTCAAGGAAGTCTCTGATTGCAGATAAATGCAAGTGCATTTGCATTGCCACAGTAAGTGTGCTAAATGGTAATCCAAACACCCTCTAAATAGTAAAGACCAGTATTAGTATATTTTTCATGTAAATTTAGCATGAATAAATTTATCTGTCAGAGCATCTCTTTAGCTAAAAGGCTCACCCTAGGGATAGTAGTAATCACAGCTCATATCAGTTTGCACATATCTTAAGGAAGCCAATTGAATACTACATGTTTTAAGGTCTATTTACTCTATTAAACTTTCTACACCACCCTTTCCCCCCTTTTCAATGGAAGCACAATAATCAGGAAGCCAGTAATCATTTACCGCAAGCTCTAAGAGAAACCAGTGAAGTTTATAAATGACAGTTGCAATACATTCTATGCTTTTTCATTAGCAGTCAGAAATCTCAGGCAGGAGACGCACGACCTTCCTGCCACTAAATTCTAAAAGTAGTGTAGGATTAAACAATATTGATGGCAGTGTGTTACAAGTTACAACCATAGGGATCAAAATTTTCTTGGTCAAACTCAAATGTCCTATCTTCAGACAACCAACCAAATTGATGAAGAGAAGACTGTTAAAGAAGAATGAACCAGCATTTCGATAAAAGACCTGCCTCGGAAACCGACGGATGACATGATGCTGCATGAGAAGCAGCTTCTTGGAGTGATGGACCAGAACCAGCAAGTAACAAAGAAATAGTATTATCTTGGCCTAGTTTCTTAGCGGCAGAAACAGCACTCAAAGCAGATGACTTTATAGTCCCACCATCATGCTCAGCCACAATCAGCGTACTAATCTGCCATACAAAGTGATCAAAACCTGAAATTAAACATACATCCGGAAGCAATCACAACAACCACTGAATTGAACTGATTTGACTACAAGACAGCATCCTGATAAACCTAGCAGAAATCTAATAAAGCGCCTGGATTCTTAACGGCTTTAAGAAATCAATTACAACGCTCTTGTTCATCTAATTCCCAAATAATGATCAATGGCGAGAAATCGCAACAATAGCGCAATTGGACAGTAAGAGTAAGCTCAATCAATTAGGGGAGGAGATGCTAGAATATATACTTACAAATCTAGGTGAAGAGATCCTGCGAAAGGTGGAGAAAGACGAGCGATTGCGAAGAGCTCGGAGGATGATCGCGCCCACAGCCATTTCCGATGTTCAATTCCGGGGTCCAATCTTTCTCTGTTTGCAATGTTGCAGGAAATGGAGCCGATTGGAATTTGTAATAGAAGACGGAAATGAAGCGCTGCGTTTTGATGCGAAAAGAGGAGGGCTACGTTGCGTTTTGTCTTCTTTCGTCGCATTAAAGGATAACTACAATGAACTATGAATGTGGTGTCGTCCAAATCCTAATTGCTCTGTCGTGCATCAAAATTTTTTATCGCTGAGCTATTAGCTTGAACAAGTCAAAATTAGGTCACCTTTTAATTATAAAGATAGTCTAAATCATCGCGACGGATGATCTATAAAAAATCAAACAGCGAGGGATGTTGACTCAACAAACACCTCAAATGTGTTACAAACAAATGAGAAAATGAAAAGGACGAAGGATGAAGTGGAAGGGCTGCATTGAGACTTTGAAGATTGATGTGTCTTCTTGTTAGGAAATCAGCAGCAGCATTTGATTCCCTGAAACAATGATAAAAAAACAACAGCGGGGATAACCAAAATAATATTTCTGATGTCAGCTAAAATAGAGTGAAGTTCCCAAGGAACTTTCCAAACACGTTTTAAAGAATTAATCACAATAAGACTATCTCCTTCAATAATAAGATTATGAATTTGTGAACAATCTATAATCCGAAGAGAAAGAAGTAAAGCGGTGGCTTCAGCTTGTACTATTGTCATTGACGGAAGGTGTTGTCGTCCGATAGATCTGATAAATCCATTGTGGTCTCTTAAAATGAAATCAGCATGTGTTGTTCCTGTTTTAAGTCTAGAAGCGTCAAAGTTTAGTTTGGACCATTGAATAGGAGGTTTATTCCATATCATATTATTTTTCCTTTTTGGTCTTTTGTTGTGCAATTTTGTGTTAATATTACAACCTTCCCACGCTAACGCACCAGAGAAAGCTAAGTCATATGGAAATTTCTTAGCGTTAATTCTTGACGGGTCAAAATTTTTAACGTTCAGTGTTGTAGGCTTGTAGGCCGTGGCGGAGTTAGGAATTTATGATAGAGGGAGCTAAATATACTAGAACCTCCGTATATTAATACTCGATAAATTAATAAACATAGTAAATAAATATTTTTCTCCAGTCCCAACTTTGGCCAGTGTAAAATTTGACAATTTTCGATAAGATAATAAGATAATACTTTTTTAAAAAACCACTATAGAAATATAAGGTCCCAATAAAATCATAAATTAATAGTTACTATATAAGGAACATACAATAATACCAATCATCTATAATTTGGCTGGAAATTGTCCGTGTTTTCTATTTTGTAAATATGTTAATAGTTTGGCTATACATATATATGATTTCTGTAGTTAGTATTATTATTAGTTCAACGACATTAATTGGTATTATTGAATTTGGAAATATTTCTATCGCTAAAATCTCTATAAGTCAATAAATATTAATTTATCGATGAATTAATGTCTATAAAATAATAAAATACTCCGGTCCCGGCCATATTAATTTATAGAGGTTTAACTGTAACTTAGTTTAAGTATAATTATTAAAACAAGTTAGAAATTTGATCAATGTTATAATAATTGAAACTTGGAAGAAACCCGAAATAGCTTAATCTAAGTATAAAATTAGTCCTAATTTAAGTAATGAAAATGAAACAAATTTAAATTTTTATTAAACCCAAATTTCATGAAATATTATACAATAAAATCCATCTCTTTTTTAAAAATTTAGCTAATATTTTATAGTTTTAACTAAACATATATTTCATCATCTTTTTCTTATAATTTTTTTACGACCAAAATAACTTCATTTCAATTAATATGTATGACTAATATGTTTATTTATATATGTGTTTTTAATAATCCATCCGGTTTAAAATATTGTTCATAACACCACTTCTTATTATTTTACAATATTTATCTATTTCATATTCTTCCCGATCTCTTTACATGTATACCCCTAACAATTAATTTTATAATAATCATGTACGTTTTTCCGTATTCGTTATACTAACAATTAATTCTACATTGATATGAATAATATATAAAACCATTTATTTTTTAATATATATACAAATCTTATATAGACAATTATTTCGGAACAGAAATAGGTATATATATATTTATATATATATAAAATTGTAAAATCCTAGCGGGGACTACAACCCCCACTAGGCACCACATACGTCCGACCCTACTTGCAGCACTTCCAACATGGCATAGAAAAAATACACGATTGATTTAAATTTTTCGATCGGAAAGTTAGTTGAAGTTTTATATTATTTTATTTTGGTAGAGATTAATTGAAGTTTATATGTGAAACTGTAAAACAAATATGATATGTCACTTTTTTTTAATATCAATCCATCTAGAATTTTACAAACAAGATTAGGATGCAAACCATGGATAGATCTTAATTTACAAGATTGTATTCAGGAAATTTTTCTAACTACACTAGTTCATTTATTATAATATTAGCATCATATTTGCAACACTATAAGGAGTGCAGTACTATAAGGAGTGTAGTCTTTCTCAGGTGAAAAGAGTCGACTTTTCGATAAATAAAAAGAGTTAAAACTATTCTCCGGAAGGGTGTAGCCACATCATATTTGTAGAATTAAAGCATCAGTATCTTGAACGAAATTTGTCAACGAAGTCGAGTTTCAGATTCGAGAACACATGGCCTACCTATGAAATCTATTTATCAAATTAAAGGTCACTTTTCCAATATGATCGATCATTCATAGGATAGGAGAGACTAACGAAAGATTATCATTGTAATCACTTTCACTTTTATCACTTTGTCTAGTGGAATCACTTTTGCTTTTCTCTTTGTCTGACATCAATTTGTCAAATGAGAATTTGTCTAGTGAAAGGTTCAACAAGTCATTGCAAACAGACGAAAACATTATTAATCAAGTCACATTCTACAACAAGTTAATATTGAACAATGAGAATTTGCCTTCAATTGTATTGATTAATTTGTCATTGTGAAGATCGCCATGAAAGTTCATGTGCATATTGATTGATTTGTCATCGAGAGTTTGTCTTCAATAGAGCTTTGTCATCGTCAAAATTCAATAAGTCATCATAAAGGTTCATCATAAAAACCCATCACATTGATAAATGATCACCATCAATCAAGTCATCAATGCACTCCATTTCTCATCTCAATTTCGAGTTCTTATTAATGTTTATTATATATAAATATATATATGCTTTAGTTCAAGTGAGGACTAGTCTTATGGTAAGGATAATTCTTTGTCGTAAGGAATAATCTCATCCATTACATTTACCTCCTTACGACAAAGAGTTATCCTTACTACAAGGAGTTTTTTAAGCACTCCAATACATAGTAAGAAGGTAAATCTAATGGATGAGATTACTCCTTACCACAAGGAGTTACTCCTTACCATAAGGAGTTTTTTACGCACTCCATTACATATTAAGGAGGTAAATCTAATGGATGAGATTACTCCTTACCACAAAGAGTTATCCTTACCATAAGACTAGTCCTCACTTGAGCCAAAACCTATATATATGATAAATAGATAATTTCAACTCTGAAATAATATTGTTAAACTTAGGGGCCGTTTGGTTCCAAGCTAAGGAAAGGAAAGGGAAAGGGAAAGGGAATCCTTAAGGAGAGGGAAAGGAAAGAGAAATGGTTATCCCTAATATTGTTTGGTTACTTTTCAGGAAAGGTAACGGTTTATCTAATAATATTCGGTTTGCAATGTTTAAAGAAAGGAAACACTACACGAACATACCATTATATTAATATAAGATTTTAAATTCAAATCATAAATTGTATATGATAAGCATGCAAATGAATGAAATCTTAGCCTTATGTCAAATACTCCTTCCATTTCATAGTGACAAATATCATTTCAAGTATTTAGTACAACCAACAAAGGTTTTTAACAATACTCAAAAGTCAACACATAAACAATGTCAACATATATTGTGCTGAAAGACATCCATTTCTATCACTTTTCCCTAAGCAAATCAAAAACATATTGCTTCTTCATCGATTTACTAGCTTGATAGATTACACTGATCGGAGTTTGTGCTCCTCTGCCATTAGAAGAGTTGCAACCTGAATATTAAAAAAAAAATCAACATGAATTCACAAGCTAGCACAAATAATCTAGAGAAAGTAGCAAAGGCAACAAGTTGAAGAAACAAGAAGGTACACATTACTATAATATATAATTAAACTAACAATCAACAAAGGCAATATTTTTCTAACTCACATGCAATCAGCAAGTGGCATTAACCATGATTTCACCCAAATTGATTGAATTCACATAATTAAAATAGTGATATTACAACCAAGTTAAAGTAAAAATAGTGATATTATACAAATGGCATATAAGCATGAAATAGTGATATAGCATATAAGCATATTAACATGAAACAGTGATATAGCATTAGAAACACCACTAGATAGTAAATCATTACAGAAATTCCAGAAATCCTATTTTCTACTCAACAAGATCAATCCTCCAACAACCCCATAAATCTATTTACTTAAATAAAGCTAGCCAAATCGCACCAAGAATTTCTCTTGTAAGTCCTAATAAATAGTCACATTCATCATATACCAAATTGTGTACAATACCATCACCACTATAACTAAGGTGAAAACAATATGCATCTATTTTAACCTTCTTTCCCTTGAAAGTGATTGATTAAAGTCATCCATATCTAACAATTACAAAGCAAATAACAATGAAATCAAACTAAGAAATATATACAACAAACTAAGAAATATATACAGTAAATTGAGAGATTCCAAAATTCATAGTGAAGTTGTATCTAACACCATTGCACCAGATTATAGATAGATTAAAAAAAAATAAGGAATTTACTACACAAAATTCATATAAGCAAACAAGAATGAACTCATTACAGAAAACCATAAATTAAACAACATAACTATTCAGCAAAGAGTTGTTCTAATGCTCTATTGTTCTAACATAACTATTCAACATAAATTCATACAAGGGGTTGTGCATAACATATTAAATCCCCATATATATATGTATACATATATCAACAAATCTGGAAACTGAGCCTACTTTGTGTTTTTGGACCATACACATACAATACACGAGTAGGTTGTAATTAACTGTCTTCACATAGTTACTTATGTGTCAGCAAGTAGTCAAGAAAGGCGGCCCAAGACCTCAAGGGGAGAAGATGGAGATAATTCCATGGGATAGAAGGGAAAACTGTAAGAGTAGTGAACGTGAATGGGGTCACGGGGTGAGCGGTTGTAGGTTTAGGTTTCTTAAAATTAGGGAACCGAAAACCAAACTGAAAATATTCGGTTATGGTTCGGTTCGGTCGGTTTGGTCTAAAATTTCGGCTTCGGTCGGTTCTTACTCAACCTTAGAATATTTCCTCAACAATGTATTCAATGTATTTAAGTTTCACCGAATATTCCCCCAACAACGTATTCAATGTACCTATACAGCTGTGGTAATTCATCTGTATTTGACAGCTTCTTTGTTCCATGCACTCAAATGTGATGAGATGGGTCCGACCAAAAAAAGTCATGAAATGGATTTTTTATTAAAAAGGGAAAATTTAGGATGGTCTAATTTTACCTTAAGGGGTTGAAATCATTTTATGCTAAGAATTGTTGTATATAATTAAAAGAATCAATCAATCAAAATATCATTATGAAAAGTTCTCCTTTTTTTTTATCTTGTGCTTTTAAAACTCTTAAAAAATATGTAAAATCTAAACTTTCAAAAGATATTTATTTCCCCAATACATTAAGTGCAGTTAGAGTTGTCAAAACCTGACCCGATCGAAGAACCAACCGAAACTTTTAGGGTTGAAACCCGACTGGATAGTAGAGAGCAAAGGAAAAAATCGAACCCGATTAACCCGAACCCCATTGGGGGGAAACCGAACCCGACCCGACCGACCCGATTTTTTTATATATGTAGAATAAATATATTTTCTTTTAAATATTATAATATACTTTATTATAAAAACTATTATAAATAAAATATTTTTATAAAAATCTATTAAAAATAATTTTTTTTTATTAAATATTTTTTGTTTAATCATAATATTATTCTAATAGTTATTAAAAATTTAAATTCTTGACCGGTAAATTTGACCCGAACCCGCATAATAACTTCTCAAGACCCAACCCGACTTGACATGTAATCCGATTGACCTGAACCAGCACTCAACCCGAACCCGAATCCACCCGACCCGTTTAACACATTTATGTGTAGGTCTATAATAATAAACAAAGCGTTAAGTGTAGATTATCCCCATTTTGTGATTCAAAGAAACACTAAAAATCTTTTTTAAAAAATCATTTTATTGAACAATCATATAAGTGGGTAAAAATCTTCGAAAATCATTCATACCTCAAATCTTGATAAGATAATAAGAAAAAAACGTAAAAAAATCTCAAAATTCAATGGGAAAAGATTTTTTAGAATCAATAGTTAAGGGAATGTCATGAATGACATACAAAAACATGCATTTGACCTTATGTACAAACTCTGCCCTCCCCCTATAAAATCCACCTCCCGGAAATGATTCTTCTTCATCCATTTATCCTCTCGCTCAAGTTCTTGTTTTTATTGATCCGCTCTCTCAAACATGATGTCACCATTGGTGCCTCAATAGTTTGCCTGGGAAATCATGCGACTCCCACCCAAAAGTGTCAATCAACCACCTAAGAACATTGTTGCCCAAGTCAAGCTCAAAGTTCTTTCCCCGAAAGCTCGATCCGTAGGAAATGCAGATCTTGCCCTACGTAATCGACGTGCAACCAATCGGCAAAGGCGTGCGAAACCTAAGAGAAAGAAGAGGAACAACAAAAGAAACCAGATGTGACCCGAATGACCTCGGGACTATAGAGTTCCACCGCTGGGCAGAGTGGCTCCCAATCGGCTGCCTTATGTGGAAAGTCATCCGTGAGCGACAAGAGCATTGCCACATCGACTTGTTAAATAATTATTAATTACACACTTAATCACATATATATGATTAATTACATCATTTCGAGTTTCCAAATAAGTGTCTAATAAATTATTTAAATAACAAGTCGACGTGGTCGATGCTCTTGCCGCTTACACGGACAACTTTCCACATAAGCCAGCCAATCGAAAGCCACTCCGACTGGTGGTGAAACTCGATAATCTCGAGGTCAGTTCGAGTCCCATCTGGATTTCTTTTGTTGCTCATTCTTTTGGTACTTTTAATTTTTCCTACTATTTTATAATGATTTGAGGTATGGGTGATTTCCTAATACTTTTACACACTTATATGAGTGTTCAATGAAATACTTTTTTTTAAAGATTTGAATCATGAAAGGGAGAAAACAACCTTTAGAAGTTTTGTTTATTACTATAGACCTACTCTTATAGAATTGGGGAATTAAATATCTTTTAGAAAGTATCGGTTTTACATCTTTTTGAAGAGTTTTAAAACCACAAGATAAAAAAGAAAAATTAAGAAATTTTAATGATGATATTTTGATTGATTGATTATTTTAATTATGATTCTTTTAATAATTTAGGATAATTCTGAACATCAAATGGTTTCAATCCCACTTAAAATTAAACCCTCCTAAATTTTACGTTTTTCAAAAAAACTCATTCCATCACTTTTTTTGGTCGGACTCATCTCATCTCATCGCATTTGAGTGCATGGAACCAAAGACTTCTGCCAAATATGGATGAATTACTATAGTTTTGTACGTACATTAATTGAGTACAACATATAGGGGGAATATTTAGTGAAACCGAAAGGAATTTTAATTCTCATATATCACAAAATATTTATATTAATATATAAATTAATTAAATTTATATTTTAACTTTTTAAGCATAAGCATATATATCTAAATGATCGAGAATGAATGACATAAGATTAGACCTGTCAAAAGTTGACCCAACCTGCAAACCCAACCCAAAACTTTTGGGTTTCAACCCGAAACACAGTTTCAACCCGACCTGATTGAACCCGAACCAATTTTAATACAACCCTATTGAACCCGAACACTTTGGGTTGACACAATTTAGTATATTTTTTAATATAGAAAAAATTGTAAATATAATACTATGTTTTAATATCAAAGTATATAAAAAATAATATTTTATTATTTAAATAAAATAGTACTCAAATAATGGTAAAAGATACAACTTACAACTAATATAGTATGTTAGAAATATATTTAGGGTAAATATGTAAGTTAATATTTTTATTAGTAATTTTATTGGTACATCAACATAACATGACAGTAAAAGATATATCTAATACAGTACATAATCAATATCTATTCTGTCTATAGTATAAAGTGGAGACAACGTCTTCACAGAAAATTGCGCCACGTGTCATGTCTTTAATAAAATAATCAATTAGGCCCTTGCGTATATAAAAAACACTAATCACAATAGAAAGATAAATATATATGATTTGATAAAAATAATCAACTAGGCCCTATATAAATTAGGTAGTTAAAATCTCATATAATCTTATCCCGTAAAAATTGCCAAAAACTATGAATTATCCCGAAAATTATGAATTATCCCTTACTAAGAATTAGTTGTAATCTTCAGATAAATATTATTATTTAGAAAAACGTGATATTTATCATAAAGTAATTTTTGAACAAATCCAACTTATTTATACTATGAGTTGATTTATTATTGGTAAAAAAACACTAATCATAATACGAAGATACATATATATGATCCTATTTACATATCTAATTAAATTGGGTTTATAATCGCATTACCCATACATGGTATGGGGGTTAAACTAATAAATTATAAAAGCTAATAGTTTTCGAGCCACCACGTTGATTTTGGCCCCACCACATATCTAAAAAATTAATTTTTAAAGTCTTTTAATTAACTTCCTTATCAATCTCTTTTAAATAATTACCTTATTTATCTATCCATAAAATGACTATCAGGGCAAATAATTCTACGTAAATTTTCAATCTTTTAATTAACTACTTTGTCAATCAAATTTGCTTATTGTGTTTAGATCCATACTATCAAAAAAAAATTCTACGTAAAATATTATCCTTCTATCTTTCCAATATCTATCCATACTATCATAAATAAAAAATTTGCTACATAATCTATACTGTTTTAGTATAAAGCGGAGACAAAGTTTTCACAAAAAAACTACGCCATGTGTCATATCTTTAATAAAATAATCAACTGAGTCCTTGCGTATATAAAAAAAACATAAATCACAATAGAAAGATAAATATATATGATTTAATAAAAATAATCAGCTTGACCCTCCTACATATAAACTAGGTAGTTAGAATCTCATATAATCTTCTCCCGTAAAAATTGCCGAGAATTATGAATTATCCCTTACCAAAAATTAGTTGTAATCTTCAGAAAATATTATTATTTAATAAAACGTGATATTTATCGTAAATTAATTTTTGAACAAATCAAACTTATTTATATTATGAGTTGATTACCTATTGGTAAAAAAACATTAATCATAATACGAAGATATATATATACAACAACAACATACCCAGTGAATCCCGCGTACGCAGGGTCTGGGGGGTCAAGATGGGGGCAATCCAGACCTAGATAGAAAGCGCCTGAGAAAACCTAAGAGTTGCAAAACAACTATCTTTTTTTTTTTTGATAGAAGCAAAACAACTATCTTTAAGAAAATAAAAGAGAGACAAAAAATAACTAAATGAACACATAAAAAAAGACAAACTCCATCAACTAGCCGCCTCGATGTCTGCCACTCTGGTCTTCTCCTTCCAACTCTGTCTGCACTGAGCCAAGTCTACTGAGATCCCTAACAGGCTGAGGTCCTGCTTAATGCTATCCATCCAACGCTTCTTCGGACGTCCTCTATCTCTGCGACATACCCCAAAGTCCACGCGCTCGCACCTCCTAACTGTGGCGTCAGGGCTCCGCCTCTGAACATGCCCGAACCAACGAAGCCTCGACTCCCAAAGCTTGTCCGCTATGCTTGCTACTCCCATATATATATATATATATGATCTTATATTTTTAACGTGATCGTTGACGTTACATATCTAATTAAATTAGGTTTATAATCGCATTGCCAGTGTACGGGAGTTAAGCTAGTATCTTTTAATTAGCAAAGTTTTGCTACATAGATATAAAGGCCCCACTTTATTAACAATTTCATGTATTTTATTTTTCTTAATTATCTAATCTTTAATTATTATTTTACCCATCTAATATCTATCTTTGAAGGCATACTATTCATCTTTGTAACTTCTTTAATTATCTAATCTTTAATTATATCCTTTTTTTACTCATCTAATATCTATCTTTAACAATGTTATCTATCTTTTTAATTTTCTTTTATAGAGGCATATTAATTAACTTATCTTTTTAATTACCATTTTAATCTATTTATGTACGATGTAATATTAACAATTCGAATTTTAAAAAGAACTCTAAAATGGAATCTCCTTTTTCTAAATAAATTAGTACTTATATTTTTTAAACTAAATCAGTTTATATTTATTAACTTTTACTTAAGTTATATTCTATCATGTTCTTAATAACTTAGCTTTTATCTCTCATGATTAAAAAAATAAACTTTGTTCATGTTATTTTAGTTAATCTAATTACATTCTGTATTATCCATTTATGTAAAAGATATTTTTTGAGTTTTTGAAGATACTCTATCATTTTTTGAATATTAGTTATCTTTTTAATCTCTTTATATAAGAAGTAATTTAAAATTTTTGAATTCAAAATAATTTAAAAATGGAAGCCCTTTTTTATAATTTAATTATTATTCTTATCTTTAATATTAAATCAATTTATATTAGATCTCTTTTACTTAACTAATATATTATCATTTTCATAATAACTTTGCTTTTATCTTTCATAATAAAATAACTATTGATTAATATATTTTATATATTTCAATATGTAAAGTTATTAGAATCATATTTATCTCATTTTATATTTCGAAATTTTGATAATATATTTTAATTTTTTTTATTAAATAAAAACTCATAGTAATTATATATCATACTAATAAATTATAGTATTAAAATCAAAAATAAGATCAAACCAAAATAATCAATTAAAACGTCTCATTTTATATTATATTGACTTATAATGTCTCAAATTGTGATAACAAAGATAATGATATATATTATAATATTATTATTAACCATTAGAGACAAATTTTGAAGGATGAATAAGTAATTAAATTTTATTTACTAAATTGTTCTATAATTAGTATATGTTTCATATTTATATAATCTCATACGTGCGGTACTACAAATCAGAAAAATAATCTTTCTTCTCTAGAAAAAAATAACATTTTCGGATGCTAAAATTTTCATTATATTATATGTTTTCACTTATTAATATATTATTTATAATAAAAATAATTTAAAAATGTGAAGCGTGAGTCATTGTCGTGTATAGTTGTCACGAAGCAGTTGAAAAGATAGAATGAAGATGTAGAGTAAAGATAGAATCTCAACCAAATCAAAACCCTAAATTACCCACCGAAAAACCCTCTCCCGCGCACCCAAAATCTGTGATGACGACCACAATGGATTTGAAAAGGGCAAAGCTTGAGGAGGACGATTGCAATCACGAAGCAGTTGAACGTTACTGGCCACAAGGGAATTCAAGCTCATTAGTCCTCCCAAATGTCCGCTCTATCAAACTCTTAAGCAGTATCATGGCTTTTGTAGCATTCAAGCTAGTGATGGTGTGGTGGCTGACGATAAGATTGTTGTCATAAGCCAGCTAAATGCTGGTGAATTTAGGGATCAGAAGTTTCAAGTTTTTTGTGTACAACTTGAGGCGCGATGCCTGGAGTGAGTATACGTCGACGGAATGCGGTTTTCCTAACCGCTTGAGACATGCTCGCAAGGCGCTAGCTGCGTTAATGTTATGTATAAGAACAAGGTGGAGTTTTCGAGAATTACTCAAGATTTGGAGTTCTTGCCCCAAGCTTTTGTTAATGGGTCGTGTCATTGGATGGTTGAGCGTGAAGTCTTGCAACGTGATATGGCAAATGAGGTTTTCGGGTCGTTTGGAGGGCCGCCTATGGATTATGCGATTCTTCCTGATTGCCCTCGGATGAAGAGGGGAGTTTTTGTTGTTGCGGAAATAGGATCGTCGACAGACTAAGCTAGTTTTCCAGAGAGCACACAACCACAAGCAGAAATCTCAACCAAGCAAACTCAAAGCAAATACCGGAAAGAAAATCAGCAGAGCACACAAGCAATTTTTACGTGGAAAACCCCGATGTGGGGAAAAACCACGGGTACACTCTCGGTACCGAAACTTCCACTATCAACCAAAGATTACAAGTGGGAATCCTCTTCTCTAGCTAAGACTAGAGGAATACAAGTTCATCAAGGTCTTACCTTGGAATACAAAGAGGAAATGCACAAGAACGGTACAAGGAGATGAAATCCTACGGGAAACCGTCTTCAATCTCTCTTCTTATCTTGAGCTCTCTCTTCTTCAATGGTGGAGACTCTCAAAATCTCTACACTCTCCTTTCTCTCTAGCTCTCTTTTTGGTGGCTAGGAAATTCTCTCTCTTCTCTTAGGTTTACAAGACACAAAAGTGTGCTTATATACCTCTTCTAAATGGGCCACTAACAATAAAGCCCATAAAGGCAAACAAAACCCATTTGGGTTCTTCCCCCATAAGGAGGGAAAACACAACATAACTCCCCCTTCACTCCGTAATGGGGGGCTCGACCAAGCCCGCTTTCAAGCGACACGACAACATCTTCTCCTTAGGCAAGGTCTTCGTCAGCATATCTGATCCATTATTGTTGGTGGGGATCTTCTTCAGCTCAAAGTCATTGTCTTCTACTCTTTCTCTCAACCAATGATACCTCCTCCGTATATGCTTGGTTCGAGAATGATAGGCGGCATTCTTGGCAAGATGAATGGCACTCTGATTATCACAATGAAGAGGGAACTTTTCTTGATCTACTCCCAACTCTTCAAGGAAATCTCTCAACCAGATCAACTCCTTACCAGCTTCAACTGCAGCCATATACTCAGCTTCTGTAGTTGACAAAGCTACACATTTCTGAAGTCTTGATTGCCATGACACGGCTCCCCCTGACAAAGTGAATAGGTATCCTGACGTAGAACGGCTAGAGTCTACATCACCTGACATGTCAGCATCTGTAAAACCATCAAGTTCTGGTTTTCCGGAGCCAAAACAGAGACACACTCTGGAAGTACCTTTGAGATACTTGAGAATCCACTTTACTGCAGCCCAATGCTCCTTTCCAGGGTTGCTCATGAATCTGCTAACCACCCCGACTGCGAAAGCAATATCTGGCCTTGTACAAACCATGGCGTACATCAGAATACCCACGGCTGAAGCATAAGGCACGTTCTTCATCTCAGCTTTCTCCTTCTCACTTCTGGGACACTGATCTGAGCTCAACTTGATGTTACCAGCAAGTGGAGAACTTACAGGCTTAGCCTTGTCCATGTTAAACCTCTGCAACACCTTTTCCACATATCTCTCTTGAGATAGCCATAGTCTCTGACTCTTCCTATCACGGGTGATATGCATGCCCAAAATCTGTTTCGCAGGGCCAAGGTCCTTCATTGCAAAGGACTTGCTCAATGCTTTCTTCAGACTGTCAATCTTCTTGACATCACAACCAACAATCAACATATCATCCACATACAGCAATAGAATGAGAAAGTCCCCCTCAGGATAGTTCTTCACAAACACACAGTGATCGGCTTGTGTCTTATGGAATGCATGGTCCATCATGAAGGACTCAAACTTCTTATACCATTGTCGAGGGGCTTGCTTCAAGCCATACAAGCTCTTTCTCAATCGACAAACTAGCTTTTCGCTTCCTTTCACCTTGAAGCCTTCAGGTTGCTCCATATAAATCTCCTCTTTCAGATCACCATGGAGAAAAGCAGTTTTCACGTCAAGCTGCTCAATCTCTAAGTCCATGCTCGCAGCTAAACCAAGAACAACCCGAATAGATGACATCTTTACAACTGGAGAGAAAATCTCATCAAAGTCGACACCCTTTTTCTGCTGGAAGCCCTTCACAACAATTCTGGCTTTGTATCTGGGTGGTGTCCCAACTTCTCCAGTTTTTAACTTGAAAACCCATTTGTTCTTCAAAGCTCTCTTGCCCTTAGGCAGCTTCACCAGATCATAGGTGTGATTCTCATGCAAGGAATTCATCTCATCTTGCATTGCACTTTGCCACTCCTTCTTATGCGCATCTGACATCGCTTCCTCATAGCCCTCTGGCTCTCCTTCATCAGTCAGCAACACATATTCATTGACCGGATATCTTGAGGAAGATTGTCTTACTCTGGTGGATCTCCTCAACTCAACAACTGGCTCTTCTAGGAGCTCTGGAACTTGAGTTTCATCATTTTCTGGTGGCTCGTGTGGTGGATCTACATCACCAACATCATCAACATTTCCACCATCTTCTTGCGTGTCTTCCTGCTCATTCTGAACTGTAGTTCTGTGCACAACATCAGGAAAAATAGGAATACTGTCAGAGACGGTAGTCGAGGACGACACTCCAGGTTGCTTCCAGTCCTCAATAGTCTTGTCTTCCATGAAGACCACATCTCTGCTTCTGACAACTTTCTTGTCTTTGAGATCCCACAATCTGTAACCAAACTCATCCTCTGAGTACCCTAGGAAGATGCACGGCTTTGTCTTGCTATCAAGCTTGGACCTCTGATCTCTGGCGATGTGAACATATGCCAAACACCCAAACACTCTCAAATGCTTGTACGAAACCTCTTTTCCTGTCCACGCTCTCTGAGGAACATCACCATCAAGAGGAACCGAAGGAGAACGATTGATGAGGTATACAGCTGTCAACATTGCCTCCGCCCAGTAGGACTTTGGCAGCTTAGCGTGCGACAACATGCTTCTCACTCTCTCTGTAATTGTTCTGTTCATCCTTTCTGCAAGCCCATTCAACTGAGGTGTCTTTGGCACTGTTTTCTCAAGCTTGATTCCTTGACTCTTGCAATACTCTGCAAAAGGACCTATGTATTCACCCCCGTTATCTGATCTGACAGACTTCAGCTTCTGTCCAGATTCTCTTTCAGCTCTGACATGGAACTCCTTGAACACTGACAACACCTGATCTTTGCTTTTCAACACAAAAGCCCACACTTTTCTGGAATAATCATCAATAAAAGTGACAAAATATTGTGCACCCCTGTGTGACTTAGCATCCATAGAACAAACATCAGTGTGAACAAGTTCTAATGCATGTCTTTTTCTAGATCGAGGACGAGAATGAAAAGATGCTCTGTTTTGCTTTCCAGCTAAGCAATCAACACAAGGTTTCAGAGTCATACCTGTTTTGTCGGAGGAGCTTCCTTTGAAGTTAGGAAGCATACCTGGCAAGCATCTGTAATCCTCTCTCGCTCATGTGCGCAAGTCTCTGGTGCCACAATTCTCCATCTGAGTCAGCGGCCACGTTGGCTTCATCTCTGCAAACCTTAGCCTACATCACATACAAGGAATTTTGTTTCTCTGCTCGGGCAACAATCAAACTTCCCTTGGAGACTTTCCATTTACCACCTTTGAGGCCACTTTGATAGCCCTCGTCGTCAAGCCTACCAGCAGATATCAGATTCAGTCTGACATCAGGAACATGACGAACATCTCTCAACATCAACTTGCAACCGGTGGAGGTCATCAAACAAATATTACCCATGCCAACAATCTTGCATGAGCCATCATTTCCCATCCTCACATAACCATAATCACCAGAAGTGTAGGACGAGAAGTACTCTTTGCGTGGAGTTAGGTGATACGATGCACCAGAATCAATCACCCAAGTCGACTCATCACTTGCAAGGTTCAGGCAACCTTGATCACCGATGAAAAACAAATCTTCTTCACTAGTTGCAATGGCGGTGGTATCTTTTTCCTCAGGGGTTTTCTTGGATGTCTCCGTCTTTTCACCTTTTTCTTTGCCTTGATCATGCTTGAACTTTCGGCAATTCTTTTTCATGTGCCCAGGCTTCTCACAGTAATAACAAGTGTACTTGTTTCTGGACTTCGATGTCCCTTGGGATTTGTCCCGATTTTGAGATCCTCTTTGCTTACTTCTTCCTCTACTTTTGTTGGAATCTTGTGCCACATTTGCTTCAGACTGAGATTGCAAGGAGGAACCCATCTCCTTTCTTCTAGTCTCTTCATTCAAGAGGCTCACCTTCACCGCCTCCATGGACAACTTGCCCTCCGGGCTCGAGTTGCTCAGTGACACTACAAGTGTTTCCCAACTATCCGGCAACGAGGAAAGTAGCAACAAGGCCTGCAGCTCATCATCAAGTTGCATCTTCGCTGAGGCCAACTGATTTATCAAACCCATGAATGTACTTGTGTGAACTGCGATGCTCTCACCATCCTTATACTTCAACCTCACAAGCTTTCTCATCAATGACGCCTTGTTTAGAGCACTCTTCCGCTCATACATCTCAGCCAACTTATGCCACATCTCATAAGCATTCGTGTCATTGGCAACATGCTGAAGTATACTAATATCCACAAACTGTCGTATTGTCGCGACAACTTTCCGGTTCAGAATCTTCCATTCTGACTCAATAACTCCCGTCGGTATTTCTTTCTTCATGACTGGCTCATACAGATCTTTCACAAACAATAGATCTTCCATCTTTATCTTCCAGTCAGAATAGTTACTAGAGTTCAGCACAATCATTCCCTGAAAACTGACTTTATCATCCATCGGAACCAAATGCTCTGATACCACTCTGTTGTTGCGGAAATAGGATCGTCGACAGACTAAGCTAGTTTTCCAGAGAGCACACAACCACAAGCAGAAATCTCAACCAAGCAAACTCAAAGCAAATACCGGAAAGAAAATCAGCAGAGCACACAAGCAATTTTTACGTGGAAAACCCCGATGTGGGGAAAAACCACAGGTACACTCTCGGTACCGAAACTTCCACTATCAACCAAAGATTACAAGTGGGAATCCTCTTCTCTAGCTAAGACTAGAGGAATACAAGTTCATCAAGGTCTTACCTTGGAATACAAAGAGGAAATGCACAAGAACGGTACAAGGAGATGAAATCCTACGGGAAACCGTCTTCAATCTCTCTTCTTGTCTTGAGCTCTCTCTTCTTCAATGGTGGAGACTCTCAAAATCTCTACACTCTCCTTTCTCTCTAGCTCTCTTTTTGGTGGCTAGGAAATTCTCTCTCTTCTCTTAGGTTTACAAGACACAAAAGTGTGCTTATATACCTCTTCTAAATGGGCCACTAACAATAAAGCCCATAAAGGCAAACAAAACCCATTTGGGTTCTTCCCCCATAAGGAGGGAAAACACAACAGTTTTCGCGTTCGATGATCACCTTTTTGCGATTTTTTGTAATCTGTGGTCCGGTTTCGGGAGTTTGTGTTGATCATGAGATTGATGTCTGGATGAGGATGGAATATGGAGTCGCAACGTCTTGGACAAAGATTCATTTGAGTAGGTTTCGGTTTGAGGGTGTACTACTCGAGAAGTTTCTAGGCATGTTTTTCTCTAAGGAAAGCCATGGTATTGAGAGGATGTTCTTCCAAGATAAAGTGGGCATGTTCATGTCATATGATTGCTCTACGACTACTATTACAACTATGGAAAAGGATAGTGCTTGCGTTAGCTCTTTGATTTGCTGGAAAACTATCGGGATTTCAGAAGATCGCGAGACCCTCGAGCCTGTCTCACTCGAGGACAATGTTGAGGACACCATATTATCTGTTTCATAAATTGTAAGGGAGGCATGCTATTGTTATTGCATTTGATCAACCTGTGGTTCTTTAGTGAAATATATACTATGAAATCTTAGAGAGAGTTTAGTTTACTGTTAAACTTGCAAAAATTGTGACATGTACTACTTTTGGAGAGCTTGAAGTTTTGCTGATCTAACTCTATCTAAATGAAATCCATACATTCCTTTTATTTGTAACAAAAATAATGAGAATTTGCTTAGACATAATCTGTATGGGTTGATTGTTACATCAAATCGTATCGCTAAAAAATGCTAGGCGGAGACTAACCGGTGTGAGGATTAGGGTCCAGTCACCCATCTAGTTTAAGTAATGATTATACGTATCCGTTGATCAAAAAGCTATAGTACTCGGTGCATATAACACAATTTTTTTTGGATTCAAAAGTAATAAATTCGGAAAATAACTGTTTACCTTCTTAAGTTGATTCATGGTCCCTATCGTGATGTGCGACAAGTCCAGAGGTCAAATATACTACAAGTCTAGAGAGATCTTTCCATCTTCTTTCCTAAATTCCAACCATGAAAGACAAAAAGAGTATTTCGCATTGTTACAAGAAAATTAACGTTACATAACCTTTTTAATATAACAAAATTAAGACGACTAGTCTAATAAGATGTACTGTATGATTCAAGGGCAAAAATTCAAAAAAAAAAAAGTCATTATCTAAATACAATACCCGTCTCTTTCTCTTGCTCATTTTCATGGCATATGATTCATAAACCTAACTTGTGTTACATGAAAGGAGCCAAAGACCAAAAGAGACAAAACAAGAGACAATTCACATTTTTTATTTCTTATACATATACTACATGGTCCAAACAAAAAACAGGCTACAAATTCACGTGCATACATTCACCTAATCAGCCTCTATAACGACAACAACGTTATCATCAACACTGGCATGTTTTCCGGTTTACATATGTTTAAAAGAGGAAGTAGTTACGCGAGAGAGGAAGCCTTTCAGCGGGCTGGCACTTGAGAGGGACGCCGTTGGCTGTGACCGTGTAAGTCTCGGGATCAACCGAGATCGTTGGGAGGGCGTTGTTTAGCTTCATGTCGTCTTTCGACAGGTTTCTTGTGTTACTAACTGCTTCCAGCCTCTTCTCAAGTCTGTATTGCTCTTTGATCCCCTTTTCTATAGCTGCCTGAACCAGATGACAAAAGAAAACATCAAATAAAAGCCTTTTTCAAGCTTCTTTTGCCAATACGACCTCTTAGAGTGCGTTTGGACTGCCTGGATAATGCATTATGTTTGCAATCGGTTTGGATTATCGTGTATATCGTGTTGCATTATAAATAAACGCGCCAATCTTAAGATCTAACAGAATCTCAGTGTCACCCTTGTTTAGTTCATTGAGTAACAAGAAAAGATCTCATACCTTGCTGACGAATGTGATGGAGCATGCACTTCCAGCTTTTCCAAATGCTCCAAACATGGGCCTCATAAACACCTGCATATGCCCATCAAAGAGAAGTTTCAGATTTTAAGAAAAAAAAAAGATGGAAGATTTTTTCAGTTTACTGAACTAAATTTTGCACAATTCCTGCAAAATGGAATGATTAAAACTAACTCATACCGGCTGTGGGGTCGGTATGCTAGCATTAGGATCACCCATGTTAGCCCAAGCAATCTCACCACCTTTGATCACAATCTCGGGTTTCGCCCCAAAGAAAGCCGGGTTCCACAATACCAAATCAGCCAACTTTCCCACCTGTAATAAGCAAAGCCTACTAAGGTAACAAGTTTTCAACATAGAGTTCAATAGAAGTCATAAGCCATTAATTGAAGAACAAATTTACTTCTAAAGATTCAAAGAGTTTGTTGGCTTTCCTAAGCAGTTGATTAAAAACAGAATTCTGATATTTTGACAAGAGATTTTACCAAATTTGCAAGGAAAAATATACCTCCACAGACCCAACATGTTCAGACACCCCGTTAGCTATTGCAGGATTGATAGTGTACTTTGCTATGTAACGTTTGATTCTGCAATTGTCGTTATCGGGTGCATCACCTTCTAGTATCCCCCTTTGTACCTTCATCTTGTGTGCAGTTTGCCAAGACCTAGTTATCACCTGTCATGTAAACATTATATTGTTATACATTTAATGCAATATAATGCATAGTCATGTGTAATCTAAACACACCCTTACGGTTTTGTGATTCTCATTCATAATTTAGTTATACATGGCCTGCTGAATTCTAATTTCAAAAGAAGATTAAGAGATATTCAGGTAGGTTATGGATAAACCTCTCCGATTCGACCCATAGCCTGGGAATCAGAAGATATAATGCTAATAGCTCCCATATCATGCAGAATGTCCTCTGCTGCAATTGTTTCAGGCCGTATACGTGATTCGGCAAAAGCTACATCCTCCTTGATGTCCTTATCAAGATGATGGCAGACCATCTGTATGCAAACACAAATATGAACAACGAAAGCTTAAAGCTAAAGATTAACTTAACGCATATGGCCTGGACTTGATATTTATTATACCAGCATGTCAAGGTGCTCATCCACCGTATTGCAAGTGTATGGTCTAGTTGGATTTGTGGATGAAGGAATGACATTTCTGACACCACAGACTTTGATGATGTCAGGTGCATGACCGCCACCGGCGCCTTCACTGTTCAAAATTAACACCAAGAACATTCATATAGCACCTGAAACAAAATGTATCATAGCTCGCGCCTCCAATTGCGGTGCAAAGATAGAACACATTAAAGAATTCATAATCCATGGATCTTGATGCAATCAAAATAATACATTGTGATACGCTAAAGACAATGTTCTGCTTGTTTGTTTGTAGGGAGGGATTATGTGAGCCTTTAAGTCTAACTTTTCTATTACTTTTCAATATGATATGTTTTTTATTTTTATTGAAAATTCCAACAGAATGTGTCAAGTCTCAACCCAATATATATAAAAGAGAAGGCAAAAGATTAGCCATACCTGTGATAGGCATGAATAGTTCTTCCTTTAAATGCATCAATTGTATGCTCCACAAATCCAGATTCATTCAAGGTATCAGTGTGTATGTTGACCTGTCAACACAATAAAATAGTAAAACAGACCATAAATTGTGTTCACAAGTCAAGATCCTAAAATCAAAGGTTTCTCACATCTCAAAATTTGGACAAAGATCAAATCCAACCCTGAATAGCTGAAAATACAAACACTTGCTGGGAAAGTAGAACCTGATAGACTATATAAACCGGAAAAATTCTGCTATGAACTTTGATACCTGAACATCATATTCTTCTGCAACATTGAGACAAGCATCTATTGCTGCCGGAGTAGTTCCCCAGTCCTCATGCAATTTCAAGCCCATTGCTCCAGCCTGAATTATTTCATGAAGCCCTTCCGGTTTGCAACTGTTTCCCTGTCACGCCATAATGCTGACTGAAGATTTCTTATGATGAAAATAGCACCATAATGGTATGAGCTTATCAAGAAATATAGCACCTTTCCAGTAAAACCAAAATTTAGTGGTAGATCATCGATTGATTGCAGCATAAATTTCATTTGTGATGGTGATGGTGTACAAGTAGTTGCACATGTTCCACTAGCCGGTCCCGTTCCACCTCCTATTAATGTTGTGATACCTGGACATATAGTTTGAGTTTTAAAACCAAAAGAAAGATAAATATATATATAATGGTGTAACTCTATTATAAGTACTGAATGCTTAAGAGTTGCAGAATACTAAATTTGCATATTTCTTTTTTACCACTTGAAATAGCTTCATAAGCCAATTGTGGGCAAATAAAATGCACATGAGCGTCTATAGCTCCTGCAGTGATGATCTTCCCCTCTCCAGCAATAACCTCAGTGCTGACCTATGAATCCGGTAAAAATAAGTTAGGGTGTAAAGTGCCAATTAGAAAAATCTAAAGGATGCATTCAGATTACCAAGATAATGCATTATAATGTAATATAACGCATTTCCTGGGGTAATCCAAACACACCTAGAGCTGAATACACATAATTCAGCTGTATCTAGCAATCAACGGATTTTGCTCGTAAAAAAAAGAAGCAATCAACTTATGATTACCCCAACAATCATGTTTGCTGAGACACCATCCATGATATCTGGATTCCCAGCTTTACCAATTGCAACAATATGACCCCCCTTGATTCCGACATCAGCCTTATAAATCCCAGTATAATCAATTATAACAGCGTTGGTAATAACAACATCTAGACAAGTAGTTGACGCATAGCCAGATGCTTGTCCCAGCCCATCTCTTATAACCTTTCCACCTCCAAAGACACATTCATCCCCATGTACAGCAAGATCTCTCTCAACTTCAGCAAAGAGTTCAGTGTCTCCTAGTCGAAATTTGTCACCTGTGGTGGGCCCATACATACTAGCATATGTCTCACGGGAAATTGTTGTAGAAAACGTTGGATCTTCTCCGGTAACTCCTTCGCTAAGGAAAAACAATAAAGTGATGCCTTTTTTGTAAAGTCCTACTCTTTGCAAGTGGATACTATAAATATGACAAGAGAAGATTATTACCTCGCATGTTCTTCCACAGAATTCCCAAACTTTCTAGTATCCATTCTTTCTATTACTGTTGTGATGCAAGCGTCATCAACAGGGCCGTCAGCAATTCCATTTCCACCATTGATATGTCTTTTGCCTCCAATACTTACTAGTTTCACACTTTTCATCTCCCCTGGCTGAAAGAAGGAAGCGATGTATAACTTACTTGTTAAGTATAGAGCAAAGGAAAATACAGGTATGATATGATAAAGGCATCACTAGCCATGTTTCCATATGGTTTAGCTCAAACTAATATTCAATCAAGAAACAAATATAATTGACATATACGTGCAGAAAACATAATTCATCCTATAAGCTTTACATCAAATAGTATACAAATGAAAAATATAGTTGAGATACAACAAATGAAACAGCAAGCAACACATCCAAAGTTTTATTCAGATTCCTACCTCAAATCGAGTAGCTGTGCCAGCAGGAATATGCAATCGCATCCCATATGATTTTTTTCTATCAAATATCAGGTAAGGGTTTGTCTCAATAAAATGATAGTGGCTACCAACCTGCATTCGAGGAAAAAACAACATTTAGTGCATTCATACGGCCATGGAACAATTATGATATTGAAAGGCCTAATTAGAAACAGATCCAAAAAACCTCCAAAATATACCAAACCCTGTGGCTTACTTCGTATACACTTGAGTATAAAATCCCCGTGAGCATGATATAACAGTAGAAAAAACATGCACCTGAATTGGCCTATCTCCGGTGTTTACAACTTTAAGAATTATGGCCCTCCTTCCAACATTAAGCGAAATCTCACCAACTCCAAGCCTCAATTCACCAGGAATCATATCATCTTTTATCTTGGGAAATTTGTCTACCGAAGGAACTGCTAAGTGATAATTTTTTGAAGGTCAAATATTCAAGTAATTTATCAACAACACAATAGCATATTTAAGTTTGTGGATTCATTATAAGGTAACAATTCAACAATGCAAGAACAATATGAAATGTCGCAATGAAATAGTTTTTACCTGGAAGAAAGGATCCATCAAGAGCCCATTCCAGATTTCCATTTTCACAAGCAATGGGATCATGAACAGTCACTAACTTTGTCCCATCACGAAAGGTTCCTTCAACCTAGAAGAAGAAAGTTGCACGGAGTTAGCTATCATAAGAAACCTTACCTATTAGGTTTCAAAATTCAAAAATCTCAAATCAAGTTACAGTTATTTACCATAACCTAATTCCATTTCCTGAATAAGATGGAAAAGTTTGTAAAACACTTACTGGCTCAAGCTAAACTTGATACATAAAGAGGAGGGTTGGCAAAATTCTGTTACCTGGACAGTATGCAGGAGATGAACAACAGCAGGGAGCACCTGATTCCTGTCAGCCAACCGAAAAAGCCATGTCTTTAAGGATATTTCATGTGTGCAAAGTTGAAAGAAAAACAAGCTCTTTGTAAAATGATGTTTTCAAATCCTTTTTTAAGAACTTTATCCAAATCAACTACGGAGTATTCAGCAACTGTAACCATAAAGGTTTTGAGTCATTGAATTACAGACTCTTTTCATCATGCAAGTCAATATTAGATTATTAATCATCCATATCAATTTCAGCATCCTCTTTGTGAACAAACTTGGAGCACTGGAATCCTTAATATTACAAGGATAAACCCCACAAAACTCTAACAGATAAGAGCTTAAAACATGTCGTCAAAATGGCACATACCTTCCCAGAAGTTGCTTTCCAATGTCCATTAACTCTGCTACTGACTTATTACCATCTCGAATAAAGGTCAAGATCTATAAACACAGTAACAGAGTTCATTTGGTAAGTATGCACACTTCAACGAAACACAAGCAGGCACGAAATATAAACCGGAGTAGCAGAAGATTGACCAAATTGGAGACATCACCAAATTAAGGGTCCTAATTATATTACTTAAAGAACAGAAATGACTAAAATTATTACCCACCTGAGAAGCAATGAGAGCAACAGCCTCGGTGTAGTTGAGCCTCAATCCACGAGCAAGGCGCTTTTGAGCAAGAAAACCAGCATTGTGAAGGCCTAGCTTCTCAATTTCTCTAGGAGTCAATTTCATTTCTATCTACTTTCTGATTGCAGAATTACCTATCAACCACCAAAATGAATTCAGAAGTTCAAGCCAGACTGCTGAAATGAAAGAAATCAAA
Organism: Polygonum aviculare; assembly: GCA_934048045.1. NCBI lineage: Eukaryota > Viridiplantae > Streptophyta > Magnoliopsida > Caryophyllales > Polygonaceae > Polygonum > Polygonum aviculare. The sequence goes on from OW204026.1 coordinate 31,115,028, forward strand.
GTACATGCAAAACACTTTCACCAAAGTTGAACCAGACCCTTATTTTGCTAAGCAAGCAAAAGCTTAATGAGCAACAATTTAAGCATTGAAAACACAATCTCAATTGTATAAGACAATACAACTATTAGTAGCTCAAAACAACAGCTTAGTTGTTTATGCTAAATGAAGTCCAAAACAACACATTTTTAGGCAAAGTCAACTGAAATTGGAGGTAAATCAGGAGTATGACACAAAGCTTCTTCTATGCAAGGAGAATCGCATTGCTATTTAGGCTGAGAAGTTGTTTATGCTCCGATTAGTGTTAAGTCTTACCTCATCCCTAATCCATAATCTATACAAATAGATATAAGACTACACAATCAAGAAGGTGCTTGGGAAATACACAGAAATTAAGCACATAGCTAGAATTAACAAGAACTCATTTGCTAGCTAAGATTGAGATACTGAATCTGTTGTAGCACAGATAGTATGTAACTACTCATCTTATTGACACAGCATTACTCGGTAGTTTACCTCACACATATAGTATGGAATCTCTACAAATACCCAAGATTGATTCAAAACTTTAAGTAATTACTATGCCTAACTTAATTAATAAAAACAAGTCATACCCCTACACTGACTTTTTCTCCTCCTATTTGCAAAAAAAAACCCAACCTTTCCGGTCAACGCATTTTTTTTTTCCGATCACGGCCAACACCCGATTGCCCTCTTGATCCCTTCTTCGATCGAGCACAACCACTATCAGCCTACCCAATTCACCAACTACCACCCCGGACCAATGCTCGCCACCCTCTATAGGCACCGGCGATTGGAAACGAAAAGGGAAAAGGGAACGACGGAGTCGCCGGCGCCGACCAGAAGAGCGACGGACGAACCGAGGGAATAAAGAGGACTTACCGGCGCAATACCACCAACGAGATCAGAACACGGCTCAACCGTGGCGGTGGAAGGTAAACCACGTCCCCGACTCGGAAAGAAGAAAGTCGAACAGCTCCGAAAAAGTGCGGCGATTGAGGAAAGAGGGAGTTGACCCGAAAAGCAGAAAGCTACGTATTCAGCTTAAGGTCACGATCACGACTGATTGAATAGATTCTTTCTCTGACCAAAAAAAAATTGAATAGATCCTTTCTTTTTTGGATTTTTTTTTTTTCATGATTGAGTACATTCTTAGGACTCGTTTGGTCTTTTTGGAGTGAAAGGAATTGGTTAAGGCATGTATCTAATTATCTATATATGCCTTTAGTTTATGATTCATTAATAAAAAAGATAATCATTACCCCTTTCTTCCACTTTTCATGTAAAATTTGAACAACTTCTCTCCACCCCCTCAACATGTTACCCCTCATGCTCATCTAACCATTACCTCTCTCCTTCCATTTTTTATCCAAAGAAGAGAAGATCATCACCATTTTCCATGCAAATTTGTTTCCTTTTCCTAACTTTTATACCAAATGCCACCTAATTATGTTACGCTCACGGTTTGTATTTTTTTTTGTTCCAATTCAAATTTGATATTTCATTTTATTTTTTTTATTTTTCACATTTTAAAAATTTTCTTTCAAAAACCCTACTCAAGCCATAAAATAAGGATGGTTCATGGTTCCCTTATCTTATAATCTTCTTATGGACTTTTGGTCACACAGCCAATAATAACCTGCTCTCACATTCGTCACTTCATATATTACACCACACGAAAGGCCGCCCACGGGGGAAGTACATAGCCTATTGTTGTAGCAGTATCAACCAGACTGAACAAACTACCATCCTCTACTCCTCTCAATGCAACCCACAAATATACACACCATAAAAAGTTTAAAACACAACAAAAGTCAGAAACTAAAAAAGAACCTCCTTTTACATATCAAAACCAAGGTTTTGCAGACATAAACACAATTCTCCAAAGCAAGAATTCGCCCACAATCACCTCTGTCATTATCATGCTTAAGACTGGAGGACTCAGGCATCAATCAAGTAAACAAGGCACTAAGTTTGGCAGCCAGTTTTGCCGACTTGTAGTCATCTCGAAGCTGTATGAATCTGTGCACCATGAACCAAACATAACTCACTAACAGCATCTGATATAATCAATTAGAATACTGATTTGCTTGGATTTTATTTATTCAGGGTTTTTGCAAAAACTTCAAAGGGTTTAATTTTTGAATTGAGGGTAACAGTTTCCTAAAGCAGGATTCGCATAGTATGCCTGTATCACCATTATGAATTAAGCACACGTATACACAGTATAGTTTTGTAAGGATTGGTCCGGAACAAAAAAGATGCTAAAGGAAGGCAATACAAATAAAACATCTGTAGTACCTTTGTGCATCTTTCCTGATACTTGGGGTCCCCTCGAACAAAGTGGAAAGACTTTCGGGAGCAACAATGAAGACATTCGCCAAGCTGAGAAGAAAAAGATTGCTTCAGTCAAGACATTAATGTACAGATATTTATTTCATAGTTCTGAAAAGATCTGTGTAGAACTCACGTTCCCAGTAATTCAAACTTCTCATCAACAGAAGGAGCATTGAAGGTGCGGACAAATTCCCCATACTCGGTAATGTCACGCTTCAACCGCAGTCCTCCACTGCAACAACAATTTTTGGATTTTTAGTGAAATTAATCTAAAATTGACTGCTAATTACACATACTGACAACACCCTTTATCCACATCCAGATTGATGTAATGGTTTAAGACAACTAAATTGATGGGATAGTAGATCAACTTGAAGGCTTGGTTGGTCACAAAATCAGCATAGTCAGCAAAACCAAATCAGAGGTAGAAGATGTTATCCACATCCAGATTGATGTAATGGTTTAAGACAACTAAATTAATGGGATAGTAGTTCAACTTCAACTTGAAGGCTTGGTTGGTCCCAAAGTCAGCATAGTCAGCAAAACCAAATCAGGGGTAGAAGATGCTTTCGACTATCACACTTATCAAGGTCAACCTCTTTATTTTGTCTTGGATTCTTTTGTGGGGATGTAAGTGCGTCCGATCAATAAATTTGATTCCAAATTAGACCTGTTTGTGCTTTAAGCTAGCATAAAATTGAGATGCATAACCTAAATGTTGCTCAAGTACCTGAATTTTAAATAGGATCATGGTGTAGGACCAAAGGCAATGCTACCAAGAGCTTAAAAAGCAATGAGGCAATGTGTGAATTTGGGAGGAGCTAAATGTGACCCCGGATTCATATGTTATATGGTCACAAGTGTGCCAACGGAAACAGGCCACAGGTGACATCATCACAGAAACGGACTAGATTTGGATGATCTTTCAAGCAAGGTGACTTTGTGTTTGCTTACTCTTACTCCGTGATCCTAAGTGCATTCAGGTACTTCAACATAACATCTATATTATAACTCTCAATCTTGTTATGTTAGTTTAAAACACAAAAAGGACTAATTTGCCATCATATCTCATGATAGCATACTTCTCAAATTGCTACCAAGAGAATCCAACACAATGAAGGAAACTATGATAAGCTTAGCTAGTAATAGCCAGCATCTGCTTCACACTATGCGGTTGTGATGGCTATACTGCATTTGTAGGTGCCTACAAAGATAAGATATTTCGAAAACTAAAATTCAAAGTTTTACCTCGGATTGAATGTGAACTTCTGCCAGTGGCTAAGAAGCAACTTGTGCAAACGATTACCCTGAAACAAAAAATCATTGTAGTAAAATATATACCTGAATGATGATATCTCAAGAATAAAGGTAGGATGGCCATCTCACAATTGATAATTATGCAATCTTACAGCAAGAAACAGCTACGTTTTTCTCTATACAGACTCAACAGAGAGATGGAGGAGCCATCTAAACCAGTATGAGAAAAACCACATGCAAACTCAAATAATATCCCAATACACTGCATAAAATAACTTGGATGTTTCACATGTATAGGAAAAATGTGTGATTCATACAAAAGCAACGTGCAAGGTCTTGGTAGCATTGCCTTTGGAACCATTTCTTGTATCAAGTGTCAATTCATGTAGTGTTGGAAGAAGATATGGTTGGACAAATCAAGTGAAACGGATCTGAAGCATTACGCTGCATTTTGCAGAAGGGATACATACTGATTGGCACATAATACAAGAAAATGAAGCAGAGCAACAGAGTTTAATGGAATGGACATATAATATGTGACCCCATTGATGCATCAAAACTCAGGATCCCTTGTTGTAAATTCACACATTATTTCCATGCTAAAAATAATGCAGGGTTATAACTGTGTAAGATGCATAGCGGATCGGCATTTCACATGCATTATTGTATATCAAGAGGATTAGTAGTCTGAAAGTTGCCAGTGTTACAGGAAAGTACAGTGCATCCATACACCAAATTCAGGAAAACATGCCCACCAACCAATGTAAACATTCAAAAAAAAAGGTCCCATACCAGTTCTGTCAGAAAGGCCTGCTTATTAAGACCTTCTAAAGCAGTGAATGCAGACTCAAGCACACGGGAAAGGTATGCCACAACTCTGTCCAAGGAATAGAAGACATATATTAGTAATAGAAGTAAAGTGCTACAAAGCTACCAGTTATTGGAATTCATCCATTCAATAATCAATATTACTTGTCCCTATAAGATGAGAATTGTATTCTTTACTGTAAGAAACAACAATATTTAATAGTTAATTTGAAAATACGAGGACATGTGTAAATTCAATAAATTTAACGCGTGCAACATTCTAACAGACAATTACTTTGAAGCTGGAAACAAAAAAAAATGCTTAGTCCTCCGAGGAATTCAAAAAATATCAAGACATAACAAGTGCTCATAATCTGGCAATGTCCTTCATAACAGACAAGCAGTATGTACCTCGTGCAAGCATTAGTTGGTCTATGGTCAGGAACAAGATTATCATCTGGAGACCGGTAATCAGTCTGCTTTTGCTCAGCTGACAGTAATCTCTCCACCTGTGTATAAGATTTCTCTATGGATCAAATACCACTTAATCATGTAAACTGATAACAATTATCAGAACAAGAAAACTCCATTATTGAACCATGGGGGAAGCATCTAAGTAGTTTAATTAATCTGATTGATCAAATCTCAAATGAATATAGCCAGCAGGTCATGAAATGTTCATTGTTCCACAAACCTCAGCCATAACTGTATCAATGCATTGTTGGAGTCCCCTATAAGCAGCAGACTCTGCAGTAGACATTGCTGTTGCCATTTCTTCACAAGATGAAGCATGTGCACCATCGACAGGTAGTAAAAGTCGAGATATACTGTTGGCAAAATACTGCAGCAAAGAACCATATTGATTCATAAGCCTCAAAATAAAACTTGATTCAAATATACAATCAATAACAATGTCTATACATACCTGTTGTACAATAGCCACACTACTAGCACAACGTTGAACAGCCACCATGAAGGATCTGAAACTACTTTCACCTGCTGCTGCGGCAGCTTCTGCCTACACGTGACCAAATAATCTTGATTGAGTATCACAAGACAAAACACAAAACCGTAGTACGTGTACTCAGTGTGTATACATAAAAGTAATAGTTAGAGGTAATACAGCAGAAGCAGCAGCGGCTGCCACTCTTCTACTAACACTAGTGCCCAGCACAAATCTTTCCCTTAAAGCAGCAGCTTCTGTTAGTCCATCCCGAGCTCGCTCTAGCCCCTCAGTTATGTATTGGCTTACCTGCAGATAGGGCAAAAACAATCATCATCAAAAAAGATCCTCATCATCATAGTCAAATGAATGAAACCGAGAGAACACAAAGAGTGGATACTTACTTGATCAAGGAGACAAGTAAAGACAGCTTTTACATTGGATGCAAGAACAGCAGGCTGTCAAAAGATAAAAAGGTGTTATATATGGGTCAAAGATGATTTTTAAAGTTTCAAGCAAACTTTAAAAAGTATACATCTCACCAAGCAATTGCAATTGTGTATAATCACACATAACTAGGTTGCATAAGCGATAAACACTAGACACATTTATTTTTCTAGCAGATAAAAGAGAACCCAGTTAAAGAGCTAATCCATAAAGCAGGAGCTTATAAATGGATAATCTATTTGAACCAATTAAGGTCCAAATGTCACCTGAGAAGAAAACAGAGTGCATCTAGATACTGCTTCCTCGTTCCACCGTACAAACTCTGTGACAACAGTTACAGATATCTGCTGGTGAGAAGAAGCAATTGAAGTTCCTTTTGATCTTCCAATACTTCCAGTCCCAGATATCTCAGACTGGCCCTCCGCACGCAGTTCTTCCAACTGGATAGTCAGTTCAATGTCAAGTTATATACTGGTTAAAAGTAATGCCAATGAAAGAAAGAAGCAATAACTACAAACCTTCGCTTTATATAATTGTTTTAGTGAAGCTTGTTCATGTTCAGGATACTCGTCCTTGTGGGTAGAAAGTAGAGATTCTGTCAGTCCTGAAAAATCAAGAAACGCATTATAGCATTTATTATTGGCCAGAATGTCATCGCCATCGGCATATATCCAGCCATCGCTTACAATTGCAATAACCATACATTTACTTCTACGTGAAATCACTGGAATAAGGATACACATCACGGTTCAAAGAGGAAGTACTATAAACAGAAAGCTATAGCATTGATCAGAAATCAGTAGATTCACTACTCGCTAACAATAGCAAATTCTTATTATGTTAATTCATATCCCCTAAGAAAAAGTAAGCTATTGAATTGCACCTTCACACTCTAAGCCAGAAATAATTCAGGTTTCACAACGCTGCATCCTCTTACAATATCATATCTCTTGGTGAATTAATTTGTAGTAGCATCTTTAATATCTGACGAGGAAAGGTCAGCAGTAAAGGAAACAAATATTTACTAGAATAAGGCAATTACCCTCAACATCCAAATCACCACAGCCCACTTTATGGAGGTCTTTAGCAAGCTCTTGAGTCTTCTCATAAGCCACGGCCAGCATTCTGAGGTACTGTAGCCATGATTTAGGAGAGAAGAGTTACAACCTACAGCAAAGTAAAATAGAATCCATAATAAGGATAGGCAAGTTGGCAAACTGACTAATAAAAGTCCGCCTTCTTCCAATGGAGGAGGATTTGAAAGAGATGGCTTCTGTAGAAGTTTATCAAGAAGTGCAGAAACTCTCTGCTCTAAAACCCTCTGCACCAAAAAAAACAAGTTAGGATGCGACTACATTTTGATATCTAATGGCTTCTACCGAAAGGACACTGGGAAATGATTGAACTTCACAGCATTACCTGGACAAGAATTGACATAACCTCATTTGGAGATGGGAATACAGCCATTATTGTGGAAGATTCTTTCTTCACAGTATCTGAAATATGAAGCAAGAAGCATTCAGAAATAAGATTCACCCTAATTAATAAATATTTCATGGTTCTTATCTAACTCAGTCAAGCTGCTGCAACTAAATGTGTCCACATTCACAACTAGTGAAACATTGAGGGTACAAGGCATGAAATATGTTTTACCACATTTTTCTATGGAGATGTAAAACCCTCATCCATACGACCATCTTATACAAATTAAAACATGAGAGCATAATATCATCCCATTCTGCTAAGCATAGAAAATTGATTCTGACCTGTGATTTCTTTGTATAAAGAAGAAAGTCCACGTGCAACATCACTGGGACTAGCTTGTGCACCCTGATCACCAAGCACCAACCTGGTGTCTGCGTTCATTATTTCCACATCGATAAACATTGGGCGAGTTGCCACATAATGTTGCATGGCACTGCTTCCCCTGTTAAACTGTCTTGTAGAACACAAAAGTAAGTGCAACAGACTATTTATGATATTCAATGTAAATTGCATGCAAATTGTAAATGAGAATTCACTGATGCATTTGCACCTTTAGAATAAAGAAGTTCTTCAAATGTGTTCAAATTTGGCACTATGGTTGACAAGTGCCATCAAGGATTTCTTTTCGAGTAAAAAATATACTATCTATTTCGAAAGGTGAAAGCACTATGCGAAATTTCAAAATAAATATCCAGATGCAAGCATCATAACTTTTACCTGTTTACTTAAACGAACACAGTTTTTGACACTACTATTACAACTATGAATCAGTTAATATTGGAAAAAGAAAACATAGAAGGGATAAGATAGTCAACATATACAACTATACAACTGAACTTCAAACTTTTTAGAAGTACTAATAACAAAGAAGATACAATATAGATTCAGGATTTGAAAACAAAACAATTATATATTCACAAAAGAAAATATCTCAATGTTTACCTGAGACAATATCTTTGCACATTCTGACATTGTAGAAAGTTCTCTTTTTTGTGAGGCAGCGTCAAACCTAGACAACAATCTATTCTCCAATTCTGAAGAAAAGAACCAGAAATAACATACAGTTACATTCAACACCTCAAAGAAATAAGAGCATTGTAGAGTCAAAAAGATATAAATAACCCTTGAGGAGGTTCCATCACCCATTGACATTTAAAAGAATTTTGATTATGTAAAAGATGACACGCTTTTGTGCATTCAATTGCCCTCATATGCATATAGCAGGGAGGGAATTTTATATGTCACTTAAATTTGAATTTTTTTTCTTTGGAAGGAATATAGAGGACAAGAGGTGCGATTGGTTATTAGAGACTATTTTTTTTCTCCTAACATTCATATGTTACTATATGTAATATTTATTTGTTTACAAACTGGGGGTGTCTAACTACGTAAATTAAATATAAGTGAAAAGGAAATTTCAATACAAAATTTTCCAATGATTGTATCAACTTCACTCACCATTGCAGTAATCCTGAAGATTAGCAACTGCAACTTCCAATCCCCTGCTGGCAGTAGCATTTCCTGCATCTGAAGGAGCTCCTATACCTTGTTTTCCAACATCTTCCTCAGCAAACATTCCTGTGACAAGCAACAACAGAAAATTAAAAGGTCAACAATACAAGCCAAGCAAACTACTCAACAGGATCATGACGATTTAAACATTAGTTACCAAAAGGTCATAGCTTCCACAGAAAGAGTCCATATTGTGAGTTTGTGACTATGAACAAGTAATAAGCACAAAAAATTGAAATTTGGAAGGGAAAAAAAATGGCAAGGTTTGAGAGGAGGCCAAATAGGTGAGGGAATCAGGACAAAAATAAACCACATTTTACATTCTCTTATCAGCCCTGTTTACATCTATTCTCAACGCACTAAGCATAAAACTCGTAAGCTACCAAACATTACATGTTCCCACCCATTACCATTTAACCGAAATAGGTCTAATCGATACATTTCAGAAGGTTAAACTTCATGATTAAAATAAGTGATTTCCAGATAATAAAATTAAAAAGGATAAGGGTGTATACTTCAAGCAAGCTTCTTGATAAAGCACAACAGTATATCTTTAATGATCACTCCTAATTATAAAAAAAATACTAGTACTATCAAATAGAAATCAATACTGAAATATCATATTTAACAACCTTAGAAACAATATGAAGGAGTAAAAGTGTGAACCTTAAAAGAAGTAAAAAAAAAAAGCCTTAAAAAGCTGTGCAGAAGACATAATAACTTACGCAACTTTTGTGCAATTGAAGCAGCCTCTGCAACACGACTGTCATCAGAAAACAGAGGTGAAAGTTCCATGAGGTCTCCAGGACTGCTATTGAACTCCATCAAGTACTGTATAGTTTCAATGTGATCAAACAATCTTAGCCATTAAGAAGCAACAATTTACCCCATTTTCAGTGAATCAGGAGTACCTTTATCAGATCTATTGTCTGGCTAGCAGTATCTCGTTGGGAATCAGCACTCTGACAAATGATAATAATAAAAGATCAATATTTAAAAAAATGAATCAAAAATAAACTAATTGGCACCATCCAGGCCAAGTACTAAACCAGAATGATCTGAAGCAGTGAATTCAGTTTTTAAATTGTGAGTCTGTGAGAAGTACAGTAATAATATAAATAACAAGATACTACCTGCAGATGATCTCCAATTTTTGCTGCAGTCTGTCCAACACTTGAAATACGTGAATCCAGCCTCGCAAAGCTATCAAACAAGCCATCTACACCCTTTTCCAACTGCAAAACAAAGTGTTAAGGATAAGCTAAAACCTCATTTCCCTCCCTAAGTACATCCTCGAATTTTCTTTGAATACAACAGTCAAAACCAAACATGGTTAGGATGAGCCATGAAGATTGTTTAATCAAAGCTATCACAAAGCAAAGAAAGATATCTCCCAAGGTGTTGCTATTTCACGAGCAAGGGGCCAACGGCCATGGAGCATGAACCACAATCATAAGAAAGTAGAAGTATCTAACCAAGAATTTACGAACAAATAGTTTTTTTCTCATTGGAAGATTGAATTAGTTCAGAATCGACAAATCTGACAGCTGATCATGAGAAAATAGTATAAAGGTACTTATAAACCCAATGAGCAGGATTTAGTGCGCATCACAGCAAATCTTGAGAGAAACCAACCTCTGCCAGAGTCTTTCGATGCTTAGAATCTTGGGTTGAAACGTCCATTTTGAGATCTTGAAGTTTTGTATCAACCTTCATGGCAAAACGGCAAGAGACAGGTGAGAAGGAAAATAATTAAAAGTAAATGGAATTATCTTACCAAATTGCACATTATGCCACCGGCCAATCTAGAAATTCAACCCATATACCTGCTGCTGGAGATCAATTAATTCCTTAGAAGAATCCTGGAATAGTCCCAACAGAGCATCAACTTCAGGAAATAAAGGTATTGAAAGCCCCTGAGCTGCTAAATCATTGAGACCATGACCATCAGATGCCTCCGCATCTTCTTCTTGAAAAGACGGTAGTAACTCATTCACCAAGTTCCCAAATAACGCATCAAATGAAAAATCCCCCTGCAGAGAGTCACTACGCCTTAAACCTTGCTGAGAGACAATGCCTTCGGATTCAATAGATACACATAAATTCATATGCTATACCATTCTTATTAGACCAATACTGACAACAAATGAATTCCTAATTGTCATCAAGGTGTCATTCAACATCTCATTTTCTGATGATGCTTGCTTCATATGCCAATTTTTCAAGTCTTTTACAAGCACAGAACGGAATTTTCTTACTAGCCAAAACCGGTACAAGCCTATTACCTTGAAACTGCAAATATTGAGCATAACCGGAGGCGCATTTCCATATGCTATACCATTCCTATTAGACCAATACTAACAACACTTGGTAATAGCACACCGCAACAACATGAATTCCTAATTCTCATCAAGGCGCCATTAAGGATCTCATTTTCTGATGATGCTTGCTTCCTATGCCAATTTTCAACTCTTTTACAAGCACAAAACGGAACTTTCTTACTAGCCAAAACGTTACAAGCTAATTACCTTGAAACTGTCGATATTGAGCATACCCGGAGGCGCATTTCCAGTTGAGATCTTTGACATCTTTATCACCACGCCTCTCTAGCACCTTTGTTTATCTGCTAAGTAAATAGAAAAGCTGAACTGGATCGCGAAATCAAGTGAAATTCCACGGTGACAAAAAGACATTAGCAAACAAGCAATTCAATTCAGAAGGACGAGTTCAAACCGATCAATTTTGGAGACGAGTAGAGTAGAGTTTGACGAGGCAGAGAAGATCTGCCGATGCTGGTGAAGAATTGTTTCTCTCGAGTTCTCCGTTCCGTCCTGATTCTTCTGTCTCCGTTCCTTCTTACGACTGTTTACAGTTGAATGAGCTTGGGCCTGGTTAAAGACAGGCCCGCTAGACAAGAAAGGAAATGAGAAAGACAAGGTCGTGGTCAGCCCGGTAATTTAGTTCGAGTGATCAAATAGAGCTTGTTTCAAACTATCGAGTCATTTTTTGAAACTTGGTGTTGGAATATTTTTTTTAATTTGAAAATGAACGATTTACGTTTTGTAAATTTGTGTGTTACATTTGGTTCGGCGGTAAAGAGTTCGTGATATAGTACCATAACAAGTAGTATTTGGAGTTATCGCGGATCAAGGATGCGACTGTAATGTTAATTTGAATGGCTAAATGCCTAAATCCTCAATCGATGAAACTTAAAGTAAATTCCAGTTCGGTCTTAATATCTTCTCTTAAATTGGATCAGATTAGGAGAAGTCCTGTAAAGAATAATTTTCACGTATTAGGATTTTGATGTCGAGAAGTTATTGATGTATGCAAAGAAGGCTTGTAATATCGTCAATTAATAAGGTTTTTGCTTCTAAATAATCTCGAGAAGAACCTCTCAATGATTGCATGTGGACGATTAGTTCGTACGATTATTTGTATGGATGTGTATTTGTCACAATGAGTTGCAATTTTGAATGGTTTTGTGGTATCTCCTTTCACGTGAACTTTTGATTCGGTACTTAAGGATCTCATTCTTAAGGATAGATCACTCTTGTTTTGTTATTCTAGCCTAATCCATTTTCTTATAAAAATATGTATGAATGTTTATGAAAGCCTTTTATGGACCGAAAAAAAAAGTATACACTGTATTATTTTATTAGTACAACATCATAACATCGTATTATTCATAATAAATACGTACAAACATGACTTTACTCGACTGACCCACTTAACACAAACATATTTTAAAAAGCATAGAATGATGATATCACAACATTAATACATGATAAGCATAAGGGGTACTATTTATATAATAATTAATTTAAGTAGTACGATTCATAGCCATGGCTTGAATACGAAACTTCATGGCAACAGACAATTTGTCGAGGGAAGGAAGATTGTCCTTAAAAACAGGGCAGTCGAGGATCTCATCTATCCAACCCCATAGCAGAGGGAATGCATCCCTTGTAAAAGAGAAGATCCCCACTGCTTGCTCAGCTGCCGGAATCCACAAGGCCACCGCGGTAGCTGCCATGTCTACCGCCCCAAACTCTTCGCCCCCAAAGAACTTCTTGTCATTCAACTCGTTCTCCAAGATCATCATGGCTTCATACGCGTCTTTATGTGCTGCCTCTCGCTCCTTCTCATCCCCGAGCATCGATTTTCTCCCCGGGCCTAATATCTGGTTAGTCACCATAATTCTTTAGAATAAAAACAATTTCACATGTAATGTAAGGACTAAATGTGACTAGCACATAAGTTTTGGATCACTCCTATCACCACCTAATTTTAGCATCATTGGGCTTATATATGCGACTTATATACATAAATACTATATTGTAGTTATTCTTCTAACGGTTTTAGTAGATTTTAAACCTATTTCTGATATAAAAAAATCTCACATCGAAAATTGAGAACAAACCTGACTAATATATAAGTTTGTGAGCCACCCTATAATATTTACATAGACGGGTTACTTTGAATGGACTTTCTGTGAATTAATGTTGAACTTTTGAATACTCCCTCCGTCCCCGATAACTTGTCCGTAAAGTAGATTTGCACGTGGATTAATGAAAGTGGTAAAGTTTGATAGGTGATGTGAAAAAAGTGATAAAGTTTGATAGGTGATGTGAAAAAAGGGATAAAGTTGATGAAAAGGGTAATAAAGTTGATAGGTGATGTGAAAAGAGTGGGGATAGTTTTGTAATTTTATTGAAAAAAGTGATAAAGTTGAGGAGAAAGTTGGATAATGAGTGTAAAAAAGAAGTGATATAAATGGAAAGAAATGGAGATGGACAAAGTTTTAGGGACAACCGAAAAGGAAAGACGGACAAGTTATCAGGGACGGAGGGAGTATAACATACCGTTATACTAATAAATATAGAACTAATTGAAAAACAAAATCACATAGGGTAATATGATTTATATCCACACGAGGTAAAATGAGTGACTCATCTTGCTTAGCAAGTCACATCTATACTACCTATAGTATAAAGCGGAGACAATGTCTTCACAAAAATTTGCGCCACGTGTCATTTCAATAATAAAATATTCAGTTGAATCCTCCTTTATACAAATTAGGTAGTTAGAATCTCATATAATCTTATCTCGTAAAAAATGATTAAAATTTACCAAAAATCCTGAATTATCTTGAAAATTATAAATTATCACTTATCAAGAATTAGTTATATAATCTTCCCATAAATATTGTACTATTTAATAAAACATGATATTTATCATAAAGTAATTTTTAAACAAATCCAACTTATTTATATTGGGAGATGATTTACTATTGATAAAAAACTAATCATAATACGAAGAGATAAATATATATGATCCTATAATTTTAACATGATCATTGAGATTACATATCTATATTAAATTGGCTTTATAATCACAGTACCCGTACCATGTACGGGGGTTAACACAAGGTAACAAGAAATCTTCAAAATACCCACCCCTTTTTATACAAAAAAAAACACCATTTTCTTCTATATGTTGAATTGGAAATCGACTACTATGGAAATTGCACAATGTATATGATGAAACTAGTAACTAACTGAATACCTTGTCGTCAATGAACTTGCACCAAAAACGCACCAAGGCACGGTCAAGAGGATCCTGAGGGAAGATGGGGTTGGACTTCCATGTCTCGTCGATGTACTCGAGGATGACCATCGACTCGGCTATGGCGTTGCCATTGTGTATGAGGACGGGGACTTTCTTGTGAACCGGGTTCGATTCAAGGAGCAAAGGGCTCTTGTTCCTCAGATCAATCTCGACGTATTCGTAAGGGATGCCCTTAAACTTGAGGGCTATCTCTACCCTCCGACTGTAAGGGCTCATCCACGTCCCCAGCAACTTCACTTCATCTTCGCCTGCCATTTTAGCTTAGTCTAGTCTTGGTGTTTTTCTCAGTTGATCAAAATGGTTTGACTTTTTTTTGCTCTAGTACGTCTTAGCTTTGAAGAGATGAATAAGATGGGTTTGTTTTGGTCGAGATTTATATTGCTCCTTTGGTCAGTTTCTTGAGCGATAAGATTAGATTAAGTTGTGGTGTTTTTGTTTAACTATTTCGTGTGAGATCAAATTTCTCATTAAATATTAATTTCAGGGTAAGCTAGTACGAGGGTTAATTAGACTGAGGTTTTTTTATGCTTTTGTTCATCGTATAGACCGAGTTTTTGTGAAGGAAATGTCCCGATGACATTTGCACTGATGTCAGACTGAGGTTTCTTAATTATTTGTAATTTTCGGTTTGCTTATTCTTCCAATCCTGTTCAAAGTCAACGAGTTCCTACCTATATGTAGTAGATGATTGACTTTGTAAGGAGCAAATTATACAAAGTTGAACAAATTATACGGATGAACTTTGCTATAAAATATGGGCAAATTATACGAAGTTGAACAAATTATACGGATGAACTTTGCTATAAAATATGGATGAACAAATTGACAATAAAGTTGAACAAATTATACAAAGTTCGATTGTTATAAAATATGGATGAACAAATTGATAATAGAGTTGAACAAATGATACAAAGTTCGATCGCTATAAAATATGGATGAACAAATTGACAATAGAGATGAACAAATTGACAATAGAGGTGAACGAATTAGGAATAGATATAAACAAATCATAAAAAGTTCGCTTGCTATAAAATATGAATGAACAAATTGACAATAGGGATGAACAAATTGGCAATAGAGCTGAATAAATTATACAAAGTTCGATTGTTATAGAATATGGATGAACAAATTGACAATAGAGGTGAACTAATTGGTAATAGAGGTGAACAAATTGACAATAAAGCTGAACAAATTCATATTACTGATGAACAGTCTTGGACGCGAATAATTTGCCAAAAATTTGGTCGTGTCGTTTTTTTTTCCTTTTTTTCAGGGTTCTTGATCTCTCCTCATCCAACGACTCTTGTTATTCTCATTTCTCACCAAAGCATCCATTCTTATCGGATCCAAAATGCACGAATAATTCGCCAAAAATTCAGCCGTACTGTTTTCCCCCCATTTTTTCAAGGTGCTTGATCTCTACGCATCCAACGGTTCTTGTTTATTCTCATTTATCACCTAAGCATCCTACGACTCTTGTTTATTCTCATTTATCACATAAGCATCGATTCTCATCCAACGACTCTTGTTTATTCTCATGTCCCATCTAAGCATTCATTCTCATCCAACGAATCTTGTTTACTCTCATTTCTCATCTAAGCATTCATTCTCATCTAACGAATCTTGTTTACTCTCATTTCTCATCTAAGCATCCATTCTCACCAACATCCATTCTCATCCAACGACTCTTGTTTTATTCTCATTTCTTACCTAAGCATTCATTCTCACCGGATCCGGATCCAGATCCAAGACATTTTTTTTGTTCGAATAAATTTATAAAGATACTCAACATTCATTCTCACCGGATCCGGATCCAGATCCAAGACATTTTTTTGTTCGAATAAATTTATAAAGATACTCAACTTCGATCGGATAAAATTTCATCAAATTATACCTTAAAGGCTGTTTAAATTGGTGTATTGTATCATTTGTGTTGTACGTCGCACTCTCATTGACAAGTTTTTCGGCAACAACACAATTCATTCAACCAGATAAATCGTTTGACAGAAGAGGGTAGAAACCCAGTCATTCAACCAGATATCGCATTGTCAATCAAAATAAGCATTAATACGTTTGCTCTCCAAACTGTCTCGTTAGGGACTTGTTTGTTCCAAACATATAAAAACCAAGACATACATATAGCTTAAATACCAAACATACAATTTACCCAATATAACCAAGTGGGTAACGAGCAGCTGAGAATACAGTGCGAAATCTTAGGCAACCTAGCCTTTTAAAATCTTTATGTGCATGTTTAAGTAGGCACAATATAGAGCCAACTCGCAAGTACCTAATCACACTCATAACTAGCACAATATACTCATAGCTAGAATTAGATAGCTGGCTGACCCAGGGAGTCTTCATATTTAGGGCATTTAAAATACCGACACGCGATAACAATTAGAAAGCTGGTAAGAATATCCATTAGTAATGGTAGAGAGCCAGAGGAGCCATGGTTCCCGTCATTGGAGGGTAAAATTCTTTCTTTTTTTACGAGGGGTAAGAATCCTACGCAGCATAAAGGGATTTCACCTCCCTCCTCAGGAACGACGGCAATGCAAAAGCAGCTGTATGGACCTGACCAATGCAAAAGCAACGCAGTTTAGTCATCTCCATTCTAAGAGCTCCGCTAGTTGTTCAGTCGAGTATGAAATCATTTGCGGTGATGAGTAAGACTTGCTACTTCAAGTAAACAGGCTTGAATATGAAACTCATTTTCTCACCTCTGAGTTATAAAACTTGAGTTCTCTTCGATGCTTGAGGGCACCATCTATCTTCTCAATTGGATTGACAGGATTCAGAAAATCGACTGGTGGTCCCTCCTTCGCACAAAGCAGAAAGCCAATTGCACCACTAATAAACATAGGGAAAAGAAACTATAAGAAACTACTTGAATCAATATAGATGAGTAGATGATTACCAAGGTTTGCACACCTCAAGAATGAAGCAATATAACAGAATAGATTGAACAGTTCATTAACCCAGTCCCCACCATTTGTAAAATAGTCAACTTTTTCAAAGATCTTTAGGATAGCATCTCTATATTTGGGTGGTGGTGCAAGGGAAAGAGTAATCAAGATACAGGGAACTGACTCTCGAGGCCTCTCAAGAAGTCAAATCCCTCTCCAGTCATTATTAATTCATGTTAGAATTGCTATACATGCAATTATCACAACTGAAATACTTTTGCACCTTCAGCCCTTCTCAGATATGTACACCTTTTTCCTGCTTTTGTTCTAGAGTATTTATCCTTTCGATTGTTCTAACCTCTGCCTAAAGACATAGTTTAGGAAGCTTAGAATAGAAATTGTTGGTTTAAATTATGCAAGGATATTTACACTAAAGGGATTATTAGTGTCCTTTAAGGTTTTAGGTTCAGCACCTAGTATACTTAACCTAAGGGCATAGGTTAGAAAAAACACTATTTTTTTTATCCCTACATTTTCAGGGTTATTGGTACTCATGCTTCCGTATTTCTTCCATTCACTCTCATCTGTACAACAACAAAGCAGTAAATACATCTCAGTTTCCCAAATTGCAATGGAGGTAAGTAGGGTAACAAAGAGGCTAAAGACAACAAAATTTAAATACATATATCTATAGATATATCAAAAACGGTTTCCTTAAAGAATAGTTATAAAGCAAAATTAGACATATTTAGGAAGTGAATTCAGCAAAACATACATTAGCCCATGACACTTTCAGTTTGGGATAAGAATAAAAACCAACACCCAAGGAGAAATAATAGACCAGTAATAACATTACACAAGAACAATGTACCTTGGATAAGTGGGTACACTAGTCCATGCATAATGCACAGATCCTTTGAAAGTTTCACGGCAAATGGATAGCATATCCTCAATTAAATGGGTGTGCAGCCACATACTTTCAGCCATGTTACAAAGGACACCACCAGGCCTCAAAGCTTTTGCTAAAGTTTCAAAAAATGGCTTTTCAACCAGTTCTTGTGCTGGACCTGAGAGAATTATAGCTCAGAAAATGTAAGGCACTAAATATTGCTTTCAAAGTTTATTTTTATTCATTTGATGAATCCACACTTTAGTATGTAATCTACCTTCATAGTACAAATATATTACACTAATCTACAATTCACTCAAGCAGGTTCATAATGTTTTACACAAACAAACATACCAACAGGGTCAGAAGAATCCACTATTATAGCATCATACTTTCCCTCAGGCGCATTCTTTAGGTATTCAACCGCTGCCAAACATCAAAAGAAAATCTATCTTAGAGAACCTTTCAGATCACCCTTCATCGTTGCAACCTTGGCATATCATCAGAATGATAAGCAAGGAGTTGCCATGGTTTTTTTAAATAAGGAATATATATCAGCATAGGAATGGTTACTCATACCATCACCCAAATGTAGTTGGACACGAGAATCATCAAACCCTGCAGCAAGCTCAGGAAAAAACTTTCTGGAAACCTGACAAAAAAAAAGCAAAATCGTTCTTAGCTGTATCTACACGCTTAAAAAGAAAAACAAAATAGAGCATATGCGTGTGTCTTACATCAATGACCATCTTATCAATCTCACATATGTCTATCACCTCTACAGAGTTGTGGCGACAAATCTCTCTAAGAACTCCTCCATCCCCACCGCCTACAACCAGTACCTGCAACAAGATATCAAACTTAATCATGACAAACAACTTGCACTATACAACTAAAATGAAGAGAGTGGATCACATTGATAACATAACAATATTGTGTTCATCACCATCTTATATTTACACTAGGCTAAACGGGAGCAGTTGCAAAATAATGACCCATATCAACACCATTCTCAGAAAAGGAAGAGGAAAGACAAACGAGACCCAAACTTACAACTAACTATTTTAACATCAGAGAAACGTCAATATAAAAATTGGGTGTCCACAACTAGACATCGTTCTCACGAAAGCAGCTCAACTGAATATAATGCCTATCAAAAAAATATATATAAGACACTATTAATTTTGAAAGGATAATTCTAGTACTGATAGAAATGGGCGCAAAAGAAATGATAAAGAGTTCTGAAAGGACATAAGTCACAAGGGAAGCTCTAACCCTTAGGATATAAGTAGATAATTTCCCAACTAAAGGCAAATCTGTGACAGATGGAAAGAATGTAAGTCACTTTTCAGGGAGATATAGGCATGAACGCTAACATCATTCCTCATATCATATAATATTAACCATGAATTTATTCATCATATATTTACAACACCAACCGAAAAGAAAAAAAAACACACTTGTATCTGTTTTATGAAGCAATTGCTAAAAGACCATAAAAACTAGCACCACAGACTTCAAAAAAGATGCTTCATGAAGAAAGCTAAAAAACTACGCCGAAGATGCACATAATTAGATAAACAGAGTGTGACTGAATAATAATACCTTTTTAGGAGATTTAATCGAGCAAAGGGGAAGATGAGCAATCATCTCCTGGTAAGCACACTCATCTTTTGCAGTTAACTGAAGAATCCCATCAAGCACAAGCACCTTGCCATAGCTAGATGACTGCAGACACAAGAGACACCAATCTATAAAATAGGAATAGTTTTATTTCTTTAAAAAACAGTTAGAAAGTAACTTTTCTCACACTTGTTTTAACATGTAAAAGAGAAGACTCTTTAGGTATTCACTATTATTACAAAAGAAATGTAACAGTTGAAAACCTCAAATACAATGACTTCTTGATACTCTGATCTTTCCTTGAACAAGATCTTCTCAACTCGCAAGGAATGTGCTTCATCTAAGAAAACAGGATTGAACTACTTCAGTCATACAAATTATGCGAAACCAACAAGATTGAACTACTTCAGTCATACAAACTTAAGACCCATAGTAGAGACATCAAAGTAGTCATACCCGGCCACATAGGGTTGTTGAAATAAAGCTGATTCCCATCCTTACCTGTCATCAAAAAGCCATGAAAGATAAACTAGTAAACCCATCAATGCATAGAACTTTGTAAGGAGCTTTAAGCTGGAAACTATGGTGCAGAAATAACAACCAACCAGAATGCTGTTCAGAGAACCACCCAGAAACCACAGTTGGATGGCATTTGCCTTCAGATTTAGCAGCTGCAGCTCTAGCCTTCAAACAACAAGATGGGATGTCCTTGTTTGAAGCATGAATGTCGCCTCCCTCCATCCTTCTCTGTCTCCAGCCTCTGATCACAATTTGGTGCACTCTAAGCAACTAGGGGGAAACAAAACAAAACTAAAAACTAAAAAGAACTAATTTAAACAAGAGCACCCAATTCTTCCCCAAAGAGAGTCTTCAGTTAACCATCATTTTGAAGGAATTGAGTTACTACATGTCAATAACCATACCAGCATACAATGGCGGAGGCAGGTGGGGGCGGCCGGGGGTTCTCAGCCAGGCGCCAGCGGCACAGAACAAGTGAAAATTTGGGTCTTTTTTCTCAATTGAGAAATATGAACGACGGTGACATTAGGAGACAGAGAATTCAATTGAGAGGGACAAGTTCAAACCTATCAATTTTGGGAGACGAATTTGTAGAGTTTGACGGGGTAGAAGGGATTTGCCGATGCCGGTGAAGAAATCTTTACCCCGAGTCCTTCGTTCCGTCCTGATTCTCTCTCCGTTGCTTGCTAGGGCTGTTGATCCGTTGGATGAGTTTGGGCTTGTTTAATAATGACGGCCGATGGACAGAAATGGGAAAGGACAGGCTCGTGATCAGCCCAGTTATTCAGTTTGAGTGGTTCTAGGGCGGTCTAAAAAAACAAAAACAAAAAAAAGTATTCTAGGGCTGTCCACTACAGGGATGTTCAACGAGTTGGGTTGGGTCGGGTCGGGTCAACCCGCGATCCGTAATGTGGCGTAAAAAAATAGAGTGACCCATGACCTAACCTGTGACCCAACTTGTTTGTTTGCGGGTCGATCCGTTAGTCTGTTTGACTTAGTCGAACAAATGTGTTTTATGAAATACGAAAATAAATTGTGAATCGAATCCAAATAATTAAAGTGAGTATTTCCCAAAACGAATTTAACAACAAAGTTATAAAAACAAATAGGTTTTAATAATAATAAAAATATACATATATATATTTGATGTAACGGGTCGCAGGTTGACCCGCAAACCCGTGAGTTTAACCCAACCCGACCCATTATTTGCGGGTCAAGTCAACGCGGGTTGCCCTTAACTCGATCCCTAGTCCAACGTGACGATCCGGCTTGATACCACGGATTTTAGATCAACTCAATGATCCATATAAAAATATAAAGGGAAATTCCGGATGGTGCCCCTCAGTTTTGGGCTTTTCCGGATGGTGCCCATTCCGAAAAATACCCCCGAGCTTTTGAAAAAGTTTGCACAGTGCCCTTCTTCTTCTAATTCCGTTAGTTTGCGCTGATGGGTACTGTTTATCGTCTTCTTCACCCATCCCACAGCCATGAAACCCTCCTCCGGCCACCTTCCGACACCGCCCTCATCATCAATTCCATGGCCTGATATGCAGAACAGGCCAATTGAACACGACCTAAAACAACGAAAAAAAGCATCAAATCTGATCCAATTGAACAAAATCAAGCAAATCGGCCTCCAATTCAGCCAGGTAAGGGTTTTAAGAAGGAAAAAAAACACTAACATTCAGAGGAGGACCAGAGGACTCTTCCTCCATGATCTTCAACAGGCCTCGATCTACAACCGAACAATCGCAACGTTACAAGACAACGAACTCCAATTTCAAATCAATTGAGAAATCTGATAGCGGAAATCTTAAGTAGGAGATTAAAGAAAAGCTTACATTGGATTGTGGAGTAAGCGGAAGCCTACGCCCATCGTCGCCGCCTCTGAAGAATTTTCCGGCCGGCGTGAGATCTTGTTGGATCGTAAGTCAGTATATGAGGGCGTCCTTAACTGGGTTAAGGGCGTCCTTTAGTGCAGCGGAAAGTAGACTTAACAGAATACAAGATAAGTGAACACGAGTATTTATAGAGGAACCCCACTAAGACCAACTAGTCTTATGGGTAAACCTCTACCTCCGTTGGAGGATTTTCAATAGCCGTCCCTTATCTTATTGAGAGTGAGTCCTTACAACTTAGGCGAGTTGTTACACTTCTCTGAGCTAAGCGTCCGTCCTTAGCCTCACTAGTAACACTCCTTTCAACCTAACAAGTAACCTAACACTCTTAGCTATAAGGAAGCTATCACACACGTCTCTCACGGTTCGTTGTGAGAGACAAACTAAAACTCTAACTGATTTGTGGTTTGTTTTGGATTTGGTGTGGTTGGACTTTCTTTCTCTTGCTTCAAGCTCACTTGATCTTCTCGATCTTCGTTGGTGTTCTTGATTGCTTCGGGAGAGCTTGAGAGAAAGTCTTCAAAGTCCACCAACGCTATGCATACCCTTGGGAGGGTATTTATAGCGAAAGTGGTTCTTGTCCTCTAGCGTCCTCTGAGACTCGGCAGAATCCTTGATCTTGATCAACGGTGCGATGAGTCCCTTGAGGAAGTCAACTCTGTTGACGCTTGGGAAGCCTCCGCGTGGGTAGGGGACCATCGCTGGGAAAGCGACGTCTTTGGCATTGTCTACACGTGCCCAGACAAAGGAAGCTTCCTTCTGAGGACTAAGGCCGGACGATGATGTAATCATGTTGGGGCGGCCTTGATTTGAATTTGAACTTCGTCCGTATTTTGGCGCGCGTCCCTTCTTGATGAGGACTCCGTCCTATCTGCGCAGGAACTTCGCCAATTACATTTAGCCTTGGAAGTTCGGGTAACATGTGTCCCTACCGCTCAGGGACTTCCGTTCACTTGTTGTCCTTTTCGCTCATGTTCGTCCACTGGACTTACCTGAGATCAACACTTGGACAACTTATCAAATACATTTGAGTTTGTCATTATCAAAACAAGGGACGATCATTATTGGTTTAGATATTAACGACTGGCGTCCTTAATATCGTCCCAACAGATCTCACTAAGGAGTTCGTGTAACCTAAGGGGCTTGGAGAAGAACAAGCCTGATATGCGCTTTTTGTTGTTGTTGTTGTTTTCTCTTGTATGAATCGGGAATCATTTTTCCAGGCTACGCTACCAATAGGTTAGAAAATCGCAAACTGCCTAGAAGCTCAATTCCATGGCCGGAAATCCTTAATTTCTCCTTAGGGGAATCGACGATGATGAGGGGGAATTGATGACAAGGGTGGTGTCGGAAGGTGGCCGGAGGAGGGTTTCATGGTTGTGGGATGGGTGAAGAGACGATGAACAGTACCCATCAGCGCAAACTAACGGAATTAGAAGAAGGGCACTGTGCGAACTTTTTCAAAACCTCGAGGGTATTTTTCGGAATAAGTTTTTTTTAGGGCACCATCCGGAATAGCCCAAAACTGAGGGGCACCATCCGGAGTTTTCCGAATATAAAAAAATAAACTTGACTCGTGACCTGGTCTGCACTTGGATTTTACGACCAAGTCTGCACTTGTTTTGGTTTAATTCAAAAACTAGTTATGACCCCGGGCCTTGTCCGGGAGCTTTTCAAATAAAATTCAAAACATATTAATTTACAAAGGATAAAGTTATTAAAAATTAAATACATAATCTATTTGAATCCGATAAGTATTGTGAAAGTTGTAACATAAGACTCGAGAGTTTTTCAAATAAAATTTTCAAAACATATTAATTTACAAAAGATATCTATTACAAATTAAATACATAATTTATTTGAATCCGATAAGTATTGTGAAAGTTGTAACACTTTCAATCGGTTAATTGGTTAGTTTTAGTGACATGAATGATGTAATTCTAATTGGTTTGTTCGATGATGCATGGAAGTTTGAAAGGAACATGAGTGTTATAGCAAGACATTCAGGTCATGCATTTACAAGAATTATATATAATATATATACAAAGACTAATTAAATCTTTCATTTTATTATAATATATATTGTTGCTGTAACAATATTTTGATAAATGGAACGGGAGTCCTGCAGCAAGACATTCAGGTCATGCATTTACAAGAATTACAAAACCAACCCCAATTATATGACAAGCCACTACACAATTGCATGCATATATATGGACCGAGTGTGAGAGATAGCATCAACGTGTGAACCTAGTATAAGAATCGGGTGATTCTGATGTAAATATCCCTTAAGATATAGACTGTAAATGAATAATAACCATTGGATTAGAAGAATCCATGGTTGAGATCAAACGGGAGAATACACAGGGAGAAAGGGGGACTTAGATAGGACGGTGGCAATTTTGCAATTATATTGAAATTTGAGGGCATTACTGTCCTTTGTGGTTTAAAAAGAGGGAGGCGTGTTTGAGGGCATATCGTTCTCCCTCTCGTCGAAAGTTCGCCTTAAAATTGGCCAAGGTTGCTCAATTTCATCCTTTCACCCGCTGAATCCTTCGTCCATTCGCCCCAAATCGAATTTGCCACAAGCCTCTCGTCGCCTTCTCCACCTTCGCCGCTCCTTCCACCTCCCCTTCCCCCAATTATCCGGCGAGCTCGGTTCCGATTCTGATACCGGTGTTCAACTCTCGTTGCACGACAAATCCTTCCACGCCGGCCCTCTCCCCGATCACCTCCCCTCAAGCGCCGCTCTTCGCTCAATCCTCACCGGAGATCGCCTCGCGAAACAACGGCCACGGCCACGCCGCCGGATCCGAGCAGACACCAGCCGCCGTGTTCAAGAAATGGCAGGCCGCTCCGCTCTGCTTCGATCCGGCTCCCATGGCCTCCTTCGTCGTCGTCGACAGATCTAGAAGATGATCCGAATCGGTGACAATCGAGTTCCGTTAGGATCTGACGAGATCTAGGGTTAATTTCCTGTGATTGTAAACTTCCTTCCGCTTAGGGATGATTTTTGGATTTGTGAATACCGATTTGTTCTAATCATCGTCAGGCGGCGTGGAAATTAAGGTCGCAAAAGATCAATTAGTGTTAATTACTGAAGATTATTATAGTGTTAGTACCATTGAATGATATTATGTTTTATAGGACATATTGTAATCCGCAAGTCATTATTTGTACCATGAACTTTATTATCCGTCCATTATACTTGGTAAGATTATGGACCTATGGTAGATGTTTTTGGTTAAACTCTATCAGTGAGTTTGTGAGAGTTTTTATGTAAGATTGCTCAATCTATCTGAGTATATGTATATGGGCAGCTGATTTGATGGAAAATGTGTCTAAAAACGAAGGAAACTAGGTAGGTAGAGTTGAGTTGTATGAATGAATGTGAAATGGTGAAGGGTGCTTCATTACATACAAGAAGAAGACTATTGTTCAGGTACAGAAACATGTACATCATCCAAATGAGTACTCATCTCAAACACGTATCCTTGTTCTTGAATGGGAATGATGACCATCCTTTCCCGGGTGGGGTTTTGCAAATGCAAATGGAGGAACGAGGGATCTCTCATTAGCCCATTATTTGTAGACGCAACAGCAGCAATTCATACGGAGTGTATATTTGTAACGGAAGGGAGTGAAGCTAGATTCATGGTTTGCTAAAATCAAGAGGAAGCCCATTCATTAAGCAATTCAATGTGGACTCTCTTTAATAAAATGCTTGTAATTATAATTTGGCTCAATTTGAACTAGTTCATCGTACCCTTGAAATAAAATTAAGTGTACATTTCCCCTTCTTATGCTATGACGTGTTTATATATCTATCTTTCATGTTCACGTATTTAAATACTATGTTCACATAAGATATGCATTTGTTCACAAATAAAAATGGTAATGTTTAAGATTAGCATGTTCACATATTTGTCTTATTTGTTCACGTATTTTACTAAGATGTTCACATATTTGTTTCTTCTGTTCACGTATTTTAGATGTGCGTTCACATATTTGAGTATCATGTTCACATATTTTAGATGTGCGTTCACATATTTGAGTATCATGTTCACGTATTTGAATACCATGTTCACGTATTTTAGATGTTTGTTCGCATATGAAATAATTGTGTTCACGTATTTTAGATGTACGTTCACATATTTGAGTATAATGTTCACATATTTGAGTATCATGTTCACGTATTTGAGTACCATGTTCGTGTATTTTAGATGTTTGTTCGCATATGAAATAATTGTGTTCACGTATTTTAGATGTAAGTTCACATATTTGAGTATAATGTTCACGTATTTGAGTATCATGTTCACGTATTTTAGATTTACGTTCATATATTAAGTGGTTGTGTTCACGTATTTTAGATTTACGTTCATATATTAAGTGGTTGTGTTCACGTATTTGAGTATCATGTTCACGTATGTTGGATGTACGTTCACATATGAAGTAGTAGTGTTCACGTATTTGAGTATCATGTTCACGTATTTTAGATGTGTGTTCACATATTTGAGTATATGTTCACGTATTTGAGCATCAAGTTTGATTTTTTATCACCAAAACAGGATAAATCAAGCACCTCGAATTTTTAACTATTGATTTTTTTTTCCATTTTCTTCTCAAGTTTGACCACAATGACCAATTCAATTCTAGGTGCAATATTTGGTGCTCAATCATCATCATCTGCAATGTTGAAAGTTGAAAAACAAAGGCTCGGCAAAGAAACAACAGATTGGCACTTTAGAGGACAAATTTCAATGGATTGGAAGCGATTTGGAGATACTCGTTCAATCATGCACACACAAACTGAACACTTCAACAAAATGCCAGATTGGCACTTCACATATTTAGATGTAGACAAAATAATCAGTTAGCCTAATCCCAGCTTAAATTAGTTGATTTTGTAGGTACATGAACCCAAATTGAACAATCCAATAAAATGCCAGAAATGTACATCAAACCCTAACTTTACTTTTGATCTTTACCAGAACAAATCAAGATGATGCACATGAATCCAGATACAAAATTGAGGGGACAAAACAATTCTATCCCAGATCAAGATCAAAACGAATCAAAATTGAGGTAAAATGACAATTGAACACTTCAACATGGAAGTCTATCCACCAGCTTCACAAACCGACGACGCCTCCGCCATCGCCGAGAACTCAAATTCCACCGCAGCACCGCTCCACTACCAATCCAAGGCTACTCGAACCTGAACGAGCTAGGGCACGAGCTCTCCTTCATCCAAGAACTTGCCTTCCGAGGTTCATGGCGATCCATCATCGACAAAGTCTCCCGATCCCGATCTCTCTCGCTCCTCCGCCACCCACACGACCACCTTCTCTACCTCACCTTCAATGTCCTCGCCTTCAATGGCCGACGACATCGACTCTCTCAAAGACCTAGACTGCTCTGTCTACCGCTACGAGTCCTACCCTAAGCTCTACCCCAACCGGATCGGATCCATGGTCCCCTTCTCTCTCCGATGGCTCCACGCTCAGCTCTTGCTCGGTAGGCGCGCTGAGACTCTCGATCGGTTGTATACTCTTCTTGATTTCGTTAGATCTCAGGTTCGGATCAAGATGGAGTTAGGTAATTTGGAGATTTCGTTGCCTGTTTGGAGGAAGAGGGAGGGGTTTGTGTTGAGTTTGCTCTGTGCTTGAATCTGATGAGGGATATGCTTGTAAAGGATCCGAATAATCCCCTTCATCTTCCTGTATAGTTGCAAACAATCTGGTCGGAGAAGAAGAGCGACTCGAGCTAAGCCGACCGAGCAACGAAGATCGGAGAAGAAGGTTGTTCAAATGAAAAAAAACGTAAATGACAATTTTACCCCCTTGTCCTTGAAAATTAAAGGGAAAAATCTTTTAATCGTGACCATCAATCTCCACAATCTAAGGGCTACTGTTAGTTCGTAGTTTATAGGTTAATATTGATTTTTATTTGAACCAGTGCCTTATTATAAAGACGATTTTGGGTAATGGGGCTCGGATGGTGACAACAATGTGGAGAATGGACGGCGCGGTGAAATAATGAGGTAAATGGACTTTTTTGGTGACAACTACAAAAACATCCCAAAACATGGCGTCATGACACCCAAACCTGTCACCACCAAACTAAACCTTGTCACCGCGTACAGAAAAGTCCCCTCCCCCATACAAAACCTTGTCACCACGTACAAACCCCCCCCCCACATACAAAACCTTGTCATCTCTCAAACTAATATCACCAATATTGCACTCTAATTTGTTCATCACGTACGAAAACTTGTCACCTTACCTAGAACCACCCCCAAATTGCACTTAAACTTGTCATCAAAAAATATTAGTAAGCCTATGTGGGATTCGAACCCACATTATCGTACGCTAGGCACGTTGCTCTACCATTTGAGCTAATAGGCTATAATTAAAAGTAATATATAAAAGCTTATCATCACCTAGCAATCAAAGCTGTCACCCACCACAAAATGTGGTGACATGTTAAACCAAACAGAGAACCGCATACAGATTTTGTCACCGCATAAAAAACTGAATTACATTCAACATGTCACCGTGTACAGATTTTGTCACCAAACTAGAAAACAGAATACCCTAGATCACACACAAAACTTGGTGACAAAACAGAAAAATCTAGATCACATGCAGATCTTGTCACCGCAACGAAAAATTGCTTACATTCAAAATGTCACCGCGTATAGATTTTGTCACCAAACTGAAAATCCGAAAACCCTAGATTGCAAACAAAACTTGGTGAAAAACACAGAAACCCTAAAACACGTACAGATTTGTCACCACAAAGAAAATTGGTTACATTCAACATGTCTTTGCTACAGATTATGTTACCAACCTAAGAACTTGTCACCGCATACAGATTTTGACATTAGATCTAAAAAAAATCATAGATCTAGATCTATGATCAAGAAACACCAATTAAACCCCCGATGACAACCCCGTAGATCTAGATCTAGAATTTTAGATCTAGACACTTTCAAAAAAAAACCTAGATCTAGAAATAGCTTTCAAAAAATCCTAGATCTAGAAATTCTAGATCTAGAACTTTCAAGGAAAACCGATGGAAACCCCGATGACAGCCCAATGAAAACCCCGATGACAGCCTTGTAGATCTAGATCTAGAATTTCTAGATCTAAAACTTTCAAAAAAACCTAGATCTAGAAATTCTAGATCTAGAACTTTCAAAAAAATCCTAGATCTAAAAAATCTAACAAAAAAAACCTAGATCTAGATCTAAAGGTGGTATACATACCTTGAAACACGCTGTCGGACACCTCGTCGCCTCGTCGGCCACCTCTTCGCCTCGTCGGCCGCCAAGCTCGGGTATCCTCGTCGGCCACCTCGTCGCTTACCCCCGAAAAGCTGGTCACCATGGCCTTGTCGTCATTATGTATGGACGAAGATGAAAAAGGGAGAGGGGGAGAGATGAGAAGAGGGAGGGAGAGGGAGAGAGAGAGAGCTGGGAAATAGGGAGAGGGAGAGAGAGAGAGAGAGAGTTGGGAAATAATGGGAGGAGAGAGAAAGGAGAAGGGGAGTGGGGGGGTTTTATATTACCGCTTGTCACCATCAGCTTTCAAATTTAGCCGATTTATTTCATTAATTCCACCATGAGTCCCATTCCTTCAATATGTCACCATTTGAGTCCCCCCCACCCAATTCTCTCTATTATAAATAGGGTATATGGTTTAAAAAATACTAATTGACAAAATTGCCCTTAACTTCTTCAGGTTTAGAAGTATATATTGATGATTAATTATGTCTGTAGAGTTAATTTTGTTTTCAAGAGCCATTGTGTACTTCTACGTACCATTTGAATAAATCAACAGCGTTATTGACGATTGACCAAAAAAAGCATAATCGGTCATCTTAGCTTCTTAATTGTATTGATGAAAACTTCTAACCAGTCATATCAAAGCTTATAAGTTAGGCCCACTTTATTCATAATCACTAGTGGCAAAGCCCGTCCGATGGCCGGGCCAAAGCTTATATGAGTTGATTGAATTGCCTCGGAATAGCAAACAAAATCACAAATGAGGCAATCTTAGCCACATAATTGGTGCATAATTAAATGCTCATGCCTCCTCCTTCGGTTTTAGCTTGTGAGTTAAAACAATTACATAAATATATACTAAAAAGAAAAAGACCTTCAAAAGATTGAGGATTGTTTAGGAAAATCATATAGTTCCTTAATTTTAGAGACAAATCCTAAAACGACATATATTTTTTATTAGAGGTAGTATTATCCACGACTCTAATTATATGACTCGCAATAAATGATTTTTTCTAAAATAGCATTATTATTTGAATCGTCAAAAAGAACATGAAAACTTATCCCTCTTGTGACTTATCATACAAATGCTTCTTTTTTTTTAAGAAAATGACATCTATAGAATTTATATATTTTTAATTTCCTCAAAGTAAAACGAATGTACATTTTTTAGTTCGATTTTTCTACAATGTGCCCTAAGGACACACTATAAGAGCCTAATAATAAAGGAAAGATTTTGTAAATCTTACATTTATTGTTTTTAATTTTTTTTATGACGGGTTCACTGTTTCTTTTTTAGAGTTTTAGTTTCTGTTTTTGGTATGTTTATCATGTACCCTTAGCAAACAATAGAAAAACTGATTTTCGTTTTATTTTGTAATTTGAAATGTCCTTTTTGGGGTTTGTTTTTCAAATGCTATGACTTCATAAATTTCATAGGTTATTTTGCTCATTCTATTTTTTTCAAATTCGAATATTAAATTATTTGATTTTATCATAAAATTAAAATAAGTGAATTCGATCTTTTATATATATGATATTCTAATTTTATCATACACTTACGTAGAATTATCACAAAGTTTAACTCTTTCCAACTTGTCATACTTAATCATACTCTAACAAATTTATTAAATATCTCAATAACCTTATAATCATTAGAGAGATATAAGTAATCATTCTTGTAAAGTGTAGAAATATACACTATCTTGAGGATTACTTGCTTAAATTGAATTCTACAAATTTATTAAGGGAGATCGAAATGAACTGTAAGAATTAATAATAAAGGTGGGAGATGGGTCAATTATAAACATTCAGCACTTGGTTCAATCTTTTGTGAAAGAGGTTGGTTCCTCTACATACGGTATCGATCGGTCACATTGATCCTAATTAATAAAACATACTATGTAATTTCTAAGAACTTAAAACCATTAAAGCAAAAAGGTTTGAAGCAAAAATAAAACAATGCAAATTAACTTGGATAAGTAAAACACGAATTACAAACAGTTCCCGCCATTACAGCTCCTCCATTCTCCTCTTCCGCTACTCCTCTGAATCCGATCTCCATCATCCACCCGATCAGCCTCCGGGCCAAAGCGATCAGCGTTTGAAGTGTTGTTTCGCCAGAGCCTTAACCGCTCTTTGATCGTCTTCCATGTCCTCCTGCCAATCTGCTGATTAGACAGAGTTTCTTCCGTTCGAATGACGTCGAAGAGTGTTCGGGCCGATTTGCTCTCGTCGTTGAGGACATCAGCTAGGCGCATGCCGGTGAGATTGCGCGGGATCTGGTTGTTCTTTGCGTAATCGCTGGCTAAGAAGGAAAAGGGAATTATGAAGAAAGGTAGGGCAATTAGGGAACCTGACGACTGTATATATAGCCCCAACAGGTGGCGATCGGTGTACCTGTGTATCAATTCGTGAAATAATGGGTGGAGGTCAACAATCAGAAACTGCTCCAACCTCATGTTCGATGCGGGTACTGAATGAATTAAGCCAATAATAATGTGAGGAAAAAAAATACCAATAACAAGAGAAGTGGGTACAGGAATTGGAATGGAACTATTCACGAATTTGAAGGGGCGGGAGGGTTTGCAGTAAATTGACAACATTTAAGGGCCAATTGGAATTGAACTGCAAACGAATTTGAAGGGGCTGGAGGATTTGGGGTGAATTGACGACATTTAAGCAATTGGATGTGTTGCCTTTTTCAAGTTGTAAAGATTAGAGATCATAAGTACAAGCTGGATTAGAGGGGAATTAAAACAGAGATCATAAGGGCATCTTCAAGAGTTTCCCCATAATTTTCTTTAAAATGAAGAACCAAAAGACATATTCTCCAAAATTATTTTAGTCTAACTCCAACAGTTTCCCTATCTTAAATATTTTTATATTTATTATATACAAAAATATCCTAAAAAAATTATAAAAGATAAACCAGCCAATCAAAAGTTGCCATGATAGAACTTGCAATTAATGTCTTCCCCAAATTATTTTGGAGAATTCTCCAAATATAGGGAAAGTAACTCATTTTTGGAGAAATCCCTATAATGGAGATTGTGATGGGAAATTGTTAGAGTGAAAACTTGTATCATATTCTCCATATTCACATTTTTCAAGAATATGGAGAAACTCTTGGAGATGCTCTAAGCTTCTAACTGGTAAAAATAGAGTAATCGGGATTAGAGATAAAGGTGCAATCTGGATCAAGGTCGGATTCACAAGGCAAGCAGACCCGTTATAAACTTCCATTCCTTCTCTAACTATGGAGATTTCCTTTGAATCACTCTCGTCGGATTCCCAACCACAGTGACCTCCGCCGGAGCATCTTTCACGACCACCGCCCCGGCACCGATTTTGGCGAGTCTCCTGATTCGGCCTATTTTGTATGCCTTATCTTGGTAGTTTTTAGGATGTTTTTGAGTGTTTTAGGCTAGCTTTTAGGCATAATTGTTAGACCCAGGCCGAAGACACAGAAGTTGGTAAAGTGAAGATTTTATGAAGTTGAAGTCGTCTGCAGAAGAACCGCGGGTGCGGAGTCCTTGGCGCGACCGCGGAATCGCTACAGAGACTAGGAGAAGACTTGAAGTGAAGGCCGCGACCGCGGGCGATCAGCCGCGGGCGCGGTAGAAGCAGCGAAGACGAAGTTCGAGAATCGCCTGACCCGCGATCGCGGGTGGCACCCAGCGGATTTTTCCGCGTGTTTATCTTGTTTCCTTTTATCTTTATATCTTTTGGGTATTTTCGGATATTGTTTTTCCAAGACTATTTATAGGGTTTTTAGGTTGTATTTTGAGGGGAATTCAGAACTCATAACTCATAATTCATAGTTAGGTTTTCAATTCTTCTTTAGTTATGGAGAGCTAGTCTCCTTGGGTTCGTTCAAGGGAGAAGCTCTGATGTATGAACTCGTGAGATTTTGGTAATTGATTTCTATCCTTTGGTTAATATTGATTCTCTTGTGCTTCATCTTATGATTGTTGATTGTTTCTCTAGGAGTCGAGACCCTATTGAATTGATTAGCTTTCTACTGTTTGATTAGGTTTGGACCGTGGACAAAACTAATCTGTGAAAACAACTTAACCTAGACCTGTTGTCTATGCAACTAGGATTAAGAAGAGAATTGATTGTTTTATCTTGCAATTGACTCGTAGCTTGATTGTTTGATATTATATCCTGCATATCCTTGTTCTCTATGCTAATTCTAGGTTAAGCGTCCTTGCCTAGGGTTATAGAATTGCTTGGACCGTGGACTTGCAATTGTTAATGATCAGGATAGGAATTAACCATAGGTGTGAATGAAATCAATGGATGAATCGATGATCGAGGGATTATATCATGAGTGGATCTTTTGAATGAACTTGTCTCCTCATCACTTGTTTCCCATATTTGCATGTTTGTTTATTTGTTTGTTTTGTTTCTTAGATTAGTTTAGTTTAGATATTATCTTAATCCCCCCTTTTCTGTAGTTGATAGATATATTAATACTAGAAGCCGTTAGTTCTCTTGGGTTCGACCCCTTACTTACTTGCTATACTTAGTTTGTAGTTTGGGTTATATATCTTTGATCTTGGCACGACGACTTTAGCCGAGTCAAAATTTTGGCGCCGTTGCCGGGGAACTTCGGTTTCATTCTAGTATTAGTATTTTTATTGACTGTTGTGTGGACCTATCTTACGGTCCACACCCTTGCTACTGATTATTTTCCAAGTGCTGTCGTTGTTTTCAGGAGACAGGATGGTTGTTGAATACCCTGCGCTAGATGAAGGGGTAGACTTTGTGCTGAAACCCAGTCTGATTGGTCTATTACCTCGATTCAGTGGGCAGCCTGATGATGATGTAA
Organism: Polygonum aviculare; assembly: GCA_934048045.1. NCBI lineage: Eukaryota > Viridiplantae > Streptophyta > Magnoliopsida > Caryophyllales > Polygonaceae > Polygonum > Polygonum aviculare. The sequence goes on from OW204026.1 coordinate 31,149,425, forward strand.
TTAGACACCTTACAGAGTTTGATCATGTTTGTCTGTGCATAAAGCCTGCTAAGGTCACTGAGGATCAAATCAAGATGCGAGCTTTTCCGTTCTCCTTGACCGGATCAGCCAAGGAGTGGTATTTCTCAATATTAAACAATCCTCACTCTCAGCAGATCACAACATGGAGTCAGTTGAAGGTTGCATTCATGGACAAGTACTTCCCTATTCCAGTAAGGGCAGTTATTAAGAGGAACATCACCACCCTTCAACAACATGACGGGGAGAGCTTGTACGATTATCTTGATCGCTACAAAAGGCTCGTTTCTAGTTATCCAGGCCATGGGTTCACAGATCACGATCTTATTGAGTACATCATGTTTGGCATGTGTCATTATCACAGCAGATTAGTGAACGCTTCATGTGGAGGCTCTTATCTAGACAAAGCTCCCCAGGATGTCTTCAAGATAATAGAGAACTTTGCTACGGAGAGTAGAAGCGTAACACCCTCTTGTCCTGATGAGCCATCAGCTGAAGAACATGTTTCCAGGAAACTGGAGGAGATGAATGAGATTTTTGATAGGAAACTCCGAGAGATGAACTTGGCCATCGAGATGAGAATGAGGGAGATTTCCGAGAAGATCAATATTACTCCTCAAGCACTGGTGAATGTAAGTGCTATGTCATTACGGAGTGGACGAGAGTTGGGCGTAACGAATGACGCTCCTGTTGCTATTCCGCGACCGCGTCAGGCAGACCGCGCCCGCGAAATCCTTACAGAGGCTCCCGTTGATTACTCAGCGGATGATCCGCGACCGCGTCCACCATGCCGCGCTCGCGTATTCTATGCAGAGGCGGTGAAAATCCAAGAAGAGCCGACCCGCGACCGCGGATCACCAACCCGCGACCGCGGGTGTGTGGAGGCCGAAATATCAGTTTCTGTCGACGATCCGCGACCGCGTCCCACTTTCCGCGAGCGCGGGTCTTCTGTTGTCGACGATTATATACATGAGAAGCCGAACCTTCTTCCTCTGGCTCCCCAGAAGCCAAGTCCAAGTCTTCCAGAAGCACTCAAATACTCTATATGGGATGATGAGATGGATGATCCTGATTGTGTCACGACAGAGGTGCCTGACGATGCTTTGGAGGTTTTCCTTCCGCTCGAAGAGATGTCTATGTCTCCTACGGTGGAGTCCCCGGTGGTGATCAATCATGATCCCTGTATCCTTTCCTCTTCTCCCTTATTTTCCATTGATTGTCCTTTGGGTGCTGACATAGGGCTTGAGCATGATAGATTGCCTAATGAGATCTCGCTTAGTAATCCTAAAATAGGTGATAGTGCTAAAATTGAATTTGTCTCTTTTGATGAATACTTTGAAAAACCACCTAATACTCCAAATTGGTTCCATCCTAATCAAGCTGATCATAACTTCTCTAGTTACTTTGATAAATTGAAACGGTGCCTTAATGATATATTATTCATTTTCAATTCATCTTTGTGCTATATATGCTTGCATGAGAGTTGTTCGCAGAACTTTGATAGATTGCTCAGGGCATTGACGATGTCCGATTATGAGTACGTCGAGCCATCGACGTTAACCAAAGGCGCTTCTCGGGAGGCAACCCGAATTTGAGATTCAAGTTGAATTTGAAAATAAAATTTTTTCCGGGCTAACATGCAGGTACTAGGTTCGAAAGAACATTCTGTGGTAGAATCGCGCCCGCGGGGTGCGCAACCACGGTCGCGTTTTGAACACAGAAAACCCAGACGGACAGGTACTAGAAACCCGCGACCGCGGGTATTATCCCGCGATCACGGGTGTGTTACTCAGAAAAAAAAAGAAGGAAAAAAAAAGAAAAAAAAAATACACCATCCCGCGACCTAAAAGTCGCGGATGGCCTTCCCACTCCCACATCCATCATCATCTTCGTCCAGCACACCCGCCGGCCCTACCTATTTCCTCTTCCGTCCAAGTAGCCGGCTGCCCTCACCGCCACCAGCACTACCGTCGGCTTCGCCCTCGTCCTCTTGCGCCGCCGTCTGCCCCCACCACTCTCTCGCTGGCGTTTGCTGTCGGGTCTCTCAGATCCAGATCTGGGCCGACAGTGTGACGCCGTCGCAGCCCCGCACCACCGCTCTGCTGTTGTCGTCGACCCCATCTTCGGCTTCTCTTGCGTCGCCATCGCCGCCAGCCCGGAGCCACTCGAGAAAGTCGCCACCGCCACAGCTTCGTGCAGTTCGCAGATCTGCGAAATCCGCAGACCCGCGACCGCGGAATTCCAACCCGCCCCCGCGGGTGGTCTCTGTTCAGTCCCGATCTCTGGTTCGCTCCCGCGACCGCGGCCCGTACACCCGCGCCCGCGTGTCAGCTCCAGCATCTCCTCTCCGTTCTGTCCTTATTTCGCGTCCGCGGCCCGTACACTCGCGCCCGCGGTTTATCGACAGAGGGTTCACTTGGTTTCGTCAATTGGTAACTTCCTCTTCTGTACTCGATTATTTTCACTACATTATGTCGCATCGAGTGAGGGATCTTACTAGAGGGCAGAAGAAGATTTGGGATGCTTTGAAAGACAGGGATATTATTTCTACTAAGTTCTTCCATGCTCCGACTTTGAGTGCGCTCGGGATGTTAGATTGTACCCAGCGTATGCTTGTGCAAGGTGGTTTAGGGGGATTGATGCGGATTTCTGTAGTGACTTACCGTGGGCTTGTGCTTGAGTTTCTGTCTACATTGCTTATTAATGGCGATGTGCTTTCTTTCCGGGCTTGTGGTAAGCCCTGTACTGTGTCTAAGGAGCAGATTAGAGGGTTGTTTGGTATCACTGCCCCGCCTACTGAGGGGTGGGATTCTTTGCCAGCAGGTCAGGATTTCTTTGATTTCTGGTTTGCTATTACTGGATGCCAGTTTAACAACCAGAGTGGAGAGTACAACTACAAGATCCCGCACCCTTGTATTCGCCTTTGCCACAAGGTGCTCGCTATGACGTTTCTGGGTAAGGGTGAGGTGAACAAGGTCCCTCTTCATGATGCTCGCTTATTGTGGTGTTTGATGCCTTCGCAGCCAGTAGTGCCTGATTGGGTGGAGCTTTTCATTGACAATTTGAAGAAATATCCCAAGAAGGCCGGACGGATTGGTTTTGGCGGTCTGATTACTCTTTTGGCATTACCTCATGTGACTAGAGATGAGATCCAGATGTATCATGGTATGCCTTTGACTGATGATCATGAGTATGATGTCGCCCAGCTGAAGAAGGCGAGATGCTTGAGTGGTTCTGCTGAGTCGGGTTGGTTTTGGATGTTTGGTTCTCCTGCTGCTCGTTATTTGCGACTTCCCCGTCCATTTCTCTATGGTCAGCGGAACCATGATTTCTTTATTGCTCCTGATGCTTTTGAGGAGGCTGTTGCTGCTGCTGATGCTCCTATGCCTGATGCACCGCCAGCTGGTGGAGATCCTACTTGGGATGCTTATGCTTCTGGTGCAGGCTGGGGTTCTTCTGCTGGTGCTAGTTCTTCTGCTCGTGATTTTGGATCCTATGATCAGAGTCAGGAGGCTCGGATGCAGCGTCTTGAGTCTAGAGTTGATGAGATGTCCCAGGCTGTAGCTGGGATGGTTGAGTTTCAGAGGAGGCAGGAGCAGTACTTTCAGGGTATGTGGCCAGGTTATCCTTCTTACTATTTTCAGCCACCACCTCCACCTCCTGATCAGCAGTGAGTCTTCTGATTCCCTTCTCTTTACTTTACTTCTTTGTTCTTAGCTTCATTGAGGACAATGAAGAGTTTAAGTATGGGGGAGGGGATTCACTGCTGTGTTTATGTACAGTTTCAGTCCTGATAAAAGAAAAGAAAGAAATAATAATAAAAAAAGGCATAAAAATTCAAAAAAAAAAGGCATATAAATCCTGGGATGAGTCGAAAACCCGAAAGGGCGGCTCAGGTAATAAGCAGGTAACCCGGACCAGCATTAGGCTGGGGTAAAAAGAGGTTCATGAGTGATGTGAGTTTTTGTGAGCACACCCTTGAAAAATAAAAAGAGTGATTAGGTGAAAACCCAAAAGGGCGCCTAAGTAGAATTGAGCGGAAAAATTGGAGTGTATAGGATTTCATTCTACTTTGGGGCTTGGGGATACATTGTAGATGTCGGGTAGATCTTTAGGATTGCTCTTTCATTATTTGGAGCTTTGAGTGTCTTGATGTATTTTTTGTGAGGTGTGTGTTGAGCTTTCATGTTTTGCTCATTATTTCTCTACTTGGGTTCGGGTTGTGAGCTGAGAGTTTATGGTCGTCTTGTTTCCCTTTACTTCCTGAGATCTTTTGATGTGTTGTTTGTATATTTGCTTTGAGCTTACTCGAGGACGAGCAAGATCTAAGTATGGGGGAATTTGATTCGGCCTATTTTGTATGCCTTATCTTGGTAGTTTTTAGGATGTTTTTGAGTGTTTTAGGCTAGCTTTTAGGCATAATTGTTAGATCCAGGCCGAAGACACAAAAGTTGGTAAAGTGAAGATTTTATGAAGTTGAAGTCGTCTGCAGAAGAACCGCGGGTGCGGAGTCCTTGGCGCGACCGCGGAATCGCTACAAAGACTAGGAGAAGACTTGAAGTGAAGGCCGCGACCGCGGGCGATCAGCCGCGGGCGCGGTAGAAGCAGCGAAGACGAAGTTCGAGAATCGCCTGACCGCGACCGCGGGTTGGTGACCCGCGATCGCGGGTTGGTGACCCGCGATCGCGGGTTGGTGACCCGCGATCGCGGGTGGCGCCCAGCGGATTTTTCCGCGTGTTTATCTTGTTTCCTTTTATCTTTATATCTTTTGGGTATTTTCGGATATTGTTTTTCCGAGACTATTTATAGGGTTTTTAGGTTGTATTTTGAGGGGAATTCAGAACTCATAACTCATAATTCATAGTTAGGTTTTCAATTCTTCTTTAGTTATGGAGAGCTAGTCTCCTTGGGTTCGTTCAAGGGAGAAGCTCTGATGTATGAACTCGTGAGATTTTGGTAATTGATTTCTATCCTTTGGTTAATATTGATTCTCTTGTGCTTCATCTTATGATTGTTGATTGTTTCTCTAGGAGTCGAGACCCTATTGAATTGATTAGCTTTCTACTGTTTGATTAGGTTTGGACCGTGGACAAAACTAATCTGTGAAAACAACTTAACCTAGACCTGTTGTCTATGCAACTAGGATTAAGAAGAGAATTGATTGTTTTATCTTGCAATTGACTCGTAGCTTGATTGTTTGATATTATATCCTGCATATCCTTGTTCTCTATGCTAATTCTAGGTTAAGCGTCCTTGCCTAGGGTTATAGAATTGCTTGGACCGTGGACTTGCGATTGTTAATGATCAGGATAGGAATTAACCATAGGTGTGAATGAAATCAATGGATGAATCTATGATCGAGGGATTATATCATGAGTGGATCTTTTGAATGAACTTGTCTCCTCATCACTTGTTTCCCATATTTGCATGTTTGTTTATTTGTTTGTTTTGTTTCTTAGATTAGTTTAGTTTAGATATTATCTTAATCCCCCCTTTTCTGTAGTTGATAGATATATTAATACTAGAAGCCGTTAGTTCTCTTGGGTTCGACCCCTTACTTACTTGCTATACTTAGTTTGTAGTTTGGGTTATTTATCTTTGATCTTGGCACGACGACTTTAGCCGAGTCATCTCCCAATCTCGACCGCCGTCTCTCCGACCACCACCCTAGTCCTGTGGTCGATCAGTATCCCCTTCCTGAACTTGGCGGCGGGATGAATGTCGACCCTGAACACCTCCGACGCCCTGTTTTGGATGACAATGGCCAATTGAGACCTTCCATTCTTCCAACATGAGTTTGCAACCCGATGCAATTGAAGTGCCAAGAAGCCCTTGAAGTTGAGCAGGCACTCGAGGTATCCCTTATAGGCGGGGCCCCGCTCACGTGCTACCTGGAGATCGGCCTCGATCGCCGATTTGATCTCGACGTCTTTGAACGCCAATGAGAAAACGTCGGTTAAGGCTTCACCCGAAAGAGCTTTAGGGAGGGAAAGTTTGATGGCTAGTTGGTGGGCTAGGGATAGCTCGAGCGAGTCGAAGCTAAGAATGAGAGTTTGGTAGTACTCTGATAAAGTGGGTTCTTGCTCGGTGTTACGAACCGCTTGAGATTGGATGTTGGCCCAGATGTGATGGTCATCATCCTCTGATTTGGAGGGAGCTTGCTTCAATTGGAGGTTGTCCATGGAAGTGAAGTGGAAAAAAGATGCAGAGAGAGGTTTAATGTCCTCTTAAGAACGAATACCCAGGGTGGTTTTCAAATAAAATTCAAAACATATTAATTTACAAAGGATAAAGTTATTACAAATTAAATACATAATTTATTTGAATCCGATAAGTATTGTGAAAGTTGTAACATAAGACTCGAGAATTTTTCAAATAAAATTTTCATGACATATTAATTTACAAAGGATATCTATCACAAATTAAATACATAATTTATTTGAATCCGATAAGTATTGTGAAAGTTGTAACACTTTGAATCGGTTAATTGGTTAGTTTTAGTGACATGAATGATGTAATTCTAATTGGTTTGTTCAATGATGGAAGTTTGAAAGGAACATGAGTGTTATAGCAAGACATTCAAGTCATGCATTTACAAGAATTATATATAATATATATATACAAAGACTAATTAAATCTTTCATTTCATTACAATATATATTGTTGCTGCAACAATATTTTGATAAATGGAACGGAAGTGCTGCAGCAAGACATTCAGGTCATGCATTTACAAGAATTACAAAACCAACCCCATTAATATGACAAGCCACTACACAATTGCATGCATATATATGGACCGAGTGTGAGAGATAACATCAACGTGTGAACCTAGTATAAGATCGATTATTATAAATAGGGTATATGGTTTAGAAAATACTAATTGACAAAACTGCCCTTAACTGCTTCAGGTTTAGAAGTATATATTGATAAACTAGAGGTTCTAATATTATTGATTTCCCAATCTAAAAATGAAAAAAGACACCCCAAAATTTATCTTACATGCATGATGCCTCAAATTATATTAGTTAAAAATTTTAATCTTTCAAGTTCTCAACATAAGTAAACCAAAACAATATCTGAAATTTCTATAACACAAGTAACCTTGGAAGAGCAAAAACGAAGTAGTGACATGATAGACCAATGTCGAGGACCACAAGGGGGCGGGGGAAGTTTAAGAAGAGAAGTAGGTGATGTCGGCGACCTGCAATGAAACAATGGCAACTAGTCAGCAACGACATGTTTAGGTGAAAGTGAGACCGAAGAGGATGGGGATCTCAAGCAGGCGAGACAACGAGGACATGCTGGTGGAATCGTATCAAAGGAGTGTGCTAGAAGGAGTCAGGGATGAGAATGGTGAGAGAGGAGTATGCCACTCAAAGTAAAGAGAGTCAACATCAATATGTGTCTCTATATGGAAGGTTGAGCGAAATATAGGGTCGAAAAAAAACACACTCTTCTTTGTTTTTTTACTTTTATTAAATATATATTCTATTTCTATTAAATGAGTACTAGTCTTATGGGTTGACCTTGTAACCTGGCCGGTAGATCCATGACCATGCTTGTAACACGTAGTATATATGAAAATTTTATCTATGGCTCGACCCATAAACTATAGGTATGGTCAGTCCGGATAACGAGTCATGTAGAGCATGTTTTCTATGAAACCATTGATTTATTCTTAAAACTTGGTATTTTACCTCGCATGCTTTGGTGAAGATTTTAAGAAGCATGTCTAGTTGGATATCACGAACTAGGGGGCTTAGCTTGTTACTTCTGTAGCAAAGAAGGGAACATCAAGAAAATTTGTAAACATTGAATAGAGAAGAATATATACAAGGATGAAAAGAAAGTCATTGCAACTATGTAGGATGATGATGATGGTATGGTTGTTCTCTCTTGTGCTGATGATCATAGGATTTATTCTCATTCTTGTGTGGATGAAATTTTTGTCTACCATATATAAAGCATGAGTCTTTAAGAATGTAAAATAGGGATTAGGAAATGTTAATATATAATCATGCGAAGATAAATGGTGATGTTAGCACGATTACCTTGAAGAATGTGCCACACATATTAGATCTAAAGACAGATCTAATTTTTCTAAATGCTTTCTACCAAGAGGGGTATAAGAACTTGAATGATGGTAAGAAATGAAAATCCGTCCAAGGTTTCATGGCGATTGCAAGGAAACAAGTGTGTACTTCTCTAAAGAATGTCAATGGGATACTTGTGTCAGAGTAATATTTATTAGATGCTGAAGTTGGCGAAGGTTCTGAGCAAGAGGAGCTAGCACGAAGTGAAGATATATATTGCAAGAAGGTCAAAGAGAAGAGGATAAAATTGGATATCCTACATCGGAATATGGGAGGGTTATGGAGTGATGTGTCCTCGATGTAGGCCAAAACTTGCTAGAGTTTGATCTAGATCATGGTAGGAAGTCTCTAGATGTAGCGGAAGCGATGTTGTGAGGTTTGATAGGTGTGACCAATGTGTTAGCTATGAGCGTTCTGTGCGTAGAACGTGTGTAAAAGACTAGAACAACGTGATGGGTAGTGCCTGGCCTGGTCAACGTGATGGCAAGGGTTGAAGATCAATATGATGATCTTCTAGGTGAGAGCTTTGGCTCTTAGAACAATTATGACGTACGATCCCAAGTAATTTAAAGAGATTAAGACTTGACTTGACTTTACGAAGGAAAACTTCAATTGTATTATGCATAATAGTAAGGTTACAACTCTTTGTTTAAATAGAAAAGCTCTAGGCTAATTTCACTCTACATAGGTTAGATATCTTAAGATATCAACACCCATAAATAAAATAAATTAAAAGGAAACCACTTAATCTTAAGGGCCTAGCTAATTACACGCATCAAAATAGATAAAAAAAAATCTATGAAATTAGCCAATTACGTTTAGCCTTGGAAGTTCTGGTAACGTGCGTCCCTACAGATTAGGGACTCCCGTTCACTTGTTGTCCTTTTCGCTCATGTGCGTCCACTGGACTTACCTGAGATCAACACTTGGACAACTTATCAAATACATTTGAGTTTGTTATTATCAAAACAAGGGACGATTATTATTGGTTTAGATATTAACGACTGGCGTCCTTAATATCGTCCCAACAATTTCCCCCTTTTTGATGATGACAAACTCTTTCAAATAATGCGCACAGAAGTAAAGCTTTTAGCATGAGAAACTACACTTGATTTTCTTTTCAGCTTAGGTTGGCATGCAACACATTCTTTTAAGTGCGTTCTATTTTATTCCTAACTAGCGTCCTTTGGACTTGGCCGAAATTCCCCCTAAACACATGCTTTCTATGACAACTTTAAAATTAATCGCATCTCTGCAACACTATACTTCCCCCTTTTGGCATCATCGAAAAGGAGAACAAGGTGAAAAGCATGCAAGCACAAAGTCATAACTAAAGTAAAGAACGCTTAGACAAATTGAATCACAAGAAGTAATGAACGCCATTCAATAGAAATAGAGTACGATCATTATAGACATTCAACAAAGTGTTCAAAACGGGGACAGCGTCCCATTGTCTTAACAAAAGCAAAAGAAAAGATAAACTGTTTCAGGGTTAGAGAGGGGGAATGTGATCATTTGCGGGGACGCTTGCCGAGAGCCTTGAGATTCTGCTCCTGAAGATAGTTGTTCTGTGCAAGGAGCTCGTTGTTGCGCTCAAGGAGTTCTGTGTGGGTGTGAAGGGTGTCGTGAACCTGTTGGATTAAGTCGATCATCATACACTGGTTCTCGATCATCATCCCCATCAGATACTTCGTAGAGTGCTTCTCAGCTTCATCAGGGACGCTCATACCATCGAGCTCGTCCTCATCCTCAGCAGCGTCCTCAGCTGGCGTCCCAACTACTTGAAGATTGTCACCCTCTGGATCACCTTCCTCAGTTTCAGCAGCAGCAGCAGCCTTGGCTCGTCTTTCAGCTTTAGCCTTCTTTTCAGCCTCTTTCCATTCCTTTTCCATTTGGCGCTTGACGGACGGGAGAGGCTCATCACACCTGAGTTTTCCAACTGGAGGGAGTGTGATTTGCCTGACGTCCCAATGAATGCCAAAGGAACGTTCTTGCTTCGGAGCATAGAGTCCCTGCTACTTGATTTATCTTTGTGAGAAGAACTTTCTTTGAACACAACATGAATGCTCTCCTCAAGCTTTAGAGTCCTTTTGTTGAAGACTCTATATGCTTTGCTGGTGAGGGAGTATCCAAGGAAGATGGCTTCGTCACTTCTTGCATCAAACTTCCCAAGTCTTTCTTTTATCATTGTTGTGAACAAAGCACTTGCATCCAAAGACTCTGAGATAGTCGATGCGAGGCTTTCTTCCATTCAGCAGCTCATAGGACGTCTTCTTCAGCAAAGGACGGATCATGGCTCGATTGATAATATAGCACGCTGTAGCAATAGCTTCAGCCCAGAAGTACTTGGGGACGCTATTAGCTAAAAGCATAGTCCTTGCCATATCTTCCAGCGTCCTATTCTTTCGTTCCACAACGCCATTTTGTTGAGGAGTCCTTGGAGCTGAGAAGTTATGTGAAACGCCATGTTGATCACAGTAGGCCAGGAACTCTGAGTTCTGAAACTCCGTCCCATGGTCTGATCTTATGGCTTTGAGAGGCGTCTCAAGAGCAACTTCTACTTGTTTGATGAAGACTTTGAATGCGTTGAAGCAATCTGTTTTTGAAGCCAAGAAAAGAACCCAGGTGAATCGAGAAAAATCATCTACAAGGACATAGATGTACCTCTTTCCACCATAGCTCAACGTCTTCATTGGTCCACAGAGATCCATATGGAGAAGTTCCAAAGGTTTCTTTGTGCTGACATCGTTCTTTGACTTAAAGGACGTTCTTGTTTGCTTCCCTTTGATACAGGCTTCACACTGTTCAATTTTCTCAGGATCAATTTGGGGAAGACCTTTCACAAGATTTCTTTGATGAGGCTTGAGGATTGTGCTTGGTCCAGCATGGCCAAGTCGGCGATGCCAAAGGTCAGCGTCCTCCTTTGACACAGATAGGCATAACTCAGATTTTGGCTTGAACTCCTGGTTGAAGATGTAGACATTGTTCTTTCGGACTCCCTTGAGGACGACTTTGTTGGACTTCTTGTTGATAACGAGGCACTCCTTTGAGTCAAATGTTACTAGGTTTTCACCTTGGTCACACATTTGAGAGACACTTAGGAGATTGAAGTCAAGTCCTTCAACAAGGCTAACATTTGTTGCTTTGATGGACGGATTGAGAATAGCAGTTCCCGTCCCTTTGATCTTTCCTTTGCCCTTGTTGCCAAACGAGACAGTTCCTCCCGTGGCACTACTTTGGATAGAAGTGAGATGGATCTGGCTTCCTGTCATATGATTTGAGGCGCCACTATCAATGATCCATGGGCGTCCCCTCACTTCCACCTGCCAAGACAAAGTTAGTGTTTGGCGACCCAGGCAAGGTGTTCCTTACCTGGTTCGTTACAGAAATAGAACTCTGGTTCTGGCATGTAGTCACTTATATTCACATCATTTGAAATAGCATGCTTTCTGAAAGAACTCTTAGATCGTCTAGGACGTCTAGGATTAGCCTTAGGGACGGACTTATCATTTTTAATGTTAGTCCTAGCAGCTTTACCACTTTCAATGTCGTTCTTCAACTTTAAGCAATCATATTTGAAGTGATCTCCTTGTCCACAATACCAACACGTCCTATAGTAAGTACCAAGGTAGTACTTCTTGTTGGGACGTTGGATTTTGTTCTTTTTCATCTTTTGAGGGTCACAAACTTTTGAACCTTCCCCCTTAGCGATTTTCTTATAGATCCTATGACTAGTGGAGTTAGTGTAGTAATCCTTTTGACCTTTCTATCCACTCTCTAGGACTCTAATTCTTTCAAGAGGTTCTTGGTCTTTTCCCTTTCTAATTCAAGTTCTGAGGTTTTGCTTGCCTCAAAGTCGCTAGGGAGAGAGTTCCTAGTGTCAGATTCGTATCCCAGTCCTCTCTTGGCTGGGACAAACACAATTGGTTGAACTTCCTCAGTTGCTGGATTCTTTCCTAACACTTTCACCTCTTCCCTAAGCTTAGCATTCTCTAGCTTAAGACACATCACTTCAGTTTTCAGGGATTTAACTTTGTCACATGAGGACTCTAGTTGTAATGCTACTGTAGCACAGTTCTCACATTCAACTAGCCTATTTTCACTTTCAAGTTCAAGTTCATCCATTCTCTGTTGCATGACTACGCTTTCTTCCATGATTCTTTTAATGAGCTTAATAAGTTTGGTTTTGGAACATTTTTCCAAGGAGTTCATCATGGATTCACGAGTTACCTCTTGCTCATTTTCATGAGAGTCCTCTTCAACGACTGGGACGTCCTCCACAGCCATGTACGCCACTTGTTCATCATCTGAGGCGTCCTCTATGGCTATGTACGCCTCTGGTCCTTCGGGTTCTTCATCATCAGAACTCACATTATCCCATACGGATTCGCACGCTCCCAAGAGGGCTTTCATCTTGATTTCTTTTGAGTTTAGTCCCGTAGTACATTTTTTGGCAAAATGTCCTTTCTTGTTACACTTGTAACAAGTAAGTTCCTTCATTTCTGCCTCTGTATACTTGGGACTCTCCTTTTTGTAAGGCATCTTGTTTCTCTTGGAATCTCTGGTCTTTTTGCCCCATAAGCGGGCAACTTTGTGTAGAAGAGCAATCTCTTCCTCTTCTTCTAGCTGTTCCTTTGACTTGCTTTCCTTCTCTTTCAAGGCTTGAGCACGCATTCTTTCACGATTTTCATTTTTATTTGCTTCCACCATTAGGGCAATATCTCTTTGGTGGCGCAGATACTCAGCGTACTCTGGAGTTGACGTCATCAAAGCAAGATCTGTCTGGGGGTTTCTAGCCAATTCAGCCATATCAGCTTCCCTTCTCGCTTCATAGCCTCTCAGCTTCCCATAGATCTCTTCCATATCCAGGGTTTTGTTGGCTGTATTTTCCTTGAATGTAGTCCTATCAAAGTTCCATTTCCTTGTAAGTCCATCAATGACTACTCCAACTCTGTTCCTCATTGAGACTTCAGCTTCTGGGATGCCTAAATTTCGCATCTTGGTCACAAGAGCTTCAAAGCGGTATGAGTAGTCCTTGACAGATTCATTAGGAAGCATTTTGAAGGCATAGAACTCTCGTTTGATTTCAAGCTTGACGTCTTCCTTCATCTCCGCCGTACCCACATGGTACTTTTCAAGAGCTTCCCATTGTAGTTTGGCTGTTGCCAAATTGCTAACTCGGGTGGCGTCCCTCTCGCAAAGGGACGCTTGAAGGAAGCATATAGCCTTAGCGTTCGTTTCCAACAGCTTGAATTCGTCAGGACCCCACTCATCCTCTTTGTCTTTCTTGTCATCAGGGATGGTAAGGTCACCTTTCATGATTACTCTCCAGCATTGATAGTTCTGACTTCGGCAAAAGTTCTCGAAGCGGATCTTCCATCGGTTGAAGTTGCCGTCCGTCAGACGAGGAGGCTTTACAAAGGAGATTCCAATGGGTTCCATGTCCATCTTGTACCTGCAACTCAACAAAATCTAGAGCGCCTGCTCTGATACCAATTGTTGGATCGTAAGTCAGTTTATGAGGGCGTCCTTAACTGAGTTAAGGGCGTCCTTTAGTGCAGCGGAATATAGACTTAACAAAATACAAGATAAGTGAACACGAGTATTTATAGAGGAACCCCACTAAGACCAACTAGTCTTATGGGTAAACCTCTACCTCCGTTGGAGGATTTTCAATAGCCGTTCCTTATCTTATTAAGAGTGAGTCCTTACAACTTAGGCGAGTCGTTACACTTCTCTGAGCTAAGCGTCCGTCCTTAGCCTCACTAGTAACACTCCTTTCAACCTAACAAGTAACCTAACACTCTAGCTATAAGGAAGCTATCACTCACGTCTCTCACGGTTCGTTGTGAGAGACAAACTACAACTCTAACTAATTTGTGGTTTGTTTTGGATTTGGTGTGGTTGGACTTTCTTTCTCTTGCTTCAAGTTCACTTGATCTTCTCGATCTTCGTTGGTGTTCTTGATTACTTCGGGAGAGCTTGAGAGAAAGTCTTCAAAGTCCACCAACGCTATGCATACCCTTGTGAGGGTATTTATAGCGAAAGTGGTTCTTGTCCTCTAGCGTCCTCTGAGACTGGGCAGGATCCTTGATCTTGATCAACGGTGCGATGAGTCCCTTGAGGAAGTCAACTCTGTTGACGCTTGGGAAGCCTCCGCGTGGGTAGGGGACCATCGCTGGGAAAGCGACGTCTTTGGCATGGTCTACACGTGCCCAGACAAGGGAAGCTTCCTTCTGAGGACTAAGGCCGGACGATGATGTAATCATGTTAGGGCGACCTTGATTTGAATTTGAACTTCGTCCGTATTTTGGCGCGCGTCCCTTCTTGATGAGGACTCCGTCCTATCTTGCGCAGGGACTCCGCCAATTACGTTTAGCCTTGGAAGTTCTGGTAACGTGCGTCCCTACAGATTAGGGACTCCCGTTCACTTGTTGTCCTTTTCGCTCATGTGCGTCCACTGGACTTACCTGAGATCAACACTTGGACAACTTATCAAATACATTTGAGTTTGTCATTATCAAAACAAGGGACGATTATTATTGGTTTAGATATTAACGACTGGCGTCCTTAATATCGTCCCAACACGGAATTTCCCAAAAAAAAAGAGATTGTGACATCCTCAGGTAGCATACTGGATACTTCAAACTTGAAATCGTGCTTCAAATTAAGGTTTTACCAATTCGACTAATTCTGATACAACTACAACTCCCAATGCTAGGGTTTTACTAGTCACTTGTTACTCTAGCTACACGTAACCAAGGTGAAAGGCTTGGAGGGAGGGAGAGCAGACAAATTAGGGCAAACGTTTTTCTTATTATTGATAAAAGAATTAAACGAAGGTATTTGTATTCAAGGTCCTAACTAAAAAATAAAAGGTCCCGGGAAAGAACTGTAAATAAAAACAAGTTATAAACTCTGTTTAAAAATTACATTAAATCACATAAAACACTAACGATAGTCTCTTATACAAATGGGTCTACGACGATCTTGAACGGGTCAAGAACTTAAGTTCTTGACCCGTTTGGCGACCAAGTGGTCGCCAAATTCGCGTCCAAATGGAAGCCAAAACAGCCTGTGTATTTGGCGACCACTTGGTCGCCAAATTCGCTTCCATATGGACGCTAGGATCTAACTACGTATTTAGCAACCAAGTGGTCGCCAAATATTGTGGTCGCTACATTTCGCGACCACAATATTTGGCGACCACTTGGTCTAACTAAAAAAATTAAATTCAATAACGCAGAAATAAGAACGGGAATAATGATAACAGACTTGACATGTGACCCTACTGCATACGCACCGGATATAAAGGCCACCACTGTAGCCACCAGAGAAATTTGTAGCATGATGATGCTATCTGTCGCCAAATTCCTTAATCTGTCATCCCTACGGGTGCCCGCTCCAAATGTGTACCGAACCAAGATGCTAATAGACATAAGCATGGCCAAAACATCTGAAGCCATGAACACTTTGACAGCATGCTGCTTTATTCGCATCGCCTCTCCAGTGGCTTGGTCATATCCACCCGGAATGGTGAATGCTGCTGCAAAAGTAATGGTCGCCAAGAGAGCCGCGGCTACAGCTATGTTGTTTAAAAGTTTCTTCAAATCCTCATGTGTCAGCACCATTTGGCCGTAAGCTGTAAGCGGATTCATGACCCACATCAACTTTGCTATTCCAGGGCTGGTGAGATCTGTTGCAGTGGTTAACGCACCCAATATTTGGCGCTAACATTCAGAAATCAATTGATTAGTATATGGGCTCATTAAATGAGCTGATCAATCGCTAGAATCTATATTTTGCATTCATATATATAGTCTGCGATGAACATTATTGCAGACTAGTTTTGTAGGAGAAAGAAATTTTGATATGAAAAATTTTATTTTTTTGGTCAAATGAAAAAATTTATTTGTTAATCTTAAATCATGGTTCGAAAGAATTATATTGGGTGGGAGTGAGGGAAGGCGCGAGGGAGAGTTTAGAGATTTCTTAATAAGTCACTTAGCAAAAAAAAAGAGTTTATTTGGAACTTGGAAGGAAAAGTGTTTTAATATTTTTAATCATGCACAATCAATCATCAATATATATATATTATAAAAGCTGACCGTTTTCGAGCCACCATGTTGATTATGGCCCCGTTTGATTTTAATTTTTTTTTCAACTCAAATAGATAATAACAATCCTATATCTTTTTATTTTCCTTAATTATCTAATTTTCAACTTTTATCTTTAAACTCATACTATCTATCATTAATTTTATCTTAAATTTTCTTTTATAAAAGATACCCAATATGCATTTAGATATACCATTGATGGATTTTCATGCATCTACGTATTTTTTTTATGCAATTCATCTACGAATTCTTTTTTTTTTTTGATGAACTCATCTACTTATTCTTAGTATCACACTATCACGTAGGGCTGGACATTATTCGCGGGTGACCGCCTCACCCGCTTAACCCACCCATTTATATGGGTGAAAACCCATGAAAAGACGGTTGATGGGTGAGGCGGTGATGGGTGAAATGGTTTACGGGTCGGATATAGGTTATATTTAGCAACCATTTCACCCGACCCATCACCCGACTCATCACCCATCAACCATATACCACCCATTTCACCCTCCAATTTATCAAGAATTTATTCTTATTTTTATTGCTTGAAGGAAGATTTCCAATTTCTAGCTATTAAATGATACAATGTGTTGATTTTGGTTAACTTATGTTTGGAAATATTTCTTTTACCATTTATGTATTTGAATTTTAAAACTAATTAGCTATTTTAACTCTCGGATTCAATCGAGTTTTAAATAGTTATATTATAAAGTAATTTATTTGTGATATATTATAATCATATATAGTTCATAGGTTTTCGTGGGTGGTGGGTTACCCGCCCCACCCGTGGGTGATGGATGAGGCGGGTATGGGTGCAACGCTTTGCGGGTGATGGGTGAGGCAGGTGAATCATTTTTATTAGCGGGTCGGGTGGTGGAAGAGCTCCACCCACCCATAAACCGCCCCATGACCAGCCCTATACTATCACGTACAATAGGGCTCACAAAAAAAAAAAGTCATCACGTACAAATACAATACAATACGTTATACGTAAACAATAATAATTAATTTCTATGGCTTGATGGTCCAACATTAAATAAGAATTATTTTTGACCAAATATATTTTATATTTAAATTAAACAATATTTTTTTTATCTTCAAAGGCGGTTTTTAAGATTAGATAATAAGATTATCTATTTATCTTGATCGTCCAATGTGGTTTTAAAGTTTTTTTTATATAGAATATATTTTATATTGTCGTCAAACATTAGATAAGAATTAACTTTTCAAACTTTAATGTAAACATTTCTATAATTGATCGAATATCTTGATTGTTGAAAATATATTATATTTTAATAAGATCTTTTTTTGGTTTATTTGCGCATATAGAGGCACCACATTGATTCTACCCCCACCACATATTTGATAAAATTTTTTTTTAAATCACTCAATCTTTCCTTATTAATTATTTATGATCCATACATACTTTTTTGTTTTTCATAATACATATCTTTTTTAACCTAATATCTATCTATTCATATTGGATCTAACTATTCATCTTCTTTCGTATCCATCTATTTGTTATTTCCTTATTCTATAAACTTTTCTTATTCTATGAATTGAAAACGTGAACAAAATAGATAAATATGTGAACACCAAGATACATATGTGAACATAATAAATTTTTGTTATGGATCGTATTAGTATATATAATAACATGTATTATGCACAAGATAACTACATATATTAACATAATAACACAAAATCAAATTTGTTTGTTGGAGTTTAGGTATTTCTGTTTTGGGTTCACGTATATATATCTCATGTTCACGTATTTAATTTCTATTTCATGTTCACGGTTTACAGTTTATAGGTTAAGGAAAGTTTTCATTTGATTCAAATCATTTTCAATATTTCATCCTAGACCAAGGTAGTTCATCTCATATTGATATTTTTTATTGTTATTAAATGTAGTATAGATACATAAGTACTATGATTTTCCTTACCAATCATAAAAATATAAAGAACATCCACTATATCGATGAACTCAAATTGATTTAGACGAAAAATATTGAACTTTAAATTATAAAAATTTCAAAGCATTTAACTTTTAAATTAATTCGAATAAGGTTGTACAAGAATCATTGAGTTGGATTTTATTAATGAGCGAAAAGGTGTATAAACTCCCTATTATAACGTAACTACAAAAATAAGTTTAATGTAAGGCATAGTCGTACATGGTACGACAGGTTAAGCTAGTTGACCCAAAAACAATTTGTAAAATTGAAAAATCATGCACCAAAAAAATTGAAAATTCTCTCTCTCTCTCTCTCTCTCTTTTTGCATTGGTTATAATACTTTTAATCTATTGAATCAAGATATAAAAGAAAGATAATCTTATATTTTTCAAATCATATAATGATATTTTCTCCGTGATCTACGTAATGGGGAATATCAAATAAAATTGCTATATATCTTGACAAACAAATCTTTCAATTTTCCGTATTTGCTTTTTAACTTATTTGTTTTTTATTTGGATGTATCCAATATTGATTATAACTTTTAGTTTTTTTTTTTTATTAGGTAAGAATTAGGAGTCCCGATTACAGAGAACGTACTAGAGCATCCTTTTGGATGAAAACTAACAGTTTCTTGGTGATTCACAATGTGAATTTTAGTTTTATATTTACCTAATGACGGCTCCGGGGTCATGAGCATCGCAAGCTCGCAGCCATACTCCTTCCTACAATCCTACTAGTGTTTTGAATTGTTGTTTTGACTTAATTTTTGGACTTTTTATTTGTTCTGTTCTTTAATGTGTGTATTTATTAAAGCAGCTCATCAAGTAGTTGGAAATTTTAAAATTGATCCAAAAAAAATATGATCAAGACAAAGACGGTAGAAAGATGAGAGATTGTCGTGTTGTAATAAGATGTGGTGGTGGTCAAGGTACAATACCATGATCGAAAAGAAGAAAGAAGAGTATGAACGTTGTGTAATTTTTTTATTAATTCAATTAAATAAATTATATGATACATGTGTAGGAAATGAACAAATTTATATGACATGGACAAGTTTATATGAAATCGCATTATTAATAACTAAATATTATATGAGGTGGAAGAAGGATATAATAACCGTGAAATACAAACGTACGGAGGTCCCTAAACTTGCGACGAATAGTCATTTTGGACCCTCAATTTTCAACTTTGTCGTTTTAGCCCCTGAACTTAACAATCACGACCTATTGGGTCCTTGGTCGATAATTTTTACGAGAATTCTTACATAATAAAATTCTTACATATACAAACCTCTTCACTTAAGCAATAGTCACATAAGACCTTGAACTTTCGACTTTGCCAATTTGATACCTAAATTTAACATTCAAATCCTATTGGGTCCTTGGACGTCGAACTTGACAACAATAGTCGATCTACTTTTCTGTTTTCTTTTATTTCGTATCTTTTTATTTTTTCGTCCTTTAACCCCCTTCATTTTACCAGATCTGAAGAATTTAGCTATTCTACACAAAGTTTCGACGGGAGGATATGCTCAGGCCAACGAGCGAGGAGGGCGAGGACGCATGTTAGGTGGAGAGGAGGGTGACGTGACGAACTCAGAGTCAATGACATCGGTGGCTGGCAAGACATCGATCAGTCGTCAGAGATGTTGCCGGTGAGAACTTTCCAGAACTGCCATATCTCTTAAATTAGTTAATGAGGAGATTTGATATATGTTTTGTTTTATTTTATTAAATGTATGACATGACACACCATGCATGCTACGCACCGCAAAACAATTCCTGTGAAAATCATCAATAAAGGACCAAATATGTCGCGAAGGTTAAGTTCAAGTGTCAAATTGACAAAGTTGAAAGTGTAGGGTCTCGTATGTATATGTCGTCGGTGGAACTCATCAATCAAGGACTCAATAGGTCGTGATTGTTAAGTTTAGGGGTCAAATTGGCAAAGTTGAAAATTGAGGGTCTAAAATGACTATTCATCGCAAGTTTAGGGACCTTCGTACGTATGTATTTCACGGTTATTATATCCTTCTTCCACCTCATATAATATTTAGTTTTTTAAATATTTGTATTCATATACAATATCCTATTCTAGAATTTGGTATAATCAAACAATTGATTAAATATATTTTTTAATATGTGAGCATAAATTAAGATAATGTTCATTAATAGTGTTGTTACAAATCATACTTTATTAAAAAATTAGGTATTAGATTACATAAAAAAATTGTATGTAATTAGAAAAAGTGATAAATTATTTATGCATAGAAAAGTTATATAAAAAATTTGTACATAAAAATAGAGTAGGCAAGCATAAACAGCTTAGTGATAAACATTGTCCTTAACTATTTCAGATTTAGAAATATATATTGAAGTAACCTGAACCCGTATTCAAACTTAGATGACTAAAATATTAATTCTTATATATCTGTTCTTGGATAGGTGAAATATTAAGTAATAATTATATAAGTATTGTCACAAATCATATTTTATTATAAAGATTTTATATTAGTTAGATAAAAAAAATTGTATTAATTAGATAAGATGATAAATTATTTATGGCTATAAAATTTATATGAATTATCTGTAAAATAAAAATAAGGTGGGTGGTGTATAAAAATTTAATGCTAAAACTGCCCTTAACTGATTCAGGTTTAGAAGTATACTAGCAAATGACCCGCACCTAGTATGGGGTATTTTTGTTTTTTATTATCTTGTATATGAATTCACTATAATCAATATATATTATAGAAGTCGGTTGATTTCATGTAATAGGATAAATAAATATATTAACTAAATAGGTAACCATATAATGATAAGATTGAGATTTGTATAAAGGATAGAAAACAACTCAAAAGTTAAGATAGAACTAATAATTTAATTAAATATGTATAAGATTAAGCTTAAAAATAATTTGATAAGATAATATTTTTTTAATAAGGGGGTGATGTTGCGTAATATGGTGGCAGAATTTGCTTCCGCTTTAGTATATAGTAATAGATAGATAGATATTGATGAATTTGATCAGATTAAATAAATAACATGAATAAAAATTAATTGTTTAAATATGAGGTGGGGGTAAAACCAACATGGTGACTAAAAAAGATCAAATTTTATAATATACTAGTTTAACCCCCGTACCATGTACGGGTAATGTGATTATAAATCCAATTTAATATACATATATAACGTCAATGATCATGTTAAAATTATAGGATCATATATATTTATCTTCGTATTATGATTAGCGTTTTTTCACCAATAGTAAATCACCTCATAATATAAATAAGTTGGATTTGTTCAAAATTACTTTATGATAAATATCACGTTTTATTAGATAGTACTCCTTAATATTTATGGGAAGATTATAATTAATTTTTGATAAGTGATAATTTATAATTTTTCGGGATAATTCATAATTTTTGGTAAATTTTACTCAATTTTTACGGGATAAGATTATATGAGATTCTAACTACCTAAATTTTATAAGGGAGGGCCCGACTGATTATTTTATTATTGAAATGACACGTGGCGCAAATTTTTGTGAAGACATTGTCTCCGCTTTATACTATAGGTAGTATAGATATTGATTGATTGATCCAGTCCCTCTACAATATTTTTTTCTTTTTTAAACATTTTTAGAGGTTTTAATTGTTTTACGAGAGTTTATAAATTTATCTTATATTTGTAGGAGGGTTTAGTTTTTATGTGTGAGAGTTTAGATAGATGGATTGTATCCCTATCCCTAATCATGATTGAGCAATTGTTTTGGTATATAAATCATGATTGAGCATTAAAGTAGAAGTAAGGCAACTAGCTAGAAGATAAGGGATAAGAAATGTAGACAAGGTAGGTACCTGTTCTGTTTCGCGCTTCAGTTCTCTACATATATCTAATGGCGTCTGAAGCTGCTTGTTTCTAATGCTCCAAATTATACCTCGTATTTTGAGTAGGGCGCATACTTTGCCTACATCGCCATCTAGAACGGCACAATGCAATGCAGTATTTCCGTCATTATCGGTTTCATTTACCAATTTCACCGCCATTCGATGCCTCCCGTACTGCTCAAGAAAAAAACGTGGTTGCTTCGCAAGGTGAAGCACTGTCCTGTTATTGTTTAGATCACGAAGCTCTGCAGACTGTGGACACAAATAAATTATGCATCCGAGAGAGACAGGATCTCCTAAAGCCGCTGCTCTAAGTAATGGGGTGAAGCCTTCATTGTCATACATAAATGCTGCTGATTTGTCCTTCCGAAGCAGCAGCCATACAGTATCTGGTGATTTGCTTTCTACTGCATAGTGTAATGGGGTCTTGCCATTGTCGTCCATCTTTTTGAGGAGGTCTGGCTGTCTTCTAATCAACCTCGTCCATTGGAATGTAACTATGAAAATTATAGTAGCCAAATCCAAATGGTTAAAACTTAAAAGTACCTTATGAGGATTGGAAGAAAAATATGACAGCATATAAAACAACTATTTATATACCAATAGCCGATTGGTTATGATAAGTTTATTAATCCATGATCGAGTTACTCTTTCCATCACCCATTGGTTTTGGGATGAGTTATATATTGGGCATGACTGTTGGATCCGTCTTGCATCCAACATTACCAGATCGGTACTTTACATCTTAGCATATACGTAGTATATTGTTCATCTCTCATGTAATATGATGATATGCAAATTAGTGGGAGCGATAGATACCTCCAGTCCTTGCAGCAGCATGCATAACATTTTGACCTCCTCTCCCACATGTAACCGACTCGTCATATTCTCTATCTTGGGTTAGTATGTCCAAAATGAAGTTCTGACAACAACTATCAGCAGCTAGATAGAGCACACTCTCGTTTGCATTATTAGTGTAAGAAATTAACTCTGGATCCTGACGCAATAGAAGAGACGCGATCGCAGAATGTCTTCTTCTTACAGCTTTGTGAACAGGCGTGTCCCCATTATTTGACTTCACTCCCCACGGCTTCATGTCTTCTACAAGCTGACTACTGTTGTTGGCATCCTCATTTTCTATGGTCACAATGGCTGACAGATTCTCGTGATCATCTCCTGGATCATTTCCAGTCGAGGCGTGATGAGTTGAAGGGATCATTGACAAGATAAATTTCACGACTGCTAGCCTCCCATGTTCCGCGGCCAGATGGAGTGGGGTCTCCCCATTGGAATTCTTACACGACAACAACAGGAGACGAGCTCCATTGCTCTTATGGACACTGTTAATGAATTCCATATTGCCATCTCTGGCTGCTGTATGAAGGATACTATCTCCTCGAGGCCCGTTATAAGTTAGGAACTCATCCCACGTACCTACCACACTCTCACGGAAAAATATTTCCATGTTTACATCCTTTTGAACTTCTGTGCTTGTTGATACAAAGTGCTTCTGTTACACATAAAAAACATGGTGCACATGCCAACATGCGAGCCATTATTTTAGCATGAGTTGATCGAGATCAAATGAGAATAAATTTTATAAAGGTCAAATGTTAACAAAACAACAACCTATGGCATTGGTATCTTTTGAAATAGTAGTAGTATTTCAATATGCAACTTTAAGTTGATAAGAATTAGTAGGAAAATAGAATATGTCCTCACCAACTTCAGAGGGATTTGATCATCAGACGTGCACAAGTCCATTGGACTGTAGCCTTGTTTGTTGATCAATCTCCAATTGATACCTTTAACTTGTAGGAGCTTATCAGCTGTATCTTTATCAGAGTTCGTTAGGGCTAAGTGCAAGGGCGTGTTGCCGTCGCTGTCAACTAGATTGATGAGCTCCTTCATTCTTGTATTTTGTAGACATTCCTCCAAGGACCCAGCATCCATCTTGATAACGTGAAGAGCTGTTTGACCGTGATGTTTGTCACGAATGGCTATTGATTGAGGAGACAGCTTCAAGATGATCTGCATCATACGAATCAAACCCCTCTTTGCTGCAATGTGCAGAGGCGTCAGCCCTTCTTTGTCGTGCAAGTAGGCAAGAGTGTTGTCCGCCTTTAGCAATAGCTCCACAATGCAAATTCTCTCCTCTTCTACTGCGTAATGGAGCACTGTCTTGCCTTTGTTGTCTTTGACTTTCAATAGATTATTTTTTCTTTCTATTGCAACTGACATAATATCCCCTGTAATTCATGTGAACCAAATAGTCATCCAAAAAAAGAATGTACTAGGAAAATTAATGTTACTTTTTTGGGTTGAAAAATTAATGTTACTCGTTTTGTGGTAAAAAAAATTGATATTACTCTTTTTTTTGGTAGATTCATTTAATAAAATTACAATTAGGTAAACATTAGGTCAACTAGCTTAACCCGTCGTGCCATGCACGACTATTTCACTTAAAAATATTAAAATAAAAGTATATATTTATATGAAAAATATTATATAAGTTTTATTATATGAACATGTTTTTTATATGCAAAATAAAAGTATATATAAGTTTTATTATATGAAAAAATTAATAGAAATTGTTGGAAACCACAAATTTACTTGTATTAAAGAAATAAATTGAATCCAATATTCATAGAATTTTCTTAACTTGCTTGTGAAGGATTTTTCCCTGTAATGTTTTAAGAATTAATAATTGACAAAAGCTTTTCTTATAAGTAGATTAGAAGAAATTCAATAGGAAAACCCTATACAATGTGAATAATAAAAATTAGTTTTTTTTTATATATGAGGTAGGGTCAAATTTAATGTGGTGGTTCAAAAACGACAACTTGTATGTTTGTATTAGGAAAATACTATAAGGGGCGCTTGTATAATTTGAGAAAAGTTGTGGGATTCTTTTGTAAATAAATAAAAATTATGAAAAAGATGTACGTTATCAAGATATAAATTGAAATTATTATTTGGCTAAAAAAACAGATTTTTTTATCAAGATAGAAAAAAAATCAAATATAATGTGTAAAAAAATATAGTTGATCATGTAAATATTAAAAATAATTAACTTAAGCTTAAAAATGCTAAATTTATCCAAGTAAATCAAATAATAAAGTAACAGTCTTTCTATTAAAAAATAATTTAAAATTTTATCTTAAAAATTCTAAATTTAATTACGTAAATCAAATATAATTAGTTCATAGTAGTTATATTTCGAAAATTCAAGATATATTATAGAATCATGTTTTTCAATTAAGTGATATATTAAAAAAGATAGAATATATCTTACCAAAATTCGAAAACTTGATTATATCTTTTACATAAATAGATATTATAATTTTATCAAATTAATTGAAATACCACAAATAAAAAGTATTTTTTTTTATCAAAAATAAGGTGGGTCCAAAATCAACTTTAGAAAAAAATAGTAATATATTAAAAAGATAGAATATCTTACCCAAATTTGAAAATTTGATCAGATCTCTTACATAAATAAATAATAAGAAATATAATTAGATTGATATTAACCATAAAAGAATCAAGCGGCCAATGACTAATATATCAAAACCGACATATAATAAAAGATAATTCGCATCAATCGTTAAAATTATAAAAGATAAAATCAATTGTCATAATATTATCTATTTGAGTCATGCGTAATATATTTTGCCATATACACATAAGATGGGTATTATTGTACTGAATCATGCATAATATTATCTTCCATAATTTTCATTTTATTATACGTTTTCATATTATTGTCATTCAATGGTTTCCATCATTGTTTATGTCATATATTTTGTTTTTTTTATTGATTCTATATTTTGTGCTTTTATTAACCGTCCATCACTTAATTTTATATTCTATAAAAGATAAATTGTTTAAGGAAAATAAAATTAAAGATGAATATTAAGGTTTTAAAGATAAAATTGAGAAAATTAAGGAAAATAAAAGATATAAAGTTGTTATTATCTATTTGAGTGGAAAAAAAATTAAAATCAAGCGGGGTCAGAATCAACGTGGAGGCTCGAAAACCGTCGGCTTTTATAATATACTAGCAGATGACCCGTACCTTGTACGGGGGTATTATTTATATATTTTTATTGCTTTGTGTATGAATTTGCTTTATTTATATATTTTTATATACTTTGTTTTAAAATGATGCTTATTTTTTGGAGTATAAAATGACATAATTCTTGTATATCATATGGTATATAAATAAATTTTATTTATATAGTTACATTTTATACATACATAAATATATATTTAAATAATTGAGGAAGAATGACATAAGACAAGATGCACATTTTATTAACAGTTGATACAAATCTTTTGGTATTTAATTAAATTATGTAAACTAACTTTTATAATAAAATCAATCAGTTTAAATAAAAGCTCGGATTAATATATTATAATATTAAAGATATAGATTATATTAAATATGTTATAGAAAACCAAATTATCTCGTATATATGTTATTCTTTTTTGAAAAAATAATTCATTAATAAATATATAAATATGTAATGAAAATGTTAAGGAATTATCATCTTAATTAAGAAATCGATTTTTTTCCCTAAAGCGTAATCACTATCCAATATTAGTGATATATATGGTAAATATAACCTCCACTTTTTTTATTGATATTTTTATATGATACAATAGTAAAAATGTATTTAATATATTATTTTAATAGAATGAATATTTGTCTTAAATATAGTGGTCAAATTTGCTACCATTGATGATTTTAAAAAATAGCATAATAAAAATGCGAAAAATAATTTAAATTTAATATGATATTTAATTACATGGGTAAAATATTATGATTATGATTTATAGATTATGACGAAAAAAATATTTTTTGAAATAAAAGTTTTATGATAGATCTATGTATTAGTTAAATGTTTACAATGATAAGATAAAGATCTATAAATTTTGGATAGAATTATTAATTAAACAAATTAAATTCTAAGATAGAACTAATATCTTAATTAAGTATGTGATAAAATCAAAATTTAATAAGATAGATTTTTTAAATAAGGGGGTGATGTGGCGCAATATGGTGGCAGAATTTGCTTCCGCTTTAGTATATAGTAATAGATAGATATTGATTCCAGATTTCCAGCTCGATCAATCTGTACATACTAAACAAGATAAGGGACATGAATGAACAATTATGAACGAAATTACTTACCGGATAACTTTCTACAAGGGTGAAAAGCCGTCTGTCCAAACGGGCCTGAGAAACTTACAGAGCACAGGCCGTCCCGATCCGCATTCAGAATTGTTTGTAGAAACTCGGGACAGAAATTCTGAGCAGCAAGGAACGCGAGGCTCTCGCCCACATTGTTGTATAAGGAAACCAATCGCCAATCCTTTTCCAGCATTAACACCGCTATCTCGTCATGCCCGTGCCTTAAAGCTATATGAAGAGGAGTGTCTCCCTGTGCATCCCTCTCCATCCAGCAATCTAACTTGTCATGCTCCCCACCAACATGATGATGCGCGTCGAGGAGAGCCTGGACGGTTTCCTTA
Source organism: Polygonum aviculare (assembly GCA_934048045.1). NCBI lineage: Eukaryota > Viridiplantae > Streptophyta > Magnoliopsida > Caryophyllales > Polygonaceae > Polygonum > Polygonum aviculare. Next base: position 31,177,041 of record OW204026.1, read on the forward strand.
CATCCGGATTGAGCGGCCAGGTGCAGTGGAGTCTCTCCATTGGAGTTGGTCTTGCAGAGAAGCTCATACGGATCGATACGGATCTGGTCAACAAGTAGTGCCGAGATGAACTCATGGTTTCCGCACCGGGCTGCTATGTGGACCGCGTTGCTTTGGTCACTGGGAGTAAGGCCAAGAAAGACGGCTAGGTTGTCATCGGCTACAGATTGGATCATATCGACGCCTTCAGCGGAGGACCGAGCTGCTTCGTACAGCTCGTCATCCATGTAACTGAAGTTCCCTTCACCTTCACTCGCCATCGACCTAGTAGTACTCCATACATCAGTATATATGATCATAGGATAACTTACCACACAAAAGAGATATGCTAGCTATCAACTAATCCTATCCAAGATATTCTGTTATACAAGAAGAGAATAAACATTCAAACACATCTTGTAGACTATAAAACGTGCACAATATCATTATTTGCCTAAGATAATAATTTGCCAATAGTTGATTCGAAAGAAATAATCAGATGTGCAATAACAGAACGATGAAAAAGATTAAAGATACTGACGATGAACAGCGGACACTTTCGTAGCTAGCGACTGATAGCCTGGGATGAATGACACGAGAGCTTCAGATTCCTACTTTGTAATTAAAATGCACATCATAGTAGTGAATGATCAAGGGGAGGAAGGCTCAGATTGTGTTCATGGGAAGGAGAGAAGGGTTAGCTTTTCAAGTATGGGCTTATTTCCAGAAGCGTATGTCCAATGCTTTTGATTGCTTGAAGAGGGAGAAAGCTCCAGTGAAAACAAAAAAAGGTATTAAAGTTAAATGCTTGAGATCCGACAACAGTGGAGAATATGAGCTCCGAGGGTTCAAGCAATATTGTGATGAGAATGGAATTAGGATGAATAAGACACTAAAAGGTAAAAGGGCTCCTCAACAAAACGTGGTTGCAAAACATATAAATTAACAGAATCCTGAATGAGTGGGTGAGAAGCATGGGATTGAAGTGTGGGGTACTAAAGGTGTTATGGGCAGAGGTAATGACCAAAATGACTTTCTTGATTAACCGGGGACCATCGACTCCGTTGGAGAATGGAATTCTTGAAGAGGCTTGGAGAATTAAGAAAGTAAATATGTTCTTTCTTCGGGTCTTTGTGTGTGTTTCATGCGTGCAAATTGGTGATGTTAAGTTGGATGTGATTTTCTGTTAAGTGCACATTTATTGGATAGGGCGGTCATTACTTTAGATACGGGTTTTGGGACGAACAAGGTGTTGGAGCTAAAATTCGTACACAAGATTAAGACGAGATTTAGCCTAGATCGGGCAATTGATTCAAGAGTTGGAGCTTTGATTACAGAGCGTTTTGTCCGAGGTCTTTTGATAGCTAGATACAGCGTAACTATATTACAAAAATCCTACCTATTATTGTATCTTTCTTCCTGGATTCTAGGCCCATGCCTTCCAATCTCTTCAACTGAATTAGCCACGTTCAAGCTGGCAACCACCACGTTCCACTCCTCTTGTAACTGCTTTTGGATGATGGATTCTTGTATGGGCTAGAGACCTCCTTTGGGCCTGATTTCATCCTTTGGGCTTGAGCTCATCATTTGGGCCTGATTTTCCATGTCCAACAATACCCCCGAATCAGGTTTCGGACTTGCTGTGCAAGCTGGCCGGAATCTGATTCGCTAGCACTTCGACCGAGTACCCCAACTTGCTATGATCGAGTCGCTATGTCTGACTCTAGAACCTAGGATGGTGAATCTGTTGGGAGTTGAGTCGTTGTCGAAGTCTCCGTTGATTGGATTCTTGGGCGTAAGCTAGACTGCGCTAGCAATTTCTCGTGTCTCTAGATATCGCTTGTGTTGTTTCCAGTGACTTCTCGTGGTGTCTATCATATGCAGTGGGTGAGTTAGCGATTGACAATTGATGACGAGTGTGTGACTTGCGATAGCTAGCGAATACGGGTGAATGACTTGTAGTCGGACAGAGTTGACATTAGACTTGTGATAACTAGCGATGATTGTTAGCTAGTGCGTGCTGGAGTTTTCGTGCGCTTTGTAGCAAATGATAGATTAGCTAGCGTTTAAGCTTATGACAGTTGGCGGATTCGGTTGTAGCTAGCCAGAACTAGTGATCAATCTTGCCGCAACTGGCGAATATTGTTCTACCCCAGTGGGAGCTACCTAGGGGCGGTAATTGGTGTGTAACTTGCGACATCTGGCGGATGACTTGCGACATCTGGCGAATATCTTGCGACATCTGGCGAATATCGCTTTTTCTAGCAACACTTGCGTTCTGTAGCAATACTCGCATTATCTAGCGACACTCGCGTTTTCTAGCGAAACTTGCGTTTTCTAGCGAAACTTGCGTTCTAAGCGATACTTGTGTTGTTGAGCGTTTCTAGCGTTGTTAAGCGTTTCTAGCATTGTTGTCTTGCGATACTAGCATTATCTAGCGACTTGAGCGCTATTAAGCAGTTCAAGCCCCGTTAAGCGTTTCTAGCGATACTAAGCGTTTCTAGCGTTATCATCTTACGATACTAGCATTCTCTAGCGACTTGAACGCTATTAAGCAGTTCAAGCGCTATTAAGCATTTCTAGCGTTATTAAGCGTTTCTAGCGATGTTATCTTGCGATACTAGCATTATCTAGCCACTTGAGCGTTATTAAGCAGTTCAAGCGCTATTGAGCGTTTCTAGCGTTATTAAGCGTTTCTAGCGTTATTATCTTGCGATACTAGCATTATCTAGCCACTTGAGCGCTATTAAGCGTTTCTAGCGTTGTTATGCGTTTCTAGCGAAACTCGCGTTTTCTTGCGAATGACTTGCGACATCTCGCGAATATTGTTCTACCCCAGTGGGAGCTACCCAGGGGTGGCTTTAACTAGCAATAACCATCAATGAACGTGCGATGATTGGCGTATAACTTGCGACTTCTGGCGAATAACTAGCGACAACTTGAACATCTGACGAATAACTAGAGATAGCTAGAGAATAAATAGCAACAAGTAGAGAATAACTAGAGAATAGCCGGTGACATCTTGAATTTAACTAGCGACGACTAGAGAGTAATTTCTTAGATGGCCGAGAGACTCTGCCTCTAAATATAACCGAGAGACTACGCCTCTGGATAACATAATCGTAAACTAAGATCTTTAGTAATGGTTGGATGGTACCTGCATTCTTTGTCTTCACCGTCTTCTCCAGCGGTCCATAGATCTGGCGCCCTGACTGGGCGGGGCTTCGGAGCGGCTCTGATGGCCACCAGCGGGGGAGGGTTGCCTCTTTCGGTGTGTCCTGACGAGAGAACCCCCGGCAGCGTGGCTGGCGGGGTCACGTAGTTATCTCGGGTCTCATGGCCACTACGTGTCCAGGACATGCCTCTACCGCCACCGAAGTCGAGCCTAGCGGCTAAGCCATCAGCCCTTCTGGCGACTCGGGCCGGCTGACACTCAGTCGTCAGAGTTTGGATCTGATTCTTCAGGCGGATGTTCTCGGTGGAGAGGCGGTGGCTATCGGCCGTGAGCCGCTCCACGCGAGCTTCAAAGAAGCTTCTCTGGTCGCTGATCTCCTTCTGGAAATCCGTCAAACGGCGCCGGAATTCAGCCATCTCTCCCTCCTGGCTACGGTTGCTCGGCTCTTCTCGGAGTTCGCCGTCGCCGACAACCGGAGGATCGACGATTAGGTTCTCTGGATCAGACATAGCTGTCGTTGGAGGGAAGGGAGCTCTGGAATCGACAAGCGTGACTCTCGACCAATCGGCCCCACGGTGGGCGCCAAACTGTTGGAGCTAAAATTCGTACACAAGATTAAGACGAGATTTAGCCTAGATCGGGCAATTGATTCAAGAGTTGGAGCTTTGATTACAGAGCGTTTTGTCCGAGGTCTTTTGATAGCTAGATACAGCGTAACTATATTACAAAAATCCTACCTATTATTGTATCTTTCTTCCTGGATTCTAGGCCCATGCCTTCCAATCTCTTCAACTGAATTAGCCACGTTCAAGCTGGCAACCACCACGTTCCACTCCTCTTGTAACTGCTTTTGGATGATGGATTCTTGTATGGGCTAGAGACCTCCTTTGGGCCTGATTTCATCCTTTGGGCTTGAGCTCATCATTTGGGCCTGATTTTCCATGTCCAACACAAGGTGTTGTGCAAGGATCACCAAGGTGGATCTAAGGTGAAGAGTACAGGTCCTGATGTTGTAGATCTCGATGGTGATAAATCTGGTTCGAGAAAAGGTTTTGAGGCTCGACAAGGGCATACCATGGAGGAACTAGTGGGATTTGAGCCTTCCCCGGATAGCAATTCCAAAACTATTGTGGTTGATGAGTAGAGTTCTCTGGTAGTTTTGAACTACTTTGAGTTGGAATTTGGACTCGGAGTAACAACATAAAATTTAGATCTTATTTGCAATGACACCAAATTCACTTCAACCATCATAGCTCCGATCCCAAAAGAAGCATTACTCCCTCCGTTCATTTAATGTTTTATGTTTTAGCCAATTAGTCTTGTTAGAAAATGTTTGATGTTTTACACTTTTATGTATCTATTTTTCCACATTTACCTCATATAAATCTTTCCTTAACAGAATTTCTCCTTAAATCATTATGAAATTAAAGCAATTTTAATGGGGGGAATTAAGTAATTTCGTAGTCTTACTTAATTTCAGGTTGAAATACTAAAACATCAAACATTAATGAACAGAGGTAGTATAAGATAAGTGTGTCAAAACAACAACTCCAATACATATCCTGAATTCACCTAACTAAAAAGTCGACATCAATTAATTAGGCTTTTCCCCTGGAAGATAAGGGTGTCGAGGAAGTGACGCAGCAGGAAGATTGAAAGGCAAGCAAGCGCAAGCCTTGATGAACAAGGAATCGCAACCGCGAAACCTAAAACGCAAGAAAACTGGAAATCCACCAGAAATTCAGAGAAACTCTGTAATTGATAAAAATAATGAAAGTTGTCTTTTCAGGGCTACAATCGATCTATATATAAAGGAACTAAAAACCTAAAAGATAGAAAAGATAGAAAAGATAAAAGATATAAACTAAAAATTACGAAAATCCCAAAAATAACTAAAACCTAACTAAAAGCCCTGAAACGATAGAAAAAGCCCGAAAAAGGCCTTACGTCAGCGCGAAGCACTGTGTTAGATTTGCGAGTGCGCTCCCTACCCGGAAAGGTATTGTGCGCCCCAAACAGACATCGGACGTCCGAGATCACTTCTGCCGGTGACGGCCCTTTCGACGGTTGAGATCATCTTCGAATTGGGTCGCTAATCTGCCTACATCAGGAATGATAGAAGGTTACTAGTGAAGCTAGGAATCGGAGATGATGTAATCAGTTAGCCTAGAGCTAACAGTTTTGTTCGGCCACATCTTGTGAATAAATAACCCTTTTATTCAAAAAAAAAAGAGTAATTAGTCTCCTTGTCCCATGTATTTCCATTAAATTTATGGCTAAATATCGAGATTAGCAAGATTGTAAAAGAGTAAGTTTAGGATTATTGATCATTAGAGGGGTAATTTAGACCATATGTGATGGCGATATATAAAAAGTGTCTAAATAAAACATAAAATTACATAAAAATCAGAAATGTAAGTAGAGTAAGAATTTGTATCAGGCACAATTTTGTTTTTTGTTTTTTTTTGCAAATGATTCTTTTTTATTACAAATTTATCCACCATGGCCTTATGATTTTTTTTTCTATGATACATCTCCATTATCTATATCTTTCAACTTTTTCTAATTTTTTATTCTTACCTTATATATATTTATAAAATTGAGGTGGAACAATTTAAGAAATAGAAAAAAAAAACTTATCAAAGCATCTAAATGTGAATAGAAGTTCTCTATACTGTCTATAGTATAAAGTGGAGACAAAGTCTTCAGAAAAAATTGCGCCACATGTCATATCTTTAATAATATAATCAATCGGGCCCTTGCTTATTTAAAAAAACACTAATGACAACAGAAAGATAAATATATATGATTTGATAAAAACAATCAGTTGGACCCTCCTCTATATAAATTAGGTAGTTAGAATCTAATATAATCTTATCACGTAAAAATTGCCGAAAATTATGAATTATCCCGAAAATTATGAATTATACCTTACCAAGAATTAGTTGTAATCTTCATATAAATATTATTATTTAATAAAACGTGACATTTATTGTAAAGTAATTTTTGAACAAATCCAACTTATTTATATTATGAGTTGACTTACTAAAAAAACACTAATCATAATACGAAATATAGGATCCTATATTTTTATTTATATAAATATATAGGATCCTATATTTTTAATGTGATCATTGACGTTACACATCTAATTAAATTGGGTTTATAATCGCATTAACCGTACATGGTACGGGGGTTAAACTAGTTATAATAGAGAGATTACACAGAAATATAGTAAATAATTTGACCTAGAAATATATCATTTAAGATGCTCTAGAATGCAAGCATAGGGCTCTATTTGGCACCTAGCAAAAATGGTTGGTCCTAAACAGTTTTAACTTTGGAACTAATTATGAAAACACAACACCAGAACCCGATTGTCATGATCAATAGTTGGATTTGAAAATTTGAAACATTCCCAAAGGTGAAAACATTCTTTTGGAACATAGATGTAAACGGTCTACCAACAAAAGTTAAACCCCTCCTGGATGTTTAAAGTGCAACTTCCTCAATGAGGATTTTATTCACCTAATGATTAAACGCCCACAAACCATTATGATCACAGACAAAATCAACCTCAAAAACCAAAAATGTATTATGAGCCACAAACATAACTACTAAAACATCTTCCAACATCATACTGAATTGCAAAGCACATTAGGAACACCAAACTTTGGCGAACTAGCAACAATGTGATGGTGCATATGACAACAAAGAAAAAATTAGTATTTCGAAAAGAACCAAATGATTTCATACAAGATCTAGATAATTACATCAGATCCCAAATTCTACACTGGAAGAGAGTCAAAGGAATGGGAAGAAGATGAGAAAAAAGTTCAAAAAATTACACATCATGCATGGAATAAGAAGAAGAATTAGACTGATGGATCAAAACTAGAAACGGGATATGCATCAATCATTTTAGTAATAAGAGACCGCTCAAACTATGTACTGAGTATGGGATCAACACAAAATAATTCTGACTTTATACTACAGATTGTGGCTCATGCGGCAAGAGAAGGAATTACAGAAGAAATAAAGAGGGGACTACGGAAACTAAAAATTGAGAAAGATAATCTCACAATTATTAAAGAAACATGTGGAATAGGGATAAGTCCATTGGAAATTGAAAAATTCCGCGAATTTGAGATAATTCGGATCTAACGTGTGACTAGAAACTGTAATGATGTGGTTAATAAAATAGCTAAAATAGGTCATATATACCCAATCTCTCATATTGTCATCTATCCACTATTAACCGTTCTCATCCCTATAAATGATCTACACGACTACACGAGGCCCTTCTTATTCTTACTTTTTAAATTTAAAAAAAAAAACCGGGTAAAAAGAGGTAGGTGGCCGGAATTACGGTGGTATACGTACACAACTCTCCAATTGCCTGTATTGTGTAGCACAAAATGCAAGAAAGAGAAAAGGAAAGCAATTGCTATTTGTGATTTTTGAAAGGAATGGACTACAAGGTCGTGGACTGGTGGTGACACTGACGACTGTCGGACGAATCCTTTGGTACACTAGGACTTTAATTTTTACTGTACTTTGCTTTTTTCTTTCTTTTTTTTTTTTGGTTTTTTTTTTGAAAAGGTAAGAATTAGGAGGACCCCTAAGGGAGTCGTTCTAGAGCATCCCGACGGATGAGAGTAGATAACTCTAAGTGATTCGAAATGTGATCAATAGGGAGATTGTAGCCTAGCTTTGCAATTTTATCAGCCACGAAATTGAGATCCCTACCCACATGTGACACGCGAAATGACTCAAACCTTTGGATCATAACCAAGACGTCTGAGATCAGAATGTCAATTTCTTAAGGGACCGACAAGTTCCTTGGGCCGCTCTGATGACTGTTAGGTTGTCACCCTTATTAAGATTTTTTTAAATCCTCTTTGTTTTGCTGCTACAAGTCTCTCTCTTAGGGCTCGAGCCTCAGTTTGTATAACAGAACTAGATCAAGTTTGATCATGCTTTGCGGCTCTCTTCGGAGAAGGTTGTCACTGCGTCAGGGCCGGGTTTTGGTGATTGGCAGTGGCGTTTGGCCACTCTCCCCATCAAAAATGGTGGCCTTGGCATCTTTGCTGCCAGAGATGTTATGCGTTAAGCTTTTCTTGCTTCTCGGCTTCAGACGAGCAATCTGCAGGCTAAGATTTTATTGAATACGAGTATAGTTTCTTCTGGCCCTTCCTTTCAACATGCTCTTAATGATTTTAATACATTGTGCAATGTCGATACTACCTCCTTCACCACTGTTTCTCTTGCCCCCCAGTTCATGAAAATCTTGGCAAGGTGCTACTTTGGTGTTGTTGAGAACAATCTTGTTGATAGGTACAGGCTTAGCCCGAGGGAGGTTGCTGTTATTAGCATTATTAGTGCTCCTCATGCTCAGGATTTTTTTGTTCACTATCCCTATTGATGGTTTGGGACAGAGGATGAACCATCGGCAGTTTCGTTCTATGTTGTGGTATAGACTTATGGTTCCTCTATTTCCTAATGGTAGTATTTGCTCGAGTTGCAACGCTCCCAGAACGAACAAGTGGGGGGGATCATGCTATCCATTGTTCTACTGAGGTGGGTGTGAAGTTTAGGCATAATCTGGTGCGAGATGTTCTTGTTGACATTTGTGCCAAAGTTGGGGTCGTGGTGCGGAAGGAGGCTCATATGAGTTTCCTCTCGGAGAATGAGCAATATCTTAAGCCAACTGACCTTTTACTCTTTAGTTGGCATCAGGGCAAAGACGCGTGTCTGGATGTGATCGGGGTCTCTCCCTTTGTTGGTACGGGTGCGAGTTCTTGGGCGTTTGGGTTGGCCTTGCACAACGCTGTTGAGAAGAAAAGGAGGAAGTATGAGTCCAAAGATGATGAGCATGGATACAAATTTATTCCCTTCACTTTTTCTACATTTGGGGAATTTGAGGAGGCTTTAGACACGCTCTCGCGTATTAAGTCTCTCGATACTAGTCACTCTAACAATGTTAAGAGTAGTTCTTTTATTTTTCATAAATTGAGTTTTTTCATTTAGAAGGGTGTGGGGACCCAGCTTGTTTCTAGGCTTCCATCCAACTTTATGTAGATATCATTTTATTCAACAATGAATAAAAACTGCAAAAATATTTTATAGAATAGAAAAACTCAATGTATTTTAAAAATAATTATCACGACATATGTCAACTTCTCATTAGATCGAATCACTCATCTTTAATAAAACAATTTCTTGGTTCAGATTTTATTCGTGACCCAACTTCAAGTAACTGTCATACTTGACCATTTAATTCTTATTACACATAGCAAACAGAAATTACAAACTAACATAAGTCAAAATAATTACTATACCAAGATTTAATTCCAACCTTAAGCTAGTTTTCGAGTCTGCCACAAATCTGATATTACTACACGCACGTAATTTGGTCAAGCATTTGTCGGATTCTTCGATGGTCGTTGGTAGGCTAGTGATGAAACCGGGCCGGGCTGAGCCGGGCCTAGGCCGGGCCGCCACCAGGCCGAGCCAAGGAACCGTGGCCCAAGCCCGCCCCGACAAATTACCGGGTTGGCCCCGGGCCGGGCCGGTCCACACAGGCCCATTTACTTTAAAAGTTACAATTTTTTCTTAATCTTACCACTCATTACATTTTTTGGTCGATGAATGAACAACTTTAGTCAACAAATACACATTCCAACAAAAATTATCATTACTCACCCCTAATTAATCACTTTGAAAACCTAAAACGACACATAATATGAAACAAATTTTAAGTTCTAAAACGACACTTATTGTGAAATGGAGGGTAATATTTTAGCTCTACCCGTAAATCCGAACCCGATAGTAACCCGTCATGACCCTACCCAGCTTGATGCATTCAGCTAACAAAAGGCGTGCATAGAGTTTATACGAGTGCATAATTGCCCATTCTTGCGAATCTAGAGCGAGGATTCTGTCATGGGCAAAGGATGTCGTTAGCCATGCCCATTCTTGCGAATCTAAACATTAATGGACCTAGGAAATGTTTAAAGATAAATCTTCATAATTACAAAGACGAGCTAAATAAAGAAACTCCACCTGCCGTAAAAACCATAATGCACCCAAATGAGATCCGAATCTTACAAGATAGATGATAATTTGGTCCACTGAACCAATTACAGACCGATAATTAGCCATATATATATGTAATCTTATTTAGTCAAGTACATGGTTTTTCGTTCTTTTTTACAATTCTACTCATCCATAAAATAATGAAGTAATAAAACGGCCTATTTGCCTAATCAGAATACAAAGGCATGATACTAATATGTACAGCAAGATAAAGATTACAGCTTGATTAGCAATTAATAGACGCTCCATGCAAACCATCCATACATGAAACACAGCTAATGGATGCACCCATCTTCATCCAACGCTCAAATCACCATATGATTCAGCCTCACCACCATCTCATATCCAGGGGAAGAACGCAACGCGTGCAGTCACAACAACGGAGAGAATGATTATCCAAATGGCAACGTTCGACACAAGCGCGTACACACCACACAAGAAAGCCAAGACAGTAGCCCGAAGAGAGTATTGTAGCATCGTCACACTCGAACTCGCTATGTCCTCCAAGTACACATGGTACCCGGTCGATATTGCTGACGTGTAACCGAGCAAAACCGCTATACCCAATAGCATGGCCACGGCGTCCGACGCCACGAACACTTGGATAGCAACTTGTTTCATACGCAATGCTTTTCCGGTGGTTTGGTCATAACCGCCGGGAATCGTGAATAGCGCTGCAAATGTGAGGGTCACCAAGAGAGTTGCAACCAAAGCCAAGTTGTTCAGCAGTTGTTTCAATTCCTCCTCCCTCAGCAACTTCACATCTGTTGGTATTGACCCGACCCGACCAATCCGATGTCTGACCCATTCTATCGGACTTACTACTCCCGTTTCGAGTCGTTTGAAGGATTTGTGTATTTCGCGCTATCATTTGAAATAAACAGAGAATCAGCTAGCTGAGTATATGACTACAATTAATTACTCGTGATATATTTACTACGCATACCTGCTGCTCATTGCCGTTTCTCATCAGCTTTTCGCATAAATCCATAGGCATCTGATGCTGCTTGTTTCTAATCCTGCGATTCACGCCTTTTGCTTTAAACAGGGCAATGACCTTTCTTTTGTCAGTATCCAAGACTGCACTATGTAACGCGGTATTTCCATCCCTATCAATTTCATTTATCAACTTCACCATGTTCTTATGATTTAAGCACTTCTGAAGACCATAACTGGACTTGGCTGCAATGAGGTGAAGTACTGTCCTGTTGTTGCTGACATCCCGAAGCTCTGCAGACAACGGGCAGCCTTCAAGTATGGCTTCGATACCCATATAAGAACCGCAAATAGCTGCTCTGAGCAATGGGGTAAAGCCTTCTTTGTCGTAGACGAACGCTGTTGATTTGTCTTGCTTAATAAGTTGACTTACCAAGCTAGGCTTTGCCTTCTCTGCAGCATAATGGAGTGGGGTCTTGCCCTCGTTATCTACCATGCTCAACAGGTCTGGCCGTCTCTTCATCAAGTGAACCCCAATATGATATCCTGCACCACCAATATGCTTGTCAAAAAACAAAGTAATTACGACTCTAGTTAGCAAATGATATCAGCTCATTCATACGATTATGAAAATCATAGACATTAGCAATTCCAGGCAGAATATGAGAAAGCCATGAACACCAAGCTAAAAAAAGTTTACAGGATGAAACTTGCAAAATAAGTGAAGTACTTGAATCTTGTTTAGATGAGAGTGTATTTCAGATAAAACTAGTAAGATAATGATTCGTGTATATCACCTTTTTTTCTCATGCCATTGAAATTGTTGCCTGTAGCAGGCTCCCAAATTGGATGCATGTGTGGATGTTTTATTGGCCAATGAGGCATATAAAGCACGGGTTCGAATTGAATTTACCTCGTTTGCTTGCAGCAGCAGCAGCATGAAGAGGATTCTTGCCATCTGGTCCACATATACTAAATGGATATGCTCTAGACGCTGACAAGATTTCCTTCCCAACCTTGGAACAACCTTGATCAGCAGCAAGATACAATAAACTTTCATTTGACTTGTTAACGAACGAGGCCAATTCAGGTTCCAAACGCAACAAAAACAGTGCAGTTTCAGAGTGTCCATTTCTCATAGCTTTGTGAACAGGTGTGTCTCCATTTTTCGCCTTGAATTTCCACGGCTTGAAATCTTCGATTTCTTCATTGGCTTCTCCTTTTTCTACCACGCTTGCAGATTGACTATACTTACGACCACTTCCAAATATATCCGTTTGAGTGCATACTGATAGAATGGCTTTTACGAATCGAAGATGCCCATACTCTGCAGCCATATGGAGTGGGGTCTCCCCTTTGAAATTCTTGCCTAACAGCAACATGCGACATGCAGATCTGGATTTTCGGGCTTGGTCAATGATTTTCATCTTGCCATCTCTGGCTGCTATATGAAGGATACTATTTTCACCAGGTCCTTGAAAATTCAAGCATTGGTCCCAACTTTTATAGTAATTTGAGAGGTCATCCAAATTAGTGACCTGCTTATCATAGAATATTTCCATATCTACTGACTCCTTCGTCCTCCATGCAGATGCAAAGCATTTCTGGTAAAATTCGAACAGCGGCAAGTTAACGTATGAATCTTACATCCAGTTTTTACAGTGAAGTGAGAGATTAAAATGCAGAATTACATAATACAATATTAAACAAGTGTACTATACATTTATTAATACGCCTTTTGTAATTAGAATGAGTATGAAAACTAGGAGCTTGTTAATTAGAAAAATGATATGGATGATATGTTATAGTAATTAGAGCAAATTTTATAAATCAGCCAAATTAATTAAAGATGAAAACAAAATAGTCATCACAAAATTCGATAAGTAATGAGGATATTACCAGTGCAATTGTATTTTTGTTTATGTTATAAAGATAAGTCAATTTTTGTGATTTTTATAATTTTTTTCTTACAGGAAGCTTATTGTATAGCAACAACATTACAAAGGAGTTAATAACTTCGCTTTATTACGTACCAATCTGATGGGTATGTGGTCGTCTGATTTGCATAAATCCTTGGGACTGTTGCCTTGTTTGTTCTTCAGCCTCCAATTGATGCTGCTAGTTAATAGTAGGGTATCAGCAATCTCAAGATCAGAGTTCATCAAGGCAAGATGCAAGAGTGTGTTGCCGTTGTTATCAACCTCATTGACTAGCTCCTTCATTCTCGTCTTCTTCAAGCATCCTCTCAAGAAGACAGCATCCATCTTGGCAACATGAAGCGCTGTTTTACCATGATGCTTGTCACGGACCACAATTGATTGGGGAGACAACTCCAAGATGGTTTGGACAATCGGAAGGAAACCCCTGCTAGCTGCTATATGCAAAGGGGTAAACCCGTCTTTGTCATGAAAGTATGCAAGGTAGCTGTCAGCCTTGAGCAATGCCTCCACCATTGACTCATTGTGTTCTTCTACTGCATAGTGAAGAACCGTCTTCCCCTTGTTATCTTGAACTTTCAATAGATGCCTTCTTCTGTCTATTAAAATTAACATAATATCCTCTGCAACGTCAACAAATAAAAAAAATCACTTTCCATGTTCTGATTAGTTGATCTCAATAAATATCTAGGTTGAGTAGATTTTATCCTAATCCAAGAAAGGAAAACCTTGTTGTGTTACTCCTTTTATAGATATTTCAAACTAATTTTGTGCTTCCATGTGTATGCATATTTATGATCTGGCTAGATCTAGATGTTACACAACCAACTTCTACCAATTCATTAAGACTTAACAAGTTTAATGGAGGGAAAAGTAGGCATACCATTCAACTTGCTAGCAGGGTGAAAAGCTGTCTGACCAAACGGCCCTGAGAAACTTACCGGGCAAAGGCCGAGGCGATCAGCATCCAAAATCCTTTGCAGAAAGTTTGGACAAAAATTCTCAGCTGCCAGGTAAGCAAGGCTCTCCCCAACATTGTTGTAAATGGAAACCAATTCCAAATCCCTTTCCAAAATCAGAACGGCGATGTCATCATGCCCATATCTGAGAGCCACATGAAGAGGAGTATCCCCCTGAACATCCCTCTCCCTCCAACAAGCCAACAACGATTTGTTCTGATCATGGGCGTGGAGGAGCGCTTGGACAGTTTTCTGGCAGCCGGATTGGGCAGCAAGGTGCAAGGGAGTCTCCCCTTTGGAGTTGTGCTTGCAGACAAGCCCGTTCGGGTTCGTACTCATCCGGGCAAGGAGTAGTGCTGAGATGAAGTCACTGTTACCGTGCTGGGCTGCTACGTGCAGGGCGTTGCTTTGGTCCCCGGGGGTAAGCCGGTGGAAGAACAGCCCGTCGTCGTTGTCTTCGGCTATAAATGTTTTCATACTGCTGCCTTCCGTGGACCGAGCCGCTTCATACAGCTTGTCAGCCATGTAATTGTACTCTCCTCCCCCTTCTGCCACCATGGATCTCATTCTATCTGATTTGAGTTTCTCCTAAAGAACAAATTAGTTAATTAACCCAAATTATTTACTCAAAAGTGCAAATTCAAGTAGCAAACAACAACAACAACAAAAAGAGGCCACCATTATTCTATCTCCTTTCACACTCATTCTTAACCAAATCTTCCTTCCTTCTTCCTCTTGCTAAGGTAACACAGATTCGTTCCCTGCTATCAATCTAGCACACAACTACACAACCGAAGCCAAAAAATCCCTTAATTGATTCGATTTCACAACATCAATAACCTAATCAAACCATTCCTAACTTCAGCTCATAATCCACACCAAATTCATCCATCAATTTCACACAAAACATCCAATTCGAACAGTCTAGACAAGAACTCACCAAAGCACAACGGAAAACCGGCAAAGGCGGAGAGATCAGATCGTGTGGCAGAGATTAACAGACACAGGAAGAGAAGGCGTGTGGGGAAGTTTAGGTTAACAACAGAGAAGATGAGCAGAGATGGAGGAAAACGGATTGCATCCACATCTACATATAAGAAATGTGATTAGAGGACAAATTCATACAGCGTACGAAACTTGAAATAGGTTATTGTTAGCTAGTAGTGCTAGATCGATGGGGAAAGGGCTTACTAGTGCTGATGATGACCCCAGGCCTACTACTCTAGCGGAAGCCATGGATGACAGAGAGAGGTGCTCTACTGTGGAAATAATACAAGCAGCTGCTGATTTCTAACTGGATTCCAAACTACTCAGCTGTTTTTTCTTCTTGTTGGGTTGAAATTTGATTGTTTTGTTTTTTTTGGGAGGAAAAACGGATTGCTTTCTTGCAAATTATGGGGGAAACTTCCATTAAGGGATATTTCACAAAACTAGCCTGATAAAGTTTTATTTGCAAGAAACTGCCCTTGCAAGCTAAGAGTTGATATGAAACCACTTCAAGTTTTGTTTGAAGCCATCAAAATACCCTCAATTATTAAATATCACTTCCTGTTTGAATTTATTTTTTTTGTTAAGTTAAAGCTAGTAATAATCGCCTAGTAGTAATGAATAAGTTTATTCTAATAGAGTATCGAGTAATATTTTTGTTAAGTCAACCAATGCATGATAGAATCCTAGATATTGTGGCATATATATTTTATTAATTTTTGATTTTTATGAGTAATTTTCTATTGATATGAGTTTAATGGGTGCTTTTACGCAAAGTGCTCTAGTGATTTTCGACATTTCACCCTGGAGAGTGTAGAAAATTTCAATAATGTCATCATACCTAACTTGAATTGCATAAACGACATGCTACTTTTTCAATTTAAAATTTGTCTCTATCCAAATTGGACTTTTGGAACCAAGTTGCAAGTTTGTGGTAAAATTCTCCTAGTAAAAGCTCCACCAAGAATTATCACATAAATCATTGTCGAGCAACAAGTAATTAGATTTATTATTTGATTTTTTTCAAACTTATCTATATATAATTCGATAAACCCGCTTATCTTAGCTAACAAGTAATTAGATTTTTTTCAAACTTATCTTATCTAACAAAGCATTTCCTTAACCCGCTTTTACTATTTTACATTTATTATTTTTTCAAATCTATTATTTGAAGTATGTTACATATCACTTATTAAATATTATTTCCAGCCTTGAGTCACTTCTATCTTTACAAATTTGTTTTCAAGAAGCATATTATTATAAGATTTTGAGCCCATTTAATATTTAATTAATTCTATGTTGCAAATAATGCTTCTCCTCAACCAAACATTGAACTAAACCCCACCCTTATCAATTACCAATTGTAACGATATAATTACCTAAGTTTTAAAAACATGTACGATAAAATCATGCAAGGTTTGAATGGGCGTGCATGCACATCTTACGCTAATATGAGTGGACTGCATGACATAGTACAGAGCAGGTATACTATAAGATGGAGAAACGTTCATACATCCACATCATTGTACGTACGTTTATCACGAGTGCATTTCGTGGCCACATAATTTTATGGAGTAGATGAAAAGTGGCTTTGTTTTTGGGTTCAAAATGGAAGAACATAGCTAAGATATACTTCTTTTATACAGTTCAATTACGACGGACTTAGTGGGGACCTTTATCTAGTGGTGCTCTTCTTCTAGGCAGCTTGAATATACTGTATGAGATATTTGACAGCTCCTACAATCTGATATATAGAAATTGAAAAATGAATTTGTTAGTTCTATTTTTTTTTCAAAATTCAAAGCTTATTTTGCTGGATAAAGTTTTTGGTGTTCGGTATAAAAACGGTATTTGAAGTTTACTTTCTCAATAATAGGGTAAAAAATATGAAAAGGATGTCAAAATAGTCAAATAAAGTCCTTATTTATAATTAAAAGATAATATATTGAATTTAAAAAGTCATAAAATTTCATAAGCTCATAAAAATGAATGAATTAATTATACGGCATTGGGAAAATGTCATATAGTAAGAAAATACCACAAGATGTCATATTTGCACACATGGCATAACCTCTCTCTCCACTAGTTGACCGACCCTTGACCGGTGTTGACCGACCGTTGACCGGCATTGACTGTCAACACAAGTGACAATATTCACACCTAATTGTCAACACAAGTGGCAATATTCACACCTAATTGTCAACACAAGTGACAATATTCACACTTAATTGTCATCACAATTGACAATATTCACACCTAATTGTCATCACAAGTGACAATACTCATACCTAATTGTCATCATAAATGACAAAATTCAGCAATTATTCACGCCTAATTGTCATCACAAATGACAATATTCACATCTAATTGTCATCACAAGTGACAATATTCACCAAATAACTAGAAGATTATACACCGAGTAAGTTTAGCTGAAACAAGACTTATGCACACAACTCCAAATTATCATCACAACTGACAATATATGTTATCACCAATTGTCATCACAAGTGACAATATTCAACAAATAACTAGAAGATTATAGTAATTACACCGAATAAGTGTAGCTAAAACAAGACTTATGCACAAGTGACAAAACGATTATCATCACAAATGACATAACGATTTTTAATAAAACCCATTGTCATCACTATATTATCAAAAAAACACTAAATTATCATCACAAGTGACAAAACGAAATGTCATCACATAATCAATCAAGTACCATCTTAAATTATCATCACAAGTGACAAAACGAATTATCATCACCTTACAATCTAACTAGCAAATAATCACATATGACAAACACAAACACAATCTAATTGCAAAACCACTAACTAGTTTAGACAAACATGTTACAAACTTATAATCTAATTGCAAAATCAAAAAATTGCATTAGCCAAACAAGTAGGTCTATGCGGTCTGCTCCATTTTAGGTCAAAATTCAAGGAAAGTCAATACAGAGGTCTGAAAATCCTATCCTGGACTGACTAGATAATCAACAGAAATGCATTTACAGAATCGGAATGGAAATATGTTGTTTAGAAACAATGAAATTAAAATCCTAAATCCAATCATATATCCATTCAAAGTTCAATCTGAAACTCAGAAATCAGAAGCATTCATAAATGGTAGGTAAACATGGAGTAACAAACATTGGAGACATCCCTAATAAACAAACAATTGATCAAATGCGTCTCAAAATTGAAGCAATTGAAACCACGGAAAACAGAAGAAGAACCAGGACGCACTTGGCCATCGTCGTTCTCATAGCCATCGCCGCTCGATTTCGCTCAGTTTGCGGTCGCACTTGGCCGGAAAACGAACCAGGACGCTTTCAGAGGTTAGCTTTAGGACTTCCGGCGAGATGAGCCCTTCCGGCGGCGGATCCGCCGCTACAATTCAGCCGGATCTCGCATCCTTCCGAGAATCCAAATGGATAGCTTACCGGCTCCGTTCCGCAAGTCCTCTTACACTGACTCGAGCTGCTACTTCCTCCGATCGCAATCGACAACAAAAACACCAAAACAAGCCCTAAATCGGTCGCCATAGCGAGGAATCGAGATCAGTTGGAGCAAAACCCCGAGCACGAAAGCATCAGGATCAGCACCAGCGTCGGGAAATTATAAGAGGGGATGTGAGGAGAGAGAGATGCATGTCTTTTATTTCCTTATATATGGCTAAAGATGCAAAAATGGGGAAGATGGGCCTAAAAGGTGGCCGTCTGACCCAATTCCCTCCATAAGAATTAGGGGTGTAGGTTACAATTTGGTAACATTTTAACTACCTTCAGTTTCATCAAGTTTCAATGAGGTTCATTCAACTATGTGTGTCGAACGTTTGTGCGAGAGTTTATTGATTTTCTTAGGCGTTTATAACCTTCTTATGGCTGAACTAGTTTGAATTTCTACGGGGCTAAAATCATTATTTTGCTTGTTTAACCTCGTATCGTAGAGAGGATCTTGAAAAATATTATGATCTCCCTCCAAATCGTACATACGACTTGCATCTAACAGGGCTTTTCACAAAAATATGCAATATGTAACTATGAGATTAAGTACGAAATTCTATTTATCTCTATGCGGTTTTTTCAGATTTTTTTTCTAACTAACTCATTTAAAATCAATAATATTTAAATTTTAAAATTACAATTGTCAAATTAAACAATTATTTTAATTTTTAACATTTAGATACCTTGAGTTTCAAGTATGTATTATTTTGATGTGTAAAAATTAATCAGTTTAAATATGTTTGGACACAATTTATTAATTGGAAAAAACAGAAATTAACACATAAGTGAATTGTTTTATAGGTTTTTTTTTTTTTGGTCGAAGAATTGTTTTATAGGTTGACAAGTGGTCAAGAAGCCTCTTCCTTAATATATTTTTTCTTGTTTTTGACTCATCCGATTCGATCGGCTTATGCCACTCTAAAGTCTCTACATGGGGTTGGGTACTTGATGACCCCAACCCCATCAAAGTCAGTTTCTCCTTGCATATCACCATTGAGTTAACTCAAATCTTTTGAGAACCATTTAAGGAGTCAAGCACCACTTAACTACTGTTGACCGCTTCTTTATTAATTATATAGATAAATGAATAGATTTAAGTCTCGTTAAGAGACCTAAGTCTTTAGTTATACTTTATATTTTGATCAACAACAACAATGTGTTTCAATTTATGCGTCCATAAGAGCTACAAGTGTTCTGATCAGTGGCGGAGCCAGAAAAAATAGAAAGAGGGGGCGAAAACGTAGAGGGTAGACCCTAGGGTATGAATTATAATATGTTAATTTATTGTTTCACATAATATATATTTAAGTTAAATTTTAATATACATAATAATAGGGTTGTAATTATTAATATGGACGTACAAGGCAAGTAAACTGTTGATCATGTAAAATTAAATTAAATTCTTTTATATATTGTAATAAGAAATATATATTAATACAATCAATAAATTACTATCGAGTAATACAAGATTACTTTACCATAGAGTAATGTATTTTTATTATTTATTAAAATTATTATTATACTAGCATTAATATTTACTGAAAATATTTAAAATAGTTTAATACGTTTTTCCCATTGTTAAAGTGATAAAGTCTAATTTCCGATTAAAAAAAAGTAACAAAGTCTAATAAACAGACAAAAAAAATGGGGTGGAGATAAAATAGAAAAGGTATTATTGTGGGGGCCACGGAAAAGTAAATGCTGAGAATAGGGAAAAGGGTATCCTATTTGAGAGTAACAAGAATCGAACGCGGGAGGACAAGCAACTACACCTGTAAATGCACCGCTGGGATAAGGAATTTTTCCTATATTTACATAAAAGTTTATACTAATACAAGAAGGAGCATGAGAGAGGGGGCGACCGCCCCCCTTCGCCCCCCCCCCCCTCGCTCCGCCACTGGTTCTGATCACAATTATCTCTATCTTCGATGGATAGCTCGATGTTGATCTAACGATAAGAGATTTATGACCAGTTATATCTGAACTTTTGGAGGCTATGTGCACCTTTTAGTTGCTTTGTTTACTACAGACAAACATGGATGCATGGGTGGGCTGGGATAGGCTCCAGCCCACCCTGATTTTTTAAAAAAATAAAAATAAAAATTTATTAGTATTTTATTGATAAAATTTGATTTTTTTTTAAACCTTAAAGCCTAAAGTCTTGAAAGAAGACCCATGATCAATCAAATTAATTATTTTATTTATAATTGTATATAATTTCTTTGTCTATATACTAATTAATTATTCTTCCTATTATATTTAGAGGTCTAAAAAACTCTAAAAACCCTGAAATTGTTTTAAAATTTTTCTAGTGTAATACAGCCCACCCTGAATTCGAATCCTGACTCCGTCCCTGACTATAGAGATGAAGTGTATGATGGGCTGAAGCTCCTAAAGAGAGAATATGGTTAAGGGAATGGTTAATGATCTAAGCTTACATTAAAATCATGTTACACTGTACGTAATATGCTTAACCAAGGATCAAATTCATGATAATAAGGCGAAATACAGTGATGTTAGGTAACATTTTCTGAGAAATAAGAACAAAATCCTGGTAACGAATATAAGGACGGTCGATATCCTTGTTCACATGTTGATCAAGCCACTTCTAGAGAGTAAGGTCCAACACTATTTGGACTTAATTTAAATCACGAGTTAGCAGTCTCCCCGAGGTAGGAAAAACCTTTTGTATATCCAACACTATCATGGTGCGTCTGCTGCATTTGCTTCTAGGAGAATTTAAGTCAATGTATGTGGAGATTTGTCAATATACCTAGAATTTGTAATTGACCGAAATCCACTTTGGGGAGTTTGATGCTCCAAGGGTGATCGTTGGAGATATATCGTGATCTGTTTGAGCTTGTAACCTATAAACTGTATTATTATTTCCTAAATCTCTATATATGCTCTCAAGGTACCTCAAAATTTATAAATTATAACCCGAAAAGAACCTCTATAAGAAAATAAATTTTGTTTCTCTTCTCATTAACGTAGTTAATACACCATTAGTGAACTAATCTCTATATCGTTCTTATATTTGCTCTTCTCGCCCGTTGTCGTTATAGTACTTCTGTTTCACAAGTTAGAAGTTTCGTTTTATAATCCGGATAATTAAAGTTTTGCGACAAAACTACCTCTAATAAAGTTTTACCAACAATTATCCACCACGGATCTTATACTAATTCGAAATATTAAATCAAAAGAATAAAAACAAAAATGTTACCTATTAAATTGTTTTTTTGGTAGAAATGGCTATTAAATAATGTGAGTGTGTTTGACATAGTGTACAAAGCAGATAGACTTTTGACAAAAACGCATAGAGCAATAATGCAGATAGACAAACACGTGCTAGAGTACAAACTTGTTCAGTTCATGGCCAATATTTATCAACGAAATGCATGGTCAGTATTTTATCGATGAAATGTGCGGTTTATATTTGTTCTATTGAATTTGTATCTGAAAGTAATTAGATGTGTACGTTATTGATAGATTTTTTGCGATGATGACCCGCGACCTACTCTTACCAATAATTTGGATAATTCAAAGAGCTAAATTAAGCAGATGTGTTCCTCCTTAAGCTTATAAATTCTAAACTTTGGGACTAAACGGATTGGATTAAATTGCTGTATTTAATTAACTTATTGTAAAATTTCCCCATAATCTCATATTAACAAACTGGAATTACGTTCAACCCAAAAACAAACAAACTCGAATTACGTACACTAGGTTATATACGTATATGATATAAATGGCATACCAAGGAATTTACCCTAGAAGGGTCTAAATAGCTTAATCTAAATATAGTTATTAGAGTAAGTTAAATATGTAATCGTTTAAACTTGGAACAAACCCAAAATATCTTAATATAATTATAAAATTAGTCCTAAGTAAAGAAAATGAAACAAATTGAAAAACGTGTACTTTTTTTTTCTATAAGTTGTAATAGTGTGAGTTGAGTGTTGACAAACGTGAGAAACGTCCTTGGTGGTTGGGTACGAGAGAGCAATATGCAAGAGTGTGATCAAGAGAGTGAGATTTACATCTTGTACACAAGAACACCTTTGTAAACCCGAGAAATCAATAAAGCGAGTCGAAGTATACTTCAAGTCCTTTCAAGTGAGAAACTTGAAATGCAAATGATTTTTCCTTGAAAAATTAGCTAGTTTGTAGAGGGTTTTTCACTATAAATCCCATTGTTAAATCTGGTAATCGTAATATATTTTGTGTGTGTTTTCCACTGCAATTTAAGTTTAATTTCTGATCGCCGAAATTGTAGTTGTCGACAATTTCAAGTATTAACGTTCCTACGAACTCCGATCGATTTTAAGAATCGTACCGACAACTTTACCAACACATTAGGCTTAAAACGCGGAAAATCAGTCCTTATTAGAAAATGAAAAATAAGTCAATCAGGAATGATATGGCCTAAGCTAAGATCTTGGTTTTTCTAACGTGGATTGATTTGTAGAAGTTCCACAATTAGAGATTTGTCGTTAGGACTGCGGACATCACAATTAATTATTAATCAAGATAACTATATAAAAAAATGTAGAAAGATAAATAATAATATAAATAAGGTGGTTATCAGGGACATGAATAGACCATACGTATAATATACTCTGTATTATAGTGGGAAAAGGGAAAAATAAAGTGAAATAGAATAATGAATGATGGAGTATGTTTTTTTGGTCGTAGTAATGAATGATAATGTGCGTGTCAGTGTGACTAACGAGTCGCATGTCTTTTGGCCTTAGCTAGGATCATGGATTTTGACATGAATATTTTTTTTATTGAGGAGCTACTAGCTCGAACAAACCAAAATAAGGCCACCTATCTATTACAAGGATAGCCTAAATCATCACGACGGATGATCTTTAAAAAATCAAACAGCAAGGGTTGTTGACTCAACAAACCCCATGACTGAGTTACAAAAGAATTAGAAACGGAAAGAGACGAAGATGAAAGCTGGATGGCTGCATTAAGACTTTGAATGTTGACTGGTCTTCTTGCAAGGAAATCAGCAGCCGCGTTGGATTCCCTGAAACAATGATAAAATAACACACAAGGGATATTTGCAATTGTATTTCTAATATCAGTTATAATTGAATATATTTCCCAAGAGACTTTCCATTGGCGTTTTAAAGAATTAATAACAGTTAGGTTATCTCCTTCAATGATTAAACTGTGTATGTTTGAGCAGTCAATATTTCTAAGGGCGTATAGGAGAGCAGATGCTTCAGCCTGGACTATTGACATAGGTGGTAGTTGTTGGCGACCAAGGGACTGAATGGTCCCATTATATTTTCGTAGGATGAAACCAGCGTGAGTAGTACCATTGTTTAATCTGGACGCATCAAAATTTAGTTTAGACCATTGACAGGGTGGTTTCTTCCAAATGGAGTTATTTTTCCTTCTAGATGTGCCGCTATAAATTTTCCTAACTGGGTTGTTTATACTTTCCCATTCAAGCGCACCTGAAAAGGTAAGTTGAAAAGGCATTTTTTTTGGGTTGATCCTTGCTGGGTCGAAGATTTTAGCATTCCTATGTGCCCAGAGGAACCACCAGAGGAAGCAGAGTTGGTTATTAAATTTTTTATTTGCTAAGGTATTTTTAATGTTATTGTAGAATGTATCATTTGTGGCAATGGTAAATTTATGATTTAGTAGATTACCTAATTTTGCGATCATTTTTTTGGTAAAGGGACACTCGAAGAATAGATGGTTAAGATTTTCATTTTGTAGCTCACAGAGAGAACAAAGATCTGGAACAGAGTTATGGAATCTATTAATCCGGTCTGTGGTAGGAAGACAATCCGAAGTTGCCTTCCAGAGGAAATTCTTAACTTTGGGAGGTAGATTTGTTTTCCAAATCCAAGAACAATCATCATTATGAGCCATCGTGTTGTTGTTTATTATCGAAGTAGCCGATTGAACAGAAAATTCCCCGTCAGAGGACGGAAGCCAAATCAGTCTATCGGGCTGATCTGTAAATGGTATTCTAATTGTGGCAATGATATCAACAATCTGTAGTGGTAATAATTGTAAGAGGGACGCAACATTCCATGAGCGATCTGGTAGAATGAAGTTTGCAACTCTCATATTAGGGTCGGCTGAGTCAAGAAAAGGCAATAGGTGAATGTCTGGAACCCAAGGGTCCTTCCAGAAGTTAATAGTAGAACCGTTTCCAACACACCACCTAAGACCTTTGGAGAAAGAATCTCAAATATTGAGAAGACGGCCAAATTGCCAAGAACAATTTTTCTTTTGGTAATCGAAGATTGAGTCTGTTTTTAAGTATTTTTCCTTAATAACTTTCACCCACACATTGGAGGGTTGAGTTACTAATTTCCACAGAAGCTTCATCTGAAGTGAGAGGTTGATGTTTTCAGCCGAACGGAGCCCTAAACCCCCTTCGTGCTTCGGTGAACAAATCTTATCCCAGCTGAGAAATGGATGGTGATTAGGGATAAATTTGTTCCAAAAAAATGCTTTACAGACACTATCAATTTGTTTGTGAATACCCTGAGGTAACATGAAACTCTGCATAAGATAGTTAACTTTACTTAAGAGACAAGACTGGATGAGAACCACCCTGCCTGCCTGCGAAATTGAATTTGCTTTCCAATGAGATAATTGTTTTTTAAGGTTAGAGATAGTATCATTGAACATAGAGTTTTGAACTCGTCCTTTGAGAATCGGGATCCCAAGATATTTTTCCATCGAAGTTGTAACTTGTATGTTAATAATACTGGCCAGAGCAGTCGAAGTAGTTTGAGAGATATTTGCCGAAGTCTGAATTGAGCTTTTATGGTAGTTGATTGCCAATCCAGAGATTGATGTGAATTTATCGAGTGTGTTTCTAATATATTCCATATTCTGGATAGTTGCGTCAGCAAAGATTATTGTATCGTCCGCAAAGCTAAGAAAAGGTAACTTGGTACCATTCTTAGTTAATTGAATACCTACACGGTTAGGGGAAGATGAAGATTCAATTTGCAAAGTTCTTGAAAGATATTCCATACATAGGACAAAGATAAATGGTGATATTGGATCTCCTGACGAATACCACATCGAGGGAGGAATTCTGTACCAGGTTCATTATTGACGAGGACAGATGTGGAGGAAGTCATGATACAGGTCATAACAAGTTGGATCCATGTAGGATGAAAACCAAACTTTTGCAGGATAAGCCGAATAAATTCCCAGTTAATTTTGTCGTATGCTTTTTCGAGATCTAGTTTGATGGCCATCCATCCGAGGTGTCCTTTTTTCTTTTTGTGAAAGGAATGGAAGATTTCATGAGCTATAAGTATGTTATCTTGAATGAGGCGTCCTTTCACAAAAGCACTTTGTAAGGGATGAATTATGGTTGGAAGGATATGTTGAATTCTATTTGATCGAAGTTTAGTTATTACTTTATAAATAGTGTTGCAGAGGCTGATAGGACGAAAATGGTTAATTGATATTGGAGCTTCGTTTTTGGGGATTAATGTGATAAATGTTTTATTTACAGCAGTTAGCATTGAACCTGAATGGAAGAAAGCTGTGACTGCACGAATGACAGACTGACCAACCGTGGGCCAGTAGTGTTGGAAAAATTCAGCAGTAAATCCATCAGGACCTGGTGTTTTATTTAAGGCAAGATCAAAAACTGATAACTTGATTTCCGAAGGAGTTGGTGCCTTAGCAAGGGAGACATTGTCAATTGGGCTTACAATTGTAGGGATGACTTGTAAGTCAGCATTACTAATGAGTAAAGCAGATGTACTTTGGAATCTAGAGGCTAGCTCCGACGTGATATTTGCTGAAATGGAGGCATGGTCCGAAACAACAAGACCATCATGAGTTTGGAAAGAAACTATATTTTATTTGAATCTTCTTATTTTTGAAATTGTTTGGAAGTACTTTGTATTTTTGTCAACATTAATCAGATGGTTTGTTTTAGCCCGTTGTTGCCAAAATTTATGGTGAAAATCCATTAAAGCATTGTACTTATTGAGGTGTTGTTGTAGTTTGGTAATGATAATCGTATTTTGAGGTGTTAATAATAGTTCATTTTGTAGACGGAGTAACTGTTGTTCAGAAAGTTTTAACTGTTCGAAATTATTGTTTATATGTTGCTTAGCCCAAGCTTTGGAATATTTTTTGAGTAATTGCATTTTCATATAGATTTTGAACATAAAGGAACCCGTAAGTTTATATTTCCAAACTTTTTCCACCAATTTTGCATAGGCAGGGTTAGCGGTCCACGCATTTTCAAATCTGAAAGGGTATTTAATAAATTTCTTTTTAACATTTAAGTTGAACGAAATTAGGCAGTGGTCCGAGGTGGTGAATGGGTGGTGATGGATTTGCAATAAAGGAAAGTTTGTCATGAGGTCTTGGTGAATAAGGACCCGATCAAGACGCTCAAAGGTGTTGTCCGTAGACGTAGTGTTTTTCCTCCGTGTAAAGGGAAACCCAGAGAACCTTGTATTGATAGCTCCTTGGTTATTTTGAAAGGTTCGGAGCCGGTTAAATCTATTAGGGAGTGGTAAGGAGCCCCCAAATTTATCAGACGTACAATCAATCTCATTTAGGTCTCCAATCAAAAGGAACGGAAGATGGTAAGTTGCAATAGTTTGTTCAAGCCAGTCCCAGAAGAGAGGCTTATTTTCCTCACGAGCAGGCGCGTAAACAAAAATTAAGAGGTATGGATGGAAAAGATCATTAACTTGCATTATAATAACGTTTGTTGTTTGAAGAGCAAGGTGACACGAACGAGTGAAATCTGTTCGGTAAATAAAGAGGGCAATACCACCTTTAGTACCAATTGCGGGAGAGGATATACATTGGTGGAACCCAATTTTTTTTATGATAGCGTCAGAAGGATGCGTTTCAGTTTTAGTTTCTGCTAAACATAAAAATTGTACCTTGTGAAGTTTTCGTAGGAAAGCAATTTCGTCCCAGAAATTGGCCCTCCTAATACCCCGAACATTCCAATAGGCGCAGGTCATAATAACGATTTTATATACGGACGGTCATAAAAGGTTGTATTTAGAGTTGATATAGCATAATAGGACATTATGATACTACTTTTTGCATACGTGTT
Organism: Polygonum aviculare; assembly: GCA_934048045.1. Classification (NCBI taxonomy): domain Eukaryota; kingdom Viridiplantae; phylum Streptophyta; class Magnoliopsida; order Caryophyllales; family Polygonaceae; genus Polygonum; species Polygonum aviculare. Next base: position 31,204,750 of record OW204026.1, read on the forward strand.
TGAGTTGTAAATAGAGTAGTGATGACTGTGTAAGGTCAATCCTCTTTCAAAGGCAAATGGTACATGGTACCCATAGCATAAGAACTGCAAGATCAGTAAACAAGGAGGGCTACATCCAACCTGGAGGGATAGATAAATTTTAAAGCTAGCAAACTTAGGATATAAACAAACGGAATGTAAGTGGGTATTCATACACACAAAACTGGTAACTTTTTTTGGAATGTTTGATGCTCATAGAGCATATGATAAAAGAAACAAGCAGGATCAAACTCAAAATAGCTAATAAGCTGAATATATAAATACAAGCCTAAAAGTGGTAATTTGACATTCCTTAAAACACTACTTTGAACATCAAATAGATACAATCTGCAAATATTTGTAGCAAAACATTTCTTCTTGCACAGAGAGGAGAAAAAGCCTAGGTCCACTGAGTTCAAGGTTGTCCAAAGGTTGAGTACCGGCCCGCCGATATCACACATTCACACTTGATTGCCCTTACTTTTGCGCTTGGGCAATTGTCCAAGAGTGTCGAAACTTACAAGAAATTTCGTGGATGATGCTAACAATATTATGCAATAGTTAGATATTTTATTTGGTAAAATAGAGTCTTATGTCTTTATTATACACTAGTTTTAAGAATGAGATAGCCATTTTAAATGTTTTAGACTTAAATAGACCTAGGTCTGTTCAGGTAACCCTATCCTACTATATCTTTAAAGCAGAACTCATTCAAGCCTCTTTCTTCCGCCACGTGTCCCTTTATTCACTTTTTTTTAGGAAAAAACAAATTCAAGCCACTTCTCAATTTTTCAGCCAAAAAACTTCCACATTCACTCTCCCTTTAACTTCCACACACCACTTCTTTTTTAACTTCCACACTCACTATCCCTTTAACTTCCACAAACCACTTTTTTTTTAACCTCTCTCACACACCACTTCTTTTTTAATCTCTCTTTAATTCATTTTTTAGCCATTCTCTTTTGTTCTTAATTTTTGAAACCTATCACGCTCGCTCACATTTTAGATGGTTTTTAAGTTTCTCAACTTTTGGTAATTACCATTCAGTCTTACCCCGTGCTTAGCACGGGAGTAACATAGGCTAGTTATATTTTAAAAGCTCTTATAATCTGCTTTTTTTAGAATAGCTATTTTGGGTATAAGTGCTAAAAGTGGAAAAATAAGAGAGTGACACGGTGTGATATCCGAACAAAACTTTTACTTTTGTATATCTTATAAGCCATTATAGTACATAATATACTTGTACCAAATAGGGCCCTAGTCCATGGGACATTGAAATAAGAAAACTGGAAATTGAAGGTGATAATTTTGGAGTAATCAAAGCAGTTAACAAACAAGGGCAAAGATCATGAGACATTGAAATTGTTATTGCGGACATCCTAGTCTCGTTACGATGGTTCGAGACTGTTCGAGTTAACTATGTGTGTAGAGCGAGTAATGTTGTGGCCGATAAAATTGCTAAAATGGGACATAGCCTCCCTATTGATGTTATCGCGAATCTCACAGAACTGAAAGTTCTCGTCCGAAAGGACGCTCTAGGACGTCCCCCTCGAGGCGATATCCTAATTCTTACCGTTTCAAAAAAAAAATAGGGCCCTAGTCCTGAGCCCGGTCGATCATAGCAAGTCCGAAACACCCGAGACTATGATGTCCACTTTGGGTCCCGAAATTACTATATTATTATGTATTTCCCTATTTAGCATTTGCCATCTATTGTATGTTTTTTTTTCCATATTATTACTATTTTGGACGTGTGTCTTCTTATACTTAAGAGACCAACCCATTTAGCTAGAATACGACCCATCGGCCCATTAGGTCTAGCTTGCTTTCCCTTTCCTTTTTCTATTTAAACCCTTTGATGTAATCCTTACAATTCACGTCAGAGTTAAGTACGAGTTGAAATTCCATCATCTTTGGTCCGACGTCACCAAAAGTCCTCATGACACCAAGACGGACTCATCACCTTGAGTCTTTATCCTGATCCTAAGCCTCGCTCCTCCCTCGCCCACGTGAGCACAAGAGGCTCATGAGCCAAAACATTGGCTTGTACCTATCCGGTTCTGACACCCTGTAGGATATATACTATAGGCGAATTTGTATGTATGTCGCTCAAAAGGTTTGTAATATGAAAAATACCCCAAGTTAAGTTAAATGGCAAGGGGGCATTTTTTTGGGCATATCCACAATTAAAACTTTAATACTTTTTATTCTTTCTAATTGGGAAAAAAGTTCCATAAAAAAAATATAACATTATAGGAATTAACATCTCTATCTTTCTTTAGTTACGGAAGAAGACCCAACTGCTCTTCATGTAAATCACCGTGGCAGCCACCGAACCTTCGACGACATTTGCAATTGCCGTCGACCTCGACCCCGCCGCCGCCCTATAAATCCCCTAGTCTAGAGTCCTCCACAAATCATCTGTATCTCCCACTTTCACTATCCCACCCTCAAGGTCTGTGAAAATCAGCGTCATAGCTCCGAGCGAATTCCCAAGCCGTCGACCGTCGTGGTCTATGAAGTTCAGAACGCGGCTGATCCGGATCTTCGCTAAATTGCCTAGTTTGGCTGATCTAAGGTCGTCGATTGTGCCCTTGATGCCGCTCGCGAGGGTCCTGATTTTCACAGACAGGAAGGAGTTTCGGCCAGAGAGGTGGATCGCCGGTGACAGGAAGAGGGTGGAGGTGCCAGCTTTGTATCGGTTCATGGCGTTCAATGCTTGCCCGATGATCTGCCTCCACATTTGGATCTTAAAAGAAGAATCGTCAATGGTGGTGGGAGTCTAGGGTCTGGAGCGCAATAATGTTGGATTCCTATTGTAAAGTGTCCGAGGGAAGAGGGTGGAGTTCAATGCCAATTTGGATCTTAAAAGATCTTGAGTATTTGTTAATTTGGATTTTCTAATTAATTTCTAAATGAAAAAATAAACAAAACAATTAATTCCTATAAAAATAAAGTATGTAATTTAAAATTTGGGTTATCAATGCTACTTTTTTAAAACTCGGGTATTTTTTCCATTACAAACCCTTTTAGGGGTATGGGTTACTAAAAGCACTATACTATAACTAACTTGATTTTTCATGGATGAGACCAGTTTCCTTCATAACATTGATCAAACAAGGGTTATTCACTTCAATCTCAACATCATTGAGCTCATATCTTTGACTTCAAGGAGGCTTTCTCAAAGGTCAAGAGTTTCTGCCTTTAAAATTCAAAATTTTCTGCATTTAGAAGAATGTAAACTAAATGTGTTAGTATGTGATCTTTTAGTATAAAATCAGCGGAGGTAATTCCCATGTGATTTTTTTGGCACCATCAAAATTTACTTTAAAGTAGAGATTTTGTATTTTCTGCCAAGCTAAGTTACGTTTTATCCCTTTATTGTTGATTTATGTGTGTAACACCTCGTCTTTTTGACAAGGTGTGACTCGATCGATAGTAGACCTCACGAGGCACTACTAAGCTAGTTTGAGAATAGAACATCCCGATATGCAACGTGAGTACGACGAGAATCATAGAAAACATCCAACTTGTATGATAAAAAAAAGGAATAAAGTCTAAATCACAACATCATGAACCAATTTTCCAATAGCTGATCAAAACCACTCCTAATAGATACTCAAAATTCTCTAATTCACAAGCCTAATAGTCAATCAAGAACATGTTGAAAAACAATATCCAAAATGAACCAACACCTAACCCAAACCCACTACGACACAAGCGGCAATGCTCTAACCCACCATTCTGCCGAGGCTCGATCACAACATCCTGATTACCTGGTTTGAAAAATAGTTTTTAGAAGGGTCACATCCTATCCTTTTATTGGTTGTGTGAATTAGAAATTATTTACTACTGTATGCTTATTGATATAGTAGATCAACCTGAATATACCCGATTACTTGTCTTATATGTAGGGCTTGGCACCGATCCAGGACCGGACCGGGACCGGGAACATGCAAAAGCATCGTCCGTGAACCGGACCAGGAAAATCCGGTCCGGGTTTGGACCGAATTGTTATTTTTTTAAAAAAATATTTTTTTAACGAAAAATTATTTTTTTATATAAAAAAATTATAATATAGTTAAAGAAATCATATACTCCCTCCGTCCCCGATAACTTGTCCGCCTTTCCTTTTCGGTTGTCCCCAACTTTCTCCTCAACTTTATCACTTTTTTCAATAAAATTACAAAACTATCCCCACTCTTTTCACATCACCTATCAACTTTATTACCCTTTTCATCAACTTTATCCCTTTTTTCACATCACCTATCAAACTTTATCACTTTTTTTACATCACCTATCAAACTTTACCACTTTTATTAATCCGCGTGCAAATCTACTTTACGGACAAGTTATCGGGGACGGAGGGAGTATGATTAATGAAAAGAATATTATTACTAAGTATATAATATAAATATGAAATTTATATATTAAAAAATACACTATATAACATTAAAATTAATATAATTTTTTTTATAAAAATCCGGTCCGGACCGAGACCGACAACTTTCATCTTAATGGACCGGGGACCGGACCAGTATCCTCCCAGTCTGGTCCCAGTCCGGTCCAAAAATCCGGTTCGGACCGGATTTTGCCCAGCCCTACTTATATGTCATTGATTGAACCAGAATGCCCGGTCGAAATCCAACCGACTTATAAATCTTAATGCCAACCCATGCAAGTTAAAAGGTAGGGGGCATTGGTGCCATCCAGAAAGAATGCACATACACCAATTATAAAGTTCGACTTTGCATGATTTAACCACATTGAAACCAAAGCGATATTATAGACATTAGTTTGTCCGGTGCATATTTGGAAGAACATGTTGAAGTAACTGGTATTGTAAAAAAATTATTTAACAGTCTGTTTGGCAATTGGGATTTGGTGAGAAAAGAAAGGAGAGTAATATATGAGAAAGGAAGAGAAGAGAAATGATAAGAAAGTTACAGATGAGAATATGAATTTCTTATGTTTGGATACATGTGAGTTTTGGTGAGAAAATATGAATTAATTTGATTTTATTTTTTTTATTCGAGAGTGAGTATTTCATTTTCCCACCGAATCCCACCAATTTGGTGACATTCATTTTCTCATCATTTCTTTCCAAATTTTCTCGTGAAATCTCACTCAATCCCATCTCAAAACTCAACCAAACAAAAGAAAACTATTTCCCACCATTTCACATCTTAAATTTCCCATCAAAACCCACCAACCAAACACTGTAAAGGAAGTGGATACCATACATTGGACGGTTGCCCCGGCCTCTACTAATTTTCGAGGTGTCACTCATGCATAATTAATACGTAGCAAAAATGGTGATTTAGTTCATTTGTAGCAAAATTAAGGGTGCTACCATGTGCGAGCCGTCTTCTTCTCACACCCCTGCCAATTCCCAAGGTGAAGAGTAAACCAATTAAGTCGAAAGAATCCGGGTGCATGGATACTTTAAAGGTTGGCAGCTAGCATCCTTAGTATGCAGGAACTCGTGGATGTATGTCGCTACAAATGTCATGCTTCCCACAAACACAACAACTCTTATTTTGTCTTTGATCCCCTGCTTTGCTATCCTTATCGTGTTCCGCCGGCATTACCTTTGATTATGAGCGGAGGCTGGACTTGTAGAGTTGTACATCAAGGGTTTTTAGATACGTATAAATGGAATTTAAGAAACAATTTCTTACACCTAAACAAGGATTCAAAGTATTCTTGACTTGAGATAAAATTAGGTTTGGTAGAATCAATATCTACTATAATCTACTATAATACAGTATAAAGCAGAACCCATCTCTGTTGAAACAATTGTGCCATCTCATCAACCCTATATAAAAAAATGTTATTAATTCCACCTCAACAATTGCAGGAAAAAATACCGTAAAAAATATGAATGATCCCAAAATTGCAAAAAAAATATATGAGAATATATATCCGAATTGTATTTTGGTACATAATTATATGGAAGATATTGTCCAAAAGATATTGCTCCCAAAATATTGCCCACGTAATATCTGTTCGAATTTTATTCTGGTACATAATTATGTGGAAGATATTGTCCAAAAGATACAAAGCTAATACACAATGAATATGGTATAATTAGTTCATACATAACGGTTCTACAAGGTATGAGATTATGGGGCAATATTAACTATGTGGAATATTAATTATTTCATACATAATTTCCTTATATAATGATATATGTACACGTGTGATATGTTACTAATAGGTCGAATTTTATTATCATGATTTGAAAATTGAGATAAAAATTATTGTTATCCCCCGTGTGATATTACCTTACCTTAATTATTCCCCATGAGTCCGAAGAAATTATGTATATGTACACGGTACCCCCGAGTTTATATATATACATGCATAGATATTGTCCAAACACTTCGTATTTTCTGAATACTTCTAACATTGATTTCTTCTCCTCCATCATCTACGTGTAAGTACATATTGATATTTTTTTTAGTGTTTCTCTACCTGAAGTTAAATTCTATTTACATTAAGATTATTTTGTACTTTTGAAGGATTTGAAAATGGGATCCATGTACGATGATATTGTCACTATTGATGCGAGCAAACAGACTTGGAAAATTCGATGTCGAATTATTCGCAAATGGAGCGTATCATACCACTCAGCTGAGATCGATGAAATCCAGTTGGTTTTAATGGATGAAAATGTACGCCTTTTCAATCTATTATCGTTACATATATAATTAATGAATATTATGTAACTAATCATTCAATATGTAATTTTTTCAGCATTAATTTATTTGAAGGTCCTGGTTTTGGACAAGAAAGGGAAACCAATATGCGAGACGGCTAATGTGGTATATTTTTTTGCCATTATTTCAAATTGTTGATAGTTAGCATTAATTTATTTATATTATGTATTAGTGTGACATTATTTACAAACATATTAGGTTTTGTGAATTTAAGTATTTATTTTAATGTCAGCTTGATCGAAATTTGTTCTCTAAACAATTGGGTCAGATTTATATTGACATTACCCGTACATGGTACGGGTCTTCAACTAGTATATTATAAAAGCCGACCGTTTTCGAGCCACCACGTTGATTCTGGCCCCGTTTGATTTTAATTTTTTTTTCAACTCAAATGGATAATAACAACTCTATATCTTTTATTTCCCTTAATTATCTAATTTTCAATTTTATCTTTGAAGTCATACTATCTACCTATATTTTTTGTAGTTATAAAATATTTAAAGATATTGTTTCAAAACAAGACGATTCCTAAGTACTAACTACTAAGCACCAAGTTGTTAATTAGGTCTGGTGGATTTATTTATTTTTTAATATATGTTTTTTCATAATCATTGTTGCTTTGAAACTTAATTTGTACGTACGTGGTTCGGGCAAGTTGATTCTCAATTTTTGTACTTAATTATCTAATCTGCTTGATTGTAATTCTTTTACAACTCAAGTATCTAATCCTCCATCTTATCTTTAAAGCCATACTATCTATCTCTAATTTTTTTTCCTTCAATAATTTTATTTTTAATTTCTTCTATAAATCAGTTTAATCTAATTGATTATTTTGAAAAGTGATAAGGTAATATTCACAAAATATCATATTTAAAAAAAAATCATTTTTTATCTTGAATTTTTATTTCTATCTTTACATGATGTGCTAACTATCTTTTTTTTTACCCACTACCATTACATATTTTTCAATCTTAACACGTGAAAGTCTATTTATAAAATCTATCTAAAAATGGATATAATATTATTAAATTATTTATAATTAAATAGGTTTTATTAAAAAAATTACAAAAAGCTTTATATCATATATATACATATGATTTCTACATTATTATTTAAAATCAATTTATGTAACATATTCATTTAGCAATTTATTTGTCATGATAAGCAACCAAACATAATAGAAACTAACATAATAATAACTTAATTATAAGATAGAATTTTAGTTTTAAATATACTGAATTGCATGGAAAAGATTTTGCCAAAGAGCCAACTAATTACCTAACACGTTGATTTTTTTGCTCAAAGAGATATTCAATAAAAAAATTGGAAGTCATATAACTAACATTCATTTAATTAACTTTGGAATTCATATAATTTTAAAATTTATATAAAAAAATTTTATTCTCACCATGACCTTATATTTTTTATAAATTGTTTTTAACAGTTTCTATTAACTTCCCAATATTTTCCATACCAATTGTTTTTTAATTAGATTTGGAATATCATGATCTTTGAAATATATTAGATTTTAATAAGATATTTTTTTAGTCTATTCGTACATATAGAGGCAAAATATTATTCATTAAATATTATGATTAAATTAACTACATGTTTAATTTGGGTATATCAAGTTGGTGTTTTACATGCTAAAATATACGACAATATATATATATATATTGTATAATAATGTATTTTATTGACTATAAAATAAAAGTACGTGAATTGAATAATAACATCTTCTCAATCAATCATTTAACAATAAAAACTTCTGATATTCGATGAAGTCAAACTATGTAAATCTTTTATTAAACATTTCAGATTAATATTGTATTTATTATATATAAAAAATTAAATTTAAAAATATAAGTCGTGCATGGTACGACGGGTAGAACTAGTACCTCTTAATACGAGCCTCATTTGCAACTTCTCTAATCAGTCCACATGAACACGAGATCAGAATCTCCTTCGCTTCCGATTGCTAGATCAAAGAGCGAAAAAAAAATAGAAGAACAGAGCTCTCTTTCTTACGTAAGAAACCCAAATTCTCTTCTTCTTTTTAAGGCTATATACATTTATTTCTTTAAATAAATATATCCTCTTTAATTCTCAATAATATTCATTATATTTATTGATCCTCTTTAATTCTCATTAATATTTATTATATTTATTGATAAATATATTATTTTCTTATTGGGCTAGAACCCTATGTCTGAAAAAGGACTTCAACCCGTTGATCCAGCTTGTCAACTCAATGAATGTGATCTCATAAGAACCGTTTATAATAGCTATGAATTGAAACTATTCAAAATTCGATCTAAAAATTGATTAAGCCAGATCTATATTCACATTATCATACATGACACGGGATTTATATTAGTTACTACTTAAGCCACACCCTATTATGGATATGTTTGGATCATATGCATGATTAACTTTGTTTTTTTTTTTACATTAAAATAATCGTTTTTTTAGTAGATACATTAAAATAGTCCTGCATTATACATCATGATGAGGTAATTTTTTTTTTTTTTATCCGGACCTTATGAGGTAATTATACATGCGAACAGAAGGAAGAATGAAAGGCTTAAACATTGCTCAATGAATGTGATCTCATAAGAACCGTTTATAATAGCTATGAATTGAAACTATTCAAAATTCGATCTAAAAATTGATTAAGCCAGATCTATATTCACATTATCATACATGACACGGGATTTATATTAGTTACTACTTAAGCCACACCCTATTATGGATATGTTTGGATCATATGCATGATTAACTTTGTTTTTTTTTTTTACATTAAAATAATCGTTTTTTTAGTAGATACATTAAAATAGTCCTGCATTATACATCATGATGAGGTAATTTTTTATTTTTTTTTATCCGGACCTTATGAGGTAATTATACATGCGAACAGAAGGAAGAATGAAAGGCTTAAACATTGCTCAAAATAAAAAAAAAACTTAAACAACAGGTGGAGAGTTAAGCCCAACAAAAAATAGCTCAATACTAGGCCCACCTTCGGCTTAGCTCACAGGTCACAAATCACACAATGCACACCATGGCGAAAGGGAAACCATGAAAGAAAGATAACTTCTTCTGGCTCCTCGTCAAGATCGGAACCAGAAGGAAAAATGGGGTTTTGACAATTTCGGAGCTAGCCATTGATGTTACATTCGGGCTGAAATGCAGTTGGCAGAATAGAGAAATTTCCCATCTGGGTTCTTGTTTCTACGGTAAGTTTTTGTTGCTTCAGAATTCCTCTTCTTCCCATTCCCTAATTTGGAAGGCAAAAGAAAAAAAATCTGGTTCACGGATTCTTTGGGGCTGTAATATTTCTTCTTGTCTGCTGTGTGAGCAAATGGACCGCCATGGGAGTGTATTCACGAGCTTTCTTTATCTGGGTCTTGAAGATCCACACTAAAAAGGGCAAATTTGTTGCACAGGCTTTGCCTTTCATCTGGTGTAATAATTAGTAAGAGAAATTTGCATCCACATATTAGTAAATTAGTTGCTATATCATACATGATTTTGTCAATTAGAGTCATGACTTGTACATGCATTGCTGAAATACAACAAAATTGTTGCACTTGTTATGTATCTGTGTTGCTAAACTGAAGATGGAGAATCAAATGAGGTTCAGTGTTGTGTGAATTGCAGGAGAATCAAATGAGGGTTCGTTCGTGTCTCGATGTGTGGAAGATGGGAACCGTAAACTATGCAAACGCCCTCAAGTTGCAAGAGAGCTTGGTTTCGGATCGAAAAGCACAAAGGGTTTCCGATACATTGCTGTCATTGCAACATCCACCGACATACACTCTTGGCAAACGGAAAACCGAGCACAACCTACTCATTCCCGAGTCTGAGCTAAACACCATAGGGGCCGAGCTTCACTACACAGAACGAGGAGGAGACGTGACTTTCCATGGCCCTCGCCAAGCTGTATTGTACCCGATAATATCCCTTCGCGACGTTTGTGTTGGTGCTCGGAGCTATGTGGAGAAACTTGAGTTGACAATGATTGAACTGGCCGCTTTGTATGGGGTTGAGGCGTATCCTGGGAGGAAATGCGAGACCGGTGTATGGGTTGGTGATAGAAAGATCGGTGTAATCGGGGTTCGGATTCAATCCGGGATTACGTCTCATGGGCTAGCGTTTAATATTGATCCTGATCTTGGCTATTTTAAGCACATTGTTCCTTGTGGGATTGGTGACAAAAATGTGACTTCTTTGAGTAGGGAGGCAAACATGGAGCTTCCATCAGATGAGGTGATTCAACAGCAATTGGTTTCTTGTTTTGCTAATCAATTTCAGTACACTATGAATCAATATATATATTATAAAAGCCGACCGTTTTCGAGCCACCACGTTGATTCTGGCCCCACCACGTATTCGATAAAAAAATAGATTTTATTTATGTTATTTCAATTAATCTCATTAATTTCTTTATCATCTATTTATGTAAAAGATATAATCAAATTTTGGATTTTGGTAAGATATTCTATCTTTTTACATATATCACTTGATCTTTTTATTGTTGATTTTGGTCTCACATCATATTTAATCGATAAACTAATTTTATCACTTTATTTGATTTACTTGAATAAATTTATCTTTTTTAAGTTATTTTATAAGCTTAAATCAATAATACGTATTAGTTCAGCCAATTAAATCCCCATTCATCTACGTATGTAACAATATGTTTTTGGAAAATTTTGATAATAGAATCAAATTTTGATAATCTATTCAGCCAATTATAAACTTCTCATTCATCTACCTGATCTACGTATGTAACAATATGTTTTTGGAAAATCAATCTTATAGTATATGGATCTTATCTCCATTCTCAATATCAACCGATCATGAATATATTTATCTATCTATCTATACTATATCTATCTATACTATATATTAAAGCCAATAAATTTTGAGCCTCTATGTTGATTCTGGTCCCATTGTATATTTTGATTTTAATCTTTTTTCTTATTCAACTCAAATGGATTTTTTTCTTTAATTATCTAATCTTTAATTTATCTTTTTTCTTATTCATCTAATATCTATCTTTCAAACAATATTATTATATATCTTTGAAATTTTCTTCTATGAGAGATAGGCAATAGATCAAAAAAAAAAAGATAGGCAAAAAAAAAAAGTACAAAGTATAAAACATATTATTTTCATAACAAGTATTGATTTTTCCTTTGCCACGTACAATGTCAAATTCATTCAAGTACTAATTTTTTCACTTTACATTCATGTACGTTTTTTATATTTTTATATGATCTTCACAATTTCACATTGTTTTTGATATGATCTTCAAGTCACCACGTTGATTCTGGCCCCACCGCATATTCGATCAAAAAAATAACTCTTATTTGTGCTATTTCAGTTAATCTGATTAAATTTCTTATTATCTATTTCTGTAAAAGATATAACCAATTTTGGTAAGATATTATATCTTTATTAATATATCACTTATCTTTTTTACGTTGATTCTGGTCCCACGTCATATTTAAAAAACAATTGATTTTGTCACTTTATTATTTGATTTACTTAAATAAATTTATCTTTTTATGCCCAAGTTATTTTCTATATTTACAAGATCAAACTATAATTTTTACCTAATACGATATTATCAAATCTTACTATAATGATATTAGGAAGTTATTATCCGATTCTATTTGATTTACTATGATATTTGTTGATACCCGGAATTGTCACCGCGTTGGTGCACGAGATGGATAATATTGACATAAAAGATTAAAGCGCTAAGCACGCTTTTAACGCGCTAAGTACACGAATAAATCAAATGAATAAATGTACGCGTATGGCAACATGTATGTACGTAACGTCCCACATCGAACATACGGAGGCAAGTTTTGCATACGGAGGGAAACTTTGGGCACTTAGCCACAATATCATGCAAGCAGGCATGTCACAATTTTGTTTTAGCTTCCCACGTCGACATGTTGCTATGTAAGCAACCAGCTCAATATTCTATATATAGTATAAGGTGTCCACTGTGTAGGAGATCGGAAAAAGGCCGGTCCCGAGACGTTTCTCGAAGGACGGGTCCCGACGTGTTTGAGTCTCCGAGGAGCTCACACTATTTTACGGGAAAGACCTTAAAAAGTCTTATAAGCCTCCGAAAAGAGAATAAAATAATACGCGGGGGGTGGGAGAGCTCAAAGTAAGACGAGCCGGTTTCTAGCGCGCCGAAAGGCCCGAGAGTTTAATAAAATTTGTCCCGTATTTAGTTCGAGATTTTCGGGCTTCAACAATATTATCTTAATTAAATATTATTTACGATTAAATCAAATAATTATATTTTGAGATATTCGAATAATTTTATTAAGATATTATTGCGTATAAAGATATTATCAAACATCATAATATATAAAGATACCAGAAAAATATTATTTGATTTACTTAAATAAAAACATCTTAATATTAAATAGTGGTAACATATAGACTAATTTTAAAAATAAATTTATTTGATAACAATAAATGTGAATGATATAAATGAAAAACAACGTCACTCTTTTTCTAAACATGTTCATACATTAAAACTTATACTATATTTTTTTATCAATATTCGATAGTAAAATAACTAATTATAATTTATAAATTTTTAAGTCAAATTGTCGTGCATGGCGCGACGGGTAAAACTAGTTTATTGGATAAAAGAGACGTTGAGTAAGCAAGTGTATGCGCTTGAGATGATGCTTTGAAAGGCATTTTGAATTTGATGTTGCAACAGAGAGTTGTTGATGGTGCTTAAAGGCATTTCTACTAATTTGATTGATGGGAAAAACAAAGGTGTTTGTTTGTGAGCGCCATCTTGGAGCCAGCTCCCTGCCTTTGATTAAATATGCTGAACTCATTATAGCTTCATAGATGCCTAAACGAATGAAGATTGAAAGCCAACATTTAGATATATCATATATCAAGATTTGGTACCAAAAGTCCATCCCCATATTTCCAATTGTTTTCAAATTGATTAAGCGTTTACCCTAAATAAACAGTTTCAAACTGATAATCAGTAGTACCATATTGTTGTAAGTAAATCATAGCTTTACCATTTGTGCCTTTAAACAAACACCTTTAACACAAATCCGCTTTTAACTCGTGAATTTACTATCCAAACCCGATAGACCCAATATGCATTTTTATTCGTACAATGTTGGTTTATTTTAACAAAGACTTTTATACTGTATTATAGTAGACTTGTGCAAATCATGATAAGTGGAGATCATACACTTCCATATATACAACATGATGAGGTAATTATACATGCGAAGTTGGGAACATAAAAGGAAGAATGAAAGGCTTAAACAACAGGTGGAGAATTAAGCCCAAATTTAGCCCAACAAAAAAAGCCCAATACTCGGCCCACCTTTGTCTTACCTCACTAGTCACAAATCACAATGCACACCTCATCCGTCTACTAATATCTCAAAACCAATCTTGTTTCCCCATCCCTGTGTGCTCAGACTCATCCGATCTAGGGTTCCATCTCTCCCCCTTTCTATTCGGATCAGGTACCCTTCTTTTCTGTTCACTCCCTTCAAATCCATCCATACAATCCTCTATTTCAACAAATCCCCAATCTTTAATTACGTATTCTTCCCTATTCCATCCGTTGTGCACAAATCTCTGCCTTTTGGTTTCGATTTTTCTTCAGTAAGACCTCGTCGGAGTCTCTCTCTTTCAGATCTTGTACTTAATTTCTGCGATTGTTTGCTATTTGTTCTATTTCTGTTGATTTTTTTTCATTGACGATATGGTTCGCCCAAGGCCGAGCGCTTCCTCCTTTAGAGAGGGGTGGCGTGGTATTTCACGGGAAAAGGTTATAATCGTGGCGCATGTTTGCGTTGGGCACAAATCAACAGTCTTTTCTGGGGATATGGCTCCTTTAGCTTCGCTGTTTTGGTTATGCAGTCTGAGCGAAGGGTTTCCTACACATGTTATCTCTTTACATGATTCAGATCTATGATTTGTGTTGAAGAACCTTTAAAAGAAGATTCTTTCTTGCTAGTCAATGTCAATGTTCATGTGTTCAAATGTTCAGACTTGTTAGTTATGGCTCATTGTTGTGTTGTTTCTGAATGCTGTGATTTGTAGAATTTGTTATACTTCTGTGTGTTTTTATATCAGATCCGGTACTGGTATTAATACTATGTTGTGATTGATATGAAAACATGAAATTGCAGGTCTGAGCATCTTCAAAAAAAAGAAATTAACTCGGTTACTTGCTCTTGCCCATCCTATCTACCAAATTTCATGTCTGAGCTTGACACCCAAGTTCCCGCTACTTTTGGTGAGCCTACCAATAATTTACTACATAGATTCTGTTGTCTTGTACTTTCTTATCTGGTTGTTCTTTGTTATTATGATGTTCGCTTATTTGTGTGCAAGAACTTTTTGTTCGGATTGTGTAGTCTTGTAGCTGTACTTTCTTATCTGGATGTATTGTACTCTAGTTCATCTGAACAGAATGTCATCCGAAAAATTAGAGTTATTGTTGAACACAAGAACTTTTAGCCATTTCAAACTTAGTCTACTACCATGATAAGGCATGTAATTGCTGTTCATTTCGGGTAGATCAGGAGTTTGTGCAACACTGACCACTATTTTGTGCTTCTGCCTAACTATGCTCATACCCAGTTACTCTTTGTGGTTCATTGTATGTTGTACCTGATTTCTGACTTTTATGTGTCAAATTAGATCCATTTGCTGACGCAAATGCTGAGGATTCCAGTGCTGGAGGAAAAGAGTACATACACATACGCGTACAGCAGCGAAATGGTAGAAAAAGCTTGACGACTGTTCAAGGACTAAAGAAGGAATTCAGCTACAATAAAATTCTCAAGGATCTCAAGAAGGAATTCTGCTGCAATGGTACAGTTGTTCAGGACCCCGAACTAGGACAGGTGTGTCTCGGACACTATAGTACTTTCCTCATTCATGCACTCCCTTTGAATCTGCTTAATGATCTTTTCGGTATCCAACATTTTCAGGTCATCCAGCTTCAAGGCGATCAGAGGAAAAACGTCTCCACCTTCCTTGTTACGGTAATTACTCGTTCAGATATAAGAGAGCTATCTTTTTATAATGTCATCATTGATCCTGTTAACCTTAATTAAACTTATGTAAAACAGGCTGGCATTGTGAAGAAGGATAATATCAAGATTCATGGTTTCTGAGGTGATCTGTCAATAGAACTGCTTTCTCAGCACTTCTGCACTTTGGTTCGGTATCAGCGTGAAACTTGGTGTGTGGCATATATATATATTTTTAAGTTATGGTCAGGCAATAAGAGACCCATATGCCGTTCTAGTATCAAACCCAGTTGAATCTTTGTGATTTTTGTGGGTGCTTTCTCTACTTGTGATGTGGACAACACATGGACTGTGAAGTGTTGGTTTTCAGCCTAAACGATAAAAACGCTATATGCAATGATGATGTTGATTTCAATAACGATATGTCATTGCTTGGTTCATCTCTGTTTCACTCGTTTTTCCATTCAACTAAAATTGCTCGTTTCAATGTGTTGATCTCATGTCTTCTTTGAATGGAGTCGACTAAATGAAAATGGGTTTCCCTTTCTTTTTTTTTCGGTTAATACAAAATGGTTTTCCGTAGGAAGAAGGTAATGAAACTTTGGCTACGTAATCTGTTTGCCTCAAAAGGTGTTGCATGCGACTTGTGCTTAGATGATGTTAGTCATAAAACGTATGGATCCATGAAAGTGGACAAAACCCAAATTTGAAGTACGAGATTAGGTATGCGAAGCTGTCTCTATTGGGTAATTAGTCGTCTGACCTGGTTATTCAATCAAATATTCAATTGGATTCGCTATTTCACTAATTACTCCACTAACAAATGCTCTACATGAGCTCTAGTTTTCTCTGATTCCCTTTTTAGCTGGCATAAGTAATCCTGTCCAATTTTACTTTTGGTGATTACGTTAGCTAGCAAATACTTCATGTGTGATACGTACCAAATAACGCAATAAATGAATGTGTCCAAGATCCGCATTTCTAATGAAGTTGTACATAAAAAACTTTGAATGTCACAATAGTACACAAGAATAGAATCGCATGGGAAAAAGAGGAGACCTCCTCTCTTCCTAGAATCAGCCTCATCAAGCCCAATGAAGCCGGTCAGTAACGAGCAAGAGCCCGACCACCCAGGCTAAGAGAACCGTTACAAGCCCGACCCGAGGCCCGCGGGCCGCATCCCCCCTAGGAATCTGCCAAGGAATGGCACACTCCTCCCCATTAAAGATCACCTTCCTAGGAAACCCATCACCACCCACAATGTCCAAATCCCACTTCATCTTCTTCTTAAAGGAAATAACCGTCTGCTGCTTCCCGGGCACTCTCGGGTCCGCCTCAGTCGACCCGTTCCTCTCCGCTATCAGGTAGTTCATCCCCTCGAGCCCCTGAAGGAAGATGGTCTGAGCCTCGTCGTCGAGCTGAGTCCCGTTAAACGAGTACGCCTTCTCGAACCCGGGGGCGGCGTTTCCCATCTTGAGGGCGGCGAACCAGTTCTCGAAGGGTATGTCGCCCCAGTTGAAGAGCGTGATGCGAGCCGTCCACGAGTCTTTGTAGTTCCCCATAAGGTGCCAGTTGATGCTGACGCCACAGTTGTCGGGGCAAGGGAGCGGGTTCGGGATCGAGTGGTGCTTCATCCGGGCCCATATCATGGCTTTCTTGGTGCGGTTCGTGAACGGCACGAGGAGCGCTTCGGGCGGGAGGAGCATGGCCCGGCTTTTGGTGCTGCATTTGTGCGGGTCCTTGCACCCGCACGCGCACGTGTCGCAGGGCACCGCCGACGCGTTGTAGTAGCTCGAGAAGCTCACGCAGCATCTCGATGTTCTTGCTTTTGGCTTGACTATGTTGCATATCACCTGACATTGCATAAGCCATCATGTTCAGAATCCCTCATCTATCATATATAACGAGCACAAAACATGACATTGCATAGGCCATCATGTTCGTCAGTCATAACCAGTGTTCTAAACAACGCTAGGCGGCCTCTAGACAGAAAAAGACCGCCTAGCGCCTAGGCGGCCAATACAGTTGTCTAGGTGGCCCAGACAGACGCCTAGGCGGCCAATACAGTTGTCTAGGTGGCCCAGACAGACATCTAGGCACCGCTTAGGCGGGTTAAAAGGCTAGGCGGACAAGGACCAAATAGCGCATAGACGGCGCCTAGAAAGGATTTTTAGAACACTGGTCATAACCAAAATGGAGTGATGATGTCAAATTTGTGAGACATTCTATAGCCTTATGCATTGTCTCAACATTTAGCTCTTCATGATCACTGATTTTATCATGTCATAAGATTTCTAACAGTCAGAAGTGGAGTTTTCCAAACCTGCCAACTTGCCACAGCCGAGGACTTGGCATTGAGACCGCCGGGATCAGGGAACTCAGTAGGAGAAACCCGAATGGGAGACCCACATACGTAATGAGGGTTTACGACCCCCGCAATCCTCCAATTCTGGGGCGGGTTTATCGCCGTTCGTTTCAAGTCCGGAGGAAGCTTGTACACTAGCACCTGGAAGATGGTTCGTGCCTCGCTCTCGTTCATAAGCTTTGGCAATAATGTCCCATTCCTGCAGCAATAGGGCAGCTTCCCCAGCTTCTCGTCGTTCTTCATCTCTCGTGGAAGGTCCTGGATGATCGGGCTCGGGTTACAACTTGCTACCTACACACAAAAACATAGGAAAAAGAATGACAATTGTGTAAGATTGTGCACACTTAAATCGAATCTGTTTGGATTACTGAGGAAATTATAGTGTAGGATTTGATTTCATTATAATGCAAGGTAATGTGATTTTCGCGTAATCCAAACAGACTCCTCTGGGTTTTGAATGAAACTGATTTGATGCAAGTTATGTAAGACTTTGTAGAAAAAACTTGTACTTGGGTGAAGTCCATTTCGCCGTAGTACTGACCGGCAGGGCCATAGATGCAAGAAGAAGGGTCCTTCTTGCTAACATGGGCCCCTTTCAAGCTGTAGATGAATTCGCTTCGCTTCCAGTCCCACGTGATGTTCCAGTGGTCCAGCCTCCCGAGCGGGTTGTTGTTGTCGATTGTCACCTGCGCCAAGTAGTTGTTCCCGAACGCCTGAAGCACGTCGTATGCTATGGTGAGGTCTCCAGTTCGACGTTTGTTTATCTTCGTTGCCTTGATCTTGAACTTCTTGTCCTTCTTGCAGCACATTTGCAGATTGTTCTCTACACCAAAAGAACGTCGGTCGGGTTAGGAATCATAACGAGCTCTTACAACAATGTACTACATTTGTGAAAAGAGTAACAACATTGATGATGAGATAAGACTCACTATGCCTGGTAGGCTTAGGGCACTTGAACCCTTCGTTAACCAGCTTAATCGTCTTAGGCATGGGGACGGCATTCTTCGCGAGCCCAAACTGCGTGCCCTTGATCTTAACTTGAGCCGACATCTGAGTTATATCATTGGCCGTTTCGATAGCCGTCCTAAGATCCGTTCCGACTATTGTGGTCCCATTGTGGACTTCAGCAGGGAAGTCGTCGGCGTCCAACAACTGGCCACCATCCATTGAAACGATAAGCTCGTGGTGATTGAACCCGACGAACACCTGCCAAGCCCTGAGCTCGGTGTTCCCCATGTTCAGCACCTGGAGTTGTGACTTAAACGACCACGATTGCCCACTCACGTTTTTCGTTATCGGGTACGACTTTTCCCGCCCCATGAAGTTGTACGCGACGTAGATCCCATCACAGGAGCTCATGGACTTCGGGACGGTTATTGTGGTTGAGTCGGATGACCCGCTTCCATCAACCGACCCGAATATCGATTTGGAGGAACCTCCGGGGGTTGCCGGGTCCCCGAACTCGTCGTACTTTTGCTGTGCATTGGAGAGCATGCTGACATAGAGAAGATACATGATCAAATGCCATGGTATCTTCATGGAGGAAGCTGAAAGCGGCTTCATGGATGGGTTCGGTATCGTGTTGAGACGAAGGCGATGGTGGTTCTTATGGTGAATGATACTAGGGAAGGAGGGTGTCTGATGAGGGGCTCTCGAAGGGAGGAGGAAACCCAGAGACGAAGAACGAAGATGTGGGGATAAAATGGAGGGTTTCTTTTTCTGTGTGTTTTCCCCTTTTCCTTTTTGGAGAGAATGAAAGGTGATCTAAGTTGGGTTTACAAAATCGATGATTTGGAGGGAATCTTGTTGATTAATGATGGAGCTGTAATTAATTACAACGCCATATTCGGAGGCGCTTTCATTCGAACGTTGTCAGGTGATTGGAAGAAGAATCTAAAAATATAGAAAAAGGGGGAGGAAATTTTGTTAACATTTTCACTACAAAAAATCTAAAAATAAATATCAATCCTACAAAAAAAATTTGTTTTAAAACATCAAATTCTTCAAACATTATACTTGCCATTCAATTGAACGGCTTAATATCGCTGGTTTTTTGGGTACAAATTTAAGGATGATCATTCATTTTTTTTTTTTAGATAAGGAAAGGAATTAGGGGACCCTCTTATACAACAGAAGGTCGCCCTAGAACATCCAAATGGATGAGGTCCAAAAGACCTAAATCAGCTGAAATAGGGACACTGGACGCAGAACGGAAGTAACCAGCAATATAGTCGGCCACATAATTTCCCCCCCGGCGAATATGGGAGATCCTCCAACTCTGAAAGCAGGCTAGCATCTGGTGGATATCCGCTCTGATTTGCTCAATCTCCCACGGACAACGCCAATCCCCGAGAACTGCGTTGATCAGCTGCAAACTATCACCCTCAATCGAGATGTGGGAAATGCCACGTTTGATGGCCTCGAGAATCCCCTGACGTAGAGCGATGGCTTCGGTGCGAAGAACGGAGTGTCTCCCAATGAGTCCTCCGTCAATGAAGAGAGGCGAGCCTAAGTGGTCCCGGAGGATGAAACCGATCGTCGAGACGCCTTCAGAGTTGACAGCACCGTCAAAATTTAGCTTAACTTGGTTCTGTTTAGGTTTTTCCCATACCGTTCTAGTCTTTTTTCTTTGAGTTTTCCTAACCCTATCTATCTTGTTGGAGCTCTCATGGGTATTTGTATTTTTCCAATCTCGCAATAGGTTCTTCAGGAATTCGCATATACTGCTTTGGTTATGTTGTGTATGACTCTTGTTCATGTCAAATGATTTCATGTTTCTAAAATACCAAATGGACCACCAGGCACACGAGAGCCATTCCATGTCTTCCTTAGTGACCTTGGATTTAATATCCTCAAGCATTATATGGGGTTTTTTATTATCCGTATCAATTTGTTCAACTATTCGACTCGTATTCACATTCATTGTTCTCAGCACTCCTTTTGTGGAAGGACATTTTAGCAAAATGTGGGCAATGTCCTCGTTTTGGTTGCCACACGAAACACAACCTTGTGGGACAACTATGTGGTTATCTGCAAGTCTCATTTTAGTGGGGAGCCCATTGCGAGCAACTTTCCAGAGGAAGTTCTTTACCTTGGGGGGTATATTTAGCTTCTCAATCCAATCGAGGTTCATCGGTGGTTCACCCTTACTTTTATGGATCCATTGCATTGTGGAGTGTGTAGAGAACCAACCGTTTTTGCTCGGTTTCCAATAGAGTCTGTCAGGGATCTTATTGATAGGTGTGATGATATTGGAGATATAGTTTACTACATTAGGTTCTATAACTTGTTGTAGTTTGGGAATATCCCAAGAGTTGTCGTTACAAAGGTATTCACTAACATGCTCGTCCCAATTGATATTTTGACTGATGTTCGCCATAGGTTTTATAATCCCCAATTCGGACCATACGTCTTTCCAAAAACGAATGGTGTGACCATCACCCACTTGCCAAATGAGTCCCTCGACAAAAAGATTGCGAAGACTCATGAGTTGGGCCCATTGCCACGATGTGTTTTTCTTTTTTGTGTAATCGAGTAGTCCTTCATTTTTCAAATATTTTTCAGTGATGATTTTAACCCATATGTTTTCGGGTTCTGCTAAAATTTTCCACAGAAGTTTCATTTGGAGTGCTTTGTTCATATCCTCAGCTTTTGCAATTCCTAGTCCCCCTTGGTTCAAGGGACGACAAATCGAGTTCCAACTGATCAGTGGTTTGTATTTGTCATTTTTATTCCAGAAGAAATTTTTGTTAATTTTAACCGGTTCTTTAAGCGTACTTTTAGGAAGTAGGAACGATTGCATCATGTAGTTGGGTTGGGCCGATAGATTTGACTTTATGAGGGTTTTCCGCCCTTCTTGGGATAGAGAGTTAGCTTTCCACTTCGATAATTGGTCCCTCGTTCGTAGAGTTAGCGGTTTGAATGTATTGTTTGTTACTCTCCCGTTGATAATTGGGCAGCCTAGATATTTGTCCAAGTTGTTTGTATTACTAATATGTAGAATTTGTGCTATTTGTGTCCTTGTGTTGCTATCTGTGTTTTTTGTAGCTTGGAATGCAGATTTATGGAAGTTGACTTTTTGACCTGAGATTTGACAGTAGTCATCAATTATGTTTTTGATTCTATGGCATGTTTGATTTCTCGCTTTCGCAAAGATGATAATATCATCTGCGAACGCCAGAAAAGGGATTTTCGTCCCAGCTCTCGCTATTTGGATTCCAATACCGCTATTTTTATCATAACAATGCGCTTGAAGCAATCTTGCCAACGCCTCGGCCACCAGTAGGAACAAGTATGGAGATAAGGGATCGCCCTGTCGTATACCTCTTTTGGGTGCAAATTGATCTGTAGGTCCATTATTTACCACCACTGAGAATGTAACTGTTTCTACGCATTCTCGTACCCAGTTTGTAAATTTCTTGTCAAAGCCAAACTTATTAAGTATATGGAATAGGAATTCCCAACTAACGCGGTCATATGCTTTCTCCATGTCAAGTTTTACGGCAATCCATCCTTCTTTCCCTTTTTTGTTACGGAAGGAGTGAAAGATCTCGTGTGCCACAAGGTTATTGTCGTGGATACTTCTTTTATTAATGAAAGCACCTTGGAGGGGGTGAATGAGTTTTCCAATTACGTGGATGATCATTCATTTGAACGGCCAAGAAACTTACTGTATTAGGATATGGACTGAATTGCATCAGTAGTTCAGTACAGCCAACAAAGCTATTAATTAACTAAAAGTTACTCCCTCCGTTAATAAATACTTGTCGTTTTAGGTTGATTGAGTTGTTAAGAAATACTTGTCATTTTAGATATTTTAACACCAATTTTCCAATATTATCCTCACTAATTTAAAACAATTACTTAAATCTATTCTAAAAAATAAAAGATCTTTCTAAGATTGAGGGCGTTAAAGTCAAATCATTTAAATTCTTAATTTTTAAGACAGCCTCTAAAACGACATGTATTTCTTAACGGAGGGAGTATTTGTTGTGCAGTCCAGATTTCTTATATTTAGATAGTTCCCTAAATTCTCTACAATTACATGAACCAAAAACTGCATGCTAAGACATATTCCTGACCAAAGACAACAACCAGGTCTCAGACTCCATTTTTCAACTAAACTCAGAGAAAGTCAGTGTGACAAAACTTACTTGAGCTTCTCCTGATCTACAAAAAGTGACAGAATTTATGCAGCTTCGATCTCCTCTGCACCAGTGGTTTCGTCCACCAACTGGGTTTTAGGTTCCAAGTCAATGAACTGGTTCGACTTGCTAGCCAGATGCGAAATGCTTACTCTTCCCTGACGCTTAATATAGTCCGCCACAGCTTTCATTTCTTCCTGTGAAATGTATATATACTTTCCTCTATCATCCATGACCCCAGAAAGCCTCCCTGAAGGGTTTTGAGAATTAAATGTGGATATTAGTTGGCTTCTATTGATTCTACTGAAACTGCTCTTGAATTTAAAGCAAGAATATACACATTGTGAAAGTGGAAAGTACAAAGCAACAGCCGTAAGGAATAGAAAGATGCATATGATACGTACCTATGCTTTCAAGTGAGGTGATGCGGTTGATACATTCCTACAAGACACGCATCAACGAAGATATCATGAAGCATAGCAAGAAAATAAATAATAAATTCTAAAAAAAAAGAAAAGACATCATCACTTGCCTGTGTCCTCAACCTAAATTCTGCAGCAAGGTCCTCAAGAGGAACACACTTCTGATTCTACAACAATGGAGAAAAAACATGGTTATTGAAAATCAATATATTAAGTTGCCAGCAAAATGTTAGGAAAGCAGATTATACCTTAATATAATCCACAAAATTTGAAAGCAAATCCTGGCTTTCTTGAACTTCATTTTCGGTTGTGCCTTCAGCATCAATTGAAATTTCCCCCTTCCACTTCTCAAATTCTAATGCAGCTGCTTCCTCTTCTTTGGCTTGACGAGCCTTGGCTTCTTCTTCCTACAGCATGCAACCCAATATCTCAATCATGAATAAAGCGAAGTGTGGTGTCAAACAAAGAACAAAATGTATGTGGAATGATGAGATGGGCATTAAGGCATACAATTCGTCGCTCTTCTGCTTCACGTTCCTCGTCTTTCTTCCTTCGCATGTCTGAATACCAATCTTGCTTCGCTTGCTTTGATTCACGTGCAGCTTGTTCGGCCTTCACAAGTAATACTCTTGTTAACATAAAGCAAACAGAAAATGAAGTTTTTCATTGTAAATAGCAAATGCTCAGTGAATGTGGATAGAAATATAGAAACGAGTGACAAAAATAGCCATCAATGGCATGCAGTCATGTTTGATTTATCAGTTTCAGCACAACATATACCTGGCGTGCTTCACGTTCCTGCCTTTTCTTTTCCTTTTTCTTTGATGCCCTATTCCCACCAGCTTCAGCTTCATCATCACTTCCCTCGTCATCATCTGCATCCAGTACAAAATATCATACTCTGATTTCCTACAAAATATCATACTCTGCCCTAGAGTAGCTTTACATTTCTACTTGGATATATTGAAAAGCTAACATTGTATCCCTGAGTGGGGAATAAATCAGTTCTAGCCTCCCTTTAGAAATATCTTAACTTAACAGTCAGAGTGAGGCATGTTGCAAACTTGCAATCCCTTTCATCCAAAATTAACCTCATAATACTGACTACAGATTTATGGCCATGGTCTCACTGAAAAACGAGGTAGAAGATCACTGAAGTTTTACGATTCCATCACTTCATCATAGAGTTCATACACTTCTGCTTCAGCCCATGATAAGATGGAGCAAAGCAAAGTACTAGCATGAACTTTATAACTTCTTTCCCGAGTCTGAATAGCAAATGAACCATGAAATGAATAATGCAAGCTGAACTGATAGAAGGATCAAGCTAGCGAAAGCAAATTACCAAGATCATCAACAGCAGAAGCAGCAGCCGCCGCCGAAGAAGTGCTAGCACCAGCAGCTGGCCTCCTCCTCATACGACGAGCAGCGCCCGTTGCACGCGCAACATTTTCCCTCCGAGGAGCCTATATGTTCGTTTAGAAAACAACACAAGAACTCATGAGAAAAATAATTAAACCTAAGCATCAGAAAAAGAGTCCAAATCTAATTCTCTGCACGGATTGATCAGTCAAACAGTAACAGAAACCTGAGGCTCCTCGTCGTGTTCATCCGATTTTGAAACTTGGCGACGCTTCCAGAGAAACAACGGGACCATGGCAAAAACCAACAGCATTGAAAGGATCGCTACAACTATTCCCTCCATCTTTGAAACCGAATTGAACTGAAACAGCAACGATGGAAGAATACATGAATACATCAGACTTCCCTAAACCAAAAACCCTAAAAACTGAACTTGCCAATTTTTGTTGATTTAAAGCCTCAATCGGAACCCCTAGCATCAAATTGGACATTCAAAACTATAAATTGGAGACCCTAGGATCAAATTTGCTGAAAAATTTTACACAAAAAAAACTAACCTATCAACGTACCTGATTCAATGTTTGTTATATGTGCAAGATCAAATCTAACAGTGCTTTCAGTCAAAATCTGAAGCGATTGCGATTTCGATGAGGACGGACTAAGCTTGGGACTAAAATGTACTGCTCGCGTTTGCAAGGACAGTATACTGGTCGACGATCAAAAAACTGGCTTCGGTTTTCTTCACAGGGGATTAACAAGTTCGCATGGGGGTGGAATCAGCCTGTGACATCTCAATTTGACATTTTGACGGTAACGGCGTTTTAACGGAGTTATGAGTTAGGCGTGGGTGGGGTGGTTTATTGGAAACCTTTTATGAATACCGGTGCTTTTGTGTAATATCACCCTTTATAGGCTGTTATGTGGAAAATAGGCCACTTCATATAAGGTTTTGAGTAATTTCCCCAAAAACAAACAAAAAAGAAAAAGGAAATTTACTCAATTAAAAGAATTGCAATTATCCAATTACCTAGCATAATTTCTCTTATAGTTTATAGGTAAAAAGTAAGAAGTTAAAATGAGTTATATAAAGTGACAAAATCTAAATAGAACTGAATTTATTTTTGTCTTACATAATTTCCGTTGTTCATGCATTTTTTAAGGGTTTGAATCAAATAAAAATTTTCTTAACCTATAAACTAAAAACCATGAACAAGAAATACAAATACATGAACATGAAATAGATATACGTTAAATTAAACAAGAAATATATGAACTCCAAAAATATTTGTGATTGTGTATTATTATATGTATTATGTGTAGTAATCTAATTCATAACACATGAATTTAAGAAATTTTGCTATTACATATATTAATATGATCCACAATAAAACATGTTCTTGTTAACATATTTCTTCCTATTGTTCACATATCTATGTATTTTGTTCACGTTTTTAGTTTATAGGATAAGAAAATATTTCACCGGAATCAACCTTTTTTTTTGTTTAAAACAAAATAACGAGAAGTTAGATGGAACTTGCATACGCGCTAAAAAAGACGATTTTGGGTAATGGGGCTCGGATGGTGACAACAATGTGGAGAATGGACGGCGCGGTGAAATAATGAGGTAAATGGACTTTTTTTGGTGACAACTACAAAAACATCCCAGAGCATTGCGTCATGACACCCAAACCTGTCACCACCAAACAAAACCTTGTCACAGCGTACAGAAAAGTCCCCTCCCCCATACAAAACCTTGTCACCGTGTATAAACCCCCCCATACAAAACCTTGTCATCGCGTTTACAACTTGTCACCTCTCAAACTAATATCACCAATATTGCACTCTAATTTGTTCATCACCTACAAAAACCTGTCACCTTACCTAGAACCACCCCCAAATTGCACTTAAACTTGTCATCAAAAATTATTAGTAAGCCTATGTGGGATTCGAACCCACATTATCGTACACTAGGCACGTTACTCTACCATTTCAGCTAATAGGCTATAATTAAAAGTAATACATAAAAACTTATCATCACCTAGCAATCAAAGCTGTCACCAGCACACAATGTTGTAACATGTTAAACCAAACAGAGAACCTATATGCGTTCAACATGTCACCGCATAAAAACTGAATTGCATTCAACATGTCATCGCATACAGAAAACCCTAGATCACACACAAAACTTGGTGACAACCAGAAACCCCTATATCAAGTACAGATCTTGTCACCACAAAAGAGGGGTTTCTGGTTTGTCACCGCAAAACTTGGTGACAAACCAGAAACCCCTAGATCTAACTCTAGGGTTTCTGTCACCGTTTTTTAGATCTAGATCTAAAAACTTGTCACAGTTTTTTAGATCTAGATCTAGAAACTTGTCACCTTTTTTTAAATCTAGATCTAGAAACTTGTCACCGTTTTTTAGATCTAGATCTAAAAAAAATTGCTTACATTCAACATGTCACCGCGTACAGATTTTGTCACCAAATTGAAAAACAGAAAACCCTAGATCACACACAAAACTTGGTGACAAGACAGAAAACCCTAGATCAAGTACAAATCTTGTCACCGCAAAAGAAAAATTGCTTCCATTCAACATGTCACCGTTTTTGTCAACGAAAACCCTAGATCTATAATTTCTAGATCTAACACTTTCAAAAAACCCAAGAAAAACCGATGAAAACCCCGATGACAGCCCGATGAAAATCCCGATGACAGCCCCGTAGATCTAGAATTTCTAGATCTAGAAACTTAAAAAAAAACCTAGATCTAGAAATTCTAGATCTAGAACTTGAAAAAAAAACCTAGATCTAAAACATCTAAAAGAAACCTAGATCTAGATTTAAAGTTGGTATACATACCTTGAAACACGCCGTCGGACGCCTCGTCGGCCACCTTGTCGGCCACCTCGTCGCCTCGTCGGCCGCCAAGTTCGGGTATCCTTGTCGGCCACCTCGTCGCTCGCCGATGACAGCCCCATCACCATGGCCTTGTCGCCATTATATATGGACGAAGAGGAAAGAGGGAGATGGGGAGAGATGAGAAGAGGGAGGGGAAGAGGGAAGAGGGAAGAGGGAGATGGAGAGGGAGAAATCTGGGAAATAATGGGAGGAGAGAGAAATGAGGAGAGGAGTGGGGGTTTTTATTCACCGTATGTAGACCTGATCAACTTCGGGCTAGCCCGTCCAGCCCGGCCCGCCCGGCCCGTAAAAAAACGGGTTTGGACATAGGTGTTGGCCCGTATGGCCCGGCCCGGTCCGGCCCGCTAAAAAATAGGGCCGGGCTTGGACAATGTAAAAAGCCCGCGGGCTTGGCCCGGCCCGGCCCGAATATTTATACTATTTTAATGATATAATAAATATTAACAACAATATCAACGTATTATTACATATTTTCAACATATTATATACCAAACCGTAATTGGATTTATTATCTCACATTTACTAGTATTGTCAATGTATTCATCTTACTTTTCTCTATTTAATTCTCCTTGGATTGATTTGTGATTAGTTGTCAAATGTCAACTTGACTTTTAGACATTGTAAAGTTGTTTAGATACTCTTTATATTCATTTGTTGCCTTAATAATCTCATTTTTCTATGTTAGAAATGAGTTAGTTACAAAATTAGTACTCCCTCCGTTTCAAAAAACATGGTCTTTTAGACAATTTAAGTTGTTTCAAAATACATGACCATTTTATATTTTTTCCCTCCTCTTTTCATTTATACCCCTAATAATTAACTTTATCATAATCATTACATTTTTTCATATTTCTCTAAGAAAATTGAGTCTACATTCTATAGGGGTAATATAGAAATAACATATTTTTCTTAATATATGTGCAATCCTCAAATGGTCATGTATTTTGAAACGGAGGGAGTACATGTTTAAATTTTTTTTGACCATTTAAAATTAAATTTAATCATCGGATTTATGGGCCCGATTGGCCCGTGAAAAGCCCGGCCCGCATTTATGGGCGGGTACGGACAAAAATATAGGCACGAATGTTCGGGCCGGGCTTGGCCCGGCCCGTTGGTGTGGACAAAATTTTGTTTTTGGCCCGGCCCGAACCCGGCCCGAGCCCGAAGTTGAACAGGTCTAACCGTATGTCACTATAAACTTTCAAAAAAAACCCATTCTCTTCATTAATGTCATCTTGAGTCCATTTGTTTTATAATGTCACCAAATGAGTCCCCCCACCCAATTCTCTCGCTAAAAAATGACCATCTGTTACACGTATATGCCATAAAGTTACTTGAGCTAAGAGAGACTGGAGATTATAGAATGATCCTCAAAACTTTTTGCAGTTCATTTTTCCATACCAAAAAATTCCACGAGTAGTGGTAAATACAACAAAAAATTATACTCATGTCATATAGAAGTATTTTCCTATGATTTTCAGTTTTGTAATATACACCCAAGTCCAATTTTTACAAAGAATGTCATCAAACTGTATATTGCCTTCTCTTCCGGGCAATTGCTATGTGCAGAAAGAAATCCTTGAATGATGCCCTTTCACTTGACCAAAATCTTGAGTTCTTCTTATGCTATGTTTGCTTGGCCTTCCATAAAAAACACATAGAAGCAATCAAATTTCATGCCATAACCAATTCGAGCTAAATGGACCAAAGTAGCAAAATGAAAAGATACCTTCTTCAAATACGTCTTGTGAAGCTTCATCGCGGCGACACAAGCTTTCTTGGCGTCTAAGTTTCCACTCGTGTCGTTCAAGATCTGCAAGAAATTGGAGAAGCATAATAGTAAACAAGGGCTGAAAATTTACATCATCAACAGCAAATTGAAGAGACAGTAAGTACCTTAACGACATCATCGATCCCGCGAGCTCCTGTAAGCTGCGGGCCCTTTTCCTTAAGAACACTGGCAATGAGGAAGAGTGAGATTGGAAGTGGACCGTCTTTAGCACCGCTCTTCAGATTTTCTCTCTCAAATCTCCCATATTGGCGCAATGATTTCGCTTTTCTTGTAGTAGATCCTTCTGTCTTCTCACTGTATGCATCGGGCTCCTCATACATCCAGAAGAGGCCCGGGTCGTATTCTAAGGCCCACATCATCTGTCAGAGATTTTCCAACATATAAGAAGTCTCTGAAAGGTAATAACTTGAACTTTAAGAATTACAAAATGGACAGCTTGTCGTTAAATGCATGCAGTGGGCATACCTCCCAAAGGTACAGAGAATCAAGAAATGAGAATTCACGACGAAATAGAACCATAAGCATCCGAATTGCAAACAGGTAATCTCCAGCACCAAGTTTATCTGCTCCCATGAAATACAATAGCACCATCATTTATGAGCAAGCAATTTCCACAGAAATACGAGCACTTCATCAATATAACAGGAGTAGCGATTCCCAAGGGATAATTCTGGCTTTCATCTTAAATATCCAAAATTTAAAATCTTCAGTAGATAGATTTAAAATGCAGTGAATTTACCTAAGTGCTTATGAAGTTTTGGGTCAATAGTTTGAGTAACAGATGCTAAATTTGTAAGCTGAGCCTCAACTCCAACCATGCCTTCATTGCATTTGAAGTTTCCTCGCTTCAAAATTTAAACCATGAAACATCAGGAAAAAAAAAGCAATATGAATTTATCATAGATAGAAAAGAGATATAATCAATATGTAATTCAAATAGATATCATACCAATCTGCGCATCATGCGTTCAAAGCACCAAAAAGCATCTGCTTCATTTTCAATGAGAATTATCATGGGGGAGCAAAGATCACTCATTCCTGCAAAGTTTTTGTGTATAGCATGTCAACAGATCAAATAAACAGTCACATTTAGAGCAAGGTAATTTACTTGTAACCCAAGGTAAACAGTATATGATTAGAAATGCCATTAGGGTCAAATTCTAGGTTGGGTTTCCGAGTCAAACCATTTCAAGAACTTTGATAAGTTAACCCAGTATCCATGAGTTACATATCATACAGTACAGAAGCTTTTATAAATTACATTCCTTACTTGATTTCTCAAAAATGCTAGAAAATTCAATTAGCTAAGAGAAACTAGATTATTCAATTGACTATGATGATATGATATCCCTTGTTAAGAATTATAGCAACCCAAAAGCTACAAAAACAGTCAAAAAGAGCATACCCTGACAATAGCCAACATCTTCATCTATCCAAGCATAAACAGCTAAGATATCCCAAAGTTTGGCCAAGTTTTCTTGCTTCTGATAAAAGACCATAGTCCTGTCAGTGCGGCGCACATCAAGACCTACCAAAAATAATTACAGAGGTCAAAAAAATGCCCACAAAAAATATGGAAGAAAACAGCATGCTGAAGTTATTAGCATGTGTGAATCAAATAGAAAAATATTGTTCAATAAAGCTGTGAAGCATTAGTACTTCTCACAGAAAACCTTAATAGGGCTTGTTCTTAAAATGCCCACTGCAATATCTTCGAAGGAAGATCATTTTGAGTAACATATTCAGGAACGGACAAGCTGCCAATCTGTGTAGCCTATGCTAGCCACATGTATAATTCAAGCATTAAACTGACCTATTTGATGTAGTGTAAGCTTCCACCGTATTATTTTCTTATCTGTTTCTTTCTCCATTCCTAAAATAGATCCAGGAGGCAGCATAGAAACATCTTCATCCGGAGCATTTATCACCCCGAGTTCTTGGAGTACCAAGGGGTCGTTAGTAGGATCGCCATTTTCTGATATTATTGGGGCTGTTACGAATTTACCACTCCCAACAAGGGGAAACATCTGATGACAAAGCTCTTTCCATCGAGCATACTGAACTCTGCAAGTTTTTTGTATTGTATCAGTAATTGGCTATGACAATCATTACCCCAGAAAGACGAAACCTTTCCTATTTCCAGAAATAATATGAAGCCATTCATTTCAGCAAGTGGGCATCAAAATAATTTTATATTATGGTGACAAAAGGCTGTATTTGGAACGATCCATTTAAGGTTAAGGATTTTAGATGTTAGAGCACCAAAAGAAAGTGATCAGCAGGTAAGCTAGTCTGGCTTCAAAAGGTAGATAAAATGCTATCTAGACAATATTAATAAAAATATGCAATTGCTCTTGCATTAATTGCTTCAAGGCCAAAGCAATCTGCTTCATTAAAATACCTGTGCAGCCAAACAGTTGTTCAGTAATGTGATAAATCATGAATCTGTATGAGCAACCTTTTGAGGTTTAATGAACCACAGAGAAAATATATACACACAGAGTCACAGGCTAGAAAATCATGGACACAAAAGTATCTGTAAAAAGACTTGTCACCTTCTGGATTCCCTTATTTCTGCCCGCTCCTCATATGTACTATGGGGTTCATAACATCCAAGAAGAAATTCCCAAACTTCGGCTCTAATTTCTGGATGGATTCCCTGAGAAGTGAAACATATGTGGTTTAGTTGCAACTCCAAACAATATTTTCAATGGAAACTTCATTTCCAGGTTCAGCTAATAATAACCATAATACAAAGGCAGCAGAAGATATATTTCCTGAGCTAAAGGCACTTAGGTTCTTCTGCTAGTGGATGATGAGATCAGGGACAGCTAATAACGTAACAAAAGACAAATAGTGGTTCAGTCTGCACCCTTCAACCCGTCTTTAACCCTCAAGAGCTAAATAAAAATTTAGGACTCCAGGTTCTATGTATAGGAAACTTTACACGTGAGACTTTTTTCCTTCATCAAAGAAGGCTGCAGATTACAACAGTTGATGATTTCGACAAAATGAAGAGGCTTGTAAAGAGAAAGATAGAACTTACCCCACGACGAATACGACCAAGGGTCTTGCCTATATCGAGATAGCCTTCAGATGAAAATGCTGATTTCCACTTTCTTACACTTAACGTTTTTCCAGCCTATGAAGCAAATCAAGAGAAATATACTATTGAGATATGCAAAGAGTGAATATATGAGATGGCATTCATGGATAGCATATTTTCTGTTTATATCCAGCTGAATCATATCCAAAGCAACTCAATGGGCACAAAATAGGATCCATAAATCTACAATTTCTATCAGCATTCATGGTAAACCCAGAATCTCAATAAGACAAATTAGTGAAATAAGTCAAAGGAGCATCATGAGCATTTCAATCATCCAAAAAGAGACTCAGCTACACATTAGTATTGGCTAAGAAGGACCCACATACCCTGATCTTGAACTTGCTTTTAGGAACTTCATCAGTATATTCTGGCCTGATCTCATAGTATGAGTCTGCAGATTCACCTGCACTATACCACAGCATCATGGTGACCCCAATTGGATTCCACCCAAAAATCAAATAAGCTCCCAAAACTACCAGAAATCAAAAATGGTCGTGTGATCCTAATCTAGAATCCTTTCAATTGATCAAAAAAAAGAAGTCCTCCAAAAAATTTCAGAAAGTAATGGGAAACATATCAAGTGATGAAGGAGAAGACCAAGTCCAAGACGCAGATTCAGCTCAAAGAGAAGGAAGGTTGAAAAAAATACTTTTTTAAAAAATGGATTTTTATTTTTATTTTTGTATGTTGAATAATATTCAGCAATGTTTTCCCTTTCCTATGATTTTCCTTCTGGATTTATGTTATCTTCTTCTTTGGAGCCGAGGTGGCGGTGGAGGCCTATTCCCTATCAAAGATGGGGCACAAAAATGAAGGTGGGTGGTTGCTCTGATCTCTGACTTGTTCTCCTGACTTCAATAATTCCTCTATTTCCTGTTATGCTCTGTCTAAAAATACTTATTTTATTATTACCTAATTTTCTATTCTCTTTCCCCTGAATTATTCGGTTGCTCAGAGATGAGAGAGATAGAGGGCCGATCATCAACGAATACGACTTAACATTATTCCGTTCGCGATTGATAGTCTGCTAAATGGAATGTAAAACCCTAGCATCAACGAAACCATTGCAAAATACGCAAAATTTTAGGGTTCCGTTGAAGCTAGGGTTTACAATCCAACATCGATCCTCAATTACGAAAATCATCAGAACGAGCAACAACGAACAGCAATACAGCATACGCTTACCATTAAAGCAGTTTACAACCATAGCTTCTCAATTGGCGGATATAGGTAGGAATTTGAATGAATGAGGGTTTGCTAGGGTGACAGATAGAGTGGCGGCGTTGTTTGGACGGAGAAGGCATTTTGGTCACGGGTGGCGGACATGGAATCTTGGTCCTCTGCCATGGTCAATGGCAGGTTTGACCAGCTCAAAGCCTTGGTCGCAGTTTTGTTTTGGACGGGTGTGAGATACGTGAAGAAGAAGACAACGCAGAGTGATCGCAGAGAGCGAGAACATGACACGTTAGACGGAGAATACAATACTGTAAACTTTCGGTGAATTACACAAAACCACCCACAAAATCACAAATTATGAGTTTTATATCATAGACTCGTTAGTAAGGAAAAATGACTTAAAATAATACTTAGTATCAATTTTCAATTAAAAATAATTTCGAAGTCTGAAATCATCACCCATAATATGAATTATCGTAAAATTAACCAAAAACGATTCAAAAGTTTTTTCTAATGTGTTTTCCGGTGGAATTGTTGCTATGGTGGTCAAAAATATTTCAATCAAGTGTAAAATATCAAGTTGTTATGTCTGATTTTCAATCCCGTATCATCGATTCCACCGGAAAACTCGTCGAAAAACGTTTCCAAATCATTTTTGGTTAATTTCATGATAGTTTGAATCCTTGGTGATGATTTTTAAACTTAAAATTTTTTTTGGTTGAAAGTTGATATTGAGATTATTTTCGGTCAGTTTTTCCTTTATCAAAATTTTTATTCGGCTGTTCTTTGACTATGGCTAAAATTGTTTAATTATCACTTTATTATGGTTAATTTACTTGATACCGGAGATCAGGTTGAATTTGATGAAGAAGCGATGGTTTATTTATCTGAAGATTTAAAAGAATATTGCTTGACTCTCTAATCAATATCAATATATATTATAAAAGTCGACCGTTTTCGAGCCACCACGTTGAATCTGGCCCCACCGCATATTTGATAAAAATAGTTTTTAATTAATTGTATCCTTATTGTCTATTTATGTAGAAGATATGATCAAATTTCCAAATTTGATAAGATATTCTATCTTTTTAATATATCACTTATCTTTTCTAAAGTTGATTTTGGACCCACCGTATATTTAATATAAAAACAGTTAATATAAGTCAATATAGAAAAACGACCACATGATGTCCACAATATAGAAATATAAGTTAGTACACTCGATCTCCTAATCCATTCAATATCGAATTGACAGACGTGCAACTTACATGATCTCCTAAGCTTAAAAACAATATATTTGATTTACTCCGTATAAGTTAGTACATGATCTACTATAATTTTACACTCGATCTCCTAATCAATTCATTATTTGGCTAAATTTATTCAAGTAAATCCAAACAATCTAGAAAAACAATTTTGGAATTACTTGAATAGATCTAGCATTTTTAAGCTTAAGTTAATTATTTTCTATATTTACATGATCTACTATAATTTTTTACCCAATATATTTGATTTTTTTTCTATCTTAATACCGAATTTGATTTTTTAGCCAAATAATAATTTCGATTTATATCTTGATAACGTACATCTTTTTCATAATTTTTACTTACAAACATACAAGTGGTCGTTTTTGAAGCACCACATTAATTTTGACCCTACCTCATATATTAAAAAAACTAATTTTTATTATTCAAATTATATAGGGGTTTCCTATTGAATTTCTTCTTATCTACTTATAAGTAAAAGCTTTTGTCAATTATTAATTCTTAAAGCATTATAGGGATAAATCTTTCACAAACAAATTAAGAAAAATCTATGAATATTGGATTCAACTTATTTCTTTAATACAAGTAAATTTGTGATTTTTGACAATTTCTATTAAATTTTTATAAACTTTATCAATTTATCGGTTGATGAATTTTTTAATTATATTTACATTTATCATAGTCGTTATTAATATATGATAAAAATTGTAAGTAAAATATGAATTTATATTCTTATAATCAGGTTTTATAAAAATATATAAATGAGTGGAAAAATTATGTCTCATATATATATATTTTGGGTTATATGAACTTCAAAACAATATCAGTATATCACCCTTTTTAAGAGATAAAAAACATGTTCACATAATAAAACTTATATAATATTTTCCATATAAATATATAACTTTATTTTAATATTTTTAAGTTAAATAGTCGTGCATGACACGACAGGTTAAGCTAGTTAAAGGAAAATCCGACGTTACATGGTTTAACAATTTCCTTGTTTTTTTAGCGGTTTGGTAAATGACAATGTTTACTTGAATTAAATGATGTGAACTCAATTATACGCCAAAAAAAAAAGTGCTATATATGATCCAGTGTTTGTTGGTGAAATGGTGAAGCTATGAATATGCCTCCTCTGTTACTGATCAAGCAAAGCATAACCCTTCTTCCAAAGCCACTCAAAAGTGATTCTTCACCAGACAAAAAAGCTCCAAAAAAATACCCAAATTCCCAGCAAATTTCTATGCCATATACTTTGCACCAGATGCCAAGAAACCCCAAAGCTAAAGCTTCTCTGCCACAGCTTGTAAAGTGCGTGTGCATTGCAACTTTGCACTACAAAAGCCCTTCTACCCTTCATCATACTTCTTGTCACCAAGAGCTTCTCCAACCTCAAGCCGTCCTGTTGCTCTCTCGATATTGAACCGATTTGAAGACCGATATGGGCTCGATTCGCGCTCTCGGGTTATTGGGCGTTGTGCTTCTAGTGCAAAACGTGGCTGCAACGCAGTTCACGGTCGGCGGCTCGTCCGGGTGGGCTGTTCCTTCCGGTAACAATGCAGCCTACAACCAGTGGGCCGAGAGAATGCGGTTCCAAATCGGCGACTCCTTGCGTAAGTCATTCGATCATCTCGATACATTTATATGACATGATGTAGAAATTAATGAAACTGTATATGATGATCATAAGATGCAATCTGCTATGTTACACGGAAACGGGAAACGGGAACGAAATGGAAAACACAAGAGTTTGGTATTTTTAGTGTAAAAAGAGTTTTCGAGTTTCCGTGTTTCCATCCGAAACGGGAAACGCCACCTCGTTGGAGTTTCCGGGGTAACATAGCAATTTGTTGCATGAATTACTTGTTGAACACGTTAACTGATATTGATAATGACAAAGAGGCCCTAGATTTGATGACTACGTTTGTTAATATGCCTTGAATCTGAATCACACACTGCGACAGGTAGCACGGGGGCCTATCGCAATCTGTTTTGGGCCTGTGGCCCATAATTATAACTAGGGTTTCTTGAGTCACTATATAAGCTCTCAAAATACCTAGATCTCTGTATTCCGAATTTTGTCTTCCATAATAATATACGGTTTCTCTGCCCGTGGACGTAGGTAACACACCGTTACCGAACCACGTAAATTTGTGTGTCGTTCTTGCTTTATTGTTCTCGTTCGATCTCTCGTTACAACAACGTTCTTGTATAGTGTTCAACTACCCTTCGGGCAGCGACTCGGTGCTACGAGTCACGAAAGACGACTTCGACAGCTGCAACACCGCGTCGCCCCTGGAGAAGCACACCGACGGGCACACGGTGGTCACGTTTTCGCAGTCAGGCCCACACTACTTCATAAGTGGGAACAAGAACAATTGCCAGAAGAATGAGAAGATGGTGGTGGTTGTGTTAGCTGACCGGACCAAGAGCAGCAGCCCCGCGCCAGCTCCTTTGACTGCTTCTCCGCCTTCGCCCTCCACCGAGAGGTCCGACACACTGACGCCTTCCCCTGCCCCAACCATGGCCACCACCGACCAAACGCCGCCTTCCCCGCCGCCCGAAGCCCCTTCGACCCCTGCTCCTACTCAACAGGCTACACCGAGCGGGGCGTCTTCGGTTGCCAGCTGGCGCGTTGTGGTTGGCTCGGTTGGAGCTTTTGCTGGCTCGGTTGCCCTTCTTGCTGCCCTTTGAGGTGCCCGGATTTATTCCACTTTGTTGTGGAATTGTTTGATGATGTTTTTATTTTTTTCGGATTGCTTCTTGTTTACGTTCGTGGACATAAAATGCAGGGTCTTGGAAGAAATGTGCTGTTAATTTCTTGAGGATTTGTTGATTGTTTGTCTGTACTTATACTTGTTGTAAAAGGACATCGTATTACAGTACTTATGAAGAATAAAATGAGTGTCGTTGCTCTATTATTTACCGGTACTAGATACAAACAACGAAATCCCGCAAATACATGATTTGAGGGTCAAGATTGGGCACTCTCAATGTGTCCAATACAATCCAAGAAACCTGAGCCTCGCTACTTAGCTAAGTAAGTATCAAAAAGCATAAAACACAAGAAATAAAACTAAAACTACGACTAAAGCTAAAAGAGAGGAAAATGAAGGAAGACTAAAACAAAAACTAATGACGGCTCCCCTCCTTGATGCGTCCTTGCCCACCGTGGCGGCTCTAGAGGAGGAGGATGTCTGTCAACTTCGCTCAATGGGACCCGTCACTTGAAGTCGTGCCAAGCAAGTGGGCCGAGCCACTCAATCTCTAGTACTTCGAGCTATGACTTGCATCGGGTCAAGTTAAGTCTCAAAGTTGGTCTCATTTTCCATTTTAGGTCATTGAGTCCACCTATGAGTTCTCATATGAGTCACGAGCCCTACCAAGTGGAGGATCAACTATCACAAGGACTAGCGCACATAGAAATGGTGGTTCGGCTACGAAAACGGTGTGCATGCCTGAGGAGTGAAGCCGCCCACGCGCTACTACGTACCCACGAACGAGTCCTTACCTTCGCCCTGTTGAAATATAATTCAAGTTCTTAATATGTGATTTATGCAGGTTTAATGTTATGGAAATAAAATCAGCTTTGCTGATATTGTTGGCTATTTTCTAGGAAAATTTGGTCTTAGTTTGTTTCCTGTTTTTCAGCACTTATTTGTGAACGTTGAAGTTGTTTGTGAGCCACTTCCTTAGGCTGATTGTTAGACGTGGAAGGTGGACATTTTTTAGTTCAAGTTTATTTGCTTATTAAGGTTGTAATTTCATTCAGTTAATCAATGCAGAAGTTCATTGCTTTCTCTTCAACTTTTGTTCATTCTTTTCACTGAAAACTAACACGCCCAAATCTGCGTGCGTATCCTCTAGTGCCGAGGCCCATGCAGTCAACCTAGTCTTGCCTGTGTACGTCTTCTTTTCCTTGCAAGCTCTTCCTAGAATAAATCTATCTTATTTTTCTTTACACGTAGGGCTGGTCATGGGGCGGTTTATGGGTGGGTGGAGCTCTTCCACCACCCGACCCGCTAATAAAAATGATTCACCTGCCTCACCCATCACCCGCAAAGCGTTGCACCCATACCCGCCTCATCCATCACCCACGGGTGGGGCGGGTAACCCACCACCCACGAAAACCTATGAACTATATATGATTATAATATATCACAAATAAATTACTTTATAATATAACTATTTAAAACTCGATTGAATCCGAGAGTTAAAATAGCTAATTAGTTTTAAAATTCAAATACATAAATGGTAAAAGAAATATTTCCAAACATAAGTTAACCAAAATCAACACATTGTATCATTTAATAGCTAGAAATTGGAAATCTTCCTTCAAGCAATAAAAATAAGAATAAATTCTTGATAAATTGGAGGGTGAAATGGGTGGTATATGGTTGATGGGTGATGAGTCGGGTGATGGGTCGGGTGAAATGGTTGCTAAATATAACCTATATCCGACCCGTAAACCATTTCACCCATCACCGCCTCACCCATCAACCGTCTTTTCATGGGTTTTCACCCATATAAATGGGTGGGTTAAGCGGGTGAGGCGGTCACCCGCGAATAATGTCCAGCCCTACGTGATAGTGTGATACTAAGAATAAGTAGATGAGTTCATCAAAAAAAAAAAAGAATTCGTAGATGAATTGCATAAAAAAAATACGTAGATGCATGAAAATCCATCAATGGTATATCTAAATGCATATTGGGTATCTTTTATAAAAGAAAATTTAAGATAAAATTAATGATAGATAGTATGAGTTTAAAGATAAAAGTTGAAAATTAGATAATTAAGGAAAATAAAAAGATATAGGATTGTTATTATCTATTTGAGTTGAAAAAAAAATTAAAATCAAACGGGGCCATAATCAACATGGTGGCTCGAAAACGGTCAGCTTTTATAATATATATATATTGATGATTGATTGTGCATGATTAAAAATATTAAAACACTTTTCCTTCCAAGTTCCAAATAAACTCTTTTTTTTTGCTAAGTGACTTATTAAGAAATCTCTAAACTCTCCCTCGCGCCTTCCCTCACTCCCACCCAATATAATTCTTTCGAACCATGATTTAAGATTAACAAATAAATTTTTTCATTTGACCAAAAAAATAAAATTTTTCATATCAAAATTTCTTTCTCCTACAAAACTAGTCTGCAATAATGTTCATCGCAGACTATATATATGAATGCAAAATATAGATTCTAGCGATTGATCAGCTCATTTAATGAGCCCATATACTAATCAATTGATTTCTGAATGTTAGCGCCAAATATTGGGTGCGTTAACCACTGCAACAGATCTCACCAGCCCTGGAATAGCAAAGTTGATGTGGGTCATGAATCCGCTTACAGCTTACGGCCAAATGGTGCTGACACATGAGGATTTGAAGAAACTTTTAAACAACATAGCTGTAGCCGCGGCTCTCTTGGCGACCATTACTTTTGCAGCAGCATTCACCATTCCGGGTGGATATGACCAAGCCACTGGAGAGGCGATGCGAATAAAGCAGCATGCTGTCAAAGTGTTCATGGCTTCAGATGTTTTGGCCATGCTTATGTCTATTAGCATCTTGGTTCGGTACACATTTGGAGCGGGCACCCGTAGGGATGACAGATTAAGGAATTTGGCGACAGATAGCATCATCATGCTACAAATTTCTCTGGTGGCTACAGTGGTGGCCTTTATATCCGGTGCGTATGCAGTAGGGTCACATGTCAAGTCTGTTATCATTATTCCCGTTCTTATTTCTGCGTTATTGAATTTAATTTTTTTAGTTAGACCAAGTGGTCGCCAAATATTGTGGTCGCGAAATGTAGCGACCACAATATTTGGCGACCACTTGGTTGCTAAATACGTAGTTAGATCCTAGCGTCCATATGGAAGCGAATTTGGCGACCAAGTGGTCGCCAAATACACAGGCTGTTTTGGCTTCCATTTGGACGCGAATTTGGCGACCACTTGGTCGCCAAACGGGTCAAGAACTTAAGTTCTTGACCCGTTCAAGATCGTCGTAGACCCATTTGTATAAGAGACTATCGTTAGTGTTTTATGTGATTTAATGTAATTTTTAAACAGAGTTTATAACTTGTTTTTATTTACAGTTCTTTCCCGGGACCTTTTATTTGAACTGTTAGGACCTTGAATACAAATACCTTCGTTTAATTCTTTTATCAATAATAAGAAAAACGTTTGCCCTAATTTGTCTGCTCTCCCTCCCTCCAAGCCTTTCACCTTGGTTACGTGTAGCTAGAGTAACAAGTGACTAGTAAAACCCTAGCATTGGGAGTTGTAGTTGTATCAGAATTAGTCGAATTGGTAAAACCTTAATTTGAAGCACGATTTCAAGTTTGAAGTATCCAGTATGCTACCTGAGGATGTCACAATCTCTTTTTTTTTGGGAAATTCCGTGTTGGGACGATATTAAGGACGTCAGTCGTTAATATCTAAACCAATAATAATCGTCCCTTGTTTTGATAATGACAAACTCAAATGTATTTGATAAGTTGTCCAAGTGTTGATCTCAGGTAAGTCCAGTGGACGCACATGAGCGAAAAGGACAACAAGTGAACGGGAGTCCCTAATCTGTAGGGACGCACGTTACCAGAACTTCCAAGGCTAAACGTAATTGGCGGAGTCCCTGCGCAAGATAGGACGGAGTCCTCATCAAGAAGGGACGCGCGCCAAAATACGGACGAAGTTCAAATTCAAATCAAGGTCGCCCTAACATGATTACATCATCGTCCGGCCTTAGTCCTCAGAAGGAAGCTTCCCTTGTCTGGGCACGTGTAGACCATGCCAAAGACGTCGCTTTCCCAGCGATGGTCCCCTACCCACGCGGAGGCTTCCCAAGCGTCAACAGAGTTGACTTCCTCAAGGGACTCATCGCACCGTTGATCAAGATCAAGGATCCTGCCCAGTCTCAGAGGACGCTAGAGGACAAGAACCACTTTCGCTATAAATACCCTCACAAGGGTATGCATAGCGTTGGTGGACTTTGAAGACTTTCTCTCAAGCTCTCCCGAAGTAATCAAGAACACCAACGAAGATCGAGAAGATCAAGTGAGCTTGAAGCAAGAGAAAGAAAGTCCAACCACACCAAATCCAAAACAAACCACAAATTAGTTAGAGTTGTAGTTTGTCTCTCACAACGAACCGTGAGAGACGTGAGTGATAGCTTCCTTATAGCTAGAGTGTTAGGTTACTTGTTAGGTTGAAAGGAGTGTTACTAGTGAGGCTAAGGACGGACGCTTAGCTCAGAGAAGTGTAACGACTCGCCTAAGTTGTAAGGACTCACTCTTAATAAGATAAGGAACGGCTATTGAAAATCCTCCAACGGAGGTAGAGGTTTACCCATAAGACTAGTTGGTCTTAGT
Source organism: Polygonum aviculare (assembly GCA_934048045.1). NCBI lineage: Eukaryota > Viridiplantae > Streptophyta > Magnoliopsida > Caryophyllales > Polygonaceae > Polygonum > Polygonum aviculare. Next base: position 31,247,492 of record OW204026.1, read on the forward strand.
GGGGTTCCTCTATAAATACTCGTGTTCACTTATCTTGTATTTTGTTAAGTCTATATTCCGCTGCACTAAAGGACGCCCTTAACTCAGTTAAGGACGCCCTCATAAACTGACTTACGATCCAACAATTGGTATCAGAGCAGGCGCTCTAGATTTTGTTGAGTTGCAGGTACAAGATGGACATGGAACCCATTGGAATCTCCTTTGTAAAGCCTCCTCGTCTGACGGACGGCAACTTCAACCGATGGAAGATCCGCTTCGAGAACTTTTGCCGAAGTCAGAACTATCAATGCTGGAGAGTAATCATGAAAGGTGACCTTACCATCCCTGATGACAAGAAAGACAAAGAGGATGAGTGGGGTCCTGACGAATTCAAGCTGTTGGAAACGAACGCTAAGGCTATATGCTTCCTTCAAGCGTCCCTTTGCGAGAGGGACGCCACCCGAGTTAGCAATTTGGCAACAGCCAAACTACAATGGGAAGCTCTTGAAAAGTACCATGTGGGTACGGCGGAGATGAAGGAAGACGTCAAGCTTGAAATCAAACGAGAGTTCTATGCCTTCAAAATGCTTCCTAATGAATCTGTCAAGGACTACTCATACCGCTTTGAAGCTCTTGTGACCAAGATGCGAAATTTAGGCATCCCAGAAGCTGAAGTCTCAATGAGGAACAGAGTTGGAGTAGTCATTGATGGACTTACAGGGAAATGGAACTTTGATAGGACTACATTCAAGGAAAATACAGCCAACAAAACCCTGGATATGGAAGAGATCTATGGGAAGCTGAGAGGCTATGAAGCGAGAAGGGAAGCTGATATGGCTGAATTGGCTAGAAACCCCCAGACAGATCTTGCTTTGATGACGTCAACTCCAGAGTACGCTGAGTATCTGCGCCACCAAAGAGATATTGCCCTAATGGTGGAAGCAAATAAAAATGAAAATCGTGAAAGAATGCGTGCTCAAGCCTTGAAAGAGAAGGAAAGCAAGTCAAAGGAACAGCTAGAAGAAGAGGAAGAGATTGCTCTTCTACACAAAGTTGCCCGCTTATGGGGCAAAAAGACCAGAGATTCCAAGAGAAACAAGATGCCTTACAAAAAGGAGAGTCCCAAGTATACAGAGGCAGAAATGAAGGAACTTACTTGTTACAAGTGTAACAAGAAAGGACATTTTGCCAAAAAATGTACTACGGGACTAAACTCAAAAGAAATCAAGATGAAAGCCCTCTTGGGAGCGTGCGAATCCGTATGGGATAATGTGAGTTCTGATGATGAAGAACCCGAAGGACCAGAGGCGTACATAGCCATAGAGGACGCCTCAGATGATGAACAAGTGGCGTACATGGCTGTGGAGGACGTCCCAGTCGTTGAAGAGGACTCTCATGAAAATGAGCAAGAGGTAACTCGTGAATCCATGATGAACTCCTTGGAAAAATGTTCCAAAACCAAACTTATTAAGCTCATTAAAAGAATCATGGAAGAAAGCGTAGTCATGCAACAGAGAATGGATGAACTTGAACTTGAAAGTGAAAATAGGCTAGTTGAATGTGAGAACTGTGCTACAGTAGCATTACAACTAGAGTCCTCATGTGACGAAGTTAAATCCCTGAAAACTGAAGTGATGTGTCTTAAGCTAGAGAATGCTAAGCTTAGGGAAGAGGTGAAAGTGTTAGGAAAGAATCCAGCAACTGAGGAAGTTCAACCAATTGTGTTTGTCCCAGCCAAGAGAGGACTGGGATACGAATCTGACACTAGGAACTCTCTCCCTAGCGACTTTGAGGCAAGCAAAACCTCAGAACTTGAATTAGAAAGGGAAAAGACCAAGAACCTCTTGAAAGAATTAGAGTCCTAGAGAGTGGATAGAAAGGTCAAAAGGATTACTACACTAACTCCACTAGTCATAGGATCTATAAGAAAATCGCTAAGGGGGAAGGTTCAAAAGTTTGTGACCCTCAAAAGATGAAAAAGAACAAAATCCAACGTCCCAACAAGAAGTACTACCTTGGTACTTACTATAGGACGTGTTGGTATTGTGGACAAGGAGATCACTTCAAATATGATTGCTTAAAGTTGAAGAACGACATTGAAAGTGGTAAAGCTGCTAGGACTAACATTAAAAATGATAAGTCCGTCCCTAAGGCTAATCCTAGACGTCCTAGACGATCTAAGAGTTCTTTCAGAAAGCATGCTATTTCAAATGATGTGAATATAAGTGACTACATGCCAGAACCAGAGTTCTATTTCTGTAACGAACCAGGTAAGGAACACCTTGCCTGGGTCGCCAAACACTAACTTTGTCTTGGCAGGTGGAAGTGAGGGGACGCCCATGGATCATTGATAGTGGCGCCTCAAATCATATGACAGGAAGCCAGATCCATCTCACTTCTATCCAAAGTAGTGCCACGGGAGGAACTGTCTCGTTTGGCAACAAGGGCAAAGGAAAGATCAAAGGGACGGGAACTGCTATTCTCAATCCGTCCATCAAAGCAACAAATGTTAGCCTTGTTGAAGGACTTGACTTCAATCTCCTAAGTGTCTCTCAAATGTGTGACCAAGGTGAAAACCTAGTAACATTTGACTCAAAGGAGTGCCTCGTTATCAACAAGAAGTCCAACAAAGTCGTCCTCAAGGGAGTCCGAAAGAACAATGTCTACATCTTCAACCAGGAGTTCAAGCCAAAATCTGAGTTATGCCTATCTGTGTCAAAGGAGGACGCTGACCTTTGGCATCGCCGACTTGGCCATGCTGGACCAAGCACAATCCTCAAGCCTCATCAAAGAAATCTTGTGAAAGGTCTTCCCCAAATTGATCCTGAGAAAATTGAACAGTGTGAAGCCTGTATCAAAGGGAAGCAAACAAGAACGTCCTTTAAGTCAAAGAACGATGTCAGCACAAAGAAACCTTTGGAACTTCTCCATATGGATCTCTGTGGACCAATGAAGACGTTGAGCTATGGTGGAAAGAGGTACATCTATGTCCTTGTAGATGATTTTTCTCGATTCACCTGGGTTCTTTTCTTGGCTTCAAAAACAGATTGCTTCAACGCATTCAAAGTCTTCATCAAACAAGTAGAAGTTGCTCTTGAGACGCCTCTCAAAGCCATAAGATCAGACCATGGGACGGAGTTTCAGAACTCAGAGTTCCTGGCCTACTGTGATCAACATGGCGTTTCACATAACTTCTCAGCTCCAAGGACTCCTCAACAAAATGGCGTTGTGGAACGAAAGAATAGGACGCTGGAAGATATGGCAAGGACTATGCTTTTAGCTAATAGCGTCCCCAAGTACTTCTGGGCTGAAGCTATTGCTACAGCGTGCTATATTATCAATCGAGCCATGATCCGTCCTTTGCTGAAGAAGACGTCCTATGAGCTGCTGAATGGAAGAAAGCCTCGCATCGACTATCTCAGAGTCTTTGGATGCAAGTGCTTTGTTCACAACAATGATAAAAGAAAGACTTGGGAAGTTTGATGCAAGAAGTGACGAAGCCATCTTCCTTGGATACTCCCTCACCAGCAAAGCATATAGAGTCTTCAACAAAAGGACTCTAAAGCTTGAGGAGAGCATTCATGTTGTGTTCAAAGAAAGTTCTTCTCACAAAGATAAATCAAGTAGCAGGGACTCTATGCTCCGAAGCAAGAACGTTCCTTTGGCATTCATTGGGACGTCAGGCAAATCACACTCCCTCCAGTTGGAAAACTCAGGTGTGATGAGCCTCTCCCGTCCGTCAAGCGCCAAATGGAAAAGGAATGGAAAGAGGCTGAAAAGAAGGCTAAAGCTGAAAGACGAGCCAAGGCTGCTGCTGCTGCTGAAACTGAGGAAGGTGATCCAGAGGGTGACAATCTTCAAGTAGTTGGGACGCCAGCTGAGGACGCTGCTGAGGATGAGGACGAGCTCGATGGTATGAGCGTCCCTGATGAAGCTGAGAAGCACTCTACGAAGTATCTGATGGGGATGATGATCGAGAACCAGTGTATGATGATCGACTTAATCCAACAGGTTCACGACACCCTTCACACCCACACAGAACTCCTTGAGCGCAACAACGAGCTCCTTGCACAGAACAACTATCTTCAGGAGCAGAATCTCAAGGCTCTCGGCAAGCGTCCCCGCAAATGATCACATTCCCCCTCTCTAACCCTGAAACAGTTTATCTTTTCTTTTGCTTTTGTTAAGACAATGGGACGCTGTCCCCGTTTTGAACACTTTGTTGAATGTCTATAATGATCGTACTCTATTTCTATTGAATGGCGTTCATTACTTCTTGTGATTCAATTTGTCTAAGCGTTCTTTACTTTAGTTATGACTTTGTGCTTGCATGCTTTTCACCTTGTTCTCCTTTTCGATGATGCCAAAAGGGGGAAGTATAGTGTTGCAGAGATGCGATTAATTTTAAAGTTGTCATAGAAAGCATGTGTTTAGGGGGAATTTCGGCCAAGTCCAAAGGACGCTAGTTAGGAATAAAATAGAACGCACTTAAAAGAATGTGTTGCATGCCAACCTAAGCTGAAAAGAAAATCAAGTGTAGTTTCTCATGCTAAAAGCTTTACTTCTGTGCGCATTATTTGAAAGAGTTTGTCATCATCAAAAAGGGGGAAATTGTTGGGACGATATTAAGGACGCCAGTCGTTAATATCTAAACCAATAATAATCGTCCCTTGTTTTGATAATAACAAACTCAAATGTATTTGATAAGTTGTCTAAGTGTTGATCTCAGGTAAGTCCAGTGGACGCACATGAGCGAAAAGGACAACAAGTGAACGGGAGTCCCTAATCTGTAGGGACGCACGTTACCAGAACTTCCAAGGCTAAACGTAATTGGCGGAGTCCCTGCGCAAGATAGGACGGAGTCCTCATCAAGAAGGGACGCGCGCCAAAATACGGACGAAGTTCAAATTCAAATCAAGGTCGCCCCAACATGATTACATCATCGTCCGGCCTTAGTCCTCAGAAGGAAGCTTCCCTTGTCTGGGCACGTGTAGACCATGCCAAAGACGTCGCTTTCCCAGCGATGGTCCCCTACCCACGCGGAGGCTTCCCAAGCGTCAACAGAGTTGACTTCCTCAAGGGACTCATCGCACCGTTGATCAAGATCAAGGATCCTGCCCAGTCTCAGAGGACGCTAGAGGACAAGAACCACTTTCGCTATAAATACCCTCACAAGGGTATGCATAGCGTTGGTGGACTTTGAAGACTTTCTCTCAAGCTCTCCCGAAGTAATCAAGAACACCAACGAAGATCGAGAAGATCAAGTGAGCTTGAAGCAAGAGAAAGAAAGTCCAACCACACCAAATCCAAAACAAACCACAAATTAGTTAGAGTTGTAGTTTGTCTCTCACAACGAACCGTGAGAGACGTGAGTGATAGCTTCCTTATAGCTAGAGTGTTAGGTTACTTGTTAGGTTGAAAGGAGTGTTACTAGTGAGGCTAAGGACGGACGCTTAGCTCAGAGAAGTGTAACGACTCGCCTAAGTTGTAAGGACTCACTCTTAATAAGATAAGGAACGGCTATTGAAAATCCTCCAACGGAGGTAGAGGTTTACCCATAAGACTAGTTGGTCTTAGTGGGGTTCCTCTATAAATACTCGTGTTCACTTATCTTGTATTCTGTTAAGTCTATATTCCGCTGCACTAAAGGACGCCCTTAACTCAGTTAAGGACGCCCTCATAAACTGACTTACGATCCAACATTCCGTCTAGTGCCCCTAGGTTTTGGGTTTTTCCGGATGGTACCTTGGAAAAAAAAATTATTCCGAGATATACCCCTCAACTTTTATCATAGTTTGTCTCGTGCCCTTTTTTCTTTCTCCATCCACTTCCCGTGAAGTGTTATTTAAAATAAAAAGTAAATCATTTTCGAATTTCAAAAACAATAAAACATGTACCCAAATCAGAGAGAAGAAAGACCGGAGGAATGCCCTTGACTACCACCGGAGAGAGGGAGCAAGAATCTACCGACGAAGGAGAGAGTGAGGATCGATGGCATCCAACGCGGACGGCAGGCAACGAATTGAAGTTGGTATTGGGCTTTAATCTGTTTATTGGGCTTAGCTCATTATTTGCCTTTATTTCAGTGTAAGCCCAAGTGGCAGAACTATAAATATTCGCTTTCAATGTTAGAATACAGTAACCCTTTTGATGCTTTCCAGATAGAAATGAATACGCAACTTTTCACTCTTTATAGTTGCTTCCATGGCTTGGTAGCCAAGTTTTCATTTTTCCTCTTATATTGACATGGTATCAGAGCTCAGATTGTAAATCCGAGCTATAAATCTCTTTTCGTTCGTTTGTTCACATCTTTGGTAGTCAAAAATCATTCCTTTTCGATTTTAGACTCTACAGGTTGAGAATGGCGAATGAGGCAGAAACGGTGGACAGTAACGATCCTCTTTTCCTCGCTTCAAACGACAACCCAGGCCTCAATTTGGTCTCACAGACGTTCGATGGTACTGGGTTTGGCGAATGGAGAATTTCCATGAAGACCGCACTTTCAGCTAAAAACAAAACCGGCTTCATTGATGGAAGCTACAAGAAACCTGCATCGACATACTCTAAACAAAGGCGGTGGATTAGGTGCAACAACATGGTAAAATCGTGGCTCCTTAACACCCTTAGCCCAGAAATTCGACGTAGTGTGCTCTACATCGACATTTCTCATGGAATCTGGGAAGAACTTATAGCTCGATTCAGCCAGCTGAGTGGAGCTCCGTTATACTCAGTTAGGCAGGAGCTACACTCTCTTGTGCAACGTTCAGATTGCGTCTCGACCTATTTCACAAAATTAAGAGCACTTTGGGATGAACTTGATAGCTTTCAACAATATCCTAAGTGCACCTGTGGTTCTGTTAAAGAGATTTCAAAACATGAAGAAAATCTGCGACTTATTGACTTTCTTATGGGTCTTAATGAGCGCTATACAACGGTGGGGGGATCAGTTTTGATGATGAAACCCTTACCGGACATTAATCAGGCTTATGGTATGATCTTGCAAGAAGAAAAGCAAAGAGATATCCAAAACAGTTCTCAGATTCACAGTGAATCAGCTGTTATGAATGCTACCACCAGGGGTCTACCGTCTGGGGCAAACAATTAGAGAGAGAGCGCTGATAAGAAGGGGCTTTATTGCACTAATTGCAAGAAAACAAATCACAACGTTGATAAGTGCTATTTTCTCATTGGATTCCCACCTAATTACAAGAAGAAGAAGCAGACATCAGATGAAAAATTTGCAGGGAATGCTCAGTCACAAGTTTCAGGAAGTAAGAGCAACATGAAAGAGCTGAATTCAGATCAGATTGCTAAGCTGATAAGTCTCTTGGAAACAAGCAGTTCTAAGGGAAAGGAGTTCTCACACGATGACTTTGCTGGCTTCGCAGGTACCAATCTCTCTTCCAAGTTATTTGATAAGGGTACTTGGATCATAGATAGTGGTGCTAGTTGTCACATGTGTTGTGATGCACTTTTGCTTGAGAAACGTCATAAACTGTCTAGACCTTTTGTGATATCTTTGCCAAATAAGGCAACAACTATAGTTGAGACTGTTGGGAATGTTCAAATACTTCCTAATTTACTGCTGAAAGACGTGTTGCTGGTGCCTACATTCACTTGTAATCTGATTTCTGTGGGAAAGCTTGTGAGAGATTTTCAGTGCAAAGTTGTATTCACACCCTCTAAATGTCTTTTGCTGGCACCTTCCATGGGGATGCTTGTGGAGGTTGGTGAGGCTGATCGTGACCTTTATTTCCTGGTTCCTAAACCTCAAAAGGAACTAAAACAATTTGAGGAAAATAAGGCATCTAGTGATTTTTTCTCTAGCCATGTTGGTTTATGTAACGCCCCGATTTTCTGACAAGGCATTACTCGGTAGTAGGCCTCACGAGGCACTACCAAGCTAGTTTGACAACTAAACATCTGGATCTTGCAACGCGGGCACGGCGAGAAAACAAGAAAAACATCCAACTCGTATTTTATAAAAATTACAGTTCAAGTCAAACATGAAGTACCTAGCCCGTACAGCCTACTAATATCAACAACACTCCCACAACTCATTAACAGTCAAACAATAAACACATCAATGTCAATGGAAGAAAACCAAAGCAACAACGAACATTCGACTATCTGGGACACGTGCGTCCCTACTTGCATCACCATTCCGCCGAGGCTCAGTCATGACATCCTGAGATCACCTGAACTGAAAAATAGTGTCCCCGAAGGGTCAGGTCCTACTCTATCAAGCCAGAATCAGCAAAGCAACTACAAGACGTTTCAAAAACTGTTTTTCTAAAGTCAGCAACCAAGAGTCCACAAACACAAACAAAACTCTAGTCCATTCCTAAATCCAGTCAGTCACAATCAGTTTCAAAGTTCATATCTAGACAGTTAAATTACTACACACGATCACTTAATAGCACACTCAAACACATTCATTAACTTACACAACACACACACAATCATGAATCCACACATTCTCACACACACACACACATACACACACTCTATACCTACACATATATTCACAATACACATTCACACACACACACACACACACACACCATATTTACACACACATTCACAATTCCACACATTCATCAATTTAACACATATGTTCATACTCTTTAGTCAATCATCTTCACATAAGACACGCAATCAGAAACTCTACCTATGATATGGGCACTGCATCACCACCGCATACCTTACGCTACCTAGGCTATGCAAACCTGCATCAACATTGCATGCGACAACGGCGTATCAATCCCACGCCGGACTCAGAGACGGGCCATCTCTTAAACCATCCATCCTCGATCCAACCATCCATCTCATCACAAACCATCCATCTCAACACAACCATCCATCACAACTCACTTCCACATTAAGCCTCCACTGGAGCACTTGCCCAACACAGAGAAAACCGACACACACTATATATATCAACGTTCAAAACAAGTTTTCAAAACGATTTACACGTAGCACCCATATACTCAATAAAGCATATAAAAACAACGTTGCCCACAATATCACACTTTCACAAGCTACAACAAAATCACGCAATCTGTAACAATACACTCAGAGACACTGATCAGACAAAGTCATACAAATCATCACAATATTCATAACCACACACACAACACATCAAATCCGCACACAAACTAGCAAGCAAGGACTACTCATTTTCACAATCAAATCAAACACTCATGAAATATGACACGCTCACTCATATCACAACAGTCATGAAAAAGCATTTCAAAATTGATCAAGACTAGTTCCCAAAACCAATCTCATAACCACAATGCAAACCCTAACAGGCTAGAACAGGAACTGAGCAAGTCGAAAATCGACTTACCTTAATTGTAGAATAACTTTGGCACTTCACTGACAATTAATAGGGACAACTACAAATTTCCTGGTTCAGGTTTGAAAACGAGAAATCAAGATCACGATGCAAACTCAAACAAACTGACTTAAAAGATTGAACGAATTAAGAACCTACAATAATCAAACCACCCCTACCCAAAAATGAACAAGCCCGATCGTATACAAAAAAATTAATATATAGTAACCTATTACCACACCACCTTCACTTAGATAATTTCTCCACTAATCACCCCACTAGCTACCTTTCTTCCAATCCGAACTTGATCCTTCTCACACAATTCTCAACTTTGACTGATTCATGCCTTGGACTTTCAATCACTAACTCCCACTGATCTTTCTCACAACAAAAACAATTGCCAACTATCCTAAGCAACTCAGCACCCACTAAGCCATTACACGTACACAGCCCACACTATAACAATCTCAACACACTAATCTGGTTGCCTAATTACTAACCTACTCCACTTATCCTCTTCAATTACTAACTCAACCAATACGAACTCCAACCATACAAGCTCTATACTATATATATATAGATAGATAGATAGATAGATACTAGATTCAACCTATATCCAGAGTAAATACGTCCTATCAAATCCTACCTCTTATATATACAACTTAACTAGTTCATTAACCCACCCTCAAGTAATAATTTCTTCTTCAATCCACCCAACATAGGCTACGGCTCCCTTCTAATCACACCACCTAAAAACCTCACGACCATCACATGACCCCTTAGCCATTCCTAAACCGACCCTCGACGACACCCACTCGAAAAGCTAATACCACCAACAGATCGAGTCAAGATTGAGCTAGGTGGAGGAATACCGGATGAAGTACGATACCGGGCTGGGCAAACAAGGTCGAGACGGTTCCGACTAAAGGACTCGATGGAGGAAGAAGAGCGTTGCAACTCAACCCCGACGCCAACGGAAACAAAGCTGGACGACGACCACCGAGTGGGGCGAGTAGACGACGGCAATAACCAAGAAGATAGCGGAGGAGGTTTCCAGGAAAATGGAATTGACGATGGCCTGGCAACAAAGCTTAAGGCGGCGATGAGGAGATGGATCAATACTTACACGTGAAGTCTCCTATTAATATATATCTCGACCGACTTCAATCTCCTCACCCATATCTATACATATACATATATTTCCACGTACAAACAAATCTATACGTACATATAGATATTTATATAAATTTTATCAATCTTAATATTAAAGAAAGGACATGATTTTGACCAACTTCAACAAATCCATATAGCTATCTATACGCAAATACGTATATATTATTATTATATATATTAAAATGTTTTCGCCTCCGTTCCAAATGACCGGTAATGATACGTATGTTAAAAGAGAAATACCACTTTATTAAATAGTAAAGATATAATAAATAAACTCATATTTTTTCGATCAATAAATAATATCGACACTAAAACAAGACCGGACATTACAGTTTACCTATTTGGCATAACAGAATGGGTCACTTGCCATCTTACAAACTTCAGGCCTTACCTTTTGCCCAAAACTTACCTTCCCCTTCCTCCAATAAAGAGTCCTTGCCATGCACAGTTTGTGCTAAGTCAAGGCAAACCAGATTACCTTTTCCCACAAGTGAAATTTCCTCTTCTTATCCCTTCCAACTTATCCATGTGGACTTGTAGGGTCCTTATCACACTCCTACCTACAATTGATACAAATACTTCATTACAATAGTTGATGACTTCACAAGAGCAACCTGGGTTCATCTTCTCTCAGCTAAGAGTAATGCTTTTAGTTTGCTGAAAAGTTTCATTGCAATGGTAGAAAAACAGTTCACTAAATCTGTTCAGATTGTGAGGTCTGACAATGCCTTGGAACTGGGAACATCTAGAGAAACTTCAGAATATCTGAGCTCAAAGGGGATTCTTCACCAGACTTCTTGTGTTGCAACACCACAACAGAATGGTGTTGTGGAGAGAAAGCACAGACATATTTTGGAGGTGGCAAGATCACTAATGTTTCAGTCTAAATTGCCTCTTAAATTCTGGGGGGAGAGCATTCTGACTGCAGCATATATCCTAAATCGTCTTCCTTACAAACTCCTCAAAAATAAAAGTCCTTATGAGCTCATTTATCACAAACTTCCTACTTATGACCACATGAGAAGCTTTGGGTGCCTTTGTTTTGTCTCAACTTTAAAGCAGGGTCGGGACAAGTTTCAAGAAAGGGCAACTCCTTGCATATTTTTAGGATATCCACATGGGAAAAAGGCATACAAAGTCTTTGACCTTGAACACCAGAAAATTCTCCTTTATAGGGATGTTGTCTTCCATGAAAACATCTTCCCCTTCCTTGACCCTAAGTTTCAAAACCCTCCTTCATCTATTTTTGCTACACCACCTCTAGATTTGATGATGATGATGATAGAATTTTGCTCAGCTCAGAAACAGTGACAGAACAGAGTCCAGATTTGGACTGCTCAAAAGCTATAGTTGAACCACAAGTCAGACGATCTACCAGAAATCACCATACTCCTTCTTACTTGGGTGACTATATTTGCACATCAGCTATGAATGTAGATGTCTTTTGTGGTCATACATTAACCTCTACAGTGGTCTTCCCAGAATGCTCAACAGATTCAAACTTCAAGCTAGAATTTGAACCATACACTTATGTGCAGGCCAGCCAACATGAAGGGTGGCAAACCGCAATGATGGATGAATTACAAAAGAACAACACATGGGAATTAGTCAAGTTACCTCAAGGGAAGAAAACAATAAGTTGCAAATGGGTTTACAAAGTAAAGAGAAGGGATGATGGGACAGTTGAGAGGTACAAAGCAAGGCTTGTAGTAAGAGGTTTCACACAAAAGAAGGGAGTGGATTATAATGATATTTTTTCCCCTGTGATCAAGATGACAACCGTGAGGACTCTTGTTTCAGTAGCTCTTAAGAGAAAATGGTCAATCTTTCAATTGGATGTCAACAATGCATTCTTGCATGGTGATTTGCATGAGGAGGTCAACATGAAAGTGCCTCTTGGCTTGAGTGTTGATGATCCATCAGTAGTGTGTCGTTTGAAAAAGTCCTTGTATGGCCTCAAACAAGCATCCAGACAATGCATGGTATGCTAAATTGTCTTCTTCTCTAAGGGCACGAGGATATATTCAATCTCTAAATGACTATTCTCTTTTCCACAAGAAAACAGCCAGCTCAAGTGTGTTTGTTGCAGTTTATGTTGATGATATGTTGGTGATTGGGAATGATTTGGCAGAGATTGATTCTTTAAAACAGTATCTTGATTCAACATTCAAAATCAAAGATCTTGGTCTCTTAAATTTCTTCCTTAGAATTGAGTTTATACCTACTTCTCAAGGAGTTCTCATGAGCCAAAGGAAATTTATTTATGAGCTGTTGCTTGAATTTTCCCTTGAGAAACTCAATGACAGTAGTGAGTCCTCTGAATTTTGGTTTGAAACTATTGCCAGCATATGGAGAACCTTTACCAGATCCCACTGTGTATCGAAAGCTCATTGGAAAACTTAACTTTCTTGTCAACACTCGACCAGACATAGCTTATGCCGTCCAAGTGCTCAGTCAGTATAACCAATCACCTCGCCAACCACATCTGGATGCAGCCTATCATGTGCTCTCTTACTTAAAATCCACACACACCAAAGCTTTGTTACTTAATTCCTCTCCAGACTTCAAAATGCATGCTTTTTGCAATGCTGACTGGGCCACATGTCCACACTTAAGAAAGTTAGTCAGTGGTTTCTTGGAGGTAATTTGATTTCATGGAAGTCAAAGAAGCAACAAAGTGTCTCTTTATCCTATGTTGAAGAAGAATACAGGTCATTGAGAAGGGTGTGTGCAAAATTGGCATGGCTTAGCAGATTGATTAATGATATTGGAGTTACTGATGTGATTCCCATCCCTGTCAAATGTGATAACCAAGCTGCCATATATATAGATAAGAATCCAGTTTTTCATGAAAGGACAAAGCACATAGAGTTGGATTGCCACTTTGCTAGAGAAAAATTGCTTGAAGGCCTGAAATCGAATTTTGGGTGAATATCGCTCGACGGCGGCTACGTTTATATCTAGGTTAGGTTGAAGAATAAGACGCGCTCTACGTTTTGATTTTGGCAGCTCTTGTGCCGATCCCGGATCCGCACAAGAGGGGCCACCTTTTTTTCCGTTTCGTTTTATTTTTCAAAGTTCTGGTTATGCCGCTGGCTTCGGTCGAAGATGAATCCGCACAAGAGGGGGGTTATTTTCCACATCGCGCCATTTTTTTAGTAATTTCTTGGACTTTGTGCGGACATCTTGTGCGGGTCTAGTATCCGCACAAGATTACACCGGTTCAAAAGAAAACCGGATTTTTTTAAAAAAACCTTGAATCCGCACAAGAAAAACCCGGTTTTAAAAAAAAACTTGTGCGGATTGTGGATCCGCACAAGTCGGCGTGCGACAAATGAAAAACGGAGTGCGCAGATCTTGCCCGTTCATTTATTGTTGAAAGCCAAGACAAGATAATTGCGAATGGAAAGCCTTAGTTTTTCTACAAAACAAGCGTGGAGCCCACATATAAAGAGTACAATGGGCAAGACTGTATATGTCGGCGCCGCTCTTCACTCGAGTCCCCACCCCGATGTCCTGTGCTCGCCGGCGACGCTCGCAGGTGCTCGCTCGGCGACGCTCGCAGGTTCTCGCTCGGCGACGCTCACAAGCTCTCGCAGATTGCCTTCGCAGGCTCTCAACTTGACGCTCGCAGGTCCGGCAACCTTGCTCGGTGCCATCCTGTTGTGGGTCGATTACAAACGATGAGCACAAATGCTTGTCAATGGCACCAAGAACGCAGAAACACAAGCCAATATCGTGTTGACTGGTCAAACGGGTCGACCCGAGACCCGACCCGTAAAACCCGTAACCCGTAAACCGGGTTACGGGTCAGAGAATTTTAATTTACGGGCCAACGGGTCGGGTCGGGTCGGGTCGACCGTTGGACAGCCCTAGGATAAGGGGAGGGTACTATCCGACCCGAACCCGCCGCATTGCCATCACTAGTAGATTGAGATCAACTTCATAGATCCATCATATAAAAAAAAAACACTAGCTAGTCATAGAATTCAACAGAGATAGACAAAAAGATAAAACAGATTTACGTACGACTAATTCTGATAGCGGCGTGCAAGGGATTCCGGCCACGGGGTCCAGAGTCACTATACCTATCAGCCTTCAACAGCATGATAACTTCCATGACGAGATCGCAGCGACTCTCCGCCTCCAAGTGAAACGGCCTCTCCTCGCTATAGTAAACGATCGTCGCGGCCTCCTTAACCCAAACAAGTACAATGTCGATCACCCCCTAGTGCCCGTTCCTCAACGCCTTGTGCAGCGGCGTGTCCCCGCTCTCCCGGCATTGGATCCTCCACGACCGGAGATTGTCCATGTCGCCACTCTCGGGCGCAGCCAGGTCATCGGCATGCTCGGAGTACCGCTCGGAAATGAGGCGGACGACATCAAGGTGGCCATGCTGTGCAGCGACGTGCATGGGGGTCTCGCCACGGGTGTTTTCTGGAAGAGGAGGGGGTGAGGCCGGTTATTGGCGTAGTTGAGGGCGGAGCCAATGATGGTGGCCTGGCCCGAGCGGACCGCGAGGTGGAGGATGTGGTCGCCAGAAGGGGTGCGGAAGCGGTCACATTAGGTTAGGGCGAAGCGGTCGAGGAGGCTCCCCTTGCAGGCGGCGGTGTAGATGGCGGCGTCGGAGATTGTGAGATCCATGTGGTGTGGAAGTAGGAGTATAGTATGAATATGATGGAGAAGATTTCAGACATGAGAGTTTGCGAATAATGATTTTTTTTTGGTCGGAGTTTGCGAATAATGATTAATGTTCACATTATTAGAAGAAATTGCCACTGATTTTTTTTTTTTGGTGGAATGAAATTGCCACTGATTTACAGTAATGTAAAAAGAGATGCATCTCATCACCAATCACCAAATAAAATGCTCACATTATTATTTTTTTGAGAAAACATGTTCACATTATTAGTCTGCTGAGACTACATATTGATATGTATATAACCTTTTAACCTTTTACCTTGAGCTATATTCGACATTACGGCTATACAATACTTTTTATGAGTGGCACTAAATGTAATTAGTCGTAGTCCTTTTTGGCTATCGATCATGAGATATCGAGATGAAGCATAGTATCACTAAAAAGGTTTAAAGTTTCAAAAATAATTGAATAGGAAAATAGTCATGACTATTTCAATGAAGTGAATGAGCAAATAAAATTTAGATTCATGAATTGAGTTTGTTCTCTTCAAGGTGGTATTGCCATATTGATGATCGGATTTTGTATGTGAAGTTTGGTTTTGATCTGGTTTTATTCATGCGGTTTGAGTTTTTTGAACGTAATAGCTCAATACGTTTTCCTTTTGTGGATTTGTGTACGTATCGTAATGTGGTGGATATAATTAGAACCTCAGGATGGTTGAGGGGGAAAGTGAAGGTTGTTCCTTTAGATGATAGCCTGGCAATTATGGCAAGCACAAAGGGAGATGTGATTCGTCTCAAAAGACCATCTCTTTGTCGTCTCTTAGTGCTCTAGATTGGTGAGTGATCATCTACGGAGGACCCTTTTCTTCTCTATTAAAAGTGGATGTTGGATTCTGGTGTTGATCCCTGCGTTGATCCAGCGAGCGCTGCTGCGTCTGTTGATCCGTCTTCACTTCAATGCAGAACACCTGGGGAACAATCAATGATGTCTGTCTTCGGATAAGATTTGAGTCGTGTAAACACTTTCCGAAATCAGTATTTTGCCCCTTATAAGCCTTAGGGAATCCACAAAATCTGAAGTGAGATAAAACAAATCTGCTGATCCTTTCCAAGGCTTGTGGTAAGGATCAAACTATAGAATGATGTATTGATGGATGTATGACTTCGACTTGGTTCAATCTTCAGAGAGATTATCCAACCAACAAGCCAACACGACCCTATCTTCCTTTTGTCCTTATATAGGTTGTAGGAAAAACTTGGGAGCGGTTTCTACAAGTTATGGGCGGTTATTAGGGCGGTTACCAGCGGTTACCGCTGATCCTTTGCCTCCAACGGCTCTCTCTTGGAGAGACACGTGACCCATCTGAAACCAATGATAAAAGGAAATTACTCAAGTAGTTATACAACGGTTATATTGGCACTTAACCCACGTGACCAATATTCAAACCGTAAAACTGACTGATCCCGTTGGTACCAGTCAACTAGAACTCTTGTTCTTTGAACTACAGATCCCAGAGTAACTAATCCTTGTTATTCCCACTAGATCCCAAATATAATTACACAAGCGTGTACTCCACACCCCCAAACTTGTGATAAGCTATATGAGACCTCATAAAGTCGTATGAATCCCGATAGCACTAAATGGCCATTGATCCCTCAAGAACCATCATTGATTCTTCAGGGATCAATCACTGATGACACTAAAATCACCAACAGTGGATTGATTAGGCTTGAGTTATCTGCTAGAGCTAATTTAAACCTTTATACACCACCTTTCAAATTCTCTACTATCATCTTACTTTGAGGCCATTTCTGTTTTTTAACCCCTGTTGAAGGAAGGGGATCATTGTCGCGTGTTTTAGGTTCTTCTACTCAGTTGTAAGCTTTGACATTTTGTTTTCACGTACACGATCTATTCACTCGTGTTTGTGTGCACTTACCATAAATATGGCATAGAGAGCTAAACAATGCTCATCATATAGTTATACTTTTTCAATCTTTGCTTCGCATATATTTATACTTTTAAATGAAAGGAAACTTTCTAATAAAATGTTATAGAATATATCATGAATTTTGAGATAGAACTGCAACATAAGTTTATGCGTTTTAAGATTAGAGAAGTATATACATAATATGATGGATAAGAGTCTCTATTGGGGAGTACGAAAACTAGAAATTGAGGGAGACAATCTCACAATTATTAACGTAACATGTGGAATAGGGACAAGTCCATATATATATAGGAAATGGCTAAAATGCCAAATTAGTATTATAAAGTGGCATGTTAATTTGGACACTTGGATATTTAAAAAACATGTTTGGACAAATGAGTATTATAAAACAAAAAAATTGGACGTTTGTGTATTAAAAAAAGAAAAAAATTGTCATTTTGATACAATTTCATGAAAATAATCAAATTTCCATGCAAAACACACTTGTGTATTAATTAAAAATGTTATTCTAGGTAAAGCCTAGTTATTTATTTATAATTAATTAAATTTTATTCAAATTTTATGCAAAAATCAAAATTGCAAATATTTAAGCATTTAATAAAAAGTTTATAAATAAAATTTCCATGCAAATAAGAGTTTGATTTGCTTTAAATAATATTTTGATTATATCATCATAAATTATAATATATGTATTGATTATTTATCATGGAAATAATATTTTTGATGTTGTTCATTTGCAAATACATACATAAGGTCAATAAGGATAACGAGTTCATCGGATTGCGCTACTAAGCAAAAAAAATAAAAAAACATATTTCATTAAATATTTTTATTTAGAAGCAAATTGAAATAGATATTTATTTAATAATTTTTAAAATTTTAATTAATAATATGTGGCTAACTTCATTTGAGCCTATTAAATTGAAATTTTAAAGAAATTTGAGAATTAATTGCTTTTAAAGTCAATAACAAATCAATTTCAACAAAAATGAATACTTTTAATGAAAATCGATTTTTTAAATCAAAAAAATACTAAAATGTCCAATTTTTGTTTTTATAATACCAAAACGTACAATTTTTTCTTTTTTAATACCTAATGTCCAAACATGTTTTTTAAGTACCCAAGTGTCCAAAAATGCCACTTTTTAATACCATTTTGGCCTATAGGAAAGTGAAAAGTTCATTGCGGATATTTGGGTGCTATTTCGCAATTTTGAGACAATTAACATCCGACATGTGACTAGGGAGTGTAATGTTGTGACCTATAGAATAGCTAAAATGGGTCACGTATACCCAATCTCATACATCACGAACTATCCAGAATTTAACGCTCGCATCCGTCTGGATGTTCTAGACCAGCCCCCGTAAGGGAGCTCGACTAATTCTTACCTATTTCAAAGAAAATGTCCTCAACTATTGCGCTGCGGAGTTATTGCTATGAATTATATGACTGCCAGGTTATGTAAAATACTAGAAAGCTTGGCCCGTCCGATGGACGGGCGATTTCTTTCACCGTATTTTTTTGGAAAGTGAAAATAATAAACTTCGTCATGTTACAACTTTGTTTTGATTAATAAATTATGTAGGTATGTTGTATTAAACTGTCCAAAAAATAGTAGATAAAATAAATATAAAATATAAAATTATTTGATTTGATTTTATTAATTTCATATAAGAGATTTTTGATAATATGCAATTATGTATTTTAGCCAAATGAACATATGTAGAATTTCCTAAATTTTATTTTATAGATATTTTGGAGAAATTTTAAATCAAAAGCATACCATTAGTTCTTAAGGCTTTGCATTATCGTTCAAAAAAGAAAAAGGATAAGGTTTTGCATTCAAATCATAATATTATAACATAAAATATAGAAAACGCATCACGTGCGTACGGTTAATAGAGAAAGAATTGAGAATACTCCCCAACCGTCGATATGTTTCAATCTAACAGTGAGAAATCTAATGCGCGTGGGACGGTTTTAGTGGGAACGCGTTCTCCTTGTCGTTCGTATTACACGCGCCTTTATTTCCCTCGTAAACTATCAATCAAATCAGTTTTGCTTTTTCGTATCTTTCTATGCCGCTTTTTCCCCTTTGGCGATTCAGATTCTTCTCCGGCGATTTTGCTCAATCTCTTCGTCCTCCATCGATCGTTTGTTTGCAATCTTCATATCTTCTAGTTCGACATGTCTTCCTCTCAGAGATCTACAGCAGGCGAACTCCCACTTCCAGGTTATGGTTTTAATTTACGGAATTTTTAGTTTGTTTCTTTTTCGATTTTAGGTTTTTAGACTATCTAATGGTTTTTTGTTCGTCCTTTGCTTTATATTGTGTTTCGAAGCGGTTGAATTGCTGAAATTAGTGCTATGGAGGAACAACCTAGCCTTGTTGTTGTGTATGATAGAGAAGAAAGAAGCAAGAAGAGACAGGATCCTTTAGCACATGTCAATTCTGGTATTCAAATTTTTGTTTTGTGTTTGTTGTGTTTGCATAATGTGTGGCATTTTGAACATTGTTTGTGTGTTTGGTGTGTTCTTTTTCAAGTACATAGTAGATCTGTGTGTTATTTGAGTCATGTGTGTGTATTTCATATTAAGTGTATGTGTGTTTGTTCTAAAATGTATGTGTACATGGTTATATGATATGTGTGTACTCTATTATGTTATGTCTGTGTATTTCTTAACTAGTGTTTGTGTATTGTTTTTAACATGTGTGTGTGTTCTTATATTACTATGTGTAGGTGTTTGTTTATAGAGAAAAATGTTTGTTGAATTCCTAGCCTCTCAAAATATGAATGTGCGAGCTGAAACATTCAAAGATCCAAAGAAAACTCCTGTTGAAAGGATGAAGATGCCATGGAGGGACACTGAAAACGTCAAAGACTGTGGCATATATGCAATGAGGCACATGGAGACGTTCAAGGGAACCAGTCTAAATGAGTGGGAAGCGGGACTAAAGAAAGATGAATCAAGCAAGCAAATGTTATGCTTGAGGCAATTGTATTGTCATACTTTGCTCACTCACGAGTTAAATGAGCTTAAGGACAATACTAATGCCTCATTTGCTGCTGATGCCAACAAAGTACGTGAAGACATGAAGATTGAGGCTAAGAAGAAGAAGGAAGAGGTTGAGAAGAAGAAGAAGCTTGAAGCGAAGATAAAAAAGGATGCAGATCGGAAGAAATAGGGGCCTCAGAGGTCTAAAAAGTATTGATAAACAAGGTCAATTCTGGATTTTTTTAGTGTGTATCTTTGATTTTTGTGTGGTAGGGATGAATGATGTTTGAATTTTTTTAGTTTTTTATAGACTTTTAGTTGGGTTCTTATGTGATGAATGTTACAATATCACATATGAATGTGAATTAAACACTCCAATGACTGTGTGAAATAATATGGAAAGCTTTTACACAGTCACCAAGTAATGTAATCCACATTCATGCCGACCTTAAACACAAAGTCATATTAAAAGCTTATACACAGTCACCAATTATTGTTATGCTTAGTCATGTTTTTTACACTGGAATAGTACATACTCAAATCTAATATACTACACAGTCATACGAATTGAAATCACAAGACACATTCATTTACTATGTACCCCACAGTCATTGTCAACGCTATACACAGTCTATTAAGAAGTTTATAGCACACAGTCAAGTATTCAATTGGTACACAGTCATAATGGAAGTGAGCATGAGGTGTTCATTTTGTCGCAAATTTTGCGAGAGGGAGCTTTAGTTGTAGGTCTTGATTTTATGCATTGTTGATACCTTGAGTTTCATGTTTGATATTCAATTTCAATTGTAAAACGATCTTGGCCGATTCCATCTGTGTATTGATTTGGCTGGGAAACGATGTCAATATTGAATTTGAATTCATTTTTGTGAGATTTAAAACAACGTATGAAATCGGAAATGTGTAATGATGAAATTATTCTATGTGAGATCGAAGTTGAATTTTTTGAACGGCTTGCTTTCGCACGAAATCCTTTCTCTCGCTCAAAACAGAGAAGAAGCAATTTTGGGGGGAGAAAGAGCTTTTTAACGCGCGCTAGCGCGCCGTTGGATCTGGAAGATCCAATGGTTATTATTTGGTCTTAGGTCTCTCTTAGAGGCCCATACGCACAACCGCCCTATAATATATATGTGTAAAATGACAATAACTATATTATATATAGTAATATTATAACATAATATATACATATATGTAAAGAATAATGCATAGCAGCATTCATTTATGATTAATTACAAATGAAAGGGTGGGACAAAAAAGAAGGAACAACTATAAGGGCTCATTTGGTATCGATACCAAGGATATCAGATTTCAGATATCGGTACCGATATCAGATATCAGAATCGATATCAGATATTAGGTATCGACATAGATATCAAATTTCAGATATCGGTATCGGTATCGAATATCAGATATCAAATATCTCATATCAGTTTTTTGGCATTATATACAATTGCCTAGATATCGAAACAAACATTATGATTTTATAAATTTTATAAGGAATATTATTTATTTTTTAACCGAAAACAACTACATTTTAGTTTTGAACAAAAAAATAAAACTTTTTTTTGGTAAAATAAAACTACTTTTGCCAATAATAAAACTACTTTTGTCGATAAACTTGAGCAACAGAAAATGGGAAAGAATTAGGGAGATGGAGAAATGAGAGCAAAGATATCACATTTTCCCCCATTTTTTTGGTATATCAAAATTTGACAAATCTGATATCTATATATCAATTGATATCTATATCTAATTTTACCAAACAATGGGTATGGATATCTGATATCCATATCTGATTTACCAAACACTAGATATGGGTATGGGCTATATCGATACCCATGATATCTTGATATTAGAATAACGCTCTAGAGTACCTACTGAGTTATAGTGTACTAAGAGCCATAATCTGGATCATTGGATCGATTTTAATTTACGGTTGAGATTTAATAAAAAAGGGTGCAAATTAATTATATAGGGGAGATGCACCAGATTAAACCAATATTGAGAAAATATCTCTTCCTTAATTTAAGGATCTGATTTGATTTGCTTCTCTCTCCCCATATCTCTCAATTACTCAAAATTTCCATAACCGTCTCCTACTCTCTTCATCTTGATCGATCCTGTGCTAATTTCTTCTGCGTTTGAACCACTCAAGTGTTGGCAACTATGAATTCGAGGTCTGGAGTTTCACTCGCTGATGATACAGCCACAATGAAGATCGATTTCTCAGAGCTTGGTCTCTAATTTTCGGCTCTCGAGTATGTGTGAGTCGTTCTGTTCTGCTAACCAGAGATTTTTTCTCATGATTTTCGAT
This sequence comes from Polygonum aviculare, assembly GCA_934048045.1. NCBI lineage: Eukaryota > Viridiplantae > Streptophyta > Magnoliopsida > Caryophyllales > Polygonaceae > Polygonum > Polygonum aviculare. Next base: position 31,269,910 of record OW204026.1, read on the forward strand.
TGAAACACCAGAATCCGATGATTGTTCGCTTATAGATCAGATGTAAATGTAGTTTGATTCATTTGCGTAAAAAATCAATTATTTTCATTTGTTCCCTGTAATCAAGTCATTCATTCAATTCGTTTCTGCATATGTTTTTATATATACACCTTCCAATTCTTTGTTCCTTGTTCAATTGGTAGGAAAACGCACAAAACACCAAACAGTTGATTTCATGTGCTAAGTTATGATCGATGTGCTAATCAAGTCATTCATTAGATCAACTTTGGATTTTTTTTTTTTTCAACATCATCGCGTTTTCATGGTTATCAAAACTTTAGATTTTTTTTTTGTATAGCTAGGTTATGATCCATGACTTGAATTCCTATTCAGGATTTATAGAGTTATAATACATTCATTCTATGTTATTAATTATTAATGTTTGACACGATTTGCATTGATACCATATTTCAGAGTAAGAGTAGATGGTCAATTCTCTCAAAGATGAAAAGCAAACAGATGTCGGTTTCTCAAAGGTAGTGGTTTTATTCTGAGTTAATTTCTTATGCATTATACATTGTAATATTATGCAATATAGACTAAAAACTTTTGATAACCCCTATACTGTTATGTAACTTGTTTAGTAAGTTTATTAAATGATACATAAATACACGTTTTTTAGGTTAATTTCTTATGCATTATACCATGTAATATTATGTAACACTGAGTATGTTAATTTCTTATGCATTATACCTTGTAATATTATGTAACACTGTGTCAATTTCTTATGCATTATACCTTATGCATTATACCTTGTGATATTATGCAATATAGACTACAACCTTTTGACAACCCCCTATATTGTTATGCAACTTGTTTAGTAAACTTATTAAATGATACTCCCTCCGTCCCTAAATATAAGTCCCATTTCTATTTTGGACGTCCCAAAAAGTTCTTCCCATTTCCATATTTGGTTATCCTTCTCTCCTCTTCTTTTACCATATTACCCTCAAAAAACCTCACCTTTTTATCACCTTCTCATCTTCTTTACCATATTACCCTCATTAAACCTTTCACATCACCCCTTTTTATCTCTCTCTCTCTTCTCTTTTCTACACTTTCTTAATTATTGTGCCCATTCTCAAATGGAACTTATATTTAGGGACGGAGGGAGTACATAAATACATGTTTTTTAGGTTAATTTCTTATGTATTATACCTTGTAATATTATGTAACACTAAGTATGTTAATTTCTTATGCATTATACTTTATGCATTATACCTTGTAGTATTATGTAATATATACTAAAACCTTTTGACAACCCCTTATACTGTTATGCAACTTGTTTAGTAAACTTATTAAATGATACATAAATACACATTTTCTAGGTTAATTTCTTATGCATTATACCTTGTGATATTATGCAATATAGACTACAAATTAAATAGGTTAAATATTATGCAATATAGACTACAAATTAATTGGTGTATGAGAAGGTATAAATGACAATTGACTTATGCAGTAAGTTCTTTGTATTTATGCAATATAAACTAAATAGGTTAAATATGGATTGATTTTATTGTTATTTATCATTGTCAATTGACTTATTCATTGGTGCATGAATCATAGTTGCGAGAACTGTTATTCACTTATGCATGTTTAGTTATTCACTTATGTGTGCTCTGTTATTACTAGTTGTGAAAATCGTTATTTACTTATGCATGTTTAGTTATTTACTTATGATTGTTCTGTTATGTAGTTATTCAAGAATAACGATCAAAGATGTATAGATAGGCGGAGGTTGAAGACCATGACAATGATCAATTTATTTCCATTTATGTGTACTTATGCAAATAGATAAACGTAGTTATTCACATTCATTGTAGTATGTACTTGAAATCTAAGTATCCTCATTTTTTTCTTATGTAGGGTATTACATTAATATATGCAATGTTTATATATGATAATTATTTTTCCTATTCATCGTCATCTTAATATGTAATTATGCAACTAATGATCAAACGTTATTCACATGACAATGAAGAATTATGACCCTATAAATTTTCAAATCAGCATATAGGTGTTATTATGCAAACCATTATACACACTTATGCAAATTGTCATACATTCTTATTAAAATCGGAAAAAACGTATTAAAAATCTGTCAGTTAAAATTCAAATTTTGAATTTGAAATTGAAATTAAAACCAATCAGATTTCATCCTCCATATTTATCTCTTATTTTAACTTAATTATTAATAATTAACACATTCTTAAATTTAGGAACTTCTAAATTTAGTTTCAATTTGAAATTGTAGGATGGTCCACCCTAATTTTCCTTATTATAGACCCTCATTATCATCCATTGATTTGTTTTCATCTAATGATCAATATTAAGGCTCTCTAGTACTCCTCTATATTTAGTACTCCTGAGCGCCCCCTGATATTAATAACAAACGAGTCCTAAAAGCATGCATTTAATCTGTGCATGCACCTCATCGGTAACTGTACAATGTATAAAAAGGCATGCATTTAATCTGTGCATGCACATCCGTAACTTTACAATCAATATGTTGTAATACTCGGTTCTAGTCTATCTCGTATCGGTCCCGTTTTCTTGACCCGCAAGCTATTTTCTTTCGAGCCTTCAGGATAAAGTAATTGACCCCGTAAATATTTAATAATTAGGATATCTGTATCCTATTATCCGTAATTAGTCTAGTAAATCTAGAACGAAAAAAAAAAAAAAAATTCTAGCTAGACTCGGAAAGATAAATAGGCATCAAGTTAGCATCAAAACAACTTGTCTTATGGGATAAGATAAGACTAAATCCTAACCACCTAGCCTATAATTACAATTGAGTCAATCCCGTAGCTTCGTTCATCCGATATTCAGTCTTGCCGTTGCGCCTTCACCTTCTTCGTTCGCTTTCTACCCGGTGAGTTCTCGTTGTTTTCGGTCCCTCTCGGTGGCAATCGTTCAGTGCCATAGTTGCTTTCGTTTCTCATATCTAACCGCCTCTGTTCTTGTCCTAGCATTGTGTCCTCAGCACCAAAGGTTTCCCTAGTAGTCAACGCCCTCCAGTCGCCGGTGGTAGAACTCGATCCGTCGATCGAATCGGTGAGTCTCCGATCTCTCCTTTCACGTCGTTGTTCGGCGCCAGGGTCAAATTGGGGGTTGTCAGGGTCGGGGTGTCGGGTGGAGTCGGGCAGAGAGGAAGCCGTCGTCGCTGAGCCGGGGTGGTGTCGGGAAGAGCCCGCGAGCGAGGGCAGAGTGAGGGTCTGAGATTCAGTGGGGAGGGTGACCTCGAGTCGGGTTGTCGAGTCGGAATGGGTCTCCGGTGGTTCTCCGAATGGTCGGGCCAGAGTCGGTGAGGGCGAGGACGAGGTCGAGGGGGCATAGGCGAAAAATAATTAAATTAAATATGATATTTAATTAAATGGGTAAATATTATGATTATGATTTATAGGTTGTGACGAAAAAGTACTTTTTAAAATAAAAGGTTTATGATAGATCTATCTATTAATTAAATGTATGTAATGATAAGATAGAGATTTATATGTTTGGATAGAATTATTAATTAAACAACACAAATTCTACTATAGAACTAATATTTTAATTAAGTATCCATAAGATTATGATAAAAATCAAGATTTAATTAGATAGATTTTTTTTTTAAAAAAAAAGGGTGATGTGGCGCAATATGGTGGCAGAATTTACTTCCGCTTTAGTATATAGTAATAGATAGATTTCAAATAACTATCAAATTCTCTGGTCAGTGGTCACCAATCGAATATTAAGTTGATCCTCACCACATACTTAATACTTTCCATTGCTTGATCGCTCCAATTAATCAAACTAATTTAATAATCGTTCACGTCAAATTATTAGTTAAACTTGATAACTTTATTTTCATACGACTCATGCATTGACAATAAGTTAGTAGAACATCTTTATTATAACTTTTTAACTTTTTAATTGATTAACTTGATCATTTTTCAGACACATCTAATGTCTATTTTTGAAACAATATTATCTATCTTTAAAGTTTCCTTCTATAAAAGATATATATTAATTAACTTATCTTTTTACTTACCATTTTAATCTATTTATGTAAGAAATAATCTAAGAAATTCGAATGTAAAAATAAATTTTAATGTGGAAGCCCCTTTTTATAAATAAATAGTGATTTTTTTTAGCTTTGATACTAAATCAATTTATAATTATTAAATTTTACTTAAATTATATATTATCATGTTCCTAATAACTAAGCCTTTATCTCTCATAATTAAACATAAATAAATTTTGTTCATGTTATTTTGGTTAATCTAATTACACTCTTTATTATCTATTTATATAAAAGATATTTTTTGAATTTTGATAATATATTCTATCCTTTTTGATATATTTGTTATCTTTTTTATTTCTTTATATCTATGAAGTAATTTAAAAATATTTAAAAATAGAATCCCTTTTTCATAAGTAAATTATTATTGTTGTCTTTAATATTAAATCAATTTATTTTTTCCAACTTTTACTTGATTTATATATTATCATTTTCATAACAACTTAGCTTTTATCTTTCAGAATGATTTTACTGTTGATTAATATATTTTATTTTTCTCAATATATAAAGTTATTAGAATCATGTTGGACTCATTTTATATTTCTAAATTTTGATATTATATTTTAATATTTTTAATTAAATAACAATTCATAGTAATTATATCTCATACTAATAGATTATAGTATTAAAATAAAAAGTAAGATCAAACCAAAATAATCAATTAAAACATCTCATTTATATTATATTGACTTATAATGTCTCAAAATTAGGATAATAGGGACAATACTATATATTAACCATTAGAGATAAAATTTAAAGGATGAAAAAGTAATTAAATTTTATTTACTAAATTGTTCTACAATTAGAATATGTTTTCTATTTAATAATCTCATATGTGCGGTACTACAAATCTGAAAAAATAATATTTTTCGTCCAGAAACAAATAACATTTTCATATGTTAAAATTTTCATTATATTAAATGTTTTCACTTATTAATCGTGAGTCATTGTCGTGCATGGCACGACGGGTACGGCTAGTAACTAATTATAACCAAGATATCTAAACAGATTAATATGTCAAGAATGTACTGTATTTACTATACATTTTGAAAATTAAAATAATATACTTAAGGAGTTATTCAATAATTTTGCAAAATCCAAGCAAATAGGCCATTAGATTCTATTTTTCGTATGTGAATAAAAAACATTAGAATTCATATAACTTACATTTATTTAATTAAGTTTGGAATTCATAAAAATTTTAAAATATATATAAATAAACCTTTATTCTCACCCCACCTTATTTTTTTTTGTAAAGTGTCTTTAACAATTTCTATCAACTTCCTTCCATATATACTAATTATTTTATAGATTCAGCACATTATAATCTTTGAAAAATATTATATTTTAATAAGATTTTTTTGGTCTATTCATACATATAGAGACAAAATATTATTCATTAAATATTATGAATACATGTTTAATTTGGGTATATCAAGCTGGTGCTTTGCATACTAAAATACAAGTGTATAAAAATTACACAATAATTTATTTTATTGACTATGAAATATAAGTACTTGATTTGCATAATAACATATATTCACAATCAATCATTTAACAATTAAAAACTTCTAATATTCGATGAAACTAAATTCTGTTAAACCTTTTGTTACACATTTCACATTAATATTCTATTTATTGTATATCGAATACTAAATTTAAAAATACAAGTCGTGCATGGCACGACGGGTACAACTAGTTATAATTTAAGTCGGTTGGATTGGGAGGAATTCGGTTCCGAGATTTTTTCGGGTTTCTTTTTAATTCTCTTGTTTAATAATAATCATCTTAATCTCATTTCTAGGTGACTTTTTCCTGAGCCATTATTTCCTCCGTCATAGCAAAAGTCCTTCGTCCTTCAGGTAAGTCAATTTTCGACTTGCTCAGTCATGTTCTAGCCTGTTAGGGTTGCGTGGTTGTTATAGGATTGGTTTTGGGAACTAGTCCTGATCGATCTTTGAAAATGTTTTGGATATGTGTGCTATGTGTAAATCGTTTTTGAAATTGGTTTTTGAAAGTTGTTCTATATATATACGCATATTTTCGTCGTCGTTTTCTCTATGTTGGGCAGCGCTCCAATGGAGGCTGATTGTGAATGGTTGTGATGGGTTGGACGGTTGGAACGAGGATGGATGGTTTATTGTGGATGGTTGTGATGGGATGGACGGTTGTCGCTTGCAGTGTTGATGCAGAGCTGCAGCATAGGTAGAGTAAAGTATGTGGTGTTGATGCAGTGCCCATACCATAGGTAGAGCCTCTGATTGCGTGTTTTGTGTGGAATTGATTGAGTGACTTACTGGACCTAGGATTGGACTAGAGATATGTGTGTGATTGCAGACTTGTTTGCTGACCTTAGTAAAACGGTTTTGAAACGTCTTGTAACTTTCATGTAATTTTGACTTGATAGGATAGGATCTGACCCCTCGGGGAACTATTTTTCATTCCAGGTAATCAGGATCCCGTGACTGAGCCTCGGCGAAATGGTGGTACGGAGCAGTAGCGCGTGTCATAGTCTGGGGTTGGGTGTTATTATATTGCTAGTCTTATCATTATATGACCTTGGATTGTATTAAGTGATCATGCCGTTGTTTGTCTTCTAGGTTGAGTTCTGAGATTCGAGTATTTGAATTTGGAATTGTTCTTGGGGAATAGTTCATGTTACTTTGTTTTAAAACTATAATTGTTAATTCATTCAAATACAAGTTGGATGTTCTCTATATTTTCTCGCCATGCCCGCGTTGCAAGATCCGAATGTCTGTTGTCGAACCAGCTTGGTAGTGCCTCGTGAGGTCTACTACCGAGTAACGCCTAGTCAGAAAGACGGGGTGTTACATATGTATTATAAAATTCGATCATTTTCGAGCCACCACGTTGATTCTGGCCCACTACATATTTGATAAAAATAACTTTTATTTATGTTATTTCAATTAATCTAATTATATTTCTTATTATCTATTTATGTAAAAGATATGATCAAATTTTCAAATTTTGGTAAGATATTCTATCTTTTTAATATATCACTTATCTTTTCTAAAGTTGATTTTGGACCCACCTTATTTTTGATAAAAAAAAAATAGTTTTTATTTGTGCTATTCCAATTAATTTGGTAAAATTATATTATCTATTTATATAAAAGATATATTCAAAAATTTGAATTTTGGTAAGATAATCTATCTTTTTTAATATATCACTTAATTGAAAAACATGATTCTAATATATATCTTGAATTTTCCAAATATAATTACTGTGAACTAATTTTTTATTTTATTTCATTAATTAAATTTAGAATTTTTTAGATAAAATTTTAAATTATTTTTTAATAGGAAGACTAATTTTTTTAATTTATTATTTGATTTACTTGAATAAATTTAGCATTTTAAGTTTAAGTTAATTATTTTCTATATTTACGTGATCTACTATATTTTTACCCATTATATTTGATTTTTTTTTCGATGTTGATAACAAATTTGATTTTTTAGCCAAATAATAATTTCGATTTATATCTTGATAACGTACATGTTTTTCATTATTTTTTCTTATTTACAACATAATCCCACAGTTTTTCTCAAATTATACAAACGCCCCTTATATTCATAATACAAACATATACAAGTGGTCATTGTTGAGCCACCACATTAATTTTGACCCTACCTCATATATAAACAAAACTAACTTTTATTATTTGTTTTTTAGGGTTTTTATATTGAATTCCTTCTTATCTACTTATTAGAAAAACCTTTTGTCAATTATTAATTCTTAAAGCATTATATGGAAAAATCTTTCACAAACAAATTAAGAAAAATCTATGAATGTTGGATTCAACTTATTTCTTTAATACAAGTAAATTTGTGGTTTCCGACAATTTCTTTTAAATTTTAGTAAACCTTTATCAATTTATCAGTTAATGAATTTTTTAATTATAATTACATTTATGATAGTCGTTAAGTAAATTATCAATTTATATTCTTATAATCAGGTTTTATAAAAAAATATACAAAGGACTGAAAATATTATGTCTTATATATATTTTGGATCCGGCTCAAATAAAAACTCAATTTATCCTAAAAACTATAAACAAACAGGAATCGTCCGATTATGTCGATGGACGGCCCTAATTAGAAGGTTTCTCCTTTTATCTTTTAAAGGCACGGGGGCATGTTTGTAATTTCGTTTTGCCAGCCAGCCAACACTTTCTACATGTTCTCTTTCAACGTGTAAACAGCAACCCACGTCGTCCCACCATGGTCGTTCACCGGTGGTCTGCCGTCGCCCAACCGTCGCCTCCGACGCAACCCACCTCGGCGCCGTTTGTCCCTCCTCCGCTGGCCACCGTCACCCTTCAGCTTCAATTCCTAACCACCCGTCGAGATCGCAACTCGGCCTCGCTCGTCTGCAGATCCTGGCATCGAGCCGAGTCCCGGACCCGATCCCAGCTCTTCATCGGCAACTGCTACTCAGTCTCCCCTCGTCGGACCACCGACCGGTTCCCCCACGTCACCTCTGTCGTCCTCAAGGGCAAGCCCCGATTCGCCGATTTCGAGATTTGGGTGGGTTTTCTAGGGTTCTTCGATCGATTGTTAAAATTGAGGGCTGAAATAGGGAAATCCATGTTCTCTGTGGAATTGAATGAATGAATGAGTGTTTGGTGCTTCCTAACCTTCGAGTTGATTATATCATTATGTTTTTACAATCTAACCCTCAACTTTATCACTTTTTCCTATAAAATTACAAAATTATCCTCATTCAATCTTATATATTACTCCTTTTTATTACCCTTTTCACCAATTTTATTACTTTTTCCCATCACATATCAAACTTTTCCACTTTTCATTAATCCGCGTGCAAACGCGCTTTATGGACAAATTTTTTGGGACGGAGGGAGTAGTTCTTAGTGATGTATAATGTGTTTTAATGTTTGCTTTGTTAGATGTTGAACCCCATTATGGGTGATTTTGCCTTTTCCTATTCTAGATGATACAAAAAATTATAACTGTGCTTTGTCATGAATACAAACCTACCTTTTATGTTGTTGCAATTTAGGGATTACCTCATGTTAATGGAGATGTGGATAAACTGATTTATAACATTTTAAAGGAAATCTAAGTATATCAGTCTCTCAGATAGGAATCTTTGTGGCATGTCCTTTCTGTGAGTAGATGCTTACTAGAGCTATACGCCTATACCAGATTGTGAATTTACAATGTTTCTGGTTCCACAATGTGGATCACTTCTTCTTATTGTTTGCTGTGTGTTTTTATAACTATAAGTTAGGCATGAACTTTTAGAGATTGTATCCTTGGATGTGCCAGAGTGAAAAAGGGAAAATGGGAAGACATTTGAGAAGTATTAATAAATTTGCTTGCTTTGTGGATGTATGTTCATGTTTGCTATGGCATATGAAATGTTGTGACTGTTCTTTTGTTGGCATAGGTCTATATAGTCTGGGCAATTTGAAAGGGAAGTTTCTGTTCTTGTAATATAAATCCAGCTTGTTGTAAAATACAACCAATTTGGATCGTCTCAATTTCTTCTGAGCTATAACTAGAAGTTTGGTCTTCATAACTTCCATTTTAACTAGACGTGTAGCCTTTTATACCGAGCAACTTGATGTTTTTATTCTCTCTTTATTTTAAGACATGTCGCTACATTAAGTAATGTTGTTGGGAGCATATTAATTCTGTGTGATGATGATCAGGGTGTAGAGCATTTTCTGTTGTTGATTGCTTCTCACAGTGCTGATGTGATCTGGCTACAACAAGTTATGTTGTTGTACCATGCCAACTTTATTTATTGATAGGTCAAACTCATAACATTTAACTTCTTTGTTTCTCAACTGGGTATTTCAGATTTTTGGTGGATAAGATGCCCATAAGAGTCCACAACAACTTAGAACGGTTTCCCGCGACCCCGGAGGAGTGCGTCCACCACCACCAGGTGTCCCGCTGCAAGGGTCGTTAGTAGTAGTTTGTGAGGGGTTTGGATCATAAGGGTTTGATCAGCATATAAAATGGGAATGGAAAAAAGAAGAAGCTGAATGTCTCCTATAATGGTTTCTTGTGCCTTTAACGCCTTTTGTATGATATCTATGCTCTCTGTAGTTGAATCTTTAATTTTATGAACATTTAGTTAAACAAATGGCTCTTAATCTATCTCCCGTATGAACATTATACTCAAATATGTAAACGTACATCTAAAATATAATACGTGAACATGATACTCAAATACGTGAACATCATAGTCAATTATATGAACGTACATCTACAATACGTGAACCTGATACTCAAATACGTGAATATTATATTCCAATATGTGAACGTACATCTAAAATATGTGAACAGAGACATCACATTTTAATTTGAGTTAACATTGTGTTATTTGAAATGTGAACCATGTAAAAAAGGTATGAAATATATGAACACCCGCATGAAATATGTGAACAAAGAAATTAAATATGTGAACATATAGATATATGAAATATGTGAACAGAGACAAGGAATATGTGAACGGGATTAATCTGCATTCATGTACCATCTTTAATAATACGTGAACCACGACATAAAATATGTGAACAACCTTATCAAATATGTGAACACCCAAAGAAAAAACATGAACATGGAAACGGACATAATAAACTATTTCACATATTTAAACTTATTTATACTTATTTATGCGTCATATAATGCATGAACTTGAATGTATTAGACATAAATTTAGCAATCAACCTTTTTCTCTATCTCTACTTGCTATCTCCATCGAATTATCTTACAAATGCAGCTTTGCTGCATTTGTTTTCACTATAATACAACTTGTCATTTTATAATATTATATATATAGAGAGATCATGCTTTATAATTGTGCAAATTCGAAAGCTTTACATATATGCGTGCAGAAATTTGACAGCATTAATATTAACATACATCTAAAATACGTGAACACAAATACTTCATATGTGAACGTACATCTAAAATACGTGAACATGATACTCAAATATGTCAGCGCAACTACTTCATATGTGAACGTACATCTAAAATACGTGAACACGATAATCCAATACGTGAACACCATACTCAAATACGTGAACTGTAATAACCGCTATTTTTTTATATAAAATATTATATTGTATATTATATATTTTATTGGAACTGTAAAACTATATTCTTATGAATACGTATTCTTAACGATAAACTAAAACTTATAAGAAGTAATATTTTTTTTCTTTTCTTTTTCGTATTCGTATTTAGCGAATGATTAAAACCTTCTCCCAAATTTCATTCTTTTATTTTATTTAAAACCTGCAAAAGAAATTATTACAGGAGAGGATATTATAATAAATCTTTTTAAGAAAAGATTTATATAAATCATTGCTAAGAAAATATTTAAAAGACATACTTAATTACCTATCAAATTTGGAATCTAAACCAAGGCAAATAGAATGGACTCGGCCCATCTCGATCCAATTGGGACGTTGGGCCATCTCATAATCTGAGTCTTGAACTACTAACCTATAGGAACAGTAAGTTATTCCCTACCACGTGAGCTACACTGTTTTGCTTTCCCATTTATCAAATCAATTGCATTTAATACCTTGTCAGAGCAAAGCCTTTCTTCAACATCGAGCCAAACACGTTTCGACGATGGCAGGAAATGGATGACAACCCGGATTCTTCAGGATTTTTGTCACTCAATTTCACCAAAGTAACTCATTCTTTCACCCCTAGTCTAACCTAGGTTCGTTGATCATTTATGCTTGAAATTCAATTTAATGGGAGTTGGCCATGGAAGAGAAACTGGCATAAAAAATATACATATATTTCACTCTTTCCTCCTTTGAAAACTCTAAAGACAAACCCAAAAACTTTTATCTTGAATCCCGTTCAAAACCGAACCCTATCTGACTCGTCGAAGTCCCTCGCCTGACTCGTCGGGTGTACCGCGGGAGCGGGAGAGCCCACTCGAAACCACCGGAGGTCGTGTGATGCAGAGTCATCACTTATCTATTGCATATTTCTGTTATTTGAACTTTATTTCTAATTTGAATGTTGAGATCCGGTTTAGGCCTTTGTTAGCGAACCCGGTTTGCTGGTGTTTTTCCCTTTCAAGTAACCTAGCTTGCTACTATAAATATGCTGTGTGTAATTTTGTGCCGTCATCAATGAAACAGTATTTCCCTTATATCTCGATTTGCTCTCATTCAAGAATCAGGCGATTCACTCCACAGGCCTCCTCTTCGGTTGGTGATTCTTACCTTACACTAGCCCTAGGTTGTCTGTAATCGGGTTTATCGAACTATTGAGGTTCCTAACTCGGTTCATATCCCTGCAGAACTGCATCATTGGTATCAAGAGCCACTCGATCCTCACCTAGCCATCCAAAGCATGACCGTTGCCGAGCTTACACAGCAGTTCGAAGCTTTGAAAGCTGAACTCGCATCCGAACGAGATGCATCGAGAGCACAGCATGACAGAGACATCAAGGAGCTCAAGGAAGCTATTGCAGCGATTGCCAGCCTTGTGAGACCACCAGATATCCCTTCATCAGCCAATACACACCAACACCAACACTCAGCTTCAACTTCAAACAACACCTCTCCTCATTCCGGTAACCAAAATCCCAACTTTCTCATTCCTGTCACAACTTCTGGTGGGGGCTCTGTCTTTCCGGGAGGACTCGCGTCTAGACTGACCAAAGTCGACTTCCCCAAGTTCGATGGGTCGGGTCTCAAACTCTGGCTATACCGCTGTGAACAGTTTTTCGCATTGGATAACACAATACCTGACTTCCGCGTACGCTTGGCCTCTCTGCATCTGGACGGTCGAGCCTTACAATGGCATCGATACTATATGCGTGAAAGAGGTAATCAGTTTCCTTCCTGGTCCGAGTATGTAGTTGATATCTCTGCTAGGTTTTGTGAACTTATTGATGACCCCTTGGCTGAGTTGGTAAACATAAGGTACATGGGCAACATTGATCAGTATTTAGATGCCTTTGAAGGGGCCCTAACTAAACTGTCCATTACCCAATCCCAGGCATTAAGCATTTTCCTTGCTAACTTGAGCCCATATATGCAACTACATGTGAGGCAGTTTGAGCCATCAACCATTCACCAAGCTGCAAAATTGATAAAACTTCAGGAAACCTCCACAAAATTCCCAAACCCATACCCTCCCTCAAAAAACCAATACCCCTTCAACAAATCACCCACCCCAAGCCTTTTTCCATCAACACCACAGACCACAAAAACAACCCCTCTTCCCATTCTGCCAACGCCGAAACAGTCTCCCTTCAAACCAAACACAGATCGCCAAGGCCGCTCTTACTCGTTTGCTGAAATGCAGGACAGGCGTACTAAGGGGCTCTGTATGTATTGTGACGAAAAATACACTCCTGGCCATGAGCTCAAACACAGGAAACCACATGTTAACTTCATAAAAGGCGATTGTTCTGATAATGAAGATGAGAATCCTGATAGTGCACTTATTGAAAAGAAGCAGTTGTTGATGGGTCAGCTCTACATATTTCTGTGCAAGCACTAACAGGGGTGTCAATGTTCAACACAATGAGAGTCACGGGATATTATGATGGTCGTCCTCTCCATATTCTGATAGATTCGGGCAGCACGCATAACTTCTTGGATTTGGAAGTTGCCAAAGCTTTGGGTTGCAAACTCGACACCATCAAATCTCTTTCAGTATCAGTTGCTAATGGTAGTCGTCTGACCACAAGTTATGCTTGCAATGGATTCTCTTGGAGAATCCAACGATCTACATTTATCTCTGATGTTGTCGTGCTACCACTCGGTTGTTGTGACCTTGTCTTGGGAATACAATGGTTGGTTACTCTAGGTCCTATTTTGTGGGACTTTTCCAAACTGAAAATGGAGTTCACTGTGGAAGGCTACAAACACGTTATCAGGAGAATGGTTAACTATAACTATCAGACAGTTGGCTGCTCTTCGCTCACCAAAATCCTTAACGACAGCCCTCAGCTTGCTATGCTTTTGGCTCACACACAAGACACCACATCCTACAGCCCATCCCTACAATACATCTCAGCCTTGGATAAAGCGCCTACCACCCCTCCTGCCTTAGATTCTCTGTTACAGGAATTTGACAGCATCTTCCAAGAGCCAACAACACTACCGCCATTCAGGCCCGGCCATGACCACAAGATCGTTCTTCAACATGGGGCGAACCCCGTCAGCAAAAGGCCATATCGATACCCTGCGGTACAGAAGGATGCAATTGAGTCCTCGATATCTGACATGCTTGCCTCGGGGGTGATACAACACAGTGAAAGCCCTTATGCTTCTCCAGTCGTTCTAGTCAAAAAGAAAGATGGCTCATGGCGCCTTTGCGTGGATTACAGGGATTTGAATGCTCAAACTGTCAAGCATAAATATCCCATACCCTTGCTTGAGGATCTCTTGGATGAATTAGGGGGATCCACATTATTTTCTAAGCTGGATTTGCGTGATGGATTTCACCAAATCAGGATGGATTTGAATGATGTATACAAGACAGCTTTCAAAACGCATTCAGGCCACTATGAAAACCTTGTGATGCCGTTTGGACTAACAAATGCCCCGTGCACATTCCAAGGACTCATGAATGAGGTCTTTCGTGAACAACTGAGGAAGTTTGTCCTAGTATTCTTCGACGATATACTCATCTTCAGTGAAAATTGGAATGACCATATTATGCATCTCAGAGTGGTGTTTGAGCTGTTACAGAAGCATCAGCTTTTTCTCAAAAGTTCCAAGTGCACATTCGGCGCTACAAAAATTGAATACTTGGGACACTTCATACCTGCAGAAGGCGTGAGCACTGATCCATCCAAAATTAAAGCCATCATTGACTGGCCACCGCCCAAAACCATGAAGAAACTTCGCAGCTTCTTAGGGTTGGCGAATTACTACAGGCGCTTTGTTAGAGGTTACAGCCTCTTGTCCAAACCTCTTACCAATCTGCTAAAGAAGGAGGGTTTCCAGTGGTCCTCCTCAGCTGATGAATCCTTCACCAAGCTAAAGGCGGCTTTATCTTCAACCCCTGTACTTGCTCTACCAGATTTTGAGAAAACCTTTGTGGTCGAAACAGATGCTTCAGGCATAGGTATTGGGGTTGTTCTCATGCAAGACAGTCATCCCATTTGCTTCATAAGCAAATCTCTCAGCCCTAGACACCAGTTACTGTCTGTATATGAGCGAGAGCAGTTGGCAGTTGTGTATGCGGTCCAAACATGGAGTTCCTATTTGCTGCACCGACACTTCATCATCAAAACAGACCAAAAAAGTCTCAAATTTCTTCTTGATCAGTCTGTTACAACCCCCTTCCAACACATGTGGATAGCCAAGTTAATGGGGTTTGACTATGAAATTCAATACAAAAAAGGAAAAGAAAACCATGCTGCTGATGCCCTTTCCAGGATTTCCAACTCTGAGCTCCTGCACATCCATTTATCTCTGCAGAACGACGACTTGTATCAACTGATAAAGAAATCGTGGCTGACAGATGTTGCGTTGCAGAAGTTAATCCAGGAGCTGCACAAGTCGCCATCTTCACATTCAAAATTCACCTTCTCCAACGGTGAACTGCGCAGACACAACAAGCTGGTTGTCGGTGATGATCCGATCTTGAAAACTAAAATTTTGCAATGGCTCCACGATTCTCCGGTCGGTGGGCATTCAGGCCGGGACACGACAACTCAGAGAGTACGAGCATTGTTCTACTGGAAAGGCTTACATAAGACAGTAAAGAATTATGTGAGGAATTGTGCGACATGTCAGCGCAACAAACCTGATAATTCAGCTTATCCAGGCCTTTTACAGCCACTCCCTATCCCTAACTGTGTTTGGGAAGATATCAGCCTCGACTTCATCGAGGGTTTGCCTACTTCTGCAGCGAAATTCACTACAAGTCTGGTGGTTGTCGATCGCCTCAGTAAATATGCACACTTCCTCCCACTAAAACATCCCTTTACAGCCCTTGATGTTGCTCAGACATACCTTGACAACGTGTTCAAACTCCATGGCTTTCCTAAATCTGCTGTAAGCGACAGGGATCCCATCTTTCTTAGTGAAGTATGGAAAGAATTTTTTCGTCTCCAAGGTGTACAACTTAACTTCTCTACGGCATATCACCCACAGAGCGACGGGCAGACAGAAGTCACTAATAGGACACTTGAGACCTATTTGCGTTGTATGTGCTCAGAGGCTCCCACAACATGGAGTTCATGGCTACCACTTGCTGAGTGGTGGTACAATACAAACCACCATACCGCCACCAACACCACCCCATATGAAATCCTGTATGGTCTACCACCACCGATACACTTGCCCTACCTTCCTGGTGAGTCTAAATTACTAGCTGTTGACAGAAGCATGCAGAAAAGGGAGGAGCTCATCCGAATCCTTAAACACCACTTGATTCGAGCGCAGCATCGCATGACTCAGTTAGCAAATAAGCACCGCTCGGACAGGTCCTTTGCCATTGGTGATTGGGTATACTTAAAGCTTCAGCCCTACAGACAATCAACATTGAAGGGAAAAGGCCCTCACAAGCTGTCTCCTCGGTTTTATGGACCATTTAAAGTCATTGACAAAGTGGGAACAGTGGCATACAAGCTACAACTACCTCCTTCATCAGCAATTCATGACACCTTCCACACCAGCCAGCTCAAACTTTGCCCAAACCCCTCGTCTGTCACCCCAATCGAGCTCCCTCAACACCTTTCAGACGTGGGTTCTACTCCTGAGCCTGAGCTGATTCTTGACAGGAAGATTGTGAAGAGAGGAAACGCAGCTGCTACTCAGGTTTTAATCAAATGGAAGAACAGCACTGATGATGAAGCAACCTGGGAATTTGCAGATGTGATTGAGAAGAAATTTCCAAATTTCATCCTTGAGGACAAGGATGCTTGAAGGGCGGAGTACTGATGCAGAGTCATCACTTATCTATTGCATATTTCTGTTATTTGAACTTTATTTCTAATTTGAATGTTGAGATCCGGTTTAGGCCTTTGTTAGTGAACCCGGTTTGCTGGTGTTTTTCCCTTTCAAGTAACCTAGCTTGCTACTATAAATATGTTGCGTGTAATTTTGTGCCGTCACCAATGAAACAGTATTTCCCTTATATCTCGATTTGCTCTCATTCAAGAATCAGGCGATTCACTCCACAGGCCTCCTCTTCGGTTGGTGATTCTTACCTTACACTAGCCCTAGGTTGTCTGTAATCGGGTTTATCGAACTATTGAGGTTCCTAACTCGGTTCATATCCCTGCAGAACTGCATCATCGTGACGTCGCTCCTCGTCGCCATTGTCCGCCGCCCTTCTCGTCGCCGGAGACATCGTCGCCGGTCATTGCTGTCGAAGAGGTTGCCGCCTGTGTGGTGTTGTCGTTGTTGTACTACGTAAAACAAGCAAGGAGGGTAAGCAGCCTCCTCTTTTCCTGTGTGTGAGCCTGCATCTTTGTTGGGCTGATAATTTGATTTGGGTATAATATAACCCATTACACAAATCTAGAAAGAATTATGGGCTTCATTTTTCTTAATTAGCAAATAAAATCCGAATTTGCTAGCAAATAAATAGACTACTAATGGTAAATTATATACTAATGGAAATCAAATTACATAAGAAGACTAGAAAAAAAAAGGGCTTTAGTTGTTAGCAAATAAAATGCTTGTAGATTAAAAATAATTGTTAAATAAGATTAGTTAGCAAAGTTGTCACCCTAATAAAAATATTACCAATAATTTCTTAAGGCAAATCCAAGTATAACGTGAGTTAGGTCAGGAACTTTAATATATATATATACTTTTAGAAATAATAATTTATTGTGGCCTTAAGAAGATTATTATGGGGAAATAATATTGTGACCAAGCCATAATTAGGGGAAAAAATTGAGCATTGATCTATTTTACCCTTACTACGCAATATTACGTTATTAATATTGAAAGTCTTAAAATCATTTTATAAAAGGTAAAAGAAATGCTTTTCTTGAACGTCAAGTTAGTAATTATAAACCGTCAACGAAAATCGATTTATTTTCACCTCACAAATTATTATAAGAAATATGATAATTTGAGAAATATTTTCTTTAGATCAAGAAATAAATTAAATATTAATTTATTTCGTGTTCGCTCGTCTTGAAAATCGCGCCCAATTTAGGTCGAGTACTTGAATCGCCGTAAACTCGCGAAACAAATCCGTAGGACTCGAATTTTGCAAATCAAAGGCAAGTGGATGGTTCCATCTTCTTACTCGATATATGTGAAGTCCTTTTCCTCCGTTATCATGACCATCTTGTTGGGAACGCCTTGTTTGAACAAAATGAAGTTAGGATTATTATTGCTTAGAAATAATGACCCTATTATTCGTATTGTTATTATCATTTCGTGTTGCGCTAGTACTTGGACTTAGGACCGATTGATTGCGGCCTTGTGTGTTTAAAGTGTCTCATTAAGAGAGGTTCTCTGGATTAGTGTAGGACAGAAACATATGATATAAGTCTTAAACCACTTATGATAACAATGAATTATGTATGGGTCATGACTCCATTTACTTTGTTGACTTATGTCTTTAAGCAATGTCGGATCAGGGATTCGTCTTATCTCTTAAGGCAATGTCACATTGTAATAAAAAGTCTGCTTATGTCTTTTGCAATGCCGTACTTAAAGTAATAAAAAGTCGACGTATGTCTTTTGCAATGCCGCACTTAAAAATCACTAAGGCTTACGTGAATTGAATTGGGTGAAATCGTGAATTGTTGAAATTGAATTGTTGAATTGAATTGAATTGTTTAAATGGATACTCCTCGGGTGGACCTTGACTCTTATGAGTTGCCACATCCGAAAATCGTTAAAACAAGATGTATTGGGTTTGGCCCTTGACTCTTATGAGTTGTCACATCTGGAAATCGTTAAAATAAAATGTATTGTTGTATTACTCATAGAAGATAAGTCGATGTAGGTTTCTACTAAACCTTGATGTGTATTAATAAGTTCCCAACAAAATCTTAATCATCTTTCGTTCCTATGAATCACTTTCTTGTGGTTTCCTATTCTTAAAAAGGAAGCTCGTTATTCATCTCCTTTCAGAATTTGTGCCTTTCATCATCATCTGGTTCGCATTCGAATGAAGCCTCGTTCCCTAAATTATATCACACTCTCACCTCAAAAGAACCTGATTTGTCGTGCATCGCTTAGCTCCCTTTGGACCTTAATGCCGACATACTTAGCCTTTTAAGAACCTAGTCACATTCTACCACTTGCTTAGTCTCGCGTTAGACTAATACCACTTTCTTTTCTTCCCGACATTGGTCGGCTGGTATTTCTTGCCTTTATGGAAATATCAGGAAGTAAAGACAGGTTTGCCGAAGACGAAAGACGAAGACTAGAGGATTTAAAGGAAGGAAGATTTTCAAGAAGTTTCAAATTATTTTGGAGTTTCCAAATTTTATTTTTGTGAAGAATCTTTTAACCGTCATTTTATTTCCGCTGCAAAATGATTTATATATCCTTCACTCGAAAATTATAATTTTGTATCATTGATCATTGATTTCTAATTATGTATCAAACATTAAATCACTTTTGATGTAATAGTTCACTATTTTGTTTTCTACGAATCGAGTTGTGTTACCTACCGCCTTGGGTGACTTTGGATGGGAAAATCTGATGTTACTGGCATGTAATACTCATGGTTTAAAATAGGGGTATTACATGAACATTATACTCAAATATGTGAATGTACATCTAAAATACGTGAACATGATACTCAAATATCTCAACGTGCATCTAAAATAAGTGAACATGATACTCAAATGCGTGAACATTATACTCAAATATGTGATCGCACATCTCAAATACGTGAAGATTATACTCAAATATGTGAACGCACATCTAAAATATGTAAACATGATACTCAAATACGTGAACATTATACTCAAATATGTGAACACACATCTAAAATACGTGAACATGATACTCAAATATGTGAACGCACATCTAAAATACGTAAACATTATACTCAAATATGTGAACGCACATCTAAAATACGTGAACATGATGCTCAATTACGTGAACATTATACTCAAATATGTGAACGCATATCTAAACAATAATTGGATAGAACGCACATATGTAATGTCCCCAGTATAAATTTGTAATGCAAGCTAAGCAACTAACACGATACATGATTATGTACGTAGAGATATATATAGTACAAGAATAATACTACACAACATGTTAGCAGATACACATTGAGGTCAGACTATTTCTTAGAACCTCATACCTATCACCGAGTTACCAATCCTTGCACGAAATTAAATTGAACTTTAAGAAGACTTGTAGGGGTTTCCCATACAGTACAAAAAAAATCAACAAATCAGAAAGATTACAATCTTATAGTAGATCGAGTTCTAATCACACATAACACAAATGAAGTTTATAAAACATATGAATCGGTCAGTCAGATGTAGCGGTATCGTCCTCTGCAAACAACTCCTTACAAACGTCACCGTAAAACCGAGACACCAAATCCACAAACACCGGACTCTTAAGACCATTCCAACAATGGAGAAACTCCTCCACGTTTAAATCCTTTAATTAGTTTCCCATCTTCTACTATAATATCAGCAAGATAGCCCTCCAAACTCTTTTATGTACACTAACCATTAATTATTGCTTAATGATAAGCTAATCTATCCAATTGGTGAGTGATAAAACTACAACTGATTCAATTTGTCTAGAGTCGAATAGAGGTACAAACTTTGAACTCTGATAGCAACACCCAACTCAAAAAATATCTTCTTCTTCAACCCCGCTCCATCTTCTCCTCTTCGGCTCTTCCTGATCACCCTCTCTCTCATCACACAACTCTCCACCGCCCTCCTCCGTCGCCGACGCTCCCCACCGTCGGAAAATCCCAACTCCGGCAACCCACAAACCACCTATTCTGAGGTCACAAAGCCAATCAACCACCCAAACACCAAACCCTGCTCTTACCTCCTCCTCCACCACAACTTCGGCTACACCTACGGAAAACCCCCAATTCTGGCGGCCTACACTCCCCCCTCCGATTGCCCGGCCTTCGATTTCTCCGCCATCATCCTCAGGTGGTTGGCCACCTGCCAAGGCTGATTGAGCCGCTTCTCCACTCTTCGTTAACGAGGAAGAACGAATTTGAGGGGTTTCCTTCTATTTTAAAGGTCAAAGACGATATTGTCCTTCAATTTTTGTGTAATTGCAAAAATGTCACCTTCTCTTTTTAAACCCTAATTGTCCTCTCTAACTTCCCTTTTCAATCACAACCGTAGATTCTTCGAATCTAACTGTTGTTATATGTTTATAGTTTATATCTTAAGAGATGTTTTTATCAGAATCACCCTCATATATTTTTTGGGTTATATGAACTTCAAAAACTATATCACCCTTTTTGAAAGATAAAAAACATATTCATATAATAAAATTTATATAATATTTTCCATATAAATATATAATTTTATTTTAATATTTTTAAGTAAAATAGTCGTGCCCTACACGACAAGTTACAGTGTCATATATAAATATAGGAATATCAAGCTCTACTGTCATCCAAGTCGATCAGTCGCTCGCTAGTCGCTACCATAGAGTATCCGCGGTTCATCGTCAATAATTGTAAGCTTTTTGACCGTTCCATTAATTATTCGCAAATCTAATTACTTCTTTCGAATTCAAACTAACAGCTCAATCCATGGTTATAAAAAAACACTGATCCAACTATTATTGATTTTATCACTACACGCTTTTTTTAGTTATGATAGCAATTTGGATGATTTCACCATCATAACTATATACTAAAGCGGAGGTTATAAATAATATTTAGTTCGATATGTGTCACCTCCTCATTGGACCGTGTCACCCATTTTTATTAAAACAATTCAATTTGTTTGATTGGTTGAAATTTCATTATAGATACCACATTAGATTTCTTTCTTATCTACTAATTCCTATTTTAATTAAAATTTAATAAAATCAACTACCGTATGCTATAGAATTTATCCAAAAAAAACAAATCCTAACTTACCGTATGGCGTATGCATATGTAGCCAAATTTCAAAAAAATCTATCTAATATATTGGTTGAAATAAAGTATGCATATCTAAAAAAAGTCTATCTAATATATTTGAAAAATCCTAACATACCGTATGCATATCTAATGGTAATACATATATCATTTATCATTTACGCATATCATTTATCTTTTATTAAACTATTCTAATGGTTCAATTTTAATTGACTTATTTTTTATTGAGTAAAATTTAATTATACTCACACATAAATGTAATACATATATGATATATGAATGTAAATTATTTCAACATTCCATATGATTTGGATTTTGAATTTTCTTTCTATAACTTTCTATCAAATGAAAAATAATGATTAACTAAAAAAACTTATTGATCAAGCATTAAATTCAATCATTATTTATACAAAATAAATTCCACGAAGTGCAAATTGGTCTAGTAGAATGGTATTCTTACCTTTATTGAAGAGGTCTTGGGTTCAAATCCCACCACTTTAACCTTATTAACTTTTATATGTGAGCCCCATTTTATATATTTTATTTAATTTATCTTTCTTTACTATTAATCAATTAGTGTATTCTTGTATCACTATAGTTATTGTACATGAATCTTATTTATAAAATTGTCTATACTGGTTACTTTTTATTAAATTCAAAATATACAGCATATGTATTTAAAAAATATTATTTCTCTTATTCATACATTGCTATATGATGATAGCACCCAATTTTACGTATGTAATTAAGTTAAGTTTAGGTAAATTATTCTATAAATTCTTCGTATTTTAATATTATAACGAGAAAAAATTTAGACGAAAGTATTATAAAATTTTACGAAAACTGCCTAAAATTATATATAGCTCTTTTATTGTAATTCACCCTGAGTATTTAAAATACCACAAAGTGCAAATTGGTCTAGTAGAATGGTATTCTTACCTTTATTGAAGAGGTCTTGGGTTCAAATCCCACCACTTTAACCTTATTAACTTTTAAATGTGAGCCCCATTTTATATATTTTATTTAATTTATCTTTCTTTACTATTAATCAATTAGTGTATTCTTGTATCACTATAGTTATTGTACATGAATCTTATTTATAAAATTGTCTATACTGGTTACTTTCTATTAAATTTAAAATATACAGCATATGTATTTAAAAAATATTATTTCTCTTATTCATACATTGCTATATGATGATAGCTAGGGGTGTCAATCGGGTGGGTCGGGTCGGGTTCGGGTCGGGTCATTTCGGGTTCGGGTCAATTCGGATTCCGGTTAAATTCGGATATTTTTAATAATCGGGTCAGATCGGGTTGAACAATTGCGGGTCGGGTATACAATTAGTCGGGTCAAGTTTGATCTTCGGGTCAATTTCGGGTGGGTCATTCGGGTTTCGGTTCATCTAAATTTCGGGTTGAGTCGGGTTTCGGGTTAGTCGGGTTTCGATTTTGTCATATATTGAATGATTAATTTTTGTCCTAATATCATTACCTTTAACACTAAATACTAAATGTAGCACTTATATCAAAAATATAAGTATAATAAAAGATTTTAATTTTAATTTTTTAAATAACATATTTATTTTAGTGTAAACATATATTTAATGTATCTAAAGTAATTTATTAAATGATATTATGTTACTTTACAAGTATATATATGAGATACTTCGTGAAAATGCTATTGATTCAGGAGAGTTCAGGTTTTCGGTTGATATCGGGTCGGGTAAGTTCGGGTTTTCGGATGATTTCGGGTCGGGTTACTTCGGGGTTTCGGGTAATATCGGGTTAGTAAACTCGGATATAATCGGTTACGGGTTAATTTAGGGTTTGGGTTGATTTCGGGTTCGGGTCAAACCGGTTCGGGTCAGAAAATCTCGGGTTCACGCATTTCCCCCTCTATTTCGGGTGTCGGATCAGGTTCGGTGTCGGGCGGGTTTCTCGGGTCGGGTCAAGTTTTGACAGCCCTAATGATAGCACCCAATTTTACGTATGTAATTAAGTTATGTTTAGGTAAATTATTCTAAAAATTAATCCTATTTGAATATTATAACGAGAAAAAATTTAGACGAAAGTATTATAAAATTTTACGAAAAATGCCTAAAAATTATATATAGCCCTTTTATTGTAATTCACCCTGAGTATCTAAAATGTCTGGACCGACCCTGTACGGGGTCTTATATTTATACACATGAATTACATCTTAAACAAAAATATCTATCCATTCCCTTCAACCCAAAGTTCTCTATCTTATACTGTAATAGACAACCGATATTCTTCCCTCTAGCAAATGCTAACCGCCCTCCTATCACTAGTGTTCTTTTAGGCTCCGTTCGGTAACGGGTAGATGGTAGATGAAAGATGAAATTGGGTTGAAGGCGCGTCCGGTAACAAATATTCAGCTAGATGAAAGATGAAATTTTACCTAAATTCAGCTACCAGCTACCCCCTACCCCCCCCCCCAAGCTTATAGCTGGTAGATGATTTTTTTTGCTTTTACCGAGCGGAGCCTTAATCGGATGAAACGCAGTGGGCCTAGATCCGTTATTGGGCCACTAGTCTCCCAACAATAACGGGTCGCGGTTTTTAGCAAAAAGATGAGATGCTTCTGCCAACAGTGGAGCATCGACCTCATCGCTTCCACCCCATACTACCCCCAGGCTTCCACCCTTCCACCTCATCCCTTGCCGATCTAAACGGACCAATAGTTACACCTGGTAAAAAGTGACCCGAATCCGAATATATGATATGATCTAAACCGAATTCGAAATTGGATCCGAACTATGATGGATGAACAATCTGAACATGATTTGGGACCCGAAATGAATCCCTCCGATCTGAAATTCAACCAATTCGAAATGACCCAAATTAAACATAATCTGAAATTATCCAATCCGAAACCACGCAATCCGAAATGAACAGAACTAAATCTAACTCGATATCAATTGAATTAAATCTCAAGATTGTATATGCTCTCAGAAATAATGTTTATCATCCAAAAACCCAAATAGATTCAATCCAAAATGACCTAAAGAATTATGACCCAGAATCCAGATAACACCCGCATCCGAATTGATCCGATCCGAAATGATCCGAATCGAAGCAATCCAAAGAAGACCCGAACCCAAACTACGTCCAAATCCAAATCCAAATCCGAACCAATCCGATCTGAGCACAACCCGAACTAACTGTTTAACCCGAACGAATCCAATCCGAATAACGTGGTCCTAATCTTATCCGGACAAGCCGTTTGACCGGTCTACCAATAGGTGTGTGATTAATGTACTATCCGAACGGACCAATAGTTTCATGGGATGATCAGAATTCCGTTACGTAAAATGACAATTTCTTGGATTCGCAATAAACTTGTTTACATTTAAAAATAAGAACCTGCAGCTTAAAATATATAAAATTCAACATGTTGGAGTTGGAGGCACTTGCCCAAATTGCTAAAAAAATCAATCAACAAAGCAAACCACGTATTTACAGATTATTTCCAATTCACACAGAGATTGCTATTCACTTTTTCAATCTTAAATCCAGTTGTTTAACACAGATTTTGTTTAAAATTTCTTACTACATATGTTCTCATTACACTCTTTATGAACAACTCTCCTTGGCTTGTTTTTGACCTGTTTTTGCATGAACCTGGTTTTTACTGTAAAAATGCTCAGATTATTTTGACTCTTGTTTATGACCAGCTCATGGGAGCCTCTACTAATGCTATGTTGGCAGCCATATGTATAAATTTCCCTACTACTTTCTTCTATTGGGTATTCTGTTGCTTTTCTATTTACAATTTGCATAATACCACCTTAATATCCTGTTCTTATATGCTTCCTTATTACTCCTGTTGCAATTCTTTTCCTCTGTGTTCCAGGGTTGACAGGTTTGATTTCAACAATAAATATGATCTCTTAGGAGGATTCATCTCACACTTCCTTGCATCTTCCGGGCACTGGATATTTAGCCAACAATTATGTGAACCGTATTGTGTGTTGGTGCACAAATGTTTGTTAAATTCAGCTTTGTACACATCTTACTCATCAAAACTGTTCAGTACCTTTACTACTATTTCTGCTGGGAATCTTATTACATTAACAAATACTATTACATGTATTTTTTCTTCTGCTCCTTGTTATTTTAGCTTTACCATTTCTCAAAATACTAGTAACTGCCTGTTTACTCATTTTGTTCCAGCAGTACCTCAACCTTGCTTTTCCATGTTTTCAACCTTCATGTATGGACCTGCATATACTTCTTATTCATTCTATTACCAATCTAGCTATTTGATCATTTCGTATGAATACCAACATTACCTACTTAGTAAAAGTGTTTCTATTCAGTTCTGTCTTTGTTCCAGGACTAGCTGTGCAAATTTTCACATTCATTCATCTCTTTATTGCTATCATTTTGTCTGCTACTTTCCTATTTCGAACGTTAATGGTTTTGGTATGCAAATATGCTTTGTTTGTCTACCAAACTATGTTGGTTCCTTAATCACTTATCCTGCTTATATCACATACGATTTATTTTATACGTGTGTGGTTTTATGTAACCATACAATGCAACTGCTAAACTCGTTTGCCCCGGTTTCTCTAATATATTTACAAACTCATACGTTAACCACCGATTATATATATTTGAAACATGCCAATCTGTATTTATTTACTCATTGGAGAATGCTAAAATTGGTGAAAAAGTTCTGTACAAACTTCATAAATCTCATTATAACTCAAATACACTCATTTCAACCCTCAAAATCATTTGATTGATCGTACATAAAGTTTTTATTATGACCTATGCTTATTGGAATGTGAGGGGTATTAGGAGAGTCAATTTCTGGGATGAAATTTCCTTCCTAAGAAAATTGCACAAGTTACGTACAATTTCTTTGCCTAACTGAAACAAAAACTGATATTCATCCATCAGATGCAATTATAAAAAAGATCGGTTTTCATTAGTGTATCTCCTCTCCTTCGGTTGGTACCAAGGGTGGTATTGCTCTATTTATATATCAGACAGAACTCACTAGATCTTGCCAACTATTACTTCAAACTACCAATATAATTATTATGAAAGTTAATAACCCATTTCATCCATACTTGCTAATTTTTGTCTATGCTCCATCAAGGGAGGAAAATAAATCGGCTTTTTGGAATGAACTTGAAAGTACCATTAGCTTTTATCAATTACCGTTCCTATTAATTGGTGACCTAAATGAAATTAATTGTACTTCGGATAAATTTGGAGGTGTGATTCCGCCTCTTAGCAAATTCAACCGCTTAATCGGTTTTCAAAACCGAATGAATGCTCTCAATACAACTTTCTCCGGCTTTCCTTTTACCTGGCGAAAAAGTTCAACTTCTACCGATAACACTTTTGAACGACTGGATCGAGTCCTTATTCACCAAGATCTTCTAACAACTTTCCCTATGTTAAAAACTCATCACCATCCATTTACAACTTCAGATCACTGCTTGATCTCCTTTGATTTAGGGGTTAAAAAGAAGTTTCTAAAATATCTCTTTAGGTTTGAAAATGCTTGGATTGATAAACCTTCATATGCTAATTTGGTTAAAAAAGTTTGGCAATATAAACTTACAGGATCATATATGTTTAAAGTTACTATGAAAATGCAACTGCTTAAAAAATATTCCAAAGATTGGGCCAAACGATACATAAATAATAACTTTGAACAATTAAAAATATATGAAACACAGTTACAAAAACTACAGAATGACCTTCTCCATGATCCTTATAACCCGAATATTCTCACAAAACTACAACAACATCTTAATAAATATAATGCTTTAATGGACTTTCACCATAAGTTCTGGCTTCAACGGGCCAAAACTACTCATCTACAAAATGTAGATAAGAATACCAAATACTTCGAAACCATCTCCAAAATACGTAGATTCAAACAAAATATCACCTCTTTTCAGACTCATGATGGGTTGGTCTTGTTTGATCATGAATCCATTTCAGCAAACATTACTTCTGAACTTGTGTCTAGATTCCAATCTAATACCAGTTCAGTTATCTATCCTCAAGATTTGACTATTATACCGTCCTTGGTATCGGACGATGATAATATAGCGATTTCGAAACAACCATCCCCATCTGAAATTAAAGCTGCTATTTTTTATTTAGCCCTTAATAAAACCCCAGGTCCTAATGGTTTTACTGCAGAATTTTTCCAAAATTATTGGCCAACTGTTGGATCTTCGGTTGTGCGTGCAGTGGTAGCATCTTTTCATTCCGGATCAATGCTTACCGCAACAAATAAAACCTTTATCATATTAATCCCTAAGATTGAATCACCAAATTCAATAAATCACTATAGGCCTATTAGTTTATGTAATACCATTTATAAAGCAATTACCAAGGTATTGTCAAACAGAATTCAACATATTCTATCGTCGATTATACACCCCCTTTAGAGTGCTTTTGTTAAAGGACGTCTGATTCAAGACAATGTTCTTATTGCTCATGAAATCTTCGATTCGTTCCATAAAAGGAAGAAAGGTCGCCTCGGTTGGATGGCCATCAAATTAGACTTAGAAAAAGCTTATAATATAAGCTGAAATTTTATCCGCTTAGTACTAACTAAATTCGGGTCCCATCAAAAATGGATTGACCTGGTTATGACTTGTATCACCTCTTCATCTTCATCTGTTTTAGTTAACAATGAACCTGGTTCGGAGTTTATACCTTCGTGTGGAATCCGCCATGGTGACCCGATGTCACCATTCATCTTTGTTTTATGTATGGAATACTTAACTCGAGCATTACAATAGGAATCAACGTCTACCTCAAACCATGTAGGCATCCAGCTAACTAAAAATGGATCGGTTTTGCCGTTCCTTAGTTTTGCTGACGATACGATTATTTTTGCAAACGCAAACGTCACCAACATGGAATTTATTAAGAACTTTCTCCCTAAATTTACTCAGGTCTCAGGACTATCTATTAACTATCACAAGAGCTCTCTTCAAACATCTACTAACATTACTCAACCTATGTCCATTGCCTTAGCAAGTATCCTTAATATTCAGATTACCGCGTCTATGGAAAAATATCTTGGAATTCCAATCTTAAAAGGAAGAGTTCAGATTTCAATGTTCTCAGATGCTGTATCCAATCTTAAAAAACAACTTTCACAATGGAAAGCTAGCTCCATATCACAGGCGGGCAGGGTTGTTCTTATCCAATCGTGTCTTTTAAGCAAAGTCAACTACATAATGCAGAGTTTTATTCTACCTCAAGGAGTTCTCAAGCAAATTGACTCTGTTTGCAAGTCTTTCTTTTAGAACAAGTTTACCCCAAACCATCATCCACTCATTAGTTGGGATCGTATTTGCTCTCCGAAAGAGAGCGGGGGCCTCGACCTTCGATCAGCAGAAAATAGTAATATCTCATTACAAATGAAACTTCTTTGGAAAATTGTTACGCAACCTCAAAATGTGTGGGTCAAAGTCATCACAAAAAAGTATCTAAGCAATGACTCTTTATTTAATTATAAAAAAAATAATTGTTCGTGGCAGTTTGGCAGATTACTTAATATTAGAAATATCTTTTCAAAAGGCCTTAGGTGGCTATTAGGAAATGATAGAACCATTAAATTTTGGACCGACCCATGGCTCCCTAATGTTGATTTATCACCTTTCATGGATACTTTGGATCTGAACCTTAAGGTTTCCGACCTTATCCTTCCGGATAAATCCTGGAACACTATACTTCTCGCTCAAGTTCTACCACCACATATAGTCAATATCATTATTGATATTAGAATACCAATTATAGATTCTCTTAACAGACTCATCTGGTTGCCAACAACAGATGGTATATTTTTCAGTTCATTCAGCAGCATCGCTCTTATCTGCTCCAATTGATCCTGGTAACAATAATTTTGACTGGATTTGGAAATCGAAATTACCACCTAAAATTAAAAACTTCCTATGGAAATCGTATGCTGACTGCCTACTTACGACAGATAGAATCAATCGTTTTTACAACTCAGTTCCAAACTTGTGTTCCCTTTGCGAGCTACAGGATGAAAACCTAAATCATTTATTCTTCCAATGTCCATTTCCAAAAGCAATGATATATCGACTAAATAAATTATTAAACTACTCCATCAAATTAACTACCTCCTACAGTTTCCACCAAAACATACAAGAAACACTTACAAATAATCTAAACACCACACTTCTTGCGTTCCTATGGTGGTTTGTTTGGGCTCATAGAAATGCAAAAAATTTTGACTCTGGAAGAATTAACCCCAAAAAATTGCCATCTGACTTGGCATTCTCGGGTGCTTTAGCTTGGGACGGCTGTAATACTACCAAGAAACAACTTCCGAATAGGCCTAAAAGGAAAAATCACACGGTCTGGAAAAAACCGCCTCCTCAATGGTACAAACTAAATTTTGATGCATCTAGACTTAAAACAGGAACAACACATGTTGGGTTCGTCTTACGAGACCACAACGGATTCATTCGATCTGTTGGACACCAGCAACTATCTTCCATGACAATAGTGCAAGCAGAAGCTACAGCCTTACTACATTCTCTTCGGAACATTGACTATTCTCAAATCCAGAATCTTATAATTGAAGGAGATAATCTGATTGTAATTAATTCATTAAAACGCCTTTGGAAAGTACTCTGGGAACTTCACTCTATTATAGAGGACATTAGAAATCTTATATCGATTATACCTTCTGTTGTTTTTTATCATTGTTTCATGGAATCAAATGTTGCTGCTGATTTCCTAGCAAGAAGACACATCAATCTTCAAAGTCTCAATGCAGCCATTCCATTTCAATCTTCGTCCTTTACATTTACGCATTTGTCTGTAACTCAGTTGAGGTGTTTGTTGAGTCAACAACCCTCGCTGTTTGATTTTTTAAAGATCATCCGTCGCGATGATTTAGACTATCCTTGTAACTAAAAGGTGGCCTAATATTGACTTGTTCGAACTCATAGCTCCGCAATAAAAAAAAAAACAAAGCAAACCACGTACCAAGTCAAACTTGTTTACATTTAAAAATAAGAAACCTGCAGCTTAAAATATATAAAATTCAGCATGACTTTGGAGTTGGAGGCACTTGCCCAAATTGCTAAAAAAAATCAATCAACAAAGCAAACCACGTACCAAGTCAAACTTGTTTACATTTAAAAATAAGAAACCTGCAGCTTAAAATATATAAAATTCAGCATGTTGGAGTTCGAGGCACTTGCCCAAATTGCTGAAAAAAAAAAATCAATCAACAAAGCAAACCACGTACCAATTGAATCAGACGTGCATTTTAATCATGGATAATTTAAGCAAGTTGAAAAATTATTAAAGCTCACTGCCGAGACGTGCATTTTAATTACGAAGTACGAATCTGAAGCTCTCCTCTCATCCCAACTTATCAGTCGCTAGCTACTAGAGTATCCGCGGTTCATCGTCAATATCTGTAAGCTTTTTGATCGTTCTATTATTTGCACATCTAATTACTTCTTTCGAATTCAAACTAACAGTTCAATCCATGATTGTAAAAAACACTTATCCAATTCAACTATTAATGATTTTACCATCCATCCTGTAGAGGTTCAATGTATAAGGTTGTCACCACACACTTTTTTAGTTATAGTATAAATTTTTTTGATTCTACCATTGAATTGTATGATACGATACCTGTTACGTTATCAAGGTGATAACGCACAAACCTTGCACCGCAAGGTACCACAAGAACACAAGGATAAGCAGGCGTAAGCCTGAGGGAGATTAGGGTTAGGGAGAGAAGGAAGTTTAGGACAGAAGAGATAATTTTTCATTAACCTCAACCTTAGCTTACAAAGGGATATATAAGCTATGTTCTACGGGTTCAAAAAAAATTACGACTCGGGGAAAAGAACCCGCAAGAAAACCCAAGAAGAGAGTAAAAACTCTTGTCCATAAAAATTACAATAATTCAAATAAAATAAAACAAAGCTAAATAATATTAATATTGGTCTCGGTATCGGCTCGGAACTCGCCTCTCCCGAGCAGGTCTTGCCTTCCTCTCGCCATCTCGATCGCTCTCTTCCGGAACATCAGGATCTTCCCCAAAGGGGGTCGTGATCGACCCACCATGGGTCGGTCCTGAGAGCTTGTCCCGATCTCGGGTCGGTCCTGGGAACTTGTTTCGCCCTTGGGTCGTGCTCGACCCGGCTGTGGTCGGTCCTGAGACGTCTTGGGGCGTATCAATTACCCCCCGGTGAGATTCGGCTTGTCCTCAAGCCGTAAATCGGGGTACAACTCTTGCACCTTCGAGGCCGGTTCCCAAGTGGTGTCAACCTCGGACCCGTCATCCCACACGACTTGCCACTCCAAAGTAGGCTCGCCATGAACGAGCACCGTGCACTCCGCGATGGCGCGGGCGGGACATGCTAGGGGCCGGTCATGCACGAAATCGGTGAGAAATGAAGGTTGGACCACGGCGTTTCCGGACGACACAAACGGACGCAACATGGAGACTTGGAATACGTTGTGGATTTTAACGTTGTCCGTAGAACCGACGACTCAGCTTGTAAGAGAGTGGTCGAGCGACTGAGTGTTGGCGGTACGGTTGCAATTTCAATAAGACCAAATCACCTACCGCAAACTCAACATCCCGACGATGTGCAGTAGCTTGAGCGGACATACGTTGTTGCATTTTCTTTAAATTGCTACGCAACCAATCTAGGATTTCCGCACGGTCCCGTACCATTGCCGCGGCTACCGATGTGGAGGAGGTCAGTGTGGTGCAGCGAATCAAAGGTGGTGGCAGGCGGCCACAGAGGGCTTGGAACGAAGACATACGCAACCCTTCGTGGAAGGTACAATTGAGAGCCAATTCCGCCCAAGGCAAGTACTCAGTCCACTTACGAGGGCGAGCATGAGTGAAGGCACGTAAGTATTGTTCAAGTCCACGGTTACGTACCTCCGTTTGGCCGTCCGTTTGAGGATGATAAGCGGTGCTATGCCGTAAAGATGTCCCAGTCAAACTGTGCAGCTCGTGCCAAAACGCACTCGTGAAGATAGGGTCGCGATCCGACAAAATTTGGGAGGGAACTCCGTGATGTTTGGCGACAATATCAACAAATAATGCAGCCACTTTAGGGGCGTCATAAGACGTCCCACGACCACCAAAATAGTAGTGAATCCACGAGAAGTCAGCAGACCTGTAATAAAATCCATGGACACCTCATCCCAAACTTGTTCCGGAATCGGAAGAGGTTGTAATAAGCCTGCAGGTTTCTTGGTACTATACTTCGTAGATTGGCAAACAATGCAAGAATCCACAAATAGCTTAACGTCCCGACGCATTCCGGGCCAATAATATACCTCCGCAACTCTGCGAAAAGTCTGATCAATACACGGGTGTCCGGCGTTGGGAGAAGAATGGAATTCTGTGAGTACCTCGACTTTGAGGTCGGAATCCTTGCTGAGGACTAGCCGATGATCATAGTATAGCGAGCCATTGTGGACCTGAAAAGGCCGTCGTAACTTGCCTGTGCAGCCTCATCGTGTAACGCCCGTAGGTCGGGTAGCGAGTCATTCTCAACACGGACTCGCGTGAGCAGATCGGGCATGGGCCTTGATAAGGAGAAGAATTACTGAATCTCGGGCTCATCATCAATCATACGTCTAGAGAGAGCATCATCCACCCGATTGCTTGCGCCTGTTTTGTATTCGATACGAAATTTGTAGCCCATCATCTTCCGGATAAAGAATTGTTGATCCGGAGTCTGAATAACTTGATGCAGGAACTCTTTCAAACTCTTTTGATCTGTACGAATTACAAATTCCCGACCTAATAAATATAGACGCCATTTCTGAACCGCTGAAACAATAGCAAAGAGTTCGCGGTGATAAGCAGAAGAACCACGCCTGCGAACGCCCAAGACCTTACTGAAGAAGGAAATCGGGTGTTCATTTTGCAGCAAAAC
The DNA here is from genome assembly GCA_934048045.1 of Polygonum aviculare. Lineage (NCBI taxonomy): Eukaryota > Viridiplantae > Streptophyta > Magnoliopsida > Caryophyllales > Polygonaceae > Polygonum > Polygonum aviculare. The sequence goes on from OW204026.1 coordinate 31,304,036, forward strand.
CGCCCCTATGCCGTGATCGGACGCATCAATCTCAAGCACAAAGTCCGTGGTAAAATCTGACAATTGTAATATAGGCGGGGTAAGCATAGTTTTCTTAAGCAATTGAAAGGCATCATCAACAATAGGAGTCCAGGCAAACTTAGAATTTGAAGCAGGCTTGTCAGTGGGGCAGTGAGAGAAGCATAGTTGCGAATAAACCTGCGGTAGTATCCTGTAAGACCCAGAAAACATCGCAATTGTCACACCGTTCGAGGCGTAGGCCACTCGGCCATAGCCGATAATTTCTTAGGGTCGGCCATGAGGTTCCAGCAGACACAATATGGCCTAAATACTCCACCTTTGTTGTCCCGAAAGTGCACTTAGAGATTTTCACATAAAAGTGATTAGCGGTCAGGACCTGTAGAGTTATATCCAGATGCTGAATATGAAGCTCAAGAGAAGGACTGTAAATCAATATATCATCAAAGAATACGATGACACAATCCCTCAAGAACTCTGCAAATATACTGTTCATGGCAGCCTGAAAGGCGGAGGGACCATTCGTCAGGCCAAAAGGCATGACAAGAAACTCATAATGGCCGTCATGAGTGCGAAAAGCTGTCTTGTAGATATCCGCCCTGTGCATCCGAATTTGGTGATAGCCGGAGCGCAGGTCGAGCTTTGTGAAGAAAACAGCTTTCCCGAGCTCGTCAAATAATTCATCAGAAATCGGGATGGGGAACCTGTCTGTCACTGTAACCTGATTGAGAGCCTTGTAGTCGACACAAAACCTGAAGGTCCCGTCTTTCTTCTTAACGAGTAGCGCTGGGGACGAAAAAGGATTGGTGCTATGCTGAATAATGCCCTAGGATAGCATCCCTTGCACCTGTCGCTCAATCTCCGTCTTATGAAAGTATGGATAGCGGTAGGGACGGACATTGACTGGTTTCGTGTCAGGCTGTAAGTGAATGCGGTGATCCCACATTCGACGGGGTGGTAGGCCTATTGGTAACTGAAAGACAGACTCATGGGCGTGTAAGACTGCTAAGATGTCAGCCTGAATACTCTCCGGAAATATCACCGAGGCTGATGACGAGTCAGATGGAGCCGATGGTGGTAACGCCACTAGTTCGAAACATTGATCTATAATGTTGGCCGAATGGAGGCCCTGAAGAGTATGTAACGAAATCAATTTGGGCTCCTGACGATCTCCACATAAAGAAATTTTGCGGCCCTTGAGATTGAAATCCATCGTCATATTGGCGTAGTCATGAGTGACTTTGCCCAGAGTTTGTAGCCATTGCCACCCGAGGACCAATTGAGGCCCATGTATCTGCAAGACGAAAAGATCAACAGCAAAATCTTGTCCTTGCAAAATCAAAGGAGTATCCACACATTTATGATCACAAACTAAGGACTCACCGTTGCCAACGTACACACAAAAGGGCGAAATCCTTGTTAACGGAAGGCACAAGGCTTCCGTCACTTTCGGATGCACAAAGTTGTGGGTACTCCCACTGTCGATCAAGACCTGGATAGGTTGATCGTTGATGGTCCCAGCGAGTTTGAGAGATTTCGGGCTGGCGTACCCATCCATGGCCATGATGCGTGACACGTCGGCTATAACGACCAACTCTACCTCGACGACGGCAATCACTTCTTCCTCGTCGTCGTCGTTTTCTGGGCCGAGCAAAGTAAACATCCGGTTCTTACAACGATGGCCGGCATTAAAGGGTTCATCACAATTCCAGCATAACCCTTTCTTAGAGCGTTCATCCCACTTGGCGCGAGTCAACCGCCGAATAGAAGGCCTGGCCTCGCCGGCATTAGTAGCTGCCGTGAGAGGTTGCGATCCGGATGGTCCGGCCGGTGTTGATGTCGAGGCCGCGGCCGCGCCAGAGCGAAACGGTACAGGAGACCAACGACGCTGAGGTTGCGCGGCGATGGTGTCTACAAACGAAGCTGATAACTCATGAGCCAAAGCGAAAGCTTGCGCTAATGATTGCAGGGCTCGTTAATTCAGCTCTCTTTTGACCGGTTGTTTGAGACCCGATCGAAACATAGAAATCAACGTCGGTTCCGGTATGCCCTGGACCTTGTTCAACAATGCCTCGAACTCAGTTTGATATGCCAGGACCGTTGTTTTCTAATGGAGTTTGGATAACAAGCCGGCATAATCTTCATAGAACCGTGGATCAAAGCGGTGACGAACGTCCTGAAGAAACGCTTGCCAAGTCCCGCCAAGGTGATTTTGGCAGTGATAGAGGAACCAATCCGACGCCGGATGGTCTATGAGCAAACCAACCAGGTGCAGGCAATCAAAATCCGCCGTATGAAAGTAATCATAGTACGATTGAACTTTGTAAATCCAACCTTGCGGATCGGTACCGTTGAATCTCGGGGCATCAATGCGGATCCGTGGATAGTTCTCGTGACCCGGAGGAGCCCGAATAACAACCTGTAGGCGGCCCTCAATGTTTGCTTGCGGCACAAGCTGATTGGGAAGGCCGAGATTTCCGCCGGCGTCTGCGGGTGGCAAGCCAGCAATTTGCTGGGGTGGTGGCGGGGCTGGCGGCATTGGGATCGGGTTCAAGGGGGGTTGGTTTAACCCATGCACGCCCTGGAGACCACCGATCGGCGCGGGGGGCGGATGTTGTGGGATTCCCGCGCCCTGTGGGACGCCGCAAGGTCGGGGAACAGCGTTCGCGCCGGAAGCAGGGTTTGGCCGGCCGTTCACCAGGCCGAACAGGTGTTCGGTGTGCAAGCGTTGTTGTTCCTGCGTCCGGGCAAGAGCGTCTTGCTTTTGAGTGCTGGATTCGAGGTCCTCCCGGAGGAATTCGTAGTTGATGGACAGCCGCTCGTGCATCGTGACGAGACGGTCGAGGGCGGCGGCGATGGGATCCGCTGGAGGGTCCGCCGGAGGGTCTTCACTGTTGGCCATGGATGATGAGTTCAATGAAGAAAGCATCAATTGTTACGTTAACAAGGTGATAACGCACAAACCTTGCACCGCAAGGTACCACAAGAACACAAGGATAAGCAGGTGTAAGCCTGAGGGAGATTAGGGTTAGGGAGAGAAGGACGTTTAGGGCAGAAGAGATAATTTTTCATTAACCTCAACCTTAGCTTACAAAGGGATATATAAGTTATGCCCCACGGGTTAAATACAAATTACGACTCGGGGAAAAGAACCCGCAAGAAAACCCGAGAAGAGAGTAAAAACTGTTGTCCATAAAAATTACAATAATTTAAAATAATTCAAATAAAATAAAACAAAGCTAAATAATATTAATATTGGTCACGGTATCGGCTCAGAACTCGCCTCTCCCGAGCAGGTCTTGCCTTCCTCTCGCCATCTCGATCGCTCTCTTCCGGAACTTTAGGATCGACCCCCAAGGGGGTCGTGATCGACCCACCATGGGTCGGTCCTGGGAGCTTGTCCCGATCTCGGGTCGGTCCTGAGAACTTGTTTCGCCTGTGGGTCGTGCTCGACCTGACTGTGGTCGGTCCTGAGACTTCTTACGCCGTATCATTACCATAACCCTCAAAGATCCCATCATAAAATTCTAGATTTTTATAGCACTGTTAAATTTCTTAAGGAAATCCATATCGCTAGTTAATGTAGTTCTCTCATTGATGTGTATATACATAAATTTATAGTTGTTAACTTAATGATGTATGGAGTACTAGGTCGATGGCGGGTGAAGGTGAAAGGGATTTCAGTTACATGGATGACAAGCTGTACGAAGCAGCTCGGTCCTCAGTTGAAGGCGTCGTTATGATCCAATCTGTAGCTGATGACAATCTAGCCGTCTTCTTCGGCCTTACTCCCAGTGACCAAAGCAACGCCGTCCACATAGCAGCTTAGTACGGCAACCATAAGTTCATCTCGGCACTACTTTTTGACCACATTCGTATCAATCCGTGCCAGCTTCTCTGCAAGACCAACTCCAATGGAGAGACCCCACTTCACCTTGCCGCTCAATCCGGATGCAAGAAAACCGTCCAGGCTCTCCTCGCCGCGCACTGTCATGTCGCCTCAAGAGAGCATGACAAGTTAGATTGCTTGAGGGAGAGGGATGGACAGGGAGACACTCCTCTTCATATAGCTCTAAGGCATGGGTACGACGAGATAGCACTAGAAATGCTGAAAGAGGAATGGGATTTGGCTTCCCCATACAACAATGTGGGTGAGAGCCTCGCGTACCTTGCTGCTCAAAATTTCTGTACGAAACTTCTACAAAGGATTCTGAGTGCAGATCGTGACGGCCGGTGCTCTGTAAGTTTCTCAGGCCCGTTTGGACAGACGGCTTTTCACCCTTGTAGAAAGTTAAGTGGTAAGTAATTTCGTTCATTCATGTCTCTTATCTTGCTTATCAATTGAGCTGGAAATTAATTTAAAGTTCACCTAACAAGTTCAATGAATTTAACTGATGTAGGTATGTTTTGGATCCATTCTCATCCAAGATTGTTTAATGTATGTTTTGGACTACATGTTGACCCTTGAGACAGCTGAAATAAATTTCAAACGCGTAAAGTAGTTGAAAGTTGCCATTTACAACTCATCAGTTAGCTCAAGGTCATGCTCAACCTCAAAATTCATAATAAACAAAAAATAAAAGGACAGATTTATCGAAAGTTATAACATTTAATTTAAAGAGTAACATTACTTTTTGTTGTTGTGATGTATCGAAAATTATAACATTTAAAGAGTAACATTAATTTTCCTAGTTTCACATGAATTACAGGGGATATTATGTCAGTTGCAATAGAAAGAAAAAAGAATCTATTGAAAGTCAGAGACAACAAAGGCAAGACAGTGCTCCATTACGCAGTAGAAGAGGAGAGGATTTCCATTGTGGAGATGTTGCTAAAGGCGGACAACACCCTTGCCTACTTGCATGACGAAGACGGGCTGACGCCTCTGCACATTGCAGCAAAGAGGGGTTTGATTTGTATGATGCAGATCATCTTGAAGTTGTCTCCTCAATCAATAGCGATTCGTGACAAACATCACGGTCAAACAGCTCTTCACGTTATCAAGATGGATGTTGGGTCCTTGGAGGAATGCCTACAAAATACAAGAGTGAAGGAGCTCATCAATCTAGTTGACAACGACGGTAACACGCCCTTACATGTGGCCTTAAACAACTCTGATAAAGATACTGCCCGTAAGCTCCTAGAAGTTGAAGGTATCAACTGGAGGTTGACCAACAAACAAGGTTACAGTCCAATGGATTTGTGCACGTCTAATGATCAAATCCCTCTGAAATTGGTGAGGACCTAATCTATTTTCCTACTAATTATTATAAGTTAAGGTAGAATTGCATATTGAACTACTATTACTATTTCAAAAGATAATAATACCATAGGTTGTTGCTTTGTTAACATTTTACCTTTATAAAATCTATTCTCATTTGATCTCGGTCAACTCATGCTAAAATAATGTCTCACATGTTGGCATGTACGTGTACCATGTTTTTGAGGTGTAATAGAAGCGCTTTGTATCAGCAAGCACAGAACTTCAAAAGGATGTAAGCATGGAAATATTTTACAGTGAGCATGTAAAGCATGTGGATGGCCTCTTGGAGCAATGTACGTGGGATGAGTGCCTAACTTATAAAGGGCCTCGAGGAGATAGTATCCTTCATATAGCAGCCAGAGATGGGAAAATGAAATTCATTAGCAAAGTCCATGATAGTTATCCCGCTCGTCTCCTGTTGTTGTCGGGCAAGAATTCCAAAGGGGAGACCCCACTCCATCTGGCCGCGGAACATGGGAGGCTAGCAGTCGTGGAATTTATCTTGTCAATGATTCCTTCAGCTCGTCACACCTCGAGTATAAATGATGAGGAGAATCCTTCAGCTAATGTGGCCATAGAAAGCGGGAATGTCAACAATGTTGAACGGTCTAGTGACATGCCAAGAGATGATCGCGAGAATCCATCAGCTATTGTTGCCATAGAAAGCTGGAATGTCAACAATGTTGAACGGTCTAGTGAGATGCCAGGAGATGATCACGAGAATCCGTCAGCTATTATGGCCATAGAAAGCGGGAATGTCAACAATGTTCAACTGTCTAGTGACATGTCAGGAGGTGATCATGAGAACCCGTCATCCATTGTGACCATAGAAAATGAGGATGTCAACAACAATAATCAGCTGCTAGAAGACATCAAGCCATGGGGAGTGAAGTCAGATAATGGAGACACGCCTGTTCACAAAGCAGTTAGAAGAAGACATTCTAAGATTGCGTCTCTTCTATTACGTCAAGATCCAGAGTTAATTTCTTACACTAATAATGCAAACGAGAGTGTGCTCTATCTAGCTGCTGGTAGCCAATGTTATAGCTTCATACGGGACACACTAATCCAAGATAGCAGAGAATATTATGACGAGTCGGTTACTTGTGGGAGAGGAGGTCAAAATGTTATTCATGCTGCTGCAACGGTTGGAGGTATCTATCTCTCCCATAAATTACTTTGCATATCATTATATCAAATGAGAGATGAATAATATACTACGCATAAGCTAAGATGTAAAATACCCGATCTGATAATGTTGGATGCCTGACGGATCCATCTATCAAGCCCAATATATAATTGAACCCAAAACTAATGGGTGATGGGAAGAGTAACTCTTATCTTAGCCAATCTACAATTTCCCTATAAATAGTTGTTTTACATGATGCCATGTTTTTCTTCCAATTTTCATAAGGTACTTTAACCGTTTGTCTACTATCATTTCTTCATACATGTAGGAACTACATTTCGATTATTCATGAGGTTGATTACAAAACAACCAGACCTCCTCAAAAAGATGGACAACAATGGCAAGACCCCATTACACTATGCAGTAGAAAACAAATTAGCAGGCACTGCAAAGCGGCTACTTAAGAAGGACAAATCCGCAGCATTTGTGTATGACAATGAAGGTTTCACCCCATTACTTAGAGCAGTGGCTTTAGGAACTCCTCGGTGCATCAAAAACATAATTTTATTATGTCCGCAATCTGTAGAACTTCGCGATCTAAACAATAACAAGACGGTGCTTCACCTTGCGAAGGTATCACGTGTTCTGATTGCGTACTACGGGAGGCATCCAATGGCGGTGAAATTTCTAAATGAAACCGATAATAACGGAAATACTGCGTTGCATTGTGCTGTTCTAGATGGCAATGTAGACAAAGTATGCGCCCTGCTCAAAATACGAGGTATAATTTGGAACATTAGAAACAAGCTGCATCAAACGCCATTAGATATATGTAGAGAACTGAGGATAAGTGGCAAAACGGAACAGGTACCTACATTGTTTACATTGCTTATCCCTTCACTTCTAACTGCCTTACTTCAATGCTCTAATTGAGTTTCTCTACCAACAAAAAATGCTTAGTCATGATTAGGGATATCATCATCTATTAAAATCCACATATGTGGATGGTGGGTTTCAATAGGAATTTAAAGGGAGGAGAATGATGGGAATAATTTTTCTAGTTTTACTATATGATTAAGTGAGATTTTGTAAGACTATTATATCATATTGCAATCCTAATAAAAATATTAATAAAAAGATTACATGATATATGTAATCTAAATATATCTGTAATATTACATATTGCTTAAGTTTTAGATAAATGTAGATTTCTTAGATTAGATTATGATTCGTTGATATTTATATATTTTTTTATTTAATTAATTTTTCACAGCATAATAACATATTTACAAGAGATTTTGGTTTTCTTTTTATCTTATCAAATATACTCTATATTTTAAATACAATTAGACTTATCAATCAGGGCGGGTCGGGCGGGTTCGGGTTGGGTAGTTCCGGGTTCGGTTCATTTTGGGGTCGGGTTGAGATCGGATTCGGGTCTTGACGGGTTATTGGTGGGTTCAGGTTGGCCGGTGGGTCAATTTTTTTTTAAACTATACGAACTAAAAATTTGAAACTTTAAATAAGACCACCAAGACATACATGTTAAATAGTGTGGTATTGAGATTGACAAAATTCTGGATATATATAGTATAAGGTTGTGGATATATTATATGGCATTGGTAGAAATGAACTTCCTAGCTTAATTTGATTTTTTGTTATCAACTTGTTTTTCGTGAAAGAGGAGAAAGCTACATCTGGATATAGTCCTGAATGACTCATAATAAAAACAATCAGTCAAGCATTTAGAATGTCAAAGTATATTTTATCAATTTTTAATAAAATTTGATAATAGATTCTTTTGTTATGGAATTCTTCCTCGACCGCTTAAATACATGTTTATGCATGCGTAAAAAGTTAATATATAAGTAAAATATATTTTTATATAAATAGTTGATGTTATACAAAATTTATGTTATTTTATAATCCAAAAGATAAATGTCGTTTTAAAACAAAGTAGACGTAATAATTTTAATCATTATAATAAATTCATATACAAAATATTAAATAAATAAATAACATCCCGTATAAGCTACGGGTCATTTGCTAGTTTCTAGCTAAAACAGTTACTAATAAAAGTCGTGGACAAAACCTATACTAAGGATTTTTTTTTTCTATGGGAGGAATAGAATATATAGAATATTATTGATATATAATATAAGTTAATCTAATAAAAAAATAGTCTACTTAATTATAATAAATCCATAATATAATATTGTAATCATGGAAATATTATTTATCAATAAATATAATAATCTAATATAAGGAGTTAGTTAAAAGACTGGAGTCTTTTTATCATTAGAAATATCTCAAGCTTTTAGATTTTAATAAACCAAAAGCTATGATTCTTGGAACCATGATTTAAGTTAACAAATAAATTTTTTCATATCTAATTTTTTTCTATTGATTTTTGTTCTTTTTTGCTTCCTGAATCTTTTCAGCATGTAATGAAGTCTGATTTGGTCTTTGAGTGAATGAGTTTGGGTTTTTTTGGACTAAAAAAAAAAGTGTCGATCAAAAGCATTGATCGATCGCAGACTATACACGTGAATGCCAATTTTAGATTCTAGCGATATTGATCAGCTCATTTGACGGGCGCATATATCTTCGTGACTAACCATTTGATTTCCGAATGTTAGCGCCAAATATTCAATACGTTGGTTGCCAGTCGAGTAAGAAATCACTTCAACACTAGAATGTCAAAGTTGATGCTGTCGTGGGCCTGGAATCCGCTCATAGCTTACAACGAAATGGTGATGACAACTGAGGATTTGAAGAAACTGTTAAACAACATAGCTGTAGCCGCGGCTCTCTTGGCGACCATCACTTTTGCAGCAGCATTCACCATTCCAGGCGGATATGACCAAAACTCTGGAGACGCGATGCGAATGAAGCAGCATGCTGTCAAAGTGTTCATGGCTTCAGATGTTTTGGCCATGCTTATGGCTATTAGCATCTTGGTTTGGTACACATTTGGAGCAAGCAACCGTAGGACTGACAGACTAAAGATGTTGGCGACAGATAGCATCATCATGCTAGGAATTTCCCTGGTGGCTACAGTGGTGGCTTTTATATCCGGTGTGTATGCAGTCGGGTCACATGTCAAGTCTGTTATCACTATTCCCATTCTTATCTCTGCGTTATTGAATTTAATTTTTTTATTTAGACCTCCGATCGAAGTAGTTTATACTCCCTCCGTCCCAAAAAATTTGTCCATAAAGCGCGTTTGCACGCGGATTAATGAAAAGTGGAAAAGTGTGATAGGTGATGGGAAAAAGTAATAAAGTTGGTGAAAAGGGTAATAAAAACGAGTAATATATAAGATTGAATGAGGATAATTTTGTAATTTAATAGGAAAAAATGATAAAGTTGAGGGTAAGATTGTAAAAGCATAGTGATATAAATGGAAAGAAAATAGAGTTGGACAAACTATGTCGGACGACCGAAAAGGAAATATGGACAATCTTTTTGGGACGGAGGGAGTATATGACTTTGATACGGTCCAAGCTACTCCATCTACTACAAGTTCTCACCCCATTCGAGATCGTCGTAGACCCATTCGTTTAAGAGACTATTATTAGTGTTTTCTGCGATTTAATGTAATTTTTAAACAGAGTATATAATTCCTTCTCGGGTTTTCTTTACGGTTCTTTCCCGAGACGCTTTATTTGAACCATTAGGGCTTACTATAAATAGCTTGGTCGTCTAATTCTTTTATCAATAATAAGAAAATAGTTTGCCCTAATTTGTCTGCTCTCCCTCACTGGACATGATTCAACAAACCGAGTCAGTCCTTCTTCTCACTTCCTGCTCTCAATCTACTTAATTAGAGGCTGATTGTTTCTCTAACAATTACTGGCCAAAGTAAGGACACTCAACAGCTTAAACAAACAATGTTCTACATACAACAAGCGACAACATTGTTGATGTTCAAAAAAAAAAATAATTACGACGTACAACTCAAAACTTCAACGACTTTCATTCCCCTTAGAATCTCTAGGCCAATCTTCAAACCAACTCATATACCAAGAGCAAAAAGGAGACCGCCACAAGAGATCTATTACAGGAGTTGAGTTCTGGCGTTTTCATAGGACTACGAGAATTTAACTCCTCCATCCATATACTCACTCACTCACACCCAGAAGCTTCGGTCAATGTTTGCCAATAATGTTTAATGTACACATTATTAAAAAGAGATAAATCATCGCCAATCACAGAAAGTATCATGTTTCGTGTTACACAATGTGGAACCAAAAAATTTCGCATTCAACCAAAAGAATGGAGTGGCAGAGTTGTAAATAAGAAATACATATGTTCTCTGTTGGGTGAGTCCCTGGTCATTCGTAGTTTGTAGCAGATTTTACATAAACGGTTTCTACAATTGTTATCTACACAAAAAGATTAGGAAGACCGTTGGTGTGTATATGGTAAAGTTTCTTCTTTCTTTAGTTTTATATTCTTTTCCCAAAATTGCACAAAGCAGGAAAACTGTGATAGCAGCTTAATTCTCAGTCCGTAATTGGTTCAATAGCCTCTGCATACCTTCTAGCCTTGATTCGAGATCTTTGATCTTGTCAAGATGTTGAACAGATGATCCAGCAGTACCCATGTCAGCTATAAGATCAGCACATTTGGCTTGTGAGTTTTTGGCTTCCTCCTCCAGCGACATTACAATCGATTGCGTATTTGGCTTCAGCTTGTGGAAATTATCCGTCGTGAGGAGCTTATCTAAGCCTCCACTTCCTGCAAGTGGTAACCATATATATACCATTTAGATACTCTAGTTAAGTATGTTTTGATCATAATTAGGAGAGATGTGCAATGGTTCATCTAATCGTCCGATTCTCACAAAAAGGTCATCAAATGTTCTCAAGTAGCGGTATTTGTATGCATAAGTATTTAACCAATGTAATGTAATGTAATGTCCGTTCCCAAATGTGAAGAAAATTGTCAAAATAAACAATAGATAGGAAGACAGGTTAAATGTTATAGTTTCAGAATTACCAAGGTTACTCAGCTGATCAAGAGCCTCTAGCCCAACAGTCTCTTCCAGTTTTAGAAGCCGCAGAATTCCAGCAGCTATTCGTCCCATTGAATCAACCTCAGTCTTGCAAATAGAAGCAAGATGTTGCAGGTCATCCTTTGTAATGACAGCCTCAATCTACATCACAGAATTAGGTCCAATGAGCAATATTAGCAAGAAGTACATGTTACTGCTCTTTTTCTTTCCTCTTCATGAACGTCTTATTGAGGAAAACAGAGCGGGTAAATGGAAAACTAAAATTTTGTTAAATGCCGATGTTCTCACCGGTTTGTCAACAGAGAACTTCAACTTTTCCACTTCCCACTTCCCTGTTAAAAAATCAAAATCACCCTCAGAGACAACCATAGAGGCTTCAAAATTTACTCCTCCAGATGTCTCAGCAGGTTTTTGTTCTAAACCATTGACTGGATTTCCACCTAATAGCTCCAATACTTTAACCTGGGGTTTCAATGCCTGTAAGCCTTTCACCCCAACCTGCAATAGCATCACAAATGTATGAACATTAACAAAACGTCATTCTATTAATCTTATTATCAATATATTAATAGTACAAGAGTTTATCTATATATTCTAAACAAGGACGAATTTTTTGTCTGTCTGATCCTCACCGTGATAAGATCCACAGGATAGTTCCGCATAGCCCGTGACTTTACAATACTATTCAATGGGCGCTTATGATTATTTAATGCCTTAATTCGGAAACTCCTGAAAGTTGAATGCCAACATCTCTCTTCTCTTGTGGTGCTTTCATGATTCTCAAACAATGAATCTGTCATATCCTGGGCACCTTCAAGAGCAAATAACCAGTCCTTAAGATCAATGCATACATCAACGTCATCTGGCTGGCCCAGGTGTGAGAAAATAGTATCATCTCCATTCTCGTGACTTCCATCTGCAACACATAAAAAGAAAAGAGGTAATGGCTGATTCTTTGCTATGAAAACGTGCACACAATTACACAATGACAGTAAATTAGATTTCCATACTTTCCATAGTGCCTTCTGAAACCAAAGGTGACTGTTTGAATATTTTTGACAGTGGCCCATCAGATAAATTCTGTAATCCTCTAGAGAGGCCTTCACCAGGACCACCATCTGGACTAAGAATCCCAAATCTATGCAAAAGGCCCTCTGTATAGCTCATTCCTCCACCAAGACGAATACCGGCTATACATGCTGATAAACTGAAACTATGGCACTCTGCATCCCGAGCATCAAAAGGAACTACATGGGTCATGCTAATATCCAGAAATGGCAAAACAACATTATTTCCACCAAATTTCTTACTCCTGCTATTATTTACCCATAAAACAGCCCTGAGTTCAGGTTGGCAACTTGCTGTCATATCAGCAGAGAGAACTGTAAGACTTTGCTCTGTATCAACACAATCAATTTCAACAGTATCCCATTTAATTGTGGATGAAATGGCCATAGCACCACCAAGAGTTCTATGAGCAACCTTAATAGTAAAACCATTTCCAACAAACTGAACCAAAGGCTTCCCTTGAATAGTATAAGAGCAATCTTCTAGAAATCTAAGCTGAAGACTGTTTACAGATAAGGTCACAGCAGTATCACTAGGGACTTTTGACATCAGATCCCTTCCCCATGATTCAGTTCTTGGGATTGATGATTTGGTACTTTTTTTCTCCTCGGCTATCTTCTCACTCAACATTCCAAAATAAGCATAGAGATTCAGAACAAAGAATAATTGTTCAACTGAAGTATTTGATAAATATTGTTTACAAGCAACACCAACTCTAACAACACCGCCAGGTGGTGGAGTAGTTATTATTGGGCTTCCATCAGGAGTTACCATAGCTACCTCAATACAAGCATCCTTCAGCTCAACACATCTCCAAAGACCTGATGCACAATCAGAATTTTGATTGCCCTCCCAATCATCACTTGTTTCAAGTGACAAACTGATGAGTGAGGCTCCACCTGTCCATTTCTTCTGGGAAGCATCAATTGGCTGACCCTCCCAGAGGCAGAAGCAAGCAGGATCTTTCTCCAGATCAAGCAGATGCATCTTAAGTGAAGGAGACTCTGAAAAGAATAGATTTTCCATATGAAGCCTTGCCCCTGCGAAAGACCTGGACAAAGGATTGTCTTTGTTGCTAGAAAGATAGTCTAGTTTCTCCGTTTTTAGTGGAACAGCAATATCTAATTCTGTAAGGGTAACATTAAAGGAGCTAATAGAAAACTCTGGAAGAACAGTGCCACGACCAGCTACAATACCATCAGCTAAAAATGATGATATCCTAAAACATGAATCTTTCTGGAGATGCATCTGGAGAAAGACAAAAAACAAGGACGACACTGTTAGCTTTCAAAGTACATATCCAGCGTGTGTTCAGACTACCCAAGACAATGTTATCTTTGGTAATCCAAAAGCAAACTTACAAGGATCTCTAACATACTAATAGCCTACCAGGAGAGGTTGGCAGTAAACAGCTGTTTGTGAGGCAAACTGTGGTGGAGCTGGAGTAGGCTTGACTTGTAGAGAGTAAATGCTGATGAGCAGGACACCCTTGTGAGATTGAAAGTCTTGTTCTCCAAGAGGATAAATAATAGGACAACAAGTGTTTGCTGTTTAACCCCAGGAAAAAAAGTCATGTAACGCTTCCTTAGGTAGAAACTTGTAAAAGCAACAAATTGTACCAAATCAAGAAGATGAAAAGGTTACAGAGATGGAAAATAAAAAGCATGGAAATTAATACCGAAATCGGGTACAGGCCTAACATCTCCACAGACAGCAGCCATTGAAGGTTGAATCAAAGTACATGGAGGGTTGAAAAAGGTATCCCTGCATATCATAGATCAAAAGCATGTTGAAGTCCAGGTATACGAAAGATGACCTATATCAATTAGTTTTAAAGTTGCTTAAACTTTAATTATCAGTATATCATAACTATATTTCATGGGTTCAGTAAAACAATCAGTAAGAGATTTCCTCCGCGCACCGGTGCAATTCTAGGCATATGATAACTACGTATGAAAGTTAGAAACGAAAAGCAGTCCTCGGAGAATATTAGATTGTTCAAAACATATTAAAGTAAAGAGGAAGGAAAACTATGCATTGTATTAGAGCACTTCATCATTCATGCCTTCCAAAACATTGTTCTTTAACAATCAGGGACACGAGAGCAAGAAGATAACCAACCACCAATACTACTCAAAAGTAATACAACAGACAAGTGAGTGACACTCTCATGTGAATACTTTGGACACTTTTAAGAAAATAAAATTCTCCTACATTCAAAAACCTATAATCTTCAAACAAGGAAGAAGAGATAAGAGACATGAGTTTGCACAAAAATATGAACAAGGATAAAGCATAAATATACCTTAGAAATAATCCCCCAATAGCCATTTTCGTCAAGTTTCTAGAATTTTCCCCATGAGAAACACTTGCCTAAAGTAAAAAAAAAAACGGAAGACAGTAAGAATCAGCCAGTCACAACCTACATGACAGAACTATATACAATATGGCAATACGAAACACTGAGAAAAGCTTTTGATAAGAACAGGAAAAAAAATATGCGACTTTTAATAGCAACCTAGAAGATGTCATGCAAAAACTTAAGAATTAGAAACTTTGGGACACCAATATCTATATTCTTTCTCCATGCAGCATACTTTCATGACAGACAAGCAGGTGTACAGAGGGTACAGGTAAAGGCGGTCAGCAGAAAATAATCCAAAATTGGTTCAGAAAGATGAAATCAAACACTTACACGAGAGAATTGGAGCGACTGCATCAACAGCTCAAGCTGGAATTCTACAAGCATTTAAAATATAAGTAGATTATCTGGAGTAACAGCCATCTTCAGCATACATTTTATCAGGATATAATTAGTTAAAATAAATCAATCATGAAAAAAGGGACCTACCACTGTCTTTGATGCAGAAAAATATGTGATCTACTAGGATAGATACTAATGAGCAGCCAGCAGCTTCTGTCGATCTCTGTAATGCAGCACGGGAAAATAAGAGAGCATAATTAGGGAAAGGAAAAGGCAATACAGTAAAAGTTTTACTAATAGCAAGGCAAAACCTGTTGGGACTTCAGATCAACGTCTCCCCTATTGAGGCAAACATATAGTCCAGTTAAGAAACGTAGAAGTGCACGTAATCCTGTTCAAAAAAATTGGAGCTCATCAAGAAACAAAAATGTGACTATAAAACAGATTTCATAAGGGTTGTGCTCTAACCAGGTTCACTTAGTGCAGGACAAACAGCTTCACCAATATGTAGTTGAACTTCCAGACCAAGGGGATCATTAAGCTCGGTTCTTTGCACTGTTATCTGAAAATTTATACAAGAAAATATAAATAGAAAGCATCTCTCCATGGGCACAAAAGGATATCTAGCATAGACTCTATTTGGGAAGGATTTGAGAAGGCTTTATGTGAAATTTTACATATTTGTATTCAAAATATTTTCAGATGTATATTTACTCAAACCTTGATCATACAGCTTCGTCCCAGAAAGTTATCTAGTAAGTGTAAATAATCACAAGCAATATTTTACAAGTGAAAACAGTTACAAGTAATTAAAGCCTAACTTTCCCAAACAGAGTCATTATAGCTGTAAGAAAGAAGGGCTCAGTAACAAGCCTTTCACAAGTTTCTAGCACTTTACATAAGCCTGTCCTGATATTCCTTCGAGAAAGCGCTCCCCACCAAAGAACACACGTTTTGCACCATCATCATCTCTCTTGTTGACTCCCTCTTCTGAGAGGCGTGCATCCAGAAACATATCTGGATGCGGCAGTAGATCGGTAGACAAGGACTCCCACTCAAGTTTCTGTAAGTATCCTCATAATAATAAAAGAAAACAAATAAGATATTAAACAATATGCACAACAAGACATAATAGACTAACATGTGCTTTTATAGAAATGATTCATTGGAGAGAATGGAAAAAAGAGAGGAAATATGCATGCTTGAATCCACTTAAATTGAACCACATGAATTCTACTTTGTTTAGATTTTTGAAAACCAATACACTAGTAATAAAGTTTCCGTTCAAGAACGAAAGAAAAAAATTTATGGGTAGTAAGAACAAAAATAGCTTCTACTGCCTATTTTAAGAGCAGCAGAAACATTAGATTTCAGTATATAGATAAGATAAGCAGTACAAGATGACATTACTTTGAATAGGTAAATGAACTTTTTATTGCTGGAGAAATCTCTTGCTTCCTTGAGATTTACAACCTGTCATCAAAAAGACACGCTGTTAGTTAATCTGGATTAATAATCCATGAGATATGGCATGCACCCAAAGACTTGCCTGCCAGTTTTCATTTGTTGTATACAGTACAAGGCCTCTGATTGTAATTGATGCCATCGGAGGTGTCCTAAAAAGAGAAGAAATGCAATTTTCATCATAACGGGTAATTCTATTTTTACATCTGTAACAGGATCTAACTGCTTGTTACAATTCATATCTCTGAGGAAATCTTTCAACAAAATTCCATAAGTATTGTTTACAGAATATATCAGCAGTACACCACTACACCTACACAGTCATACCAAGAGATCTGTTTCATTTACATGAGATAAAGTCCTAAAGAGGGGTATAGGATGGTACTGAATTACCAAGTTGCCCCACCATGATTTCGTGAACCTCCTCGAGTTTCAAGTAGAAGATTGACAGTGCCGACTTCTATGGTCATTCCATCTGCAATCTAATGTAGACAAAATTCTAATGTATCAAATATGCATATACTTGACTTTTAATCTTACCAACACACATCTCAGGTGAAGACAATCCATTTATTGGGAACAAACAAATATACTGAATACACATTGCAACTGACAGTTTGGAAGTCTGTCCGACACTTCATGTACATCCAATCATTCATCACTGACACCATAATACTGGGCCTATCCTATAGTATCATTTTTAAATCTTCCAAATCAACCATTCTTACTTGCCAAATTACCATTTCCTATTTCATCTTATGCCACTTTTCATAACACTACTATCCCTCAGATCTAGAACTCTGGGAAGTGGAAACACAATATTAGTTTCAACTTTCAACTCAGTATGGTGAGCATTAAAGATGTTAGTCTAGGTTAAAGGAGTGAAAAAATCCAGTACAAACACATTGGAAACAAGGAATGCTAATTATGGACACGTGTTGGGAAGCACCTCCCTTCCTGTCTTACAATAAATCCCTTCCTATCTTACAATAAAGTGAAATAATATACAGAGATTTTGGTTTCTTATGATTAATTTAGTGTACAACTGCATATAAAGAATTATTTCTCAGCAGCAGACAAAGCAAACAATATAGCGTCTGACCTTATCAGCAAATCCGTAACCAGCACCTCTCCCTGAACTACTAGATGCAGAACTGCAGAGAGTGCCAGAAAATTTTACAGCCAGATCACAATAAGTGAATCAAAAAGGACGAAACAAAAGAGCATAAAGAGCTTCATAACACCTGCTTGCAGTTGAGCATGAATGTGGGTCCAATTTTTCTTCCAGAACCAAATCAAGCCGGTCAATTTGCACAACAATTGGCTCTACTTGCACACTGCTAACAGATGGAAGCTGAAAACCAGCAGGCAGCCAAACAGACTTCATCAAATCACAATGTCACAAACCCACTGATTGATTACATGGTTAATTAGCTAATTGGCTTAAGTCAACTATAAATAGATTAAGCTTGAACAGGAGTTCTCTAATCTTACTAAACAACACATTTCCACTGAACTTGTTATCCCTGTTGCTTATATTTCATGACAATCAGACATTGCAATGAAGGCATTCATGACTTCTACTTATCCAAACGAAAATCAATTCCAGACAAACAACAGATATTGAGTGGACAGCAAGAATTGCTCACCGTGATCTCCAATATTCCAACTTTGGCTGTGGTAACATGAAGTGCCGGTGGCAGCCCCATACTTGAATGTAAAGCATCGCCATCGATATCTGCCACATAACAATCAAACAATGAAATCGAACAAACCTCTAATCTAGATCAAAATTCAGCAAGTCAAACCTAAAATCCGACCTCAATTGAGCCACCGATTCCACCATATCAAATTCCAACTCATCTAACCAAATAAAACAATCCAACAGGCACAACGGACCCCAACCAAATCAAATTCCCCGTTCTCGCTCCATAAACAAACAAGAATCAACGCCAATCAATAAACCAAATCTGAAAACAGTAGCAATCCGGTGGAATATTATATACCTAGGTTGGAGAGCTGCACCTTACGGCCTTGTAACTTGAACTGATCTCTGCTAAAGGATTTCAGCCAATACTTGAGAGTGTACTCCAGAGCTCGAGCCAATATGGACTCCATTGAATTCCGTTGGGGCTTTTTCTTCCGTTTCCTTCTACGACTTTCCTTCTGGCGAATGTTTCGGAGTTGTGCTGATCAGAGGCCAGGAAGACGGAAACGGAGAGGCGGTGTCGGAAAACCAGAATCGATTTTGGTTGATGAGAGGTGGTGAGAAGGGAATGGATTATGGAGGCTTTTTGAGGAGTGGGGTTTTTCTGCTCTGCATGTTGAAGGCATTTTCTTCGGACAGAGGGGAAGAGAGAGAGGTGGCACGTGCGAGGGCGAACTTTATGTAGGGCTCAGCACGTGACAGAGCGATGTGGGAAAGGAGGCGGGGATAGCATTGGATCTTGCAGTCGACGCCTGTAGGGCCCACTTGCCAGAGACCCGACAGTCCTTAAGCTTAAACGGAAAAGGAAAATAAACTGAAGTTTTACTAACTAGTTAAAGACCCGTACCATGTACGGGTAATGATCATTTTTTTCGGTAATTTGGTATTTACTATAGTCTATACTATATATTAATTCTTATATATAAATAGATTAAAATGGGAATTGAAAAGTTAAGTTAATTAATATATATCTTTTATAGAAAGAAATTTAAAGATAGATAATATTGTTTCAAAGATATATATTAGATGAGTAAAAAAAGGATAAAATTAAAGATTAGATAATTAAATAAATTTTAAAGATAAATAATATGCCTTTAAAGATAGATATTTGATGGGTAAAGAAAGTTAAAGATTAGATAATTAGGAAAAATAAACCATATAAAATTGTTAATAAAGTGGGGCCAGAATTAACGTGGAGGCTCGAAATTCTCCGGCTTTAATATATAGTATAGATACTCCGTAATTAGTTCATTTCTTGTATCAAAGTCTTGATTCACTTTCTGAGTTGAAAGTATTTTTTGGTTAAAAATTTGTCTCAAAAATGTAAAAATAGCAATATGATTTGGAGTGTAGAAAAAAAAAGATAAAATTTTGGGAGGAAAATTTGTTTAGGTGAGAACTGAGAAGTGAAACAAGACCCATATATAAGGAAAATATTTTATGTTTCAATAAAAATAACTTGAGGTTGATTCACATGAAAATGCTCCTTAAGATACAAATTGTAAACAATTAGGAGCCATTGGATTAAAGAAATGGAGGGCTGAGATTGGATGGTGAAAAAAATATAAAAATTAGATGTTAAATAGACACGGTGGCAATTTTGTGATTATAGGCAAAATCATGGGCATAAGAGGGATTTCGGAATTAGGCAACTTTGCTCCAGCTGCCATTGGAGCGTTCATCTCTACCTCGGTACCTCTTCATCTCTCTCAGCTCTTTGCTCCTTCTCCGCCCGCTTCCTCCTTCAAAATCGACACAGGTGAGTTGCACAATTAGTTCCGGCCAAGTACTTCTACCGACTTGTCGCTGATTCGTAGTCAATTAGGGCTCCTCCAAGCCTAAGGCCGGCGCTCTTAGAGCTCTGATCCGATGGCAGAGTGGCCGAGGCCGACGGCGGGCCCGAGGAGGCCAAATTGGCGCTGATTCGAATCGTCTCAAGGACTAGAAGTTGCGCATCCTGCGTAGACGCCGACATAGTCTACCCCATCGATCTAGCCGGCAATGACTTAACCTTGATCGACAACATTGGAGGGGAATTGGAGCGGAAGGGTTTGGGAGGGGATGGAGAAGCTTTCTATGGCTAAGAAGCAGAGGCGGTGAATAAACCAAAAAATCACTCTTTGTTACATTTGAACAAAAAGCAACTTGAACTGATTGTGCAGAAGAATTGACGGTATTGGAAATAGGATTTTCAATAAGATTATAAAACTGTTGCTGCCTATAAGAAAAGGAAGGAACATTTTGGGATAAAGAAGTAGAGGAAAATTAAGGAATTGAGGAAACAACGTTTGGAATCTGTTGTTGATCCACCGTATGATGCAACAAGTGAGGCTGCTCATTTTACTAGATTTCTAACATTTTTGAATGCTAAAGCAAAGATTGGGATTGAGAAGTTACTGCTGCCTGGAGCTAAGGCTGGCTAACTTGAGCATTTTCTTCAGAGTTGTTATAGCGTTTGAGTTGTATACTTGTGATTTTCATGAAATGGATTGATTCCCTTCTGAAGAATGAAGATTAGCTAGACGTATTTAAGTATGATATCTCTATGTATAAAGAATTAATTACTACCTCTAACACATTTTAGGACGATGTTCACGTATTTAAGTATCATGTTCACGTATGTTAGATGTACGTTCACGTATGTGAGTATCATGTTCACGTATTTTAGATGTACGTTCACATATTTGAGTATAATGTTCACGTATTCAGTATTTAAGTATCATGTTCACGTATTTTAGATGTACATTCACGTATGTGAGTATCATGTTCACGTATTTTAGATGTACGTTCACATATGAAGTACTTGTGTTCACGTATTTTAGATGTATGTTCACATATTTGAGTATAATGTACACGTATGTGAGTATCATATTCACATATTTAAGATGTACGTTCACATATAAAGTACTTGTGTTCATGTATTTTAGATGTATGTTTACATATTTGAGTATAATGTTCACGTAATGGAGTATCATGTTCACGTATTTTAGATGTACGTTCACGTATTTGGGTATCATATTCACGTACTTTAGATGTACGTTCACATATAAAGTACTTTGTGTTCACATATTGTAGATTTATGATCAGATTAATGTTGTCAAATTCGTGCACACATATATGTAAAGCTTTCGAATTTGCACAATTATAAAGCATGATATCTCTCTCTATATATAAAATTATAAAAGGACAAGTTGGGCTATAGTAAAAACAAATGAGATAATTCGACGGAGATAGCAAGTAAAAATAAAGAAAAAGGTTGATCACAATTTATTATGTCTGTTTTCATGTTCACGTATTTTCTTTAGGTATTCACATATTTGACGAGGTTGTTCACATATTTTATGACGTGGTTCACATCTCACTAAAGATTATAGATTAATCCCGTTCACATATTACATGTCTTTGTTCACATATTCCATGTTTTTTTTCCATATATTTCATATATCAACATGTTCACATATTTCATATATCTATATGTTCATATATTTCACGCCTATGTTCACATATTTTATACGGGTGTTCACATATTTCATACGGGTGTTCATGAATTTTACCTTTTTTACATGGTTGATACTATAACCGAATTTAACTCTTTCACAAGCGTTTATGAAGTGTTTAGGCCCACTAATTTGGCGAAGCTTCTGATAAAAAAAAAACTAATTTGGCGAAGCTTTATGATACAGTATTTGATTATAGAATGGACCGAAAACCCATAATAGCATTTGAGGTTGTAGTTTGCAAAATGAATAATTTATCATAAATTGTTCTACTGCAAGCAAGCAAGTCTTTTGTCCAATGAATAAAAGCTTTATGATACTTGATCACAAATTGGACTGAAAACCCACTCTTCTGTTATATTTTCATGTCCAAAGAATAACATGAAACAACCGATGGTCATTTTGCAATGACCTCTGTTCTTGGTTTGTATTCAATTCCCAACAGTGGCGTACCCTTCCATCTCCTCCATTATCTTCTTCTCCAAGCTCTCAACTGAGAAGCTCACTCTTCCAACTTCAATCACCTAATTACGTCCAAATTTTGTTCCATTCGAGTCGAAATCTTCAAATTCGACCCAACCTAGGTCGGATCCAACTAAACTGAGCACTGATTCTCTCTCTTTCTCTTACTCGAAATATTGCGGATCCAGATCTGCATTTTATTGTTCTTCCATCCCAGATCCCAAATCCCTCTTAACCTAGGTCTTGACATACTGATCGTGAAACTGAGCTAAGTGACCTTAACATTGGTCAACGAAGAGGAACTTGTGAACGCCGTACTTTCTGAGGTTGTGAGATACGCAAAGGAGGGAGACGGCGGTGACGAGCGTGGAGCAGACGAGGATCTCGAGCTCGAAGGCCTTGATGAGGTACTTTTCATAATCAGAGGAGCAGTAGTAGAATTTGATGACAAGGACCGGAATCGCGACGCCGACGAAGAGGAAGGGAAGCTAGGAGAGGACGAAGCCCGAAGTCGAGTATTGGCAGAAGCCGAACCACCAGAGGAAGGATTCCAGACGCCGGAGCGCTCTGTATAGCTCCAATTGCTGATCGTCGGACTTCGGCGCCGGTGGCGGAGGATCCACCACGAGAGACGCAAAAGGAAAAGGGGAAGGGAAAGCTGGGCAATAAAATGACTTTTTTGCCCCCATTTTCTTAAAAATGAAAAAGAGGAGATCTTTTAATCTTAGCCGTCCATTTACATAATCTGATGGCTATTATTTGTTCGTAATTTTTAGGTTAGGGAGAATTTTTATTTGAACCAAACCCAAATAACTTTTCTAGTCGTACATTGTTAAGTCAAGAAGTTTTTGCTCAAACAAAAAAAAGTCAAGAAGTTATAGGCCCAATATAAAACGATCCAAAAGTCATGTGAGCCCATTAACATTTAATTGAGTTTCGAAGAAAGAGACTTTGTCAGAAGGAAAAGTGGTAGAAGAATGGGAATATATGAGTTGACGATGAGGAGAGGGCAGTGTTCTAAAAAACGCTAGGCGGAAGCTGGGCGGTGGGATGGAGCCTAGCGCCTAGGCGGCTAGGCGGGGGCCTAGGCGGATTTGAAAGTTATTAGAAATATAAGATTATTATTCTTATTTGGTGAGAATATAGAAAAAAATAAAAAACAATCTCATGTTAATATTTATGTATATATTGGCACCTAGAGCCCCATCTAGTCTCAACACGGACCCGCCCAGCCCGCCTAGGAGGTCGACTAGGCCGCCTAGGGGCCCGCTTAGACCGCTTAACCAACTAGCCCAGCCGCCTAGTAGCTCGTCTAGACCGCCTAACCAATTAGCCCACCTGCCTAGGCGCCCGCCTACACCGCCTAGGTGCTCGCTTAGCCCACTTAGCCGCCCAGCCAACCGCCTAGGACCTAGTCGGGACAGTGGGGCACCGCCTAGCAGCTAGGCGGGAGCCTAGACCGATTTTTAGAACACTGGGAGAGGGATAGCGTTGGGCTCGGATATCTCAAAAAGATTAGGGTGTTTTCAACGATAAGATATACTAGGGAGGTTGGGAGATATATAAGATACATATTCTCATGTAAAAAGGAAAAAAGTTTGAGTTCAAATTTTTTTCATTCAATCTTTCATGTCAGTTTCTCCGAGCAATATGCTATATACGTGAGGAATTCAATTAAGACCTCGATTTTGGATGTTGAAAGGATTACATTATTTTTCACCCGAAACAATTTGACGCCTACTGTGCGGTCTCGATAAGACTATAAAGAATCTCACAAAGTCACGGACGTTAGTCGCTTCCAACTTCTGATGGCTTCTTCTAATACCCCCTCTCATAGGAGTGATTATCGGGTGAATACTCCCACGTCGAGGGGGCACCAATTAACACCTATCAAGAAGAAAAGATGGAATTTGCCCAAAGACTCTGCGATTTGCAAAAAGAGTCGGTAGATCAGCGCAAAAGCTTTTAGACCACGATGGATCGCATTAGTAGCGTGAACTCTTTGCTGAAAGCAAGTCTAGTTGTTTTCCTCTTCCAGACCAAACACAAGGATGACATGCACGGTGGGAGGGTTATTAATGCATTTAAACATCGTTGGCGGGGAAGAAGGGTTTGGAGGTCCATTCAACCAACTTGTCACGGACTACATAACTTCACTCGCCACTATGATTGGAGTACCACATCCTTATCGACGCAACATAGGGCCCATCTAGAACTCAAACGCTACTTAGTAACACTCCACTCTACGAGAGATATCTCGCTTGTCTACTCAAGAAATATGTGGGCTACTGTTGAAAAAGACGACCTTGATAGGAGACGTCCTCGTGACCTCGACGAGGTCATCCAGAGAAAGACACCGCGAACGTCTTACCAGGTTCGCCAATTAGATGGCAAGGATCCCTTAAGTCACTAGACCCATCCCAAGAAGGCAATAGATGGGTATGATGAATCCCCTTTCAGTGCCTATATAGCTAGAGCATTCCCCACCTTGATGGCCTACTAATCTCCTTGTCCATTGAAAATGTGCTCATGAAGAGATTATTAATCCAATTCAACTATCATTTCTATGGGGAAAATGTTAGAGTTACCACATGGGTAGTCTACCCTAATGACTTGTATGATGAGTTGGCAAAAATAATAATGAAATGGACATGACATGGCAATATGATTTTTACCTTTATTGTCCTCACATTTAATGCACCTTTAATATTTCGTTTTGATTAGCTTATAAAAAGAAACGATATCCTAATTTTTTCTTTCCCTATCAAAAAATACACCTTGTCTTCTAGGAAAGAAAATTTTATTATATTTGTGTCACTAGATTGATGATCAAGCCCGTGGGGCTGTATTTTTTTCCCGTATAATTTATTTGTATCATGTGAAATTTTATAATATCTCATCTATATGGACTTCACTAATATATATTTTTTATATAGGTTTTTGGAAATAAATTATGTATTATTTATATATTAGTAAGAGAACAGTCTTTAAAATATTTACCTTGAGCGTAGTATTTTCTATATTATTCAAAAAATATTTGATTTGCATGTATAAATAATATTTTTTATACATGCTATGGATGTGTGAATATCAATATATAATAGAAGACTAATACTTATTTTTGTGATATATCGAACCAAATTTGAATATTTTGAATACTAATTGTATCAAATAATTTTGAAGAGTTTAGTAACATCTGTAGGAAGAAAGTGTATTTTGAATTAGTTTTATGTTTTATCTTTTATCTTTAGACTTTATGGTATTGGATTTACTTTATTTAGTTCCCCAGCCCAAAATATTAGTTTATAAAAACAAACGCTTAACGAAAGATATATAATTAGCGATATACTAAAAATTAACGTTATTATCTTAACAACATATATAGAGAAAAAGTAAGCTTTGGAGAAAATGAAGTTAGGAAAAAAAAAACTTAAAACCCTGATAATTTGTTATGACTGATCTCTTAAGATGAATTATGTGTAGAAACATGGTATGTATAAAATCTTATGAAATGACATGATGTATATGATATTTATAATAGAATTATCTTAATTAAAATGAATGTGGTATTGCACAATGCTTATTCTGTATCATAAAATGTGCTGAACTATTGGATAGAGATATGCTTCAACTATGATATATGGTTTTCTTTTAATTGTAATAGAAAAATCTCTCAATAAACATGAGATTTTTTTTTAAAGATGTTACACCTAATTTTATTTATTACATGTATACTTTACAAACAATTTTGTAAGTTCACACGGGGCAAGATTTTATTTAGTACATGTTTATAAACTCAGATAATTAAATAAATCGCAACATTCTTGTAAGTACGAATCTCTGTTGTACTTGTACAGTAAGCGGCTAATGAATGGATTATAAAAAGCTTCTAGGATATATTAATAATCAATTAATAGGTAATGATATAATAATTAATAAGTTATATATATGAATTTGAGTAACTTGCTATGAAGAGGGAGAGAAAACTATATAAATCTGTATAAAATACTTAACATTCATTATGCTAAAAACCTTTCTTTATAGGTTTATTGATTATTGGACAATAGAGTGACTTAATTAATCTCGGCCAAATCTCACAAGTCTCAATTTCAATATGTTTGCATTCTTATTACATTTTTCTTGTCTTTATACCAATATTTTTTGTACAATAATATAATTTTTATAAGATATGACTTAATATTTTTAGAGAGAGAGAGAGAGATAAAATTTAAATCAACTCAAAAGATAATTAATAATCAATATATATTATAAAAGTTAATCGTTTTTAGTCACGGCGTGATTCTAGCTTCACATCACATTTAGTAGAAAAACTAATTTTGTCACTTTATTATTTGATTTATGTAAAGAAATTTATTATTTTTAAATTTAAATTATTTTCTATACTTATATGATCACTTTTAGTTTTTTTATCTACCATATTTGATTTTTTCTATCATGATAACAAACTTTTTTTTTCCGGTATTGGCCATAATTTACAAGAACATTTTGTGTGTGCTTTGAACCCACTTCTGTTTGTGAAAAAGAGAAAATTCAGAAGCGGATCTTTAAAAAAAAATAAAGGCGAAAGAACTTATTTACAAAATAATCCCAAAAAACTCTCAATTTATACAAATGCCTCTTTTGTTCCTAATACAAACATTTAAACATGCAAGTGGTCGTTTTTGAACCATCAATTTAATTTTGACCTTACCTTATACTATCTAAAAACCTATTTTTATTATTCACATTATATAGAGTTTTCCTATTGAATTTCTTCTTAAATATTTATAAATAAAAACTTTTTTCAATTATTAATTCTTAAAGCATCATAAGGAAAAATCTTTTACATATAAGTTAAGCAAAATGTTTGAATATTGGATTCAACTTATCTATACTATATATTAAAGTCGAGACTTTTTGAGCCTCCAAGTTAATTCTGGCCCCATGGCCCCCGCCTCATATTACATAAATTTTAATCAATTATATTTTAACAATCATATAATCCTAAGTTTAACCACCCTAAACTAACTTTTGGTGAAAACAAAACTACTTGGACCAAAATACCCTTTTAAAGTTTTTTTTCATTTAACTCTGTTTAGTTATTCATTTATATAAAATAATAAAAATTATTTAACTATTTTTTAGAAAAAATAATATTTTTGAAAGATTTTTAAAAAATAATTAGAAGAAAATAACAAAATTTACTTTATACGGGTATTTTGGTCAAAATTTGATAACTTTTCACAAGAAATTAGTTTAAGATGTTTAAACTTGGGTGTTTACATTATAAAAGGCAGTTTTACTCAAAAGAAATTTTGAAAGGTGGATTTTTAAAAAAGTTTGTTTTAAAAGGTGGTTTTTGCTGGAAAAAAACTTGTAATACTATACTATAGAACTCTTCTATTCCCTAACTTTTAGGTTATAATACAATAATATACTCGTTTATTTTGTATTAGAGGATATAAAATTTAGAATAAACACTAATATAGATGTTACGAAACCTGAGAGAAAAATCTAATTGGCTAAATACCTCAATAAACTAATTTAAATATATTACATAACTCAAACCAAAAATATTGCATACTTCATACAATAACTAGATGTATAGAATTGCTTACGAATATTGGAAAAATAAGTTATACTATTGAAATGGGTTAAATTATCTATTACATTAGTCTAATGTAATACTTTTTGTTGGTCGAAGTCTAATGTAATACTAGTGGTATGCTAATGCTACGTACATACTAACAGCTAATGCTACGTACATACTAACAATTTGCTAAGCGTCAGTACATAACTACTCCATAATTAGGAATTAGGAAGGTAATTTTCCTTTTAGATGTGACCGAAATTAGGAATGTAATTTAAATTTTATTAATGTCCATAATTAATCCTCTAGTACACAATTACACTTAT
Organism: Polygonum aviculare; assembly: GCA_934048045.1. Taxonomy (NCBI): domain Eukaryota; kingdom Viridiplantae; phylum Streptophyta; class Magnoliopsida; order Caryophyllales; family Polygonaceae; genus Polygonum; species Polygonum aviculare. Next base: position 31,332,285 of record OW204026.1, read on the forward strand.
TAAATAACATGCAATAATGTATTATGATATGGCAATAAGGTGATGACATGGTAAAAAAATGGGTGAATTGGCAAAAGGGTAGACTACCCTATGGGTATCTCTATCACTCCCCTTTCTATGGGTATTGTTTAGACCCGGCAGAAAGTGATCTGGACCCGAAACCCGAACCGAACTGACCCGACCCGAACCCGAAATTTGACCCGAACAACGAAAAATGAATCATCCGAACATGACCCAGACCCGATCTGAACCCGAACCGAACCGAAATGACCCGAACCGAAATGACCCGAACAAAATGTAAACCGAACTGACCCGAACCCGAATTGACCCGAACCCGAACTGACCCAAACCCGAACTGACCCGAACCCGAATTGACCCGAACCGAACTGACCCGAACTAAACTTGACCCGAAGTAACCCGTTCCGAAATGACCCGATCCAAAACGACCCGAACTAATTCTGACCCGAAATATTATAAATATTGTTCTATATTATGTTATGTATTAATTTACTACATAATACATATATCTATTAAAATGAATTAAATTATCAAGCGTGCGAATCAAGTAAGCAGGTCAGATCTGGTCGAAATCTCGGAAATATCGTCACCCGAAACTGAACTCGATCCGTCATTAAATTTTTCTGAAAAACCGTCTTAAAATAATTTATTAGAAAGTGACCTATGTTTTTAATAAAAGCATTGACATTATTACCCAAACAAGTATGTAACTTAAGTTTAGCTCTTACATATTACAATAAGGGTTAAATATCATATTAATCAAGAAAGACTATATATTTAAAAACATAAAGAATGATGTTTCCATCTAAAACAACATACATAGTTTAACAAATGAAATATATCATAGTATTAGAATATCTTTATAAATAGAATGAAAATAACATTATGTATAGTTTTATAAATAGAATATGGATGATAAACACATGTATAATATTCTGATAAATAGAATATGGGTAATAAACCCTAAACCCTAAACCCTAAATAGAATGGAAATAACATATTGTATAGTTTTATAAATATGGGTGAAAAAAAAACTTTAGGGCTCACGATGAGTATGACCCGCACAATAAGAAAATAAAGAGAGATGGAGTTTCGAACAACCGATCATTTACAACATTTCTAAACTCTATACTAATATACTATGGTCTACTCTACAGTCTACACCACCAAGTAGGGGTGAGCAAACGGATTATCCGATCCAATCCGAAATAGCGAATATCCGAATTTTTTTGGTCAAACTTAGCAATCCGTATCTGATCCGTTATTAATTGGATATCCGATAAGAAATATCCGTTTGGATCGGATATCCAAGACTGAATATTATGGATATCCAAATTATCCGTTTTAGCATTCTTTTTCAAATTATATTATTAAAAATAAGAAAGTTATGAATAAATAAAAGATATAACTATCCAATCTAATTAATGATACGTCATGGATGTGTCCATGATATGTTATCCAATCTAATTAATGATTTATGATACAAGATAAGCCTGAATGTGCCAGGAAGTATATAATACAAATAGTAATTATTTTTTTTAAATTAACTAAGTAGAAATTATATCTAAATTTTTGTCAATAATATGTAGTAACTATGTTTTATTACATGACACATTAAAGTATTCATTAAAGTGTCCAAACTTTCTACGTTAAAAACTTACCGTTGCGGGTGGTCTTATAATTTTAAAAAAATTGAATCCAAAGAACACTCGAACCCGAATTGACCCGACCCGAAATGATCCGATTCGAAGCAATCCGAAAAGGACCCGAACCGAACTAGACCCGAACCGAACTGGACCCGAACGGAAATGGCCCGAACCGAAATGACCCGAACCCGAACTGACCCGAAATATTATGACCCGAAACAACCCGAACCCGAACTAGACCCGAACCCGAACATGACCCAAATCCGAACCGAACCCGAACCGAACCGAACAAGACCCGAAATACCGTTTGACCCGAACGGACCCGACCCGAACGACCCGATCCGAATTGACCCGAACAACCCGAATTGCCAGGTCTAGTATTGTTGGGCCCAAAAAATTATTAGGCCCAATAAATAAAGGTCCAAATTTTATGTGAGCCTAACATTAGTTAGCTTTGAGGAATCTCGAAGAAATCTTCAAGAGGTTTGGTCAAGAGGAAAGTTGGAAGAGAATAAGAATGTGGGATGATCTTTAAGAAACTCAAAATCAAGAAAGTTCATTAAAAGGAGTATTAATACCAAAGATATTTAAGAAACTTGCCAGAGGGTAAGAAGCTCGTTATAGACTTGCCATTAAAAAGCTAAGAGACGTGATCATCTTAGGATAGCGAAACAGAAGTAGAGTGTCTAGACATGTATCATGGATTGGATGCTTTGAATACGAAAAGAATATAATTAGCTAAAGGTTATTCACAAGATGTGTAGAAAGATATTTTAACAAATTATCTTGTAATCTCTAGATAGATATCTCTTGGTGCATAAGTAATCTAGACAGAGATATAAAACCTAATAAAGGAATCATTTGAGGATATTCATACATGCATCAATATATATTTTCTATCATTTAACGCAAGGTTCTCCGTACGAATATCGCTCGGTTGTGACCTTCATTGTTAGACAATCAAATAAGGCTCACCACTTCTTCTTTTTGTCTACAAACAATTTTGCATCCACCATGAAACCATAGTCGAAAAAAGTGTCAACCATTAGCCCTAAGTTTCCACCATGTTAGCCGAGGAAACCCATACTCAAAACCCGAACCAAAGAGCTACCAACGACCTAAAGAGTTTCCCAGGCCATTGCGACGTTCACTCCTTCGATGATCATCAAGCCGAATTAACACCCTTCTTGTAGAGGCTTTAGAGTATCAACAAAGACAATGAACAACTACCAAGTAAGGAGGTTCATCAAGCAATCGTCACTCATCAAGTGAGAACGTTGAACTTTATGCTCAATTGCAATCGTCTTCGTTCGATTCAACACTAGGACAATTCAACACTAGGACGATAGGAAACGTTGGTAATCTGGTGACATGCTTCAATCTTGAAGGGAGCCCTGAACCATCCACTCCACCATCGACTCAAGCCCGATCAACAACAAAGTACGCCACCCCCTTTTGCAATCATCCCAGGAATCCCAACGTCGCTATAGTCACAAAGGTTGCGACATGGGAAGGAATTATGCTCCACTAATCACTCTAGGTTGATCTCACTATCAACTAAGGGTGTTAAAAAAAATAAACGATTCATTAATTCCTATTTTGAGATCCAATTTGTTAAAATCTAAATACATTGGAATTGATATTATTTAAATTCGTTATTAAGTGGTTTAATTAAAATTGGCTTATAAAAGGAAAAATTGCTCAAACGAACCTCAAGTATCAACTAAAAATAATCCGAAGGTTGAAAATCACCTCTAAAGATACGAACTATTACAATATTAATCAAAAACAATATGAAATTACTTTCAGACAAGTTTTCCGGTAGAATAGATGATGTAACAATTGAAAATATATTTACAAAGTGCAAAACAATACTCTGTATTAAGTTATTATCATCATTACATCATCGATTCCATTAGAAAACTTATCGAAAAATGATTTCGGATCGTTTCTTGTTAATATTGTGATACAGTAGTTTGTATTGCCGGTTGTGATTTTCAAATTTTGGACTATTTTTCATTGAAAGTTGATATTTGAAATGATTTTATGTCATTTTTCCTAAACAAAATCAAGGGTTGTCTTAATTTTTGTTTTTGTTTTTGTTGATTACTGCCACGTATTGATCAACACAGTAATATAAAATTGCCTTGAATATAAACCAGTACAACATGAACATAACATATATCGACTATGTATCTTATGCATTAATGAAAGATTGTGAATAAAGGAAGTTTTTGGCTTTTCATCAATGATCGGAAAGAAGAAAAAACAACAAAAGAAATGGAGAAAAAAGGAGCAAGGGAGAAAGAAGACGGTCATTATCGAATTTGGAGAAAATGTTAACATCGATTGGTATAAAACGAACAATACAATCCACGTATTAACATGTGTTTTTCCTAATTAAATATCGGTACTCTTGCCTTGACCCTTGACCCTGACACATTTTAGAGTTCAAGGAAAGCAATACCAAACATAAACAGCTCCTTTTCATCTGTTTTACATTTTATATAATTTTCTAACAAAAATGTTTTTACTCACATTTCCTTCTTCAACGTGAAGCCTCATTATATATTCTATATATGTATAATAAATACTGCTCCTCATGTATTATTTTATTGAATATATCTTTGATTAAATGATGCGGTCCAATTCCACACTTTTACTCACATTTCCTTTTTTATTATTTCCTTTTTTAATCATTCATACTTTTACTATTAATTGAGAATATATATATATAATTGAACGATTGTAATTGTAAATCTTTGTTTTAAGGCAATCAAGTCCATAATTATGATTTAGAAATAGTTTTTTTTAATTAACTAGTATTATTTTATAAAAATAAAATATTTCATTATTTATAATTTTCATAGTACACACATATGATAATAAAATCATTCCATTTATTCGAATAAGACTGTATATTGTTCGAGAGACATTAACATTTAACTATAAAAAAACAACCAAAATAGTGTCGAACAATTGTCACGGGCGATATCGGACATAGATACCTAGTTGAAAATATATAAATAAAATACTCCAGATTCCAATTACTTTGGATTTTGTTTCTCCTATTTGACCAAGAAAAAACTAATAATTAACAAATAACAACCATTGCAAAATTTATAAAAGGAAGTAAGTATACAAAAGTAACAAAACATGAGACAAGAAAGTTATACTAATCAAACTAAAATAAGCCACACATGAAACATTCATATGATTCTCATGATTATGATTTATGATTATCTCCAAAGGCAGATAGAAGTGATAAATGACCAAGTCTCATGTCCCCATCTCTCTGCCTCAAACAACCCCCTTTGATGTCCACATTAATAATCAAGATTAAAGATCAAAGAAAAACATATTTCTCTTTATATTTTTGTGACATTTGTGAAACTAATAGCCCCTGAAAATTAACTTTCCTACATATAAATAAGTAAATAACCTGCATGCTAAGCAATACATAAACGGTAGGTAAATGACAGCAACTTTAAACTATACCTTTCTCCCTCCAACCCCCTCCTTAACATCCAAACTCACCTTCTTCCTTTGTCAATGCAAACTGAACATCCTCTTTCAACCCTTTAAACTAGCCACCTCTAATGTATATGATAGATTGTATGCTTCCATAGAAATTACTTTCGGGTTTCGGGCTATCTGTAGATTTATGATAATGCAACTTCATATATCTCCAAGTTTAAGGCATGTAACTGTTCTTCCCGCCAAAGGGGTGAGGGAGTTCATCAAGGTGAAAGTCGGTACGAGGAAGCTAACGTATCGAATGTTCTTCTATTCGCTTCTCTTCGTTACGTTTCTTCTCCGGTTTGTGTTTGTTATGACTGCTGTGGAAACCATTGAAGGCCAATCCGATTGCTCTTCTCTAGGTAAGTACTTTGGCTTATGTTGTGCCACTCATTTTTGTTCTATATGACTCATTCTAGTATGAACTCTGAATTTTAGACCATAAAAAGTTTAGTTTCAGATTGCCTTGAAAATTTGAGAGTTGAAACCTTGACTTGATTCTGTAATGGTGGCAGGTTGCTTGGGTAAAAGATTAGGACCCAGAATCATTGGAAGAGACATTGAACAAAATGCAAGTATTTTTGCCTCTTAACTAATTCTTATTTGTTCAGCAAATTTCTTATGAATCTATTTTTATATGTTGCTTTCACCAATTCAGGTGCCAGAAGTCATGTACCAAGTTCTTGAAGAGCCAAGCAATCCCCAAGAGACAATTGAATCCGATGCGAATCTCCCTCAATCTCTAGAAGACTTTGTTGCTCAAATGAAACATGAAAAACCTGATGCTAAAACCTTTGCTACCAAGCTCAAAACAATGGTAATAATAAAAAGCAACACTTGTTTTAGTTCTTCAACATATATAAGTTTTTTTTTTCACATTCTTTTCAGGTCAATTTCCTAGAGCAGAGAACAAGAACAGCCAAGATCCAAGAGTACCTATACCGCCACGTGGCATCCAGCAGCATACCACAGCAGCTCCACTGCCTCGCCCTTCGCCTGGCCCACGAGCACACAACGAACGCTGGGGCCCGCCTACAGCTGCCTAATCCAGAATTAGTTCCATTCCTTGTGGACAACTCTTTCTTCCACTTTGTCTTGGCATCTGACAACATTCTTGCAGCCTCAGTAGTTGCATCCTCATTGGTCCAAAACTCCCTTCGTCCTGAGAAGACTGTGCTCCATATCATAACTGATAAAAAGACGTACTCGTCTATGCAAGCGTGGTTTTCCCTGCACCCTTTGACGCCCGCCGTCATTGAGGTGAAGGCATTGCATCATTTTGATTGGTTTTCTAAAGGAAAAGTGCCTGTTTTGGAGGCTATGGAGAAAGATCAAGAGGCTAGAGCACAGTTTAGAGGCGGGCAGTCAGCGATTGTCGCTAATAACACTGAGAAGCCTCATGTGATTGCTGCTAAGTTGCAAGCTCTTAGCCCCAAGTACAACTCTTTGATGAACCATCTACGAATTTATCTACCAGAGGTAGGGAAATTCAGTCCTATGAGCATTTAGAGATGGGAAAAGCCTGGTACAGTTTTTGATCTGATTTTGTTTTATTGTGTGTGTGCAGTTGTTTCCAAGTCTTGGAAAAGTGGTGTTTCTGGATGATGATGTTGTGGTTCAGACTGATTTGTCACCACTTTGGGACATTGACATGAATGGGAAGGTGAATGGAGCAGTGGAGACTTGCAAGGGAGATGATAAGTATGTAATGTCAAAGAGATTGAAGAGCTACTTGAATTTCTCCCATCCCTTGATATCTAAGAGCTTTGATCCGGAAGAATGCGCTTGGGCGTATGGAATGAATGTCTTTGATCTTGATGCTTGGAGGAAGACAAACATCAGCAGTACATATCACCATTGGCTTGAACAGGTAAGCTGCAGAACATACATAGAGAATTGCATATGTACAACTAAAATGAATCATTTCTATTTTCTTATAGCTAATCAAAATAACTGTTTCTAAATATGCTATATATGTTTCTAGCTGAACCAAACAAGCACTAGTCATTCAGATTATAGCACCAAATGGAGTCACAATATATTGACGAAACAATGTGTTATCTAGCATACAAGAGAATATCATCTGTCTAGTGTCACATTTAACTACAACATAACCACAACTGCCCTTTGATCTATGTATAAGTTTCAGCTAATAGAAGAGACAGTTTTTTGAGTTGGGTTTGTGAAAATGTTGACAATTTTCATTCTGGTGCAGAATCTGAAATCCAACCTTAGTTTGTGGCAACTGGGGACACTACCACCAGGTTTGATAGCATTTCACAACCACATACACACCATTGATCCGTTCTGGCACATGCTCGGCCTCGGTTATCAAGAAAACACGAGCCTAGAAGAGGCCGAGAGTGCAGGAGTTATCCATTTCAATGGGAGGGCAAAGCCATGGCTTGAGATTGCATTCCCTCAGCTCAGACCTCTATGGGCCAAGTATGTCAACTTCTCAGATCCCTTCATCAAGAGCTGTAACATCAGAGAAACTTAAAAAAACATGGAAATTCAGAAGAGTAACAAGACCACCGAACACTTCAGAGTTTGAAGGAAAAGGCAGAAACAGGAAGTCCATTTGTAATTGTAAAATGGAGGAGAAAGTCACCTGTTAGAAATTTTTGTGAGCTTGGGCCTCATTAACCTGAGCTTTCTAGTTTATCTGCCCAAGCTTTTTCCCTTTGGTTCTCTCCTGCTCCCCTATTCTCTGAGATATATGACATATGGGTTTTTTGTGAAGATGTTGATATCTATATCTACAATAATTAAAAGGCACATACTCAACTTCTTACAAAAATCCTAGCTGTTATAATTCAGTTCATGCCAGCTACTCTGTGGAGAATTAAATTTAGCATATAATACACAGAAGAGAAGGCCAGAAGGATGCCTTAATCAAAATCACCTTCTTCTTGTATCAAAAAATGATTACATTCTCAAGCAAATAAAGATGTCTTTGTTTGACATAGATAAAAAGAATCAGTAGGACATGTCATCAAAATGTTGTTCTAACAGAAACTGAACTCACTTCTTTCCGGTTACATTTGAGACCAAATCTCTCAAGAACTTGACAGATTTGGTAACAGGAGAATTAACAGCCATAAGATTATACAACACATTCTCCACCTCAACAATGGAAGGCCGGGATTTGAACTTAGAGACGACCTTCATTTCGCCTCCCTTGTCTTCTTCTTCCACCAACACATTCCACAACTCTCCACCGAAGACGCCGTCTCTCACACACCGAAAGACCACCCCTTGTCTCTTACTCAAAAGCCCTTTAACTTCCAATCCCAAGAACGCATAAACCACATCAAATGACCCTACAAAATCTTGCAAATCACCAAACTCACTCTCATCCTCAAAACTCCACCTGGGGTTGAACAAAACCAAAGGCCTCGGATCAAAACTCTCGCTAACCGCCATGATAGCGGTTAACTGTGACGCATCAGGCGCCAAAAACGCTGCCACGTCAGCAGAGTTCAAAATTCTGTCATCAACTGTCATAACTGTTGTAAGATCAATGTGGTCAACTAAACTGGAAGATGGGGTTTTTTTGAAGGCTTTCATTCCACTTTGCTTCAAAGCAGGATTTGGCCATATGAGTAGAAATTTTACAGAGGACCCTTTTCTCTTGATGGGCATGGCTCCAAAGACGTCGAAAGCGAGTTGAGCTATCGATTCTGGCGAGTCGTCCATTACTGGAATTTCAGCTCTAAATCTGGGTTGCTTTTGCCTTTTCATTTTTCCAGTGAATTGTCTGGGATTGTTGATTGGCTTCTGTAAGGTAGTTGCTAGACTAGTTTTGGCTTGAAGGATGGCTTCTTGCTTTGAAGATGGAGGTTTAGGGGAGGAGGAAGCCAGAGAAAATTGAGGAGAGATGGGTTTGGGTTTTGATTGAAAGGGCTTGCTGGGAAAGAAGATTTGATGGTGGAAATGTTGGAGGTGGATCTGGGTTTTCAGAAAATTTGAAGCCATTTTCTGTGGGAAAGAAAGTGAGGATCTTGGTCATCAGAAGAACACAGCTGCTAATGCTATGCAGAATGATGTTGAATGGATAAGGTGACGTTTTGAAGCCTCAGATTTTTGCCCACTACAGCAAACGTACTTTTTGGCAATTTTTATGAGGGACCCACACCTGGCCAACAGTGGAAATCAAGAAACGGTTTTTTAAAAGTACAAAGAGAAGAACAAGGAATAACTTCTGGAGGTTCTTTAGGAAATACGTAAGATAAATTACGAAGCACCACATCATTCTTATGCCAATTAATTACATATGCCTCTGACTAAATGCTTAAAGGCCAGTAAACATATTCGACCAAAAAAAAATGCCAGTAAACATAAACGATTTGATGTGGCCCATATAGCTAGTTGAAACAAACGTAAACAACACTTTATTCAACAAAACCCTTCTTCAAGCTTTGCTCTCCCATGGCTGGCCCAAAAGCTCCATTTCTTCCGCTATTTGACAACAGCTTTTACGTGTTATGGCCTTTATCCAAGGTAGGCCTTTCTCCAAACAAGTGTAGCAAGGTCTTAGTCATGTACTTAAGTGACAGGTTCTTACATACAACTAAGTTTATGATGTTTTGGGATCGGTCTGACTTCTGAGATTGGATTAATCAGACAAATCAGGCTGAATGTACAACAACATAACTTGCATTTTGTTTTGCTTGGATCTTATCAGCTTTGCCTGTTGATTTCCAAAACTGCAGGATGGTACAAGAAGAGGATTATATGGGGTTGCTCTGGATGGCCTCGGCTGGATACGATCCCCGTGTTATGGTGAAGTTGCACGAGGAGCAGTGGCAACTCTCCGAAGCCGACGGAACCCATGTTATTAGTCCATATTCATCTTTTTTGGTTGCCACTACATATCCATCTGAGAAGAAGAGATTTGAGTTACTTGCCCAAGCTCTAGACAAAGCCATGGCCTTGTTCGAGCTAACCCAGGCTGAGGCTCAGGCTCAACCCGAGTTAGCCCACCCCTAAAACGATGGAACCCGTAGTTGTCTATGTTTTGTTTTGTTTGTGGTTGTCTAAATTTGATGAGGTCTCCTTTACATTTTCCCAGTAAAGGGTTCATATGTTAACTAGTTAAGTATGGGTACTTATCATGAATGCTTTGAGTTGAAGCAACTAAAAAGTGCACTTTGTAAGCATGTATCAAGATTTTCAATCATTATGAAACACATAATTGACAAATCATATGTAACCAACCAACCATACAGACATATAAGATGCATCCTCTTCAATTCAAAGTTTCATCTTTTTTAGCAAACTATACAAAATATGATCATTCAACTCCAGTCTAACTTACAAGACTTGATATCTTCCTTCTTTCTTTTCTTCCTTTCATCTTCAACTGTAACTGTCAGCCAAACAAAGTAGTATTATGTAGACTCTCAGTAATATGTCAGCCATAGCTCAACCGAGATTCGGCTGCTTTCACATTGGTCTGCCTCCTTGGGATACCGATTTCGCAGGCGTTGACTCTAGCCGCGAATCTCAGCGAGCAAAGAGATTCCCCCACCGATGAGGGCTCCGGAGAAATGTTGACAAACATCAAAGTCTTTGAGTCCCCACCAAGACATGGCTATTCATATACAAGACAAGATAACATAGAAGATATGATATCTAAATCAGTTTGACAGGCTAGTAGTAACAACAGATTCTGCAAATGGCCTAATAATGTATTAAATGAATTCAAATTAAGTACAGTATATTTTTGGTTGCCTTTCATCATCCCTCCCACCTAATTAGGTATGTACTTTTTCTGCACCAAATACCTAACTTTTGAGTTGGAAGTTGGTCCAATTCTATTTTTAAGCATTGATATGGACTTATGAGCTGAAATATTACCTGGAGAAGATAGGTCAACTTTGAGTTCCTGAATGGTATATGGTCTTCCTTCTTTGCAAGTGAAAAGATGACATCACTTAAAGAAGATAAGCTCTTGTTGATAGCCTGATTTTAGTTGATGAGGTAAAAAGGAAAGCATTGGTAAGAAACCAAGTAAACTAGTGACAAACAGTTAAAAAACTAGAAAACTAAATGGACAGAAAAGACTTTCGTTGTACAATACCTGTGTTTCCTTTAAGCGGTCTCCGGTTGATCCACTCTTTGAGAGTCGTTCACTTCCCGCTAGATCAATCAGGTTGAGAACACCTTGCACTTGTTGTTCTGTGCTCTGGAAAAATGCAAGTAGAATGGAGTATAAAAATCTGCCTATACATTTACATCAACTTAGAGAGGGTAACAATTGTATACCTCATTAACACCAGAGATCCTCATAGTGAAGACAAAGTGGCTTCGTGACGATTGCTCGTTCATCAAGGTTTTGCCCACGGATCTTCGCAAAACAATAAAATGTTAATCCTTCAAGGTAAATGTACATTATAGACTCATACAGAATCACATCCAAGTTTGAAGTATGAAAGAGCCAGAAGCTTGCTAAAATATGTCTGGTCTTAAGTTTAAAATTAGTGACAAAATTTAATCATTTTAGTGTAATCTTTTCATAAAAGTCAGCTGAAATTTTCTAAGTTTACCTGCTCTGAGCAGCTTTCTCTAACAAATAGGCCACTTCTCTAGGGCTACGAACGTCGACCACAGTGAGATCAGAGACATGAGTGTTTCCATTCGCATCGTGCTTGATGGAATACTGCTTTCCAGGAGTGCCATCTGAGCGAGCTGAATCCGAGCTCGATTTTGATAGTAAATCCCTGATTGTTTCATTATATATCTCCAACATCGAAACCTGCAATTAAATAGGAGAAACAAACCCAAGAATGAACTTAGTCACCAAATATAGGCCAAAGAAGCCTTGCTAAATTGTAAAGTGAAGTTTTACTGTACCTGCAGATCATACTTCCAGCCTTGAGATTGAAGATGCTGCCTTGTCTCGAATATTTGTTCAAGTGAGCGAGGAATCAGTCCCTTCTTCTCCGTATTCTTCGGATTTCCCATCATGGTAAATGTTTTTCCAGACCCAGTTTGACCATAGGCAAATATGCAAACCTGGAAGTAATATCCACTGTTTAAAATATGTACTAGATTTCTCATGTAGCAAAAGTTTTCTTACATGGCTGTAAAACACTGTTTATTCATTTTAGATAAAGACTTTCACAAAATACGACAGTAAAAAATATTGAGCATAGTGATTCACCTTATACCCATCAAGTGCACTCTGAACAAGCTGTGAGATCTCCACAAACACATCCTCTTGTTTCGCTTCAGGCACAAACACCTTATCGAACATAAAAGCATGTTTCTGTCCTGTAATGATATTCGCCACAGTATACAATCGTTAAGACAATGTTATTAAAAAAACAAATGTGCTATGATTTGAGCAGATTATAGCAGTATCTGAGCATTTAAGTGGATATCGATAGAGATACCATTTTGGAGTAAGTCGACGCCACGCCCCATAGCTTCTGTAGTTGTGGGGAAGCCAATAAACTTTGCTTCAATAGTAGTCCCTTCATCTGGCAACAAAGGTCTTACTCTGCAGAAAACTCTGATATTTCCTTTGAGTTCCTATGAAGAGGGAAAGGAGACATTAAATATATATAAATCACCACTCTTTTAGTGTATAATAACAGCTGTGGCAAAGAGTACTTACCAATATAGTATTGTGCAGCTTTTTACGTAAATTTTCTCCCTCGACGAGTTTGATCTCTGCTTCCGCCAGTTTAGTTTTCAACTCCAAGACAAGATTGCTCTGATCTTCATACTGTAATCTTGCTTCCATTGCAGATTGATCACACATCTGAGGGTAAACAAAGTGTATCAGAAGTTAAATTAAACAATTGACAACAATGTGAGGGTAAAATTGTAAAGAACATTTCTCAAGCTAATTATACCTGCAATTTTCTATGTGAGACTGCCAACTGCTCCTGTAATGATCTTATAAGATCATTTTGGGACACACATCTAGTCTGCTAGATTAGTGGAAAGAATAAGCATAAAAAACGTTTGAATTCCAAAACGCAATGCAACAAGCAAGAGAAAAGAAGAATTCGTATGTGAACCTCCAATTCGGTGGACTTATTAGAGAGTGAATCCAACGCATTCGCAGACTCCCCGGTGTATTCTTTGTAGGTTGCTATCTCTGCACTGAGATTTTGTACCTGTGTCCAATGACGATCCCGGTCATCTCTCACATGTTGTATCTCCATCTTAAGGCTTCCCATCTCATTTATTAAGGCTTCTTTTTGCAACATCATTTCATCTTGGGAGCCCTGAAGTGCAAAACAGAAGCATTACACTCAGGATAGTGGAATTTGGATAGCACAAACACTACGTATTGCTAAATGACAACGTTATGATGGTGATTTGAAATCCAAGCTTGAATACTGTTATGAGTGTTTCCTACTTACAAGTTACAACTCAGTCCAAAATCCATCAGTCTACAAACTACATAAATCATGCTTAATATATATTTTTCCCTATTCATAATCAACACATTGAATCAGAAGAGAACCATCTTGATTAAACCTGAATTTGTTTCTATATTCCTCAGTCATAAGTACACTGTCTCCCTTCAACGAGGTACTTGTTGGGCAAGCCTTAATCACCAATGCATATTATTTATTTTCAAAAGCTTATGACCCACAGCATGAAAAGTCAACTGGAATTACAAGCAATAATACAAAAAAAAAATGATTGGATATAACAATCATCATAATGGTAAGTGGCTGAACTAGCTTATTTTATCCCCAATTTGCAGATCTCACCAACTGTCCGAATCCCCTTTGTTGATCAAACAAACTTACAAAATGTGTCCAGTGAAAAAAACAGAACATTTCATCTTTGAACTTTCTTTGTATAGCAATGCATATCTGAATTTGTATGTATTATAAGCAGGGAAAAGGATAATCAAGCACAGTAACTGAGGATATTGAGCATTTAAATTTCGAGAGAACAGAGATAGAAACAAATGGACTAAAAAACTCACCTTTAAGGAAGTCAATTGGTCATTCAGAGATATGTTTTGTCCTTTGAGAATACTGAGCTCTTCGACAATTGAAGCTTTCTCACGCTCGACACGCTTCAATGTTTCATTGCATGCTGCCAACTCCGTCTGAAGTTTACTGTTGTACTGCTGCAAGCTCGTGTTGTATTCCTGTAATCTCTTGTACATATCATTCAGCGACGAAATCTGCAATACAAACCATAAAAAAGCAAATCTTAATATATGATTCATCGAAAGGTTGGACTAGTTCACTTAATTTGTCAACCTCACCTTCTGGTTAGAGCTTTGCTGTTCCTGTTGAGTCTTTTCGAGATCTTCTTTTAGAGAAGTTTGCAACTTTTCCGCTGCAAGACGCGCCTCTTCCTCTCGTGAAAGAGAATCCATAACAGCCTATTCAAGTCAAAACCATAGCATATGAATCCTTTTGCAGAATTCGTAAATCAATCTTTACCATACAACGAAAACGAGTAAAACTCACCAACTTGTCTGACTCCTCTTTCGCACATTTCTCCTGCAACAAAGAGTAGTTCTTCCTCAACTCCATGATAATGGAATTCAACTCTTCCTCCTTGTTCTGCATCAACACCTCTAGTACCAAACAAGAAATATCATATCAAATCAAAAAATCTACCAAACTGATGAAACTAACACTACCACTTCACCATTCGAGTCCAATAAACGTACCCAGATCATTGCATTTCTTCTCGACAAACTCGACCATCTCTCGAAGACTCTCTTGCTCCAACAGATACCCTCCTTCAATTTCTTGGAACCATTTTATGCAGAGCCTGAGCCTCCTTATGTAATCCATCATTTGCTCACATCTCTCCTGCACAATTCCCCATTCCCAAAATCTCAATTTCAAAATTTCAATTACAACAACAAAACATTTACCTAGGGAAATCCCGCAAATGCACGATCTTGGCGGTCAGGGTGGGGGCATTCCAGACCAAGATAGAATGCGCCCAATACGGGGCATTCCAGACCTAGATGGAATGCGCCTAATACGACCCAGTTGACTAGACTATCTAACACAAAAATTGAACTTGTATATACCATAACCATTAAACCAACCTTGTAGTTGAACTTGTTCTTGGTTCTCATCCTCTCATTCAACAAGACCTCAACATCCTCCTTGGTGAAGTCGATCCCGCAATCGGACCCGGCCACACTCGCCGGAGCACTAGGGGGAGCGCTGGCCGGAACGCCGTCCTGCCGGTTTCGGAATCCGTTGGATCTGGGGCCCACCATTTTGGTCGCTGCAACTCCAACCTTTTGCCACGTCGCTATACAAACTTCATCACCATCAAGTTTCATCTGAACACACACAACTGTTCCCCCTCAAATAGGGCAATCAAAATCAGGCACTTTTCAGCCCTCCACGACCAATTAAACAATTAATTTGAAAACGGACAACCCACGAAGATTAATTACTACTCTATTCTTCTTAGAAATTTGGAGAATCTTTTGAAGCTTTCAAATTGAATTCTTGGAGAGCAACTACTAGTACACTTAGGCGTGTAGATTGAACCCTTCAACGGCTTCTTTTTTTGTGAATTACAAAAATAACGTGGTTGGCATGGAATTGGTCACTTTTGTGGATTACCCAGAAAAATAAATTAAGCATGTGTTGCATAAGACCTAAGAATGTCACCAACAGAGTCAGAATAATATATACTAATAATAAGTTAGACTCTGCAAAATGGGTAATCAAGCTATTGAGAAACAACAATCAGAAAAATTGAAACTTGAAAACACCAAGACTTACATTTAAAGGGGTTGTTGAAGAATCTGGTTTTCTCGGTTGGGGAGTGAAGAAGGGAACTTTGAAACTGAAACAGAAAGGGAAATGGAGGTTTTGAGAGTGGGGGAAGAAGAGAGAGAATTTTTACAGTGTAAGTTGAAGTGGGGCCAAAGATTGTAATGAAAGCAATCGTGTACATCACGACCGTTGCTTTGAAGAGCAGTAAGAGAGAATACAGGAATATATTTACAGAGCTTAGCTCTCTACCCAAAAACAAAGATGTGAGTGAGAGGACAGCCCAGAAAACAATTTTTGGTTTTTTTAAAAAGGGT
Organism: Polygonum aviculare; assembly: GCA_934048045.1. NCBI lineage: Eukaryota > Viridiplantae > Streptophyta > Magnoliopsida > Caryophyllales > Polygonaceae > Polygonum > Polygonum aviculare. Next base: position 31,348,521 of record OW204026.1, read on the forward strand.
TTTGTTGGTTTAATATATTTGTCACCAAATGGGTATTTTTGTTGTTACCCACAAAACAAGAGTTTATGAATTGATAAAAGTTTGGATATGTGAAGAAGGTAGGCAGTAGCCATTGTTGCTAGACAGAAGAAGGTAGGAAGTAGCCATTTTTAATGCTGTTTTAATCTATGGACATTGACCTCAGATTAATTACACTGAATTTCCATTTTTAATGGTGCTTAATATATTGTAGTATGATTTTTGGTTTGTGTTCTCTTTTGTGAACGTTTGTGTTCATAATTTTGACAATCCAATGAAATCCTTATGTTGTGTGTGTTTTTTTTTACAAGAACGTGGGCACAATGTAGTGTTGTTGGTATGGGCAGCAGACACCATCAAGATTCAAGAGAGGATAGAGGATGTAATATAGGGCTTTGTTGGATCCGAGTATGTCCCATAATGTAATCCAAAAAGATCTGGTCAAACTCAATGGTCAACTTTCAAAGTTTTTGAGTTCCACAAACTATGATTGAAATCATTTATAAGAACACCCACCTTACTTTTTCAAGGTTTTTCACCCATATTTGAGGAGTATTTTTTACCGGTGACATGTGAGTTCGGTTAGCTCACGTAACCAGCCTATTCTCTTGACGTACCATTTTTTTGGAATTAAACTTCTTCAATTTTACTGTATTTCTTTCCCAGTCCAAACCGCCAGCTATTTGTTTTTCCGGTAGGGTAATCATATTATCTTTACTTTTCCGTATGTAATTATAATCACATTAAAATATTTATTATTCTTGACATGTCATTTTTAGGTGTATATGGTTTTATATGTAGTCTCTTGAAAGGCATATTATAAACGTATTAAATAAGAGAGCTAAACCCTAGAGAAGAAATTGTGATTTTATCACGGAAAAAGATTTAAAAAAAGGGAAAACTTAACATTTATCAAAATTTTCTAATATTAACATCTTATAGTGTGTTCATAGGACACATAAAGAAATAATCCTACTTTTTAATCGCATATATTCCTTTGAGTTCGGATTTGAATATTTCTAGTTTAGGTTAAGTATGACTCTCAGTTAATCGAATTAATAACCAATTTAGGTTGGGTTATGCCAGGTTATAATTCTATGCTTGTGTTGACCAACAAGTCAAGAGTGCGTTTTTTAAATGTTATTTTCACTATTAATACTTTTAATATTGTTCAAAAGAATGAAATCCAATTTTACATTATATCTCATATATTATGCGTTTGAATTGGGTTCAAGCTTGGATCCAATTTCTGATCGGGGTTAAGTGTGATGGAACCCCATAGGCTTCGTTGAGCACTTGAGCCTACCACGCATACGCACATGAACCGACGTGTGTATCCTACGTCCAATATGGCACACCGACTTTAACATGGTATATAATCAGGTTTGGGTTTGGGTTCGTTTCCTGTAATCTTTAGGCTTGCCGAATTCATGAGCTCGTTTAGGCAATCTACATGATAAAGGAGCGGCCAAAACCAAAAGTGGTGGTTTCCCAACCTTGATGGATTTCTTCGGTTTGTTGGCCTTATGAGCATATTCAAACAACCCGTCAAATATAGAAGTGATCGATCCAAATATGACGGTTCGCAAACATTGAGGGATTCTATCCAAGTCTCAACTGACCCATACAGTAGCACATGGGGGGCATGTTAGAGAATCCCGTATTGAAAAATATAACCATAAATTTCCTACTATATAACCCAAAGAGCTATAATATTGGATTTGTATAGTAGCCTAATTAAACACATAAGCTCTAGGATATCATTCCACCGAACTTCATCATAGCTTACCAAGCAACAATGCAAGAACAAAATGAAAATAATAACTAAATCAAGAACAAGATGGGAAAAATGCAAAGATAAACATATTCAGGACAAAAGCAAAAGAAAAACTGGCTTAAGGAGAAAAGGAAACTGGAATTGCCTTTACCATTGTGCATTTGTACCAAACTTGTTGTAGTAGTAAAATGATGCTGAAAAGATATATTAAAGTGTTATTTATTACCTTTTAGTAATTTCTTAGATACGAGTAGTCTTTTAATTCTTATGATTGATCTTCTTCTATCTTAATTAACTAAAGGGATCAGATCTAGGTTTCACTTATACATCTTTGCTTCTTTTATGTTTTATTGAGATTTTTGCTAATCACCTAGAATTCAACATGATGCTCACATCTTGTTTTCTTTAGGTAATGGGGCGTCATCCTCATATCTAACATTCTTGCAAGTTTCTATGCCTATTGGATTAGCACAAATTACAGATCGAGTGTCATTATTGGTTTTTTTTGCCACCTCAAACTTGTAATTATATTGAAACCTCCTTCGGATCATATTGTCGACAAGTTTTTTCTTATAAATTAGATGGTGCAAATGTCACAATTGTGAATAATGATTCCCACCACCGACCTATTTTTTAATACAAAGTTTATTAGATTAGCTTTTCTAATGGACATCATATATGTGCTTTTAGAAACTTCTTAATACAGATTATAGCCGAAGGTCGTTATTTAGAGTGAATCCGACGAATCTCAATGATTGCAACTTGTACTTGTGATAAGGTATACGAATTTTAAATTCAATATTATACAACAGCAACAATAATGACGTTACTTATTGTTATGTTATTATGATACATGAGTGTTAATCATGATAAGTCTTATGGTTATTAAGTGGGTTATTATGATACAAGAGCACTTGACGTCCAAAAAGCAAACTCCTCCAAGTCTCCAACTAGAAGTAGGTCTCGATCCAAATTTGGCCTCTATGAATGCATACTTAGGAAAACACTAACTTTTGGGCGGTTTGTGGTCATTGATGGCTGGACTACGTACATGAGGTTTACCACCACAAGTTGAACAAAATGAGGAAGTTTGGGTCTTATATATAATTCTCCATATCTCTAAACCCTAGTTCTTCCCTCTTCTTTGATAGACAAAGTCTCATCTAACTCAACCAATACACTTTCGGATTACCACTTCCGGCCATCTCCCCACCAAAACTGACACAAGATCTGCTTAATTTTCGTACCCAAGGTGCTAGGCATATGAAAGCATGTCATGGTGTATGTTGGAATGGCTTGGGCAACCACGTACTTTGATGAGTAACTCACCCGTTCCGGACAAGGATTTCTCCTTCCAACCTTCTAGTTTGCTTAATATGTTCTCCTTCCCATGCTTGAAGAAGGCTTTCATGGAACTTACTACTATAGTGGGTAATCCCAAGTATGTCTATCGTTATCTACCTCCTTTAGTCCAAGCATTTGGTGGAGCTTGATCTCGGGCTTTGAAAAATTCACTTGTTGTCTTGTTGCCGCTCTATAATCATGGTTAGTTTTAACAGTTTCACTACCCTAGCTACTATTAACAAGTTGCTTTCACAAATACAACACAAGTGTCTAGCCATAGCAATGCATTTAATAAAGTTACCAAAACAAATGCCTCAATCATATACATATCATGCACATAAGTCATATATGTAACCTCAGAAAAGGTTATAATACAAGTTCTAGAGGTGAAGTAATCAAAGCATTCATCACACACATAAAAAATAAACAAACTAGAAATTTTATTCAATTTTTATTCGGTTTGTTGATGAATTTATTCGGTTTATATGTATTCAATTTTAAGATAACGAAAAACAATGTGATTCAATATTGGAAGCTACCTCGTAAAATATGAAACTCGTGAATGATTTTCACATATGGGCCATAAAACCGCAATCCCAAGCCCAAGCCCAATAGTCAAAGTTAGAATTATAATATGTTAACGGGAAATTTGCATTTAACCACCCCTTATTTTACACTTGTTGCATTTAACCACCCTTTATATTTTTTTCTACACTTAGCCACACTTTATTTGTAAATAGTTGCATTTAACCACCCATTTGACAAAAATGGTATTCTCTCAAAAATAAATGACATTTTTTCCCTTATTTTAATTTTTGTTTTATAAAAACAAAAGAATTATTAAGCTCATATAGTATTTCCCAACTGAAAAAAATTAGTTTCGGATCATAAAACTCCTCTAAAGTTGTATAGTTGATTCTCGAATTGTATCTCCCAACTAAAAAAATATTTTTGAATCCTAACACTCCTCTAACGTTGTACAATTGTTTGTGTGTTGAGACCCGATCTGAAATCAATGGGTCTACCCAAAACACTGTTTTACAAATAGTATATCATTCATAATTGAATAATCTAAATACTTTATTAGTAAGATGGATACATAAATAGTATTTTTTATTTTATTATAATAATTAAAAAACAATAATTCTATTAATAGTTACGTTAATCCAAATTCATACGAACTTGAAGTGAACCAACCCGAAATGAACCAACCAAAACATGTAATAGAGGGAATAATATTTTTTTATGTAAACTATGGATGGTTAAGTGTAACTATTTGTACATAAGGGGTGGTTAAGTACAGGAAAAAATATAAAGGGTGGTTAAATACAATAATTTGTAAATAAGGGGTGGTTAAATGCAAAAAATAATATAAGGGATGGTTAAATGCAACAAGTGTAAAATAAGGGGTGGTTAAATGCAATTTCCCCTATGTTAACAGATAAGAAGACGTGTGGGATATCTATCCCACTTTATATGCAATCATAAAACGAGCTCTTCCCATGTGGGCTCGGACCCGTCATCGGTAGCCCAATGTTGCACCTTCTCGAGTTTGTGTAGACGTGGCCCGTGGGTCCAGTTCTAGAGCCGTCGGTTCAAGTTTCAGAGCTAGAACCGATCCTTGGCCGGTTTCCCAGTTTAGTTTCAGATTCTGTACTAGTTCCGAGGTTAGTTCCACCTAGTTACGGAACCAAAATCGAATAAAAATTTAAAATAAGAAATTCCCTTATATTTTTGGCTTTAAAAAATAAATTTTGTTAAATTCGGGTATATTTAACCTCTTTTGACGTTCAAATTTGGTTTCGATTATTATATATATAAACATTTAATGCTTGATTTGTAATTTTTTGGTATGTTTGGTATAATTTACGTTTGGGTCGATGGTTTGGGCTTGATTTGTAGAAAAGAGGAGAAACCGGCGATTCTGAACCAACGATTTGAACCAAATGGAACTGCCAGTTCCCCAGTTCCGAGGGAAGAGGAACCAGAACTATAACCGTCCTCGGAACCGGAACCGTAACTGTCCTCGAAACTGGAACTGTCGGTTTGTTTTCGGTTTTTACCCGGTTCCCTGAGTCCAATGGAACCGGACCAAGGTCTATTCTCGATTCTGCATTGGTTTTTTTTTTTTTTAAAACGGGTAAGTTTCTGTTTGTTTACACTTTCCTTTTTGTGAATCAAAATTATAAATAATTTATTTAATCTTATTTGTAAGTCTACAATCCTATTTAATTTTATTTTTATAATCATATATTTACTTCCCACATTTTTTTTTTCAATCTTTTTTCTTCGTACCCTAAATTTATAATTTAAGTAACAAGAGTGACTAGATGTTAACAACTTTAGACTTTTTTTTATTGCGCACACAATATGTTATCATGTACGTATTTAGGTAGCTTGATATATACTAATAGATAAGCCAAAATTCATTGATATATGTTTTTAGCATAACCACAAAAATATATGCACATTACTTCGCCATTAATTTACAAAACTATTTTTTCATTAAAAAAAGTTAGAAGAAAAGTTTTTATCTAAATATGTCTAAAAATAATATTTTATTTATGTATTTATGTAAAGGCTTATTTTAAAATATAATTTTGTTAAACAATAATATTATATTATAAAATATTGATGAATACTTTCAAAGCTAAAACAATTTTTTTGATATTAACATTTTTAATCTGTGTTATAACTTATAATATTCATCTTTAAAATGTATTTATTTGTAATTCTACTATTATTAAATTAATTATAACTTTAAAAGATGTATTAAAACATTTATCTCATTTAAAAAAGTACTATTATCGATACAATTTTATTTTTCTAAAAGATGTATGTAAATAAGTAGACTTGTCATACGGGTAGGGTCAGGTGGGTTCGGTTCGGGTTAAGTTCGGGTTCGAATTAATCGTGGTATAGGTCAAATAGGCCGGGTCATTTCTGGTTACCGGACAGTTTCGAGTTGACCAATGGGACATCATTTTAGAAAAAACAGTTAGTATTAAATTATAAAAAAAATTATAAAAATGTAATGGTTTGGGTAAGAATTTTGGAGAACAAATAGATTATATGAAATAGTTGGTCTCTTTTAATAAATGAGTTTCTTGAACAAATGTGTTAGCTTTGTGATCATAAAGCATATGATTATATCAAGTTTTCCCTTCCGGATAACAAGTGATCGAAGAAATATATGCTACTCATCAATGACAAATTAACATGCTTTTTGGCCCTTAATATTCATATAGATAAGAGAGAATGATAAATCATATTGGTAAGAGATGACGCACAATTTCGTTTGTATACTATACATACATATTTAAATATCATAACAACGCAAATTGTGTAGCCGTGATATAATGATATAAATTTTGGTTCTCAATTCTATCTATAGTTCTATAATTGTCTAATTTTCAAGTCACCCCCTATTTGAAAACAAGCAATTACATATACACTATGTACATTTTTTATAGGATTTTTTTTTAATCCATGACATCCCGACTCTAGAAAAGATTTATACGCTTTTTTCTTCCAAAATACCAACAAAGGTGATTGTGTTGCCCCGACTCTTCTTCAAGCTCTAAACATGTAATATTCGGTTTCATCCGGTTCCGTTTTGGACCCATAAGTTGCTCCGAGTTCTTCTACTTAGTCAAGTGAGAAGTTTTGAGGACAAAATTAATTAATTAAAGTTTTGGACAAGATTGGTAATAAAGGAAATTAGAGGGTGGAAAGTGGAATTTTTCCACCGACTTGGTGGCCGACTTCGTTTGCTTCAAATGAAAGTTGTGTGGGGGAGATATATTGGTAAGACATATCCCTGTACATGCCGATAGATATCCATACGCACATAAATAGATGTATATATATGGGCAGAGCTAATCGATCAGGACTTTTCTTGCTTAAGAGGGAAGCATCGATCCTAGCCGCCAACACCACACACCGCTTGCTTGATCGTAGTCAAAAGCCGACCTTGCCGTTCCGCTAGCCGCCATGAGGGACCGATCTCTTTCGATCGATCGCCGGTGAGTTTCTGCCTGATACGGCTTCACAGGCGGATCCGATCGAGCCACCGAAGCGTACGAGACCGGCTCGTGAGATACGAAGACCAAAACGCTATGATGTGTAATTTTTGTTTTAGCGGTTTATTTTATTTGGATTTAGTATTTTATTTGGATTGTAATTTTTGGAACAAGAGCTAGTCTCTCCTCTCGGGTTTTCTTGTCGGTTCTTTCCTGAGATGCATTTTATTGAACCGTCTAGGGCATAGGTATAAATACCTCCTAATTGTCTCCTTGAGAAATTAATCAGAGAAATTAGACCTTTGCCCTAATTCTCTTTGGTGTCCTTGCTCTCTCGCGTTACCAGCGCGACCTGCTTGAACCTCGCGCCCACACCGGACGCGGGTTCCCCCCTTGACCAACAAGAGTCCGATACGTGATCCACACCGGGTCCGTATCAACTGGTGCTTCCATCCCGTGAACCATGTCCTCCGAAGCTAGTCCCTCCGATAGCGCCACCCCGCAGGTGACGGCCCTGGCCGCCGACGTCGCCGGGTTCCGCGATCTCCTCTGCACTATCCACGACAGCCTGTAGAACTTGGGTGTCCGAGTCGACACCATCGCGGCTCGAGCCGAGGCTGACCGGGTGCGGACCGAACTCCTGATCGAATTACACAACCAACGGTCGCCACCGGCGCAACCAGAGGTGGCCCCGCACCTCCAGGCCGTCGCCAACCACACCGCGCTCGACCCGCTGGCGGTCGACCCCCTGGCGGCGCGGAACCCTAATCCGCTGGCGAACGATCCCCTGGCGGCGCGGAACCCTAATCCGCCGCGGGATCCTCCTCTCGCTCCGCAGCAGCAGCCCACCGGCCTGGCTCTCGCCCAGGTTCTTCCTCCGCCGCGCGGGCCTCCGCTCCCTCACTAGCAGGCGCCGCACGCACCGCCACCGGAGGTCCAGCGACCCATGGCCGTGAATCGCGCGCCACCAGGGAACGCAGCGCCGCCAAAAATCCGGGTTGACCCGCCCAAGTTCAACGGGTCCGATCCTCGCGGGTGGGTCTACAAGGTTCAATCGTACTTTGATTTCTACGATACGACGGACTATGATCGTTTGCGCTTGGTCAACATGCTCTTTGACCAGCCGGCGTCGGATTGGTTCCGCTATCAGCGGGAAAACCATGGCAATGAAACTTGGCAGGAATTCTTGCTCTCAGTGCAACAACGGTTCGATCCCAATCATTACGAGGATTATATCGGTCTCCTGGCGAACTTGAAGCAGAAAGGGACCGTCCTGGAATACCAAACCGAGTTTGAGGCTCTCCTCAACAATGTGCGGGGATTGTCCCAGCAGACCTTGATCTCTCTTTACAAAGCCGGCCTCAAACAACCGGTTCGTCGGGAATTGAACATGCGCAGCCCCGCTACACTATCTCAGGCTTTCGCTCTGGCCCGTGAACTAGCGGCCACGTTTCAGGAGGCCGCGTTTGCTTGGGCCGGTCCGCCTCGTCGCAACTGGCAGGCCGGTGGCGCTCGGCCAGCACCTCAGCCGGCTCCGGTTCCCAACGCCACCCCGGGCGTCCACCCAGCCCCGCCAACTGAAAAGGCGCCTGCATGGAACGGTAATGCTTCCTCTCTTCCTATTAAACGTTTAACTCAAGCTGAAAGAGACGAGCGTTCTAAACAAGGTCTATGTTTTAATTGTGATGAGAGGTACCAACGCGGGCATCGTTGCAAGCCCCGCTTCTTATTGTTGGCCGTGGATTCGGACTCGGACGACGATGATCAGGAGGAAGTCGCTCCGACCGAGGAGGTGGTCGTTACAGGCGACGTATCCGCCATCCACTCTATGGAAGGTCTGGCTAGCCCGAAATCTCTGAAAGTCGTAGGCTCTATTTCAGGCTCACCGGTTCAGGTCCTTACTGACGGGGGCAGTACTCATAACTTTATTCATCCCGAGGTAGTGAGCCGATTGCGCCTCCCCTTGACTGCCGTCACTCCTTTTCGTGTGTTCGTCGGCAACGGCGCATACCTGCAGTGTACTCATCAGTGTGCTGCCACTACAGTCATATTACAGGGCTATGCATTTCCTATTGACCTATATGTTCTAGCCATCCATGGGCCACAGGTTGTTCTTGGTGTTCAGTGGCTTCAGACACTGGGCAAAGTATCTCATGACTATGCTCAGCTTACGATGGAATTTCAGTGGCAGGGGCAATCTATTTTATTACAGGGTGACCGGTTTCCACCGAAGTTGATCTCTCTCAACACTTTACAGGCTCTGTGTGATTCTAGAGAGGTGGCTGAATTTTTCGAGGTCGTACACCTCCCTGACGCCGAGACCACCGCCCCACCCACCGGGCCGTTCTCTATCCCAGACTCGGTTTGTCCTTCCATGCGCAACGTCTTAGAGCAGCATGCGCAGGTCTTCCAGCTACCCACGTCGCTGCCGCCTCAGCGTCCATGGGACCACCGCATAAACCTTCACCCGAATACCACGGCCATCAATGTGCGCCCTTACCGATATCCTTACTTTCAGAAATCAGAGATAGAGCGCCAGGTGAGAGAGATGCTTGAGCAGGGTATTATTCGGCATAGCACGAGTCCATTTTCTTCACCGGCACTTCTTGTGAAGAAAAAGGACGGGAGCTTTCGCTTCTGCATCGACTACAGAGCCCTGAATACTGCCACCATTGCAGATAAGTTCCCTATCCCAACAGCTGATGAATTATTTGATGAGTTGGGTAGTGCCAAATTTTTTACTAAGCTTGATTTGCGATCAGGGTACCACCAGATCTGCATGCATGCCGGGGATATTTATAAGACGGCGTTTCGGACTCACGACGGGCACTATGAGTTCCTAGTCATGCCTTTTGGGCTGACGAACGCCCCGTCTACCTTTCAGGCCGCCATGAATCAGCTTTTTGCTCAGTATCTGCGCCAATTCGTCATTGTCTTCTTTGACGACATCTTGATTTACAACCCGTCTCTTGAAGAGCATGCGCGGCATCTTGATATTGCATTGACAGTATTGCACGATAACAGCTTCTTTGTTAAGGCTTCTAAATGCTCCTTTGGGACGACTACAGTTGAGTATTTGGGGCATATCGTGACAGCAAGTCAGCTCCTAGCCGACCCGGCCAAGTTAGCTGCCATGGCCGAATGGCCAACCCCGAAGTCTGTCAAGCACTTGCGGGGGTTTTTGGGCCTTACAGGGTATTACAGGAAATTTATCCGGCACTACGCCCTTCTCGCGGCACCACTCACGGCTCTCCTGCAGAAGGACAAGTTTTCTTGGTCCCCAGAGGCGGATACCGCATTTGGCCGCCTCAAACAGGTTATGATGTCACCTCCTATTTTACAGTTGCCTGATTTCTCTAAATCATTCGCTGTTGAAACGGATGCTTCAGACGACGGGGTCGGGGCCGTATTATTACAGGAAGAGCGCCCCATCTCCTTTTTCAGTAAGACACTCGGCATCAGGCGCAAGGGGTCGTCGGCCTATCATAGAGAATTGTTTGCTGTAGTGTTTGCGGTTCAGAAATGGCGGCAGTATCTCCTGGGACGCGAATTTCTCATCCGCACTGATCAGAAAGTCTCAAGGAGCTTCTTTCACAGGTTATTCAGACACCGGACCAACAATTCTTTATTCGGAAGCTCATGGGCTTCAAATTTCATATAGAGTACAAGACAGGTGCCAGTAATCGCGTAGCAGACGCCCTGTCTCGTTGTATGAGCGAACCAGACACGCACCTTCAACAGTTCATGTCGCTCTCATCTCCTATACCGCAGGTGTTGGACGCGTTGCGTCGTGAGAACACCAGCATGGCCGACCTGCTCGCCTGGCACGAGAAGGCCGCGTCAGGGTCCTTGGCCGAGCCCTTCAGAGTCTATGACGGCATGCTTTATTATGGGCACCGGCTTGTTGTCAGCGCCGAATCTCCGCTTCGCGTTGAAATTCTTACAGAGTTCCATTCATCGCCGAGCGCAGGGCATCCGGGGGTCGACAGGACCTTCCGACGGGTTGCTGAGGTCTTTTATTGGGTCGGTATGCGTAAGGACGTCCGGCGTTTTGTTGACTCTTGCTTCATTTGCCAGTCTACGAAGTACAGTACTCAGAAGCCGGCGGGTCTCTTACAGCCCTTACCTGTTCCTCAGCAGGCTTGGGACGACGTCTCCATGGATTTCATTGTTGCCCTCCCTCCGTCTAGGGGCAATACTACTATTTTGGTGGTCGTCGACAGGCTGTCCAAGTACGCCCACTTTGGCGCCCTCGGACCGAAATATGATGCTAGTCGGGTGGCGTCGTTGTTTGTGGATATTGTCGTCCGACACCACGGGGTTCCGGCCACTATTCTTTCCGACAGGGATGCTATATTCACGAGTGCTTTCTGGACCGAATTGCACCGTTTGAGTGGCACGAAACTCCTTCGCAGTACAGCATATCATCCCCAGACCGATGGCCAGACGGAAGTCCGGAACCGGGGCCTTGAGCAGTACCTTCGAGCCTTCACGCACGCACGGCCACGTCGGTGGGTTGATTTCCTTCCTTGGGCCGATCTTGCTCTCAATTGTGCCTATCATGAAGGCCTCGGGATGTCGCCCTTCCGCGCCTTATATGGTCGGGAGCCGCCCGCCCTCATACGCACCACCGTGCCTACAGGTCCACCCACACCCGCTTCCGAGGCTATCCGTGACCGGGAGCAAGTCCTTCAGGCGCTTCGCAGTAACTTATTGAAGATGCAACAGCGCATGGCCGCTTAGGCCAATAAACATCGTCGGGATGTGGAATTCGCGGTCGGGGACCAAGTTCTGTTGAAGCTCAGGCCTTACCGTCAGCATTCGGTTGCGCGTCCTCCTTCCGCCAAGCTAGCCCGTCGCTTCTATGGCCCATTCACTATACAGGAGCGGATTGGCGCAGTGGCTTACCGATTGGCATTACCGGCGCAGGCTCGGATTCATGACGTCTTCCACGTCTCATTATTGCGCAGGTATATTTCCGACGGGTCTGGGCCTCGTTCTGCCACTTTGCTTGCTGATTTTCTATATGACCGGCCCCTCTCACGCCCGGTGAGGGTTGTGGCCGAGCGTCATGTGTTGGTGGATGGCACGCCCCAACATGAGTGGCTGGTGGAGTGGGAAGACGGTGACCCGGCGGCGTACACTTGGGAGCCCGCCTCTACCATTCGGACAGCGTTTCCCTCCTTGCGGCTTGAGGACAAGCCGAATCTCATCGGGGGGGAGATTGATACGGCTTCACAGGCGGATCCGATCGAGCCACCGAAGCGTACGAGACCGGCTCGTGAGATACGAAGACCAAAACGCTATGATGTGTAATTTTTGTTTTAGCGGTTTATTTTATTTGGATTTAGTATTTTATTTGGATTGTAATTTTTGGAACAAGAGCTAGTCTCTCCTCTCGGGTTTTCTTGTTGGTACTTTCCTGAGATGCATTTTATTGAACCGTCTAGGGCATAGGTATAAATACCTCCTAATTGTCTCCTTGAGAAATTAATCAGAGAAATTAGACCTTTGCCCTAATTCTCTTTGGTGTCCTTGCTCTCTCGCGTTACCAGCGCGACCTGCTTGAACCGCCCACACCGGACGCGGGTTCCCTCCTTGACCAACAAGGGTCCGATACGTGATCCACACCGGGTCCGTATCACTGCCTTATTCTTCGATCATGTGTCGCCGTCAAGAGTCAAGACGGTTAAGGTTATGGGTAGTCCGAGTCGCTAGGTCGTAGTGGAGTCCGTCGGGCCAGAAGATAGTGCGGGGAGAAAGCCGGAGTTGGGGCTGAGCCAGATCCGGGGAGGAGACTATGAGGGCGGGGCCCTACCGCCGTGGGAGTCGGGGTTGGTGACTTGAGCGCCGGCGTGATGTCGGAAGTGGCGAGCAAGAGACTAGGTGAGCGGAGTGCAGGCGAGGTCGAGACGGGGGTTCCAGGCGGAGCCATGAAAGGAATGAAAGGGGGAGTGGGTTCCAAGAGGGGTTTCGTAAGTTTTGGAGAAGACAAAAGTCTATTGGCATCATTAAGTGAGTTAAGCGAGGATAGGGGTTAATTAGTTAGGATTAATTAAGTTTAATCGGGTGGATGTCCAGAGGAGCCAATTGGTGTTGGTGGGCAGTGGAGGTCTTTGAAAAATTAAAACAAAATTTGAAAGATTAAGTAGGGAAAGGGAGGAGTTTGGCCGTACGTAAGTTATTGGTGGGGGCTAATTGGAGTTGGTGGGAGGAGGTGTTAAGAATCAAGTCAATTAAAAGTCAAAAGTGGATTTGGAAGGGATAAGTGATTTGTGAGGCCGTGGTCATTCTTCCTTCATAGAGATCTAAATTTCTTCGTCTTTCAGGTAAGTCGATTTTCGACTTGCTCAATTCTATTCTAGCTCGTTAGGCTGTGTGTGGTGATTGTAGGATTGGTTTTGGGAACTAGTTCCGATCGATCTTTGAAAATGTTTTGGATATGTGTGCTATGTCTAAATCGTTTTGAAAACTTGTTTTGAAAAGTTGGTATATATATATATATATATATAGTTGTGTGTCGGTTTTCTCTGTGTTGGGCAGCGCTCCAGTGGAGGCTTAATGTGATGGATGGATGGTTGTGATGGATGGATGGTTGTGATAAGATGGATGGTTGGAATGAGGATGGTTGGTTACGGGATGGCCCGTCTCTGAGTCCGGCGTGTGATTGATACGCCGTTGTCATGACATGCGGTGTTATAGGGGCAGTGCCGCTAGCCTAGGTAGCGTAAAGGTATGCGGTGTTATAGGGGCAGTGCCGCATATCATAGGTAGAGTTTCTGATTGAATGTCTTATATGAAGTTGACTGAAGTGAAGCGTACGATTGTGTGTGTGTATGTTAAATTGATAAATGTGTTTGATTGGGTTATTAAGTGATTGTGTATAATAGTCTAATTGTCTAGATATGGACCTTGGAACCGATTGTGACTAACTGGATTTAGGAATGGACTAGAGTTATGTGTGTATTTGTGGACACTTGATTGCTGACCTTAGAAAAATGTTTTGAAACGTCTTGTAGCTGCTATGTTGACTCTGACTTGATAGAGTAGGATTGACCCTTCGGGGAAACTATTTTTCATTCCAGGTAATCAGGACCCCGTGATCGAGCCTCGATAAAATGGTGGTGCAGGGCAGTAGCGCGTGTCACAATAGTTATTGATTTGGGGTGTTGTTTTGTTTACTTGCTCTTAGTGTGGTGCTTGTGATATTGTTAAGTGAGTATGAGTCTATTTGAATTTTGGGGTTTTGAGTTGTTGTTGTTAGAATTTGTTCTGGTTGTATTATGAAGGTTGGTTCACAACATTTGGGTTTGGAGACTATAAGTCTTATTTCTTTCATTAAATGAGTTGGATGTTTTCCTGTTTTCTCGCCGTGCCCGCGTTGGGTTTGGAGACTATAAGTCTTATTTCTTTCATTAAATGAGTTGCATGTTTTCCTGTTTTCTCGCCGTGCCCGCGTTGCAAGATCGATCCAGATGTTCAGTTGTCAACTAGCTTGGTAGTGCCTCGTGAGGTTTACTATTGAGTAACGCTTGGTCAGAAAGACTGGGTGTTACGAAACATGCATATAGGCTGGAGTAAAAAAGATGGAGAGGTTGGAAAAAGTGAGAAAACGATCCGATTTAGTTTTTTTTTTTTTTGTTGATAGTGAGATTTAGCTTTGAATATGTTAAGAATTGGGTGTCCAATTAATCTTCAATTTATTATTTTATTATATTAGAGTACATTTTAAAATAAGTAATCTGACTTATAAATTTCTTGACCCGGCCCACAAGGTTTGACCTACCCCTAACCTAGAATGTTTTGAGTTTTTTGAGTCGAGTTCAACTTGGGTTTTGGGTTTCGGGTTTATATTTCCGGATTGAAACTTTGAATTTTCGGGTGTGTCAGGTTGGCTTTGCTGATCGGATCAACTTTTAACAAGTCTATCAATAAGTCATAATTAATCAACTTTATTTTTTGATTTCCGTTATCATATAAAAATCTTATTAATCATAAAAATATGTATGTGGAATACAATAATTCACTTGGGGTTTTATATTGTATCACATATGAAATTTTTAATTAATCATAAATATTATAAAATAAAATTTTATAGTATTATTTTATCTATGATTTTAAAAAAATTATATTATATAAAATATAATTTTAAATTTATTCTTAACATCAACTCACGATTTTATTATGACTATTTCTGATAGAAAAAATGATGTCAATATATAATTCCTAATAATAATAATATCACACATTATTTAAATCAATTCAATAATAGACCGTAAATAACTAAATATTAAAAGGACATCGCCCATGTGAGCTATCAGCAGAATCCAGTGAGCCCAGTTCACGCTCCCTGTAACTTTCCATTTTTTTTTTTTTTAATTTCCTCAAAAATAAATTTCCATTTTTTTTTTGCTTTACTTCATCTTTTTTAGTTACGTAATCAAATCTTTGATTATTCTCATGAACGTGCGATGCCCAATTGACCACCATTCCAAACGTGCCCCCACCAGTCCAACACCTACTCGTTTGTCTCCGCGACCTTTGACGGGCAGCCCGCACACTACAAACCAAATCCAACAGATCACCAACATATAAAATATCAAAAAAAAATCCCAGACTCCTCTTGATTCGTTGTTCTTCGATCTCTAGATTTGATTGCCCAAATCAAATCACTCTCACTCCCCCAACACACAACTCAAAACTCAAAACCCGGAAACGAGTCGGGAAGAGATCGAATCCACAGGCAAAACACCGTCGGAGTTCGATAACTCCGTGTTTGAAGTTCCAAGAGAGCTCAACTTTGCATCATCGATGGAGGTGGGGGGAGCGATCGGAGTTTGGTGTAGGAACAATGAGAAGCTTGTCCGGCTGCTGCTGGCCCTGTTTCTGGGTCAGGTCGTTTCCTTCGTCATGGCCCTCATGAGCTTCTCTTCCTCTTACTTGGCCGATCTCGGTAATTCATTGACCTTCTTCTTCTCTCTTTTTTACTTGATCGATGAAGTAGCTGAAATGATAGCAACTTAGAGTCTGAAATATTTCCAAATTTGCAGGCGTGGATGCACCACTTACGCAGTCATTCTTCACATACTTCAGCTTAGCTGTGGTCTATGGCTCCATTATGCTCTATAGGAGAAAGAAATTTCTGGTTCCATGGTATTATTATGTCATCTTGGGCTTTGTTGATGTTCAAGGAAATTATCTTGGTGAGTCATTTTAGCTTAAACTCTGCACTACTTCCTTTCATCCTCCATATTTGCTAGTACTAATAAATATGATGACTAAGCTTGCTTGAGATCGAGCTAGCTAGTAAAAACTAAAAAAAGTAGATTTGATCTGTCTAGGTTCTTGAGTGAGGAACCTAGGATATTTAATTATTGGCCGTTGACTTAGTGTTTTTAACTAATATTTATAAAAAAGACGTGACAAAAAAC
Source organism: Polygonum aviculare (assembly GCA_934048045.1). NCBI lineage: Eukaryota > Viridiplantae > Streptophyta > Magnoliopsida > Caryophyllales > Polygonaceae > Polygonum > Polygonum aviculare. Next base: position 31,365,113 of record OW204026.1, read on the forward strand.
AGAGTAAAGCACAGTTTTCATTAAATGGATGGATGAAGTAGGAATAATAATATAGATGGGATCTGAGGATTATTTGTTCCAACATTTATATATGCAGTTAATAAAGCCTACCCGTTTTTTGACTAATATTCATGTGTTTCCCTGTTTCTGTTTCGTTTCCGTTTCTGTTTCTGTGTAACATAGCTGAGGATTTGTTCCAACATTTATGTATGCAGTTAATAAAGCGTACCAGTTTTCGTCCATCACGAGCGTGACCCTGTTGGACTGTTGGACCATACCATGGGTCTTCATCCTCACTTGGTTCTTCATCGGCACTCGCTACTCCCTTTGGCAGTACATCGGGGCAGCCATCTGCATTGTCGGACTCGGTCTCGTCTTCCTCTCTGATGCTGGTGTTGGCGATGACGGTAACTTTCTTTTATCCTGATCTCATTCATTTCTTGTTTCCTTTATGCTTTACATTTTTGTCTATTGATTGATGATATGTAGCTGATATTTATATTTGTTTTGTGCCAACTTTCAGATGGATCTAAACCGCTTTTAGGCGATATTCTTGTCGTAGCTGGGACGCTTTTCTATGGCCTTAGCAACGTTGGCGAGGTTTGATATACACTTTGATCATGTTCGCCTCTTAACCTTTGATGGGTTCATTTGTAATCATGCATTGATTAAATTATACTCTTCGTGATTCATCATGCAGGAATTCTGTGTCAAAATGAAAGATCTTGTCGAAGTTGTGTGCATGCTTGGCGTTTTTGGACTGCTTGTGAGCATTGGGGAAATGTATCTTTCTTTGCAATAACACCTTTCTTTTAATATTTGTTTTGCTGTTAATTTTAGAGTGTCATTATATTCCTTAATCTTTGATCAGCGCAATATTTGAACGAACAACCTTGGAGTCAATCGAATGGTCTACTGACATTGTGAGTATTGATCGACTATCCCATACAAGCAATGGTCTTAGAATTTGTTAGAATCAATATCTGAATATATAGCAGTTTTTGAACTATAAGGGCCCGTCTAGTTATGCGCTAAACAGAGGGTTTACTTGATTACAGATTTTAGGATTTGCTGCATATGGTTTTTCATCCTTCTTATTCTACGCCTTTGCGCCTTACATCCTCAAGGTCAGTTCTCTAAAATCCTAACAATCAAGGTTATACAAATTTACAGTTGGTTTTGAGTGTATATATTGACCGAAAAATTGGCCTCTGGTTGCATACATACAGTTCAGCGGAGCTGCGTTGTTCAATCTCTCCCTTTTGACATCGGACATGTGGGCAGTGCTTGTTCGCATCTTTTTCTACAAGCAACAGGTAAGTCTCCAGTTCATTTCCTTCGGCGGCACATGTATGTTGTAAGATTTAAGATCTAGTCTAACGCCTTGTTATGGTAGCACGTAGATCGGATGTCATATTCATACTACTATTAAGTATATTCGATATACGTACATGTGCAAATATGCAACAAAATGTATTTTCAAACTAATTGTTATCGATATTCAAACATTTTACAATCAAATAATGATATTCAAAACTCTATTCCTTCATATTCAATATTCAATACCACATATTCAAGTAACATATAAGCAATTAGCTTGTATCTGCATATGCACACACACCAAATTGAAGATACGTAGAAATCAATTGAATATAAATAACGATACACATCCGTTTCACGTTTCACCATAGCATCCGTTTTACTTGAACTTGACCCATGTTGTAATACGTATGCATGTTGTAATTTGTATTTGGTTGGATACTCAATCAATATGGGGCTCTCTTGTGCAGGTTGACTGGCTATACTACGTATCGTTTGGGCTCGTGGTTGTCGGACTCGTTCTCTATTCCAAAACGTGACACCCTAGCTCTCTAATGATTTTACTTTGATCCAAGCTATATATTTATCGGTTATAATACATATAAGTATGAGAATGTTGATCATACTACTAACATTTCTAATGTTGTTGCGTTTTGACCGTTAGCAGTGAGAAGAAACCCGCGGATAGTAATAGCCTTGCAGAAGAAAACACTAATGGAGACTATCAAATACTCGAGGGAGAAGAAGCAGGTTCACGAAATGACAACAACGTGGAAGCATGAAGAATTTTGAACTCCGTTCATAGGCCAGTTTTAGTGTGGCATTATCATGTAGCCTTTAAAGTCAGCCGTAAATTTATTTGCATCCGTGTAGCAATCGTGTTGGCGTCTACGTAATTCCATGCCCATCAAAGAAAGGCTTTCAATTATTCGATGCTTGCTAAGCTTCAAAAAGAATGGTATTTTACACATATACGAAATGAGAACAGAGAGATGGATTTAAACCAGCTATATACACAACACAATAGATGAAATAACAAATTAATTTATAAATGTAATTGATTTAAACCATCTTATTAACAAGCAATTGATATGTGTGGTCATGGATTCTACTTTAAGTGACTAATTTCTGACTTTTCATGTATACAATGTTGAGGTTTAGAGAGATTGTGAACAGATAGTATTATTATTGATATCAAGAGATATATAAAGGAGAGAGAACATGAAGCTAGAAGGACTAGCAAGCAAGAGTTACAGAATGTGAAACACAAAACAACATAAATGAATACATTAAGGGCCCGTTTGTTTTGCCTAAAATATGAGTGTGGAAACGGAGTGAAATGGTTGTTTCAGTTAAAGGGCGTTTGGTTGCTGATTTATTTAATTTTTCATTCCATCAATGGACTGAAACGGAAACGTTTTTGATTCCCTCGGAAAAAGAAGAGATAAGGGATACCCCTTTTTAACAGCTCAATCACTCACCTCAACTTCCCCCATTACTTTTTGCATCTCTCTCCTGAAGGTTTGAAGCTCCTTCTCTCCGCTGTCTTCCTCCGTGGCCCTCGCCCTCTCCTCCGACGGCCTCTCCCTCCTCTTCCTCAAATCGGCCGTCGAGCCCTCTCCGGCGGCCTCCCTCGCCTTCGCCGACTGGAACCCCACCCGACTCCGATCCCTGCAAGTGGACCGGCGTCTCCTGCTCCGGCGTCGGCGATCCCCATGTGTCGACAACAACTTCTCCGGCGAGATCCCCCCTCCCTCTGCAACCTCCCCCGGATCCAGATCCTCGACCTCTCCAGAAGCTCCTTCTCTGGCTCCATCTCCACGAACCTCCTCGTTAACTGTCGCCAGCTCCAGCGCCTCGTCCTCGTCGGCAACGCCCTCTCCGGCCACATCCCCTCCGGCGTCTGGTCCCACCTCACCGACCTCATCCGCCTCGATCTCTCTAGCAACGGCCTCACCGGCCCCATTCCCCCTAATTTCAATCTTATGGCTTGAAAATCCTAGATCTGAAATTGGGGAAGATTTTTGTTAAATTGAAAGCCCCAATTTGAAAGAAATTGTGTTAAATTAGAAAACCCTAATTTTTACATAAGAAATTTGGGGAAAAGCATATGACTCATTTTCAATCCGTTTCTCTTCTGTGCACCTACCAAACAATTTTGATAGGTAAGGGGATTTGTTTCCATTCCATCCATTTTTGATTCCGTTTCCCTTTCCGTTTCTCTTTTTGCTATCAAACGGGCCCTAAACTAATTATCCTTAACACGCCCCCTCAAGCTGGACACCGGTTTGGTAAGGCCAAGCTTGGAAGACAGCAGCTGAAAGCGTGAACGCAGTAGCGGTTTGGTGAGAAGATCCGCAAGCTGGTCTTCGGTAGATACATAAGAAACACGCAAGATGCCCCTTTGCACAATATCCCGAACAAAGTGAAACGCAAGAGCAATGTGCTTCATTCGAGAATAGAAGACAGGGTTGGAGCTCAGATGTTTGGCACCCATGTTATCACAAAAGAGGGCAGGCTGCTGAGACAAGTGAACACCCAACTCAGACAACAAGGAGAGTAACCAAAGCAACTCAGCACTGCAATCAGCCAAGGCCCGATACTCCGCCTCAGTAGACGATCTTGCAACTGTTTTCTGCTTCCGAGAGCTCCAAGAAATAGGAGTTCGACCAAGATAAACAAGGTAGCCAGTTGTAGATGTATAGTCGTCTTTATTCCCAACCCAGTCGGCATCACTGAAGCCATGAAGATTGAGCATCGGATCACGGTGAATGAGGATTCCCTGTGACGACGTACCTTTGAGAAAACGCAGCAACCGCTTGAGAGCACTCCAGTGCGTAGTGGAAGGGGCATGCATAAAATTGCGACAGCTTATTCACCGCAAACGCAATGTCAGGCCGGGTAAGAGACAAGTGCTGCAGGCTGCCAAGAACCATGCGGTACTCAGTGGAAGAGGCCAACTCCGACCTCGAAGTGCGCTGGAGAACTTGAGACGAGCACAAGGGTGTAGAGATAGAGTTGGAGTCGGCCATATGCACCTTAGCCAGAATATCATGAATGTATTTGTGCTGACAAAGAAACAGACCTTTTGGATGCGGAAGGAATTCAACGCCAAGGAAATAAGATAGAGAACCAAGATCCTTGAGAGAGAACCGGGAGGAAAGCCGTTGAATCATGTCTTCTAAGAGTGAAGTATCGCTCCCAGTAATGATTATATCGTCAACATATACTAGGAGATAGATAGAAGCATGCTGATCACGGTAAACAAACAGAGATGAGTCGACCACAGAATTGATAAAGCCAACATGAATCAAGAAGTTGCGCAGCTCGTGGTACCACGCACGCGGTGCTTGTTTGAGGCCATAAATCGCCTTCCGGAGTTTACAGACATAATGAGGATGGTCGGTGCTGATGAACCCCGGAGGCTGAGCCATGAAAACATCCTCATGAACAGAGCCTTGAAGGAACGCATTATTAACGTCAAGTTGACGTAGCGCCCAGCCCGATGAGACCGCTATAGAAAGGACGGTCCGAACGGTAACAGGCTTTACGACCGGACTGAATGTCTTCGTGAAATCACACCCGGGACGCTGATGAAATCCCTTGGCAACAAGCCGAGCCTTATACTTATCCAACGAGCCATCAGGATTATACTTGACCCGATAAACCCACTTGCAACCCACGACATTCATCTGGGGCGTAGGCGGTACAAGAACCCAAGTGCCAGTCGAGCACAAGGCGGTATACTCATCAACCATGGCCTGACGCCAATCAGGGTTTTTAAGGGCTTGGGTTATAGTGTGCGGTTCTTTGTGGACTTGGGCGAGAAGATTGATCTTTTGTATAGGTTTGTGGATATTGTTTTGAGACCGAGTGACCATTCTCGGAACCACTGGCTCGGGAGAGGGGGACGGTACAAGGGCAGGAGAGGATGAGGAAGCCGAACTAGGGCTAGGGAAATTAGGGTTAGGCGATGCGCTGAGAGGCGCGTTTTCCGAGGAAGGGGAGGGAAGGGGGAGTGGGTCAGGTGTTATGGGAGAGGGTGAGTGCGGAAGAGGAGGGGGAGGGGGATGATTTGGGGAAGCGGGTAAATTAGGGTTTGGGTGGGGATTAGGGTTCGGATTTATGGGTGCAGGGAATGAGGAAATTAAGGGTAAATTTAGGGTGCTCCCAAAATCCAGAGAAGAGGGCTGCGTGGAGGTAGGGGTGGTTTGTTTGAGAAAGGGAAATTCATGCTCAACAAAGGTGATATGCCTGGATGTGTAAATTTTGAAAGTAGTAGGATCAAGGCAAAAATAAGCACTTTGAGTTAGAGAGTAACCAATGAACACACATGGGATAGATTTGGGTTCCATCTTATTAGCAGTATAAGGTTTTAACCATGGAAAACATAAACAACCAATATTCTTCAATTTTTGATAATTCGGATGTGTTTGAAAAAGAGCAAAGAAGGGGGACCGATTTTGGAGAGTGGTTGTGGGCATGCGGTTAATGAGATAAACCGCGGTTTTGAAGGCATACGGCCAAAGATTGTTAGGTAGGCCGGAAAATGACATAAGGGAGAGGCCGGTTTCGACGATGTGTCGATGACGACGCTCGGAAAAACCGTTGTGTTGTGGGGTGTGGGGCGGAGTAGTAAGGTGAGTTATGCCTTGCGAGGCAAGAAAGGATGCTAGGGCAATGTACTCGCCCCCATTATCCGAGTAGAGGACCTTAATTTTGTGGGTGAAGTAGTTTTCAACTAGGGCCTTAAACTGGATGAAGGTTTCTTTGGTATCGGATTTTTTCTTAAGGGGGAAAAACCAAACATATCTTGTGAAGTGGTCGACAAAAATAATGTAATATTTGAAACCATCACGTGAAAGAATCGGGGAGGTCCAAACATCCGAGAAGAGCACCTCAAGCGGATGCGAGGACAAAATAGATGACTGAGAAAACGACAATTGATGACTTTTATTAATGGAACATGAAGTACAAAAATCAGACTTAGGAGACACATGGCCCAAATTAAAATTGGATAGCATAAACTTCAAAATTTGGAAGGATGGATGTCCCAGCTTATGATGCCAAGAGGAAGACGCAACTTGAGTTGTGAGGGCTTGAGGGGCGACAAGAAGAGGCCATGCATAAACACCGTCAAAACAGGACCACTAAGAAGAGTTGTTTCCGTAAGGGGGTCCTTCACAAGAAAATGAGTGGGTGAGAATTCAACAGTAAGGTTATTTTGTGAAACTAGTTAAGAAACAGACACAATGTTTCAAGAGATTTGGGGAACAAAAAGAACATTATCAAAATTGAGTTTTCGGTTGTTTGATGTAAAGTTAAAACTGCCAAATCGAGAGATAGAGAGACCCTCACCATTACCCACGCGAAGTTCATCAGGACCCTCATAAGGGTAGTGCAGGCTTAACGTTTGAAGGTCATTCGTGACGTGGTGCGAGGCACCACTGTCAAGAAGCCAGGGAGAGTGAGAGGAAGTGATGGTATTGGCCTGTGGTGGTGGAGGGCGAGGGGTAAAGGCAGGGCGTTGTTGAGATGGTGGCCGAAGGGTTGGAGCGGTTTGACGGAAGGAGGGGCAAAAGGCAACAACATGGCCGGGAACACCGCACCACTGACACTTCCCAAGGAAAGGCCGAGGCTGCAAGGTAGGGTAAGTAGGGTTGGAGGACGGATTAGGGTTGGTAGGGTTTGGAGAATACCAAGGTCTGTAGGGAGGACGTGGAGAGTTAGGCTGAGTTGTGGGCGAGTGGCTAGGCCATTGTTGATGAGAGGGACCAGATTTGGGCCTCATACGAGACTTGGATTGCATCGTCATGGCGAAAACCGGAGACGAAGAAGAGGAATCACCAGCTTCAATCTTGAGATGCAACTCCTTGTTGATGAGCTTTTCATGAAGCTCCTCAAAGGTAATAGGAGAATCACGAGCCCGGACGCCATCAACCACCGATTGGTACGACGCATCAAGACCATGGAGAACAAAGTCAATGACGTCCTCTAGGTCGAGCTCTTTGCCAAGAGATGCAAGGAGATCAACACACTGTTTTATTTGCAGCATAAACTCTTCAATGGATTGAGAGCCTTTCTTGATGTTTTTGAGCTTGTCTTTGACTTGATGAATGTGACCTCGGGACGGTTTGGCGTACGTGTCTTCGAGGATTTTCCAAGCGGCCTGACAAGTCGCGGATCGTGTGATCAAGGGTGCGACCGACGCCGACAGGGTGGTGATAAGTACACCGAATAAAAGACGATCCTGGCGAAGCCAGGTGGAGTACGCCGGATTGGCAGTGGTGATCGAGGCATCTAGGACGTTGGGTACTGTCTGCGGAGGCGCCGGATGGGAACCATTCAAGAACTTGAAAAGACCATAGCCCTCAAGAATAGATTGAATTTGGGCTTTCCATGTAATATAATTAGTGGAAGAGAGATTAGGGGTAGTATGGCTGGGATGGCCTGCCATGGAAGGACGAGCAGGCTCGACCTCATTAGGGGTAGTATGGCTGGGATGGCCTGCCATGGAAGAGAGATTAGGGTTTCAGCCGAAAAAAGAAGGAGGAATTTGATTGGATCATGCTCTGATTACCATGTTGAGGTTTAGAGAGATTGTGAACAGATAGTATTATTATTGATATCAAGAGATATATAAAGGAGAGAGAACATGAAGCTAGAAGGACTAGCAAGCAAGAGTTACAGAATGTGAAACACAAAACAATATAAATGAATACATTAAACTAATTATCCTTAACATACAATACCTTGATATGGATGATAGCTAAGAGCAAAACTTTGAGGACTGATAATGCTCATGGCGATTGACTTGAACATCTCAATTTCTTTTTCGGTTTAAAATATATGGAGACACTCAAACTTGTCAATTTTGGTCATTTGGATACATGACCTTTGAAACAGACCTATTGAACACCCTAACTTGTCAAAGGCTACCTATTAAACACCTCGTCCCAGATTACAGAGTGCTGTAATATGCACGCGTTATTAGGTGAACATGCTTAAGCAAAAACAATATCACGTAATGCCAGATAAGGCCTTCTCGTTTAATTAATTGTTGCCTAAACCCGTCACTAACATTGGCGGACAAATTTCTTTATACACGTAAGCTTAAAACTATCTGGCTTCTAACGAAAACACTTCTAAATCAAATATACGTCACACGCGCAATGCTACGTTAGGGACGAGGTGTTTAATATGTAGGTTTTGACAAGTTGTGGTGTTCAATAGGTCCGTTTCAAAGGTCAAATATCCAAATGACCAAAATGGACAAGTTCAGGTGTCTGTATATATTTCGTCTTTCTTTATACTCCCTCCGTTTCAAAAAACATGGTCTTTTAAACAATTTAGGTTGTTTCAAAATACATGACTATTTCATATTTTTTTCCCTATTCTTTCCATTTATACCCCTAATAATTTACTTTATCATAATCATTACACTTTTTCATATTTCTCTAAACAAATAATTAACTCTACATTCTGTAAGGGTAATATAGGAATAACATTTTTTTCTTAATATATGTGCAATGTCCAAATGATCATGTATTTTGAAACGGAGGGAGTATTGATTAGCATGCATGTTTGATATCGATCATCTAAGACATCATGTTTCTTTTTTGAAAATACTAGTGGTGATGCTTGTACATAAGCACAGGGTAAACTTGTAGGATGGACATAATTTTTTCTAAAAGTTTAGATTGAACTAACGATGATATAAGTATACCTAGGTAAATATGCTTGTAAATTTGTAATGTATCACTGGTTTAAAAAGTTTATATTAAGATGTTTATGATAATAGATAATATAAAATTTAAGATTGAGAAAATAAATAGGCCGCAAGAATTGGTTAAAAAAAGTTTTGTTTGTGATGAAAGGGATTTGTTACGTTTTTTGATCATAAGAAGTGTATCCTTGATCGATTAGTAATGCAGTAATATATTGTAAATTTGTAATCAAGATTAATGATGAAAAGGGACTAAGGCTCCGTTCGGCTGGTCAGAAAAAGAAGCTAGCTGGAGCTTTTTCTAGCGTTTTTTTGCCAAAAAAGCTACCCCTATGGGGTAGAAGCTTTTTGAAAATGCTATAAGAAGCTAGTGGGAGCTTTTATTTAGCATTTTCAAAAAGCTCCTACCCCCTAGGGGTAGCTTTTTTGGCAAAAAAACGCTAGAAAAAGCTCCAGCTAGCTTCTTTTTCTGACCAGCCGAACGGAGCCTAAGCCTACCACAACATTATCCCTAAGGCTCCACCCGTCAAAAGGCTTCAAAGTTTATTCAATTACAGTACTAGGCGGCAAGAGCCGCAAGACAAAATATGTACGAAAATCGACTATGTTTTTAAATGAACATGCTACTGAAATCAAGTTTTGTCTTAATAGAGGACAATGTATTTTTAATCATTATAACTATATATTAAAACAGAAATTAAAAATAATAATTATCACGAGAGGGTCAACTCCACATTAGACCTCATTATCTATCTTTATTAAAATAATTTAATTAGTTAAAATTTGATTGTAGACCCCATATATATATATATATGTAAAATAGGAAAGAATATATATTATTGAAGTTATATCTATAAGGTTTCCTATAAATTTTTGTTCGATTAAAAGAATATATTATAAATAAAATAATTTATAATTAAAATAAATCTCATAAGAAATAAATTAAATAAAATAATAAAAGATATAATATAAAACTATACTTTAGAATGACTTTATATAAAATTAAAGTTAGTTTTGTTAAATTAAAATCGTGCCTTCAAGACATGAAAATTAATACTAGTGTAAAACTATATAAAAGAATATAGTTGATCAAGTATTTCCTATATAATAATAGATAGGAATGCAATGACGTACTATAAATAAGTATCACAATTAACAAAAAAAAAAAAATAAAAAAATCGGTCCATTATTTTGTAGGTACGGAAGGTGAAATGGTACAAAAATGAAGATAATATGAAGGAATATTAATTAGTATAAGAAGACCGATTTTGTGCACTTTTTTTTTTTTTTGATTAGGTAAGAATTAGGAGTTCCGCTTACAGGGGACGTCCTAGAGCATCCATTTGGATGAGAACTAACAGTTCTTGGTGATTCGTAATGTGGTGTGTAGGGAGGTCGTGGTCCAATTTCGCGATTTTATCAGCCACGGTATTAAAAACCCTACTCACATGCTTGATTTTGACAGACTCAAACTCTTGGAGGAAGCCCCAGATGTCCGAGATCAGTATGTCAATCTGCCAAGGACATTTTCTCATGCCCTTAGTTGTTTCAATCACTGTCAAATTATCGCCTTGACCGATTTTGTGCACTAATCCATCCTATGCGCCGTTAGTTCACCAAGTCATAGTATTACCACCTAATGTACGTAATTAAGAAGGAGCAAGGAACATTACTCTAAAAGATTACCACGAAATGGCACGACTTCTACAAGTTACATCTCTTTGACTTTGTTGTCGTCCTTCCCCCTCTGTAAACTTTGGTTTCATATATTAATCTTAGTATTCTAGCGAATCTTATTAACATCTTACACGAACTCAATGGATGACGGGATCCGTATTAATTGATTACTGTATACACATGCAAGGTGCACCTAGGTAGAAATGAAAATAATAGAATGTGTACGTGCATGGATGACGTTGACATATCATTGATATATATACACTTTTTAAATCGGTAAAAATTAGAAGATCCATCGAAGGGCGTTTTAGAGCGTTCGAATGGGCGAGAACTTTCAGTTCTGAGTGAATAATAATGACATTAGTAGAGAGACTATGACCTATTTCAGCTATTGACCACAAAATTACACGCTCTACTGAGAATATGGGACTTTATAAACTGACATAGGTCAGTTATAAAATCATTATTAGATTGTTGGAATACAAGCCTATTTCGTTGATAGCAGATTCCTCACCATGCAAAAGCCAGTTCCACAAATTCCCTTGGTCCGACTATTTGACCAATTTCCGTAATGATCTGCCTTGGTGATTTATTTGATGAGTTGTAGCTCTGCAAAGCATAATCAATATTTGAATTGATCTGTTGTTATGTTGCGGGTATAGTCACACTATGACATATGTTGCGGGTATGATCACACTATGACATATCACTGACATAATTTTGTTTAGCATCGAACATTTTTATCATTTCTGCAATCTTTGTCCTTTTAGATAATCACACTAAGACATATCATTGACATAATTTTGTTGTATTATGTTATGTAGCCTATATACAGGTAGATCGAACCAAGAAACAATCTTGCCTTTTCATTTCAAGTTCTCACTAGAAAATTTTGGGTATTTCCTTCTCTTGTTCCTGTGTAATACCAAACCAACTCAAGCTCCTTCTCAAGTGTGTCATATCTCATAGTAGATAAACTTATTCTTCTTGGTGTCGAGTAATACCCCCTCAAGGAGTTCACCTATCCTTCAACAACACTGGACAATTCAACCATCTTACTTTTATATCTTTCTTGCAAGCCTAAATATTCCACCAATAAAAATCTCTCGACAAACTGCTCTTACGGTCTTTCTACAATACCTCAATAGAAGTCCCATATCTTTTCAACTAATTGATTCTTTCACTCTCAAAATTTGAGGATGTCGATTATATTTCTAGATCTAACTATTGGATATGGCATCATCTAATTCAAAGTATGGAACAAAGAGGACAGTCTCATTAAAGAAAGTGCATAATTTTGGAACCGGAGGCTAATGCTCTTTGATTACCTTGTACCGAGACTTGAAAAATGTGATTTGTACCACCTTATTGTAGAGAACGGAGAGTGATGATTTATGTAGTCCCTTTTGATGACAATTAAGAAACTTCAATCTACATTCATGAGTTTCCAAAACTCAAAATTAAAATTCATGTAGTCCCTTTTAATTTTTCTTCTCGCATTCTAGGAAAAATAAATAAATCCACATGTCAATATATTGTGTCAAGTGCAGAAAAATTTCCTAGAGATGAATATCATCTACAAGAGCTTGTATATGACACAAAATCTGTAATTTTACTGACAATTAACGAAATGAAAGAAATTATATATCGAATCGATAAAACTCATGAAATTATATAAAGTTAGATAAAAATTTAGAAACAAACTCGGTTCCCACATCCTTTTGAATATAAAAACTCAATATATGAAAAACAATAATACCACTCTTAATCTTGATCAAAAAAATAATACCACTCTTAATATTATTAGAGTGATTAATACGTGAGAGTGTGTCTAAAACCTCCTTATAGAATTTCCCAAATGTAGAAAAATTAAAAGGGGTAAATTTGTATCCGTACTTCTCACATTTGGATTCATACTTCCTCCTTACCTGTTAACCGCGTTGTGCAAGACTAACTCAGGTGTCTACGAACTCACACTCAAACCAGCAAAGAGGGATGTTGTAACGAGAGATCGAACGAGAACAATAAAGCAAGAACGACACACAGATTTACGTGGTTCGGTAACGGTATGTTACCTACGTCCACGGGCAGAGAAACCGTATATTATTATGGAAGACAGAATTCGGAATACAGAGGTCTAGGTATTTCGAGAGCTTATATAGCGACTCAAGACACCCTAGGTACAATTATGGGCCGCAGGCCCAAAACAGAATGCAACAGGCCCAACAAACAGAAAACATAGTGTACCGTGTGGCCCGGGGGCGACTCCGCCCCCCCGGACCCCCAGGCCAGGGGGCGCGTCGCCCCCCTGGACCCCCCGACTCGCTGACCGGTCAGCGAGACCCCCGTGCTACCTGTCGCAGTGTGTGATTCAGATTCAAGGCATATTAACAAGGGAAAACCCGATCACATCGATACAAGTGTGCTAATATCACCAATGCTCTTATGCTAATTCACGGTGGTTGTTAAACTAACAAAGCTCTCTCACCTCTTCCATTGTCTTAACAACTTACCTCGATTGAATAACTTTAGTTGATTAATCCCTTCATTTTCAGGTAAGTCAGGTGATAAACTTCCGAGTCCACCTTTTCATTCAAAACTTATTGATCAAACTCCTCGAAAAATAACCCAACTTATCTCTCTGGAGGGTAAATCCAAAACTAACCCATCACCATCAGCTACCGATGCCGGAGCAAGGCGTGTTATATTAATGTTACAGGGTATATAAGCTAGAGTAGAACCACCCCTAAAAGCTAGCCAATAGGGGTGGGGAACATCTCACTTATATACCACACATTGAAGGTCATGACTTTCCAATGTGGGAAATCCCCCCATAAGGATTTCCTATAACAAAGCACCCCCGCTGAGTGCCGACGTCCACGGCGGCACGGTTACAGGGATCCAGGCACCAGGGTCCGCACCAGGTGCCCTGGCCACGGTCGGCCCTTAATCCGCCGGGGTCGGTCCGCACTAGGTGCCGACTACCCACCACCCCTGTAACTACCACCGAGACGTAAGCCCGACGTTCCGACGGGTACCTCCACCGGAAACTGGCTTCCTTGCCTCTTACGTTCCAACGAAGGTACCACACGACCCCTACCGATGCGCACTCGGGGTACAACGGAAGGCATCGTGTCGGAAGGCCGGTCCCAGCTCTGATACCTTTGTTACAGGGTATATAAGCTAGAGTAGAACCACCCCTAAAAGCTAGCCAATAGGGGTGGGGAACATCTCACTTATATACCACACATTGAAGGTCATGACTTTCCAATGTGGGAAATCCCCCCATAAGGATTTCCTATAACAATTAACCCTTCCCAAGTCTCATCTTTTTCTTGTAATCCCGGTTTAACTTTTAAAACACTTCCTTCAGAGCTTTAATTTTGAGCAGAAACAAGAAATTTTTAACCTTTTTTTATATTTTAAATTACTTCCTCGTCAGTCACTACTCCCACACTACTATCCTGCAAAAAGATTTGTTCATCTCTTCCATTAGCCGGAAATTCTGCAAAAGGAAAATAAATACAGTATTTCTTATGAAATTACCCACAAACTCTCTTCTCCTTCTTGTCTCTTTATCTCTCTCCATTCTCCTATCCTGTTTTTCCTATTCCCTTCAAACCTCCTTTGTGCATTCTTCTTCTGTCTTTTTCTACCGCTATAGCCATACCCATTTCAAATTCAGACCTCAGTTTCCTCTAACTTTACTCTGCCCCTTGTTTAAAAACCAAATCTTGGTGCTCCCAACTCCAACACCTCAACTGGGTCCAATCAATTTCCGTGCTGTCTTCCTCTATTTCACGTTTTGTTCCTTTCTTTGTTGATTTTGTTCTTTTGTCTTCTGGATTGGGTGGTGGTGAGTTCTGAAGGAATTTGGACGTAGTGAACCATAGGGAGGAGAAATTCTTGGGGAATTGCGCTTTTTGTGGGTTTGTCTTTTCATTAATGCAATGGTGAGAAAATGGAATTCGGAATGGGTTCTGGGTTGAAACCCATTTTCCCCAGAGACCAAATTCAAACACTCTAGGAAGCCAAATTTGAAGTGGGTTAATGGAGGAAGGAAAAGGGAAAGGAAGGGAAGGGAAGGAGAAGAAGAAGATGCCAACAGTTTGGTTTAATCTGAAGAAGTCACTACACTGTAAATCAGAGCCCTCAGATGTGTATGATCCCAAGTCCAAGAAACAAGTGGGGGCAATTCTAACAAGAAAGGCAATAGGAAGGTCAGGCTGTTCAAGGTCAATTGCAAATCTCAAGGATGTGATCCATGGGAGTAAGAGACACATTGAGAGGGCCCCAAGTTGTAGCCCTAGATCCATTGGGAGCAGTGAGTTCCTAGACCCTATTGTTCATGAAGTTATCTTGAACAACTCAACTTGTGAGCTTAAGATCACTGGCTTTGGTGGTGGTAATAATGGTGGTGGTGGGGATTATGTGGGCAATTTAAGGCCTGGCACACCAGGGCCTAGGGGAAACCCTTCAATGCATTACTTTAACTCTAGACCATCTTCTGGTGCAACTCCTCCAAGAAAATCCCCAAATCTTTGTTTGGAGAAAGAAGGGTTGCAGAGCTCAAAACACAGGCCTTCTATGGAGATAGACTCTAATGGGAACTCTGCAAGTGTTGCATGTCACAAGTGTGGTGAGCAGTTCAGCAAATGGGATGTTCTTGAAGCCCATCATCTCTCAAAGCATGCTGGTGAGTCTCTTGTACTACTACTTCCTTTGCTTTTTACTAGTGACTTGGTTTGTTTGCAGTATGAAAATGTGCCTTTTGTATCCTCCTACTTTTCTTGTACCCAGCTTGAAAAAAGGTGATTCATTGAGCAATGAATTAGCTAGCACTTTCCTGTGGATTTCACTTTTATGCACTTTTTCATGATGAGACCAGTTGCTATCCTAAAAGGTTAAAAAAGAACTCATCTGAGGAATGATACATGTTTATGTTTCTATGTGCTATCACTGCTGAAGAGCTGATGAATTTGTGATTATAATTCTTGAAGCCTATGGGCATTTACTTGTTCATGTCAATTAGGCACTTGTAAGTTATCTCAAAGCTTGAGAATGCTAATCAAGCAATACATTTTCCATTGTATTCCAGTTACCGAGCTTGTCGAAGGTGACTCGTCTAGGAAAATCGTCGAAATCATATGCCGTGCAAGCTGGTTGAAGTCAGACAACCAATGTGGTAAAATAGAGAGAGTCTTGAAAGTCCACAACATGCAGAAAACCATAGCTCGGTTCGAAGAATACAGAGAGACGGTGAAGACCAAAGCCAGCAAACTCCCCAAGAAACACCCGCGTTGTCTTGCTGATGGAAACGAGCTACTCAGATTCCATGGCACAACTGTTGCTTGCTCTTTGGGCCTCAACAACTCTTCTAGCCTCTGCGTATCTGAGAAATGCTGCGTCTGTCGAATCATAAGGCATGGGTTTTCGGTCCAAAAGGAAACTAAAGGTGGGATTGGAGTTTTCACTTCCTCAACAAGTGTAAGAGCTTTTGATAGCATTGAGGTATGTGAAGAAGAGGAATCCACAATCAGGAAGGCCTTGATCGTGTGTAGAGTGATTGCTGGGAGAGTTCATAGGCCATTGGAAAACGTCGAGGAGATGGTGGGACAAAGTGGGTTTGATTCGTTGGCCGGAAAAGTCGGTCTTTATTCCAACATTGAGGAGCTTTACTTGCTTAACTCTAGAGCTCTGCTTCCTTGTTTTGTGGTTATCTGCAAGACCTGAGGATAAAAATTGAAGTGTGGAGGCTGTTTTAAGATAGGTGAGTTCCTTTGGATCTTGGAAAGCTCTTTTGTGTTGAAGTTAGAAACTAGAGAGGTTCAAGAAAGATTGAAGGTAGTCATTAGTGTTAAATCCTCCTATTATTTGTATCAACCATTATTTATGGTTGCTTTCTTTTCCTCTTTGATGTATTCTCATCTAGTTAAATTATAAGAAAAGCCTGTTCTTTAGTGAATATAAGATGAGAATCTTGAGATGATTGGCAAGTGCTAATATCTACAATATACAAGATAAAATAAGACAAGTCAGTATCAACTCTATAAATCTGTAAGCATCTTTTGACAGATAAGAACTAATTGAATAGGGCCATACAGCCAGGTCATTGTAGTGATAGAGAGTGGAATGGTAGTTTAAACTTCCAAGTTCAAAAACCATTTGCCGACCACGTGCACATTAAATGAAGACAGTCTCTTTTGAAAACATACAAAACAAAAGCCTAATAACAACTTAACAAGTGTAAATGATTACAAAACAAAAACAAACCGAAACTTTTTCTGTTCAAACAATTTCCCTGCATCCATCTGGGTTAGAAGTGAATGAAGGCTTAAGTCAAGTGAATTTATGATGTATTTTGGCTTCATAAGACAAGACTTAGGTTGGGTCACATGCTATAGGAGTTAATGAAACAACCTTGTTAGTTGTCATGACCCATGATGAATACATGGGCTATAGTACAATGGATGCTAGATCGCTAAAGGTGAAAAACTTTAATTAGAGCTGCAACAATGAAAGGGAGGTAGGTGGTCCAATTTAGGCTGAAACACAAGAGGCAAAATTAAATTCAGGAAGGTGGAATTCAATTGACTGTTAGTAAGATTCACTATTTCAGTCATTTTTCCTTTGTCTTGTGCTTTGGCCTTGGTTTTGCTCTGGTTATTACTCAGTGCCATGGCTTCAACCATTCAGCAAAGACATTTAAGATCTGGTCCCATCTCTTTTAATGTTATTAGCTTAGCAAATCGCTAATACATTGGTAAATAAAGAACTATAATAATGAAAAGGAAAGTAATTAGAAGAATGAATTGCTTGTTTGTTGTTTCTGGTGTTTCTTTTGTTTGTTCGTTTTGACATGCTGTGTTGTAACGAGAGATCGAACGAGAACAATAAACAAGATCGACACAGAGATTTACGTGGTTCGGTAACGCTGTATTACCTACGTCCACGAGCAGATAAACAAGATTTATAGCTGGTTTGTCGTTCGTCGAGCTCCTTGGTCTCTCATCTACCAAGCCTGTCTAATACATCTAGCTCTTTTTATATCAGAAAGACTACAGGCTACAGACTTGTTTTAATCATTACTATTCTTCCCTTTTTTGATTGGGTCAATCCTACCAAATGGTCCCTAAGTTGCAGCTAACTTGGTCCAATCTAAGAAGGTTTGTAGCATCAATTGCATGGTTGGTTTTCTTACTGCAAATGCAACTGTTCTCTGAACACTGGATATGTGTATGGCCTTCAAAGCTCTGTCTCTTGTTATGTCTTCTGCTGCCTACCTGGATACTTTTTTCCTTGGTCCCTAGCTTTGAATTGCTATATAGCAATCACAATGACTTGGGTCATAAATGAGTTCTTCCTTCCCATATCATGAATTTTGAAATAGATGGGTAGGTTAGGTTTCATTGAAGGAAAGTTTATAAAGTATGGAACTTTAATGTTTGTGTATCGGTTCAGCTGCACTGATAGGGAAATCACCCTGATTTCTTACCAGTTGAATTGTTCCTGCTCTGTGTACCATGTGCCTTGATTGTATATTGGATGCTGTGTAGTAATTGCAGCCTATAATATTTGGAGGGGGATCTTCATGTGGACTAATATTTGGATTTCATAGAAGTGTGGTAGTTAATTGATGAACTTGGTTGCACGTTCAGCTTGAAAAGTTGTAAAGTTGTCTAACGCTACACATTGTATTGTACATACGAGATCAGTTTGTCAGCTAACTGACTAGGAAAAACATAACATAGATTAGAATTTTGCCTTTTTCTTTTGTTACGTACATGTGTGTGTGTTGAGTTGTACATAAGAAATCTCCAACAAAGATCTTAAGTGCCCTATACTACGTAGCATGGGTACAGGGTGCTACCAACCAAAATAAATATGTTTGTATGCGTCATCATGTATATCTAATGTTTTCGACCAAAAAAAAATGTATATCTAATGTTCTTGACCAAAAAAAAGAAAAAATGTATATCTAATGTTAACAAATTTGAGTACATTGTGGAATTTGGTAATTGAACAGGAAACCAGCAAAAACAAGCAAGAACGATCAAAATCAAAGTGGAAATAAACTATAATTGTTGGCTGTTTGATTTACAAGGAAGCTTCTCCATGAGAGAAAGCAAAATCCATTTTTGTCTAAGGCTCAAACGCAAGTGTTAATATGCCTTGAATCTGAATCACACACTGTGACAGGTAGCACGGGGGTATACTACATTTTCTGTTTCTGGGCCTGTTGCATTCTGTTTTGGGCCTGTGGCCCATAATTATAACTAGGGTTTCTTGAGTCATTTTATAAGCTCTCGAAATACCTAGAGCTCTGTATTCCGAATTCTGTCTTCCATAATAATATACGGTTTCTCTGCCCGTGGATGTAGGTAACACACCGTTACCGAACCACGTAAATCTGTGTGTCGTTCTTGCTTTATTGTTCTTGTTCGATCTCTCGTTACAACAGCAAGTCTGGAAAAGGAAAGGGAAAGCTATATAAAGTCCCGGTTTAAAACAGAACCGGTCTCTAATTTATTAAACCAGAAAAGAGAATAAAAACTTAACCACCAAGCCAATGAACCGGCAATTCTCGCGCAACGAAGAATGAAGGACTGTGTTGATTTTTTAGTCGCCAAGTTCCACGCCGTTTGATCGAAGGCTCCAACTTGACAAGTGACAACATCACAATCTTCATACTCCTACAACATAGGACGTGTTGATAGGTAAAGAAAGCCCGGGATGTTTTGAGAAATTTTATTCAAACTCGTACTCAATGAAGGACCATAATCTTAGGCTCCACTAATTCCGATTCGAATCCTCCATACTTGGTTTATTTTGGACGTGCCAAAATGAAGCTTGGTACCCAATTAACCAAGTAGTTTACACAACTAGGTGATGCAAGCAACTCCGTTGGTGTGGCATGAGGCCTGGATGCTGGCCTCGGGTCGCGCCTTTACATGGGCATCGAGAGACTAGGTCAAGCTTCCATTTAAGCTGCTGCATGGATGTACTTAAGTGACAAGCAACGTACTAGAGTAGTGGTGATCACCTTGTGGCAGCGCCTGTCAATGTGTGCTAGGCTTAGGCATTGCGCACCATGTATGGGTTGTTGAGTATGGAGCTTGGTTCGATCCGGTGAGGAGAATACGGATCAAGCCGAGGACCAAAAACGAGAAGAGAATTCGAAAGAAGGGCGAATCGGGTCACGACACGAAAACTTGGGCAAGAAGATACACAAAGATTTTAATATCCTAATAACTATAATCTTTTTCAATTAATGTAAAAGTGTTTTATTTTAATGATGATCTGTAATTCGTTATTTATTCATGAATAGATGATTTGATGATGATTACACGCTAAAGCACTTAGACAACCGTATGCATTACATGATAGCCAATTGAACTCGTATTTCTTAGTGAAAGTTGTAAGAAGGCGAGAGATCTTTATAAAAGTAAAAGTTCATACGTAGTAAAAACTTGTTAAAGGCTGATCGAACACAGACTAATGTAGCAAGGAATTCACAAAACGCTAGCTAGTACAAAATTAATTGAAAGAACCAAACAACTTCTAACTATACTATAAACGCCCAACTATTTTTCTCCCTCAGCTCCTTCTCCTCCTCGGGTGTGTAGTCGTTGTCGATGTTGAATATGGCTCTCACCTTGTCCATACACGTCTCGTCCTTTAGCCGATCCGCAGCGGCTTGACACGTCAGATCCAACAGCCCCTCTATGTTCAGGTAGTTTGCAGCCAGGATGAGGTCAAAGAGCACGTCCCAGTCAGCCGCGCCCTTTACAAACTCCGAATCGAACTCCGAAAGATCATCACGAGTATCACCATCACCATCATCATGATCAGTAGTGCTAGTAGTAGAGCGGGAGTGCTTGGTGCAATACTCAATTACGCGAGAGAGGGTCTTGGCGTCGACGTTGGGGAGGGGGATGAGGTCGTCCCCCGAGACGTCCTCGATCATGTTCTTGATGGTCTGGGACACCATCGCCACCGCCTCCTCCACCTCGAACGTCTCGTTGTCGTTGCTCCTTAAAACGATCACCTTCTTTTTGCTCCCGGAAGTTGTCGTCGACATGATCGATGTGGTGGATTAATTGGGGTTCAAGGACAAAGAACTAAAATCGTAAGACGAGAGTAGCTTGTAGTTGTTGTATACGAATTGATGTTTGGACCAAGGTTTGCCTTCCCCGTATATATAGCCATGGGATATCTCTAACCTATAATACTTGGGAGGTACGTAATCGTTATATTTAGAAACAAAGATATATTCGACCAAAAAAAAAAGATATATATTTTTTTGATCCAAAAAAAAAGATATACCTCCTTAAAAAAGAAAGATATATATATGATAGAGTTTAACCAGAGAAATCATGCGTTTATCAATGCAATATATATATGAACTTTCCATGTATATATGTAAAAAATAAATATATTAAATAATATTTTTATCTAATTAAAGTAGGCATCATATTATATTATAACTATATACTAAAGAGGAGGTTAAATATAATATTTAGCACGACACGTGTCGACTTCTCATTCCGTCTTTATTTAAACAATTTAATTTATTTAATTGGTTGAAGTTTCATTGTAGACCCCACATTAGAATTATTCTTATCCACCGATTTCCATTTAAATATTTTTCTTTAAAAAAACTTTATATTTTATACATAATTTAAATTTTCACATTGATTGATAGTTTGTTTTAATTAAACTTTAATCCCCGCAATACATAATGAATAAAGAAAATCTTAAAACAAATCGTGCCTTTAATTCCTTTATCAAAATCGTGCCTTTAATTCCTTCCATCTTAATTTGTTATCTTAATTTTCTAAAAATATTTAGATATTTTCTTATTATCAAAAGTAATTATCAAAATCTTAAAACAAATTAAGATATTTTACCAATTTAGATTTTGGACCGTGGGTGAATCTATAAATGTTTTGCTCCAACTATAGATATGATGATTGTGATGGGTTTTTTTCTTCCACAAAATAAAAATTGTAATTATAAAATAAAGAAACTTATTAATAAAAGCAAGTATTCAATTCTTATACAAAAATTATAATTTTTAAATCTTTGTTAGATTAAAAAAATACATTATAACCTAAGTAATGTATCATTAAAATAAATCTCATAAGAACCTAATTAAATAAAATAATACAAGATTTCATATCAACTATGCATTTGAATAACTTTATATAAAATTTAAAGTAAGTTTTTAGTTCAATCAAAACTATGCCTTTAGACATGGGGACTAATACTAGTTTTTATCTATGATAAGATAGAGGTAGATTCTAGTAATTTAAAAGAAGGTTAAGGAAACAAATATTACTTTTTAATTAGTTAACCTGGAGTTAACGGTGTTAGGATGTGGGTGGTTAAGTGAAAGATTTTCTTTTATACGGGTGGTTTGCTGAAATTTAGTCTTTTACAGGTGGTTATATGAAAAATGTGATAATTTAAGGGTGGTTTTGTGTAATTTATCCGATTAGAATTGGTTCTTTAAATATCGGTTTTGTTTTGATGAAAAGATTTAGTATTAAATGCATCAAACGAATTTATGTTACTCGTTTGATCAATTTTTGTTACGTGACTGTTGACTTCCTATAGTCAAAACAAACCTAATTTAGGATATCAAAACAATTTGATCATAACAAATACCAAAAAGAACAAATCACATCCACAAACAAATACACAGAATTGGTGTTGCTCACCAAGAAGGATCCTAACGGCCAAAACCCTACCTTCTCGTTAGTTCCAAAATTTTACATTTCCCTGAATTTCATTGTTGCTTTGCTTGCTAGATTCTAGATTCGGTTTCTCAACAATGGGTGTTTTTGAACGCTTTGCGGGTACATCTCTCCCTTAGCTCCCTTGTGTCCTTGTTGTTATTCGTTTTGATTCTTTGATCATCTTTTTAATCATAAATTTACATTTCGGAGTCTCATATCTTCCCAATGATACAATTGATCCTTGTTTAGGTACATCGATTTGTGTTAGTATAAAAAAACTTGAGAAAGTTGGGATCATATTCTAGATCCCATTTATTTTGATAGCTTAATTCAAAAGACTATTTGAGCCCCGTTAATGGAGAGCCCCGTTAATGGAATGATTTACTTGTTAAACATTGCCTGCTTTTTGATCAATGATCCGTATCAAAATGTAATCTCTTCATGTATCCCATCTGTTTGTCCACCCCTATTCCAAGCTTGTCCACATTTGGGTCTATAGGAAACATCATCTCGACTAGCTTGGAACACGGGCGCGTGCATTGAGACCCTCAAATCGCGATACTATGGGATATACTGGGTAGTATAGTTGCTGTTGTTCTATTTGTTATTTGGTCGATCATATGAGTATTTTACATGAATGCTGAAGAGAGTCTCCGGGCATGTCGGTACAAGCTCACATGTGTATATGAGCTTAGTACATAACTCATAAAGTTTCATTCTAAAACCAATTGATCAATAGAAGGAGTATTGACTCGTATATTTCTATATAAAATATGAGATAGGTTAATTCCCAACAAATGCATAAAGGCATAATCAGATGTTCACATGACATACCTTGTATCAAATGCATTATACATTTCCAATCTGTTCTAGCCTTCTTCAAGTTGATGATCTTGAGTTTACTTGCATTGTGCTCCTCCGCCAGCACCCCCGCCGACTAGACAAGTCAAGATAGGTGTAGGCGCCGCCGTTGTTCTTGGTATGTTTTTTTCCCCTTCTTGCTTAACTAAGTTACTTAATTATCCCACTAAAAGTGTTATGATGAAATAAGATCGATTAGTTTACTTTCACTTTTGTAGGATTTGGATTTGGGATTGGAGTATTTTTCGCGAGTCATATTATGGGAGCATTATCGAAAGCTATACTAGTCCGTGGTCCCCAGACTTCTCAATCAACCATCAAGTTGAGCAATCTAGGCTCTAATGATGTCTGTGATGTACAGATCAAGGCCTTCCAAGAGGTTTGTTAATCTTAGTTTAATTATTTGAGTAATACATAATAAAGTTAAGAAGCTTAACTAACAAAAGGCGGTTGTTGTTGTTGTTGTTGTTGTCGTCGTTGATTTGCAGTGTGTGAACAACCATGGAACCGACATCATAGGAAAGTGTCGAACGCAAATGGAGATGCTTTCTCAATGTCGTCGTGGTAGTAGCTCAACTAATAAGGCTCAAGTGGCCACAACAAGTGATGTACCCGAGAGTGGCGAAACTCAATAATATGAGCATCACCACATCGAACCAATTTTGGCTCTAGCTAGTGGCCTACCTAACTTATTGCAAGATAGACTATGTTTTGAGAGCCACAAGTTACTCTTCGGATTCAAGATCGATCTAGTAGTAATTGCTATTTGTTTTGGGGTTGAGATTAAGTGCGAATGTTTCTTAGGCTGCAAAAATGGGAATTGTTTATGGTCTGTCATACGAAAGGAATAAAGGTTTAAGGTACCATGAGCCATAATGTGTGCTCCAGAATTATTTGTTAGGCCGGAATTATTCGAATAATACACATATTATCACACTGTATACATGCCTATAGTTTGTGTTTTGTGAATCTTTCCAATATGTTTAGTTGCTTTTTTCAAAAAGGCGGCCTAATAAACATAAATTCATCCTCTATTTGCTATTGCTTTTAAGTCTCAAAAAAAAACTCCGACACGTTATTGATCATTTGTTTATCTAGTTCTTACTTTTCTTTTTGGGCCATGGTTTCAAAACAATTTTCTTACTTGGGTACGTTAGATTGAAATATAAAACAAGGGTAAAGCTCAGTGTAAAGATTTCATGAAAACACTCATGTGACATACAGATATTTCATCACCATCTTTTTCATCTTTGATCAACAGGATCTTCATATATAGGAATGCATAAAGCAAATCTCCACTCTTTCTCTTAATTTATGGCGCCATTGAACGTTCTTCATGTAGACTGCAAATAAAGACAAACTAGTGTTTCATTTTGTCCAAGATTTTTATTCTTAAATTGAACTACAAGAAGAGCAAAAAAAACAAAACAAAAAGAACAAAAACTCACCTTACAAGAATGCAAGTCCTTAGAATTGCAAAGAAGTTGCGCATTCATTGTGTCAACGGCCTGGAAAACTCCTCCTCCATTGCTCCTCTGATATTTTTGAATTCTCAATACAAAATGACCATTGCATAGTGAAATCACAAAGATCAGATATCCAACATACAAAAGTTTGTACCTTATAGAAATCAACAGCTACAAAATTTGGCCACCGGTTGCCTGCGGCGGAGTAGCAAGTGTGGAGCGTTTCCATAAGCTCTTCCGAGTTATGCTTACATGTCGTCGCCTTCAATGGCACCGACCTAAAGTGATTTACCAACACCAAAGATTTACTCTTATCATTCAACACTGCGGATTCTTTTCGGTTGAAGCATTTTCCCTCTTCCATCCCTCCGTTCCCATCTACACATTCACATCACCGATTAATACCGAGGACACATGATAGAAAAACCGTAAATAGTAAGCTCAACATCATTACATTGATTTTCAACCATGAAGTTCCATTGATAGGCAATCCCTTCACTTGCTTCCTTGGATTCCATTGAAGTGAACACAAGCAGCCTGTGATTGTTAGCAACCATGTCCTTGACCAAGGGCCAATCTTTCCCGCCTCGGGGCATTTGCGACAGAGGAACCAGGAATTTAGACAAACCCGACTCCTTGAAAAGCCTTGACAACGCCTTGGGGGCCTCAACGTAGTCTTCCAAGATCAGGGTTATAATCTCGGATGGATTGGCTGATAAGAAGGCCTCAATTTCCTTCAAGGTCTCTATTGCAGGCTTCTACATGTATACGAAATGTAGGGTCCGTTTGGTATCGATATCAAAGATTTATAAAATAGTGTGACATAAGTGAATGTGATACGTACAAATGCAGTGTAAGAATGGCATTTGCCCTTGAAAGAGTGGCAGAGCCAAATATCTCCTTGATAGTCGTAAGTATCCAGCATTAGAGCACGAACACCATTCTGACATCAGTAACAATTGTGATTAATACAGATGGAATGCTGATCAATTTGTGTTATGGAATGATGGAGGAAAATTACATGCAACTGTTGAGTGACAGAGTCCTCTTGGTTTGTGATGGTAACACGAGAAGCTCCACCATAACGAAGCTCTCCATCGATTGCAAACGAGTTGTGGGTAGTTAAGTATGCATATTTGTTAAAGGGCAACGAATTGTTCTGCACACAACACAATCAACATCAACTTAATGGATCCTAACAACATTCAAACAGCCATATTTTAAACAGACTGATCAAAGGGTAAATTACCCATGTCTTAAAAATACCCAAATTTCCCTATATGCTATTCAAGAACACAAAATATAGTGACACTTGTGAGTGATGACTGGGTGTACACGTGTCAGAGTGCCTTGCTGGCACATGACACGTGTGTTTTGTGTGTGAGTGAGAAGGAAAGTCAGTACCAGAAGCTTGAACTGATCAGTGAGCTTGGATCTGATGCACTTTGAAGGAGGAGTCCTTAGATGTTGATGGCAAGAATAGCAATAGAGACCATTCCCACACTCACACTCTTTCTTTGAGCTACACTGCTCCAAAAACTGCATTTTCACAAATATATGATTTTATAATCAAGGACCAACAATCTCAAAGAACCCAGAAAAACCCAGATGTTATATTGGATGAAATCTTCACATAACGTTAATTAAGAAGAAAAGAAGGGAATTGAGCGATTATTATTACCCTGTGTTGTCCACCATTGGGGCAAGAAGATGCATAGGTTTGCAGAGCAAAAGAGGCCAA
The DNA here is from genome assembly GCA_934048045.1 of Polygonum aviculare. Classification (NCBI taxonomy): domain Eukaryota; kingdom Viridiplantae; phylum Streptophyta; class Magnoliopsida; order Caryophyllales; family Polygonaceae; genus Polygonum; species Polygonum aviculare. The sequence goes on from OW204026.1 coordinate 31,391,645, forward strand.
CAACAGAAAACCCAGAAGCCTCATTTTGTGGTTCACGCTTAATTAGGGGTGGTGGAATTGGACTCTACAAAGATTTACTCATTTTTATATGTGGAGATGAAGTGTGGAAGGGGGAAAAAGTAACGTATGCCAGATTTACTGAATTGGGTAATTGAAAGAGACACACCATACGTCTACCTTTTGCCCTGCCCAATGAATGTGGCCAAAAATTTGAATTTCAGAGCAGTTTCAAAGTTGGTTTGTTGTGTGATGCTCCTCTGCATATTGTAAATTTCTTTTTTTTTTTGGTAGAAGCATATTGTAAATTTCTTTCCTTGTCCCTTTCAAGAATGTATATACGTGTGCTAGAGAGAGAATTACGCTTGACAAATTTGGAGAGAGATCACAACCATAGCCTTGCTCATTCTAATTAACACTACACGTTGTTTGAAATTTGGTACACTGATTTGTTTATGATTTATATATAGTCTGTTTCCTTCTTTATGTTTTATTTAATCCCAAATACATATAGACTAGCGCAAGGCATCATGTTTGGTCATATATAAGGGTGACCAAAAATATTCCATCCGTCGATCCGATTCGATATAATATGTACCCAAATGGTTAGCTTGAATTAATATCCGTATCTGATCCGGATCCGAGAATTATTTCGGATAATCGGATCGGAGTTTTGAGTGAACGAATATCCGGTAGATCCGGTATTATATATATTTATATGTAAATTGTGGTAAAATATTTAAGTAAAAGATGTATTAAAAATGTGTTTTCCCTAGGTTTAACTCATTTTGGGTTTAATTCTTACAAGATAGTTATATCTTTTTTTATTCATAACTAATTTTTTTATTTTTAATAATATAATTTGAAAATTAATTCTAAAACGGATAATTTGGATATCCGAAATATCCAGTCCAAAAGGATATTTCTTACATGACATCCACCTAATAACGGATCGGATACGGATTGTTAATTTTGACCCAAAAAATTCGAATATTCGTTTTTTTGGATCGGGCCGGATTATCCGTTTTCTCACCCCTAGTCATATTTATGGACTAGTTGTCCGGCCCATGCCTACGGCACGGGGCAAAGTTCTTTTTATACGGTTTCGTGTAAATTGATTTAACTGTAGAAACGTATTTGATAGAGATATAGTGCGTTCTAAGCATTTTTTATTACGGCACATCAATTTGTCTGTATGGAAGCCACCTAGAAATTATAATTAACGGGTTAACGGGTTATCTTGCATGTACTTATTATTTTAAAGAAAAAATCTATTTATATATAAGTAAGAAAATATTTTGCACCCTAAGTAATTTTCGGACAGGAAATATTTATACTTTTTTTTCGGCTCCGAACAAACTTATTTTTTTGGCTTAAACAATTTTACATCTTTAAAATAACTTGTATCATAAAATCAAATATATCGGATTTTTCCCATTAGAAATCAGGCAGAAAGGGAACATCAAAGATTTGGTTAAAACAAATTAATAGGTTCATATCCAAAAATCCAATCAAATCTTACTATAACAAACTTCCCATCCCACCAAAACAAAGAATACGAAAAATGACACTAAAACTACAATGTATGTCATTTAGTTCCTGATAGTAATCAAAACAAAATCAAAATGGATAAGAAAAAGCATAGAATTCAAATATGTAAGAACTTGTCTTTTAAATTTTGACGTAGGATAGCAATTTCATCTATATGTACAAAGTTAAAAAGGTAAAAGATTATAAAACCGGAATAAAATTTGTGAGCAACTTTTTTCTTGAATATCTACTAAATTATAAAAAATTCATGATTATAAATTATAATTGGGGAACTATAACTGGGATTATAATCTTAATTTTGCTTGATTTGTATCTAAAATTTAAAGAGAGGACAATAATTATAGCCGCAATTGTACAAATAAATAAGAAGCATAATTGAGAATTCAAAATTTGGTTAAAAATGGCTTCAATCCTAACTAAATTTCATAAAGAAAAACTTCAATGTAGATAATTATTGTACATATAGATGAAACTACATTATAGATAATTCCAAAAATAAAAAAAGATTAAGGAAACATGGATTAAAAAAAAAAAAATGACTTGCTTTGCTACATAAACCCAAAAATAACATTAATGTCCATATATCTGCTACAATTGCACCAATCTACTAATAGTTCGAACATTGTGTTTACTGTTGTTATCTCTGAAATGGTATCTAGGAGAGTATATATGCTCTAATTCAGTGTCTCACATTGTTTTTTTATATATCAACTTTGACGAAAATAATAAAGGAGATGCTGCCTCCTCATGTCCATGGAGCTAGGGATGCCCACGATCTTTGTATTGAATGTTATGTTAAGTCTTTTTTAATCTTGTTTCAGCCAACATTTTTTCAGTAACTAATTAACTTTTGTCCCTAAATGTGGCCCAAGCTCTTGAAACTTTCATGTTCACCCATAATCAAAAGTTGTACTAATTACATATGCTACTTCTCTTTGTTTGAATTGTATTTTGATCGACAGAGGCAACTGTGATGACTTCACATCTCTGGGTGAGTTCTTGTCCTAAATAAGCCTACAATTTTCCCTCAATAAGATTATTAATGATGGTGGTGCTTAATGTGTGTTAATGTAAAGATTATTCTTAATTGTATGTTATTTTGAATTTTGATCAATAGAGTATAAATTTTTCAAAATCCCAAGTTAAGTGCTAGAGTTAACTTCACTTGCAAAATGATTTGTTTGAACTTGATTGCAGACCACAGGTTACAATTGCTGCCACTATTATTTTTTGTCACCGCTTCTATCTTCGTCAATCCCATGCAAAGAATTATAGAAAGGTAAGTAGTTTCTCGCTTATGGAATTTGCTGTTCTTGCCACTTGCTTGTAGTCACCTTGTATGACTACTAAAATATATGATAGGAAAGAACTTTCAGCTAATGATCTTTGGTTTGTAGCAATTAATCTAAGGTAATGGTAATTACATCTTTTAACTTCATGCTAGTTGTTTGCAGACAGTTGCAACAGCTTGTATGTTTCTTGCTGGTAAGGTCGAAGAAACTCCTCCATTGAAAAGACCCAGCTGCTGCACAAAAGATAAAACAGAGGGTAATGAATTTCCTTTTCAGCTGTTATAACATGTACATGTCCATCTTTCTACGGATTTTATTCTGTCATTATATGCTGAATCTATTAGCGTCATTTGTCATGCTAATTTCTTTTCTTGCTTTTATAAGCTTGGATAACATTTATTTAATACGTTGTCAAATTATTTTATCCTTAAGCATTATAGAATGTTCCCGAAGCACTGTCACTCTAGATAAATGTATTCTTCCAACACCATCTTTTGATGTAACTTTTGAAAGATTGATTATACTTGTTCCTTGAAAGACCAATGCCATGTATTGATTAATTAAAACACGCGTAAATAATGGTCCACCTTAATAAGGCATTAGATTTGTTGTCTATATGTTTGTGTCTAGGAGTCTCATTTAGGATAGGGTGTGTCTGATTTTGAATTGGAAACAGTTTACTTCTCTACTAAGCTTATAAATTATTGTGATGCCAAAACCTCTCTGCTTTCCTGTTTCATTAAAGATATCCCATTTGTTATATCACATACATTTGCTTGGGCTACGTTAGGAAATTTTGCCTGGAGGTAAAAAATTAAGATGGAGACAGGTGGTGGATATTGTAGATTCTGGTAGAAGTCTACCACTGCGTGCACATTTTTTCTTACTTATGTCATTGTTGCCTACATTGGGTATTAAGATATTCTGAGTATGTCACAACCTTGTTGAGTTGTCCCTATTCTGTTTATATGCAAAAATGGCCAGCGGTTATGCTAAATTCATTCCATTTTTCTGAATTATAAGTTTCTAACTTTGATCGCAGGAAGTGTATGAACAACAAAAAGAGCTTAGCCTACTATGAGTTAATAGACTATTTAGCATTGTGTAGTTTATATTGCAAGCTGATTATTTTACGGCTCTATACTAACGGAAAAAGGGAAATAAAAGAGGTCTTGGTATTCACTTTGAGCATATTTTCTAAATTACAATCAAATTTAAGCTGGAAGAAAATTTAGGTATGGGGTATAAAGAATGACAATTTTATGAGAAGAAGAAGTTGAAGGAGGGAATTTTACCATGTATTGATCAGCCGTAAGATAGATTTCGACGATGATGTTCCCAGGTATATTCTCATTAGTTCTCCCTATTTTCTCCACTATGAGAACTGGGTGTCTTCAAGATACCTTGTTGAACATAGCAAATTATAGAATTAACATCAAATTAAGAACTTTGAGGGTATAAAATTCAAGAATTAACAATGATACTGTGTTAGCTTTCTGGATTATATGATTATGCAGGCTAAATATGCAAAAAAAAAAAAATGTTCTTGCCTTGAAATCTCCTCTGAAATATTCCATTTGAGGAATCTCTTTCTGCTCTTCCTCATGTGTATTTGATGAGCTTGATTTCATTGTTATCTGAATAAAAAAATAGGAAAACAATAAATGTTAGTGTCAGTAGAACAGTAGCCATGAATCAGGCTTTTGTCTTAGAAAGAAAGAATATTAAACATTTAAATCCTGCTAAATCCTCACTTTCGATAGACCGTCTCGATCTGACAACTGTTCCCCTCCAGCTCATTTGAATTTCTGGTTTGGTAAGCCATTGCTTTCATGTTGTGTTAGCGATTGGTAGGTGCATTCTGTTGCTGATGAGTCTCTATTTATAGGTGAAAGATGAATTAATGTAGTTCAAAACTGGCTAGATGTAATTCAAAGTTGACTGTTCAAATTCGAACCTTGCAGGTAATCAAAGGAAAGGGGGGGCGTAACCGCTAAGAATCATGAATGCATTTCAGAAGCAACTACTACGTTCATTGTCTTCCCCTAACGTTAGGGGCAAAGTTGAATTAAGTGTAATAGATAATATATAGATAATGTTTTAATAGGCTGAATTTAAGGTATTTACTCATTTTAGGTATTTACTTCAAATGCGTTGCTCATGTGTAGAGCGTTACCCAATTGACCGATAATATATAGCCTTCAATTCTGCACATTGAAAACCAACATTTAAATATTTAATGGTCATTCACTACAGAGGAAACCAAAAGTCCATTGTCGGTTTAAATACAGGGTTTTGATTTCTGAAGAGATTTTGACGCATTAATGGGACATGAAAAACTATAGGTTTAGTATATAAAATGCGGGTCATTAATTGCTCTAAAAACCTTTCTTTATAGGTTTATAGATTATAGATGGTTGGTAATATGCATCAAATAGGGCAATTTATAATCACTTTCTATTTTATAGACACCTCAACCAAAACATCTTATAGACAATTACCTCAACCAAAACAATAGAGTAATTTAAAACCTTTGTTTTCACATTCAAACTTCAGGCCTTATCCCAGAATATGCTCTAGCTTCGATCGACCTTTAATTTCACCGAATTATGGTTGCCTAGCGATGCCGCTAAACACCACCCTTTAAGTGAAACTACATAGTTTTGGTTGACTGTTTCAATCTACATATGACATTTCAATTTTTGGCATCATTTGCTTGTATATACTGTTAGATAAAAACGTTGTTTATGAGCTTCTAACAAACCAAACGAGCAACTCACAAGGTACATTTTTAAATGAGTAGAGATTAAACAAGGTTTTGAACTTGAACAAATCAAATGCTTGAGCTCGAGGTAGCCCGTTTCTAATCGAGTTGAGCCTAAACCATTCAATCAACTTTGCTCATTCAGTTAATATCAACTTTTGTTGGAATGATGAATCAATGGGGCCGGGCTAGCTCATACAGTTTTTAGAGAGGCCACAATTTAGGGATTCGAGTTGCTCAAAATAATAACAGTTTGTTACATCAATTAGGACTTGAATATGCAAACTAGAAAATGTCAGGATGAAACCTTGTGGGAATTGAATTGCTATGCTGGGCTTGCTTCAGATGCATAGATAGAGCATAGTTGTTCAGCTCCAATAGTCTCACTTGTTCCTGGTACTGAGGAATCAGCTGCTGCTTAAGATGTTGAAGCTCCTGGATCTTAACATCAAACTCCTTTTGGCGCTCATGTTGGATTGAGACACCTCTTTTCAGGATAGCGTTTTCGTGATTCAGCACTCGAACTCGTTCCTTTAACGCCGCGTTCTCCTGCTGGAAACTCTGGCCTGCCTCCGCTCTTGCACGAGCATAGAGAGATGTTTCCAAGGATTCAAGGGCGCTTGCAACACGAGCCCTGGCATCGTCTAAGCTAGTTGCACTCGCACACATTTCTTTGACAAATAACTCCACCCATTCTGCACCATCCTTGGGCAAGTTCTCTGAAGGCATTGTTGTTGATGAATAATCAGACTGATTGGCATCAGCACCCATATGATTATTTGCAAATTCAGACTGAAGCTCATTCAACTTTCTGATTGCCACATCATGATCACTATCACATTCTTCAAATGTTTGTGCAATAGCGTTCTTGCCCACCTCAGGAAAGAGACTAGTAAGATGGTCTAACAGCAAGGAAGCAGACCCAGATCGAGATTTGTGACTCGGAGAAGAGGAACGGCGAATTCGCTTTGAAATACGAGGAGACGCCGCTTCCTCATAGTACGATCTCTTTCCGCACACTAGAGCAGACATGTTGAGCTTCAAATCTGCCTTTGATCTCTCCAAGATCGATGGCGAAGAAATTCTGAAACCAACGAGCTATAAAAGATTGTACCAACACTCCAACGTTTTTCGATTATATATGATTGGTTAATACACCCTATCTGATTAATTGTGCAATTATGGACAAAAATCTATAACTTGAGCATAAGCCTAAAAGGTACTCCGTAGTATTTAAAGGACAGAACATGTCAACCGGTATCCAAACTAAGGTTTTGTCGTAACGTGCAACACACGGCAAGTAGCCACGTTTAATATTCAAACCGTTATGTACAAAGCAGTCTTGCATTCCAAGCAAACCGCTTTCCATATTCGAAAGTGTAGCTGTAGTAAGATAGATTCCTTTCTTATCTATCAATTAGACCGAACATCCTTCCACGCCCTTATATAAACCCCCTGACCCTCAACAGTCTTCTCATCATCATCATCAATTCATCATCGTTCTTTGTTTCCGTCTCTTGCTCTTTTCCCTCTGAATCCCTAAACAAGAACTCTTGAATCAAAGATGAATACGCTTTTCTCAATGTTAGATGCCCTCTGCGTACAAGCCTTGAGTTCAAAGCTACCGCCGCCGTCGTCATCATCGTCGACATCATCGCCATCATCATCATCAGAGAAGGCCGGAGAAGAGATTCGCATCGAGAAGCCCTCTGTTCCGGTGCCGGAGAAGATGCAGGGTACGAAGCCGAGTCTGAGATCCGGATTCGAGTTCAACGGCCTTCACTGTTATGATTGATTATTTTGTTGATGTCTTTATTTAGGATTACAACGTTTTCGATGTGTTTGTTCTTGGACCTTCTGAATATCTTTAACATGCATAGTTGACAGGAATCTTTTTCTTAAACAGTTCTATATATATATATATCCTATGAAAACTCAATCGATCTGTGATTCATGCAAGTTTTATTAGTTCAGGCCCTTTCCTTGAACATTATACAAGCTTGGGCTACAAGTAACCATGCTATGTTGAATGTTCCTCCTCCATGAGTTTAGATTAACCGACATAAGGGAAATTTTGCATTGAACAGCCCTAATTTTGGACATGTTGTTCAAAATAGCCTCAATTTCTTAGTTAGGGATAAGTGGCAATCACGAGTTATGCAATTTTTCCATTTTAGCAACACCATCCACAATTAGCAAACGTTAGTAACAATTGACGAGGAAAAAAAAATCTAACACATTCGCCATACAAGAACTAGTATTCCATGACACCATGTTCCGAAGCAAATCCAAGCAAAAAAAATTGACAGCCATACAAAAGCCTAGAACTCCCTTCTAAATCCTAGAACTCCCTTCTTTTCAAGCAGAAATTTGGGAGGTCAATCACATTTACAATGAATCAATAAACCAATTGTGAGTTGTAAACTGTTCCCTCAAAACCCAAATTCACTACCAGCCATGCTTTCAGCAGCGTCCATCGAATCCGCTCTCCTATATATGCTCACTCATCGGTGTTCTTGCCTCTGACAATATTGACAGTGAATAAGTTTGTGCAAATATTTGAAAAAGATTCAAACTGAGAAACCATTACAGACCAAAATGTGAAAAAGTTGTCTTATAATTATTGAAAAACACTATTGTACAACATGAAAAATACAGACCAATTAAAATCTATTATTTGAAAAATTATTATCAATATGTAGAAAAACACAATAGACACACATAAAACAGAAATGAGAAGACACTCTTTTCATCTTATAATGAATAAGTTCATGTAAATATTTGAAAAAGATTCAAAAAGAGAAACCATTGTATATTTAAAACTAATATGTGAAAAGTTGTCTTATAATCATTGAAAAACACTATTGTACAACATGAAAGATACAAAACAGTTTATATCTGCTACTTGAAAAATTGTTATTAATATGTTGAAAAACACAATAGACATACATAAAACATAAATGAAATCATTCGTTTTATCTCGTAATGAACAAGTTCGTGTAAATAGTTGAAAAACATTCAAAGAGAGAAACCATACTTGTCTTCCCAACGATCTCTTCCCGTCGATCTCATTCAAGCTGCATTCATGCACGCCTTTGTTCATGATCTGTACCAATAAATCGACAAATCTTAGTTAAAACCCAGTTTTGAATTTCAAAAACAACAAAAACCCTCAATCTAGGAAAACCGGATTGTTACCATTGAAATTCACATAAACCCTAACTACTACATACAAGCTTCAAATTGACTAATTGCATAGGTTGTTGTAGACGATTAAACCTAAATTAAAACAGCCGAATGCACAAGCATATCGATTTTCTTGAACTGAAAAAACTACTTCGAAACTCTAATATCTCAAATCCAAGTTCGTCTAGGTGTAGAATGAAAAAAATTCAAAAAAAAAAAAACAGAGGCGTTATGAACGTCTACCGAATCAAAGGAAGTAGTCGAGGTTGAAGAAGATTGCTTCAATGGAGTGTGTCGCTTCTGCTATGATGAAGACGGAACCAAATTAGGAGATAAGTTGGAAAGAGGGGATTTGGAAGGCAATAATAGCAAAATCTCACATAAAATCTTTTTTTCCCCAAAAAAATGGGGATTGAAAAATAATTAGCTTCCTAGTGGGATTCTAGTAATAATCCTGTGTTTCTCACCCTAATCCACAAATACACCTTCTTTTAGATCAATCCTGACCGTATAATAAATCTGATCCAAAAACCATCATTAAACCGCATATTACACTCTAAGAGAGTGTTTTACTGAAGTAGTAATCTTAAGTAATAATGTATTAAAAGAGAAAGACTCCATTGAGAAATAGGATTAGATCTCGACCATTGGATTATCCTATCTCACACGTCATTAACTGGCATTTTTAGAAGAAACAAAAAAGAGAAAAAGGTGGAACAAAGAAACGGAACGGAGAATCAGATCTCTGCAGGCTCCCAATCTCCCCCTCCCCAAATCCTCCTCTGCCATGAATCCGTCCATCCCGACACCCTTTCTCCATCCACTATCGCGACACCGACCACGACGACAACGCCGCCGCCGCCGAATTGGCCGCCACAGGTGGAAGCAACTGGATCGGAACGGAGGAATCAGATCAAGGTTGAGTCGACTTCGCAAATCATCGACCAGACCTCCTCGTCGGAGACGCTCCGGCCGAGGCTCGACATGATCGATCCGAGCTCCGAGGACGAGATCTTGCCGTCGCCGTTCGCATCAAAATTGTTGAAGACGAGCGTCAATTCGTAGCCAAATTTCCTACTTATCTAATATCTATCTGTAAAATTTTCAAAATTATCTATTCTTTAATTTTATCGTTTTTCTTACTTATCTAATATCTATCTTTGAAACAATATTATCTATTTTTAAAATTTCCTTCTATTTATTTAATATCTATCTTTGAAACAATATTATCTATCTTTGAAACAATATTATCTTTGAAACATATTAATTAACTTATCTTTTCAATTTTGATTTTAATCTATTTATGTAAGAAGTAATACAAGAAATTCGAATTTAAAAAAGAATTTGAAAATAGAAGCCCCTTTTTCTAAATAAATTATTATTTTTATATTTGATACTATATCAGCTTATCTTTATTAACTTTTACTTATATTATATATTATCATGTTCCTAATAACTTAGCTTTTATCTCTCATAATTAAGCAATTAATTTTTTTCATGTTATTTTAATTAATCTATTTACATTCTTTATAATCAATTTATGAAATTGATATTTTTGAATGTTGATAAGATATTCTATCCTTTTTGATATAATAGTTATCTTTTTATTAAAAAATTAATTTCAAAAATTTTGAATTTAAAATAATTTAAAAATAGAAGGACTTTATTATAATCAAATTATCATTCCTATCTTTAATATTAAATAAATTTATATTTACTATATTTTACTTAACTTATATATTATCATTTTCATAAAATTAAATCTTAGCTTATCTTTCATAATAAAATAATTGTTGATTAATATATTTTATTTATTTCCATATATAAAGTCATTAGAATCATGTTGGACTCATTTCATATTTCTAAATTTTAATATTGTATTTTAATATTTTAAATTAAATAACAACTCATAGTAATTATATCTCATACTAATAAATTATATTATTAAAATAAAAAATAAGATCAAACCAAAATAATCAATTAAAACATCTCATTTTATATTATATTGACTTATAATGTCTCAAAATTGTGATAATAGACAATGATATATATTAACCATTAGAGACAAATTTTGAAGGATGAAAAAGTAAGTAAATTTTTATTTACTAAATTGTTGTATAATTAGAATATGTTTTATATTTTTATAATCTCATACGTGCGGTACTACAAATCTGAAAAATAATCTTTTCGCCTAGAAAAAATAGCATTTTCATATGCTAAAAATTTCATTTTATGTTTTCACTTATTAATATGTTATTTATAATAAAAACAATTTTAAAATGTGAAGCATAAGTCATTGTCGTGCATGGCACGACGGTTTTCGAGCCACCACGTTGATTTTCGCCCCGCTTGATTTTAATTTATTTTTTCAAAACATCTTCTTTAATTGTTTGATTTTTTTGATTTTCTTTAATTTGTTTTTTTTTTCTCAAAGAGATATTGAATAAAAAATTGGAAGTCATTGTGGAATTCATATAAACAATTAAATTTTGGAAACTTTAAAATCTGATAAATTTTAAATTAAATCACCGCAACTTATACAAATTTTATCCTCTTGCCTTAAAAGTCAACTTTATCCACATTAAGATTGTGAAGTTATATCTCAGGAAGTATTTCACAATATCACCATAAAAAAATAAATTACCACAAAAAATTATTTTAAAACAGTCGCATATATAATTATTCGTAGGAAATTGTTGAATTATAAATTTTGGCGATATATAACTATTTCATTTACTTAGTTGTAAGTTTGTATTTAAAACTTAATAGAGCATAAATAAAAATAAAACCCATCCCTTACAGGGTACGGGTTATAAAACTTGATTTTTAATATAACTCATATAACTAAGATTTATTTAATTTATTTTGGAATTCATAAAAATTTTATAAAAAATTTTATTCTCACTCCACCTTATATTGTTTATAATTTGTATTTAACATTTTTCATTAATTTCCTAGTATTTTCTATACCAATTGTTTTTTAGATTCAGAATATCATGATCTTTGAAATATATTATATTTTTAATAAGATATTTTTTTGGTCTATTCATACACATAGAAGCAAAATATTATTCATCAAATATTATGATTTAAAAAACTACATATTTAATTTGTGTATATCAAGTTGGTGATTAAAATAACTAGAAAATGTCCGGATGAAACCTTGCTGGAATTGAATTGCTTTGCTGGGCTTGCTTCAGATGCATAGATAGAGCATAGTTGTTCAGCTCCAATCGTCTCACTTGTTCCTGGTACTGAGGAATCAGCTGCTTAAGATGTTGAAGCTCCTGGATTTTCACATCAAACTCCTTTTGGCGCTCATGTTGGATTGAGACAGCTCTTTTCAGGATTGCGTTTTCGCGATTCAGCACTTGAACTTGTTCCTTTAACGCCGCATTCTCCTGCTGAAAATTCTGGCCTGCCTCCGCACTTGCACGAGCATAGAGAGACGTTTCCAAGGACTCAAGGGCTCTTACAACACGAGCCCTGGCATCGTCTAAGCTAGTCACACTCGTCGTTTCTTTGACAAATAACTCCACCCATTCTGCACCATCCTTGGGCAAGTTCTCTGAACGCATTGTTGTTGATGAATAATCAGACTGATTGGCATCAGCACCCATATGATTATTTGCAAATTCAGACTGAAGCTCATTCAACTTTCTGATTGCCACATCATGATCACTATCACATTCTTCAAATGTTTGTGCAATAGCGTTCTTGCCCACCTCAGGAAAGAGACTAGTAAGATGGTCTAACAGCAAGGAAGCAGACCCAGATCGAGATTTGTGACTCGGAGAAGAGGAACGGCGAATTCGCTTTGAAATACGAGGAGACGCCGCTTCCTCATAGTACGATCTCTTTCCGCACACTAGAGCAGACATGTTGAGCTTCAAATCTGCCTTTGATCTCTCCAAGATCGATGGCGAAGAAATTCTGAAACCAACGAGCTATAAAAGATTGTACCAACACTCCAACGTTTTTCGATTATGGACAAAAATCTATAACTTGAGCATAAGCCTGAAGGTAGTATTTAAAGGACAGAACATGTCAACCGGCATCCAAACTAAGATTTTGTCGTAGCTTGCAACACACGGCAAGTAGCCGCGTTTAATATTCGAACCGTTATGTACAAAGCAGTCTTGCATTCCAAGCAAACCGCTTTCCATATTCGAAAGTGTACCTGTAATAAGATAGATTCCTTTCCTATCTATCAATTAGACCGAACATCCTTCCACGCCCTTATATAAACCCCCCTAGTCCTCAACAATCTTCTCATCATCATCAATTCATCATCGTTCTCTGTTTTCTTCTCTTGCTCTTTTCCCTCTGAATCCCTAAACAAGAACTCTTGAACCAAAGATGAATACGCTTTTCTCAATGTTAGATGCCCTCTGCGTACAAGCCTTGAGTTCAAAGCTACCGCTGCCGTCGTCATCATCGTCGTCATCATCATCAGAGAAGGCCGGAGAAGAGATTCGCATCGAGAAGCCCTCTGTTCCGGTGCCGGAGAAGATGCAGGGTACGAAGCCGAGTCTGAGATCCCGAGTCGAGTTCAACGGCCTTCACTGTTATGATTGATTATTTTGTTGATGTCTTTATTTAGGATTACAACGTTTTCGATGTGTTTGTTCTTGGACCTTCTGAATATCTTTAACATGCATAGTTGACAGGAATCTTTTTCTTAAACAGTTCTATATATATATATATCCTATGAAAACTCAATCGATCTGTGATTCATGCAAGTTTTATTAGTTCAGGCCCTTTCCTTGAACATTATACAAGCTTGGGCTACAAGTAACCATGCTATGTTGAATGTTCCTCCTCCATGAGTTTAGATTAACCGACATAAGGGAAATTTTGCATTGAACAGCCCTAATTTTGGACATTGTTGTTCAAAATAGCCTCAATTTTCGTAGTTAGGGATAGGAGGCAATCACGAGTTATGCAATTTTTCCTTTTCATCAACACCATCAACAATTAGCAAACTTTATCATCAATTGATGAGCAAAAAAAAACCTAACACATTCGCCATACAAGAACAAGTATTCGATGACACCATGTTCCGAAGCAAATCCAAGCAAAAAAAAACGACAGCCATATAAACCAAACAAAATCAACAACATCCTAAATCTAAATCCTAGAACTCCCTTCTCTTCAAGCAGAAATTTGGGAGGTCCATCACATTTACAATGAATCAATAAACCAATTGTGAGTTGTAAACTGTTCCCTCAAAACCCAACTTCACTACCAGCCATACTTTCGGCGTCCATCGAATCTGCTCTCCTATGCTCACTTATCGGTGTTCTTGCATCTGACAATATTGACAGTGAAACGCTGTCCATAGAGTCTCTCCTGAGCTCGTTCGATGGCTGCTCAGGCTGACCCACATTGATTGTCACCTCTTCAGGTGTAGCAGATAGTTTCTTGTGGTGTTTTCGGCTGTGTCTTGATTTAAGAATCCTTGTCAGGACTTGGACTATGTCCCTCATGGAGGGCCTCATCTTGGGAGAACGGCTGATGCACTTGTACGCGAGTGCTGATACTTCGTTCAGCTCCCGTGTGTCAAATTCGCCCTTGAGTCGGGAATCTGCAAGTTCTTCCCACCCGGTTCCTCCGTCTATGTTGATCGCTGCCTGCATAATTGCGAAATGAATCATTTTTCGGTGAAAAATCATGACAAATCCTCGCAGATTATATCTCAACTACTTGCTCATGGGATAGATGGTGTCTATAAAAGGAAGCAGCCTGTTAGTAGTAATTGTTAACACAATCAAGCTTTGTTCAGCATAGCAAAGAAAGGTTTTAATGGGGCATGCTTTAACATTTGTAAATGTTCAAGAGGCTTCTGTTTGTAGTAATAGTTAACTCGAAGTTCAATAAAAGAAGTGATACTTACAAGATCCACATATTCCATGAGCCCTTGTTGAGGGTTTCTCCCAGCAATAAGTTCAAAGAGGAGCACACCGTAGCTGTAGACATCACTTTTCTTTGTAAAGTTCCTAGTTGATATGTACTCAGGGTCCAAATAGCCGAAAGTTCCTCTCAAATTACTTGCATGCCCAACACTCATCTCTTCTCGTGATAACCCAAAATCTGCTACCTGATTCAAACAGAATGTACACATAATTTTCAATAATCTTATGGAAGCACTCCAATTATTGTCGAACTGACATACACTAGATGTAAATCTAAGAATTTTGATAAACACTAAAAGAAATGACAACTAAAATTATCCAGACTTTTGAATCAAAGAATCCAGCAGAGAATACATACCCTGGCTTTCATAGACTGATCCAACAATATATTGGAAGACTTTATATCACGGTGTATCACAGGAGGGGCTGCCTGTTCCGAAGGGAAAACTTCAGTCCCACTAGATAGACGGTAAGAGTGATGGATAAAGCTGGCTGAATGGCTAAGTTAAGTAAGAGAAAACTTACCCCATCATGGAGATATTCCAAGCCCCTAGCAACATCAAGGGCTATATGCACCCTTAGATCCCAGCTCAAAGGTTCTTTGTTTTCACCTGAAAATTCAAGTAGCATAAACATTTTAAAATAGCTCATAAAACTTGAAGGATTAGAATACATTTTATTATTCCTTGGCGGTATTGATTGTATCTCTTTCCATAATTGATTTAATCCAAGTACAAAGCATAGCTGAACTTTCCTTTATATCACCGCACGGAATTTGTCGCCTAGCATTTTATTTTCAATTTCAATACTGACTCATTTAATCACTTGCCTGTTTCTCAACTCCCGGAAGAACTGTTTGAAAGTTTCTGTAGATTATATTCTCTTAACATAAAGATATCTAAGAAAGATGAAATAGGCAATACATCGAAGTCTCTGTAAGAGGATATTTAAAAGAAAAATGAGCATAGAAAATTGCTGCTTGATTCAGGATTTTGTTGTATTCTTTATGAATCACTATAACAGCTATTTAGACTATAATCAAAACTGTAATAGCAACCGCTAAAGTATTTAACATATGATGGAATTGATTGTACTATGTCTCCTTATTGATATCAATCGAGCAGCGTCAGTAACCAACTTACCATACAAATGTGAAGCTAAACTGCCATTACTCATGTACACATATACAAGGATATGCTTTCCCTTATCGGCACAGTATCCAACCAAATTCAAAAGATTCCTATGATGTAACCTCCCTAGTAGCTTAACCTGGAAACAAGGCGGAAAATAAGGAACCGGAAAGGAAAAAGAAAACCTTCACATATGATAAAGATCTAAACTTATAAAGCAATACAATAAGTGCTAGGAAACCTAATTCCAACAGTTCGTAAAACGAGTAAACATGGCTAACCTCCATTTGAAACTCCCTCTCCCCTTGCTTCGAATCAGTTGCGAGCACCTTCACTGCAACAATCTCACCAGTCAGCATCTGAGCCTTATATACAGGACCAAAAGCACCTTGACCTAACAAAGTTGTGAAGTTCTGAGTTGCTTTCTGCAAGTCCCTGCAAGCATGGATGAAAAACAAAACATTCAAGAAAGAATATAGCATACACTAGCTGATAAAAGATCACACAACTCTGCAATATGATGAGCTGAATACATTAACATCATATTCGAATATCGGAGATTATGTCCAGAATAGATTCAGCACATTTCTGCATTGCTCACACAGCATAGCACCAGCTGAAAACTATTGGAGGGAAAGGGATTATATACCTTTTTTGCTGTCCTATCAAAAAAGAATAACCTAACTAACCATGTAAAGTATTGCATTCAGTTTTTAAGAAACAAACTTTTAGGGAAATCCATTACTTTACCTAACCCACCAAACTACTTAACTACCCAAGGTTCTCAACAGCCACATTGACTAGACAATCCCCTAAAGTCATATGACAAAACCAACCAACATTTCTTCCCCTGGATCAATCATTCCGCAAGAAAGCCATTAATAGTACGAGTTTGGATCAAGAGCATCATACTTGTAGCAATACTCCAGTATCCCAGATGCATGAATCACATTACTCTTCCTGAACGCATCGAACCACACAGACCGGCTGTGCTTATCAGCACTAGTGGGCGAATCGGGACCGAGAGTCGAATCCGACATAATCGTGCACACATCCACGCCATTGGTACGAATCGGTAGAGTTGCAGCCCTCCTTGAGCTGGTGTTGCTCAGCGTTCGCAACCGCTTCCTCTGATACCTGAAGCAGAACAAGCCGAAAACGGCTACAAGTATCCCAATCACAACTCCAATGGAGATCCCAATGATCAACCCAGACGACCCTCGCATCTCGCTTAATCTCGAATGCTATTTGTGCTGAAGAATCCAACCCATTGAGATACCTAAAAAGGGAAACCCTACATTTGCAACAATTGATGGCTGAATTCAGCAGCAGCCCACATGAGGAAACAAATATAAGGGAAGAAAAATACAATGAAAGTAGAATTGAATTGAACAGGTCTTCTAAACCCTATTAAAACATAGATAAAATTCTTCATGGAGGATTCAACAAACCCACCAACCGCCGAAACAAAAAAGAGTGGTTGTGTAGACGGTCAAGGCCGAAAAAGGACAGCTTTCACATCGGATCCGGTATTCGGTATGGCCCCCAATTTTAACCCTCTTCAAATCGCTTTCTTAGAGCATTGACTACGGAATGAATAGACTCAACTTTCCCACCCACCACAAAATATCTACGAGACCGAGGCAGGAATTTAGTTCAAAAAGCCGAAAAATGAGGAAGAAAATAGTGAACTCGGAAAAAATGGGAGATCGAACTAGCGAATTGAAACGGCAATTAAAACAAGCAAGCGCATTAATGGCCATGAGAGGAGTTTCTTCTGTACCTGGTGTGGAAATAGGGCTGTTGAAGCTCTGCTTTAATGGCGGAAACAGTCAAATGTGAGGGAGAGGAGCAGAAGACGATCTGTAATTTTGTTGCTTTTGCTTTTGGAGGTGATTAACAAATTTCAAAATTCGGGGGACAGGAAAGGAGAATTGAGAAATGAGATTTTGGATGAGAATGGAAGAAGTCGCCGTAGTTGGATTTTGTTATTTGTTTTTGTTTGAGCTGGAAAGTATGGCTACGATGAGTAATGATGATGATTAGTGAGGGAGGGCAATGTACAGAAGTACTACAGATTGATGATTAGCGAGGGGAAAAGACGATATTACCCTCAGGGACAGGGGTGATTATTAGTAGGACTTTTATGGCCGTTGCCCATGCCAGCTCAGCGTGTAGAGGTGTGCGCTCGAATGCAGAGTATGTTTGTGTTTTGGTTGTCACGCACGCGGATCCAATGGACTGCCCCAAATGCGTTCCAAATCCAATCACCCAAGTTCGTTCACCCTAATTTATGTCAATTTGCAAAGTCGGATTATTTCTCACTCCGGTCATTTTTTTTTTTTATACAGTAGAGAGATTAGGCTAACTTTACAGAAAACTATCCTATAGCATTCATGCGGATGAGGTCCCGAAGGACCGGATCGGAACCCAGAGTAGTCGATGGCACACGGCGAAACGAGCTTGCAATAAAATCAGCTACTGAGTTGGCTTCTCTGAAGATGTGTCTGATGCCCCAACTCTGAAACTGACCCAGCAAGTACTGAATGTCCGCACGTATAATCTCCACCTCCCACGGGCAACTCCAATCGCCCAACACTGCATTAACGACCTGCAGGTTGTCACCTTCAATAAGAAGACGAGGAATGCCAAGGCGAATAGCCTCCATAATCCCCTGCCGAAGCGCAAAAGCTTCAGAAAACACCACGGAGCGACGACCAAGAAACCCACCATCCAGCACGACAGGAACCCCCTCCGAATTCTTGATAACAAAGCCAAAAGACGATATACCCACCATCCAGCACGACAGAAACCCCCTCCAAATTCACTTCGGTCATATTATTCCTTTTGGTATGTTATAAAAAAATTGTCTATTTTTTGACCGGAAAAAAAAATTTGTCTATTTTCTTGTTTTACCATTGGCATCCTATTTTTATTACTCCATGTAATTATACTCTTACTCAATCATATTCCTCTATTTCAAAAACTTGACCTTTTGAGCACTTTATGTTGTTTTAAAAATTTATCCATTTCATATATTTTTCTACTTTGTTTTCAAGTTTGACCCTCATGATAACCTATGATGTAATGGTATCACTTTTTTTCATGTTAGTCATGCTTTTTAGTTAGGAGTGATGTTGTTATTATTGCATAGGGATAATTTAGGTATACATGAATATCCTTAATACCTGCGAAATGTCCAAAGGGTCAAGTAATGTAGAGAGTATATCTTATCCTGATTATCCAAATTTTTCATCATTTGTTTTATCTACATAGTTATAAAATTATCCCCATAAAATCATATGCTCTGTATATTGTTAACAATATCTATGTTTTCATTAAGTTTTTCACTTTTAAACTTTTCTTCTCAATAAAACAACAAAATTACCCTTATATTCGGTCAACATCTTCCTATAATCTGACGAACTAGGACGACTGATTGTGCGGTGTCATGATGGATGGAGATTTCCTTAGTGTATCGATGGCATAGAACACGTCCATAATGAAATTGATGAGGACTAAAATTTGAAGAGCATCACTTGCTATGATTTTAGGTTTTTTTTTTTAGAGCGATTTTAGGGTTAAAGATATTGATAGATAGTTAATTGAGAATATATTATTTTCATGGGGTAATTAATTGATCCTTAATTTATTAAACTAGGTAGATGAATACTTATACTCCGTATAAGTTTGGTTGGGTTAATGTTGAGATTCCTTAATTTTACACTTGCTAATTTTACACTTCTATTGCTATTTGTTAAATCTCGGTGGGCCATATATGACGTGGGGGGTACACACGTCGGTTCGTGCGCATATGCGCGGTAAGCCCGACACATAAGCACATGAGGTTCCACCCTAAAACCAATTGGCAATAGGGGGAGTAGCCCATGTACTTATATGGTGGGTGGTTTAAGTTCTAATTCCCGATGTGGGATAGGTTTAGTCTTAACACGCCCCCTCAAGTGCAACTGCCTGGCCCCGCAATGTGCCAGTTGCACTTGACGTCTCGTGCCTTAAGGCCGGCCAGCCCAATAGACCAGGATAGTCGGACTCAGACCGAACAGGCTCTGATACCATGTTAACATTATTATCTCGGGTTAGTTGAGAAACACTTAATAGGTTTTTGCGAATTTGAGGGACAAAGAGAATATTTTTGAGGTGTATAGGCTTATGATATGCAGAAAGAGTTGAATTTCCTAAGTGAGTTATGGTTAGGGACTTACCGTTACCAATTTGTAATCCTTCATTGCCAGAGTAGTTAGATTGTACAGAAAGGTTACCGAAGTCTGCAGTGACATGATTTGTTGCGCCAGAGTCAAAGCACCATGGATCAACTAGGGTTGATGGCGGATTCTGGACGGTGTAGGCTTGACGAGGGGGCTGTGGGGGCTGCTGGAAGTGTTGTTGAAATGGAGGGCCAGCTTGCTGTTGGGAATGATAAGCTTGCCCTCGATTGTAATTGTTGAAGCAAGATTTGGATTTTTGGTAACTTGATATTGATAGGTTGTGCCGTGCCTGAAGCAGTAGCAAGCAGGTTGCCTTGTTCTTGTAGAAGGTCAGTGCCCTCTTCTTCATGGGAATGTACAGATTCAGAGTCACTCATGGTGATCGATTAGGGCGGAAGCTTTGTATTGTGAGGATCGGTTAGGCTGATACCATGTAAACCCGACACATAAGCACATGAGGTTCCACCCTAAAACCAATTGGCAATAGGGGGAGTAGCCCATGTACTTATATAATGGGTGGTTTAAGTTCTAATTCCCGATGTGGGATAGGTTTAGTCTTAACACTATTGAACAAAGATTGTCCACCAACCCAAGATCATGAGAACCTGGCCCAAACATAATGCAATCAAATCTCAGAAGAAGAAGGTGTAAAAAAGAAAGTCATATGAAGATTACGTAGAAGGTCATAGGATAGTATTTTTGACCTAGAATATTGCATGTATAAAAAAAGGAAGATTCTCTAACAAACATCATCGTGTAGTCACACAACCCTTGATGATAACCCTTGATACAACCCTTGATGATAGTATTCTCACACAACCCTTAATACAAAAGTTCTTGTCTTTTTTCAATAGGAATAGAAGTCCACCTAGAAGTCGGTGATGATGACTTGATAGTGGCCCTTCCCTTGATCAGAGAAGTCATCTTGCTTGGCATTTTCAGGTCGAAATGATTTGGCGCCCCAACATAGGGCCATAATCAAGTGATTCACCAATCCAAAGACTTCAACTTTCATGGAAAACACCACTGGTTCTTCGCCACAACATGCATGGGGAAGACGAACACTCGCTTGCCCCGGAGGTGAACGTGATGAAATTACACCAAACGGAAATGGCGGAGTTCAGCCAAAGGTTGCAAGAGTTCGAGAGAGAAGCTAAGGGAATAACACAACTTCTATCAAGCGCAAGCTGACCGCTTGATGACAAAGGACAACCAATTGAAGGGCTCAAGTTCAAATCTTCTCTTCAGGACGACAGAGCAATCAAATGGTACAAGACATCGATGGAATAACCACCAGGCTAAACCTAGACGGAAAAGAGGGAAACTCTGGGGGGATCCACTTGTCGCGACACCAGAGCCGATTGCATCACCCCTCCAACCATGTTGACTGGTGTCCCTCCATCGCGTTCCCATGCCCGAGGACGGGAAGAGCCATAACACCTCCAATTCATCTAAGGTCCACAATGGATTTCCCCTAGTTGTAGCCATTGTTCTAAAAATCTCTTCTAGGCTCCGTCTAGACGCTAGGTTGTCCCCATCTGCCTAGCATTTTAACCCGCCTAGACCATAGGTGTCTGTCTAGGCCACCTAGGCATCCATTTAGGTCGTCTAGGTGCTAAGCAACCCTCTCCGCCTAGAAGTCGCCTAGCGTTATCTAGAACATTGGTTACAACTACAAGATTTGTGAACAGAGGATGAAGAGAAGGATGACAAAAGAGGACGAGCTCTGGGATCTAGACAATATATGTTGTCCGTCGGAAAGCAAATTAACGTCTTTAGGGACCAAATAGATAGGATTCCAAGAGCCTCTCAACCATGGAGCAAAAAGCCTAGCTACAACATCTATGACGATTCCCCATTCGTCCCACACATCTCTCAAAAGGAAATCCTACAGAAGTTATCTATACCATCAACAACCTCTTACAATCGTATGGGTGACTCGGGCGAGCACATTGCAATTTACAAACAAAAGATGACTATGATCGCAGCCTAGCTTGCATTATAAAGGAGCCATTTACGTGCAAGCGTGCTGACATGACGTTATACGAGCTATCCTTGACATGGTTCGTCCATCTTCCTAGATCAAGCATTACTTCCTTTGCACTTGGTAGATATCTTCCGACTTCACTTTGCCCGTAGTCGAAAGTTCAAAAAGCAATCTAGCGACCTCTACCGTATTGTCCAATGACCAAGAGAGTCGACGCGATCTTACCTCGACCGTAACAACCAGAAGAATATGTTGATCCCCCATTGCGATGCTACAACATCAGTCGAGGCTTTTGGACAAGGGTCACTCCCTGATGGCGGGCTATACGAGGCTTTGCACTCATGTAGGGCCTTTGAGGATGTGCAAAGCGAAGACTTCACCATAAGTTGAGCGTGGGTCGTGATTTCGTAGAAAAACACGTTGGTTACAACTAGGTAAGATAGGATTGGTTAGAGATAACAAAATTGAGATCCGAGAATTGGATTAAAACAATAGGAAAATTTGTGTATCATTAAGATATTCATCCACACGTCTTGTGACAAGAAGAACTCATAGCAATACAAAGCTTTTCTCTTGCCTTTTATTCAAATTCGTGTTCTTGTTCTTATGATTGTTCAATTCAAATCATCCTTGACAATGACCCTAATCTTGGTTAAGGATCCACTAGTAGTTAATTAATTTTTGACCAAAACAACCTGAGGGGTACGTGTACATAGGCAGGGAGGTGGGCTCCTTGATTGGCATTCCTACGAATGAAAAACATTAGAGTTCTAGTACATAAGAATGATTACAATATAATCCTTAAAATAATTCTAAGTCATTAGAGTTTCAGTACACTTTTAATGACTGGATCCTTAATTTGTTTTTCCATCGCATATGCTTCTGAGTTCTGACTCTGATTGTAGTGAATGAAATTGATGTGCTGCAATTCAAGGTTACCAAATCTTTGGTGGTTGAAGTGCCATGTATGTTATTGAACGTGATGTTCGTGAGCTTCACACATGAGATGGTCCTTTTTTGTATTTTTAATCAAATCATGAGATGGTCCTTGCCCCTACACATATATAGATCAAAATATTATTATGGATCAAAATATATTATATATATATTTATATATTCATGGCAATTCGAGAAATTAAGAGCTTACCACTTCGTGATGATTCTTTGCTTGCTAATGGGAATGACAATAGAATTTTTGACCGAATACATAGCTATGTTTTCATATATTATCTGTTGAGCCGTTGTTTTGAAACTCCCTCCGGACATTTTAATTCTCACCCCATTGTCAGTTTTATTCAATTCATGCAATTGCATCGGTATTCCTTGCACATCCTTCTCATCAACCTTTCCTCCAATGCTCCCTCTGCTAAGGTTACCGGTTTGACTCTTCGACAATGACCTAAAAACCAAATTACCTTTAGTACTATACAAAAAAGAATAATTAACCTTAGTAAATATCTCTATGGTACAAATAAATCAATTGAAAAATCAAAGTTAACAAACAACGAGTGCAAAAATATTATGTACATCCTGTGTTATTTATTTTATCATTAGCGAGGACTTGTAATTGTATAACGACGTACAAGTGCACAAATGCAACACATCCTCAAATGACCCCTTTTCAAACAAATCAAAGAACGAAAATCCATGAAGTTGTGAATACAACTTAAACAGAGAAAAAATATATTGAAAATTAATCATGAAATTTTATAGGAATTACTCCTGAGTCCTAACTGTTATTTTTTTGGTTGAGTAAATAGTAACTGTTAAGTTACAAAGATTGTCAACCAAAAAAAGGCACAAAGATTTAAAATAGAAAGATATCATATGAGAAAGTTTTACTCAGTTCAAGACCGGTTTTAAAGATACGCAGTTCTAAACTTCTAATTTCTTTCATGATAAAAAAAAATAGATACGCACAATTTTTAGGAATTTATCCAAAAACACCGTATAATCTTGAGATCTCGAAAAAGTCGAACTTGTATCATTTACTATTAACTTTATATAACCCAAACAATCACAAAAGTTAAGTTTTTAGTACCTCGGGTTTTTATCAAGATTATATTATAGACAAACAAAACACTCTAATATATAAGATACCCTGATTTATAGATTACTTTTAGCTCGATCATCTACCAACAAAAGTTAGATCATGCATCTTCTATTCATATCCATAAACACTAATTGAGAATTATAAAGTGACAACCTATCACGCTTTAAACGGTTATCATGAACAAAGAGAATGAGGCATGCATACCGATCGAAAGGAAGTTTACAAAGGATGAATGGTTGGTGATGACGACGACGACGATGATGATGATGATGAGATACAGGTGACGAGGGGAGGATGGTGAAGCTAGGTTTAATGAAAACAAAAATCAGTGGCTTGGGCAGTTGGACACAAAGGAGATTTATAAGGGAGCAAGTTACTGACGGAAGAGATTATTGAACAAAGCAAAAATATGTATACAAGGGATGGAAAGGTTAACCCATGCCCTGCCCTAAGTAAAAAGGTGTAAACTAGGCTTAGCATGATATGTACCTGTTTAAACCGAGGCATACAACAAGGGATGGAAGGTTAACCGGCCCATGCCCTAAGTAAAAAGGATATGGCTAACCGGTCTAGCATTGTATGATTTGTATCCCACATGACATGATTGAGTACGTACATCTCCTTTAACCATGTGCATAATAATATCATCAATTAATGAAGAAGCACGTCAGTATGATGATATACTCAAGTCTAATTATAAAGATTATTCTAAATGAAACAAGATTTACCGACCTCTTTCTCTATCATAAACATGATAAGCAGTGTCTCAACACCTCTCGTGCACTTGCAGGGGCGTTTTTGGGATGTTAAATTCTTCTCTTTATTCAATTTCATGGATGCTAGCCGTGGACAAAGACGGCAAGAAGAGTGCACATACTGAAACCATATCAACAAGTGCTCTGAACGAGTCTGATGAGCCTTTGTGTTGGGAAACCTCGGTTTTTCCCTCTTCGTCGGATTAAGATGGGAAATTGGACAACTAATTACAAACACTAATTTTTGTATTTATGTAGAAAGAGAATTTTACAAGGCTTAGTATTTTTGTGGGCACACTCACACACTAAGACTCTCACTTTGATCTTCACTTGAGCTTGATTACTTGGATGCTCAAAGTGGTGCACACCTCATGTATTTATAGGTGAGAGGTGCTACCCACCTCCTCATTTGGCCCTAATCTAGAATGATCTTAATCTAGAGTCTTCTTTTTCATTTACAAACTTTCTCCTAAATTCTAGATTATTCTCTCTAGATTTTTCTCATCCACCCATGTACATTCTCCACAAATCTAGATAATTCTTCTTGGTGGATCAACCCTTTGATTAATTGGTTTGGGCCTATCATCATGGGCTAATTTGATTAATTTGCTCCAATTAAGGAGGGAGCCCAACAATCTCCCCCTTCCCGACTTAATTTGGAGGTGTCAAGATGTTAGCGCCTTGACAACAGTCTTCAAACTTCTTAGTCGTTATTACCTTGGTCATGATGTCTGACCAGTTCTCATCCGTGTGCACCTTGTCAAGCGGTAGTAGCTTTTCTTCAAGGACATCTCGAATCCAATTTTATCGTATGTCGATGTGCTTCGACCGAGAGTGATAGGTCGGATTCTTTGCCAAGTGGATAGCACTCTGATTGTCGCATAGCAAGATGTATTTCTTCTGCTCGACTCCCAGCTCGAGTAGGAAATTCTTCATCCATAGCATCTCCTTGCAGGCCTCTGTAGCTGCAATATACTCTGCTTCTGTGGTGGACAAGGCGACACTCTTTTACAGCTTGGATTGCCATGAAACTGCTCCCCCTGCAAAGGTAGTCAGGTAGCCCGACGTTGATTTCCTGGAGTCATGGTCACCGGCCCAGTCTGCGTCTGTGTAGCCTTTTAGCTCCAGCTTTCCATTTCCAAAGCATAAGCATCGCTTGGTTGTACCTCGTAGGTATCTAAGAATCCATTTGACTGCTGCCCAGTGCTCCTTTCCTGGATTAGCTAGGAAACGACTTACAACTCCAACTGCGTAGGCGATGTCAGGCCTAGTGCACACCATTGCGTACATAAGACTGCCTATGGCTGATGCATATGGGGTGTTCTTCATCTCTTCCTTCTCCTTCTCACTTGTTGGACTCTGCTTTGAACTTAACTTAAAATGTCCAGCAAGTGGAGTGCTTACCGGCTTGGCTTTATGCATGTTGAATCTCTCCAACACCTTCTCAATGTATTGATCTTGGGATAGCCAAAGCAGCTTCTTCGGTCTATCACGAGTGATCTTCATCCCAAGAATTTGTCTTGCGGGTCCCAAATCTTTCATGGCAAACCACTTGCTCAAATCTTTCTTTAGAGCAGTTATTTTCTTATGATCATGACCTATGATCAACATATCATCGACATAGAGCAATAGTATTAGGAAGTCACCGCTAGCGTACCTCTTCATGAAGACACAATGGTCATTCATGGTTTTCTTGAAGCCATGGCTCGCCATGAAGGTGTCGAACTTCTTGTACCACTGCCTTGGTGCTTGCTTTAGACCATAGAGACTCTTCTCTAGTCGACACACCAGATTCTCCTTGCCTGGGACCACAAATCCTTCTGGTTGCTCCATGTAGATCTCCTCTTCAAGGTCGCCATGGAGAAAAGCTGTCTTGACATCGAGTTGCTCAATCTCCAAGTCTAGAGTAGCTGCTAGACCAAGCACAACTCGGATTGACGACATCTTCACCACTGGAGAGAATATCTCTTCAAAGTCGACGCCTTTCTTTTGGTTGAATCCTTTCACAACTAGTCGGGCCTTGTATCGGGGCTTTGAGTTGCTCACCTCGGATTTGATTCGATACACCCACTTGTTCTTCAGGGCACGTCTCCCTTTAGGCAACTCCACTAGCTTGTAAGTATGATTCTCGTGCAAGGATTGCATCTCCTCTTGCATGGCTCGTTTCCACTCCTCCTTGTGGATGTCGTTGATGGCCTCATTGTAACTCTGAGGCTCCCCTTGATCCGTGAGTGTCACATACTCCTCTTGGTTGTATCGCGTGGATGGTCTCTTGTCTCTAGTGGATCGTCTTGGCGGGGTGATAGTTTCTTCTTCTGGCTCCACCATCTCTTCTTGGTCAATCTCTTGGCCATCATCTCCTGTACTAGCATCTTCATTCTCGGCTGCTTCCTCTGGATCATTTTGTCGTACAGGAGGAGAACTATCATCTTGGCTCCTACTAGCTCTTGACCTTGGCTTCTCCGATCTTTGGATGTCTTCGATCGTCTGATCCTCAAAGAACACGATGTCTCGGCTTCTGACAACCTTCTTGTTGACTGGATCCCAAAGTCGGTAGCCAAACTCATCTCGTGGTGATCCAAGGTAGATGCATTCGTTTGTCTTAGCATCTAGCTTGGCCCGTTCGTCCTTGGGAATATGAACAAACGCTCTACACCCAAACACCTTCAGGTGATTGTAGGAGACCTTCTTGCCTGACCATACATGCTCTAGGACATCTCCTTCCAGAGGAACTGATGGTGTGAGATTGATGACGTCAACCGCTGTCATCACAGCTTCTCCCCAGAACAACTTGGGTAGTTTGGCATGAGAGAGCATGCATCGAACTCTTTCTTCAATCGTTCGATTCATCCTCTCGGCAAGCCCGTTTAGCTGTGGCGTCTTAGGCGGTGTCTTCTCCAACCTGATCCCACGAGCTTTGCAGAAAGCTTCGAAGGGACCTCGATACTCACCACCGTTGTCTGATCGCACACTCTTAAGCGTCTTACCCGTCTCACGCTCTACTCGGGCAACGAACTCCTTGAATGCTTCAAGGACTTGGTCCTTGGATTTCAGCAGGTTTACCCAAACCTTCCTTGAGTGGTCATCTATGAAGGTGACAAAGTACGATGCACCACCAAGGGATTTTTCGGACATAGAGCATACATCGGTGTGCACTAGATCAAGGATATGGTTTCTTCTCCTAGGTCGTGAAGATCTTTGAAAAGAAACTCTATGCTGTTTGCCAGCCAAACAATCAGCACATGGTTCAAGAATGTTACCTTGCAAATTCGGGAGGAGTTGCTTACGAGCAAGGATTTGAAGACCCTTCTCGCTCATATGCCCAAGCCTTCTGTGCCATAGCTCCATGTCAGCTACTGATGTGTTCACTTCCCCGGTGTGAACCTTTGCTTGTGTGACATACAATGACCCCTCCTTAATTTGTTCCTCGAGCCAAGACCAAGCTTCCTTTGGTGAGTTTCCATTTGCCATCTCCAAAGTGATTCGCGAGACCGGCATCATCCAACTTTCCAGTTGATATGAGATTAAGGCGCATATCAGGGACATGCCTTACCTCCTTAAGGACGAGCTTGCATCCTGTGTATGATGTCAAGGTAACGTCTCCCTTACCAATAATCTTACTCCTACCTTGATTTCCCATCTGGACGTTACCAAATTCGCCACTTTGGTAGGATGAGAAGAAACTCTTATGAGGGGTGACGTGGAAGGAAGCACCGGAGTCGACGATCCAAGAGCTATCATTAGAGGCAATGTTAAGGAAGTTTTCTTCCCCTATGAGGTAGACGTCCTCACCTTCATCTGCCACGGCACTAGTGCTCTTCTCGCCTTGCTTCTTCGTCGGGTTGAACTGATCCGGTTTGACATTGCCAACCCTTTGATCCCTCTTAAGGTTTCTGCAATCTGCTTTGATGTGGCCCGACTTGCCGCAATAGTAGCAAGTAACCCTTGAGCGTGACTTGGATCGTCCTCGAGATTGATCTCGGCCTCGAGTTCTGCTGCGCCCACGTGTCTCGTCTCTGCCTCGGTTGTGCACGACGTTCGCCTCCGACTGAGCATTCTGACCTCGTTCCTTCCTCCTGGCTTCTTCGTTCAGAAGGCTATCACTGACGGTGTCCATGGTAAGTTTCCCATCTGGTGCGGAGTTACTTAGAGTAACCACCAGAGTGTCCCAACTCTCCGGAAGGGAACTTAGGAGTAGCAGGGCTTGCATTTCGTCTTCGACCTTCATCTCAGCCTTATTTAGCTGATTGACGAGCCCCTTGATATTATTCAAGTGCTCAATCATGCTTTGCCCATCCTTATACTCCATCTTTACCAACCGTCGCATTAAGAGGGCTTTGTTATGAGGCGTTTTCTTTTGAATCAGGGAATCAAGTTTTTCCCATAATTCAAAAGCATTCGTATAATCAACAACATGCTCAAACAAGGATTTGTCAATGTACTTACGGATCATTGCGACCGTCTTTCTATTTAGGAGATCCCACTCCTTGTTACTCTTTCCTTGCGGCTTGGTCTTGGTGATGATGGGCTCTTGCAAATCCTTGCAATACAAGTGGTCTTCCATCATCGTCCTCCAATGCGAGTAGTTGTCCGCCGTGAGCTTGAACATCTCACCGTCGTGTGTAGTAATGGCCTCCATCTTGAATCGGACGAACTATCGTTGACGACGAGCGAACCTGGCTCTGATACCACTGTTGGGAAACCTCGGTTTTTCCCTCTTCGCCGGATTAAGATGGGAAATTGGACAACTAATTACAAACACTAATTTTTGTATTTATGTGGAAAGAGAATTTTACAAGGCTTAGTATTTTTGTGGGCACACTCACACACTAAGACTCTCACTTTGATCTTCACTTGAGCTTGATTAATTGGATGCTCAAAGTGGTGCACACCTCATGTATTTATAGGTGAGAGGTGCTACCCACCTCCTCATTTGGCTCTAATCTAGAATGATCTTAATCTAGAGTCTTCTTTTTCATTTACAAACTTTCTCCTAAATTCTAGATTTTTCTCTCTAGATTTTTCTCATCCACCCATGTACATTCTCCACAAATCTAGATAATTCTTCTTGGTGGATCAACCCTTTGATTAATTGGTTTGGGCCTATCATCATAGGCTAATTTGATTAATTTCCTCCAATTAAGGAGGGAGCCCAACACTTTGTACTTCGCACCAGTGGTGGAACCAGAAAAGTTCGAAGAGGGACGAACCACAACTATGACCACTGTCTAGTCGCTCGATCACCTATGCCGTCCAAGCGCCTGTTTAAACCACCTAGATGTTAGGCGACTCCTTTCGTAAACATTAATCTATGCATATATTAAATATCGAATATATAATAAGGTAAATTTAAGCGGTTTAACATAAAAACATTACACAAATCAAACTACATTTGTTTCATAATTCTAGCTAGTTTAAGTAAGTTTTGACCACTCTCAACACTACTATACTAATCACTTGAAGTTCTACACCTTATTTTTATACAAATAATAACTTTTTAAAACATATTAAACAACAATTATCAAAACAATTAAACACTATTAAAAATTAGCTTCATCGCCATTAATAATATAAATCCAACCTAGATCAATATTGTTAGTTGTGACTCCTTAGAATGCAAAATTCAAAAGAAACTAAAATTAAGAAATTAGCTATTATAAAACTACGGTATTATAAATTCGAAAATTGATTAACTTACTAGTAGAATTAAAATAATGCTAACTTCTTTAAGGCCAATTCATTTTTTCCCTTTCTAATTTAGTTTTGACCAATTTGTAATTTGAGATAGATTATTATATGGCCCAAGTGAATAAATATAGGGTCAAATTTGATTAAAGCCCAACAAAACTTTACTTCCTCAATTTCTTCCTCCAATTCTACCTCCAGATCCACTTCCGACACCGTATTAGCAATTTGGTTGAATTTAAAAATACAGGCATGAAACAAGATCGTCTAGGCTATACAAATTAATATGGTTTTTGAAGATCGATTATAAACTGCAATAGATGGAAATGACAAAAATTGAAAATATTTGCCAACCTAGCGTTGACGATGCACATATAACGAAGAGCTTGCAACAAAAGAGACAGAAGACAAAGAAGGGGTTGACAACAACCAATACAAACCATATACAACTAAAAGTAACTAAGGTTCCGTTTTGTTTGCAACTAGTGGGAGCTGACTATGGGTTGTGCTGATTTTCCCAGCTAGGTAACGTCGTTCGGTGGCGGAACTTGACAAAGGGATGGAGTAGCTGACCATGTTTGGGAAAGTGGGGATCCAACCTCCAATTGCCGAACAAGCTCAACGGGCTCACAAAGTTACATCCCGATACCCCTAGGGTTTTGTCCATGAAACAAATTGCATTCAAGGACTTCAGGTTCCTACGAAGGTGATCGACTGTGCAGGTATGGATCTCTCTTTGCCTCCCCTCTTCCATGTGAAACCCTTGGCCACGAATTTCTTTGATGTTGAGAATGATGGAACTTGACGACGAGCGGCGAACAAAGTCTAGCTAATCCGACGACGAGCGGCCATGAACGATAGAATCGGTGTGAGAGAGGATTGTAGAATGAACAAGGAGGCCACATGGATATGTTCAGTGCTTGGACAATGCATAACAGAATTTCAAGTGTTTGCTGAATTTGAAATTCTGTTTAGGAGTCAATTTTTTGTGTTGATTTTGTTCTTACAGTGGCTAGTAGAAAATGTACAACGGGATAGGATTGCATACTGCCAGAGGTTCAGGAACCAATGGATATGTCCAGACCAATAAGTTTTTCGTGAGGCCTAAAACTACCAAAAATTCAGTGGATAGCAGCAGGGCATTCGGGCCTGATCAAGGTACGGCTGGTATCGCAAGGAAGGCGAACAAGGATATATTGGAGCATGACCGGAAGCGGCAGATTGAGCTTAAGCTTACCGTTCTTGAAGACAAGCTGATTGATCAAGGTTAACTGATGCGGAGATTATGGAAAAGCTCAAGGAGGCTCGCGCTTCTCTTGAAGCCGCTGCTTCTGTGGATGGTGACAGTGCTGCCATTGCTAATGAGAAAAAGTATGCATCTCTTTTTCTCAGTGTATCTCTTCATGAAATTGATTCCATTCATATGGGAGAAGAGAAGGTTACCATAGCAAGTGAAATTAGTAACAAGTTAAATGTTACTTCTTTATTCTTAGAAAATACTTTGTAAGAGTCTTTACTTGGTCTTGAAGTCTTGATGGGAGGGATATTTTAACATCTGTATCTGAAATTCTCAACTGCCTAGTCGTCAAAGATTAATTCTGTTTGTCTGGAAACTACAGGGTAAGGCAGCTGTTTCTTCATATGATTGAATCTACTTATCTCTCGTGTCAGTGCTTTGTGTACTTCTGCTTTTGTAGTTTGTCGTGCTAGCTGTTGTGTTTGGGTCTTTCGGACGCCCCCTCTGCGTTTATCCAAGGGGTCCATCCTGACCCCCCAGATTCCCGTAAGGGAATTACATTGGGCCTATTGTTGCTGTTGTTCTTTCTGCCTCATTGGTATGAATATGTGTGCCTGAAACTTTAGATTTTTGGCGGGAAGAAAATGGTTTCTTCATATTTATGCTGTCTGGTTTCATTTACATATCATTAGGTTAGAATTTGTTACCTGGTTTTTCATTGATGCAACATGCTCCTTTATTCAGTGTTTCAGATACACAAACCCATCATTGCCCGAAGATAAAGAAGAGAAACTGCTGAAAGTTGTTGGTATGGATGCCCATGAGGATGATGATGATGATAAAACAAGACAGCTTAAGAAAGGCGGCTCAGAAAGTGATGGCGAATTCGAGGAGGGTGAAATTTGTCATAGGAATGAGGATGAAGAGGCAAGATATGAGAAGTCCAAGAAGATTAAGTCCAAAATCAGGGATGGGTCTGGTCACAGTAGTGATGATTTAGAGGAGAAGCATATAAAGGGAGTATCACACAAGTTTGTGAAATCTCATAAAAGGCATGATTCAGATGATTCTGATGTTGAAGCTAAGACAAAACACGGATTGGAGAAATCTAAGAAAATGAAGCCAAAAATCAATGATGATTCAGAATACAGTAGTGATGATTCGGAGATAAATCATCAAAGACAAGGCTCTAATAAGTCTGAGAAAGGTCTCAAGGGGCATGACTCTGATGATAGTGGTGCTGATGTTGACATTGCTGACAATCGTGTAATCACAAGGTACAGAAGGGACATCGCTATAGATGATGACAGAGAGCATCAAAATGGTGTTGAGGATGCAGAGTACAGGAGGAAACATGATAAGGCTGTGGATGAAAATGACTATAGGAGGCATAGGCACGATGAAAGGGAGCGTGGTGATGAAGGGCTTGGAGATGATTCTAGCAAAGGCCAGGGAAGAGATGATAAGGAGCATAGGAGGAAGTGTGAACATGAGAATGACTACAGAAGACATAGAAGAGGCGAAGAAGGTGGAAGTGAGAGGCGTGGAAGGAGGGATGAAGATGATCATGAAAGATGGCAGGACGTGGATCGAGATTCTTCCAAGAGAGGTAGGTACGAGGAATCTAGTGTGAGTGACCGCAGGTATCGTGATCATGCCCAGTATGACGACGATCGCTGGAGATTGAATCGTGTAAGCCTCTTGTTAAACGTTCTGGATATTTTCAGTTTAGTTATTTCTGGAACTGTATGCATTGCATGTCTTACTGAAAGTTGCTTTCTGAACTCCATCAAGATTGCATGGTATGGGTTGCTTTTAACTAAGTGAACTTCTTGAAGATTGCTTGCTATTGACTATTCTTAGTAATACAAATTTATCAAGATTGCAAGCTGCAGAATATTTTGAAGAATTTTACCCATTGTCCAAAACATAGCATTTGAATCCGGGCATTATCAATTTGATCCAGAGGTGGCCAAAATTGTGTTCTATTGGCACGTTTGCATTCTGATCTGAAGGTTGAGGAACCTTCCATTGCTATGAGGATTTTGTAAGTTTCAGAATCTATCATTTGACATGATTCCTTTTGTTTCAGCACAGTTGCAGAGTCCTGCACTTGACCTGGATACCAATGTATGGCAAAAAATGCTGGTGGATAGATACTCATATGCTCTCTTTTTTCTGGGTTCTCATTTTTAGTTTTCTTGGCTGATCAGAGTGGGACCTTTGCGTTCTGTAACTAGCTAGAATCTTTGTGTTTTGGATTGAGCTAATGTGGCTTGTAGCTTTAACTGCAATGCACAGATTGTACTTGCGCGAATGTAGAGCATGAATCCGTTCATGTTATGGTATACTGATCTTTCATAAGTCTATATATGGATGCACTTCAACTGTGTTATGGTATTATTGTTAGTGTCCGTTCATGTTTCATAGAAATACAAGGTGTGCTTTTATTTTCCAAGTGGGTTGAGTATCCATGATCTAATTAACAGCTACTCTGCATATGAACTTGTATCCATTGATACTGTTTGGCTTTAGAAGCTATTATGTGAACAAGCTGATTGGTGAGCTTGAAGCATAGTGTACAGAATGCAAATCAGCATGTTGCATGTCAAAGGCAACTCTAAGAAACACAAGATTAAATTGACAAAATCAAATTGATAGCGAATAGTATACAAATGAGATTCTTGCATCTAAATTTGTATGACAAAGTATAACGTTCTCCTACAGCACAAAACGATCACACAATCACAACTGTTGATCGACTAGAACCATTTGGCGGACCATTTTTCTCTTCGATCGAATTTGTGAAGCAATTTCGAGCGGTTCGTTCCCCTTGGTTGGTTCTAGCTCCTAAGTAAACTCAGCTGCAGAGAAGGCAAGTATTTGGGTTCAGAAAATGCTTCTGCCCTGGGTCAGTCACTCGATAACACGATTCATGACGACTGAGAGCGACCCTTTAGCTTTGCTCGAGCGAAGAACACTCCAGCCAAGAGACCTGGGAAGGGCGAACACGATCAAAGAGGAATAACTAATATAACTAATCAGGAGTGAAATGAAGACAGAGAGTTTTGCATTGCACACCGAAAAAGATGCTTGCTGCATTTTCCAAACTAGTAGGAACGTGAAATAGAACAATGCCAGCTACTGAGAGCGGGATCTTGTTTAGGGAACCCACAAGGCTGCAATGCACCACCAAATATATATAGCTAGGTCAATACAAAGATGTGCACATATAGTAGTTTTTAATATTGAGGGAAACGGAAAAAAAACAGACTTGACTTGCCTATAAGTAGTGGCCCCTGTCTGATGAAGAAACCACATAGAAGTGAAGCTGATGGCTAGCCCCAACAATCCACTCAGTGTCATCACCACCCAGAAGCTCGGCAATCTTAGAAGCGGTCTGCAGTGTGTTTCATCAGGAATTACAAACTCACAAAGGATCTGTTTCTTTTAACCAAGCAAACCAAAAAAGCACAACTCACGTTTCGAGTAGATAATCCACTTCGTTAAATAGTAAGACGAGCACCAGGCCCAAAGGCAAGGAAAGGGTGTTATTCAACAACACCATCGAAAACTCATTCAGGCTTCCAGATTGAGTTACTTGCTTCGCTGTGTCCATCACCCTCCGTAATGTCAGCTGCCCCAACCCAAAAGAAGCAATTCATACATGCCATGATCAGTACTACCAACCAGATTACAAGGGTGTGTAAATGAGAAGCATATATATACTCACAGAATAGGATGCAGTCAAGAAGCAATTTAAGAACTGCCATGCATATCCTGTTGCATGGAAAGACAAGTCCGTCATACCTCCTGATATTGCTGATATAATCTGCAGAAAATTACAGCCATCATCAACAATCTAGCTTATTTCAACAACCAAAGTTCACGATGCTTGTTATTACGAGAAGATCAGATAAGGTGCTCACTGCTATCAAGAAAACTACATCATTCCGTGAAACTTACCATTAAGAATAGAGCAGCCCAAACTCTGTTGTCATGCCGTTTGCTAAACAGATACATTTCGCCAACTGCAGTCATCACATTGGTAACATTCTTTAACACAGTTACCATGGCGACGTTTATGTACTTCAAGCTGCAAAAACAACCAAATCTCTGCATCAGAAAAACGTATTCCAATGCAGACAAATTAGGAAACTTACAAACCCAACGCTGTTTAAGCCAAAGACATCGAGAACGCACGCTGTAGTTTATAAAGCTAATAATAACAAGACGAAAACACTAATGAGAGGGTATGACAAAATGGATGGTTACAGCTCTTAAAACATGCATCAGGAGCACAGGATAATAACACTTGCACTTGGGTAACTGTATCTCACCCACAATTAGAAGCCATAACAAGTTCCAGCCCAGTCTACCACTCTATTCCATTCTAAAGCTTTTCCTCGTAACGGTTTTAGAGTTTGGATAGCAACAGAATAAACAGCATACACATATAATTGCACAACTCATCATATATAAAACACATCCGATGCACAAATATCCAAAAGAAACATATTGTTGTTATTATGCGATTACAACAACAACAACATCTACTCAGTGCATCCGTTATGAGACGGGTCTGGCTTATGCAGCAGCTTATGCTATCCAAGATGTTGAGAAACATAATGGAAACACCAACTCTTTATATTCTACAATAGAACAGTGTGATCAATTTGAAAGCAAGTTCAGGTGAAAAACAGGAGGGATTATTTACCTGAACATACTTGTAATGAGCATACCAACAAATATAAAATTCACAGGTAACCAGACTTTAACCAATCTCCAAGACAGTGGCTCTGTTGATACTACACCGGAAATCGACAACACGGACACAACAATGACAGAGATGAAGTTCTGCACCAAGAATAATCAGAATCAACTCTAGTGAGCATTCAATTGAGTGCCTTGATAGGAAACAGCAGGCTATGCAAAAGAGTTGTAGATTTTACCTGATACATCATCAAAGATATGCCTGCATTAAAATTATAGCTGGAAAGAACAAGCTTATTGATGAGAATCATGCTGCAAGAGGAAAGGCAATAGGCGAGACCAGATAGTAAAGCACGGTTGGGAATCTTGAGCATCCTGGTGGTTTGTAGGAGTCTTTCCTTTTCTGTCTTGCCAGTTTCCAAGTCATTGTCATCATCTGTGGAAGACTTGGTTGGCAAATATGACCTAGAAGGGGGAAGAACACAGTAATTATCACCATGGCAGGAAAACCCCTCTTTCCCAGATACAAAGTATTAAGCAGTTAACAAACAATTAGAGTAGTATACCCTGAGCCCATTAGATTGGATGAGCAGATGCACAGCTGAAACGCGGAATCTCAGATTCCGGGTACCGGAAAAGGCTCCTTCTTTACAGACGTGATATGGGGGATATGATATACCTAACAAGTTTGGGGGGATTCTCAATCTCAATCTGAAGTGGGTTTGGTAGTAGAGCTTGAGCTATTGCGTTGAACACTGTTTTGGATCCGATGGCATCTCTCTCTACAGACTACTAGAGAAGGAAAAGTCAGCCCTTTGAGTTGAGGGGTTGGATTTTACAAGTACAGATCCATGGAGTTGACCACCTGTCTCTTTCCATCTCTTGTGATTCGCTCTCTCTCTATCTATGTATGTATGTATTGTTGACCTTATTCGTTCAATTCTGCGCCAGAGTGCAACCCTTTTGTGAGTATGCTGACATCAATCTAGGGTAAAATTTTCTAAGAAACAAAGTTGCTGATTAAGGCCTTGAAGAGCTGTAATATCCTCATCTTGATTTCCCAGTGTCAGCAGCAGACCTGTCAATAAGCTTTGTTAACAGTTTGTGAGTTAGGGCTTTAACCAAGAAAAAGGAATGTCAAAAGTCAATTTTACCATCCACTGTCATTTTTCTGATTTCTCATTGCTATTTGCAGGGTACCCAATTAAACGCTTTACCCAGAATGGTTCTCCAGCAATATGACCTTCAAAGTTCAAACTCATGTTTTGAGCCTCCTACAGCTAAAGCAATCCCTTGCATAATTTTCCTAGAGAGATCTGGCAGCATGCACACAAAATTACTAAATTTTAAGTTACAAATTACAGTAGTAAAAAAAAATATACCATGACAATAAAATATACCTGTGCATAGGCTGACATATGCTTCCATCAGTGACTTAAAATTAGGAGGATTTGATGGCCTGCATAAGAGTGCATAATTCTCAATCTCTGACTAAGTTTAGTGTATAGCCTCCACATCCAAGATAAATATGGACAGCCTAAGACAGCACTTATCAGAAACTTGAGAATTAGTACCCTGGAAAATAGGACCAAGTTGTTACTACTTACCAATAGTTCAATCCTTGCATTGGTTTGGCCATTTCTCCATACCTCCCAAAAAAAACAGGTGTATGAATGTCAACACAGTTCAAGTATCATGTAAGTTTTTGGCAGGGAACCATGTATATAACACTGTGCAGATTAATCACCAAAAAGCAAAACAACATAACAAACTGTTTATGCTTTATATCCATATTTCCATACAAATTAAGCACAGTTTCCACGCCAAGAGTTTTATGTGATACATGAATTTTACTTCTCTGAGTGGCATAATTTCTATATGAATTAGATTATATATATCCACATGTGATCCAACAAGGGGATCATTTCAGTAAATAATGTTTGCCACCTTTCAGTAACTGACTCAGAGTCCTTTAGAATGAAAAGCAATTGGATAGCACAACATACATGAATAGCTTCATGTTGATCAGGCATTCCTTTTGTAACATTATCTCCCACTTCTTGGTAACCCCTGCAGTAAATATAGCTGCCAACTTAACATAGATGGAATTCTTGCTCACTGCATAATGTACTCAAGCAACTCTTAAATCTTTAATCAAATTAGTGGATTTGTTCAAAGTAAATGTAAGTCTCTTCTGTACATTATATTGCTGCAGGTTTGTGACTTTGGTTAATCAAGATTGAAGCACCATACATACATTCCTGTCCTCAAAGTCTACAGCTGGAACCATAATGATTGTCATCAGAGCACATCTCAGAATACTCTAAAATACTCTCTAGCTATTACAGACTTGCAATGGACGTTTAAGTTCATTTTTATCTCAGCAAACGTACATTAATTGATGACTCAACTTTTTGCTGTTCAATGATGTAAAATTGATCTACTAACAGCCTGAATGGATGGTGCCTGAAGTCTTAAGGAATGAACAATCCAGTGAAAAGCAAGAGCAGTATAGAAGGGGCTGAAGTTTGCTGCTGAAGTGAAAGAGAGTTGTGATGATACTGTAAAAGTGTAAAGTAAAAAACAAAAAAAATGGTACAGGTGATTGTTTGTATTGGTGTTTTGCTGGATCATTCCATAAGAAGGCTTGGTCTTTTTTTTTCATTTTTTTTTACCTTTTTGCAAGAATTTTTTTAAAAAATTAAAAGATGAATAGTAGGACATGGAGCCTATTTTTGTTATTTTTTTGTTACGTTTTGTGGTTCTTGTGCTATGAATGAAGCACCTTTGGTGAATCAGTTATAATTGTAACTGTAAACATTTGTAGATCGATGTTGATCATTCCTGGATTACTTTAGTGGTACTTTTTTAATGCATTGCTTTGGTTTTGGGAGGAATTAAGGGGGTCTAATAAGGCCCGATGGCATTCATTTTGCTAGATGATTATTGAATCATATTTTAATACAATATGATTAGTTACGACAACAACAACATTATCTACTTAAGGTAAACTTCAGTTTAAACTGTGGAAAGTATAACCGGCATATCGGATCACATATCTCTAGAAACAAATTGTAGACCGACCGGTTCAACGTCCCTAGTCAAACATTGGTTCAGACCTTCGTTTCGTACACCCTCGGAGAGAAATGGATAAATCGATCTATAGAAAAATAATACTCCGTAATAATGTGGAAAGTATAGGATAAACTTAAACCGTTAAATAAATATCCACCGGCTAAGTTTTTTTTTTTTTTTTGATGAACACCGGCTAAGTTTTGATCAAGAATGATAGACTTAAAAAATCAAATACCGGGCATGGCTAATTATTAGCTTATTGGTTGAGCACTCGTGGTTGCATTAATAACCACTTCTCATTATTTGTGAATGCTCTAGGCGAACTCAAATAGTAATTGTGACGACTCTAACTCTTTTCCTATTTAAAAAAATAATTGGATAAAATGCACAAAATCAGCTTTAAATTATCACACTTTTCAGAAAACCACCCGTAAAAAACTAAATTTCAATAAACAAGCCATATAAAAGAAAATCTTACACTTTACCGCCCACATCCTAACTCCGTTAACTCCCGATTAACTAATTAAATAAGAAGATTTATTTCCTTAACCTTCTTTATTTTTTGGAAAAAATAAGTAATCTTTTTCATAAACTTGAAATGAACTCTAACTAGATTTGTTTTCTTAATTCTTAGGTAGACTCTTACAATTAATTGTATTTTCTAGCATGTTATTTCCAACCTTGGTTCAACCAGTGGTATTACCAACATTATATGGGATAGCTGCATTTTCCCATTAGTTAATTAGTACGAGTTTCAAATTTAACAAATTCATCATTTTAATTAGTACATGAAATTGATAAATTTAGTTAAACTGAATGAAATATACAAAAAGCAATGGTGTCACAGACTTACAATCCAAGAAAGATAAGAACATAAACGTCTCTGTGTATAATTAACGGGATTAGGAAGTGGATAGTTAAGTGGAAGGTCTTTTTTTATACGGATCATTTATTGAAATTTAGTTTTTTACAGGGGATTTCCTGAAAAATATGATAATTAAGGATTATTTAGGAAACGGATTCCTATATATTGAAGCCAAATCCGACAAATTCGGAGAAGTGACCACCACAACCCTCAACCCATCTCTTTCCCCTTCTCAAATTCAGCCATGGCGTCCGCAACGGTCCAAGACCCGGCCCGACGTCCTCTCCTCGAAGACGCCTCGGCCTCGCCGGAGAGGCTCTACATCGACGAGATGCTGGTCAAGTACTGCGGGGAGTTCGGGAGGTGGCAGCTCCGCCACTTTGTGCTGACGAGCCTCGCGTGGGCCCTCGAGGCCTTCCACACCATGGTCATGATCTTCGCCGACCGCCAGCCCGAGTGGCGGTGCACCGCCTCCGCCGCCGCCACCGGCTGCTCCACCGCCTCGAGCCTTTGTGGGCTGCCTCGGGACTCGTGGGAGTGGGTCGGGGGCGGGTCGACGTCCACCGTGGCCGAGTGGGACCTCGTCTGTGGCCAGAAGTATAAGGTCGGCCTAGTCCAAGCCTTGTTCTTCGCCGGTTGTATGATAGGTACGTACGTACGTTCATGGTTCACCTTATCAAGTCCTTAATTGGCATTAATGTTCATGATTGAGCTTATATGTTATGTCATGATTTGGTAATCCGTTCAATTGCTAATACAAAGTATATGATGTATACAAGTGATGCGTAATAACAATATGAATGAAATGAATGAATGAATGCACGCACGCACTCTAAACATGTGATTTGAAATGAATGAATGAATCCAGGCGAGCTAGTAATATCAATCCACGTCATTATCTTTCGGATATACTAGTGAGATTTGATAAGTCTTGTAAATCTCTTGATTATGGTGATAGTATTTGCATTTGTTTAAGAGGACAGGACAAAGAAAGTAGTAGCAATATGTTAAGTGACATGTGGTATTAGCAGGCTGGTGTTTCCTTGGGATTCTTCAACGTACTCTGAATGTAACTTTGTTTAGGCGGCTACATTGTTGTCTAGTCTACTAGATCATTACCAAACTATTGCTCAAGTCGCCTACATTATTTTAATTTATTAATGAGTAATTTTTAGGTTTAAGCTAGCGTTTGGATTGGTTGATTAGCTTTTAATAACTAATTGGATTTATCCATAGAAGTTTAGGACGCAACGTGCTCAATCACATCGGCATCTTGGTCAAATACCAATTGGCTTTATGAGTGACTTAATCTTAAAACTCGTAGAGGTATTCGATCTCACAATCCCATTAACTGATTGATTGATTGATAATCTTTATCTTTTTGGGTGTTAGTTTCAAATTAAACTAGACTACTTATAACATATCTTTAGAACACACTATGCAAAAGCCAAAAGATCAACGCATGCATGTTACATAGTGTTCACTTCTTGACAATCTCCTAGTTTGGTCTCCGGGAATGAATGATTATAGTATAACGTTTATCATTAGAAGTATTTGGATCGATTTTAGGAATTCCTAAGAATATAATGACTCATTTCAAGTTTGTTGACAATTTTGATTCCAGTAAAAAACTGAAGGTACTATTAACCGTTCTAAAAATTCTAATTCATCACTTAAATCTTAAAACTCCTGAACATTAAATTATAAATCATAAAAACCGCAAACATAAAAACTTTTAAATCACAATGATCATGAATGGCTCATTCTGACAATATAGCAGACAGCATTATCTAGATTCGTGATTCGAATCTATTCTAATAGGATACCAAACGGGGCTATTTCTTTTATATAAAAACAAAGTGCACTATAGTGTGTGAACACGTGGTAACCAAATCAAGTTAGCTAGTGGAGTACATACGCACATCAATATTCATTAGATAGATCCTACTGTGGGAGCATAAGTAGAAGGTATATTCTTTTCTCCAAGCTCCATTAAAAGTTGAAGTTCTGTGCAAGTTGAACACAGTTTAAAGCCTCCTCTCATAGTCACTTCACATTTACCTTATCTTTGAAGATAATGTAGCCAAAATGGACTTTTAAGCTTCGATAGCTATCTTTTTTTCCCTCTTTGTCGCTTTCCTTAAAGTTGTCATGAACTCATTATACGGTTGTGGGTGGTGTCTATGGACTTTTCAGAGCACAAGTACACCCTTAATCCATGAATGTGTATAAAGTAATACTACGAAAGTGTTATATGTAAGTTTAGGATTTTAATATGATGATGCGTGGTATAGCCCATTCTGCCATGGTGGTCATAAAGTGAGGACCAAGGAAAGACATCATGATGGACAAGATTGTAGATGACAAATTTATAATGTATAACATGCATTAAGAAGTTAGTGATAAGGATATTTAAGTCCGTCTTTTTGTTTTTTTTATAGTCTCATATTGTATAACATATAGCTGCCTTGAACCAGGAATTATATTAGTATAGACATAATTTACACTAGGTAGTAGACTAAATTTACGTAAATTTTCATTTATTTAGTATTAAATATTTCTTTTTATGCTTAATCTATCTCAATTTTCTCAAATGGTACTATATTTACTTTAGTTTCTTCTATTTTCAAAAAAAATTACATAAAATTAATGTTTATTCTTTCTTTTTTTTAATAATTTTGGGTAGGCTGGGGTGTACATTTACTATGCAGGATTAATATATGTTTCCTGCAAAGTTAATAGCTTTCAGAGAATTGAGTTTATTCACTAAACCTGCCAAGAAAGTATGAGCTATAATGAAAACAAGATACGGAGTATCAAACTTGGCGTAGGAGATAGATCTGACAATGTATAATGAAACACAGCAGAATGAAACACACAACAGAGATAGGATCAAGGCATGTGGACAAATGCTCCATAAAAGGTGTAAAGAAAGGATTGGTTTTTGTTGATGAAAAAGTGTCGACAAAGATTTTTGGTATGAAACACAAAACCCACACTTGGACAGCTGGGCTCACATTGTAGGTAATGGGTCGAAAATGGGCCCATCACATCTAAAGTAGCCGTCCTTGCCCATTTTATCACCAGCTTAATTCTATCTCTTCGTAAGGAATTCTAGATTAATCTCCTCTAGAATTTTTTGAATAAATTTTTTTTTTCTAAATAACGAAACCTAAACTATACTTACTTTTTTTTCTGATAAGTTTCTAACATGTATATATATAAGGAAATACATCATTATCAAACTCTTGATAGAAAAATACTCATTTTCTTGCACGTTAATTTATAATTAGGTTATCAAATACATAAGTGAAAATAATTTTATATCTTGTAAGTACTATCTGAGATCGATCTCAAAAATAATTCGCATTTCTAAAAAAAACCATGTTCAAACATTAAAAATATTATTATTCAAATTATATTATGTTTTATTATCAAAATAAATGTTTTCCTATTATATTAATTATTTAAATAAAATATTACTATTCAAATAATGGTAAAACATTCGATATTCTTGACCCGTTGGGTTCATCCAACCCAGCCAGAAAACCCACAATAATACCACCCGATTGACCCATGACCCGTTATCAACACCTATCGATCCGATCCCATTTCGACCCAACCGACCCAATTGAGAGGTCTTAGACATAGTCGTACGTCAACCTACTACGATCTTAAAATCATACACAAGAAAAACTCTCGTTTATTTTCATTTCATTAGCCTACCATTAATCTCATTGACAACGTGCATGTCCTGTTTCAGGCGCGGGAGTGTTCGGCCACCTCTCGGACTCCTCCCTGGGGAGGCGGGGCTCCCTAACGGTCGTCACCATCCTCAACGCCGTCCTCGGCTGCCTGACCGCCTTCTCCCCGTCCTTCCCGGTCTACGCCGCCCTCCGCCTCCTCACCGGCTTCAGCACGGGCGGCGTGGGCCTCTGCGCCTTCGTCCTCGCCACCGAGCCCGTGGGCCCCTCCAAGCGCGGCCACGCCGGCATGTCCACCTTCTACTTCTTCTCCTCCGGCATCGCCCTCCTCTCCGCCCTCGCCTTCTCCTTCCCCTCCTGGCGCCACCTCTACGCCGCCTCCTCCCTCCCCTCCCTCCTCTTCGCCCTCCTCGTCCTCCCCTTCCTCTCCGAGTCGCCACGCTGGCACCTCATCCGCGGCCGCCCCCACCACGCCATGGCCACCATGCGAAGCATCGCCTCCGCCAACGGCCGCTTCCTCCCTCTCCGCGTTTCAATCGCCCTCGACCACGACCAC
Source organism: Polygonum aviculare (assembly GCA_934048045.1). Taxonomy (NCBI): domain Eukaryota; kingdom Viridiplantae; phylum Streptophyta; class Magnoliopsida; order Caryophyllales; family Polygonaceae; genus Polygonum; species Polygonum aviculare. The sequence goes on from OW204026.1 coordinate 31,436,336, forward strand.
AACAACGACCCGAAAGAGGCGATCGGGGGGTCCATAATCGACGTGGTCCGGTCGGGGCTCACGAGGAGACGGCTCTTCCTAACGGTCGGGATCAACTTCGTAACCTCCGTCGTGTACTACGGCCTCAGCCTCAACGTGGTCAACCTCAAGACCAACCTCTACTTGACCGTCGTCCTCAACGCGGTCGCCGAGATGCCCGCGTTCCTCCTGACGGCGATCTTGATCGACCGGTTCGGGAGGAAGCCTCTGGCGATCGGGACGCTGTGGTTTAGTGGATGTTTTTGTTTCCTCGGGAGCGTTATTGGGGTTGAAGGGTCGTGGAAGACGGTGAGGATGGTGTGTGGGGTTCTAGGGATTTTTGGGATGGCGGGGACTTATAACTTGCTGTTTATTTACACGGCGGAGTTGTTTCCGACGGTGGTGAGGAACGCGGCGTTGGGGTGCGCCACGCAGGCTTCGCAAATGGGGGCAATATTGTCGCCGTTCGTGGTGGTTATGGGCGGTGGGCTGCCGTTTATGGTGTTTGCCGGGTGCGGGTTTCTTGGAGGAGCGTTGGCGTTCGGCTTGCCCGAGACGCTGAACAAGCCCTTGTATGATACGATGTATGGTTTGGAGGAAGGAGAGGTCAATGGGGATGGAGTTAAGTCTCTTGTTTAGCTTCTGATCATTTTGAGTTCATTTTCAGCTCACTGAATTGTACTTTGATGGTTCAGCTGGTTTGTGTGTAGAGGGAGGTTTGATGTAGAATTTGATGAACATGTTCCAAAAGCCATGCCAAATAACACAAAGCACCTCTATTTCATGTTATAATTAAGTTGTTAGATAATCAAGATAGCCAATTTAATGGAAGCTAACCAACCATGGTCAACTATAGTAATTAGGTGGAGTACTAGTACTACTGCTACTTGCGTGATTTAGTTTTGTTGGAAGATACGGAACAAGGCAATGAGCTCCAAGTCTAATTCCTTTTGGACAAACTGCTCTAATTAAGTTATCATCTAGTGTCATTGATCCAATCCAACCCTTGGCTCACGCCGATTGCTCTGTTCTTGTGTGGGGCCTCTAATTTTGGGGATGGATTAAGCTGAATGTTGATGGCGGCCGGCCTTCCGAGACTCCTCATGGAAACGGATTCAAGCACAGTGTGGCCCGCCTTCTCAACTTGGCACATTTCGGCACCCATCTTGATTATCATCTCCTTGACCAATGTTTGCATCTTATCTAGGGTAATACTTGGACTGGTCGTATGCAGCATGTTTGAAGACCGGTCCGTGTTGGAGACTTTATCCCTTCAATATTGAAGGGTTAATTGATTCTGCAAGTTGTAATGCCAAGTTCATATTGGCCTTCATGTCATATTCTTCTGCAATTTGAGCTCTGTAGCTAGCATGGTGATCACGATACGCCAATGTTCACGAGCAGAAATAAGGTGCAACTAGCTAGCATGGTGATCTTTCCATTTGTTTTGTGATCTATCACGGGAAAGTGTACTTGGTCAGAAAAATGCATCTTTCTTTGATGATATTGATGCTGGATTTTTAGTGATCTTGAGTAGGTTTATAAATACCACGGGTATTCACAGCTGTTCTAAGACAGTATGATCTGAACTGATGAGAGCTCATAGCAGTCATTTTTGGTAATGTGTACTTGACATCTAACCAAATTTATACTTTTAACTTGATCAAAAAAAAAAAAAAATTATACTTTTAACCATTGCAAGAGCTGCTCATGTTGACAAGACCATTTGGCCTTTTTGTGATTCGTACAGCTAGATTTACTGATCACGAGCACAAGATCTTTCAGTCCCTATCATTCTTGCTTTCTCATGCCACCCCCAAAGTAGCCATATCAATGGACACTGTAGTAACAGTTTGAAAAGGCTCAAAAGTTCGTTGGCTCACACATGAGTGCGTACAACGCATTATATTTACAGAATTGCCATTAACTAGCTCATTCAGAACTTCTTCAAAGAAAGATTCATCATACTCAACCAAAAACAGCATAAAACGAAATTGGACCTCGGATCTTCTATATATATATATATAGGAACTAATAAATTGTCTTATATTCATAGTGTACAATATATACACAGTTTCACGAGTGGCAACACAATCGGAAACCTGCCTATCCATAAGATTGACTCTCATTCAAACATGGCAGTGCACTAGCAGGAGAACTCTAGAGGCTTCCTCAGAACATGAATGGAGTCGGTGCAAAGGTCGGGACCACAATCATCGGCAGCGCATCTCGACTGTAAACAACAACAAATTCCTCAAAATCAGACAAACAACTTGAAACAAACACTCAAAGTTTGCACACAAGGATTGAATCTAGAGCAATTTTAGGCAGTTGCCTGACTCCCCAGATCTATCAATATCACACAATAACCACAAGCGCAACATATTCTTTAGAATCAGTTTCACAGGCGCTATAACAAGACCTAATCCAGATCCACTATCAGAAACTGCAAAAATCACTCCATAACAACACCTAATTGAAGCTCGGAATTCAATCACACCAGATCCACCATCAGAAACTCACAAAATCACTCCAAAATCATTCAATTCCTGAATCAATTGAAGAACACCAAAACGCAAAAACAAAAAAAAAAGAATCAGGAACGAATCTGACCTGTAACTATCGCCGGATCCACGGGAATGAGACGCGGAGGCAGAGCAGCGCTTGCCGGACCTCCTGGCGGTGGCGGCGGCGCGAGTCATGTGCTCGGCGGCCTTGGTAGCCCTAGCTTTGACCGGCGCCACCACATTATCCTCCGCGATCGCGTGTAGCGAAGGCTTCCAATCGCTCGCCCCCAGCCTCGAGAGAGACCGCCCTCGCCGGCGGAGCGAGGAGCGGACGGCGGCGACGGCGTCCTCCACGGTAGGAGACGGCGCTTGGACGAGGCGGCGTGTCTCCGACTTCGACGACGAGTTCTCTGTCGGAGGATCCATCCGAGCAGTCCCGTAACAGCTCAGCAGGAACCTCATCTCGATCGAGAGATTTCGTTTGCGCTCGAGTGAGTTGGTTAGGTGGTTGATCGGGCTAGCTATTGGTCTAGATCGAGTCGCATTGCAGTGAATCGATCATTTTGGATTTCTGAGAGGCTTTTCTTCGAAGTGGTGGAAATGGCGGAATGTGAGGGGGTTTTATAGGGAGGAGCAGCAAGTGGAGGAAGGATGTTGCCCGAATCGGATTTTGAAACGCCCTTCCGATGCGGGAAGATCGAATGGTGGAAATCGAATGGATTGTGAAGCCGGCCTTTGGCTTTTTTCTTTGGGATTGGGTTTTTACTTCTTAGTCCTCTGTTTTATCGATTATTACGGAAATACCCCTGTAGAGCAACTTCGTATTTTTTCCTTTACCACTTACCAGCAGTTTTGGTTAAATAATCTATGTACCGCCTAATAAATCAGATTTGTATAATAACCACACATTTCATGTGATGGACATGGCGTGTAATTGTTATATTAAAACTAGCTTAACCTGTCGTGCATGGCACGACTATTTCACTTAAAAATATTAAGATTAAATTAAATATTTATATGGAAAATATAATATAAGTCTTATTGTATGGACATGTTTTTTTATCTTCTAAAAATAGTGATATTGTTTTTGAAATTCATATAACCCAAAATATATATATATAAGACATTATTTTTTTCACTCATTTGTATATTTCTATAAATAAGTAAAAAGTTATTGAGAAAGATGTAAGTTATCAAGATATAAGTGGAAATTATTATAAAAAAATCAAATAATAAAGTATTATTGTATATATAAAAAATAAAGATAGAATCAAGTTGATCATGGAAATTATTATTGGCTAAAAAATCAAGTTTGTTATCAAGATATAAAAAAATCAAATATAGTGGGTAAAAAAATGTAGTTGATCATGTATATTATATATAAAAAAAAATCAAGCTTAAAAAGGCTAAATTTATTCAAGTAAATCAAATAATAAAGTAAAAAATTAGTCTTTCTTTTAAAAATTAATTTAAAATTTTAGTTTAAAAATTCTAAATTTATTTAAGTAAATCAAATATAATTACTTGCTAAGTTGCTATTAATTATATTTCTAAAATTCAAAATATTTATTAGAATCATGTTTTTCAATTAAGTGATATATTAGAAAAGATAGAATATCTGACCAAAATTCAAAAATTTGAATATATCTTTTACATATATAGATAATATATAACTTAATCAAATTAATTGAAATACCACAAATAAAAACTATTTTTTTTATCAAATATACGGTGGGTCCAAAATCAAATATAATTAGTTCATAGTAATTATATTTCGAAAATTAAAATATTTATTATAATCATGTTTTTCAATCTACGTTACACTTGTTGTTTAAGTGATCTATCATAATTTATAAAAACAACTCCGCGGATAGATATTGTATATAGTTTATTTATGTTTTCACCAAAAAAAAAAATATAGTTTATTTATGTACTATCTTTTCAATTAAAAGATATTGAAAATTTATGTACTATAATTTATGGATAGATATTGTATATGGTTTATTTATGTACTATATTTTCGGCTAGGTATTGTTGATAAGGTAGTTAATAAAAAGATTAAAAATTTATGTAGCAAAATTATGATAGTTTATTAAAGGGCTTTAAAAATTATTTTGGTTAAATATCTGGTGGGGCCAGAATTCCCGTGGTGGTTCGAAAACGGTCGGCTTTTATAATATATATTGATTGATTATATAATACACTTTGTTTTTTCTTTGACTGATTGTTTGATCAATCTCTGTTTTTTCTTGATGAATTTGTAAATCATTTGAAACTTTTTTGTGATGCCGCTCAAATTGATTTAACTGAACTCCAATTTTCAAGCTATTTTTTTTTCTTTTTGTAATGATGCAGCTCCGGTATCTATAGCACCAATGTAGAGGTCAAGGCTAAAGAGAAGACAAATGCAAGTTTGAGTTACAAGATGCATGTGTGTTGATAAATATTCCAAGATAATTTAACTTTTAATGCATATTGCTCAGAATGTATGTAATGGAGTTTAGACTCACATTAATTTTAATTAGATTTTTGGAAAACATGTAATGCTAAATTTGTATTTTTTTATGCGCTAATATAGATATGTGCATATTTATTTTAATAGCTTTAATTAGATTTCTTGTTTACATTTTAATAATAAATTTGTAGTTTTTAATTTTATGTGCTGATATATTTTTATTCTTAATAAAAATACTATTTATTAAAATGTAATTACAAATTTTACCATGAACCCTTTTAATATCATCCTAACATATTAATTAATATGAACCTTTTTAAGCCAATGATACATTATAAACATATATTATATATTGAGGTACAATTATATCATTGGTTTAATCCAAAATTTTAGAAATATTAATGACCATTCGAAAAATTTGCCCCGTGCGTATGCACGGGCATCACCACTAGTGTAATGAAGTATTATGATGATTTCTCATTATGGCTGCTCAGCTGCCGGTTATTTTCAGGATCTGATATGTTGATGTATAAAGTATATTGGAAAAGCTCAGTCAAAACTAGCTAGCACATTAATTATTAATTAATTCATCAACATACAGTATATACATTTGCTAATAACTTAGATTTGTAGTATTCGATCAATGTACTATTTGCTGATGTTTAAACACGGTAATGAAACTATACTCTTATATAAATAAATATATTTTAGTTGATGATTCATTTTGTACAGAATTTTTTCCATCAATACATAATATTGTTATTGATAATGTAGGAATGGATTAGAGTTATGTGTGTGTTTGTCGACTCTTGGTTGTTGACTTTAGGAAAAATAGCTTTCAAACGTCTTGTAGTTGTTTTGCTTATTTTAACTTAATAGAGTAGCATCTGACCCTTCGGGAAACTATTTTTCAGTTCAGGTGATCAGGATGTCGTGACCGAGCCTCAACAAAAATGGTGATGCGGAGTAGGGATGCACGTGTCCTAGATAGTCAAGTGTTCGTTGTTGCTTTGGTTTTCTTTCGTTGACATTGATGTTTTATTGATAGACTATTAGTGGGTTATAGGAATTTTGTTATTGTTAAGATGTTGTATGGGTTAGGTTCATGATATTTTACTTGAACTATAGTTTTTATAAAATACGAGCTGGATATTTTTTTATTTTCTCGTCGTGCCCACGTTGCAAGATCTAGATGTTCAGTTGTTAGCTAGCTTGGTAGTGCCTCATGACTCATGAGCTCTACAATTGAGTAACACCTTGTCAGAAAGACGGGGTTAATTACCATAATTTTTTCGTTGAATTATGAATTATCACAACATTTTGAAAGAATACTGAAATTCAAAATAAAATTCAAATTCAAAAACTTAAGGTTTTTTTTTCAATAATTTCATAGCTTGAATGAGCCTAAGGACTTCCGCAACAGTGCATCCATGCGCATGCTACATTATTATTAGGGTTGTAAATGAACCGAGCCGTTCACGAGATGTTCGGCGTTCGACTCGGTAAAAATTCGTTCGTGTTCGACTTGATTTGTAAACGAGCCGAGCCCAAACAGTTCGAAAAGATAAACGAGCCGAACATGAACACGTGAAAACTCAATTCGTTTGTTCATGAACAAGCTCGACTATATGTTCGTTAACAAGCCCGTCCAATATTCATACACAATCTAAAATGTACATAATATTGTTAGTTTTTTTAGTAAACTATTTTTCATAACCCTATATATGATGTACACATATTTACTTGTTTGTTTATTTTTTTAATTTTACCTAAAACCATAAAAGATATAACCTAATTCTTTGCATTTAATCATATGTAAACATGCGAGCTTGATTAGTTTGCTCGCGAACAAACTAGATGAACGGTTCGTGAACCAAGCTCGAACTCGATGGACACTTAAACGAACCGAGCCCAAACAAAATATTGAGCACGAAGCAAGTTCGAGCTCGAATTAGAGTTCGACTATTTTTAGATGAACGCAACCTGAATTTTATAAAGTTCAACTCGGCTCGGTTCGATTTCATCCATGCACCCTAATTCTCTTTTTTTTTTGGTCGAGATGCACCCTAATTCTCTATACTATAGAGAATTATATAGAACAAGAAAAATAAGAAGATGTGCTTGTCGCATCAGCTCACTGGTTGAGCACTCATGGTAGTACCATGAGGTCTCGGGTTCGAGACTCCAGGGCGGCGGTTTGCCCTATTTTTCTATAGAGTTGGTTAGTAACCAGGGGCGGAGCTACATTGGGGCCGGTGGGGTCCATGGCCCCCCCAACCCAAATGTTTTTACCTTATATTGCTCCTCTCTTTCGGGGCTTCGATTTGATATATTATAAGCCTTAATCCGATATATAAACAAAAAGTTATGCATATTTGAAGATTGAACATTTGTAAACCAATTTTTATTCATTTACATAGTATAAGTTATAAATTTACTATGTTTAACTAATATAGTCGGCCCCCTCAATACAGTCGGCCCTCTCAATACTACTATCCTGGCTCCGCCCCTGTTAGTAACCATTTTCATCCCTTGTGGATGCTTTAGGCGAGCCCAAGTAGTACTTGCGGTGACCCTAATCCTTACCTTATCAAAAAAAATAAGAAGATAATATATATATATACACTTTATTTTAAAATTTAACGGATATATATACCTAGTGAAACTTTCAAATCATGAAACATTTCATCATTTAGAAAAGTGAAGTGATGGAATTCCAGTTTTGTCAGTGAGCAACGTGGTAATCAAAATGTAGCACGTAATGACTACTCACAATAAATGCTCAACAAATTAACCCCACCAACAAAATGCCACCTATTAATATTGCAGTAACGAATCTAGATGCCATTCACACTGAAGTGCATGAACAACACATATAATTAGTGACACACACTGGTGCAACTAATTTTGTAGGTTTGCGCCCTTGCAAGAATTGTCTCCTACAATATACAGATAGATTGTGGGCTAGAATTCAGTTATAATGTGTACTCCAAATCCAATAAACTAACGAAAGAGACACTTGAAAGTGGCCCCATTTGCATTGTTGGTCACATACACACATGTTTAAAGCTTGATAGATTCACCACAGTATTGCTAGTATTTTAGTTGGAGAGGAGGATTCCCTGCTTAATGTGGTGTCCAGACGGCTTTGGATCACAAAAAATGGTCACATCCATCCGAATATAAACGTCTCAGCCCAAAGATGCGACAAGCCAACGATTCTCTTACATATATACACACGTGCTTTCCTTGTTGGCTAGGGCACTTATACTTATTAAATGCCAACGATTCTCATTTCCTTGCACGTCTTCATTTTGCCGGACTACGCCGCGAACTCTGCTTATTCCTGCTTCGAATTATGCTTAATAAAATTTAAAGTTCTGGCTCTTTCGACCAAAAAAAAAATAGTTTCACTCTTAAAGTATCAACTGGTCAGGCTAATTTACTTTTGAGTACATCAAAATAGTTTTGGCATATGAGTACATGTGTTACTCCTCCTATTCAAATTGGTTTGAAAATGAAATCACATGCGTTTAATTGATAGACTCATACGTGCATGTGCGCATATATCACATGCACGTTCGTCGTTTACATATATGTTTGGTACACAAACTTTCTTCATAGTATAGAGCGGGTTTGGTCTTAGACCCAATATTATCTATCTTGCGTTGCGCTTAGCAAGTTGTTACACGACTACTATCTACCTTTACTTGCACTTTAACCTACTGATGTCGAAGTGTCAATTGGTTCTACTCCTCTTATTGTCAATTAGTCCTTTCCCGTGACACCTTAACCTACCAATGTCAAATGTCAATTTGTTTTAGTATGGAACTTAATCGGACTTACGTACTGGGTTTTACATATATGCGACCCCAATCCATCAGCTCATAGGAATTCGATGGTATTCGGTTCAACTCGACAAGAGTTGTTACTACCCAACTGACGTCGAACGAGAGAGGGAATTAGGAATTTGAAATTTGTAATTTGATGTACTCAGGTTCCAGTTAGTTCAACATCAAAACCCTACCTCTGCTCCCGACTCTCTTCGCCAATTCTTTAGCGCCTTGCATCTACTTATGTCTCTCTTCTCAAGTCCTCAGCACCTCACCTTTTAGTTTTGGGACAAGCATGGCATTTGTAGAATAGAAGATTGATTTTGTTGTTAGTCTAGGAATCGAATTCATGTGAAAATATCTTATTATTACAGATAGTAAACCCCTAGGCACTTGCCATAGTAGCTAGGCAAATCTCTTTTGGGCCCAATTCATTAACTGAAAAACTACCCCTGGAGCCACAGAGGGGGGCAAAATTGGACAGGAGCCCTACAAGTCAAGTCATCCTGTGCATTTATTGTACGTGATTTGGACAGTGATATTACTCCTTGTGAGTTGTGACTACTTTTCTTTCCTCTATTTTTTTTTTTGGTCGAATTTCTTTCCTCTATTTTGAGTATTCGTTCCATTACATGATACCTTCATTCCATTGAGACTGATGGGTGAACCTTCCTTTACCTCGTATTACCAAAGTACATCCACATAGGCAGTAATTGAGTGTTTTGTCGCGCTTTTCTTACACGGTCCATGGTAGTTTTAAGCGGCTACGGCAACTCACTGCGTAGAAACTTAAGACTACGACAAGGATGATCAACCCTATCACTCTTTTGGAAGGATCTACTTATTCAAAACACGGATTTGATCGTCTTCCTAGATGTTCAAATGGACAACTGTTTTTTCTTGTGGATGATCCAACCCCCTTTGAACCTGATACATCGACATACGCGCGAATCTTGCTCATCATCAAGCAAATGTTTGTAGCTTACAAGGTGAGAAATGACACACAAAAGATTGTATGTCACCAATCACGCCCTTAAATTGCTTTTTGTCAAATGAGCTGAAAGGGTTACACAAATCAAAACTACCATTTTGGAGTAAACACATGGCAAGCCTTTGGAAGAAATGAAAGATCACCAATCAAACAATACATGCCACTTCATCACATCCTGTCATAATCAGATTTTTGCATAATATAACTACTGCCAATTAGATGGAAGTATTAAATTCTACTTGATCAAAAAAGAAGCAAGTGTATCATCAAGGACCACCATCTCTACAAGAATCTTTGAAAAGTCTTAACCTGAATGACCTGCCTACTTCATTTCATCAATTCAATCTATAGTGTATACTGAACAAAGAGAAGTAGTGCAAACAAGTCATCTAGACCAGCATGTGAATGTTCAACCACTTGCATGAGATTAAACTCATCAAACGTCCCAATGGGCAAAATTATTGTCTTTACGTATTCTCAGAACTGCCTACAACATTTGTAGGTTCAGTTCCACTAGAACAGATAGCTAAAGTCTACAAACATAACATTACAATAGTAACTAATAGCTTAATTTGAGGTTCACCTTGCAACGTGCACATCAATTGGAAGTCAAATGGAATACTCTTGACTTCTAAATATATGTGAATTTGGAAACAGAATTTGGGGCTCACTGCTGGCCATATGGATTGCCACCATACGGAGAATTCCTAACAAATGAAGGATTTCCGTAGTTTTGTGGTTGTCTTGGCCTAGCGTATTCTGCAAATATTACCCAACCGTCTAGGAACTGCAAGTCACACAACAGAAAATATCAGCTACAATTATCTTCAAACGACCTCAAAAAGAAACAGTAAGTTCTCTAAAAGCATAAGATGGAAGTGCACTGCATTTTTCATATATTCATAAGGAGTTCATGAGCCACTAGTCACTACTCACTGCTGATTATGAGGAAATGGATATTCATATATCAATATGAATGCATTGTTCACCTATTAATGAGAATAAGAAAGCATTATTTATACTTTTATGTGAATAATGCATTGTTCATGTATTGGTATAAACGAAAATGCAATATTTATACATCAGAATGAAGTTCATGAGTCACTACTAGTTATCGGCAAATGGACTTCTTTTAGATTGGATAGCACAGAAGAGGGATCTTGTCTTGAGACTCTATTTATCAAATCCAAGAGTTGAAGACTGGAATTTCAACAAGAACATTCATAGCCATGATTTCATAATGTCAATTCACCTTGCCATCCATGCCCTCAATTGCCGCAGCCGCACCTTCCACAGTAGTATATTCAACAAAGCCGAAACCTTTCGAGTACCCTGACACGCGATCAGTCACCACTTTCGCTGCATAAAAAAATTGCATATCAGCAAAACAAAATCACTCCAGAGGAAGCCAAAAACTTTCATCCCAATTGCTAACGTATTACCATTCACTAATTCGCCAAACTTTGCAAAGGCATCGCGTAATCCCTCTGTGGTTGTACGTTTGCTAAGCCCTACAGATAAAAACAGAAGAACCTTGTCAAATTATGCAAAACAAAAGGATCACACATGGCATGCCATCTTCACAATAACAATGTAATCTAATGTGGCAGCATACTAAAAACCAGTATAACATGCTATAAGTTTGTAATTATCCTGTCGATTTATGTGCTAATGATGAAGCTGAAACGTGCAAGATTGCATTAGCCAGACAAGTAGGTCTATGCCGTCTACTCCATTTAGGACAAAATTCAACCAAGTAACATTTCTAATGTGGCAGCAAATTAAAAACCAGTACAACATGCTATAAGTTTGTAATAGACTAATAGGCAAGATTTGGGTGCTAATGATGAAGCTGAAATGCCTAGTTTTGTACAACAACGTGGAAGATTGCATTAGCCAGACAAGTAGGTCTATGCTGTCTACTCCATTCTAGGTCAAAATTCAGGGAAAATCAATACAGAGGTCTAATTCATTTTCCAGGAACAAAAAACAAGGGAGAAATTATAACAACAAGTAGCTCAGAAAACCACACCTATCCTGGACTGACTAGATAATCAACAGAAATGCATTTACAGAATCAGAATTCAGAATGGAAATATGATGTTTAGAAACAATGAAATTAAAATCCTAAATCCAAACATAAATCCATTCAAAGTTCAATCTGAAACTCAGAAATCAGAAATATTCATAAACGGTAGGTAAACATGGAGTAACGAACATCGGAGACATCCCTAATAAGCAAACAATTGATCAAAAGCGTCTCAAAATTGAAGCAATTGAAACCACGGAGAACAGAAGAAGAACGAGAATCAACAATTGGCGGAGGTTGAGAGAGAGAAAAGATGCCTGAAACGAAGAGGTTGGGAGAGGGATCGGCCTTGGGAGGGGGAGACGGAGCATCGTGACCTAACGGCGAAGAGGCGAAGGCGGAGGTAGAGAACAGCTGCCTCAGAGCTGGAATCGATGCCGTCGACGTCGTTCTCATAGCCATCGCCGCCGATCTGAGAGCAGCCATTTTTGAAGAGGGAAAGCTGAAAGAGGGGTTTGGAGAGGTTTTGAGGAGACGGGGGCGGAAAAGGGCAAAGGAACGACGAAAGGTTTGGGTTTAGTAGGCGTTTGTTCACGGAATGACCGTTTTGCCCCTGTCAGTTCACGGAATTACATATATGCTCGGCCCATTGTGATTGGTATGTTATGATGTGTGTTATCTCGGGCCACGTATGATTCTTGATTGGGCCATCACATTATACAGGATGAACGAACACTCCAAGTGTTTTGCAATGACACTGTGATATAAAAGTGTTTAGAAGAAATTCGTGACAAAACTCCAAAGAAGAAGTTGAAGATCTCTCGTACTTATGGTGGTGTATATAGTGGTTTAGAAATTTTTTTTTTTTTTGAAATACTAATAATCAATACCCAAATAACCAAGGTAGTATCAACGAATTCATAGAGAAATAAAAGGTTGACCGGGAAACGGCTCATTCCATTGAATTTGCAACTAACCAAGCAAAAACAATTAAGAAAAAACCAAAAACGAGGTGGGGTAAACCTCTTGAAAACTTTATCAAGCTTAATGTTAATGGTGTGGTGAGTTCCAAAGGTGTTTCCTCTATTGGATTCGTTCTCCGTGGTCACTTGGGTTCGCCACTCCACTTTGACGGAGGACTGATAGATCGACGGTCTGTTTTGATCACCAAGGTCATGGCTTTTCGATTGGGTATCCTTGAGGCCATTTATCGTGGCATTCCCCACATTCTGATCAAGGGTGACTGCTTGCAACTAGTCAATGTCATTCTTGGTGACTGACGCTGCCTGTGTGAGATTGAGTAGATACGTGCGGATATTCATTGCTTTCTTGACCGATCGATTCCAAAGTTGGGGTATTGCCCATTTGCCCATGTCGTATGTGAAGACAATTCTATAGCCGATTATGTATTTGGTTCCTTCTGTCATGTGTCTTTCATCCCTCTTACAGTTGATCCGGTCCTTTAGGAACTCATATGTATGGATGCTCTAGGGAAAACTTCTACCTCTTAAGTAGACACTTCCATAATTCTTTTCCTTATATTAAAAAAAGTATATACTATTGCATGGAGAAAATATTATCAATAAAAAACACACTGTTAGATACTATTTAGGGTTCGTTCATTCAAACTTTGTGAAATTGATGTCGAAGTCTATTGCCTATTGGTATTTGAAAATGATATCTCAACTTGAAAATCGTAATTTATTTTAGGACCTTGGATTTTAGAATAAACTAATAGATATTCAGTAAAATAAACTTATTGTTTGTAAAATTAGACGATAAACCAACCAAAAATGAGTATTATATGGAATAAGGAGGGGAAGTGACCCGCATTACTTTGGAAAATGCAAATTAAGCTTAATCATCATCTATGCATATGTGATCCAAATTTTTTGCTAAAATATATATATAAGCCACTATAAGCTTATTTTAATTCCATATGCTATAATAAAATTTAATAATCTGCTCCCATCACAGCCTTATAATAATAAGTTTGTAGAATAGAGTATAATATATTTTGATTTATTTTTGGGTGGGTGGGTGTACAAGTTCATTTTATGCTAGCATGCACATCTCAAGTTTATTAGAAAACTCATGTATATACGGCATAATCTATTACTATATATTAAAGCGGAATTTTGTGCAATATATCTAGTTTTATAGGATTACATAATAACCAAACTATAGTTTCATGTATATAACTATTATATTTTAAAACAATATAATAATTTAATAATATTATTTAATTATTTTATATATAAAATAATTAAATATTATAAAAATTAATATTAATATTAATTTTTCAAATAAAATTTAAAATATATTAAATTATATATCAAATACATAAAATAGTCAATTATTTCAGTCAATTATTAATATATCATATATAAATTATATAATCATTACCCGTACATGATAATTTATAGTCCGTTCGTCAATTATTTATTTTAAATAGTTGTTATATGGCATAAGATATACTAAAGCGGCATAATCTAATTATTTTACTATAATTTTCATGTATATACGGCATAATTGGGTGTACGTAATTTCATCCAAATTCTACCACTATATTTAAGACAAATATTCATTCTATTAAAATAATATATTAAATAAATTTCTACTATCGTATCATATTAAAATATCAATTAAAATTTCCTCAAAAAATATCAATTAAAAAATTAGATGTTATATTTACCATATATATCACTAATATTGCATATTGATTACGCTTTAGGAAAAAAGATAGATTTCTTAATTACGATAATAATTCTTTAACATTTTCATTACATGTTTACATATTTTATTAATTAATCATTTTTTCAAAAAACAATAACATATATACGAAATAATTTGGTTTTCTACTTAACTTATTAAATATTATCCATATCTTTAATATTATAATATATTAATATGCGTGTTTATTTAAACTTGTTGATTTTATTACATAAGTTATTTTTAGTAATTTAATTTAAATGTCAACATATTTGTATCAATTTTTAATAAAATGTGATAATGCATCTTATCTTTTGTTATTCTTCCTCAATATTTAAATATAGAGGTTGATTCAGGTGAAAACTTTTCTTATCCTATAAACTAAAAACGTGAACAAGGGGCTAAAAACATGAACAAAATGCATAAGTATGTGAACAATAGGAAGAAATATGTGAACAAAATCATGTTTTTATTATGGGTCGTATTGTAATAACAAAATCTCTCAAGATTATGTGTAATGGATCAGATTACTACACATATTAACATAATAACACAAAATCACAAACACTTTTGGAGTTCACGTATTTCCTATTTTGTGTTCACGTATATCTACTTTATGTTCACGTATTTCTATTTCATGTTGAGGGTTTTTAGTTTATAGGTTAAGAAAAGTTTTCATTTGATTCAAATTCTTAAATATATGTTTATGTCATTTTATAATCCAAAATATAAGCGTTGTTTTAAAATAAAGTATGCATATGATAATATTTGCAATTATTATAGTAAATTCATACACAAAGCAATAAATAAATAAATAGCACCCCCATATAGGGTACGGATCATCTACTAGTAATATACTTATAGCTGACACCAAACTTATATACTATATAAATCTAAACCTTAGTCACCAGTTATATCATCAAGAAATATAAAAATAAATTAGGTATAAACAAACTCTCTCTTTTTTTCGAAGGACCCAATCGTGACCGCCCAAACCCATAAAATGGAATATACATTATATACATAATACATACATTTTAATTTATCATTAATTACTTATTTTAACGTATATAATTTTATACACTAGCTAGCTACCATCAATTAGATACAAGGTTGTCAGGATCGGGATCCTTGGATCGGATCGGAAGGGGGTAGCAGGATCGGATCGTAGAATCGGATCGTTAGGATCGTAAGATCCTAGATTATAACTAAAAAATATACGACAACCTAATATATTGTATATTTTCTTATATATAAACTCTGAAATTTTATAAACATAATTAATTTGATGAGTAAAAATATTATAAGATGAATCGGGTTAATAATTTAATGGAAAAGAGACATAAACTTTGAGTTTAGTAATAATATATAAATATAATAGTGATTGTTTCGGATCGTAAGAATCGCTTGTAGGATCGTTAGAATCGTTGAAGAATCGTTAGAGTCGTGTGTAAAATCAAAATCTAATTAGAATTTTATGTTAAATAATTTAAGATCCTAGTTTAATAAGATCCTACTTAGGATCGTGGATCGATTTATGACTTTTGGGTCGTAGAATCGTTAGAATCGTAGGATCGAGTCGGGATTCTGATAACTCTGATTAGATATAAAACTGGATATTAGATTGGGTTTGGCTCTTTAATTCGGGAAAAATGGTTTTAAAAGTTGGCTCTTATGTTCTGTCCGAATGATACGTCGTATCATCAAGGGCCAGATATAAAACTGTGAGGCCTAGGTCTTTGTTTGGCTATGCTAATTTATAAACTAAGTCGTAGTTGAAATGATAGTGGTAGTTGTTTAATTAATTATGAGAGGGATTGTACTTATAAAAAAACACAAAACTTTGTTAGGTGATAATAACTAGTTAGCTAAAGTTGTTTGTACGTAAGTCCAACCAATTTATACTTATTACATGGTGTAATCTATCATCATAACTATATACTAAATCGGAGGTTAGATTAAATATTTAGCCCGATATGTAGTACTTTCTCATTGGACCGAGTCACCCATCTTTAATAAAATAATTCAATTTATTTGATTGGTTGAAATTTCATTGTAGACTCCACATTAGATTTCTTCTTATCTAACCAATTAAATTTATTTGATTGGTTAAAATTTCATTGTAGACCCCACATTAGATTTCTTCTTATCTAGCCAAAATTTTTTTCAAAAAATTATCTAATATATTGCTTGAAATAAAACAATATGTGTTACACAAAAAATCTAACGAGGTCAAAAAAATCTATCCAAAAAATCTAATATACCGTATGTTGAAGTCCGAAAACACCGAATGAATGTAACGCGATGAGAGTAGATTGTTTAGTCTCAACCGAGTCAACAGACGAGGAGATGGAAAGTGTTTGGACGCTTGTAGTGTTTAACGCGATGAGAGTAGTGTGAAGGATGTTTTTGTATTAGTTGGGAGATTACAACAGTAGACAGAGATTCTCTATCGCGTTTGGGTGTATCGGGTTACAACAATGATCTTAGCTCGAGATCTAGTGTATGTGATTCGCGAGGTTTTTCGATCCCCCTTCTAGCGCATTGAGCCCGCTATTTATAGTAGAGGTTTGGCTGGGCTGGAGCGAGATTCCGATGTGGGACGGGTGCCGCCCAGGTACGTGTCGCTGTACGGTTGGCTCCTGGGGCGGCAGCCGCGGAGCTGGCCAATCAAGGGCCGGGATGGGACGTTGCCGCCCACCGCTCGCCTGATGGGACGTTGTCGCCCACCCACTTGCGTGGATGGGACGGGGCGATGAGCGCGGTGAGCACAACCTCTGGGACCGGGCCTCCGCCTCGTAGGGAGTTTGCCTTGTAAGGGACCGTTTCACCTAGATAGCGGTGTATTGGACCGCGATGGCCGTATAGTTTAGGGAGTGATGCCACCTCGAGGAGTCTGTACTTGGTCATATTTTGCTTTGGTGGGATGCCTTACCGCGTTGACGGTTCCTGGTATCAACACAACCCCATGGACCGGGACTCGATGCCCTTCTGAGGACGGGTCCAAAAAAACAGTACCCCGAACCGGAAACGTGCTGTGCGGAACGCGGCCTTGAGCTTGAGTTTGCGCGCGCTCATGACATCGTCCTGGGGCAACTCCCCGGTTTGGATATATCGGACTATGGGAGCCATCCACCCCTCCGTGGCCAGCGCGAACACCGCGCTGGTCACACCGCGCTGCATCTTCCTCTCGATTACGACCTTGTTGCCGACCTCAGGTGGGAGGGCTGAACTCAACTTGGCCAGTGCGTCGGCTTTGGCATTTGCCGCATGCGGTATGGATTCAATGGCAAAAGTCTCGAGGCAGGCGATCAACGCCTTGACCTTGGCGCGATATTGGGGCAGAAAACCCGTGGTGCACTCGTACTGGCCACCGACCTGCCGCGCGACTAGCTCAGAATCCGTGAAAACCCTTATCCTCCGTGCGCCCACCAGTAAGGCCATCTCAATTGCCGCGATAACCGCCACATATTCGGCCTCGTTGTTGGTGGCCTCGAAGCCGAAATTGAGGGCATGCTCGGACGCGTAGGAGGGTCCCTCAAGGACCACTCCCGCACCCGACCCTAGGTCGCAATGCGAGCCGTCAACAAAGACCCTCCACTCGTCGGGGCTCTCGTCCGTGTCGGGGAAGGTGACCTCTACCATGAAGTCGGCAAGGGCCTGCACCTTGATCGCGGTCCTAGGGTGGTATGAGATGTCAAATTCTGACAACTCGACCGCCCACTTGGTCATTCTTCCCGACAGCGCGGGCTGATGCAGGATTTGGCGCAGAGGGAGGTCCGAGAGGACCTGGATGGGGTGCGCTTGGAAGTAGGGGCGCAACTTTATTGCCGCCACCACAACGGCCAGAGACATCTTCTCCGCGGGTGAGTATCGCTGTTCCGCCGGCTAGAGCACCCTGCTGGTGAAGTACACTGGGTAGCTGAAGTCGCGGGTGAGGACCGCGCTGACCGTATTCTGACTTACGGCTATGTACAGCTGTAGGTCCTCACCCGGGATGGGCGGGGAAAGCGTTGGAAGATTGGCGAGGTAGACCTTCAGAGCCTGGAACGCGCACTCCATTTCCTCCGTCCATTTGAAGGTGGTGGTGCTCTTGAGACAAGAAAAGAAAGGCAGGGCGCGGTCCGATAACCTGGAGCAAAAACGCCCAAGATAGTTTACAGCGCCCGCCAGTCGCTGGACCTCGTTGCGCGAGGCCGGCGAACGCAACTCCAAGACCACGGTGACTTTGGCAGGATTGACGTCGATGCCCCTCGCGCTGATCATGAATCCGAGGAACTTTCCCGATTTCACCCCGAAGACGCACTTTTCCGGGTTTAAGCTCATTCGGTGGGCACGCAGGGTTTGGAAAACCTCGGCCAGATCGGCCAGGTGCTCCTGCGCGCTGTGGCTCTTGACCACAATGTCGTCGACGTAGGCCGAGACGCTGCGCTTCAGCTGCTTCCGGAAGACATGGTCCACCAGGCGTTGGAAAGTGGCCCCCGCGTTCTTCAAACCGAAGGGCATCACCCTGTAACAGAAAGTCCCGCGTTGAGTGATGAACGCGGTGGACTCCTGATCCAGGGGATCCATGGCTATCTGATTGTAGCTGGAATAGGCGTCGAGGAAGCTCAGCGCGGTATGACAGGCGGTGGAGTCGACCAGATCATCGATGGAGGGCAGGGGGTAACTGTCCTTAGGGCAGGCTTTGTTGAGGTCCTTGAAGTCGACACACATCCGCCACCTCCCGTTGGACTTCTTCACCAGGACGACATTGGAGAGCCAAGTAGGATACTTGACCTCGCGGATGAAGTTGGCGCGTAGGAGCTTTTCCACCTCCTCATTTGCCGCGCTGGCGCGCTCCTCGTTGGTTTTTCGGCGCCTTTGACAGACGGTCCGGGAATCCGGGATTACGCGAAGTGAATGGAGTGCCACCTCGGGAGGGACGCCTTTTAGGTCCGTCGCCGTCCACGCGAACACATCGCGAGAATGGGCCAAGAGATTTCGCAGGCTTTCGGCGTCCGCTCCGGTCATGCAGTCCCCGACAAACAGTTTCTCGGCCGCATTGGGAAAAGGGGTGATGGCGACCTTCTCGAAGTCGCCGAGGGAATCGCGCTCCCGCTCCTGCCGCACGTCCAACTCCGCGCTGGCACCGCCCGTGATAACATACGCGGCAGGGCGAGCGCGGGTCGATGCCTCATAGCACTTTCGTGCTTCCATCTGTTGGCCGTGGGCGACTCCGACCCGGTCCTCCACGGGAAACTTCAAAACCAGGTGGTAGATGGACGCGACAGCCTGGAACTTCATCAACGAAGTCCGTCCCATTATCGCGTTATAGATGGAAGGAAGCCGGACGATGGTGAACTCGACGGGCTCAGTCCGCCGGGCGCCTTTACTGTCCCCCAGGGTCATGTCCAGAGTGACCAACCCTGCGACGTCGACCTCATTGCCGGAAAAGCATGTGAGCTTCCCGGCGTAAGGCAGGAGCATGGAGGGGGAGATGCCCAGCTGTGCGAACGCGTCGTAGTATAGGATGTCCACCGATGATCCCGTGTCCACCATGATTCTCTTGACAATCTTGGTGGCGATAACCGCGTGCACAGTCAGAGGATCTGTGTGCGGAGTGATGAGCTCCCGGGAATCGCCGGGTCGGAAGGTGATGTCAGCATGAGGGATTCCCGACGCGCCCAAACTGTTGATGGAGCCGCCGGAGGTAGAAGCACGAGCATAACGCTTCCTTTCCCCGCCACTAGACCCCGCGAGGGTGGAACCCCCAGCGATGGTGTTGATGTAGAGGTTGGGATCGTTTTGGTTGACCTCCCCCCTCGCGGGCACGGAACCGGCCAAAGTGTTTGCCTGTGCCGGCTGTCTACCGTCGTTGCGGGGCCCGAGCGCCGTGGTGTTAGCCCCGGTGTACGGGTCATTGTTGTGCGGCCCGTTGCCACCGCGGTAGTTGCGTGGCCCGCGGTATCCCTGATACCCGCGGCCACGACGGCCTCCACCCCGGTTATGGCCACCGCGTTGCCCGCCCTGAGGCTTTGTTGGTGTGGTGGATACGGTGAGGGCCTCCGGGGTGGTTTTGGCCTTTCCCCTCCCGCGATCCTGCGTGGGCCTTCCTGCCGCGTCCTCTGCGAAGACGCGCTTGGTGATGGCGTTGCAGGCGTCCTCATAGGTGTGCAGGGTTTTCCCGCACATCTTGACCTTGAAGGCTCCATCACGGAGGTTGTGGATTAACATATCGCGGGCGGAGGTGTCGTTGAGTTGAGGCACCTCCGACGCCGCGTTGACAAACCGGGTGAAGAAGGCTGCCAGTGTCTCCTCCTCGCCCTATGTCACGCTCATGAGGTCCTTCGTCGTCTTCATGCGCGTCCGAGACCCGCTAAAGTGGGACATGAACCGCCGCGTTAGATCCTTGAAAGACGTGATGGAGCCCACAGGGAGGTTGGTGAACCACCTCATCCCGACGGTCTTAAGGGTGGAGTGGAAGACCCGGCAGTACATGGCATCGTTGTAGGTGTTGAACGTCATGTGAGCGAAAAACTGCCTAACGTGCTCTCCCGGGTCTTTCGTGCCGTCAAACTGTAGTGCTGCCGACGGCCTCTGGAACCCCTTCGGCATGGGCTCCTCTTGGATGAAGTCAGCGAAGGGGTTGCCGTAGGTGGTGCCGCGATCGTCCACCAGCATGTTACTCCGGGAGCCGGAGCGTGTGGACTAGGGACGAGAAGTAGAGCGCCCTCGCGATATGCTCATGTCCTCACTCGAGCTCCCCGGAGGCGGGGTGTGGTATGCCTGGCTTGGCCCGTAGCCCGCGGCGTAAGCGGGTACATACGGCTGGTGGGGCATTGGGTAAGCACCCTGGCCATGCTGCATGGGATACGCACCCTGGCCGTAGTGGTACGCAGGGGCGTAGCCTTGGAAGTGAGGGTTGGGAGGTGACAACGCGTTGGGAGCGTCCTGCTCCACCTCCTGCCCCGTCGAACTCCCGTTGGTGGTGGAGTACTCCTCAACGTAGGGCTCCTGCGCGGGTGCGTACTCTTGGAAGTACTGCGCGTGGACATACCCCTGGAACGGGGCCTGCGGCTGGAAACTCTGCTGGAAACCCGGGTTCCACCCTGGCACGGCCTGTGGTTGCTGCACGGGCGGTGACCCGTAATACCACGGAGGTGGCGGCTGCATCCCGAAGGCCGCGCCGTCGGCGTAGTAAGCGTTGTTGCTGTTAGCGTCCATCACTCTGCGTCGGTTGAAACGGTGCCTGCTTAGTTTGAGGAGCTTCCCCACAGACGGCGCCAATGTTGAAGTCCGAAAACACCGAATGAATGTAACGCGATGAGAGTAGATTGTTTAGTCTCAACCAAGTCAACAGACGAGGAGATGGAAAGTGTTTGGACGCTTGTAGTGTTTAACGCGATGAGAGTAGTGTGAAGGATGTTTTTGTATTAGATGGGAGATTACAACAGTAGACAGAGATTCTCTATCGCGTTTGGGTGTATCGGGTTACAACAATGATCTTAGCTCGAGATCTAGTGTATGTGATTCGCGAGGTTTTTCGATCCCCCTTCTGGCGCATTGAGCCCGCTATTTATAGTGGAGGTTTGGCTGGGCTGGAGCGAAATTCCGATGTGGGACGGGTGCCGCCCAGGTACGTGTCGTTGTACGGTTGGCTCCTGGGGCGGCAGCCGCGGAGCTGGCCAATCAAGGGCCGGGATGGGACGTTGCCGCCCACCGCTTGCCTGATGGGACGTTGCCGCCCACCCACTTGCGTGGATGGGACGGGGCGATGAGCGCGGTGAGCACAACCTCTAGGACCGGGCCTCCGCCTCGTAGGGAGTTTGCCTTGTAAGGGACCGTTTTACCTGGATAGCGGTGTATTGGACCGCGATGGCCGTATAGTTTAGGGAGTGATGCCACCTCGAGGAGTCTGTACTTGGTCATATTTTGCTTTGGTGGGATGCCTTACCGCGTTGACGGTTCCTGGTATCAACACCGTATACTATTGTTATAGAAGCATACCGTATGCTATTAGTACCCTAACTCATAATAATAGCCAATTTCTTCTTATCTAATCATCATAATCATAATCATAATTAATTAATTAATTAATCAATACCAAAGCGGAGGTTAGAAATAATATTTAGCCCGACACATGTCACATTCTCATTGGACCGCATCATCCATCTTTAATAAAACAAATTCATTTTGTTTAATTGGTTGAAATTTCATTGTAGACCCCACGTTAGATTTATTCTCATCTATTGATTTCCCTTATAAACATTAAAATTTGATTATAGACTCATATGTTTGTAAAATATGAAAGAATATATATCATTGAAATCATATGTACAAGATTTAAATTTAAAGTAAGTTTTTAGTTAAATCAAAACCGTGTCTTCAAGACACGGGACTGATACTAGTACTGTATATTAAAGCCGGAGAATTTCGAGCCTCCACGTTAATTCTGGTCCCACTTGATTAACAATTTTATATGTTTTATTTTTCCTAATTATCTAATCTTTAACTTTATCTTTTTTCTTACCCATCAAATATCTATCTTTAAAGGCATATTATTTATCTTTAAAATTTCTTTAATTATCTAACCTTTAATTTTATCCTTTTTCTTACTCATCTAATATCTATCTTTGAAACAATATTATCTATCTTTAAAATTTCCTTTTATAAAAGATACATATTAATTAACTTAACTTTTCAATTCCCATTTTAATCTATTTATATATAAGAATTAATATATAGTATAGATTATAGTAGATACACAAATTAACGATAAAAATGATCATTACCCGTACATGGTACGGGTGTTCAACTAGTTTTAATAAAAGAGTAAGAGTATAAATGTTCTTAAATATGAAAAAACACATAAAAAAAACATAAAAAAAACATAAAAAAAACATAAACTAGATGAAAATTTTAAAATTTTGAGTTGCTAGTAAATAAAAGTATCACAACTACAAACCAAACAGAGTTTTTCCATTAATTTTAACTACAACTATAACTACAACTAGTTTTTTTGAATTGGCTACACAAATACATCAAGTTTGCTAGAAATTAGAATGAGTTTGAATTTTGTGTAGAATAAATATTTTATATAAATTCACAAGAGGTAAAAATACAGTAAGTATCAAAAGCTCATTCAAAATTAGTGATATATAACTGTGAGACTTGAGCTGAAGTTTGTTTGGAGTTTAACTTTTGTGTAGAATAAATATTTGATTTTTTCTTGATTAAGGAATAAATACTTGATATAAATATATTGAAGATAAACAATGTAGTAAGTATCAAAAGTTTATTCAAACTTAGCCAAAAAGTGACATTTAATAATGTAGTTTTGATGTTTTAAAAATGTATTTTTGATATTTGAAGATATATTTTTGTTTCCCACGTATTCACACAACTCTTTATTTTGCACAAATTTCAAACTATATAGGGAATCCGAACTCATAATTTCATGATAAAAAAAAAATCATACTATCAATCATGTTGGAATATATATGGCCGGGCAATAAGCTAGTTTAATCATAAATTGATTTTATTGATTTACCAGATTGGGCATATATTTTATATAAATTAGGTTTGTTAAAATTCGACCCATTTCAAACCGGTTGAAGTTTTAGGGTGAAAACACATCCTTAAATTTAATGGTTTAGGGAATATTTGAACATGAATCGAATTGAGTTGAAACTATCAACTTGACTCCACTTGTTATATTTCTACAAAATATGTAATTTATTTTGAATATTACAATATACTTTATTACTAAAATCCAAACCGTCATCCTAGAGTCTCGAACCCGAGACCTCATGGTTACTCAATCAGTGAGCTAATGCGTCAAGTGCTATATCCTATGTCATAAATATGATAAGTATTTACAAGTGAAAACCTAAAAATGAAAAATATAACAAAAACTTATTTCTAAATTATGATTTATTTTTACATTTTAGACTCTTAATCACAAAAACCGCTCTTAGCTCATCATTATATAATTTATATCTCATACGTAGGTTGCTCAAAACGACCTTGGCTTCAAATTTTTGGGAGGATAACAAAAGCTTACCAACCCACCAAAACGTACGTGCAAGACACCCCTTAGTGTTAGACCAACGCCTCCTTGTTTTAGTTTCATGATTTTTTTCAAGTCAATTATCCATTCGTCCAACACTAATCATCAAGTGTCAATGTTCTCACAACTTCATTGTTCTTCTAGTGGGATCATTTAATTATGACGCAGATTTATTGTTTCTTCTCTGTTTCTTGCAGCTTGACTTTGCTTTTTTGGTTTTCCTCTGTTCCTTTCATTACTTAAAACATCCCCAAAGACAAACCATAAAACCTATGGTGTTTACCATCATCATCAAAACCTATGGGATCATCAACTTTCCAGCCCTTTATATGAAAGGGGAAGATCCATTTAGTAGGAGGTTCTCTTTAATATTTTCGTGTAAAATTTGTTTAGGTCAATGGTAATCACGAATCATAAATACTCCCTCCGTCTACTTCTATTTGTCCATATAGCCCAAAAAGCTTGTCTACTTCTAATTGTCCATATATATAACTTATTTTGTCCATTGACTTCCAAATTTACCCCAAATTAATATGTTAGTTGAAGTCTTGGAAATTGTAAAGCTCATAGTATGTGAGGAGAATTAATTATATTAGTGATGATTTAATAAAGGTATTTTTGTAAAGATAAGATTGTCTTAATAATTGTGCAAATTGCTACATGGACAAATAGAAGTAGACAGAGGGAGTAGAGATTAGTCCTTGATCTATATGGATGATAAAGTTGATGTAAAAGTTTGATAATAGAGGTAATATTATATATGTGATTTAGTAAAAGTATTATGGTAAGAAAAATAGATGGGACGTATATATGTACTATGCCAAAATAACAAATTGATATTAAAAAGTGATTCATTTGAGCACTTGGGTAATTAAAAATACATTTTGGACATTTTGGTATTTAAAAACAAAAAATTTAACAATAATGTAGTAAAAGTACATTAGTCCGTCAATTAGATATTTTTCAATTGAATTTTTTTATTTTCATACACAAAATGGCATGTACCCTAAAGATGAATTTCTAATTAAATGGCATGGCCAGATGGTTGAAGAGCATGCACACGTGCAAAGGGATCTTTTTACCGTTGTTGCCATGTGGCTGCGGATCGTAGTTTTCTTTTGACGCTGGCATTGCTGAGTTTGGTAGTTACTGCTCCTCCTTCCCCGCAACCATCACTCAAGATGACGTACACCATTACACTAACATTTTTGCTTACTTCAATACCTTGTGTGTTGTTTTCGACCAAAAAAAATACCTTGTGTGTTGTTTGATTGCTCTTGAAATTCCCATGACTTAGAAAATAAGCGTTTAATTACATCCATTTGGTTAAAATTATAGGATTTTTTTAATTAATGTTAAATCATGGAATTTTCTGAATTACGGGATTTTCAAGAGTAAGCAAATACGCGTTTAAATACTCGCAAACTTCCCAAATCTAAACCAAATAAAATGTAAGCTTTGAACTTCTATGAATTAAATTGTAACTGAAAGTATTTTTGTATTTCTCCTGAATTATAATTCTAAGAAAGTGATTTCACATGAATTAAATTCAAAGGAATTTTACTTTCCACATCCAACCAAACAAACACCTTTGCTTCTATTCTCTAACTTAGGTACTTATCTTTCGGAAGAAAGAAAAGCCCCAAAACAAATAGATGTTGCTAATAATAATTAGAGTTTTCAAAACTCGATCCGTCTCAAAAATCGACCTAAACCGATCGATAGTTGTTCGATTGATATCTGACGCAAAAAAAGTTGCCAGTCAAGTGAGAACATGACTTGTCTGAACCTGATTGAGTTAAACTTAAACTCGATCCAAACATTGGGTTGGGGTTGACCCAATTAATTGTAAATAGAACTTATTTTATATATTAATATATAGTTTATACTATACTAATACTATACAAAACATGAAATCTACTCCATCCATTACATAAAGACATGGTTTTAGAATTTATCCGAAAATTAAGAAATAGGGTAATTAACTTCAATATAGTCAATCTTTTAAATTAATTGTTATTTTATACTTAAGTAATCATTGTAAATCAATGGAGGTAATTTAGGAAAAAAATGTGCTAAAATATCCAAAATGACAATTATTTTTTACCAGCCCCATAAAGTTAGAATGATAAGTATTTCTTAACGACTCAATAAAGTTAAAATGACAAATATTTCTTAATAAAATGAGTAATATTTTAATTATTAAATATTATTATTTAATTATAATATAATTTTGATAATTATTAAAAAAAATTGAGTTCTTAACCCGATTCAATTGGTCGAAACCCACGCCCAAACCGAGGGAATTGAAACCCGATTGAGTTGACGTGTTTGATAACTCTAATAGGATAACTTGATTGCATAAGAGTCCAACAACATGACAATAATCCGAACAAATCAATCACATATTCAATATTTTATCTCAACTTAATTGGATTGTTTAGAACAAATAGGCCCACAACTTGAATTAAAATTGCAACACATGATTATCACTTGGATTAATTAATTAATCTCATCAACTCCCAGAATATATTCTGGCCCGGCCTCCTCCAAAATGAAGATTAAATTAAAAAAACCTTCTGAACCAAGTCATATTCTGGATTTATTAAGCAAAAAAATTTATTCAAAAAAACTCCTTAAATAAAGTTATCACCACTTAATAGTACTCCGTATTACTTAATGATACTAATTAAAAAAAATGACAAAGAACACTTAACTTTTGCTTCATTCCTTGTCCAACCTTCTTTTCCTTGCACTTCACAACCATCCCAAAATTTGTTTCTAAAGAAAACAATAATTCTTCTTCTTCTTCTTCTTCTTCTTCTTCCCCATTGAACTTCTCTTCTTCTTCCTTGTCTATATATATACACACACACATTTTATACTCCAAACCCAAATCCAGAAATTAATACCCATGAACCAAACTGGATTATTTCATTCCGAATCGTTAATATTTAATCTGTTCGGAATAAAATGGGCGCCATTGTTGCCCTGTTTCTGATTATAGCAAGCTCTCCATCCATTTTGTTATTGGTCAGCTGTTCAGAAATCAGCAAAACTGATTTCCCAGATGGGTTTGTGTTCGGAACTGCCTCCTCTGCTTTTCAGGTAATTAAAATTAATTAGTTCATCCAAATTGCACTTTAATTTTTTTGAGTTCTAATTTTTAGTTTAGTTTGAAGGCGGTGTTAATGAAGGAAACAGAGGACCTAGCATTTGGGACACCTTCACCAAACAACCAGGTTTTTTTTTTTTTGTTTTTAAATTTTTATTTTTTTAGAAAATAAATCGATAAATATAGAATAATGTTTTGATATTCTTGATTTCATTTCAATTGCGAGTAATCAGGCAAAATCGTTGACTTCAGCAATGCGGAAATGGCAGTGGATCAATACCACCGATTCAAGGTGATAAAATTGATCATTTTTTTACGTTTTATGGGTCTTTGGTTTATTCGTCGTTGACGTGTAAAATCAAGATACAAATACATGTTTATATGATATGAAGTCACAAAAGGATGAATTGTTGATAACAACTTCTCACCATACTTTAACATATTATTATGGTTTTATTATGCACGCATGATTATGTTATAATGAGAATTTAGGAGGAAGAATCCGTGAAAGAAACATCACAGTGACGTCACTTCACCAAGACGATATGATCAATGATGTGGAACTTATCGTTTGATTTCCCTTTCATCTTTTCTTGGAAGAATCTTGCCAAATTCCAATTTGACTTTGGATATTTTAATTTTTTTTTCATTTTATTTATTTTGTACCGTTAAAGGATGCCGACATGTTCGACTGTCACAAATTATACCATTCATAATTGTAGTACTTGGTTAGGTTTTTTGGTTAAATGTTTTTACCGTTATTTCTGTTATGAATGAGTGACTTAAAACAGGAATCTTTTTTCACAGGAGGACATAGAGCTCATGAAGGATTTAGGCGTAGATTCTTACAGATTCTCTATATCATGGACTCGAATCTTCCCTAGTAAGTACCATAATGTTGCTAATCTGATTACAATTTTAATTTCAATACTTGGATTATTTGATCTAATTGTTGATTACTGGTTTGTTTGTTTGTTTGGGATTAAACAAAAAAAGATGGAACAGGGGAGCCTAACCCAGAAGGAATAGCTTATTACAACAATCTCATAGACTCCTTGCTTCAAAAAGGTCAAATTCTTGTTTAACAAACTTTCCTACATTATCATCATCATGTACAACATAATCTCAAATGTTGGTTGCTTCTTCAACTTCTTCCTCAACTCTTCTTAATCAGGAATCAAGCCTTACGTAACTCTGTATCATTGGGATCTTCCGCAGATGCTGGAGGACGCGTACGACGGCTTCTTAAGCACTCGAATCATGTAAGTCAAGTTGTCTTGAGTGTGCCTATCAGAATACAATGAACAATTTATGTGTTTGATATATGGGTTTGGTTGTAACGTTTTGTAGAGAAGATTTTGAGCACTATGCATCAACATGCTTTGAAGCATTCGGCGATAGAGTGAAGCATTGGATCACGTTCAACGAGCCCCATGGATTCGCTATCCAAGGGTACGATTCCGGGCTTCAAGCACCGGGAAGGTGTTCAATCTTGGGCCATCTTCTATGCAAGAAAGGACAATCATCCACTGAGCCATACATAGTAGCTCACAACATCCTCTTATCCCATGCTGTTGTATACCGAAAATATCAACAACATTACAAGGTACTTATTTCCTAATCTCAGCTGTTTTTCTCTTTACCACAATGAAGAGATTGGCTTGCATATGAAACCTCTTTGCTTGATCAGGATAAGCAAGGAGGTGTAATCGGAATTTCGTTAGATGCCAAGTGGTACGAACCGATCACCACTAGTGAAGAAGACCAAGCGGCTGCTCAAAGAGCCATGGATTTCTCACTTGGATGGTATACACGCTTAACTTGTCACTACTTAGGATCTTAAGTCTTCCAGAGCAACCTATAAGTTATTTGTACATGAATGAGCTCAATTGATTACATTTACCAGGTTTCTTGATCCCCTTTTCTATGGCAAGTACCCTGCCTCAATGCAAAGCCTTGTTGATGAGAGACTGCCTAAGATCTCTCCTGAAAATGCCAAGTTGCTAGCAGGGTCATTGGACTTTGTGGGGATCAACCATTACACGACGCTATATGCTCGAAACGACAGGACAAGAATACGGAAATTCGTTCTCCAAGACGCCTTCTCTGATTCCGCCGTCATTACTACTCGTAAGATACAAGTCTTCTCATCATCCACATTGCAACTAAGCTTTAAACCAGCTATTTGGATTGTAATCTTTCTTCTTATTCATGCCCTTTTTTCTTGTGACAGCTTACAGATCCGGCGTACCAATTGGAGAAACAGTAAGCCTCCACAACATTCATATTTTCTTACTACTACAATGCCTTGAAACAGCCAAGAAGAGATTCTTATAGAGCATTGTTTTGCAGGCGGCGTCTAGGTGGTTGCACATCGTTCCATGGGGCATTCGAAAGCTAGCGGTGTATCTAAAGGACAACTATGGAAACCCGCCAGTACTCATAACAGAAAATGGTTAGCACAATGAAGATTCGTGTGAAATCTCGATCAAGCTTTCATCTAGCCTATTTCACAGCTCCTAAGAGAACGTGTGCATATGTTTTCAGGAATGGATGATCCAAACAAGTCTCACATAGCCATGGACGAAGCCTTGCAAGACGACCGAAGAATACACTACCATAGGGATTACCTCTCCAACCTTTCTGCCGCTATAAGGTAACCTCAGATTCTAACTTAAGGGTCCGTTTGGTGCTACCAAACGAACCTAATGGCGTGTGCTAGTTTTACGACAAGACGGTTAGTTTCTTGATCTTAGTGGTTTGATTGTTGGTGTATGATGATGTGCAGGGAAGATGGGTGTGATGTGAGGGGCTATTTTGTGTGGTCTTTGCTGGATAACTGGGAGTGGAACGTCGGGTACACGGTTCGGTTCGGGTTGTACTATGTGGATTACAAGAACAACCTTACAAGGATTCCAAAGTCGTCTGTAAATTGGTTCAGGAGATTCCTCAGATTAGAGGGTGCTGATGTAGAGTCTAGACAATCGATCATGGATATATCTTCATTGGTCCACAGACAGTAGAGCTAGCATACAGAACAGAAGAGCTAAGATGTAAATCATAAGGTACATGAAACTGAAGAATTGTAAAGGGGAACACTCAAAAGATTTCCTCTCTTTTTACACATCAAATCAAATTCTTCAACAATTAGCATCTTAATCTTTTGTCGGGTGTAAATGGGATAACTTATTTGAATGGAACTCCATTGCCTAATCTATATGCATTGTTAGACCCGGCTTGGGCATTGTTGATCATCCTTTTAGTTCAAATGTGCTTTATATACCCTCTTTCCCCCTTCTATATTTACCACTTTTCAAGGGAGTAATATTGGACAAATGTTTCTACTATATGTTGCTAAAAAAAATCTAACGACACAAGTAAATCCAGACAGAAGATTGTTGTCCATGGGCAAACCCAGTACACAATCTGTGTTAACGAGGATAATGGTAATACCAAAGTTGGCAATACAGCTCTACTGACTACTGCTAGTACAACTACCTCGAGTCCTGCCCAGAAGTCGGCGTTTCATATCTTGACAAAGCGAACGTCGCTCTGGCCAAACGCAGTACCACACCCGGGGCATTTCCTATGGCGGATTTCCAAGTTCCTTTGGATGCATCGGTTACAGAAGAGATGAAAGCATTTCACTATGACAACCTGCATGCAAAGATCATAGCATGTCATAATAAAACAAAATTCATTACATTGGAATGGAGCATTTAAACAAGAATTCAAATCTCAACGAGTCGAAGGTTTTATTTAGCTAGAGGGTGGCCAACCTCCTTTGGGCGATCAGAACAGACACCACACTTGAGAACAGCCTTGCACTCCTTTATTTCTTCTTGGAGTCTCTGTATTGCAGCTTCCCCGGTCTGTGAGCTCATCTCTTCAACCTTAGCAGTCCATTCCTTGATCTCTTCCTCTAGCTTCATTCTTTCATTCCTGGTTATTATTGTCATGATATATGCCATTTTTCAAACATTTAGTTCCTCAAAATAGTACAATTAATTCATGCCCTTAGGGTATAGGTTAGAAAAAAACATTATACAGTGCATATTCTAGTTAAACATGCCAACACAATCGTTATCCAATTCTCATGGCCTCGGAAGTCGGGAGTAATGGGCGTACCTTTCGTTGTCCAATTCCAATTGAAAATCTCCACTCAAACCCTGAATCTGCTCATATTCCTTCTCAGAAGAAGTAATAGCAGCTTTCAGCCACTTTGACTCCTTTTCGGTATCAGCCAATTCCCACTTCACACATTCTAGATTGAGAGCAACATGTCTGTCTTCTTGAGTGGAGTTAACAGCCTCTGAAATCAGCATTTTCATCTACAACAAACACTCCTTGCATTATACAGATAGATGTATCAACACACGGGGGCATCATAAGCGACGAAAAGGCCTACCTGTTCTTCACCCCGTGAAATCCTCGTCATAAGAGATTCCAGTGATGCGTTAACTTGCTCGAGTTGATTACATAGCGCCTCTTTCTCAGAATGAAGAGCACCCTGAGCTTGCTTTGTCTTGACACTTTCAGATACCAGCTGAAGAAAAAAAAACAGAAAAACAATCAAGCTTTAAACAAAAAAAAAAAAAAGCAGTGCTGAATTGCTGATGGTGTTCAGGAAACTAACCTTTATATTATAATCATCCCTCTCAGTCATCTTATGCAGCAAGTGTTGGTTTTGTGCTTGCATGTCTTCATATGCTTGACCAATGGTCTACATTAATCAAACAAATGAGGTTTAAGGGATTCATATAATATATCATGAAGTCAAACTTCATACAAGCAACACTAATAGATTCACTGGAATGAATACGACAAAGAATAACAACTACCTCAATCTCAGAGATATAAGCTTCAGCGTCTATGTCTTTAATCTTTATAGCCTCTCTTAGCTCTTGAACACTCCTAAACATGGAAAATAACCAGCCTATAAGAAAGATGATTCAGAGCAGATTCTATGTGATTGCAACATAATCAATCATGACTCAGTAGTATAGCTAAGAACAGCTCTTGTTGTGGCTCAAATGAAAAAAATGTGGTGATAATCCTAAACTGCCAAACCTCTCAGTAGAATCTAATTTGTCCCTCAAATCAGCTATTTCAGCCTCAGCAGCAGCAAGTCTCTGCTGGCATGCAATCTCTGCTTCATGAGCAGCTCTCACTCTTAGTTCTAAACCATGTTCATCAAGAGCATGCCTCAGGGCTTCTGCTTGAGAGTTGGCTCTATGCTTGGATTCTTCGATTTCAGTCAAAGATCTGAGATAATCAGGGAGAGATCATTATGTCAAGAAGACAAAAAGCATGATAAACGCTACAATATTGTTTACATTTTCAATAAAAATATAACATGATTTGAGCAAACCTGACAAATTTTGTTTGTAACAAAACTATGGCATGTGTATTAACCAAATAAATACTTGATCAAAACAAATCCACAAGAATTGACAAGGTCAAAGAGTAGGGGATTGATTTTACCCAAGGCCCCAATTTCAACAGTTCCTCTTTTTCTCCTATTTTTATTTAGAAGGATGAGGAGTGGAAGGACCCCAAAGCTAGAGATCGTTTCAGTTTAAGTTTAATAGAGCATCCCAAACGAAAATCACGTCATACTTCTATAGATACAACTAGCTACCTTACAGATACTTTATCTTTCTCCTTAGTTACGTGCTTCCTCTTACAATTAAAGCCAACAACAGCACAACAAAGCATGCACACAGCCGCAAACACCAAAACCAAATATTGTTACCTTTCATCATATATTCCCTGTCCATACATGTTGACGAACATCTCCAGTTCCAGATTTTCCTTCTGTAATTTCTCAAACTGAAAAATGGAATCTTAGTATTTTCTGATCTAAGGAATAAGATATAAATAATAATAACTTGGCTTGAAAGAAATAAACTAACCAGCTCTTCAAGTGACTTTATTTCAATTGTTTGTTGAACACATTTTTCTTGTAAGCCCATTATCTCACTGGTCTATTTGCAAAAGAGAGTATTAGAACATTGTTAGGAATGAATATTGTCGGAGCCTGTGAATAAGGGGAGGGAAGCATTTAAGAGTAATGCAGCATGATGAACATACAAAGCCAGGAAAAAAATCCAGGATCAACATGGTAGATCCTTGAAACCATTCAAATCTTTAGAAAACATAGCCCCTTTATGACAAAAAAGTATCATTTAGTAATTGGATAGAAGGGAGACTACAAAATTCAAACCTTTCTGCCTAATAGTGCTTTCAAAGATTGAGCTTCTTCATTCAAGGAGAGGGCCTCATGTGCAGTATCTTTCCACCGAGTCAATTGAGCTTTCATCATTTCCATCTCTTTAGACAGTGCTGATGCCATTACACGAAATTCTTCTTTAATATCCTTCCTTCCTGAAAAAGTTATGAAGTTAAAGTCATTCTTTAACACTGATAATATCTAATAACTGATCTGTAATTTTGATAAATTACCCAAATCTTGGATAGCCTCTTCCATTTTAATTTCAAGGTCATTCTTTTCACGTCTGCAAGTCTGCAGCTTAAGCTCTAATTCCTCGACCCTAGTTTCAGTATTAGATATGCCAGTTCTAAGATTGTCAGCCGACTCTGATTTTATCTCTAGTTCCTTCTCCCTTCGCAAAACACTATGCCTTTCAGTCTGCAGTTCAAAGTTCAAAGTAAGTATCTACAAGAATCTGCATGCTTCAAATGACGGAAGTGGTAATAAAAGAAGCCAACCTGCAGAGAATCTGTCAATGCTTTGTATCGATCCACTTCAACTTTCCAGTGGTGAAGTTGATCTTTAAGCAGGGTGAACAATCGACACGAATAGACAAAATTGTCATCTTTGAGTTCTTTCTGTGAAGATGTATCCATATTACTCAATTTATTATGTGTGCCCCACACAATTTGTATTTGGATAGACTTCCACAATTTTTTTAAGTAAAACAAAAAATTAAGATAAGAGTTCATCTGAAATACCTGCCCATCATCTAATTGTCTTGACCACATCATATTGTCTTCTCGTGCATCCTCAAGTTCTGAAAGACGGTCTTCAGATACTATCTGAAAGATTGCTCTATATTGGTCTCACGTCCCAAAAAGGACAATCATTAAAAATAAACATAGTGTTCTATACCTGGGTTTCTTCTATAGAGTCCTTGAGTTCTTGCAGCCCCATGAGTTTATCAGACATCTTTTCAGGTGGTAAGTTCCCATTCACTGTACCTGGACTTGGAGTATATGCTTCAGATGCTGCTCTCTTCTGCATTTCGAGTTTTACAAGCTTTCTTCGGCTTTCTTCTAGCTCAGCAACACCTTCTTCCAGCTCACCTAATGGTTTATATGTTTCCGAATCAGTAATGAGATATGGCTTGTTACTGTACTGCTTAATTTTATGCTGCAGTCACCAATAACAAGTGGATACTACTCTATTTTTACTCCAAAGAAGATCTGTTCCATATATTCCCATTAAACGCATAACAATATATTAGTTGAAGTGACTATGCTAGATACCTTCGACACGCTTGATCTCGGCAAGATCCTCATTATGTTTCCGAATGTAATTCTGAATTATTTCAGCATATTCATTATGCTTCTGGCGAAGCAGATCAGACCACTCACTGAGAACTCTGAGCTCCTCTTCCGCAAGACTGTCAATCCTACTCAATTGGGTCACAGCATCTGCAGAAGCCAAAGAAATAAATGTCTGATCAAGCCTGTACAACTACATAAGCCCATCTATTTTTTATGCTTCATAAAGAGGATACTGAGCAGATTTTTATATCATAAGTACAAAGAAGCATACAATAAAAACAACTTGAATGCAGATGAAGTATGCTATAAGTAGCAGAAAACAAAACCGGTTGAGAGGAAACAAATAGAATGATAGATCTGCCCAAGATTCAAAATGAAAAAAAGAGGAGAAGATTAATTGACAATGAAAGCACAATGTATATGAATCCAACTTTTTCAGATGGATTACAATGTTGCCTGAACAGGTAAGGAATTTATTATTAAAAAAACAACAATTTTACAGAAGTTGATACATGGCAAATTAGTCGGGTTTCCCTTAAATCCTGCAGCAAAGATCAAATAACCTCTTTCAATGAAGAATATGGTTGGCAAAGATGAAACTGGGAGAATTAGTTCATAGCACTTCTCCTTAAGTGCTTGATTATATAATATACAATCGTAGAAGATAGTAGAAAAGGCGGTAATACTTGACTACCTGTTCCTTTACAAGACAAAGGAGTGAGTATTAAATGATCCATGCCATTGTCATCTAACAAAGGTCCAACTAGTACGACAAATAGTCATCATGAGCACAAATCACATTAATACTTTTGAATTGTTACAAACACCTATTGAAGTGAAAAGGAAGGATCAAAAAGATTTTATAAGAGGAAAGATAGAAACAGAGAGAGATTTCCATTCTCGGGTTGGAGAAGTATAAAAGATTTTTTAAAGAAGATTGTCCCGAAGTTACTTAATTTGATCGTAATGATTTTGGCCCAAATAATAGCCGATGTTGCATCAATAATTTACTTCCTCTTCAACTTGCATTATTAAAAAAATGCCAACCTCCACCCAAACACTAAATTGCCATCATGGACTGGAAAATGAAGGTTAAATCATCAATATATAACCACCTCACAAATAAGAAGTTATCTTGTGCACATCATTATGCTTTTCATAGTAAAAAGAACAGTACCACACCCAGTGATTAGTAGTCTTCTAAGCGACTATTCTAAATTCACATAACAAAGTCATTTTTAGAACATATATAAATGCAATCCACTACTAACGCACAATCTAAAACTGGCCAAGTCACACAAGAGTGTATACAGCTGAGGATTTTCAACAAGTAGAAATTCAATCGATCACAGCAGATAATTACTCTTCTAACCTTCTGCAGAGAGGCTCCCTTGTAAAGACTGTGAAATGGATTCCGTTTTCGCTCTTTCCGCCTTTACAGTACCTTCGAGGAGTTCCATCAACTCCTTAGTAGAAGCTTGACGAAGCGCAAGGGCTTCTTCGATGCATCTCAGAGCTTCATCACCTTCACTAGTCTTAATAGAGTTCACTTTTAGAAGCCTACAAAGAAACATGTCCTCCGGCGCACATGAAGGAACTGAAAATAGAACATATTTCGCGTCAACCGCTTGCTGACGAAGGCTAACAAGCTCTAATGATTTTAATCATAATAACTTCTTGCCATTAACTACAAGAATTATAACTTCCAAATATAAAACACCTTGAAGATGGTTTTCATTATCCAAGATTCGTAAAGACCCCTGAGCACCACCAGCCCTTATTCCAAGCAGAAGTAAGTCGTCGTCCAACTAAACGACAACATTAAAAACAACAATTAGAAGGACGAAAACGCGAGAATTCTTTGAAGAATAGTTCAGCAGCAATGAACCTCATTCCAGAGCTGGTTTATCTTAACCAACATAGCATCATAAGACGACTGTTTCTCTTTCGATTCTTGAATTTTCAGTTCAAGATCATGGAGCTCATGTTTCTGCTTGTCTAGCTGCTGAACTAGTTTCTGATTCTCGTACTGGAGAAGTGCCACATCAACCTGAACAAAACAGAGAAACAAAAACTATAAACCCCAATCCTGCAAGTCATAACCAGAGCTAACGATCAGCTATTAAGTTGAACAAAATTTACAGATTTGTTTTCCGGAGAAGAAGCAGTGGAGTTGCGAGCCATGGCAGAAGAGTTGTTGCTCAAATGTACTAGTTTCTTATCCGACTCCCCAGAGTCTTGTTCGTTTTCCATCACTTTAGCTCCACCATTAAACTACCAATAATTTAAAGCTGTAGACGATGCCACCCTAGAATCAGCAGAAGAAAAACAAACAAGTATATTCTCAATTGAGAAATAAGAAACACAGAGTTGACATAATTAAGGCATTAGAAACAAAATTCGATTGAGATGGACAAGTTCGAACCGATCAATTGTTGATTTTGGAGACGAATTTGTAGAGCTTGAGAACGAGGGCGAAGGGGCGATACGCCGGCGATGAAGGGTTCTTTCTCCCCGATTCCGTCGCTCCGGCCGAACTGGTTATTCTTGTTGTTTATCAGTTGAATGAATTTTCCTCATAACTGCTGAATCAACTTTGGGCCTGTTGGGCCCAAAAAAACCTTTGGGCCTGTTTAAAAGACAGGCCCACTAAAAAAAAAAACAAGGACAAGTTCGTGATACGTCGACGACTCCAAACCCCACCCAACGACCGCCCCCGACGCCTTGCTGGCCGATGAAGGCCTGTTGTATTGTTGCTCCGAAATCAGGGTCAACCTTGCCGATCAGACGTCTTCACGCCGACCATGGTCAACCGTCGGAGTCGCCCTTTTCCGTCAAAAGCATCTGCTCAGCTGTGCTCCAATCTTATCACCAACCAAGGCTCCGTCTTGACCCGGGCTCCATCACCCACGACCAGGCCATTACTGTCATGGCCTCACTCGCCAACGATTCCGGTTCCATGGTCGCTCTCCGCTTCTTCAATTGGGCGATAGAGCTCCGCAAGTTCCGCCATTCTACAAACCTTTACATCGCCGCCGCCACTTCCTTTATCCGGACTCACAATCTGGCCAAAGCCCAGGAGGTAATGCGTTCTATGGTGTTATCTTTTGCTGAGATTGGCAGGCTGTCCGAGGCCGTTGAGTTTCTGTTTGACATGGAAACCCAAGGCCTGCCCTTGGATACCCGGGTTTTCAATCTCACTTTGAGGGCTGCTTCCCAATTGGGCTGTCTTGAGTATGCAGAGAAGGTGTTCGATGAAATGCCTAGCCGAGGGGTCTCTCCGGATTGTTCTAGTTTTAAGTCCATGGTTGTGGGCTATTGCAGGGAAGGAAGCGTTTCGGATGCCGTCGATGGTTGTCCCGAATGGTGGAGCATTGTTTCGTGCTCGACAACGCCACTTGCACTTTGGTGATCACTTCCTTTTGTGAGCAAGGGCTTGTCACTAGGGCGTTCTGGTTTTTTGATAGGATGGTTGAGATGGGATTTACGCCTAACGTGATCAATTTCACGTCTTTCGTCCATGCTCTATGCAAAAGGGGCAATATCAAGCATGGGTTTGAGTTGATGGAGGAAATGGTTGCAAGAGGGTGGAAACCCAATGTGTACACCCACACTGCAGTCATTGATGGATTATGCAAAAAGGGATGGACCGACAAGGCGTTTAGGCTGTTTCTTAAGCTCGTTCGTAGTGATAGCTACAAGCCAAACACTTGCACCTACACTGCCATGATCAGTGGCTATTGCAAAGAGGGCAGGCTAAGCCGTGCGGAGATGTTGTATGCCAAGATGAGAGAACAGGGTTTGCTTCCGAATAATGCCACCTATTCCACACTCATTGATGGCCACTGTCGAGTGGGGAATTTTCAAAGGGCTTATGGTTTAATGGATATAATGGAAAATGAAGGCACAAGACCAAATATATGTACTTATAATGCAATCGTAGGAGGGCTGTGTAAGAAAGGAAAGATCGTGGAGGCATATCAACTTCTCAAGCAGGGTCTTCAATGTGGACTGCTGGCTGATAAAATTACCTACACTATTTTAATATCAACTTCCTGCAAGCAGGCTGATGTTTGTAAAGCTCTAGCTTTTTTCTCAAAGATGCTCAAGTTTGGCATTGAAGCTGATATATATACCTACAATGCATTGCTCGGCATGTTCTGTAGGCAAAAGAGAATGAATGATAGTGAGAGACTGTTGAAGGAAGTTGCTGAGCTTGGCCTTGTTCCAACCAAGGAAACTTACACTTCCATGATTTGTGGGTACTGTAGAATTGCAAATATGAATTTGGCTTTGCAGTATTTTCAAAGAATGAGCGACTCTGGATGCCAACCAGATAGCATTGCATATGGGGCCGTGATAAGTGGGCTATGCAAGGAATCAAGGTTGGATGAGGCTCTGAAGCTGTATAATGTCATGCTTGACAAAACGATGTCCCCTTGTGAGGTCACCAGGCTGACACTAGCATACGAGTATTGCATGAAAGATGATTTTGTGACTGCTATGAACGCTTAGATAGAAAGTTGTGGATAAGGACCGTCAATACATTAGTTAGGAAGCTTTGTAGTGAAGGGAAAGTGGAAACGGCTGCATTGTTCTTTCATAAGTTGTTGGATAAAGATCCAAATGCAGATAGAGTTACTTTGGCTGGATTCTTGACCGCGTGTTATGAGAGCGGTAAATACAGGCTTGTTTCTGATTTGTCTGATAGGATCCGCAAGAAGGGATCAGCAAGCAGCTTGATGAAGCAATAGACAGGTTTTTTGTTTGTTATCCTTTTAATCATGATTTGTCTGTATTTAAATTTTTTCTGCCATCTCTTGAAAACCTTACATGAGGCTTCAAGTCCGTTCTAGCCTTCTAGGATTATACTATACTATGTGAACTTGATTTCATGTCTATATAGAGACATATATATGTATCTGTTAACTTGAGGGGATAAATATTTGAGAAGTGCTGCTATTGAAATAAGGGAGAAATTTTTTTATTTAGTTAAAACAAAGAATTTATTTTATCTAGACATTGTCTGTATGAACCTGAGGAATATAGAATGTGTTCTAATCATCATGCTATTAAAATACTCTGAAGTGGCTGCTGTATGCAGGTCTTTATGTAAGCCAACTTTGATGTTTGTGTGCTGGTAGTGGTAGACTAGTAGTTAAACACTAGTATGTTTCAGTTACCCGTTAGTATTTTGTTATTAGCTCTCTGCATGCAAACATTTGCACAACTAAACGAAAGCACATCTCTTTCCAGCTGCCAACATCATCTACTGTTCGAGGGTTTGATTCTCTTCGTACTTTAAACCTGGAAGAGAATTGTATATCTGACTGGGGTGAAATACTGAAGCTTCGTCATTTTCCAAGGTATTGAACTTTGAAATATCCTGGGTTTTATACCTTTACCTAGTATTCCTTTAGGATACTTCTCTGAGTATAAATGTATGATAAGTGGAAAAGCTCCAAAATCTGCTTGGTCATAAGTGATGTATAAATTCTGTCTTTATGGAATCGTTATCAATGCTATACAATGATGATTACTTGAGATTTGCTCTCGTCAGTTCCCTCTTGACCATTAGTTTTGTTGCATATAGTGTTATTCAATGCCTAAAGTATAAGCATTGGACTTAAGTTAAGGACTCCTGAAGTTAGAGGGATCAAATCCTAAAAGAAGTAGCATGATAGTTAGGGAATGCAAAAGAGGTAGAGGGGCATTTTAGTGGCAAAAAATGGAGGAATTTAAAGGTTTATGTGGAATATATAATTTCTAACGGTACATTACAGAAATCGACAAAATTGGAAGATAAATGGGTTCAAGGTTGCTACAGGAAAGAGACACCACATTGTGAGGGAGATTACGACAAGTTGTAGGAAATTGGTTACTGATAAGGATCTGCAGTTTGATGCTATGTGTAGGACTCACAGTGGTTATGACATCCATTTACTAACGAAAGAGATTATGATCACTGAATATTATGAAGGACAATCTGCTTAGGATTCTGTTGGAATTGTATAATCTTGATTGGGATTCATTGTGAGGATTTAAATGGTTCTGGCCTTCTGGGTGGGCATCAATTCACCTTTGAAAATGCTTTTTATGAAATAGTGGCAAATCCTGGGTGCAGCCATACTGCAAAGACGTCTTTATATAGAGCAACTTATGCTGGAATTTGGTTATATGTGTTGGATTTGTAGAAGATAAATGATCAGCATAACTGGCTTGTAATCGTTTAGTGAAGATTGTTTTCCAGGACTGGAGTGGAATGTAAGGGTACATGTCCTCTGAAGTCGCTTTACATCAGCTCAACATGCAGATCAGAACTGAAAGTTGTGCGGAAGAAAGGAATTTTCACAATTTGTTGTGCATATGTCTCTGTAGAACATAGAAGTCTTTTCACGTGTAGGAGTCTTCTTTTTCACTTTCCTTGAGAGAGGGAGGCGGTTTAGTCGTCTGTTTGGACTTTAGCAAATCTGGGGCTTCTTGCATCTGGCTTCTGTGTTTTTCATTATGAGATTTCCTCTTGTATTCTCTTAGTGCTCTTTTTATTTAATCTGTTATTTAAAACAATTGCCATGGTGATATGCAGATGATTCTAAAGATGAAACCTGTGATTGCAAACCCTTCCAAAATCTGGAATGCCTGCTTCTAGGTAATTTTTGGACCTTTGTATGTGTACCTATTGATATGCTTGGTTGCAGTTTGACTATTTGATAAACTTTCTTTAATATTTGATTGCTTTTTTGTGCTTCAGGTGCCAACAGAATTGAGGATCCTCTTCCTAAATTCTTTCTCGAGTCTGATATCTTTTGCTAATTGAACCTTTCAAATGTATCTAGTAAAGGTATTTGTATGATCTCCCATGTATAGATGCAATGATGAACATTTGGGCCCAACTGACCTCCTGTAGGAATTTGCTTTTAAAAAATTGTGCACAGTTCTTGCTGCCTAATTTATGCGGAGAATTATATACACATGAAAAGCTTTGGGTAAATCAACTTCGCTTTGAAAGTTTCATGAAAATAATATTTTGTTTTCAAGCACACATGAAGAAGAAGAATAGAACAATTAGCTGCCTCCTGTAAGTTTTCAGAAGTATCGATCAACTTCCTCCTATATCTGCCTAATTTACCTTTTAACCTCACCATCAGCATTGGGAAAATGGTTAAACTCTAGAAATCTAGTTCCTCATATTTGATTGCATCATTCTAGGTTGTCTTAGATCAATCCGCTTACATTCACATGGGCAGAAAACAAAGCACAGGAAGTGTTTTGACAAATGGGCATTGAAAATTGAATCAAAAAGATCCTCAAGTTTTTTCATTCTTAGCATGGCGAGAAGCTGTTTGAGAAGAGGAGTTCTCCAAGAAGTTACTTCCAAGAAAGACTAATCAACTGATTTACAGCTACCAAATTCAAGACCCAAGAGAATCCACACAATAGCCTTGGTGCAAAAGTTAGCATTAGAAATGTGTAGTCACAAGCATATGCAGTATAAACTAGTCTATCTGGCCGGAAGCAAATTGTTTATCAGGAACATATTAGGTGCAAAACCCACACACAGCCTTTACTTGCTACGATCAACGTCTCGTCTTCCTATCAGACTTACTGTTTCACTGTTCATCGCGTTTATCAAATCTATCTCGTCTTGCTGTTTGATCTCCTTAAGTATCTGCTCGGACCTTTCTTCTTCACTTGATTTTAAGTGGAAAGTTCTCACTATTTCCCTGTTTGGGTTTATCAAGTACCTGCATATAAATTTCATTAAAAACCACCAGCACAAATTAATTAGGTCCATCAGGAATGTGTATATGGGTGAGTAGTAATATGGATGGATCAGTTATTGAGCTATGGAGTAAGTGCTTACAAGTTGTGGGAAAACTCCACCAGATAGTCATCCCCATCCTCGTCGACTTTCCTGAAGAAGACGCGATACTGCTGTGCCATTTGTTTCACAGCAGCATTTGTCCCCGTCAACCCCACTATTCTCGGGTCAAACTCTGCGATTGTTGCTTAGCTTAGTTTTTAATCCATCATGGCAGAAATAATGAGATCAATTCTGAACATAATAGATTCATCACCATGGCTATTAAGAAATCCTACCTTTAAGATAAGCTTTGAGATGTGAAGTTGAATCGCGTGTGGGATCAATCGTGACAAATACCGGCAGAATCTTGATCTTGTGCTTAGACTCTAGTTAGATATATGCAACATCATGTAATAGACCAATGGTAAAGGTTGAAGTAAGATTTATGTACTTATAAGTACACTATTGAACTAACCTAATATGTCAACAGTCTTGGCCATCTTCTGAACCTCAGTTGGCCCAGACTCAGGTGATGAAGTATAGCCAAAATACAGAAGAACCCACTTTCCTCCAAAATCCTGCTCAGTAAATACCTTGTTCTCAGAGCTAACCAATGTAAATGGGCCACCAATGGCTGCCCCTGCAGGGGCCACCCCTCCCCAAGATTTTCCTTGGCCTATGAATGAATGTAAAGGCACATCATTATGCTTTAATCGTATCATCAAGGGTCGCGCATTGTGAATGAAAACATGAATCAGAACGAAGTATAACTACCTAGTGGGATAGATCTCTTGACATCATTCTGATGAAGGCGATACGCAAACCCACCAGCAGCTCCAACTAACACAGTTGGCTGCAGGTCAAAAAAGCAAACAGGAATGATTGGCTTGAGAAACTTTAATCACCATACTTGAATGATCAACCTATTATATTATATATGTAGTTTCAAGCAAGCAGATATCAGTGCATATCAAGAAACAAAAATCAGTGGTTAGAGTTACAGCTCAATACAATGCCATAAGATCACGCGGCCTTGATTCTTGTTTGGTCTGCCTCTTGGCTACAGCCCTTTCTGCTCAGAGAGGTAAAACCTGACGAAGATCTTCCATAGCTCCGGGACGACCACCTGTCCGATAGAGTGAGCATGTTTCATAAAATGAGCAAATCATTGTACAGGTAGATAAGTAGATTTGCTTCCTAATGTGATGAGCCAAACTACATCAAATGCAGAATACTATTTGTCCTGTTAGGATCAAGATTCGGTCTCCGATCGAATGATATCAAGATTATTCTTCAGTTCCATCTAAGATCAAGCCTAGTACAGTTCTAGCAAGATTATTCGGTCTCCAATCGAATGATATCAAGATTATTCTTCATAGTTCTCAAGAAACCAAGCCTAGTACAGTTCTAGCAAACACATTCCATTATAAGTTGAAACATTGTTATATCCCAAAACTCTTTCATTGAAGAACATCAAGCGTTGGAAAGCTTCAATCAGGCTCTTTCATGATAGTGTGCCTGTATGCAAGTCGTCGGATCCATTTCGGCAACAAATTT
Organism: Polygonum aviculare; assembly: GCA_934048045.1. NCBI lineage: Eukaryota > Viridiplantae > Streptophyta > Magnoliopsida > Caryophyllales > Polygonaceae > Polygonum > Polygonum aviculare. The sequence continues at coordinate 31,480,938 of OW204026.1, forward strand.
ATGTATGTCGTGTGCTAAATTCCACCAAATTATGTAATAGTATCACGAAATCCGGACACCAAATCATAGAGAAAGGAGAAATTGAGAGAAGAATGGATGAAAAATAACCTAGAATTCGGATGATGTGCAAGGATTGGAGACGGAGGACTAACCTACGAAGCGAACCAAGCATGGGAGGGGTGAGAGAAGAAAGCCAATGTTTGAACATCGTTCTGCAATTCCAGAAGCTTCAAGGAATCGGAGAGCAAGAAGAAAGTGGAAAATGCGTGGGATCAGTAAAATTCAAAGAAAGACTAGGCAAGTAGCAAGTTATAGAGGAACCCTTTCATTTCATGTTGAGAGTTTTTCCTTTCTTGGGCGGTAAGCCACAGCTCCAAAAAACAGAATAAAAACGGGAAAATGAAAATAAAACAGGATGTGGGTTGTCCAATGGTGTCGATTGAAAACCGAAACCGAAACCAAAAGACCGAACCGAAAAGTTAATACACCAATACTTTTATTGGTTAATCAAACCCATATTTTTAAAAAATTTTGTGGTCCGGTTAACTGAAGTGAGAATATTGACGGTTTTCGTGTTCGATTTTGGTTCATCACTTTTTGTAATATCGGTTAATTAAAAAAATCGAAAAAGTATTTTTTATATATTATTATATAAGCTTGATTTATTCGTAAAGACTTCGTTCCATAGTTGTCAGGATCGGGATCCTTGGATCGGATCGGAAGGGGGTAGCAGGATCGGATCGTAGAATCGGATCGTTAGTATCGTAAGATCCTACATTTTAATTAAAAAATATACGATAACCTAATATACTGTATATTTTCTTATATATAAACTTTGAAATTTTATAAACATAATTAATTTGATGAGTAAAAATACTTTAAGATGAATCGGGTTAATAATTTAATGGAAAAGAGACATAAACTTTGAGCTTAGTAATAAAATATAAATATAATAGTGATTGTTTGGGATCGCAAGAATCGCTTATAGGATCGTTAGAATCGTTAGAATCGTTAGAATCGTGTGTAAAATCAAAATCCAATTAGAATTTTATGTTAAATCATTTAAGATCCTAGTTTAATAAGATCCTACTTAGGATCGTGGATCCATTTATGACTTTTGGATCGTAGAATCGTTAGAATCGTAGGATCGAGTCGGGATTATGATAACATTGCTTCGTTCTTCAAATGGTGATGTTGGAACTTTTTGGTCATATTGATTTCTCTTGCTTACGTAGTAGCATTTTTGTATTAATTATATGTTAAATATGTCTTTGTGTGTATATAAGCTCATTTAATTATTTATAACATATATCGTCGAACAAAATACACACAATACAAAACTGGAGTATCATTTGGTTACTTAACTATTAATACATGCAAAATTAGTATATGTTTTCAAGATCAAATCTAATTAGAGTATATTATTTAATTATATTTAATAATTTTTTTATCTTTAATTATTACAATCTAAATCATACAAATGACTAATGGTTAACCGACAAAACCATACCGAAAAATCAGTTAACCGATCCTCGGTCAGCCGAGATTATCAATTCGGTTATGGTTTGATACGAGATCGAATTTTTATCGAAACCGACTGGATTAACACAATTGACACGTCTAATATCGTAGATTCAATATCCCCTTTTCCTTTTTTGGCATAAATGTCTATATGGTAAAAAAGACATTGAATGTTCTTCACGTTTAAAAATACGTTTAAAATTATATGGACTAGTTTAATAGATACAGTACATGCCAATGTATTGACCAGGTGTCATCCAAAATTCTAGGACTCAAATAACGAACTACCAAATAAAAAAATAAACAAAATAAACAAAGCAACAAAAAAATCCTTCATTTGAATCGAAACAAAATCTCTAGAGAGAGATAGAGAGATAGAGATAGATAGAAATAAAGAAACCGATTAGGAAGAAGATGGCAATGACGATGGAGATTCTGGCAGAGCGAGCATCGTTGGTGAGAGATTCGTTGGACAAGAGTCAGAGCATCACCCAAGACATGGTCTCGATCCTCGGGTCCTTCGACCATCGCCTCTCCGCCCTCGAAACCGCCATGCGCCCCACCCAGGTCCTCCCTCTCTTTGATCTCCAACCTCATTCATTCATTCTCAAATCAATATGTGGAAGTCTCATTCTCAATCGTTTGTCTAGATTCGAACTCACTCCGTTCGGAGGGCCCACGAGAACATTAATCGGACTTTGAAGCAAGCTGAAACCGTCCTCGATCGTTACAACATAACTCGCCAGGTTCAACTTTTCTTCCTCTTTCATTTTATGGAACATTACAAGAAATGACCAAAATTTTCAAAAAATGTGGTTTTCTATTGATGTTATTGGTCATGTGACGGCCGGTGCATATAGAATTTGTGGGTAACATAGATTCACATAGAGCTGCAAGTGCAGGTTGAGGCAAAGATTTTGAGGGGTCCACACGAGGATTTGGAGACTTATCTTCAATCAATCGATCAGTTGAAAGCTAATGCTGAGTTCTTCAAAAACAAGAAGTATTTCAAAAGAAACTCAGCTCCGCTTAATCATGTTAATGAATTGCTCACTAAGGCCATCATGAAGCTTGAAGTTGAGTTCACAAACCTCGTAGCACTTAACAGGTTTGTAACTCTAATTTAAAGGCCTCATCTCACCCCCTTACAAAAGTTAATTATCTAATGCAAAGTTGGATTGCTTTGCATTTCAGTAAGCCTGTGGATCCTGATCATCTTTATCAAAGCCTCCCAAAAGCATTACGTCCTCATGGAAAAGATACTGATAACAAATCGACCGATGATTCAACTGATAAGGATGTAGAGAGCAACGAATATAAAGCACTTACTCTTATGCCGTCTCATGTTCTTCCTTGGCTTCATGATTTGGTTGATCAATTGGTTCAAGCTGGATATCAACAACAAGTCCTTGTGGCTTACCGGTAAGCCAAACACACCCTTATACAATTATATATCTATTAGTAGTTATTGAATTTCCATGCATTTAAAGGCATTACATACGACTAGTAAGGTTTCATCACAAATATTAACTGATAAAAGAATAGATTAGTCTTTTTTACCCTAAACTTTCAGATGTGGGAATTTATATCCCCAATGGTGGTAATACTTATGTTTTACATATGCACAATTCCTTTTCATCGTGTAGAGAAACACGCGCTGCGGTGTTGGAGATAAGCTTTGCGAAACTAGGAGTGGAGAAACTAAGCAAAGAGGATGTGCATAAAATGCAGTGGGAGACATTAGAGGCGAAGATTGGGAATTGGGTTTTTTACATGCGTATAGCGGTAAGAGACTAAGGGTGTGTTTGGATTGCCATCATTAAATGGAGTAATCCAAATGCACCCTTATTTCATTTTAGTAGTATTATGATTAATGATGTTATGTTGTCATGTTAAGAAGTCTAGTCATTGATGAATGATGATTTCCATGGCATGTGGACAGGTGAAATTGTTGTTTCCTAGTGAAAGGAGAGTTGCAGACCAAATATTTAGGGGCATTGACTCCATAAGGATGTTGTGCTTTGCTGAAGTTACTTCTGATAGTGTCCAAACTCTGCTTAGTTTTGGAGATGCAATTGCCAAAGGCAAGCGGTCGCCTGAAAGACTATTTGTACTTCTTGACATGTATGAGATTATGAGAGAGCTTCTTCCTGAGGTAATGCTATAATAACAATGCCTATGATGTATTATTTTAGGAATTAAGGTCAATTGTTATGGTAATCTAGTCAGTTTCCGTTGTTATTATAAAAAAAATATGGTAATCTAAATCGTTTGTATGATCAGTTTTTGTCAATATTTGAGGGTAAACCTTGCGTTGAAATGCGAGAACAAGCAGCGTCTTTAAGATTACGTCTGGCACAAACAGCTCAGGAGACTTTCAGTGATTTTGAAGAGGCAGTTGAAAAGGATGCTACAAAAACCATGGTTCATGATGGAACTGTTCATCCTTTGACTAGTTATGTCATAAACTATGTCAAATTCTTGTTTGAGTAAGTTAACTTCTAAGATTGTTTTGCATTATATCTCAAAACTTAGTGCTACATAATGTATTATCATGGATGAATCCCTTACTTTTTTCAAATATATACAAGTCCCCAGCCGAAAGATAATGCATTATGAATTGAGATCCAAATGGACCATTACTTTTTATCAAGCCTTATTATCACTTAATGGTTGGTGATTAACTAGAGTTACGTTGTAAAATTTCAGTTATCAAACCACTCTTAAAATGTTGTTCCGAGAATGTGGAGGCCCAGATGCAAACTCTGAGTTGGCGTTTGTAACTGAACGCATAGTGCAAGCCCTTCAAACTAACCTAGATGGGAAGTCCAAGCTATACAAAGATCCTGCATTAAGTCAGCTATTTTTGATGAATAATATCCATTACATGGTTAGATCTGTCAGCAGGTTTGTTTAGGAAACTCTCAATAGTTGATCATTTGATTGTTATTATTTTTCTCTGATTGTACTTTTTTTTTTGCAGGTCTGATGCAAAGGAATTTTTGGGGAAGGATTGGGTGCAAAGGCATAGAAGAGTGGTTCAACAACATGCTAATCAATATAGGAGGCTTTCTTGGTCAAAGGTTGGTTGTCCCTCTTCGCAAGCGGCTAAGTTCATTAGATACTAGGTGGTACTAAACCTTTGTAAACACTTGGTGAAATTTGTTGATGTAGATTCTACAACATCTCACTGTCGATAGTAGTGGAGGCAACCTTTCAAGAACAACAGTAAAAGACCGATTCAAGAACTTCAACATTCAATTCGAAGACATGCATCATAGACAATGCCAATGGTCTGTTCCAGATACCGAGTTGCGTGAATCGTTAAGGCTAGCCGTGGCTGAGGTGCTCTTGCCTGCCTACAGATCTTTCCTCAAACGTTTTGGGTTAGTCTATACAAACAAACTAGACAAATCTTCAAATTAAGACATTATCTAGTATATTCTAGTTAACCGTTTGATTGTTGTTTTGTTTGTTTGGATTATTTGTTGAATAGGCCAAGTGTCGAGAATGGAAAAAATCCAGGCAAGTACATCAGATACAGTACAGAGGATCTTGAACGCATGTTGTCTGAGTTCTTTGATGGAAGAACCTTTGGTGAACAAAAGCGGTGATTTATCATGTAAGTCAGCTTACTTTCTGCTTATTGATGCAAATTTTGATCTGGAATCAGAGATAATCTGAGTTTAGATATGTGTAAACCTGTACACGTAGAAATGGAGAATGACTGGTCTCTACATAGTTTTCTCTGTCCAACTGCAAAACACACGTTTTCTTTCGGGGCATAGATCTCATGATCTCTAGTTGTAACATCACATTAAACTTTGATTGTTGACTACTTCAAGTATTTGCGATATAGCATGTGTTGTATATCTTGCTTGCTTAGTTACTTCGAACGAAAAGTGATTTTCCAAATGAAGTCGTATTGATGCGCCTAGAGTATGGTTTAACTTACATGATGTCAAAGGAAATACCACGTCAGTGACTCCTTGATAAGAAGTAGTTAGTGTGATGACACTAAACAATTGCTAGCTCTAAAACATTCTAATCCACAACGTAAACCATCTCATTTTGTAGGGTCAGTTTGTAACCATACGAGATTCCAGTTTTTAGTTTTCAACTCATAAAAATAAAACAAAACCTGTTTGGTAAAACTATTGTGATAATGAAAATTCCACAAGATATATGATAATGTCAAATCTAGGGTTTTCATAAGTATATCCATAATATAATAACAGTATAACACTCCCCCTTGGAATTACATCTTTAACTACCTCCATAAAATCCTTGCTTGGAAAAACCCAATGAGACAAAACCAAGACGAAAGGAAAAAGAGTACAGTGTAATTCTTTCTCTTGACTTGAAATGTGTCTTCCTTGCTTGATTGAAATGAGCATCCCTCCAGCATCTGATTTGAATCTTGTGATGGGAGAAACTTATCAATGACATATGTTGTGTTACATCGCCTTTAATGATTATCTCTTGATATAAACGACACAAGCTTTATTGTTTTCATATACCTCCATTGGATCTTCTTCAATTTGATTTTGACGAGAAATAAAATCTCATTCTTTTACATATCTTGAAGTTCAGAAGATTATCTCACTATGGACCTTATATGACGAACTGCCTCGTTAAAAACCTTGTTCGGATTCTCATAAAAACCCAAAGGGATAAAAACCAAAGTCAAGGGAAAAAAGTACAATCGTATAATAATACCCCCCCCCAATTAAACATACACTCTTTATACGACACGTAAATATACTCTTAAGTGTCTTCATAGAAGATTTGATACTTCTAGACCAATAATCTTTATTGCATGTTTAGGGAGACATAACTCATTGTCACATTAGATGACATTATTAAGTTAATGTATCAAGACACCTTAATGCACCTATTGTATTCAGATATGGTACTTCATGACCTAATATCTCTTCATTTTGATTAGAACTAAGAGGAACTTTTGTCATGCTCACTGATCTTATTACCTTTTATGCACTTAATGAATTCACTTTAACTAAACTTGATGGATCCATTATCCGATTTTTTATATGCTCGAACAGCAGACTGAGACAATGATTAGCAGTCCTTAAGTCTTTCATTTCAAATTCTCATTTCACGTAATCGTACATTAATCAAACCTCTTTTGGAGTTCCAATAATAATTAAGTCATCAACATAAAAAAAATGATTACATAAACATGGGGACTCATTTGATCACTCATAATTTTTTGCCTTACTAGATACTCGCTAAGGTGGTCCTACCACATTGTTTCTGATTGCTTCAATCCATATAGGGATCATTTGAGGTTAACGGAATACACATCATGTGGTTTTGATTCAAATGTTTCAAGCATTTTTAATTCTTCTAGGATTTTCATGTATATGTGAGTATCTAATGATCCACATAGATAAGTCATTGCCACATCCATGAGTTACATCTTAAGTCGGCCAACAACTATTGCAACTAGGAATCCGAGTGTTCTTGTATCCACTACATGTAGATACATTTCAATGTTATTCACTCCGGACTTTATAAATCTCGTACAATTAATCAAACCTTGAATCTCAACACTTCATTATGTTAATTTCATTTTCTCATGAACAACTACCTACTATTGACCGATTTTACATTTTATTGTGTTGGAACTTCAGGCCAAAAACACCTTATTTTATTTAACAAATATAGATATACCTGTATAACTTCTTTCCAATATTCATTACCATTTCAATTACGACCTTCCTCCCTTATTTGAGGATCATTATCACCTTATTTCACAACTTTCATTCAAGTTGATCAAGGAAAGATATCATCAATGATTATATCTTCTCGGTACCACCCCATATCGATACTTACATTATCCATCGAGAATCTCAAATTGTCACCAATGTTATTCTCTCTGCTTTCAGAGTCCTTAGCTAGGATTTTTTCAAGAGAATTTATCTTCATGTTTGTGTATAGTCGATATATCTTCATCTCTTTTGTGATGTTGTCAATCCTAAAATAACAAACTGCATCTTATGCAATCACTTAGTATCTTTTAGTTTCACTTATCTTCTCCATCACCGCCTATAAGCTCAAGGTATTGTTTAGATAGCAAGAACACTCCCTCGATTAATCCCAACTTTCTTTTTGTGCGCCATTACTTCAAAATTTTAACATTGAGCAATATATTGTTCTAATATTGTATAACAAAATGACCAACAATGCAATTTTTTATAACAATTTAGTGATAATCTTAACATTGAGCAATATATTATTCTAATGTTGTACGGAGTATAACAAAATGACCAACAATGCAGTTTTTTTTATAGTTTAGGGACTACTCTATTGGTGTGCCTCCATTCCCACCAAAGAAGAAAGCTCGTCTTCCTCATTCGCCTGTGTAACGAAGGAAAACACAGCGATTTGCCAATCACCAAACCAACCTAAACCGCCTTTGCTCCTAGCTCTCGTCTCCCTCTCTCTCTCGCCTGTCGCTCGTTCCTTCCTCATCGTCAGTCGAACTTCGGCGGGTCTCCACTAATCCACCAACCGGTAACTATTGTTTCCGTTTTTTGCACCATCTCCAACAGCTTTATGGCTTATGTTCTTAACCGAACTTCTCCCCTTCAGTAGCAATTCCGTTCAATTCAATATCTTTTCCCTGCAAATTTGCAATTAGGTTATTTCTGTCTATTTTATTAGGGTTTCTTATTGGGGGTTTTAGTCCAATTCAGGGCTTTCTTTTGCATTTTGGCTCTACATCTCATTGGGGGTTCGTTCAAGTCATGAAGCGCAGTTATCAGGATTCGCCCTCCAGCTCTTCTAGGCCTCCCACCTCTAAATACAACCATAACCCAGAAGGTGATAATGTTAATGTGGTTTAATTTGTCATGTACTATCAAAAGTAGTGCTGATATTTACTTTCGGGTATCGTCTAGGTGATTCTCAATACCTCAAGGATGAGAACACAAAGATGTTTGTTCAGAAAGTTGCAGACCATTATAGTGCTAGAACAAACCAGACCTTGGAAGAACGTGAAGCGAGTCCGATCATCCATTTGAAGAAACTTAATAATTGGGTAACCCTTGTCGATTGGTGAGATGGGTGTAGCTTTAGATTGATTCTATGAGTTTGAGTTGGCTTAAAATGTGGTTATGTTTTGCCATTTGCAGATAAAAAGTGTTCTGATTCAGCTTTACACACGTCCCGGCCATGTTATTCTTGATCTTGCCTGTGGAAAGGTTATTGCACTGCATTAGCTTGATAAATCTATGCATTACTTTGGGAATTTGACGTTATCTAATTGTATTCTTTTTTCTATTATCAGGGAGGGGATCTTATAAAATGGGACAAGGCAAGGATTGGATATTATGTTGGCATCGACATTGCTGAAGGATCAGTATGTTTCATCTATTCATTCATTCATAATGCTTTCTGTTTTTTTTGCTTTTAACTTGTCCATGATTTCACTATGAATTAGCTATTATTGCTGATTTTACTCAGTTAATAAAAAATCGTATAGTATAGTTTTATCCATGATTCTGCCTTTGTCACTCTAAGAATACAACGTTGGCCAAATGATTTTGGGCATTTTTTATTCTCATTTTATGCTGACCAGACCAAATTAGTAAGCCTATGAGTTTGATAAAAATGGTACATACTACGGATGCTTGGTTCATTATGGGCCATTGGGTGCTCTAATGTTAGTGGCCTACTACTATTTATTGCCTTTGTATCCCAATCTAAGCAAATATGTCCAGATAGAGGACTGCCGTACACGTTATAATGGTGATGCGGATCAACATCAGCGCCGAAAGAAGTTTGACTTTCCTGCACGCTTATTGTGTGGAGATTGCTATGAGGTAGTTTTTACTACAATGCGTTGTGCATAGAATCCTAAATAAATGTCTTTGTTTTTTTTGCTTCTTTTGTAACGGCCTGCATCCCTTACTCTTGTCCACCCTTTTTGTGTTGATTTTGTTGCTTGTGGTGTGTTTTAAACTCCAGGTTCGCCTAGATGAAGTACTGGCTGATGATGCACCTTTTGATGTTGTTAGCTGTCAGGTTTGTTTCCTTATAAAATCCTATGCTTTGAGCACTCGATATAGCATTGTCGATTTGAAGGTCACATTTATTAATCCAAATCAGCACCCAAGTGGTATTGCAATTCAATTTAAGTAGAAGTTCCTTCTGAATGACTTGCACTGTACCACAGAAAAATCTGGTTTCTTTTCACTATTCATTTTTATGCTTGACATGCTACTTCTGAGGCTTGTATGTATTTTCTTCATTTGCTGATGATAAACCAAATTAATTTCAGTTTGCCTTGCATTATTCATGGTCAACTGAGGCACGTGCTCGGCGAGCTCTTGCTAATGTTTCAGCATTATTGCGTCCTGGTGGATATTTTATTGGGACGATGCCAGATGCTAATGTCATCATCAAAAAGTTGAGAGCAGGTTCTTTCCAGGTCTTAACTAGTTGTTGTGCCTCCATTTAGACTTTCAAGCAATTTGTCTAGTATAATTAATGGGAAATCACGTCTGAGGACGATGCAGAGTTCCAATTGTATGTGCAGTTATTCATACAACTGTCATCTGACTTTTGGCTTCTATTAGTTCAATTAAAGGAGAAATTTGTCTTGTTTTACAACACCATAGTACGTGTCACTATCAGGTGATAGCTGGAAAGTTTTGGGGAATTTGGTCCTAGAATTAGGGGTTCTATCACTCTAGGTAATAAAACCTGGGTATGTGATCGTTTTTGTTTTCTACTTTTTCTTGACCCCATACACGTGGAAAGTTGTAGCTTGATCAACATGAAAAGATTTTATCAGTTTTAAGTGTGCCTGCGCATTCCTCAGGCTAGTCTTTACAAGGGAAGGTTTATATTTTGTCACCCGATTTTGTGGTTACTTCTGACAACTAGAAAAGATTTGCTATATTACATCATTCGAAGCTGAATTCACTCCATTTGTTTGCCAACACTTCGAACGACCATTTCAAAAGCAGTGGCTGTCTTTCTCAACGAGGCTGCCTTCTTTCTATATTTCTTTCTTACTTCTCCTGCATTACCGTATATGCGTAGATACCTCACCTTCAACCACTTATGAGCTATGAAAGCTTCTAGTTTTTGGGAGACAACATTAAGAAAGAAAATGAACGTGGTGTTCCAACCGTACTTTACAAATGCTGCTCTCCTAGTGAAACTATCTTAAATATGGATTGCCAATCCTGATAGATCTCTTAATGATAGGACATGGCTTGTTAGGATTTTTCTTCCTTCATGTGATGTTTCCCTTATAATGCTCACCTAGAATTCTGCTATGCTCTCTCTTTTTCTCTAATAACTGACATCTGTCATGCCTAAATGAGTTTCTTATCCAAAACTCCTCTTTCTAAGATATCTGATGATTTCTTCTTTCAAAGAATTTGGAATTCGGAGAGGGGTTTCTTCTTTCATCAGTTGCTATGATAGAAGTAGATATGTTTTGGAGCTCAAATGCTCCTGATTGAACCCATTCTCTATAGTTTATGGAAGTGTTGTCCTGGAGAAAAGGATCAATAGAATATATGATTTTTCTAGGCTTAATCTATGTGTATAATCATCAGTTCTGTAAAATTATTTTATGATTATCAGTATTGGCTTTTTAGCTTCTGGTAGTGCTGGATTGGTTAGATCAGGCATTTTTTCTTCATGGCAGGCTACGTCCTTACCTTTTTGATTTCTTACTACAGCTGAAGGTCTTGAGTTTGGTAACAGTGTGTACGGGATACAGTTTGATGACGAGTTTGCTGACAAGGTCATCTCTTCCTTCTGTGATCTCATTATCTTGTACTCTAAATGCAATTCACTGATTACTGATAAGTTATAATGTCCTGATTCGAATCAGAAATTTAGTCCATCACGGCCTTTTGGTATTAAGTACAAGTTTCACTTGAAGGTACTAGTCTCCCATCCTTTATCAAAGTATTATGAATTTGATTGTTCTTGTTATTACAATGGTAATTATTATCAAGTATCATAGTCGCAAACTACTTCTGTAGGATGCTGTTGATTGTCCCGAGTGGGTTGTCCAATTTCCCCTTTTCAAGAGAATGGCCGAAGAGGTATGGATAGTTGATGACACTCTGACTAGCTTTATTCTTGTTATCAATCCTTCCTTTATAGCTCTCATGATGAAAACAATATTACGACGTCATTATAGAATAAATGTTGTACACACTCGTCTATAAATCACAAAATTGTGCCAGTTCTGCTATAATAATACGTGCTTCTCTTGTGTCTGCTTTTGTTTTTTTTATTTTGCAGTATGATCTGGACTTGGTATTTGTGAAGAATTCACATTCATTCATTGATGAATACTTGAAAAATCCAGATTATGTGGAACTAATGCATCGGCTTGGTGCCTTGGGCAATCAGCATGACACAAGTAAGCCTACAATACATCTCCAATTGATTTAAGCTAAAATTGAATAATTTACAAAAAAATGACCCCTTTTCAAAATCTAATTTTTCTATCTTAACTAAATAGGGAAACAAACATGTCATCAAATTGTTTTGCTATATCAGGTGTTCTAAGAGTTTACTGTAAATCATCTTATATATAGGTACAATATCACAAGATGAATGGGACGTGGCATATTTGTACCTGACATTTGTTTTGAGAAAGGTAAGTGTGTTATTCTAATAGTATTTTTCTATATATCATGCCTTGGTTCCTTTCAAATTACATCTTGTTCTGTGTTATTCAGAGGGGCGAATCAGATCAATCACTAAAAAGGAAAAGAAGGGACAAGAAGCCTTTGAGAAAGGAGGATATATTGTTTGTTTAGCACTTGAAAGAACCGAAACCGAAGACGCTGACGCAACTTGAGAGTTTATATCTTAAATGTATACATGTCGAATCCAGCATCTGATATTCAATTTTGTTGACCACGAGAGCTTACAAGGATATGCCAGGAGAACTATTTCTAAGTATAATATGTAGTGAGATTTTCCAGATTCTCGTGTTGCTTATTGTAGAAGCTGTATTGAAAAAAGGAAAGGAATAAGGTGGAAAATCTCCTGTTGTGAACATTGCTTGTTCTCTAAAGATTATGCAGGATTATAATGGGTTTATATTTAACAACTAGAAAGGTGACTTCTTTGGAGGATCGAGATTATGATGATTAAGCTTTTGCTGTCAGTGTGAAGTTTTGAACGTTGATTTTTTGCAGTAAAAAGATGCATGATTTGGTTGGATAGGCCCTACTCTTTGGGTGAGATTTCACTGATCATTGATACTCAACATTTCGCAGCACAATAATTAATACGTGTTCATAGTACTATCTTATGGAGTATGTTATAGTTGAGAGATTTTCCTTTTACAATGGGTATATACTTTTCATTTGTATGGTTTTAGTTTCTAAATATGGATTTTTAATTATTTTATGCTCTTAGGATGACATAAGATAGAAAAATCATTTCGATTATATTATATATACATGCTGATTCACTTATCCGATAATATAAATATTGTAATAACAAATATAATCTCTCAAAATCTCATAGGCTTTAAGACCTGAAACAACAATATTAATCCCTGGTAAAGTTGCAAAATATCATTGAAAAGTGCAAATTCAGAATCACCATGAAGTTAAAGATGCAAGGTGGGGTAGGAGGGGAGAAGCAATGAGAAAGAGACTGAAATGTTAATCCATGAAGTCTCTGTGTTCTTACTCTTGGCTTTTGGTTGTTTAGATTTGTTTGTTCTACCCTCATCAATCTAAATAACATGATGATGCATTCTTAGTTGTGACCCTCGTTTTGGCATCGTAGCCTAATTGGGCAATTGGCATGGAGTGCTTTGAGCATCAAGATGTGTCCAATTAGATGACCTTGTTGGGTTTTTGGAGGCATTAGTAGTTGTATCCCTTTAATTTTGTGGTTTCGCCTTCTTTTTTGTATCCTCCCTAGGATTTTTGTCTTACATCGCAACTTGGAATTGCTGAGTCCGTTGTAGCTCTTTACTCATTAGGATGCACCTCCTTGTGTGGCCTTCACTTTGCATCATGTATTTGATGACAAAGAGTACTCGACATGTCTTTCTCCTTAGAACAAAAGAAATAGCTAGAACATATGAATTTGGGAGTGTTTTTGGGGCGTAGAGAGTTGTGTGTCGAGAGTTGTCTCGATTGTCCCCTTCCTTTGAGTGTCTTCCTTGCCTTTTATAGTGTTGCTATCCCTCTAATTAGCCGTTGCCCATTGATTAAAGAAATCCCAAGGATCTCGCTCTTAATCCTCATGGTGTAAATGTGTAGAATATTTGTTATAAATGCCCAAGATTCTTGCCTTAATCAAGCCGTTGGCAGCCAATGAGGCAATCCCTAAGTAAATCCAAGCTTATCATTGTGTTACACATAGGGATGCACATGGGGGAGGGGCGGGGCGGATTTTGCATTCCCCGTCCCCGTCCCCACCCCCTATTTGTTCCCCCATCCCCGCCCCATCCCCATCTAATCCCCAGCGGGGAACGGGGCGGGGAATACCCATCGGGTTTGGGTATGCTAACGGGGCCCCATTTATTAATTTTTTTACTAAAGAGTCTTATTTCATTTTAGGATTCCTAAAAATTACCTCAAATTCTATAAAAATAAATTTTATAATATTTTATATATAGACTATAGAAAATGAAATTTTATAATATTTTACATATAGACTATAGTTTTAGTATAAATTAAATAGTCATATAAAATAATATCGGGGTCGGGTACTAAACGGGACGGATAATGGATTCCCCGTCCCCGCCCCATCCCCGTCGGGGAATTGAAACCCGATCCCCATCCCCGCCCCACTCCCCACTTAGTCGGGGAATTCCCACCCCATTAGGGGCGGGTCGCCACGAATCCCCATCCCCGCGGGGTAAATGTGCATCCCTAGTTACACATCCTTAAACTAATATAATTCGATTATTAAAACACTCAAATATATAATTAAATCATCCCAATTTGAATTTTCATACAATCCCCCACTTTAAGGGTAATTGTTTAAAATTCAAATCAAAATGGCTTGAGTATGCCTTAGAGTGTTTTAAGAGTCAAATCCTATTAGTTTAAGGGTAGGTAACACAATAATAGGATGAAATTTACTCAATTTGAACCAAAGAGGAACGTAAACAAGAGAAGCCAAAACCTTAGGAGTATTAAGAGCCATACACCAAAAGGAAAAGACTAAACTTAAAGGTGCCACAAAAAATTTCTATACTTTTTTTAATATGAAAATGGGGAATGTGTCAGGTACTATGTTGATGCACCTATAAAAATATGAACCGATCCGAAACCCAACTCAACCCATTTAAACCCCACTCCATACACGTGATATCTTGATCTGGTGCTTTGTGGTGTTGTTTGAAGTGACTCTTCTTAAGTCTTACAATAAATGTTTTAAGTTGGAACTTTTAGGTTTTGCTTGGCACTAGCGTTTTCATTAACGGCACATAGAATAGGGATTTGAAATTCACCGTTTCTTGCTACTTTTTGCACCCTCCTACCGATAAGGGGGGCGTTTGGGCCAACAAAATTCCGGTAGAGGGCAACCGCTTGTGTCTTGTCAAACGGATCTTTAGATGTTGCCATGTATGCTAATAAAGAGAGTTGTTTATTTACCAGATGTCAAAATTTCCAAAGAGGAGGGTCTTTCCAAAAATGGTCCCCCTTAATTCTTTTAGTTGTCTATATATGTTGATTGTTTATTGTATAATTGACTTGTGAGACTATGAGGTAGGAGGTTGGGAGGCCAAGTGTGTGAGCCTCATAGGGATGGGGTATAAAGACTATAAACTCATGAACATTAGGCTTAAGCTCATGAGTTGGAAGGTCAGAATTCATATGATAAAAGGTTAGGGATGTTTTCCAAAAAGTCCGGGGTTGTGAGATCATAAGATCTAGAAAAGGAGAGCAAAGTGAATATATTGATTAATCCCCGCTCCTTTACATTTCCATCTTTTTCATGTATATCTACGAATGGCAAATACGAATTATATATATGTGAATCAAAGAGATAATGGCAAATTACACAAGTAGATTGTTAGGTTTAATCAACCATCCTCTTGACTTTTCATCCATTAATTCTTGATCACTTTCAATGACATTCAAAAAGTACTGATGTTTGGAGCTCCTGATAGTAGAATAATTCTTTAGCATTGACGTTTAACAAACCAAACTGAAACACTCATTTATAGATGTACCACGTGCATATTAATTCATATAGGCATTCGAAAGCTTCCCATCTATAGACATTCAAAAACTTCACATCCTTAAATTCATCAAATTTATTTTTTGGGAGTTCAAGCATCAAAGTTATTAGGATTGTATAACTGCTTATCTTTAAGGGTGTAAAAAATGGCATAAGGCATCCTTAAATCGAAGATGAAGTGTCTTGTCCATCAACTATCTTCCAGCACCCACCCAATCCAATGTGCACAGTATGCAAACAATGAACAAAGTGAACAACCATCATCTTAAGAGAAAGTTTTGTTAGAGGGAAGTTACATTTGATTGCTCCTTTCACAACTCCAGACACATAACACATAACAACAAGACAATAAACCCAGAATTCCTACTGTTGGAAGATCCATGACAATAAACCCAGAATTCCTACCTTTCTTCATTCTTTAACCCTATACAACTTTAATAGAAATTTACCATTGAATTTTAAGCAGTGCCCAAACGATGAAACATAGGCCTAGTACACTCGCGATAAATTGCACGCTACTAAATGCCACATCCCGAAGAAGCGAATGAGCATGCATAAAGGACCAGCACGGTTCGAAAAATAATCGTCATAACAGGAGCAAGAAAGGGTTCTACTATGCGTGCAACTTCCATATTAATCAATATTGAAAGTTATTTTTTCGATCAAATTTCATAATTTTTGAGGTTGTGAGACTGTGAGGTAAGATGCTAGGTGATCATGTTAATCAAGATTGCAAGTTTCAAAAGTGTCAAGAGTTACGATGTGGATTGTCTTAAGTCAGAATGATGTGAACGAAATGCTCGTTAATATTTAAGTCATCATGAGGACTACAATTTTCAAATGTTCAAAGGATCATGATATAACGATAAATTTTTTGATTTTATTCAGTAAATCAATAGAATTGAGGCAAGTTTGTCTTATAAATTTATTGATTTTATTCAAGTAAATCAATAGAATAAAGGCAAGTTTGTCAAGAGGACTATTATGTACCAACTTTCTTATTAGCTTATAAAAGAGTTACCAGAATTCCTACTGTTGGAAGATCCATGACAATAAACCCAGAATTCCTACTTTTCTTCATTATTTAACCCTATACAACTTTAATAGAAATTTACCATTGAATTTTAAGCAGTGCCCAAACGATGAAACATAGGCCTAGTACACTCCCAATAATTTATCTGTGTAAGCTTAATAAATCAAACCGAAACACTGATTTAATGCTCGTTTGGTTAAACGTAGGAATTAAAATTCACGGAAAGTTAAATCACATGAAGTTAATTCCCATATATTGAGTTTCACATTATTTGAGAAAAAGTGTTTGGTTATACTTAATTACCCACTAATTGAATTCCTACAGTTTGTTTGGTGGAAAGTGTAAAATCATGGGAATTTGTTTGAAATTACCACAATAACCTTTATCCATTAAAAACTGGAATGTAAATTAAGGGCAAAAATGAAATTTATAATTTAAATAAAAAATAATTATTTTTAATATATGGAGGAATTGAATCTTACTCACCCCTTCCATGGTAATTGCAATTCCTCCATTTTGGAGGAAGTGCAAATCATGGGAATTTAATTTCCCATGATTTTGGTGTGAAACAAATATAACCAAACACAGAAATTTAAAGCCAATTCCTGGGTTTTTTCAATTCCCATGATTTTAAAAGTGAACCAAACAAGCACTTAAGAGAATAATTTATTTGCGTAACCTTAATAAATCAAATTGAAACACCGATTCTGATTTAATAATGCAGCACATACATATTAATGAAATCATATTAAAACAAGTAGTTCACAACCTTAATCAAAGTGGAGGCGTTAATTAAGTAGTTTCACATCTTTAATTTAATAATCAGATTTGGCTCTTGGGAAGTCCAAAAATCAAACGTACGCTTGCTCAATTAATTTCGCCAAGTTCATAACTGAATGAAACCGAGAGGATTGTAATTTCAAATGAGATTTGATTTTGCTTAGAGGAAATAAACAAACATCTAATCTTTCTTTTCTTTTTTCCATATAGACAAATATCTAATTTATAACATAATCTAGGATTTGATTTTAGAAAATAATCAAAGATCTCCTATTTTGGATACGGAGTAACCGAGTAACGGACTGACCTAAGTATATAAAACAAAAAAACAAAAAAAAAGGAATCTAGAGAGAAGAGATTGAAGAAACTAAAAAAAACCAAATTTGCTAAACTTTCATTCAAATTTCTGATCTATGCACAGCCAGACCTAAAGCCATCCAACTAAAACAACAAATCTCACCACTATAATAAACTCAATTCTCATCAAATCATAACAACTCTAAACACAATCACCAACAGAACTTCAATCAAAAGCCCTTCTTCAACACCTCACCTCTGAAACTCAACTCCTTTGTTCTTCCTTCCATTGTAGCCCCTCATCAACCCTAAACCAATCAAACAACAACAAATCACAAATGGGTTCCAAAAAGAATCAAAAACCCACATCAAAAACCACAAAATCTCCCCCAAAAAAGGCGGGATCAAAGAATTACCTTGAGGTTTGCAACTGGGTGGATCCTCAAACAGAGAAAGAGAGAGCTGCTTATGAGCAAGCCCAATATCAAACAAGATGAGCCCAGATTTGGGATCGGTCACAATTATATCCTTGACAGGCAGCCAAATGAAAAGCTCCTCTTGTGAGAGCCCAACAACACCAATTAGTCCGCCATAGCTGAGATTGGCTCTGATCACACTGTCAAAGTAGACCCTGTTCTCGAACTTGGTCAAACATGGGGACTCAAGAAACACTTCCAAACGCCCATTCGAGTCTAGATTGTAGGATTTCACTTCCTTTGGAACGAGCCCTGCTGGTAGGCCTTTGCTCCGAAGAAGGTCATGGATTGGAAGTGGAAAAGAGAATGGGAGAAGAAAGGATAGAAGAAAGAAGGAGAAGAAATAGTGGGTGGAAAATGAAAAGGCCATTTGTAGTATTTGTTTTTTTTTGGCTCTCTCTTTGGGTTTGCAGAGGAGAAAATCAGGAAAAGTGGAGAGGAGTTTTTGTTTTAGGTTTTTATTTTTCTGGGTGTTATTTGGGAGAGTGACAGAATTTAAGGCTGAAAAGATATATAACTAACTACTGTTACTATTGATTTTTGTGAAAATTACAGATTTGGCCCCTTTGGTTTGGTTTGGTTTGGTCCCACACCGTTACACCAACACCATGAGTGAGATGTTCTAATCCGTGGGGGCATTTGTGTAGGGATTGCTTTCTTAATCATTCCGAGTGTCATCATGATTTAAGGAATTGCTTTTGAGTTTGCGCATGATTTACGTGATTCCTTGCTTTAGTTTGTACTAGAGGTGTCAAACTGGTCTGGTCGGGTAGATTCGGGTTCGGTCTTTTCGGATTGAGTGTGAGTTCGGGTCAATCGGGTTACAGGTCAAGTCGGGTCGGCTCTTACAGGTTATTGTGCGGATTCGGGTCGACCTAACAGGTCAAGAATTTGAATATTTAATAATTATTAAAATAATATTATGACCAAATACTACTACTTAATAATGACATATTATTTTTAATAGATTTTTATAATAATAGTTTTTTAGAATAAAATATATTAAAAAATTCATCAGAAAATGTATATATTCTACATATATATATAATCGGGTCGGGTCGGGCTCCGGTTTCAATCCAATCGAGTTTACCTTTTCTTTTGTTCGCTACTATTCGGGTCGGTTTTCAAACTAAAACTTTCGGTCGGTTCGTTTCGATTTTTTCGGGTACTATTTCGCATAAGAGTGCCCTTCACTTATTTGCATCAAATCACCCCTTTCGATAGAATCTGTACAAAACAACCCTTCACAAGGTTAGATTGCAAAAACAACCACCAAATATACCCTCATATTAAACGAATATGCTTCCATATGTATAGCAAAATAATGTACACAAATTTCCCGCTAAACATAATATATGGGCCGCTTGTATGCGGGCTAATGTTACACGGGCTTCCTGAATGTGACCTTAAATGGGCCTTAATGGGCCAAGTTATTGTTGACTTCAAAATGACCCCTATCAACTTACAAAAGCAAATTTTGCCCTTTATCGATTCAGGAAATCCGAACCAAAAAGTTAACGCATTTATACTTCCAAATAAAACATGGAATACTGCCCTCCTCGCTCAGGCAGTGCCGCCTCATATCATCGATATTATCGTTTTAACTAGAATCCCTGTAACAGAGACTGAGGATAGACTCATCTGGCTTCCTGCTAATGATGGTATTTTTTCGGTTCAATCAGCAAACTCCCTTTTAGCATCTCCACAAAATACGTGCTCTAATCAATTTGAGTGGATTTGGAAATCAAAATTACCACCTAAAATAATCAACTTCCTTTGGAAAGCTTGTGCTGACTGCCTCCCGACAACAGACAGATTAAACCGTTTCTATAATTCAGTTCCGAATCTATGCTCCCTTTGTGAGCTAAATGATGAATCCCTAAATCATTTCTTTTTCCAATGTCCTTTTACAAAAGCGATGATTTTTCGTCTGCAAAAATTATTAAATTATTCTTTTAATCTTACTATGAATTTTACGTTCCAACAAAATTTACAAGAAACAATGGCCAATAACCAATATACAACGTCACTAGCTTTCCTATGGTGGTTTGTGTGGGCACATAGGAATGCAAAAATCTTTGATCCAACTAGAATTAACCCAAAAAACCTTCCGTCCAACTTAGCTTTCACAGGCGCCCTTGCTTGGGAAGGCTGCTGTTTGAAACCTCATAACACCTCTAACAAGCCAAAAAGGAAAAATCATACATCTTGGAAAAAACCGCCTTTACAGTGGCACAAACTAAATTTTGATGCTTCTAAACTCAAAACAGGAACAACTCATGCCGGATTCATCATTAGAGACCATTCTGGAAATGTTCTTTCTGCGGGACGACAACAACTACCCTCTATGACTATAGTACAAGCTGAAGCTTCAGCCTTACTTCATGCCATCACAAAAATAGACCTTTCTCACATTCCAAATCTTATAATAGAAGGTGACAATCTCATTGTTATTAATTCTTTAAAACGCCTATGGAAAGTGCCTTGGGAAATTCACTCTATTATTGAAGACATAAGAAACTTGATTTCGGCTATCCCCTCTGTTATTTTTTATCATTGTTTCAGGGAATCAAACGTTGCTGCAGATTTCCTGGCAAGAAGACACTTCAATCTTCAAAGCTTCAATGCAGCCCTGCCCATTCATGCTTCGTCCCTTCCGTCTTCTCATTTGTCTGTAACACAGTCGCGGTGTTTGTTGAGTCAACAACCCGCGCTGTTTGAATTTTTAAAGATCATCCGTCACGATGATTTAGGTTATCCTTGTAACTTAAAGGTAGCCTAATTTTGACTTGTTCGAGCTAGTAGCTCCACAATAAAAAAAAAAAAAAAAGCAAATTTTGCCGCCGGGATAGTACAATACTTACTTCAAATCAAATAGGCCCCTCCAACAGGTCTGGACAAAAAAAATTAGTAAGTGAAAAAGGATCACTTTTGTCAGCTAACCGTATCTTGAATAGTCGAAAAGTCGGTTACGATTATGAGTTATTTCACATTTGATCAATCGATTAATCGAAATTATATTATACATATTTTTAAAAATGGAATAGTATAATTATTCTAGTTTAGTGGGTAGTGATTAATGGATGTATATCTTAGTTTTCAACTTCACCGGATATTTTTTTTCTTGTCATTGAATCCAATTAATTTTGTTTTTACTAGTCGAAGACCCGTACCACGTACGGGTAATGATCATTTTTTTCGTTAATTTGCGTATCTACTATAATCTATACTATATATTAATTCTTATATATAAATAGATTAAAATGGGAATTGAAAAAGTTAAGTTAATTAATATGTATCTTTTATAGAAGGAAATTTTAAAGATAGATAATATATGTTGTTTCAAAGATAGATATTAGATGAGTAAGAAAAAGGATAAAATTAAAGATTAGATAATTAAAGAAATTTTAAAGATAAATAATATGCCTTTAAAGATAGATATTTGATGGGTAAGAAAAAAGATAAAGTTAAAGATTTGATAATTAGGAAAAATCAAACATATAAAATTGTTAATAAAGTGGGGCCAGAATTAACGTGGAGGCTCGAAATTCTCCGGCTTTAATATATAGTATAGATATGGATTGTTTTCCTTCCATTTTAATGTAATGAACTTTGTTTCTTCTATATGCTGTATTAAGCCTAGTTTCACTCGTGAAAAACATCTAGTCTTAGATTATAATATTTCAATATTCTGTGAAATTAGATATCTGTTCTTGTTTAGTAAGTGGATAAAACGTCTTGCCTAATAGTTGGTTAGAGTGCATAATTGAAGCACTTCAATCATTACCTTTATAATTAATCGAGTCTCAGTGGTCCTGAAGTAAAATGATAAACTATCAATTATCTAGTCTATCTAGATCATGCTTAAAATTGACACTTTACGTATCAATATTATGCGTGTTATCGGGGGTGACTAGCAAAAATACAAGTACTTAGAAATAATGATTTGAGCCAAACAACAACTGCTTAGATACCATAATGTTTTGATATATACTATTTACATAGGCATTCATATTAATTATGAGGACTAAATCTGCCTCTAGTGGGACATTTTGTGTGTGTTTCGTGTGACAATTACACAATCTTAAGGTCAGAATCCTCGAATGCAAGTTCTCGAGCCTAGCCTACACAAGGCTTCTTGGGCTCGTACGCCTTGGCTTTTAGAATCTTTATGTAGAGACCTTTGGGCATTTTACTTGCTCACCCCTTGATTAGGCCTTTTTACCGGGACATGCAAAATAATGGGACATGCAAATGGGACATACAAAATGGGACAGAAGATCTCCACCGCCTTTTACTTGCTCACTTTTCATGGAGGTACAATGACATGAACAGTTGAATCTAGGGTGACTAATTAAGTGTCCTCCAATCGAGTAAACTTATTACCTTATACTTTCTCATAGGGCTGAGCATTCGGATCGATCCGAAATGCTGGATATCTGGGAAAAAAATTCTTTAAAATCTCCGATCCGTATCCGATCCGTTATGAGCCGGATATACGGTTATAAATATATGTTTGGATCGGATATCCGATGGCGGATATTTCGGATATCCAAACTATCCGTTTTAAATTAATTTTTCAAAGTACACTATTAAAAATGTGAAAATTTGTTAAAAAATAAAAACAAATACAATGATTATATGAGAATTTAACCCATGATGACTTGAATGTTAGAAAAACACACCTTTTACCACTTATTCCACTCAAATATATTACCATTTATCCAAAAAATGCAAATTAATTTATAAAATATCGGATCTACCGGATATCCGGTTACTCAAAACCCCGATCCGTATCCGATCCGATTATCCGGAAAAACATCCCGGATCGGATACGGATAATAAAGCTAAGCTATCCATTGGATACGGATTTTATCGGAACGGATCGGCGGATATTTCGGATCGACGGATCGGATAATTTTGCTCAGTCCTACTTTCTCGTAACTAGATTAGTCACTAGAGTACTTTCCTAACTTTAGACTTTCCCTTAATATTGATCCCAGGGTCACGGCAAAGTGAAAGACTGACTTTAGTTTCATTTTCATCACAATTTAATGCAAGTAGGCAACTATATGGGTTGATTTGATTGCCTTTCCCATGATATAACTCAAAAGAGGGTGCCATATACTTTACGGGTGGTTGCTCTTCTTGGATATCTCAATCTTAATTATGTAAAAGTAGTAATAATAGCCGGATGATTAGTTTTTGTTCATCCAGTTCCAACGTCGATATCATAGACCGCATAGACTGTCAAACAATTAACCCATCTTTAAGTGTCGCCTCTTGATTTCTGAACCGGGATGGAGTGTGGTCTTCAAAGTGGTGAAGAGGTTTGCCAATAATGTTGCCGATTGGCTAGCCAAGTTTAGCAGTAGGAGTATGAATGAGCTTACTATTTATGATAATCCTCTTACTGAGTTGAGGATGATCGATTTGTAACATGGATAATAATGCTACTACTAATCCATCCCTTGCATTTTAACTATTTTTTCTCAAACTCAAAGTAGTCTTCTAAGTATAATCGAGGCTTAGGTCATGCCCATTGGGTACTCCAACCATGAATTCATGATCGAGCATGGGTAGACTTGATAAACGGGACGGGTTCGGAAAAAATCGGATTGTGGGTCAAGCCAGGTCGGTCACTTTATGTTTTCGTGCGGGTTTGAGTTGAGTGTGAGTTTTGGTCAATCGGGTTGCGGGTCAAGCCAAGTCGGATTAGTTGTCGTGCGGGTTTGTTAATGAGTCAAGAATGTCAAATTCGTATGATTATTAAAATAATATCATGGTTAAATAATAATATTTAATATAAATAGTTTTTAGATATTTTTTTATAATAAATTATATCATGACTTTTAAAATACTAGAATTGTGCCCCGTGCGTTGCACGGGAGCAGGTTTTCGTAAGGATGATTCAAAAAATCAACCAAACTTAGGGCCTTTACTGCACAAAAACATGACAAAAATAAGCAAGGCTCATGTGCTTAGGTCGATCAAAGCAGAGGTGGATGATATGGGATAAGAATAGGAAAAGGAAGGAAGAGGTGGATGTAGCGCATGGAGCCATGGAGGTAATTTACAGTAGGAGGTGGCGGGTGTAGAGGCAAAGGGTAAAGAAGGAGGAGGTGGCAAAAGCAACGTATCAGATTTGGAAAAACACTATTTTTTAGCAAGAACGGTCGAGATGTCTTAAAGTTGATGAAAAGGGTATAAAAAGGAGTAATTTATAAGATTGGTTGAGGATAATTTTGTAATTTTATAGGAAAAGGTGATAAAGTTGAGAGGAAAATTGGATAATGGTGGTAATATATGAGATTGTACGAGGGTAATATTGTAAAAGCATAGTGATATAAATGGAAATAAAGTAGAGATGGACAAACTTTCTGGAACGCCCGAAAAGGAAAGGCGGACAAACTTTCAGGGACGGAGGGAGTATATTTTTTTTCAACACTGAGTAGTTGAGTGTGGAAGAACACCTACCCTATATAGTAAAATTAAGGCGAAATTTTGCGCACTCCGAAATTTCGGTTGCGCACCCTCATATGGACAGATTCAGAACCCGTACATAATTTTTCAAAAAAACCGGATTTAATATGGACAGATTCAGAATCCGTCCATAATTTGAGAAAAAACCCGGTCCCGTGTGCGGGTTTAGGAAATGTAGATACGGACCGGAATTCGCATGGACGAGTTTTGGACAGGTTTAGAACCCGTACAAGTATGGACAGTTTTAGAACCCGTCCATATTTTTGACTTTTTAGGTCAAAAATATGGACAGTTTTAGAACCCGTTCATAAGTTTTAAGGCCCTCAATATCCATCCGCCGTCATTCATCCGCCTCATTCATCGTCATTCAACAACATCGTCATTCATCCGCCGTCCATGGATCGAGCGAGAGAGGAGGAGGAAGGCCGAGTCTCAACGGCGGCCGCGGTTCCGAGTGGCTCGGAGGAGGTTGCCACCGCCCAATTTTCGACCGGTGTGGATCCCGCACAAGCTTCTTCAACGGGTCTCGAAACCGTTCAAGGGTCGCCGGGGCTCCAAACCGTTCAAGCTAGGATCGCCGGCAAAGGACGACAATCTCGATGGGTCCAGTATCGCAGAGGAGCGGGGAGGGGCAGTGGTCCGGAGCGGGGAGGGAGGTGCGGCGGTGAGGAGTGCGGAGGGTACCCGAGCGGCTGTGGTGAGCGGGGAGGGAGATGCGGCGTCAGAGGTGGCGGGCAGCGATGGACCGGATGGTGGTCCGGCGGCGGAGGTTGAATATACCATTGTATCATATAAAATAATATATTAAATACATTTTTACTATTGTATCATATAAAAATATCAATAAAAAAAGTGGATGTTGAATTTACCATATATATCGCTAATATAGCATAGTGATTACGCTTTAGGGAAAAAAGATCGATTTCTTAATTAAGATAGTAATTCCTTATTATTTTCATTACATATTTATATATTTATTATTTAATTATTTTTTCAAAAACAAATAACATATATACGAGATAATATGGTTTTCTATAGCTTATTAAATATTATCTATATCTTTAATATTATAATATATTAATCCGAGTTTTTATTTAAACTTATTGGTTTTATTATAAAAGTTAGTTTACATAATTTAATTAAATACCAAAAGATTTGTATCAATTGTTAATAAAATGTGATAATGCATCTTATCTTATGTCATTCTTACTCAATTATTTAAATATATATTCATGTATGCATAAAAAGTAACTATATAAATAAAATTTATTTATATATATGATGATATACAAGAATTATGTCATTTTATACTCCAAAAAATAAGCATCGTTTTAAAACAAAGTATACGTATGATAATATTTGTAATTGTTAAAGTAAATTCATACACAAAGCAATAAAAATAAATAAATAACACCCTCGTACAAGGTACAGGTCATCTGCTAGTTGTATCCTAAAATTAGACTATATCAATTGCTATGTTTATATTTTGCAATTTGTTTGGCTCAAATTCGAACTTATCGATTTTTGTTTAGGTTGTAACTCGTTCATGAACGGATCCGTAACCCGTCCATGAACGGATTCGCCTTTAAACTTACACTTACATATATTATACTATTATGATTAATCTCACATATTATCCCTTCAACTAGCAAACGACTCACAAGAAGCCCTCATGGTACTTGACGAGTTGAACCATCATAAAGATATTCATGGTATATGACAAGTACTATCATAAAGGCCTTCATGGCACATTACGAGTTCAACCATCGTGCAAGACTTCATGGTATAAGACGAGTTCAACCTTGTAAAGGACTTCATGGTTCATGGCGGGTTGAACCATCATCAAGGTCTATATAAAACATAAGAGGTCCTAATAGCTAGTGGCTAGCGCTTAACGATGAAGTTCTTCATGGTCGATATAAGCTATATGTGGCATCCGATTTGTAACTTAAGATTTTTTTATGTTTTAATTGATAAAACGTTGAATTGTTGTAAAAAAATGGATATAATAAGTTCTTTAAAAAAATTCAGAAAAACGGCCATCAGGGTATAAACCCTATGTACTAGTCCAGAAACCGTCCATAAGGTTTAGGGTTTAAGGCTCAGGGTATGTGTAATGCCCTATGAACGGGTTCGTAACTCGTTCATGGGAAGTTTTCACACCCACCTATGGACGGATTCGTAACTCGTTCATGGGAAATTTTCACACCCACCTATGGACGGATTCGTAACTCGTTCATGGCCAGTTTTCAAACCCGCCCATGGACGGATTCGTAACTCATTCGTGGGCAGTTTTCAACCTCCTCCGAGCCACCCTTCTCCTATGGGATGAATTAACAATTGAAAAGTGAATAGTGAAAAGCACGAGGCCGCATTAAAAGCCGAAATCTGTCGGCCGCATAACTAGATTTATGGACGGGTTCAGAATCTGTCCATAGGAGCCGTTCAAAAACCCTAACTTGGACGGGTTCACAATCTGTCCATAGGTGCCGTTTTTTTCAAAATTCAAAATATGTATTTGTGCGGGTTCTAAACATGCCCATAGAAGCTGGTTTTTTAAAAAAACTTGAACATTTTCAGAACCCGTCCATATGGGCCGTTTTTTAAGCGAACCGGATGTTCGTTTATGGACGGATTCTGAAACTGTCCAAGGTTTCCAGAAAACCGGGTTCAGCTTGGACAGTTTCGTAACCCGTCCATACTGGAGTGCGCGACCGAATTTGAGGAGTGCGCAAACGAGCGGCCTAAAATTAAAGTAGAGCCTTAAAGAAAAAGAGACCCGTAATGATTGAACTTTGAACAACCTTACATTGTAATCACACTTTTGAAAGAAGGCCCTTAAATCCTCTAAATGATTGAACTTTGAATAACCTTACATTTACATCGTACTCTTTGAATACAGTAGTACTGTACATTGTTTCTAACTTATCCAAACTAAACATGTTCTTAATTTGCTTCAAGTAAGTTGGTGCTCATAGGTCTGACGACCCTACTCATACGAGATACATTGAGTAACGTTGTTGATAGTTTGTAACAAAACTTGTTGTAAATTAATTTATTACTCAAGTGCCCTACTCATAAGATCTTAATGCATTGAGTTACTGTTTTTTAGCAATGGACGGCTAAGTTTAGTATATATATATATATAGAATTAGGTTCTAGTGATACCCCTCTTAGAGTGTTACAGAGTGAATAAGTTTCAACCATTGGATTAAAATAAGATCTAGGGACTAGATTAAATCTGAAGGGGGGAATTAAAAATTAATTTCAAAATTGCAAATCACCCTCTCTTTCCATATTTCCATAAAATCGTTTAAACTGCCTTCTCTCTTCTCAATCTCTTTCATAGATCATAAAAATCCCGATTTTTGGGGCAGATTTTACTATTTCCCTCAAAAGCTCTCAAACTCTCAACCCCTCCTCTGTAACCCCGATTTTTGCCGGCTCAACCCTCCTTCCCCGAATCGTCTCCGGCCTGTCCGCCTCCACCGAGTCGCCTCCGGCCTGTTCGCCTCCACCCTTCTCGGTCGCGGCCTGTCCGTCTTCGTCTTCCTTCGCCTCAACCCTTCTCGGTCGCGACCCGCAGATCTCGTCGCCGTTCTCCGTCGAAAACCCACAGATCTTCGCCGTTCGTCCGGCTCAACCCGCTCAACCTGCAGATCTTCGGTCCGGCGAAACCCTTCCCGCAGATTTTCGGCTTTCAACGTTCCTTGGATGAAAATCAAACGAAATTGCACGTTTGTTTACCGGATTTGGTATCCTGAGATTTGGTTCTAACACTATGAGTGGCTTAATTTTCGGTCGCCGTTCCTCCCTCAACCCTTCTCGGTCACCGTTCTTCGTCCGGCTCAACTGCAGATCTCGTCTTCGTCGTCCCTCGCCTCAACCCTTCTCGGTTGCCGTTCTTCGTCCGGCTCAACCCGCAGATCTTGTCTTCTTCGTCCAGCTCAATACTTCTCGATCGCCGTTCTCCGGCCTTCGCCAACCCTCTCTTCATGCATACGTGTACTTGAAATATGAATATACAACGACATGTATGCATACATATACTTATGAATGTAAAACTTTTCAATTCATAACTGTCGATTGTATATGTTTATTACATTGATGCATACAATTGTGCTTCCAAATGCATACAAGCAATAACACATGCATATGAAATTATAGATAATTATTTGCATACGGGGAACTCTACGATGCATATGCATTACTACAGTATGCATACAAGGTATACATTCGTTTTGTTGCTCTATATTACCTATCTCCATGTGTGAGAGATCTCGGAAAAGCTTGATCCTTGTAATTTCAACAAAATTCCCCATGATACAGGCCTAAATCATGAAGAAACGATTTTATGGAAATATGGAAATCCGTGTAGTCCCTAGATCTTATGGAAATATGACTACCAAAAACAGGTATCTGTATGCATCAAGAGGGTGTCTGTATGCATCCAACAAGCTTATGTATGCATCAAACGGGTATCTTTGTGTACTCATTAGCAATGAAAACCAAGAGGGTGTCTGTATGCATCAAGAGGGTGTCTGTATACATAGAACGAGTTTTTTTACCGGAAAATGCTAGAATCTCCGGCGATTTTGCAGATTTCTGCACGTTATTTTTGCAGATTGATAGGCCATGATTTTTTTTATTTTTTTTTAAATAACAATTAGCCCTGATTTTGCTCCCACAACTTTCCAATTCAGTTATGCATGGTTTTATTGGCTGATTTTTTCCCATAATAATTGTAATACACCCTATCAATCTCACCATTAATTATTTTTGATCCAATGGCTCACATCTATTCACTCTGTAGCACTATAAGAGTTGTCTTATTTGAACCCACCTCTATATATATATATATAAAATAGATAGATATAATAAATTGGGTCAAACCACAGGTCGGGTTCGGGTTTCAACCCATTTATGTTTGAGTTAATCTAGTTCGGCTTTTATCGTGTTTCGTGTTCACTTTACAACTTTCAACCCATTAATTTTCGGGTTGAGTAAGACTTTTACAAGTATAAGCATGGACAACCGCATGTACGTATTGGTTAAAATTTGATTGGCCAATGCTTTTGGGAGGAGGAGGGGAGGGGGATGAGGGTCAAGTGTGTAATTGACTTAGCACACAAACCAAATGAGGTCTTAACTCAAAAAATATGATAATGAGTGACGTTCCCAACACGTTCTCAAGTGTAATTGCCTCAACCAGTTGACAGTTAGACATAATCCATTAAAAATTTAGAAACTGTCATATCTGGATCGATCACTCTTATATTGAGAGGATATCGAAATGTTCTCATAAGAGGTGATAATGGGTGACATTCCCAACACGATCTCTCAAGTGTAACTCCCTCAACTATTTGACACTTGGACATAATTCATCGTGGCTTACAAACTGTCATATTTGGAATGGTCACTCTTATATTGAGATGGATATCTAAATGTTCTCATAAGAGGTGGGTGACAAGTTAGAATAAATCTCTTAAGGCTCACAACTTTTAGGTTAAATCAGTCCTTTATTGGACGGCCGGTCTGATCGAATGGCCTCATGAAGCCGGCAAAGCTCAAAGACCTCAGGAAGCGAATCTCACCTAAAATCCACTCCGATACCTTTTTAAAGTTCGATAGACCAATAATTTATAGATCGTGTGAGTAATTGAGTTTAGTATAGCTCAATAAGACTCCAACACAAAATCACCTTGTAAATCCGGATATTATACAAAATCAACCAGCTTTGAAATTTCATATATAAAAATTCAAATGTATGTCAATGTTTGAAGATGATAGATAACCATATATTTCTCAAAGTCAACCACCTACGTTAGAAAACAAAC
Source organism: Polygonum aviculare (assembly GCA_934048045.1). NCBI lineage: Eukaryota > Viridiplantae > Streptophyta > Magnoliopsida > Caryophyllales > Polygonaceae > Polygonum > Polygonum aviculare. The sequence goes on from OW204026.1 coordinate 31,511,585, forward strand.
TGATCAAAAATACGCAAGGAGAAACGAGGTAGTGTGCAGTTTTTTCTTTTTTTGAAGATGTTATGGGCTATATTTGAAAACAAAACAAACTTGGTTGATTTTGTATAAATTGTACATCTGTAATTGAATTTGTCAAACATCTTCATATTTATTGATATACGTTGTCATTAAAAATCATCTAGCTTATACTACCATTTCAAAATAATATAATGAAAACATTTTTTTTATAATTTAGAGTGAAAACATTTTTCTTTTCATAATCTATCTATTCTATACTATATGGTAAAGTTGTATATTTTTTAGTCACCACATTAATTATGGTTCTACTTTATATTAATTTTTTTTATTTATATGATTCCATTTTTTCTATGAATTTCCTTTTTGCATATATATTTATGAATGAACTTGTTTTTATAATAACTTAACTTTATCTTTAACACCAAATAACTGGTATTTGTTACATCTTTAATGCGTATAAAAATCTATCCAAAAGCTTGATCAACCAAATTTGAATGATTGAATTAATCCTCTTTAAGACAGCTATTTAAATAATTATAAAAAGATCACGTTTAATTTTAACATTTATCATAGCAATTTGGTTTAATTTTTACTCTTTCTTTTGCATTGTCTATCACATTTGGTAACATTTATATTTTAGTTAATATTTTTTGCATTAAGTGAAAATTAACAAATAAATTAAGTTTTTATATTGTAATAATATTTTATAAAAAAATATAATTGGCATAATAACTTATGATTAAATTATAAATGAGAACAGTAGAACACACAATTTAATTTTTTTTTATTGTGCCATTGGTCAGTCGAGTTGGGTCATCAAGGTTTTCAAACGAGTCAAGTTGGCTAACATGTAAAAAAACATAGATTATTTTATAATTATTGAAATGATGCATCTAAGTACTTAAATATCATCAAACACTATTATTTCGATTGAATCTTATGTAAAAATAACATTGCACAACATATTTCGTATACGGGCAATCAACTAGTATAGAATGAAAACAATTTAATTTGGAAAAAAGAGCACAATACAAAAACTTACAATGACATCAAATCATACATACGTCATCACATAAGATAATACATTATCAGATGCGATCCTAACACTCTTAGTCGATGTCTTTCTAACGCCACCATAATACACCTTCATTTTTCTCAAACACGTCAAATTTCCCTTCTATTTTTCGTCACCTCGGCATTTCAATCCATACTTCATGGCTAAATTATCTAACCATAATTCAGAACTTGATCCATTGACTTCTCTACGCACTCCATTCCATCACCCAAGTTTGATGTTCACACAAGTCCTTCAAAAAAAAACGTCATGACTCCCTCAATAAACAAGTTAGATGGAATCCCACCATATCCTTCTTTGAAAGGAACCTCAAATTATTAATTTATTAGAAAAACGCAGAATGTGTTAGTGCATCTCAATTCCCAATGCAATTTCCTCCCAAATTGCCAAACAAACGAACAGAACCCAGCTTCCAGCTAAATGACAAGTATACAACCGCCTGTTTCCCCCTTTGTCTCCTTTCACACCACATTCTTCCTTCCTCATTTATTTTGTTGGACCAATACTATTCATTTATTCATTTTCTTTTAATTTTTTTTATATATCCAAAAAAATCCAATCGAACCCCGAAACTTCCACTAACTAAAAAAATAATAAATCAAAAACCCCAAAAATAAAAAAAATAAAGGATTTTCCTACCAACTAAGAGACTGGAAAAAATTTATAAATTTAATCTTTCTTGTGATGGGTTTATAACTTCTATTTTAAAATTTTAGTTTCTATTTTGGTATGGTTATCATGTGCCGGATACACAATAGAAAAACCGTTACTCCCTCCGTTTATTTATATTTGATGTTTTAGCATTTCAACCAGAAATTAAGAAAACCTATAAAATTACTTAAACATTTTACATTTTCTAATAATCCTAATTGCATAAAACATCAAACATCAAAAGAACGGAAAGAATATTTATTTATTTATTTTCTTTTAAATATTTATATATCCAAATGGAACCCCGAAACTTCCCCCAATTAAAAATTACTAAAACAAAAACCAACAAAATCAGAAAAAATCAAAACCCAACTCTCTCACACACACTCACCTTCCCCGAAACCGGCTATGGCCTCTTCATCAGCTGTCCATGCTCAGATCCTGCCGTCCTCCAATTCCCCCTAAACACCAAACACGCCTTCCTCCTCATCACCCCCTTTCCCCGCAACTCCCTCCCTCCGTCCAATTCCAATTCCCCCTCTATTAAACTCCCCCACACAATCCCCCAAATCCACATCTCTCACAATCCTTCCAATCAGCCTCCACCGAAACCCTAACACACAAATCACTTCCCGATTTCTCCAGATCTAGCTAATTAGAGCTATGGCGGGGCACAACAGACCATCGGAGTCGCAGTTCGAGGACATGTTGCCGGTGATGGCGGACCGGATCGGCGGGGAGGCCTTGATCGCCGAGCTCTGCAAGGGATTCCGGCTTCTGGTGGACGAATCGAGAGGCGTCATCACGTTCGAGTCGCTCAAGAGGAACGCGAATCTGCTAGGGCTTGATGGCATGTCCGACGCTGATTTTAGGTCTATGATTGAGTCTGGTGATTTTGACGGCGATGGGGGACTATCTGAGATGGAGTTCTGCGTGATGATGTTCCGGATGAGTCCGGAGTTGATGGAGAGGTCTGAGGATTTGCTTGATGAGGCCTTCCATGGGAAAGAGGAGAAAGGAGGTGTGGATCTTGAGGATGATGAGCAGATTCCGTTCTTCCAATTTCTTTGATGTAGTGCTCTGCTTGATTGTGGGGGAATTGGATTGGATGTTAATTAGAACAATTTGACAGGCGAATTACGAGTATTTGTTACCGTTGATAACATTTGAAATATACACATTTTTTATATATATTATAATCATATCTGGTCTATGACTATGAGGATGAATGAACCATTTCTTCAGGCTTTTTTCGACTGGAGCATGTTCTTCTTTCAAGTCTGATCTTGATTTAGTTTCTCAATTGGACCTCAAATACCAAATCAAAATATTCCTAGTCCTTTGGGATTGTGGTTGTAGACGTATTTTTAACCATAAAATTGATCTTTGTATGGACCAAGTTGTTATGGTCGTATTCGAGGGTTGTAAAGATTTCTCATTTCAACGAGGGTAACGTCAAAAAGTGGTCCATCTTTAACTTCTCAATGGATGTTTTGCTTAACCTTCATATTTGTGTTGCAAATCCCACCCCGATTATTTGTTGGTGGTCCACTGTCAAAGCTTAATCCGTCGACCGGGTTGGGAGGTGACAATCATTAAAACCAGTAGATCTTTTAATAAAGTTGCAGACTCCCTTGCTAATTTGGCTTTCAATTTAGATGTAGAATTTCTTTAGTTTGAGGAACCTCCTCTCTCTATTGTAATTCCTTTATCCTATGATTTAATTGAATAAAACAGGGCATGACCCTCCTTTTGAACAAAAAAATAAAAATATTTGTGTTGCAAATTTTCTAAGACTTTACTCACCCCATACAAAAGATATCCTAACATTTAGTTGAGTCGAAAGTTATCTCTATATCTTAGTTGTTGGTTGAGTCTTTATTTCCTAGCATTCTCCAACTCACATTAGTGGAGTTACTAGGTTCTAAGGACTAGACTTTCCTATTTAAGTAAGATGTGTTCAACAATTGTATTCATTCAGAATCTATCGCTAATCAAAAAGAGTCGTAGGATACGTTTTCAAGCAATCTTTCCTATTACTAGATATTGGTGAGAGTGGTACTTAACATTTTGGTATCAGAGATATCTGATCCATTTGGTGCTTTCAACCCGCAATTCCTTAAACCTACTTGACCCACCATCACCTCCACCCACGCCACCCCAAACCACCCAACAACTGGCAACCCTAGCCTCTCGAATGGAGGTCATGGACACAATTGTCACCAATGTCACCATTTTGGAGGCCAACTCCTAGCCCATCGGGTCCAACCCGAACCAAGACAGTACTCTAGAGAGTTCGCAACAACGTTGCTATAGAGTCTGAGTCACCATCAACAATTATATATATGAAGGAAACAACAGGGAGCGGTTCCGGTCTCCTTTGACGCCGGGAACAGATTGACCTCTTAACCGATATCGAGATACCTATGACGATGAAGAGGACAACCGTCGGAGTTATCAAGCCAATCAGTGTCCTCAAGCGCGCCTTGACTTCCCCAAATTTGACGACGTGAATCCTCATGGGTGGGTCCTTCGAGCAACAAAATATTTCCGCTACTGCAACATTCCGAATGACATAAAGGTCGAGGTCACAGCGGTTAATCTGAGCGTGATGCCCGTGTCCTCTATGCTTGGATCAATGGTAAACGAGAGACCTCGGTTTGGGAGGACCTAGTCCATATTTTCCAAGAACACTATGGACCCCTGACTTCCGAATCCCTGACATATCATTGTGCTTCATCCAACAAACTAGCTCGGTTGCTGCATAATGGGTTGAATTCACCCGACATGCCTCATGTGTAAAGGACTGGCCAGAGAGTGCACTCCTAGGAGCTTTCATAAATAACAAATTGATGATGGGTGGTTCTTTGTAAAGTTTTTGCTTTAATGGGTGATTTAAAACAAATTTAAGTTTAAAGGGTGGTTTTCTGCATCTAACTCAAATAATAAACTATATACAATAGAACCTCCATAATTTAATACTCGATAAATTAATAAACACGATAAATTAATATTTTTCTCCGGTCCCGACTTGGGCTAGTGTTAAATTTGACGATTTTCGATAAGATAATAAGATAATAAACTTTCAAAAAACCACTATAGAAATATAAGGCCCCCAATAAATCATAAATTAATAATTATTGCATAAAGAATGTACAATAATACCAATCATCCAAAATTTGTTTGTAAATTGTTCATATTTTATTTTTAGTAAATATGTCAATAGTTTGGCTATACCTTTATGATTTTTGTAGTTGATATTATTTTTGGTTCAATAATAATACTTGGTATTATTTAATTGAAAATATTTATATTGCTAAAATCTTTATAAATCAATGAATTAATATCTCTATAAAATAATAAAATACTCCGGTCCCAACCTCATTAATTTATAGAGGTTTAACTGTACAATCAAATTTTTAATTAAGAAATAAAAGAGTAATTAACATATTAATTAATAAATGATTTTTTTTACTATTTTATAAGAATTAAAGGAATAAACGGTATGCAATCAAATTTTTAATTAAGTTAGAAAAGACTAATTAGCATATTCATTAATCTGTGTATATATTATATACATAGATTAATCACTAGATCAATTGAGGATTTGGCAGGAAGGAGGGGTTGAATAAAATATACAGCTAGCAAACTTTACAACTCGCCAAAACCATTACGAGGCAAAGCATGGTGATGGGAAGAAGAAAGAAAGGGTTCATCATCATTCAATTCAAATCAAACATTTGCATGCATACTTTCCTACCTACAATTTTATACCGCACTATGATCACCCCTTGGCTTTTATATTACAAATCAGTTGTGTATTAATGATAACTTACATTTATACACCCAATTATACAAGAGTACTATGTCTTTAGCATTAGTTGTTTAGGTAGTAGTTTAGTTCACTTTGGGTTTGAGAAAAAATTGATCAATTTATATCTAGTAATTACGAGTTGTAAGGGTAATATGACATAATCCTTTATAAATAAGTCAACGGGTCAAGTTTGCTTTCTAAGTCCATTTTTGTAGATGTCTCATGTAAGCATTGCATGTATCTATTATGGCAGAGATGCAAAGGAGATGAAAATGCTCATATTACACAATAAATGATCATCCAGATACATCCATTTTAGACAAGTGACAACACAAGTTTTTTCCAAATGTAAAATCTCATTATCAGAGGATTTTCCAGTTTCTTGAATCCCAAATCTGCATTTTCTTGCACTGATACATGAAAGGTGAAGAAACCAAGTGACAAACGAGAGAGATCATTGAAAATTCCTTCAATATAAAGAATGTCACATGCCTGTTCAATGAGAAAAATTAGAGCAATGCAATGAAATCTTGAAGAATTAATGAGAGGATCATAATCTCTTCACTAATTACTTTGACCAGACCTCTCCTAAATAACCTCATTAACTAAAACATGTCAGTAAAACCCACCATTTAGGGGGACAATTGATGCATGTAGCTAGAGAATAAAACAAGAGGACAAAGTCTAAAGATAAATATTTTCCTTCTATGACCATTCAAGACCATAACTATATTAAGTGCAATGTATGAGAGAATTTTCGGTTCAGTTTTTGTCTTCAGAAATGTTAGATATGTGTAGGTAGACAGGGAAGAGACTAATCTGCAACTCTAGGGTTTACTTGCCGGGTACCAGATTCAGATGCATATTGTGTACTGAAGCGAAATTATACAAGTATGATTAATTCATCAATCATTTAGAAGCTGCTAGGAAGATGCTCTAATCTGGGTTTTGCAGTAGCATATAAGGTAATCCAGATTACATTCTTAAACTACAAGAATTAAATGACTTTGCTAGTAAGAAAAATGACCAACAGGCAATAACTAAGCAGTTTCCTTCCCTTGTTTTTTTATAATTTAGAGAAAGCAAGTGCCTATACAATAATAAAGATGCAGTGTCACAATAGAGAAAGCTTACTTGGAGACCATAATCAAGTGGGCAATGAGCAACTGCTTCTAAAAGTGCCAAAATTTTCACTCTTTACTTTCACCACCGTTGCAAGTCTTTATTGTTCAGCAGTATTGCATAAATAATGAAATCTCTCAAACACCAGTTCAGTAAATTTCAAGGCAATGTCAAATACAATGAAGCCTACAATAGAACAAAGCCACATTCTCATACCTTGTAGCATTGTATGACAAGTCATTTCACCAGTAGTCATTGCATGAACACTTCCCATCTTTCATGTGATGAAACCTTTTCGCATCTCGCATAATAAGCTCTCTTCCAACAAGGGTCGATACAATCTTGAACGCATTGTGGCAATCCACACAAACCCGTAAATTCTTGATGACCCGAATAGGGGAACGAGCTGACGTCGTAATGAGAGCATAAGCGGTAGCAAGCCTTTCACTGTGAGCCATCAACGCTTCCTCTTTCCCTTCTTGGTCAATGTCGTGGAGAACAAATCTGCAGTCTGGCACGTAACCAGCTTCCTTCATCTGTTCTTTCATCCCTCTTAACAGAGTGTATATCTTTACGTGTTCCGGGTGAGATTTATCTCCTGCCCTATATTCGTGAGGCTGGGTTCTTAATTCCAATGATGTTTGAGCAGATTTCTTCTTCTCTTTCTCCCTTGAAAAATCAGAACCTTTAACTGATACCAGACCAGCCTTCATTTCCTTTGTCAAATAAGAGGGATCCAATCTCTCAATAATCTCAGCACACCGGTTTCCAAGCTCAGAGTTCCCATGAACTCTAGAAATATCCATTAAAGTTCCCCAAATATCTACACTTGGTTCAACTGGCATTTTTTCAATGAACTCCAAAGCTTCATCCAGATAACCACAAACACCCAACATTTTCACTATGCTCACATAATGCTTCATGGTTGGAACAATGCCATACACTTTGCTCATTGACTCGAAATGTAGCATCCCTTCAGCAACATCACCAACTACAGCACAAGAATCAAATACTGAAATGAACATTTGACCGTCAGGTTTTAGTCCCGCTTCCTTGAAGCGAGTAAAAATATCAATAGCTTCCTCTCCGAGACCATTTTGTGCATATCCGCTAATCATAGTGTCCCAACTTGTCAAATTCCGCTCCAACATCTTACTAAAAACGGTAGATGCATCATCCATTGATCCGCATCTCCCATACATTTGCAAAATCTTATTGTAAGTACTGACCCTAAGTGGAGAGAATGACTTCACAAGACTCTCATGAATTGATTTTGCTTCTTCTAGAGCTTCTTCATCTTTGCATATCTTCATCAAATCCAAATATCGCGGCAAATCTACAGAAATCCCTTGCTTCTCCAATAGTCCCACTACTTCCATAGCTTCTTTTATCTTCCCCTCTTTGCAACAGGCATCTAAATCCTCCAGAGTGCTCTGAGGAGGCGAATTATAATCAGAAGATTTCTCTTCAGGCACAACACTACCCGACCCTTGGAAATTCTGAGCATAATTTGCAGACTGATAATCGCCATACATTTGCTGAGGCATTGAGCTACCCATGGAATAGTTACCCTGAGTATGACCGGAATAAGGAGTACTTGTGCTGGCTAGGCCTACATTTTGTCGATCCCTAAAACTGCCATGTTGAAAAGACTCGTACGAGTTTTGAGTCTGTACCCCAGATTGCCAATAACTGCCTCCTCCATAAGCCAAATGCCCGTTCGAACTGCTCCCCATTCCACCATACTGATGCTCGCCAAACTCTCGCCTTTCCCCATTAACCAATTGCGGATTCTGAGCCCCATACGCGTCACCACTAGAGACCCAACGAGGGGATTCCTTGTGATACCCATTCTGCAGATATTGGTTCTGATGATTCACACCAGCACCCGTACTGCCAAGACTCTCCCCAGAGCCCCGAAAACCACCTGGGTATTGTTGTTGTGAACTTATGGGGCTTTCAGGGTTGTAATCTCCACCAGATGAATGGAAATCCAATCTCTCCTCAGCAGCCCAGGTGTTAAGATTGCTGGCCAAAATGAGGGATTTCAATGGAATGAAGGAATGGTTTGGCAGGGACACCTTGTTCAGAGTGCCTAGAGAGCTGATTGCGATAAACGCAGCCTTCTTCCTAGACATTTGGCCTGAATCTGCAAGACAGTCTCAGTGTCAAAACCTCAAAAACTCGTATCCAACCATCAAAATACAGCCTAGAAACCCTATTGCATATATAGCACCCAATTCCATACAGCTAAGCTTCAACTTGCAAGTTAGAAATCGTAGAATACGTACCGAGAATAGCTTGATATTGCTGATTTACGACAAAAAAGAATCAATTAAACCAAAACAGTAGCTCAATTTGATAACACGAACCAGCCCTAAGGTAACTTCTCTACGATTGATTTTTCTAGGATTGTATAAACTACACAAATTAAGAGGGAAATGGAAGATTAAATGGAAAGAAAGGAGTGAATTACCTGCTGCTAATCGGGAGAAGAGGAGAGAAACGACGGAAGCGGCGCTGAGCACCGGCCAATCGGGGAGGTGTTTTCTGGGTTTTGGGTTTAGAGTTTAGAGCGTGTAGGGGTTTTGGGATGCGAAGCTGTTCGCAAGCCGGTCCAACTTTGTGCTTACTGTAGTTTTCGGTTCAGTGTTCCGGGCTTTGTCAGTAAAAATACCCGAATTTGCGCGAACCGGGTTGGACCGATTGTGGACCGGGTTATATTATTTTTGCCAACAACACTCCCGCTTTCCATTTCACTGAATGCATAAATTGAGCTGAATTTTTTTTTATAAGGAAATATTTAGACTTGCTTGTTGTTTTTGCTTAGAGCATCCACAAGGGAAATAGGGCAAACCGCTGAAATCTCAAACTCGAGACTTCATGGTATTACCATGGCTGCTGCACCAAGCGCATTCAGCTGAATTTATAATAGAGTACTTGTACCCATCGTGCATGAAATGTATTTTAAAAGTTTTAACGTAATTTGGTTTCATGGAATATTAAAATTTTTTAATTGTTAAATGATTAATGCGGGACTAAAAGACGGTCAAATCTCTATCATTCTTCACATACAGCCTATTCTTGAATTTATAAGATCATTCCAATGGGAGCAAGAGATATGAACATCATTTCAGAAGAATTCACCTTTAACCACTGCCATCTTGTTGAAATAAACCCAAGGCCTGAAACAAGTTACTCCACCAGAACAAAAACTATTTCATAAGTTTATGATTGAACAACAGCCCCATATTCAGGAGGAACCATCACATGGAACTGCTTTGGCTTTCAACACATGTTCTTGAAGGATTTGCGTTTGACAAGAGCTTAACTCCGCCATTTTGTATCAACCAAAGGAATTAACTTGCTAATTAGTCAACCGCGATGTTATTTAAAGCCAATGTAGAAGTTTCTGAGCCGTCCACAAGCAGTTTGAGACCATCCTTCAGCTCAGGCACACCTTCCTCGAGGACTGCACAGACGGGGAAAATAGGAACACCCTTTACCCTTCTCTTCAACTCCTCACACACGTCTTCAGCTCCTGCCTCGTCAGTCTTATTCGCCACAATTAAGCACGGACGGCTAGATAAGCCTTCTTTATAATGTTCCAATTCCGTAACCAAATCTCTCAGCTGTTCCCAAGGAGGGCTTCCTTTCCTCCCGTCAAGAGCAGCAGCCAAGTCGACCACATAAGCCAGGACTTTTGTTCTTTCTATATGTCGAAGAAATGAAAGTCCAAGCCCTCGGTTCAAATGGGCTCCTTTTATCAACCCTGGAATGTCAGCCACCGACATAGACAGATCGTCGTAATTTAGTTTCCCTATGTTTGGTCTCAATGTTGTGAATGCATAGTGACCCACGGCAGGTTTCGCCCTAGATATTGCACCTAAGAGCGTGCTTTTACCCGCATTTGGCATGCCTACAAACCCAACATCAGCAATCGTCTTGAGTTCTAATATCATGAATGCCTCTGAACCGGGCAAGCCAGCACTTGATGGAGAGTGATCTTCCTCGTCAAGCCCGTCTGAATCATTCTTTGTGCTTGAATCAGTCTTTCTAGAAGATCTTCCACAAGAAATACTACCTAAGCCACCATCCCCTCTACGAGCCACAACTATTTGCTGGCCTTCTTCGGTTAATTCTGCAACGTCGTATTGAATTTCTTCCTCTTCTTCCCAAGCCTCTTCATACATATCATGGTCCATCTCCATAGAATCATCATAATCATTGGCATAGGCATCTTCATCCTCCTCCTCCTCCTTGTCATCGTCAGGAAGACTAGATTGGCATCCATAAGTTGTAGATTGGGAATAAGATTGAACTGATGACATTTTACGAGATTGGTTGATACCAAATCGCCTCCTATTATGTCTCCTATGCAGTGTAGATGGCCCAACACTGACAGTATCTATCTCTTCATTAACATTCATTTGGCTCATACCAGAGCGCTTGTGACCCTGATCCAACTCACACGCATTTGAAGAGAGTGTACCGGGAACTTCCCATGGATCCGAATATTCAGAAACTTGCTGCTCTATTTCAGAAGGAATTTCCCCCTCAACAAGATGGATTACAGTTCCCACAGGCACTCGTACAACCTACGGCATAAAATGCATTCCCCTCAAGAACTTGAAACCAAACAGTGTAAGGAAAGCTAGAATCATAAGAGTACCAGACCGAACCTTATCTTCGCCTCTGCTACCTATCTTATTCTTCGACGTCCCATGCCCTCCTTTACCTCCATTCTGTTAACATAGATAAAACAAAAAAGAAGCATTATACATGAATGCAACTTTCGTCAAGAAAGATCGAATCACTCAGCAGCATTAGAGGTCACATACAACATGATGTTGCAGACCTCGGAAGTCCCAGACTGCAGCACTGCACTGTAGAATCACATCCCCTCCTTTTCCACCATTGCCACCTACACATTAATTCACAACTTTGTCAAAATGATAAACAACATCAAGATAATGTATTCAAATGCAAACACAGACCATCGGGCCTCCCAAAGCGATCGCTCCTGCTACGGCGTACACTTGAGCAACCGCTTCCACCGTCGCCTCCTTTGGCATGAAACCGAAACCTGTCTATCATTCTTCTCTCCTACAAGGTTAATTATAATTGGCAATATGCAAAAAAAACTCATGTTTTGAACCCAACAAGTTTATAGTACCTGCACAGGTGTAGCTTTTGTTTTCAGGGTTGGAGAATCAGAATAGGAAGCATAGGATAGACGAAGCCAGCTTGAGGTATAAGCTTCGTTCAATAGGCGTGTAGAATTAAGGCATATTGTTGTTCTTTGTCGCCACATCTTGCTCTTTTATAGGCTCTTTCTCAATTCAACACGCTCTTCCAATTTCACTCAGTAAGAGAAGATACTGCACAATAAGGATCACATAAAGATCGAATTGGGATATCCAAAGATAGAAAGAGCACATTACGGAGGAAGAATAAGATTGCTCAATTTGATAACACGAACCAGCCCTAAGCTAACTTCTCTACGATTGATTCTCTAGGATTGTATCGACTACACAAATTGAGAGACAAATGGAAGATTGAATGGAGATAAAGGAGTGAATTACCTGCTGCTAATCGGAGGAAGAGGAGAGAAACGACGGCCAATCGGAGAGGTCTTGTCTGGGTTTTTGGGCTTAGAGCGTGTAGGGGTTTTGGAATGGGAAGCTGTTCGCAAGCCCGTCCAACTTGTTGTTTACTGTGGTTTTCGGTTCAGTGTTCCGGGTTTTGCAAGTAAAAATACCCGATTTTCCACGAACCGGGTTGGACCGGGTTATATTATTTTTCCAACCATACTCCATTTTCATCTAGCTGCGTAAAGACCGGAATAAAACATAGGGGGGTTTAACGGGTCGGGTCGGGTCGGGTTGATTTTTTTAAAGTTTGTACGTCGCGGGTCGGGTCGAGATTAAACACCTGGATTTGCTAGTCGACCCACGACGCGTTACATTTAAAAGATATATAGGTTTTTATTGTTTTTTGTTAGTATTAAAATATATTTTTAAGAAAATATATATTTTTTAAATAATTTTATTAGTATTAATATTTTTTTTTTGAAGAATTCACCGTATCTGGGGTCGATCCACAATTTATCTTTGTATAGCATAAAAACCGGTTTGACCAAGTCAAACAGGGCAATGGGTTGATGCGCGACCCGACCTGTAAGGTCTAGAGTCACCACGTAAGATTTTTCCATGTGTCGTCGTTATATTACACCACCTAGGATTTTACACATTCGCATCATTGATCCACGTCATATGATATATATTTCTTGATTAAGCCACATCATACATGTTATTGTTAACCCATTTCATATAATTATTTGGGGTTTTTTTTGAAGGTTAAAAATATTAGGTGTATCAATTTTTCCATAAAATATGCTCAACAAATCTATTTTTTTTATTACAAAATTTTGATATGGAAATATGCATATTTTCCATTTTAGTTAATAAAGATTCATCTTTTAAAAGTTATATGATAATAAATTTTTCTCTTTTTTTTAATCCAAATTCATCTTTCCTCAGCAAAGACAAAGATAATAGGTAGAGTATACCAAATCTTCTTAATAAAGAATTTTTTTTAGCATTTAACTACCAAAGATAACATGTATAAAAATGAATTAACTTTCATAAAAACTCAAACGATAAAATCTTAATCAATGTGAACTCTACTTAATTATTAACTAGAAAACATTGCCCCGTAAGCATGTCAGGAAAATATTAGAAATTCTTAATAATGTCATGGTATATTATAAATCATCGAAATTCTTAATAATGTCATGATATATTTTTATTTAAAGGCGGTGTATTAGTATTACATGTTAGTTTTTTTTTTTTTGCTTTTTTTTGTGTTATTTATGTCCTTTTTGCTTTAGTGCCCATTTAAATACTCTATCAATCTATTTTATTTTTTGTTGTCTAACTAAACTGCCGGTGGGAATCTAAAAGACCACTCATTTATCTCAAAGGCTGGAATTAAATTATAGGGAGACTTCAAGGGTTTTAGATTTCATTAAAGGTAAGGAAGAAAGTAAATAAGGGGGGGCTAATTGAAAGCATCTCCATGCATTTGACCCCTTTTGGGGACAATTTTAAGAGTAGTATAGAACTATAGATGATTTAGTTTGAATTTTAACCATCATTAGTTTCATTTAATTACTAATTATTTTTTATCTTTGTATATTTTAAAGCTTTGTTCCCATCTTAATTTAGAGTTGTAATCTATTTGCTTTGACAATCATAACCAAATTTGAGACATGTTAAAGATCTAAATGTATCCCCATCTTTGAGTAAGGTGCTAAAAAATAATTAAAGTACATTTAATATAGGCTTATATAGATTTATGCTTCTTCCACAAGTTGATTTATTAAAATTTATAGGGTCCGGATCTGGTGAGAGTATATGGGTGCTTAGGTGAGAAATGAGAATAAATAAGAGTCGTTGCCTGATGAGAGATCAAACGTTTTGAGAGAAAATGTTCATCCACATTTGCTCAACTTTATTACCAATTTATTCACATTTATGGTCAATTTGTTCATCTATATTTTATAGCAATAAAAATTTGTACAATTCGTTGCCTGATGGCATATACAACTTGTGAACTTTTATGTCTTAAGGCTTTTCTTCAGGATCTTGGTCATTTACATTCGTCTCCTATGCGTCTCATTTGTGATAGTCAAGTCACCCTTCAGATTGCTACCTGTGTGTCATGAGCACACTAAACGTAATAAGATTGATTGTCATTTTGTGTGAAACTTAATTTAGTCTGGGTGTATTACCACAACTTACATTTGCTCAAGTGATCAATTGGCCAACTTGTTTACAAAATCCTTGGAAAAACAACCGTTCTTATATCTATTGCCTAAGTTGGGCATTAGAGATTATCATTCTTCAACTTGAGAAGGAGTATATTTTAGAAGTTATAGCATTCAGAAAAGAATATATCTCTATCCTAATTGATCTTATGTAAATATCTTGTATTATCTTGTTAGCTTTTAGCAAGTCAAGATTGACTATATAATGTAAATCCAAGGGAAATCAATGCAATTCATTCACTTACAAATAGAGCTGTCAGAACCTGACCCGATCCGAAAAATCAACCCGAATCTACCAAAAAGTTTTAGGTTGAAACCCGACCCGAATAGTAGTGAGCAAAAAAAAACCGAACCCGATTAACCCGGACCCAATTGGGTTGAAACCCGAGACCGACCCGACCGACCCGATATATTATATATATATATAATAAATATATTATATTGTAAATATTATAATATATTTTATCATAAAACCTATTATAAATAAAATACTAGATGTACATTGTCCCGCGCTAGAAAAATATTAGAAATTCTTAATAATACCTTGGTACATGACATTCATATCTCATCCCATAGACGGACCAAAACGTAAAGAAACATATGAATTTTCTTTTTAGAATTTATGTAAAATATTTCTAAAAGTTAATACGAATTTAATAAATCCGATTATAAGTCTTAGTCTTAGGTACAAATTTAAGTGTATGAAAAGTTTCGAAAAAATTGATTTACTAAAGTGAATTTCTAAAAATTCTTATAATCATGCTTAAAAAACTTTATTTCTTAATACTAATTTACATGTCATTATTTCCTATTTAATATTATAATTTTTATAAACTTTCTTTAGAATTAAAATATTCAAAATCTCAATCATTATAGGTGGAATGTCATTAGACTCTTGAACAAAGAATGGAATAACTAAGGGATAGTTGAAGGGATTGAGATTTCACCTAAGAAAATAAATATGGAGTGAAATATTGAAAACACATGCATTTATTTGACCTTATTTGGGGACAAAATTAAGATATATATAGATATATATAGATTATTATAAAATTCTATTTAAAATAATATTTTATCATTAAGTATTGTTATTTAATCATAATAATATTTTAACAACCATTAAAAATTCTAATTCTTGACCTGTTAGGTCGATCCGAACTTGCACGCTAACCTGTCAAGACCCAACCTGACTTACTGTAACCCGATTGACCCGAACCCGCACTCAACCCGAACCCGAAAAGACCGAACCCGAATCCGTCCGACCCGACCTGTTTGACACCTCTAGTTACAAACACATATCTTCTTGCTTCTGCTTTTGGTCAAGGATGGGATTATATTAACCGCTCTTAATGTTATCTTATTTATATACTAAAATATGTAGGATACATGATTGCAGATTAGTATACATTTTCATTTCACGAATTCTGAAACTTAGTGGAGCATATTCACAGATTCTATTGATAAAGAGCTCCAATATTTTATTCATTTTAAATCGTAAGATTTTTCTGATTAAAAAAAAAAAGGTTTGTTAGTTGGGCATACATGAACATCATTACATCAAAGTCACACTACATATCTTGTTTCAAGTTAATTTGTATGCCTATCCTATAATCGATCCCATTAATTAATAGTAACATCATCATATAAAGATATTTCACGTAGTGAAGTCATGTTGTTGTTGGACTTGCTTTTTGATGAGATCGACATCGGACTTTCTTCATTTCAAGATTTCATTAGGCAATAGCTTATGAGATTTGACCTAATTCCACCTAGAGGTCACAAACGGTGAAAACTTTGATGTAATTTGAAGACTTTGGACATTTAGATTGAACTGGCATGTTCCATTACTCAAGTGCCATAAAATGAAAGTTTATGTACGTTGAATGACTACCGCAAGTTGAGAGAGGTAGGGCACTTTATAAAAAATATTCTAAACCATAAAACAAAAAAGAAAGAGTAGTGATAATTATGTTATGTTGTGTTGTGTGTACGCAAGTATATGGATTGAGGAGTATATACGCAAGTATGAATTGCGAATTGCAAGGCATGCCAAGTCTAGGCACGCCCAAGGCTTCCATTGGTAACATGCATCTTTGATTGTCCATCATTGGTCAATCTCTTAAATGTTACCTCATCTATACATTGTTTTTATAAGGAAAAGAGATTTAAGGTCGTCGCAAGTACTACTTGTGCTCGTCTAGAGTATCCACAAGGGATGAGAACTGATTACTAACCAGGTCTGAAAAAGAAAGAGGGCAAACCGCCGCTAAAAGTCTGGATCCAGAGCATCCAACTCTAATCAAGTCACACTACATATCTTGTTTCAAGTTAGTTCGGTTATCCCAGCTCTAATCAAGTGATTAAGTTTTTAAAGAATAATATTCTAAAATATAATATTGATAGTCTCTAGTTCGATTCTATGGTATGGTGCACTCATTAGAATGGGCTAAGAATAGCCGAAATTATGCAAATAATAGCTGACAAATTAAAAAAGGGAGGCACAACTTGTTTAGAAGATTCAATGAATCAAGAATAGCTGATAAATTTAGTTACTCAATACTCTTAAATAGCAAAAAGTAGTCACTTATTTATTAAACAAATTACAAACTTTATACTATGTATGACATCTAATGCAAAAAATGACTACTTTCTAGAAAAGATTGGAAAGGAATAATGTGAATGAAAAACCACAATGATGTTATGAGAAATATAACCGTTGTGGGTTAAAAACAAAATTGAATAATAGACCATCTAGACTATTTGATTTTTTTGTCATATATATTAATATAAATTAATTTAAAATATTTTCATATTTAACCTAAAATTTCATATATATACCAATAATAAACCCAATGGGGGGATACGGGCCCACTCATGACCCCCCATTTCAGTCTATCATAATGTTGCATTGGTTTAGAAATACTTTACGTTTATAAAGTAACAAAAATATTAGAGATATATATAATTTTACCTACATATATGTATCTTTCTATAACGAGCTTGCTTGGTTTTACTTTTCTAAGAAGTAGAAACACATTTTCAATTCCTTTCCTAATTTGCTAAGAATAAATTTGAAAAAGTCTTAGTTAATCAATATATATTATAAAAGCTGTAGGTGGGTAATTTACCGTCATAAATAAGGATAATATTTCCGCCAGCCAGGTAAGCATATCTAATAAATATCTTTATTAGCCTATTAAATCCTGGTAGTTATCCAGTAGTTGGAAGATTCTATCCTATTTAAAAAGATAGAATTATTGATTGGGCTCCAAGGAAGAAACTCTAGCCCTCTCTCTCCACTATAAATACATGGCTTGGCCATGTGGAAAATATATACAAGAACTACCCTAGAGGGGCTGATAATCGCTCGCCCTGACTCTAGAGGGGTTGATCATCGCTTGTGATCGCCCTACCCTGCGCCTTTCTCTCTACTGTTTACCCTTGCGAATACTCTACTGACTTAGGCATCGGAGGTGGATTAGGGGGTCCCCGCCCCCTTTGTCCATTGTTTTGCAGGTTATTGAAGGTGAAGGAGGCTTGGAGAAGAAGGACATTGAAGAAGGAATTGAGACCTGTACACCGACATATTTCGTGTACTAACATTTGGCGCCGTCTGTGGGAAACGAACAGGTTTTCGACCTTCGTAAACCCTGCGAGAGCCGATCTGAGGAGGCTATGGATCGCTTGTCCACGAGCCCGGATCGAGACAACCCTGGGGCAATCGCGCCAGGCGAATCGCGCGATTCGCTTTCCGCAGCCCCAGAGCCGCGACCGCGGATCGCCGCCCGCGACCACGAGATACCCACCCGCGCCCGCGGGTCGGAGGGCGATCGGCGAACTCCGAGTTCGCTCTTGGCAGACGCGGACCCGCGACCGCGGGTCACCCTTCCGCGACCGCGGGTCACCCTTCCGCGACCGTGGATCGACGCCCGAGCGGTTAGACTCCGAAAATCGCTCGGAGGAGCGAATCCCGACACATGCAAACCCCGATATTCGCTCGGGAGATCGGACCACATCGCGATCCGTGCGAGGCGCCTTGCCCGGTTCCGACTCTACCCGTGACTCAGTCCCCCTCGCAAGCGCGTCTGTTCATCGCACAAACTTATGGGGACTCGCGTCAGGTAACGGGATTGAGAGTCGTCGCCAAGTATGGTCCGATTCGGCTTTGTCTAGTCGGTCAAGGGATTTCGTGATGCGCATCGCTGAAGCCGAGGCAGATATGGGCCAAGAGATCCGCGGTAGGCCTGAAAGCGCGGCCGCGATCGTAGAGCCAAACCGTGACCGCGAGTCACGAGGGCGCGAGCCTGAGCCCAATCGCGAAAACCATAATTCGCGGTACGTGATGGGCCGAACAATTTACGCCAACCCGAGCGGCAGGGTTGAGGCATCATCCCCCACCAGGAGCGAGCAGGATGACGAGGTCGTCCATGTCCTGGCCGTTGCTCTAGGAGAGGACGAGGTGATGCTATCGGAGTGCGAACAGGCTAGGTCTCGCTTGGACCAAGCCCTAGAAGAAATCGCAAAGCTGAAGCACGCTTTGAGGGAGGTGCGGAGCGAGCACCCTATTGACGAGCCTAGGGTTACTTCACAACTCGCTAGCATCGTCACAACGGCGGACCCTAGCGATCGCGGAAACTGCCGGGGCGGCAGCCGCGACCGCGGTCTGACAACCCGCGACCGCGGTCCCAACATCCGCGCCCGCGGTTCAATCGAACGGCGCGAGGGTTTTGACGAACCTGAAGACGAAGGTCATGGCTCTCCCGAAAACCCTAATTCGACTTATGAATGGGGCAGTAGGGATGAGCATGAGGGAGAAGACCGGGCTTTCACGTGAGGGCCCCATGATGGAAGAACGCTCATCATGGGATCTAGGGAAGGCTCGAGGGCGAATCGAGGAAAGGCGACGGACCGAGCAACCACGCCCACAAGATCAAAACCACGACCGCGGGTCGCCGGGCCGCGAGGGTCACCAGGCCGCGACCGCGGGTCGCCACGCCACGACCGCGGGTCGCCAGGCCGCGACCGCGGGTCGCCACGCCGCGACCGCGGGTCGCCACGCCGCGACCGCGGGTCGCCGGGCCGCGACCGCGATTCCGGTCCAGGGTGTAGATCCCCCTCCCTGGGGCAAAATCGCGGGCGCGCCACTCGTTCCGCGAGCGCGGGATCGTGGCAGGAGCAATTCGCTTTGAAAAGGGTAATCGTCCGGTCCGCATTAAAGAGGATAAATAACCGATTCGCCTTGAAGAGGATAAAACGTCGCCATAGCCTGAGCAGGCACGACCACAGGTACCCGGACCCTTACGCGCGGGGATCCCGGGACTAGGATTCATGTAGACAGGGGCACTCTTTTTCCCATGTGGTTTTTTTGATGAGGCCCCTAGGTTGTTCGTCTTTCATTAGCTTAATTTTTTAGGATCATGTCATTCATGTTTATTTTTTATTATCGGTTTTTGCATTAGAAGAGTCTTGCATAAAAAAATATATATATGCGCTACGTTAGTTCATCATACTAACGGACTCCTGCGTATGCTAGCTACGTAGGGGGTTCCCGCGATATTCGCTCGCGGATGTTCCCGTAATATTTGATCACGGACTATGGTTGGCCCCCATAGAGTTCCTGTGAGTTTCACTCATGGACCTTGAGTTTCATTCATGGATCGTGAGTTTCACTCATGGACCTTGAATGCCGCTCCTGGAGTTCCCGTGATATTCGCTCACGGACTATGGTTTGATCCCATAGAGTTCCCGTGATATTCGCTCACGGACCTTGAGTTCCACTCATGGAGTTCCCGCGATACTTGCTCGCGGACTATGGTCTGATCCCCCATAGAGTTCCCGTGTTTACGCTCATGGATGTTCCCGTGATATTCGCTCACGGCGGTTGTTCCCGCGTCGCTCGCGCGGTGGTTCCCGTGTTTACGCTCACGGATGTCCCCGTGATATTCGCTCACGGCGGTTGTTCCCGCGTCGCTCGCGCGGTGGTTCCCGTGTTTACGCTCACGGACCGCGATATTCGCTCGCGGAGCCCCCATGATATTCGCTCATGGGGGGGTGGGACCGTGACGTTCGCTCACGGGGGTTCTCATGATACTCGCTCATGAACGTGCAAACGTGCCCGTCTCCTAATCCATATAAGTCACGCCAAGTCAATCCCAGAGTACCTACATCTTAGTTACGCAACTAAGACGTAGGTGGGGCATTTGTAGGTGGGTAATTTACCGTCATAAATAAGGATAATATTTCCGCCAGCCAGGTAAGCATATCTAATAAATATCTTTATTAGCCTATTAAATTCTGGTAGTTATCCAGTAGTTGGAAGATTCTATCCTATTTAAAAAGATAGAATTATTGATTGGGCTCCAAGGAAGAAACTCTAGCCCTCTCTCTCCACTATAAATACATGGCTTGGCCATGTGGAAAATATATACAAGAACTACCCTAGAGGGGCTGATAATCGCTCGCCCTGACTCTAGAGGGGTTGATCATCGCTTGTGATCGCCCTACCCTGCGTCTTTCTCTCTACTGTTTACCCTTGCGAATACTCTACTGACTTAGGCATCGGAGGTGGATTAGGGGGTCCCCGCCCCCTTTGTCCATTGTTTTGCAGGTTATTGAAGGTGAAGGAGGCTTGGAGAAGAAGGACATTGAAGAAGGAATTGAGACCTGTACACCGACATATTTCGTGTACTAACAAAAGCCGACCGTTTTCGAGCCACCACGTTGATTCTTGCCCCGCTTGATTAACAATTTTATATGTTTTTTCTTAATTATCCAATCTTTAATTTTATCTTTTTTCTTGCCCAACTAATATCTATCTTTGAAGGAATACTATTTATCTTTAAAATTTTCTAAATTATCTAATCTCAAATTTTTATCATTTTCCTTACTTATCTAATATCTATCTTTAAAGCAATATTATCTATCTTTAAAATTCCTTTTTATGAAAGATAGATAAATGACATGCAAAATAAAACACATAAATAACGTTGTTTCTTAATCACTATTAAAAATACAAATACATGTGATTACAGAATCTTAACAAAATAATGGCTAGCTCGGATCAATACTTGATCAAATACAAAAAATATGATAAATTTATACCACAAGTCCACAAGTAAGTACGCATGACTTTTATAGGTGTGTGTGGCTGTATAACCAAATTGAGATCTTATACAATACTGGCTTTTTGTAATCGACTATGTTCACTTTCGATCAAAGTTTTAAATCATGTAGTGTATATTAAAGTTGAGACTTTTTGAGCCTCTATGTTAATTTTGATCCCAACACATTTTAAACTAATTATAGTTTAACAATTATATATCCTTATTGATTTTTCAATTAAAAAATGCATATGCCTTTATCTAATTGTCATATATTAATATATCAAAATAATATCTATATCCATAATCTATCAAAAGTAATATTCTATAATTATAAACGATCTAAATAATATCTATCTATACGTTCTACTTTTATTCAAAAAAGATGTCTTTATCTAATTACCATATGTTAATATATCAAAGTAATATTTATATCCATAATCTATCAAAACAATACTATATATTTATTAACTGTCCAAATAATATCTATCAATATTGCACTAATTAAGAAAAAATTTAGATTTACCTAAAATCTATTCAAACAATATTTATCAATACAATCTATCAATATCATACTCCGTACTAATTAAGAAAATATTTAGATTTATCCTAAAAGAAACCATAAATATTAGCGCATGAATGGATTTATCTCATGCAATATATAACTGTATATAATTACCTATAAAAAAATATGATTTTAGGTTATATGGTAAAGTTATAGATTTAGAAAATCTGATCTTCTGTGACATCAATATTATATTTATTTATATAAAGTTTGATAAGAAAATATGATCTACTAGAACATCAGTATTATATTTATTATATTATATGTTTTAGGTTGGTTTATAAGGCCCACATATATTAGGAGAAATTTATAAATAAGAAAAAATAATATTATCAAAATTTATATGGCAAAAATAAGTTAATATTAATACGAATTAAATACGATAACTCATGGTGTATTTTATTAATAAGTGAAATTCAATGTGCATGCATTTAAAAAATAGTGTATTCAAAATAATTTTATTATTGAAGACATAGTGTATATGGTACAACGGGATAAACTAATTTACTATACAAAAAACGTCCTAACTCCTAAAAAAATCCCGATTGAATAGCCGTTAAATAGACATTTTTTAAATCAAGCAATTAACCATCCTTACCAAGAATTAGTTGTAATCATTGGCGTTACATATCTTGATTTTGACCCAACACCGTATTTTTTTAAAAAAATGATTTTTTTCACTTTATTATTTGATTTTATTTAAATAGATTTATCCTTATTGACTTAGATTATTTTCTATATTTAAATGATCAACTATATTTCTACACATTATAATTTTTCTATCTTGATAACAAACCTTATTTTAGTCCCATGCCATAATACAGAGAAAGTATATACGCATATCTCTTTTAATACTATCACCTTATTTACAAATTAAGCTTATAACTTTCTCAAATTATATAAACACCTCTTATTTTCATAATACACACATACAATCGGTTACTTTTTAACCCCCAAATTAATTTTGATCGTACCTCATATATAGAAAATTAATTTCTATTAATCACATTATATAAGTTTTTCCTATTACATCTTCTTATCTAATATGTAATTTTTTTTTATCAATTATTAATTCTTAAAACATTACTGTAAAAATCTTTCACATTCAAATTAAGCAAAATCTTTGAATATTTGATCCAACTTATTTATTTTAAAAGAATTGATATTTCCTACATTTTGTAATAAATTATGATAAACTGATATATCAATCCATAAAACATTGCTTTTTATAATTTAATATATGATCGTCATTATCAATTTATGATAAATATTATAAGTGAAATATCAATTTATACTCTTATAAGGATATTTAAAAAAAAGATATATCTAAGAAAGTGTAAATATTATGTCTTCTATATATTTTTATAGTTATACGAACAACAAAAAAAACAACACTTCTTTTAGAAAAAATATGTTCATATATCATAACTTATATTATATCTTTCTATACCAATATTCGCTTTTAATATATCTAATTATAATTTAAATATTTTAAAGTCAAATAGTCTTGCATGGCACGACAGGTTAAGCTAGTTATGTAAAATGATAAAGATTATTGAAAAAAAACAGGTTATGTATTTTCTAGTTTTAATAATTTTGCATGAATGATTTCTAAGATAATTATGGTATTTAATATTTGAGTTTATCCATCTATATATGTTATAAAGTACATATATAGTTTAATTATGCTTAGAATGTGAAGTAACTCTTTAAGAATGCTAAAGTAAATAAAACTCTTTAATAAAAAAAATCAATAAATGGGGCCCCGTTAACATACCAAAACCCGATGGGTATTCCCCGCCCCGCTCCCCGCCGGAGATTAGATGGGGATGAGGCGGGCATGGGGGGACTAATAGGGGGTGGGGATGGGGATGGGGAATGCATTATCCGCCCCGCCCCCATGTGCATCCCTAATAGTATAAGATTAAAAAATTATAACATCAGTGCTTATTCTTTTTATCATAAGTCATAATAGTATTTTAATAATCATACAAAACATAAACATTATTTCTTGACCCATTGAACCAATCCAAATCCGGGCAATGGTTAGTCATAACCTGATCCACTAGCTATAACTCGGTCTGTTTGTTTGTATACCCAAGGTATCAAGAATTGGGTTCCGGAATGAGCTAAACCCATACCAGTGTTTGATTTGAGAATAGGGTTCTTGACCCATTGAACCAATCCAAATCCGGGCAATGGTTAGTCATAACCTGATCCACTAGCTATAACTCGGTGTGTTTGTTTGTATACCCAAGGTATCAAGAATTGGGTTCCAGAATGAGCTAAACCCATACCAGTGTTTGATTTGAGAATAGGGTTGGGTATGAGTCATTCTCATTCCCACAAAATGCACTTAAGCTCATATCCAACTAAAATACAGGGTATGAATCATTCATATTCCAACCTGATTTCTGACATCGTACCAAACGGGCCCTTTTTTATTGAACATGCACTCAGTTCAAAACCGAAATAATCAGATTCGAAGTTGAACTCAAATTAGCCGAACCCATGGAATTGACCCGACTAACCAACCAGTCTAATACTCCCTCCGTTTCAAAATACATGACCATTTGAGAATTGCACATATATTAAGAAAAATATGTTATTCCTATATTACCCCTACTATATTACCCCTATAGAATGTAGACTCAATTATTTGCTTAGAGAAATATGAAAAAGTGTAATGATTATGATAAAGTTAATTATTAGGGGCATAAATGGAAAGAGGAGGGAAAAAATATAAAATGGTCATGTATTTTGAAACAACCTAAATTGTCTAAAAGACCATGTTTTTTGAAACGGAGGGAGTACCATTAAGTCTAATACCATCAAGGAGTTTAAGGCTCCGTTCGGCTGGTCAGAAAAAGAAGCTAGCTGTAGCTTTTTTTAGCGTTTTTTTGCCAAAAAAGCTACCTCTAGAGGATGGAGCTTTTTGAAAATGCTAAATAAAAGCTCCCACTAGCTTCTTTTAGCCATTTCAAAAATCTCCTACCCCCTAGGGTTAGCTTTTTTGGCTAAAAAACGCTAGAAAAAGTTTCAGCTACCTTCTTTTTCTGACCAGCCAAACGGAGCCTAAGTCATCAATCCCAGAGAAAATAAGGGAGAAAGTGCAACAAAATAAGAAGAAAATGACAGATTAAATTAAGAACAAAAGCTTTCTAGAAACATTTGGAGTTGTTAGCTTACACAGTACGATGGAGAGTACTAGTAGTAGCACGAATGATGATAAGCGTGACCACATCATCGCATCATTCCCTGTATTTGACCCCTCTTTTCAACTACCGCTTTTTTATCCGCCCAAACTCCTCAAAACGTCGTCGTTTCACACATCACTACAGCTAACCTAAAGTATGAGCTGGCATTCATGATTCGCGATTAATCGGACTCCGATTCTTTCTACCCGACTCGACTACTTTCTATAAATACCCACTCCCCCCTTTCTTCAACAATGTAGCACAATCGCGACTACTCGTGAGAGAGAAGATTCGCACGCGGAACTCGAACGAATCAACTCAATGGCGACCAAAGTGTATATCGTGTAAGCTTACTCTCCATTGCTGATTCTCAATTGCGACTTCGTTCTCTCCAATTTCGTATTACTGCACAATTGTTGCTGTTGATCTGCGTTGTACATTGATATGTGATTCCGAGTGCTTCGAATTCGAATTGTTGTTGTGTATGTCTGTCGTTTTGTACTGATTAGATCATGACGATCTTGTTTGGTACCTAGCGAGCTGAATTGAGAAGATTCCAAGTCAATTTCTGTTTTATGCCTCTATTTGCTCTTTGTCGTTGAATGCCGATTTTGGAAATGGTTCTCATATGTCTTGTAGTCAGTTGTATGTATGTAGGAGTAGTCAGTAACTCAGTATCGCATTTTATCTGGTTATTTACTCATTAGGCATCCACTTCCAGTTTACTTTAGATCGATGAATACTGTGTTCTTGTTCTGTTTGCGAATTTCTTGACATCAGCAATCGTAAGCATCAGCACGCGAGTTCTCGGTTCTGAACTAAAAGCTTGAGATTCTGATTGCGTAGGCTTCCTATGGATCTGCAAATTTACGAGTATCGCCAGGTAGAACTGGCCTGAAGTAAAATTTGACACGGAATGAGTTTTTGTCCCATCGCCCCTCTAGATCTTGATTGTTAGTAGTTAGAAGTAGGATCCATGTCCTTGAATTAGGTGAAAATTGGATAACACAACAATTTTGTATGTAGACCTTGTTTTATGTTTATAGGATCTGCATCCTTATGTCAACCTTGAGTTTGGATATTGGATCTCTAGAGCTTCTGTGAATATTGGATTACAGAAGCTTTCTTATCTTCCTTGGTGGGACTGTAGATGGCCATCCCCATAGTCTGATATTACTCTGCTAGAATAGAATCTCTTAGTGGCCACACTTACTCCACCATTTGCATCTATACAGTAGTACACTACCCCCCTTTGACCCTGATTGGCAGTGGCATATTGCTTTGTTCAAATTGTCTGAGATAACAGAAAAGTGGAGCCAATCAGACTAACTGAAGAAATGCATTGGCAGTGAAAGAAATTATTGAAGTTTTTTTTTTATAAGGCCAACCACACTAATGTGGAATATATTTGCAGGTACTATTCCATGTATGGACATGTTGAGAAGTTGGCTCAGGAGATAAAGAAAGGGGCTGAGTCTGTGGAAGGTGTGGAGGCTAAGCTGTGGCAGGTATATTCAATCACTCACATTTAACCAGCTCCTGTCTTCTACTAACAAATTATAGATATTAGCCCAATATATTATTGCTATCCAATTTTAAAATTTATATGCTCATTGTGCACTAAATTTGGAAATCTGATCTATGCCACATATGTATAATTTATACAGAATGATTTGTTAATTAAGATTTATCTTAAAGAGATGTGCTGAGGTCTTTTCATTTGTAATTGAAATTCTTGTTTTTGTTGACTTATTGGTCCATTATCTGTTGTTGTCACTTTCTGCTTCTGAGTTATCCCATTGTCTGATTATTTTAGATAAGCTAAACAGTATCTGGTAAAGTTTCTCTCACCTGCAATGATAGCCCGAGAAGCATTTCTTGCACTGAATCTCTCTTGCACTAGTTTGGAGGCATTATCTGTTTCTAATATGATATGTATGCGTTTCACACTGTTATTTTCTTGTTTGCAAATTTTAGACATTGATTGACGTATTTACTGAAAGGTTTAGTGCTTCTGATACAATGTTGCCTCCTCAATGTAAAAATTGCTACCTCTCAACAGGTTTAGTAGTTAAAAGAATATATAATGAGATTGATATTTTGACTTTTAACAAGTATATATTCAAATATAGTGAAGATCCTAGAGTAAGAAATCCTCAAATATGTAGTTCATAGATTATCTGATGTATAAGGTGTTTGATACCCAACTATCATGTCATTAAAGAGTGATTGGTAATGTTAATAAGTACAGGTTCCTGAGACACTACCAACTGAAGTGCTTGGTAAGATGAGTGCACCCCCCAAAACTGATGTGCCTATTATTACCCCAAATGAACTTCAAGAGGCAGACGGATTTGTTTTCGGGTTCCCCACAAGATTTGGTATGATGGCAGCCCAATTCAAAGCATTTATGGATTCAACTGGCGGCCTCTGGAGAACTCAATCCCTTGCAGGCAAGCCAGCTGGAATCTTCATCTCCACCGGTTCTCAGAACGGCGGACAAGAGACTACAGCGTAAGTTCCTGCATCAAACTTCACAGATATCCTTATTCCCCCCGACCAAAGATGGCATTTGATGCCTTACATTTCTCTGTTTAGTACCAATCCATATTCAACATAGTCCTATGGGTAGATTTCTAAAACCCTGTAGGGAAAGTAAACCTTAAGAGTCGTCGAATTCTTATTGAAAAGGCTCAATGGATTGCGAATTTGTGGCTTTACAGGCTGACTGCCATAACTCAGCTGGTGCACCACGGGATGATCTTTGTCCCAATCGGTTACACGTTCGGTGCAGGCATGTTTGAGATGGAGAAAATTAAAGGAGGAAGCCCGTATGGCGCTGGCACTTTTGCTGGAGATGGATCCAGACAACCTACCGAGCTCGAATTGGAGATAGCTTTCCACCAAGGGCAGGTACTTGCAACAAACGCTAAGAAGCTAAAAACAACTGCTTGATCTCCACCATTACAAACCATATCTTTCTATGAATGTCTTGTTTCTTTCTTTATATTTTTTTTTCAAAAGCTTGGCTTCTCACATGTTCATTTGCAGTTATAATCTATACTTCGTAGTTTTGTGTTTTTTTGATGATTCGACTGTATTCTATATATCAAATTAGTACAAACGTTCGCTTGCTGTGTGTGTGATGGCATGTCAACACTTATCTCTGTACCGTGGGTAATTTTTTTTTGGTCAAATCTGTACCGTGGGTATTGAATCTATTGATCGTATACAATTGAACTTTCAACTTTACTGTGTGGTGAAATTTGTCTAGTTGTGAGCTTGTGATTTTCAAATGAGTTCATCACAATCTATTGATCGTACGAATGTTCGAACCTCCACGCCAAATAGATGTACGCCTGATAAAGAACTGAACTGGCCCACTCTTAACGAGCGTGAATTACGTGTGATATAAAAGCGATGTGTAACGTCATGAGGTGCTACCTATTCAATGGTTCGATAGACTCTGTCTAGGGTCTAAATTAAAAGTGCATTGTAAAATGTCTATCCATTTACGTATTGGGGAAAATTCGAAGGATTGTGCTTACTGTAGATGGAAAGAAAGTAATTATGGCAAAGACAACATGATTTTTTCACCCAGTTCGTCCCAAGCACTATATTTGGGAGTCTCTGGGAGCTTGGTTATCAAGGTAGGAATTCTCCACTGAATTTGAAAACTTAAGGGATACAAGAACACAAATCTTCTGATCTAGCCTCATCACAATCTTCCTAAATCTAACCTCTCAAACTTGCTTTACAAGATTTTCTCTCAATACTTTTGGTAGACACAACTACAATAATGTAGTCGAGTATAAATGGAAAACCAGAGCTAAAAGATATATTTTTCCCTAAGAAACAATCTATCCTAAAAAAGATAAAATCTTCAGAAACAATCTTCTCGAACACAGGTCAAGACGCGGGTGCGTTTCGGCCTTGATCCCGCATCTTCGCTCCAGAACCTTTGCCCTCAAATTGCGGGCGCGGGTCTCTAGTTTGCGGGCGAGGGTCACCTGGCCGCGAGCGCGGATCTAGGCAGTTCCGCGAATCTCTTCACTATCGCCTCCTGCATCCCTTTCCCGACCCGTTTCAGTCCTCGACTCGTTCTGTCTTCTCTTCACCTAATCGAATCAGGCTTCATACTCAGCACTATGTTCTAAATTAGGGTGCGTTTGACAAATAAGGTAAGGTACTGATAAGTTAAATGATATTTGTACTGATTTTAGGTACTACTGATGATACTGATTTAAGATAGTGATAAGTTAAATGATATTGATGTTGAAAGTGAGTGTTCAGTAGAAAAGTTTGCTGATTAGTTATTTTTTCAGGAAATAAGCATACTTATTTTCAAATAAGATGGGGGTAGCTTCTTATATTTTTAGGTGCTTATAAGTAACATAATACTAATTGAACAAATAAATATCTAAATTTTAAATTGCCGAACACCTTTCCTCGATACTTATAAGCATAATTTAACTTATTTTAATAAATAAGTAACTTATTTCAAGTTTGCCGAACGCACCATTACAAGTGAATTGTAAAGTGTCTATCCATCTACGGTTTAAATTAAAAATGTATTGTAAAGTGTCAAAGGTGCCTTACTAATTTGAATGTTTTTCTAATACATTTTGAATGTTTTAGGATAATTTTTACTTACCGCATATTATAGAATATTTGTTGCTCACGTGGTACACATTTATAATGATTAACTCTAATAATCTATGGAACTTTTATCGAGCCATTTCCATTCTAAACTATATTTTATGAACGATCATGGACTATATTTTAACATTCATGGACAATAAAAAAAATGACATATGATTCCCTTGTGATAACTGATAGCCCATGAATTTTTTTCCTATCTATTAGAAAGTCTTATTTGACATTTGTTAACCAACATATTGCCTATGGGCTTGTAGCTCTGCCGTTAGCATTTTGGGGCTTCACTCAAACGTGAGTGATCAAGTGTGGGTATGGAGTGATAATGCGTTCCGACTTGGGTTTGTCCTTGAGTGTGTTCGATCTAGAAGGGTCGGGATTTTCTCCAAGGGACGGTAATGATGATAAGCACAAGCCAATATGATGGCCCGTGAGCCTCTTGTTCTCGCATGGATGAGGGAATGACGTAGTTGTGCACAAAGTGATGAACTACGAAGAAAAATGAAGGGCGAGACATAAGGGTTATAAGCGTTTGACGTCAGACCCAAAGGGAGGAGGAACACTTGACTCTACTTTAGCATTGACTTTCATTCATGACATGAGGAATAAAGAGTACAATGTGAAGCTTACATAGAAAAGTGAAGCATTCTACCAAAAAAAGAAAGAAAAGAAAAGTGAAGCAAAGTCTAATCCAAATGGCAAGTTGAATCCTCAGGGATAAAGTGATTGACAAGCTTAATCTTGAGAGATCTATGATTAACTATCCAAAAGATTTTTAGTTTAATCCTGAGGAGTGATGGCAAGTTGAATTGCAAAGCTACTTATGACCTCTTGAGGAATCAATTGAATGCTTAGAATTGGAATGATATGTTATGGGGAGGCTCCTATGCTAAGAAGTGGCGCTTTATATGTTGGTTACCTACTGCAGATAAGCTCAACTCCTAACATCATCAAAAATAAAAGAAACAGTATTATCAGACAAGCCGACTAAGTTATGATGTCAAACTTGAAAAGAAAAGGAAAAACGGTCTAGGCGATAATTGTATATTAGTATTTTAGTTCATGAATTCTTTCTAAGCGGCCGCCTCCTTCGCCCAATCAACCACACTATAATCCATCTCATTCCCAAAATCC